>OX411258.1:852532-2229725 GCA_948150575.1 Tinea pellionella
GTTTCAAAATGTTTTTGCATCACCCGACGATGTTTAAAGTCCCAAGAAAGGACGGGGGCTCCTAAATAAACATCCAAAATGTCATCCTTTCTTTACATTCCATACTTTATTGGGGAACTGGGAACGGGGCGCCGGGAAAACGGGTGAATACTTAAGGAAATATAAAACACACACTCGACGATTATTTTCTTTTTATAAGAAGCCTTTTGCGTATCTACTTGTTTTTCCATGGTTTTACTTCAAAACGAGTTCGAATATGAAACTTTAAGTGAGGCCATGGCTTAGCGGTGGAAGGCGTGAACTCACGATCGATGAGACCCGTGTTCAAATCTAGCTAAATTCTGACTGGTACCAACTACGTAATATGTACTTTGGTCATTCAACAGAACACCTCTCATTATGCCTGGCTACTTCTAAACTGTTCCCGAAACGCGACAAGGCAAGTGGCCAAGTATTACATTCGAAAGTGGTGGTACTACCCCAGGACCTCAGTACCTACCACTCCTAAAAAATTAGTATAATTTCCGATAATTTTTTTTTTTTATGTCTATACTTAGTGCTTGTATCATAGGAACTGAGCGGCCAAGTTATATATAACATAGTTACATTGGTACACGTCAGAATTTAGCGAGGTTTAAACACGGGTTACACCTTCTACAGCCGCCTAGCCGTGCCGTTCTTACATTTTTTTATTATACATTCGTTTCTATATCTTTATTGTTCTTAAAATTGTGTATTATTAAATATACGACATGTCTTTTAAGTAAAATAAAGGATAATACACTCATACGCGAGCAATTCACAATATTTTAATTTCCACTACAAGAAAAGTTGTTATGTTAACACAGTACAGTGTAATATGTAGCCATTTGTCTTCGAAATGGTGGCAATAAACATTCTGAAATTATTTATGTAATGGCTACTATAGGGGTTGATTCTCACCACTGTTGCACGTGTTCGTTATTGCCGCATGTATTTTTTATTATAATTTATCATATTAATTATAGTCGCTAGTAATTTTTATAGTAACTCGACATGTGACTACACTCCGCCTATGTTAAGCTTGAGTGAGATACATGAGTGGAAACAACTGTTACCAAATGTCTGCAGGCAGCAGTCTCTCCGCTATGCCGTCTTACGGAAATCACACTGACGTAGAAGTGAATTTTTTTTAAACCATTTTTTCCCATACCTCTCGCTCCCACCTTATACAATAATCCGTGAAAAAGAGCGAGACAGAAGTATGAGCGAGAAATGACTGATTTGTATGAAGAATTTTTTTTTAAACGATTTTAAATTTCCTGGAGCAATCTTCCGGACTCGTTTCGTTTCCGAGATATCGCGGTCACTTCCAGTCCAGATCATTGCAATATCCTTTTTAGTGCAAGTCTATAATACGAGACTACCCTTCGAATTATTGGCTGTACGTAACCCAGACAGTTAGTCAATACTTCTTCTTTTATAAATACATAATAGCCAAGAAGTTCTTAGTGTAATTTATGTGTAATTAATTTAAAATCTTATAATGTGATTAAAAAAACAAATTACCTGTAGAAGCCAGTAGCACCTTCGATGGAATGTTGGCAATATGGCGGAATGGACGTAACACCCATAGATACACTGAAAAAAATATATAAATATAATATTAATCTTAGAATGTTAAAAAGATAAAAATAATTGAAAAAATAAAACAATTACAATTTTAGAAGAAATAAATCAATATCGCTTATTTATTATTTAGGAATAAACACAGAGAAATTAACCTTAATTAGGTTGTATTGTCTGTGGGAGTAAATGATAGCTGGACGAAAAAATCAATTATCATTACAAAACTATGAGATAGGTAGATACCTATTTTATATAAATAAATACAATACATATAATTTCCCAACCCCAAAACTAGGATCAGGGTATCCCGGATATCAGGAAAAGGACTGGACTGGTTTCATAAAAAAAGTGTTTGAATTGTTTAGATTCACAACTGGACCCGGTAGGTGACGCTACAGTCGGGTTTTAGGGTAGCATATGTTATTTATTTTACATTTTGACGATCGTTATTTTTTTATTTTTTAAATGATTAGAAATTCATGAATAAATTGATCGTTAAAACCATAGAGATACTAGAGGTGCAAACTTCATACATCTTACATGAAAAAACAGTAGGCCGCTTTAAACGATTTGTCAATGTTGCCGTCGAGTCAAATACTAACTGACAAAGAGCCTAAACGTGGCTGTGGCCACTCGTTAAGGCCGAACCTGCCGGTTTCCGCTTAATATCAGGCAAAGTTCAAGCAGGAGAACGTCTGCTAGCTTCGCTAGTTTACAATAGTATAATGTTTTGACCGGGAATCGAACCCAAGATATAAATAAAATAAAACTTCAATCGCCAAGTTCCAAAACTAACTTTGTGACGTCACAAAAAAAAACTATTTTTAACTTGGCAAAAGTAATAAAACTAGATTTTTCGCTGCTTTTACTCGTCGTTCGTGACCCCTCGCCGGACTGATTTTACAGTTGAAAAATGGCTCAGGCACCGAGATCGTGAATTGAGAAATTTGACTTTACTCTGATGAATGAGTTTTGTTGAAATTTCTAGAACATTCTGGTTTCACTCACTTACTTAACCAAGAAATGCCATTTGTCTTTCAACAAGCACGCCCTCTGCTATAATTTATTAAACTTAAAGAATTTGCTTTTAAATTATAGTATAAATATTTATATTGACACGCCTCCTGTCCTGTAAGGACGAGGAATCCCTTTGGGAACATGGGAAGTCCACGACCCTTTCACATCACTCTCGCCCGCTTCACGTCGCCGATTTAATCTATTATTTTCTGGGTATTTTCTTTTTAACGCTTACTATTCATAAATATTTCGTATTCCAACGACATGTAAAGCCACTCTATCTGATCTGCAGACAAAAGTCGCCTTCGCTGTACCGGCTTGTTGTGCATCGTGTACATTCCTCTCGTTATGTCATTTTACTTCCAAGTTAATCCAGAAATGTGATCAGACATTACACGAGTGTTACACTTGAAAGTGGTGGTACAACCCCAGGACGTCAGACTGGACAATTTAACCACTATCAGACATGCATGTTTCTTGTAAGAGAAACATTTTCTTAGTATTGATTGATCATTTGAAAAGAGCGTATACGTTTGGCATTGATAGATTGTACTGATAACTTTTGTAGAAGACGGTATATACAGCATGTTACAAATTTATCAAATTATATTGTTCACGTTTTTTTTCTTCTATATTTATTGAGTAAATAGTGATATCTATCAAGGGTATTCTGTTGATTGTCTTCAAGAGACCTTCAGAAGATGTTATTTTTCTGCATTACACTCATCTTTCCACTAAAAATATTTTTTTAACGCGAGACTGATTCCCGCGGATTAATTTCATGTCCATTCGCCTAAAACAAATATGTTCACAATTTTTTCTTCGAGTTTGTCATTTATTTTTAGTTCATTTAGTTTATCCATATTTTTAATTCACTAATCAATTTTAATTTTTATGGGAGTTGTGTTTAAAAAAAGCAATTTTTTGTGCTCAACTTAGTCTATTAATTTTTTTTTTTTTGTTATTTTAGCCCGGCATGTGACAACACTCTGCCTGATGTAAAGCTAGAGTGCGGTCCATGAATGGAAACAACTGCTACTACAGAGAAACCTGTGCGGGCAGCAGTCGCCTCCACTATTGAGGAGACGAGCATGTACCATCTTAGATTGACAGTGCACACTCCTCTCGTTACCTGGCTACTTTCAAACTATTCCCGAAACGCGACAAGGTCACTTCACGGGTTAATACATTCGAAAGTGGTGGTACCACCCCAAGACGTCAGACTGGGCTAATAACCATCATCAGTCTGTCTACCACTCTTTAATAGTGCCTGAGCGACCAAAGTACATATAACAAAGTTACATTGGTACCGGTCAGAATTAGCGAGGTTCGAACACGAGTCTCATCGATCGTGAGTTCACGCGTCTTACCGCTAGACCACAGCCGCTCTTAAAAATAACCTTGTCTATAAATAAACCGTTTGATATTAAGTGGACCCAAAAATGGTCATTGTGAAGTCATTCTCTGTAATAATAGTAAAAATAATAACTAAAGAGTTGAGCTTGTAATAAGTACTTTAAAGTGATGTGATTTAAAAAATTATTACAATTTTTTAAAAACTATTTCGTTAATTTTTTACTTCGAGGGGACTTCTCGAGTTATAACCCCGTTATAAGTAGTAACCCCGAGCTACTTCCCGAAATGCAACTAACTCACTTCACGGGGGTTACACTTGAAAGTGATGGTACTACCATGGATCTTCAGACAGGGTTAATAACCATCATCAGTCCACTTACCACTCAAT
Source organism: Tinea pellionella (assembly GCA_948150575.1). Taxonomy (NCBI): domain Eukaryota; kingdom Metazoa; phylum Arthropoda; class Insecta; order Lepidoptera; family Tineidae; genus Tinea; species Tinea pellionella. Next base: position 856,902 of record OX411258.1, read on the forward strand.
AATAAATATTGTGAAAATAAAGTGGTGTATATTTGTGATTAATGGACAAACATCCTGTATTTTATGTAGATGCAAGTTTTCTTAGGGCCTATTTTTTTTCTTGTTGAGGTGGTTCAAGAAGAATACTGTCTCGACCTATTTTCTTACAGTACGTTGATGTTAACCCGTTGTACTCGTTAACTCTGTTGTTTTTTTTATGTATTTTGAATTATTCCATAGCGCCAATTTTTCTATGCTTTTATGATCTCTTAAAATTACAATACAGATTTGCAAATTAATGTATAGTTATAATTAAATTATTATAAATTATGAACGGAAAATAAACGAGCACACAACGACTTGTGCTGAATTGGGAATCGAACTCAGGTACGAGTGTGATTATCATTGAATATATTTTTTATTGTAAGTCGGCATATGACAACACTCCGCCTGATGTAAAGCTAGTAGGGTGCGGTCCATGAACGAAGAAAATTACTACTATGAATTACTACAGAGAACAGTCGCCTCCGCTATGCTGGCCAGAGGAAACTAATGTGGATCATCCAGATTTTGAATTAATTCAAAAATTAACTTTTTGCAATAATACCATCGCCAGAATTTGTAATTGTACATTGGTACTAGATGACAAAATTACTTTCAATTACATTAATATCTCTTAATAAAACGAAACACTATCAACATCATCACTTTGGTGTCATCTACTAAATATGAATTCCCAAAACAATATATAGGAGGTACGAAAAGCACTTTGCAAGCCGCTGCTGTATCTAATACACCTGCTTCACATTATTCTATGTTCAGTGCACACAGAACGCACGTGACCTGACCTAAAAGGAGAGCTATTCTTATGAAATCGGTCACAAATTGGTTTAAAAGAACAGAACAGCAGTAGAGTAGAATAAAAGTTGGCCCAAAGTTAGAATAAAAGGCCTCGATTTTTTGTGCTGGGATTTATTACCTGAACTAGTACGACAAACACTATAGTACAAAAACACCCGTCAATTAACCTAGTCACCTTTTTTGGTCAACTTGGAAGTAACAGATTATAACGAGTGTGCCTTGTTAAAGTAAATTAAACACACTTTAGCTTTGAAAGAGAAAAAACCTAACAAATTTCATCATACATATATCGATTTATCGGCTTCATCAATTCATAGTAGATGCTACGCAAGCATATAAAATAACTAAATAATAATCTACAAGCAGTATTGAACCAAGTGTTGATGATCTAAGTTATATATTACAGTATCAAAATATATAAAATCCTAATTCGAATTGAAATCTATAAATTTATGAGAATAAACCTGTGAGATCGACACTGTGGGGAAAACGAAACCCAAAACAATTAAGTATTGATTTAAAATTCTCTTCGAGTACATCCACGTCCTAGATTTGATTAAGCATTTTTATGGTCTGGGGAAAATTTCTAATAATATTATGGTTTCATTTATGACTATATCTGAGGGTAGGTAGAACGTTCGGAAATAGCTTTCTTCTTGCTTTGCTGTCAAAAAATTGACCATTTATTTTTACTGTGCAGTCAGAACTATTTCCTCAAAAATACTAACCACCGAAAGAATAATTTTAGTGTTTTTTTGTACCAGTTTCTCTCTTCCTTGTCAGTTTCAGGAAAATGTGTTTCCGTTTTTTTTTTAAACCAAAACTGAAACCGTCGAAGTTATTGGAAAAAGCAAAGCGAAACGAGTGAAGGAACGAGAGAAGGCAACGAAGAGAGTAGTTAATGTGGAGGTGCAAATGGTAACATGACGATTCCGTTTTTTCCCAGTTTTCAGCCGCCGAATACAAGCATTGACAAATCTAGGATTCTACCCGAAACCAAGCAGCATCCGAATCGGTTCAGCCGCTGTGATCTGATTGGATTATAGCCCGTCTAATACTCTAGAGTGGTCCCTGTGCAGAAATAACTAGTACGATTGAGGCAGCATCGCATTCGCTATGCCGGCCGCCTTGAAGAGACACATGTCTTAATGTAATACCCGGATAATTCAAAACTGATGAAGAAAGAAGCGTAGAAAATAAATATCGTGCCCAGAAAATCACACGTTAAAAAAAAAGAAAAGTTTTCAGCAATTTCTCTGCCAAAATGCAATATTTCCAAACTCAGAATTAAATTAGTTAGAATTAAAAATTGGAAACTAGGTTAGTGGAATTTCAATTGCGTACATAACAAATGTTTCGTTGAAAAATAGCCTTTATTGTGTTATGGTTAAAGACGTTAGGATTTATTATAAAACGCTGGCGTACATATAAACACATTGATTTTATTTGGAAAGTTTTTATCTGATTTATTTTCACGTATTTCAAGAGAGACGTGTTATTCGATTTCGCAGACAATACTATTGTTTCGAGAACGGCTAATTTATTTTGCTTGTTATGACCAACATTGATTATCAATTTAAGTGTTCAAATTTTAAAGTAGATAAATTAGTGAATCATTATTTTTTGTTTTGTCGAAACATTTCGTTATAATAGTGTATAGAATTATTTATGTAGTAGATACTAATAGCAAATCTGGCGGTGTTAATTTTATTTCAAAAACATTTTTCCAAAAAATCCGTCTTCCTCTAACAAAATAGTCGTGAAAATAAATAGAAATATACAGAAATGAAACGCTTTAATTTTAAAGCAAACCACTAGATCACTAAAGCTATTAGTATAAACTAAAATTAAATAAATCAAATAAAACAGTTTACGTTTGAAATAGCAATGAAATGGCCGGCGGGCGTAGCAATGAAGTAAATTGGCCTATTTTTGGGGTAATTTGCGGTCATCTAACGCCGAAGAGCCTTCGGAGTGGGCGGTGCGGAACACTTACCCTATTTTTTACGCTAAAAATATTAATGACTTTAGACAATTTTTTTATATATTAAACGTACGTGATATAATACCAATATACATTAGTACCGGTCAGAAATTGAGTGAGATTTGAACACGGATCTCTGATCGTGAGTTCACGCCTTCGAAGACCACGGTAGCTCTTAATATTAATTGTACAATATATCTAATGTAGTCTAAGCTAGTCTTTTTAATACCAACTGATTTACTAGTTATATTTTTTAGTTTAGCTTTTTTTAAATAGTTTGGTTAGCACCTGGGTGGTTCAATTCGTGTTATCAAGCTGGCATAGTGGACGCGACTGCTGCCTGTAGATATTTCTCTGAGGTGGCAGTTGTTTCATGCTAAACATCAGACGGAGATTTTTTTTTACTTATAAATTAAATTAAAATTTGTATATACAGGTAGTTATAAGTATATTTTAATTTTTTTAATTGTTTTTTTTCTATCTAATTGCGAAATTTGTTATTTTTTTATAATTCACGCTGTAATTTCTCTGAATAAATAAATAAAAAACAAAACTAAATAAAAAGATATATTTCAAATAGCAGTTACATTTTCGCGTGAAAATCAAACCAACAAATCAAAATATGATTCGATCAATCGCAATATTTTCAGATCACGTGATTTTATTTGCATTTCTAAACCTCAACTGATTGCAATTCCGTGTCAATTGCAAATATCCGATGTTTTTACAAATAAAATTGTTAATTTTGCTCTTTTCGACATTAGGACGTGTACACTGTACATAAATGGCAACTCTCCGCCTGATGTTAAGAAAGAGTGCGGTTCACCAACCGAAACAATAGCTACCACAATTTCTTCGGACAGCAGTAACCTCCACTATGCCGGCTTGAAGAGACGAATTTGTACCATCCGGGTTGCAGTGCACATTCCTCTCGTTATAGGCATTTTATTTTTTTTATTGTAGCTCGGCATGTGACAACACTCCGCCTGATGTAAAGCCAGAGTGATAGACAGATAATAATAGTTATTAGCCGTCTACCGTCTTGGAGGAGAGTAACACTCCTCGAGCCGGCAAAGCGGTGGCGACTACTGCCTGCAGAGATTTATTTGTGGTTGCAGTTGTTTCCGTTCATAGACCGCACTCTAGCTTAACATAGGCACAACAACATAGAAACAATAAAAAAATAGCATAGGTCTCACTATTGCGGCATCACGCCTTTTATCGCTAGAGTAATTTTAATCTCACATTAACAAAAATTAATGCAAACAAGTCTTAATAGATACCAAAGGTTTGCTGTACTTGCAAATCGGCAAATCGGGTTCCTGGCGGGAGAAATAGCAAGCGAGTGTTGGCCTCCGTCCAATACACCTGCCCACACGCGAACTCTATCCATTCTCGAACATTCTATGACTCTAACAAGGACGTACTTAGTCGAATAGAACGAAAAATATTATACTGAAATTGATAGATGGAGTGTTCCGGTTCAAGACAACTAAAAAGTTATTTCGATATTCTATTATATACAGCGTATTTGGTAATTTTTTAAAATTATTATTTAGTAACAGTCCTCACCACTATGCCGGCTTGGGGGAACGAATGTGTACTAACCATTGACCTGCACACTCCTCTAGTTATACCAGGCTACTTCCAAACTGATCCCGAAACGCGACAAAGCTAATTCACGAGTGTTACATTCGAAAGTGGTGGTACCCCAGAAAGTCTGCTGTGCTGCGCTGGGGGCGTAGTTAGCGCTTATACAATCGCGCCCTTAAAAATGAAAAGTATGCATAAAAATATAAATGATATTATATTATAATAATATTTACTTTTTTTATAGTAGCTCGGCATGTGACAACACACAAAGCTAGAGTGCGGTCCATGAACAGAAACAACTACTACTACATAGAAATCTCTGCGAGCAGTAATCGCCTCCATGCCGGCTTGAGGAGACGAGCATGTACCATTTAGATTAACAGTGCATACTTCTCTCGTTATACCTGGCTACTTTCAAACTATTACCGAAACCCGACAAGGCCGCTTCACGGGTGTTACATTCGAAAATGGTAGTATTACCCCAGGACGACAGACTGAGCTAATAACCATCATCAGTCTGCCTACCACTTTTAAAGTGCTAATAGGCTAAATTAAAATTGAGTGACTAAAGTACATATAACAAAGTTACATTAGCACGGGTCAGAATTTAGCGAGGTTCGAACACGGGTATCATCTATCGTGTGTTCACGCGTCTAACTACTAGGCCATGGCTGCTTTTGATGGATGTTTTTCCTATAAGGTATGCTTTGTAAATACTAAGACCAAAAAAAAAATCAAAAAGAACGCATAACGAAGAATTTTATAAATGGAATGAAACGCAAGTCGTTTATAATGTTCAGGTATTTTCAGTCGGTGAAAATATTCGTTTTCAATTCTTCATTATGATGGACAAGGCCACCCGTTTGGTTTTCATCACAATGGGCTTCTGGCTGTATGCCAAGTGGACACACCTGCTTTCTTCAAACCAGTATACATTAATATAAGGTCATTTGCAAAAACCGTTGTGACCTATAACAGGTTCGAACTTAATCTGGTAACGAATAAATATCAATTCAGGCACCACGAATTAAGGACACTGACGTTGTGATCCGCAGACGTATTGTAGATCTCTCACTCGTTAGCTACGTATATACCTATATGTTGTTTTTTTTATATATGGCATTATAACAATTTGCCAGTGTCAAAGTAAATATTTTGCATCAAGTGAATATTGTGCATCACGAGTCATTCATTCATCACACCAGTCAGGGCAAGTCTCAATCAAGTCAAAAATTGTTCCAGTAAAGTGATAGAATCCTTACTGAAACATCCTACGCAGTTTTGGAGGGAAAATAGAAACACAGGTTCTCTTCTTTTGAATTGTTTGCCCAAACTCACGCACGTTTACGAACACTTAATGGTTAATAATCCACATTATTACACATTAACACTCGAAGAAACATAAGTTTAGGAAAATAATTCAAAACAGATAACCTGACGTCTCAAGATGGCCGCCAAAACTCCTACCTATATGTTGTTTTCTTTATCGACCAAATATAGTCAACATCAAAAGTGTAAATATATTATCAATTTAAACACGTTTTTTTTTTATTGTAGCTCGGCATTTGACAACACTCCGCCTGGTGTAAAGCTAGAGTGCGGCCCACGAATGGAAACAACTGCTACTACAGATAAATCTCTAAGGGCAGCAGTCGCCTTCACTATGCAGGCCTGAGGAGACGAGTTTGCATGTAATAAAAATGTGGATTATTTAAATATTTCTTGTAAATAAATATTATATTATTAAATAAGTCAATATTATTATAATATAATATTATTGAAAAACTGAAACTGTATGAAAAAAATCTGCGACTGCTGCCGCCTCCGCTATGTCGGCTTGAGAAGACGCATATACACCATCCAGGTTGACAGTGCACACTCATCTCATTATACCCGGCTACTTTCAAACTGTTCCAGAAACACGGCAAGGTCACTTTACGGGTATTACCTACGCTTGTTAATAAATTAATTAAGACATAAGTTTAAACACCGGGCCAAATTAATTATAATAGGTACGTATATTTACATAATATTAATTAATGAATAATAAATAAATTAACAAAGAGTCGTTATACGTGATCGTTGTACTGAGAGGCTGTTGGTGCCGCGCGGTGTTTATTTCAAGTTTATTTTACCTTCAAAATTAATTATGTTTTACGTATTCGACCGCACAATTCATCCGCTTTTCAACTAACTAATCATTGAATAAATATCAATTATTATCCATTAATTTTAAACTCATTTATGAGCGCCCGTGGTTTAGCGGTAAGACGCGTGAACTCGCAATCGATGAGACCCGAGTTCGAACCTCGCTAATTATGACCGGTACCCAATGTAACTCTGTTATATGTACTTTGGTCGCTCAGTGATCGTTATTTGTCCAGTCTGCCATCCTGGGGTAGTACCACCACTTTCGAAAGTAACACTCGTGAAGGGACCTTGTCGCGTTTTGGGAGCAGTTTGAAAGTAACCAAGTATAGCGAGATGAGTGTGTACAGTCAATCTAGATGGTGCATACAAGTCTCCTTATGTCATTTCAGAAGCGACTGCTGCCCGTAGAGATATCTTTGTAGTAGCATTTGTTTCCGTTCATGGACCGCACTCTAGCTTTACATCAGGGGGAGTGTTGTCATATGCCGAGCTACAATAAAAAAAGGTGAAAATTATACTAAAAGTAATTAGTAAATCAGTCTCAGTAATAGGGAGAAGGCTTTATGATGGTTAATAGCCCATTCTGCCGTCCTGGGGTAGTACCATGGTGCTAGTTTCTTAAACCGGCATAGCGAACGGAACTGATGAAATTTATCTGTAGTAGCAGTGGTTTCCGTTTATGGACCGGACACTCTAGCTTTACATCAGGCGGAGTGTTGTCACATGCCGAGCTACAATAAAAAACAATCTTGTATTATTATAAAGAAAGTCTAAGGAGGGAATTTAATATACTCTAGCTACTAAATAGTGGGTCGACTCCGAATGGTAGAAGTAGGAAGAAACCTAAAATTAATTAATTCACAATAATACATTAATGTAGCTCATTTTTACGCTTTCGTAGAGAAATTTTGATAATTCATCGATGTTGAAAACAACATCAGCAATTCGAAGTTAATTATTATTTATCGATTATTTTTCCATCAACACAATTTTATGACGGGCGGCGCTGTAAATTAGCGGAAGTCTACTTACAAATGACTAAAAACTTGAAGGTTTGTTCCAGTCAATAATTCGGGGACTCTTTAAAAACCCTAATTACATTTTCAATAAATTTCGATTTGACAAGAATTTCTTCGTTCTAAGCAACCAAATATTTCGTAATGATCTGACGATACGTCTAGACCTCCTAAATACAATTCCCGGTAGAAATACATGTGGGATTTAATTTGACGCCCAAAGCCTCAAAGTATTTCTCCAACTCGCCTGCCCATCTGTGAACATGATTTTTGTACGAGCGAGAGAGGGGGGTTGAGCGAGAGGGAATTGCTTTTTGACGGAAGAGGTGCAAGACGTGTGTTGTAATTGTAAAGAAGTTGTATTTGTGTAAAAAACGAGAATAAACGGTGATAATAGTAGAATTGACTTGTTCTTTAAATCCGCCTGCTCAATAATCCCACATACATATCTATATATTAATAAAAATACTATTAGATATTTGCTTCGTGTTTGGGTGTTATTTTGTGTTGGGTTTGTACTGCACATGGTATGCTAATTTGGGGTCAGAATATGGTATTATATTTATTTATTTTTGTTGTACTGGTTGTACTGGTATTGTAGTGACGAGGATTGAGAAAGGAATGCTTCGATGGTTTGGGCACTTGGAAAGGATGAATGAAAGGAGATTGACGAAAGGAATATATAAATCTGATGTGAATGGATGCGTTAAACAAGGCAGACCCAGAAGGGTGTTTCCCGATCAAATAGGAGACATTCTCATGAAAGCTGGGCTGACTAGTGCCCTTAACCGTCGGGCGTGCATGAAGGGAATTGTGGATGTGATGGAAGCGAGGGTGTTGTGTCAGGATCGTGGTAAGTGGCGTTCCGTTGTCTCTGCCTATCCCTGTGGGAAAAAGGCGTGACAATTGTATTGTATTGTATATTGTACTGGTCTTCAGTGTTCTATATCTGTATTGTATTTAAATATTTCTAGTTCCCTTACCTCAGTCCCCTGCACTTTAAGTTTCATATGATCCTCTCTGGTAGTCTTCCCGTCTTTCCTTTTCTTCCAGCAGTACCCGTCCCGACGGTACCTGACTTTCTTACGGCTATACAGCAGCATCGAACCGCTTTTTGGCCTGAGGACAAAAATAAATATGTTTTTATTTTATTCGGTAAATACAACAGATCACAGTCAGCATAAAATACACAACAGGAAAGAACACTAACTAAACTTTTAGAGCGGCCGGTAAAACGCGTGAACTCACGATCGATGAGACCCGTGTTCGAACCTCGCTAATTCTGACCGGTACTAATATAACTTTGTTATATGTACTTTGGGTCCTCAGCGCCTATAAGCCCTATTAAAGAGTGGTAAGCAGACTGATGATGGTTATTTGTGGTGAGCTACAATAAAAAAAAACTAACAGATACTGTGGCTTATTCTATGGAACTCGTAGATAATTCTAATAGTTTTAAATTTCACCAAGAGAGCTCACTTCATGATTTATTTCCTCATGTTCTAAACATGGACATAATTAACATTTTAGGCAGTATGTTATATCACGTACTTTAACATATACTATTTAGACTGATGAAAAAAGTACGCTGCCAACAGTAATACAAAATAATATACAACTAGATATGCAATAACGCTCTCAATGTGACGCGGGAGAAAAGATGACCGCAGTCACCTTTATGTTCTCTGTCAGTTAGTATTTTACTTGACAGCAACATTGTCAAATCGTTTGAAGCTGCTACGCTTTTTATGACGGTCTTATCAATATTAACAACCTTAAAATCAACGAACACTTTCTGAATTATACCGTGGTTTAAAATTTGTAAAAAAATCAAGTAAGACAATATAAGGCTTTAGTAATAGAAGCCTCGAAGAAATCACTATGCAAGTTGCATCTCGCTGGAGCCGCTTTCAATTTACTGAAGTCAGCGGAACTGCTAGCCGGAATCGTGATCAAAATAACTATCGCACAACACTCTGTGAGGATTTTGACAATACTAAACTGAAAATCTCATGAGCTTTAAAAGATTGTCGGGGAAGACATTCGAAAAATTATAGTTTTAGAATCTTTATACTTTATTCCACCACGTCATCACCACTCTGAACGTCTCGCGTCGCTGTACATTCATTGAATTATAACTGAATAAAACTCATATTTCTTGCTACTTTTTTTTAAATATGTGGTCTGTTATAGAGAAATATCTACAGGCAGTAGTCGTCTTCTTTTTTTTCTCCTATTTATTTAATTAGATGCTCACTACAAGTTGTAGCCGAAAAAATTCACATACATTATACATATATTTTAAAATCTGGTCAGTAAAACTGGTCTGCAACTCAAAGTGTGAATACTACATTAATACATAATTATTATTAGTTAAATTATTGTGTGTTCATCAAAATCAAGTTTAGTTTCACCCCGCAGTCTCACCACTCCAGAGTGGCGCGCCGTGTCGTGAAGTCAACCAATTGATGGGACCTGACGCTTCACGACAAAACGCCTTGCCCTGAGACGTCAAGTTCCACAAACGAAGTCGGGCGGTGCCTAATACCTAATTAATTTCCTAATTCCTAAGCTAACCAGGAAACGCGACTAGATCACTTCGCGTGTGTTGAACATGAAAATCCTGCCCCGAATCGACATAAGGCACCACCTGATTCCAATTACCCGACTAAATAAACAAAATTATTATAGAATTATCCAGTCTGGGGCAGTACTACCGCCCGTAAAGTGACCTGGTGCATTTGCTGATCAGCTTGGATGTAGCCGGGTATAACGAGAAGAGTCATCTGCTATAACTAAGGTGCCTATTTCATAGAGACATTTTCTGTGGTAGTTTAATATATATAAAGCTGATCAAAGTATGACAAACTTTAATAATAAAGACTAAATTATAATACAAAAGATAAAATTTAACTCCATGTTAACATAGTTAGAACAATCAAGAATGTTGACCATGAAATATTGGCAATAAAAGCTAATTAAAACACAACAGGCGATGCATCCTCACGAAACAGTACAGTCACAATAATAACTTGAACGAAATTATTTTCAAAAATCAGCGCAAACTACAATGGGTTGGTCGTTTACTTGATAAATCGTTTTGCGGGCGAGAGCTCCTCTTTATAGCCACCTATTTGTCTGTTCTCCGCAGATTAAAAAGCACTGGTGGAGACCCTCGTAATTTCAGATTTAACATGTCCAGCGTTTGTGTAATTTCATTTTATTATCAAGAGCATAATTAAATGATGGCCCTCCAGCTTTCGGGGACACTCGGCTATTTTAAATAACCTAAATTGGTTGGACATTAATCCAACGTCAGGTAAATATGGATTTATAAAGTTGGCTCAGATTAAGGTCCTTTATTTTGGGTAGGAGTTATGGAGTAAAAACTAACCGTACTTGGCATAAAAATAACTTAATAATTTGTAATTTAATCTTTTATTATTTAATTATCAGCAATTATGGCAAAGTTTTAGGTATTCAATGTTTTTTTAAAATTATTGTAGCTCGGCATGTGACAACACTCCGCTGTTTGTGCTATCATTGATAGTACATGATCTATTTTACATAAAGTTTTAGTAGTTCAGTGTCATACACCACTCAATCTGTTGGTTAAACTAGAGTATGGTCCACGAACGGAAACAATTAAAGAAACTTCTGTATCCAGCAATCACCTTCGATGTGTTTTTTATATATTCTTTTATTGTAGCTCTGCATATAACAACACTCCGCCTGATGTAAAGCTACAGTGCGGTTCATGAACGGAAACAACTGCTACTACAGAGAAATCTCTACGGGCAGCAGTCGGCTCCGCTATGCCGGCCTGAGGAGACAAATCTGCGCCATCCAGGTTATCCGGTGGTACAACCGCAGGATATCAGACTAGACTTCAGTCTGGGTTTAGGACATTTTTATATGTATTTGGGCAAATAAACCAATTGTTATGGTTTGTTTAGTTTAATGTATAAAAGTGGGTTTTTTTTAAATCCAATATTTTAGTTGCTTGTTTATTTTTATTCTTATTTTAATTATTGTCAATCTCTAGTACTTCCTTGACACTATTGATTTTTGTGATGATAGTTTTTGTTTGTTGCCAAAATATAATAAAAATAAAAAATAGTAACCTAACCTCGTACATGATACGCGACCCCTCTTGTCAACCATCGCATATGAATCAACAAGATTTATATGGGCAATTCAACATTTTATTTATAGTCAAAACGTCATGAATCGAGGGGATATGTTAGTAGTGACGTATTCGCCTGCCTGTGACGTCGAACAACAAAATATGGCGAGGTTTTTGTGCGATAGATAAAGGCTTCTGTACATGATAGAAATAAATTCACCTTCTGATTTGAAAATTGAACAATTTCCATCCATGTATAAGAGAGGAGTGTGTACTGTCAATATAGATGGTACATGCTCGTCTCCTCAAGCCGGCATAGTGGAGGCGACTGCAGTCCGTAGGTGGTAGCAGTTGTTTCCATTCATGGACCGCACTCTAGCTTTACATCAGGCGGAGTGTTGTCACATGTCGAGCTACAATAAAAAAAAAAATAAAAAAAATTGTGTAACTTAGTGCTCAATGCATCTATGCGCAAAACGGAAGACGTAGGTTCGATTCCCGCCTCATTCTCAGCTCAGTGCCTTTACAAAGAACATAATATATTATAACATAGTTACATTGATACCGGTTAGAATTTAATGAAGTTTGAACACGGGTTTCATCGACCTTCAGGCCCGTCCTCGACCGCTAGACCACGACCGCTTATGTTAAAAAAAAACCTTGAAAAGTCGTTCTATTAAAACTGAAGTCTGTAATTAAAATAAAATTCATTCATTAAAGTTAATTCAATGAAAAATATACCACAAAGCTTTTGGTGTTTGAAATATTTACATAAGTAATTAATATAAGTTAATTGCAACGTGTAGAGATGCCCTTATAAATAGAAACTGGCAGATGGCTAGCATGCAGCAATTATTTTAACAAAACAAACATAAAAAATTGTACGCGATTTTATTTACAGATTTAGAATGTTTTTTATACTTTAAAAATTGTTTCGCAAACTAAATATATTTCTTTTTTGTTAGAAGTTTTGTAGGCTTTTATAGTGGCTTCAATTGCAACAATAAATTTTTGAATATATTTTTAAAAAAGTAAATATTTGAGTTAAGTTAAACTTTTAACAGCAGGATGGAATGTTCAGGAGTTTCAGTGAAAATTTTGTGCACTCCATAATCAAACCCCGATAATAAATTGACCTTTTTAAGATAGAGACTCGGACAATTGACAAGTGGAATACTTTGCACTCCCATGTGTTCTCCCAATCCTTTCACCTTGGATCCTTGGAGCGTGAAAAAGCACCTTCTCAGGCCGGCACAGTAGTGGCGACTTCAGTTTACCACCAGACCAGTCGAGGTCACATGTCGTGCCAAAATAAAAAAAAATAAAAAAGGCGGTCCCTACCGCCCTAAACATTTTGAAAGGTTGCGGCCCTGCATATCTCTTTAAGTCGTCATAGCGGAAGTGACTGTTGCCTACAAACATTTATCTGTGGTAACATCAGTTTCCGCTCAAATTCGCACTCTAACTTAACCAGACGAAGTGTAGTTACATGTCAACTACTAAAAAAACTACCTAAAGGAAAACGAAGATTTTTATATTTTTTATTGATTGATTTTATTTAATATAATAATAAATCAAATGTCTACTCGGAATAGAAATAAACGGTAAATTTTCATCATTTATTTAAACTCTATATTTACAGTGAAAATATTAAAAGGTTGATTTAAAATACTCCACACTGATATTGACACAAAAAATGAACATTTAAAATAAAATAAATATTGAAGCGCGAAACGACAGCAATAAACAAGTTCGCAATACTCGTATGTCACCGCGACAATTTTATTTTTATCATATTTATATTCTTTAAAACGAAATGCACCGTAAAACTAACCTTATAAAATATCGCAAGATAACACGAAGTTTTTAATCAACGAAGAATATACAAAACTCTTTCGAATGTAACTATGACGCGTTTCGGGATAACGAGAGTGTGCACTGTCAATCTGGATGGCCACATTCGTCTCCTCAAGACGGCATAGTGGAGGCGGCTGTTGCCTGTAGAAATTTATCTGTAGTAGCAATTGTTTCCGTTCATGGATCACATTCTCATCAACATTACAATAAAAAAATGTAGACATCTGATAATTTAATATGTTCTGAAAAAATGGTCTAGTCTGGGGTTGGAGGTAGAGTGTTGAACAACTACCCCATGACTGCACAAAATTTTATTATACCTTACTCAAAATTATGAAAGATTTTGTAAATTTCATGAAAATCACTGTCAATCAAACCTCTTGAGTTATTATTTTTACTGGGATATTTACAAAATATGACGGCCTCTTTGGCGCAGTGGTTATGGCAGGTCTTGGATTAGATTCCCGGTCAAAACAAAAATTTATTAATTAAAAATTAACCTAATTTTAATTATTTCTTATTTTTAATATTTTTTTTACATTTTGAGTACTAGATAAGTTTTATTATTAAATTGTGATGAAAATTAAATAGAAAAAAAAACCTTTAGCTTTCTATTCAAAGGAGAATGCCCATTTTTGGGCCCACTTGATACCTAATAATATAGTAATAAAACAATATTCTAAAATAATATATTATTTTTTATTAATTCATTGTAATTATATTAACACGACATTTACCAATCAATAGACAATGTTTAATTACATAAAAACAGACATCTTCAATTATTAAGGCATTTAGGCATAAGGCAAAATAAAATAACCACAAATATTGCATCAAAAATCATCTAATTACTCAATAACCCGGTTGGAAAAATTGAAACTAATCGGTAATAAGGAAGTAGATTTATTTTTCTACAAAACAAACTAAAAATCATCGACAAACTCGAGAAAAGAATTGTGGGCCCATTTTTCTTAGGCGATAAATATATCTTAGGTGAATAATAGGGCATTCTCCTTTCATCATAAGAAAACGTCAGTATTTGTGTGGTGGGTTTGAGTGTTAGGTAAATGAAGATGTTGAACTTGTCCTAAAATTTAGATCTAAATCGTAATTACAGTACCAATGTATTAAATTAAACGTTCTATTAAAATAACATTTATAATTTGATACAATGTAAACATAACAATTAAACCGCGAGAATTCCCCAAAAACAATTGGACGCGTTGCATTATTGTCCGCAACAATTGGCCACTGCACTTTCAGATTTCAATTAATGCAACACGAGATGCCGAACGTTGTGCCGCTTGGACTAGGTCAACTCGCACGAAACATGCGAATTTATTAACTTAACTTTTGTCTGCCGTTATTCTGTTTTACGCTAAAAATAGTGAGTTGAAGAAACTAAAAAAATAAAAACTTATCCTAGTCTCTAACACAGAGGTTGTTTGTAGGAAGTAGCCCCCTCTACCACGCCGGCTTGAGGCGAAGAATATGCACCAACCACTGACAGGGAATATTCCTCTCTATATACACGGGTACCTTCTTTTTTTATTCTAGATCGGCATATGACAACATTCCGCCTGATGTAAAGCTAGAGTGCGGTCCATTTCTAACCTAAAGCCGAATCGAGGCTCTGATTTGATTGCTAGATGCTTTGATTATGCACTCAGGCAAAAAAAAACATATTAGTTAAACTTTTAGTAATCTAACTACTTTCGCAGAATATGAGCGAGTTAGGTTGGTCTAGTCGGGACTAACCTGAACATACAGAGTGGCATGTCGTGTCGTAATTGATAGGGTCGTCAAAGCTACGGTAATTGTCGCATATAACACTCGCCACTCGGCACTAACTACAACTTTGTTCTGTTAACTATGTCCGAAATTTTTAAGTAGCCAATTCTTTATTCCATTCGAACGTATCGACACATACTAACAGACACATCTTTTTTTTATATAGTAGTATTTTTATATGTTAAGATAGAGTGTGGTACATGAGCGGAAACAACTGCTACTACAGGAAAACATCTGCAGACTGTAGTCGCCTCCGCTATCCCGAATTGAGATGAATGTCGGATGCGCCATCCATTGACAGGACATACTCTTTTCGTTATGCTCAGTTACCAAGTTCTTTCTAATCCTGAAACGCATCTAAGTCTCTTAAATACATAATTTCAAAAAAAAAAATATCAGGCCTATCTATATCTATATAGTTGCTGAAAAAGTACAGTCGGCAACATAAGAAAATAGTCTCGAGAAATTGTATTGATTAAATACTATATTAACTTGTAGAAATTATTTTGTACGCTTCCTCTTCAAAGATTTATTATGCGGTAAAGTAATTATTTAATTTCGTAATAATTACGCAATTATAATCAGGACTTAAGGGAGATCAAGAACATTAGGGTTAGCTCCAGTCTGCCGTCCTGGTGGAGTGCCACAACTTTCGAATGTAACTCCCGTGAAGTGACCTTATCGGGTTACGGTAGCGGTTTGAAAGTAGCCAGGTATAGAGAGAGGAGTGTGTATTGTCAATCTAGATGGTGTCGCACTTGTGTCGCACAATTGACAAGTGGAATGCTTTGCCCTCCCATGTATTCTCCCAATCCTTTCACCTTGGATCCTTCAAGCGGAGCGTGAAAAAGCACCTTCTCAGGCCGGCATAGTGGTGGCGACTGGAGCCACCGTGCGAGCGGTTCTCTAGTCGTCAATGCTCATGGACCTCCACTGCGTTTACCATCAGACCAGTCGAGGTCACATGTCGTGCCAAAATAAAAAACAAAAAAAAAACACTCGTCTCCTCAGGCCGTAATAGCGGAGGCGACTGCTGCTCGTAGAATACTCTTGAAGTTTTTCGATAACTGTTAGCGACCAACAGATAGCGCTAGTTATATTTTATAATATACTTAGTATTTAAAATAGAAGATGTATAATATATCTACGTAGGTACCTACTATCTCAATTAGACTAGAACCTAGGAAGCTTAGCTCGGTGATTAAATTGAAACTGAGCAGCGAGTACCGCCCGCATACTAATGTAAACCAATGATCCTTTATGACTTAACTAAATTTTAAACATTCAAAGTAAAGCGAAATTGGAACAGTAGTTTTAAAAGTTTCACAAGATTCTAGAAACCTCCTGAAACTTATATTGAATTGAATCGTACTTAAATTAAAATGTGAATCTCATTCAACGAGAGGAGTGTACAGGCCGGCATAGCGGAGGTGACTGCTGCATATAGAAATTTCTCGCTTGTTTTAGTTTTACATCAGGCGTAGTGTTGTCATATGCAGAGCGGCCGCTGTCTCGCGGTAGGCGTGAACGCACGTTCGGTGAGACCCGTGTTCAAAACTCACTAAATTCTGACCGGTACCAATGTAACTATGTTATATGTGTACTTCGGTTGATCAGGGTATAATATAGGCCCCGTGGCTCGCGGTCGTCGCGGGGCACTCTTGGAGTTGCTGGTCTCCCATCGGGCGCGTTCTCAGGTGGTGGATAGAGGATACCTCCCTGAGATACCCCGGCGCGAACCAAAACCAGCAACACTCAGCAACACTCTGCTTTCAGAGAAGACCTGAGTGAGAGACCCCCCTTCATCGCGTGGGCGGAGGCGGTAGCGGAGTAGCAAGCGTTATCTCCTTCGCCCCGAACCAAGAGCGATAATTCCGGGGTTCGACTCATTTACTTGGGTGGAATGGTGTTTCTTCCCAATGAAGTGGGTTTTAGTGTTTACCCGGTAGTGGGGAGTACCAGGGAGTCCGACATAACTACGTCGTCTTCCCCAAGATGGCGAGACATCCATAAAAGATGCAGCAGCAGACTAATGATGGTTATTAGTCTGCCGTTCTGGTTTTTATAAAAAAAATAATGTGCCGTCACACAAAAAAAACAACTTCGCGTCGTAGACTTTTAAACCATAAATTAATCAAAAATCTAACTAATGCTACTTAACAACGTAGCTTAAATATTCAGGTAATGTCAGCACAAAAAATAATAATCAAAATTCGACCAAGTACACTTTAAAGTCTCAGCAATTAGCTCTCAATTAATGTGTTGACTGTACAAGCCCGCACCTGCGCTGCTATCTACAAATAAATTTCTTTTTCCCCCTTCTAGAAATGTTTTCATAAAGGCGTTTATTCATTAAATAAATCTTGTGTTATGTAACTTATAATATGTTCAAAGAGGCAAAAGTTTAAAATTTTCATATTTAATTTTGAAGTTAATTTTAATTTTAAAGAGTGGTAGGCAGACTGATGATGGAAGTAACCTTGTCGCGTTTCGGGAGCAGTTTAAAACTAGCCAGGTATAGCGAAAGGAGTGTGCACTGTCAATCTACATGGTACATGCTCGTCCCCCAAGCCGGCATAGTGGAGGCGACTGCCGCCCGCACAGGTTTATCTGTAGTAGCAGTCGTTTCCATTCATGGACCGCACTTTAGCTTTACATCAGCCGGAGTGTTGTCACATGCCGAGCTACAATAAAAAAAATGTTTATTTGTTCTACGTGAACATAGCGTCGCAGTGTACATACAACTTAATATGCCGCCATTTGATAGCAATTAATGTTGCAGTCAGTAAGAAGTTTCACCTCGTACTGTCAGAATTCCACTACTATTTTAAACCACTTCGATTTACGAATGCAGTTTGTTTTGGGGTCTAATTTTCAACGATCGCGTGCAGCTTACTAGGTTTTGTTAAAAGGAATCGCAAAAACCATTTTCATTTCTTAATTACCAAATTGTGAAAATAAGCATTTTAAATATAACTTCTTCTGTCGTTCCATCAAATTGTGGAACGACCTTCCCAGCCACGTCTTTCCCCCTTTCTATAACATGGGATCCTTCAAGCGCAGTGTGAAGAGTCATCTCATTAAGCCGGCATAGCGGACTGCAGATCCCCTTCTCTGACAGCAGTCACCTCCGTTCATGAATCGCACTCTAGCTTAACATCAGGCGGAGTGCGGTCATATAACGTGCTAAAAAAAAAAAAACAATAATATGTAAACAGTCACGTTGCTTTCGGTATAGTTCGCTTGTAGAGAAAAATGTGCACCATCCATTGACGGAGCACACTTCATTCATTATCGGCTACCCGGCTACTTACGCGACTAGATAGGTCATATGATAACACTTGGAGACAGCAAATTAGGCTTTAACCGTCAACAAACAGTCTCCCTAAAATTTACATGTATTGTACCACATGCAAGACATTAATTTCATAATCAAAGATTCTCAAAAAAGCAGTAAATTAAAGGATATACATATAATAATATTTGAACACCGAACAAACACAACCTGAACAAAAAAGGCATTCTGAAAATGTTAATGTAACATAATGTTGATTTAAAATGCTCGCGTCTACTACGGGAAAAATAATTATATGCTAAAAATGCGAAACAGGAAAACTGGGAAATTCAGTATGACCACTTCTCCACATATGACCACATTTGCTTAGCGAGAAACGGGTAAAATCGTTTACGCAAATTACTACACTGAACACAGTTGATGCGTATTTTTTTTTTAATAGTATTGCATACACAGGTATGTATAGGTATACAAACACAGATTTTATTAAGACGGTACATTTTGCCAGTTGTATTATACTCTTGAAGGTGATCTTACTTAGTAGGTTTTATATATGTATAAAGTGTTGTGTATTGCACACATAAATCGTACATAGGCGAGCTTAATGCCTTTGGCATTGTCTACCAGCTAACCTTTGTTGGTGTGAGCGGAAATGTCTACAGAAAGAAAGCAGAGTTAAGAAGAGTTCTGACTTAGGGGAAAGTATTTAGTGAGCATGCTTTTGAAGCTTCCAATCGATGAGGCTTGTCTAATAGTCAGTGGTAGCTTGTTCCATCTATAACACTTAGGTGCTGAAAAAAAATAGATTGTGCTACGGGATATAAAGTCGAACCTAGTTATTTTATTTTTCTTATTTATTTGCTATAAATAAGATTAAAAAATTGTTAAATGAGCTTTTTTTTTTGATGCAGTTTTTCTCGGTAAAAAAACATTGTTTTGGTACACATTCTTTTGGAAGGGTACTGCTATGTATTGTAAAAATTATAATAGTCATAAGTTTAATTGTACTGCTTTCTGTATAAATAAAAAAAAACATTATTAAGCGAAACATGAAAATAATAGTTTTTTTTTGCGTGTTTACACGCTGTCTAGGTATGCTCAAGGTTTATATTCATATATCAAGGTTATATAGGCTCAAGGTATGGGAGATATAGTCCCATTAATACATAGGATAGTACGATGGTATTTTTATGATAGGCAGACTGTCCAGTTAAATTAGCCCGGTCTGCCGTATTCGGGTAGAAACCACTACTTTCAAGCACCACTCGGGTATAAACGTATGTCAAACTGAATGGTACTAAGATAGCATAGCAGAGGTGACTGTCTGACTATCGCACTCAAGCTTTAAGATCAGAAGAAGATATAATTTCTTTAAATAAAAATACAATATGCAATAACGACAACATAAAACACCCGGAAGACAATAATTACCAATATAAAAACAGCAGTAGTATTAAAGAATATTTTTTGGCAACCAACAACGCGTTTTTACAAAATCTCGAGACATATTCTTGAAACTTTACACTTTCATTTATTACATTTATTTTTATTGTATCTCGGCGTATGATAACACTCCGCCTGAAAAAAAGTGCGGTCCATTGACGGAAACAACTGCTTCTACAAATATTTTTTTACAGACAGCAGTCTCCTCCGTCATGCTGACTCCAGGAGATCAGATTGATAGTGCACACTCCTCTCGTTCGCACGCGACAAGGGTATTCATGGGTGTTCAATTCGAAAGTGGTGCTACTACCCGAGGAAGGCAGACTGGGCTAATATTTATTTATTTATTTATTAAATTCGACGCACAAAACGGCATGCAAGCATATACATGTCATAGTACGAATACAGTCGAGAGTTAGGCTGGCTTGCATGCCAAAGCATGTGCGCATACTATAAGTACAATACAATACAATGCAATACAAAATAATACAATTCAATACAAATTTTTATGCAAATTATTACAAATATTAAAAATATTAAAATACAAATTATTATCTTAACATTGTCTTACAAATACAGTCCAACTAAGCAGTTTTACCAACATTGTCACACGTTAAGTTAATCATTTCATACTTTACACACAAACACAAATAACCATCATCAGTCTGCCTACCACTCCTTATCTCATATTTATTCTGTTCATGTACAACTGTATGTATTTATATGTATGTATGTATATATTTTGTTTTTGCAATATATATTTTTACTATCTAAATTACGAGTATATTGAAGAAATATTGTTTTTATTTCTCGGATTTTTTATTATTTTTAGCGT
This sequence comes from Tinea pellionella, assembly GCA_948150575.1. Lineage (NCBI taxonomy): Eukaryota > Metazoa > Arthropoda > Insecta > Lepidoptera > Tineidae > Tinea > Tinea pellionella. The sequence goes on from OX411258.1 coordinate 877,833, forward strand.
GGTAAATTTGTTAAATTTTCATTAATAATAACAATTTCATATTTTGAGATAATAATTTATTATAATTAATTAACAAAAATTGTATAAAATATATATTTTTATTGGGAAACGAAAACCATTTTAAAGACGACCCATGTGGCAACATTCAGTCTACAGTACGAGCGGAAGGTAGCAGATTCATTTCCCGATTGAAACAAATACGTATTATATATTTTTACATTATAAAAAAATGTTTTACTTGTTAACCTGATATATTTACTTTTTTTTTAATAGTGCCTACATTTTTTATTATATTAAGGATATCACCGCTCACACCAACAAAGAGCTGGTAGACAATGTCTAAGGCATTAAACTCGTCTACCATTTATGTGCAATACATTTACTATTCTTTGTCACACGGTTCGCGTTCACCTGCCCCGAGTTCCAGCTGAAAACCAGCGCTACGAGCTGCCTCGTGTAGGTCGTAGCACATGCTGAGCTGTGCGCCCTTTCGTCCCTACACATTCGCGTTCAGACTTGCTATTGTGTTTATTTTTACAGTTACAAAAATATTTATTTTGGGATGAATAAAGTTTTTTCTTTCTTTTTTTCAATATAGTGTTTTTATATTTTAATTAATTATTTAACATTTACAGACATCACGATTGAGACACGTGTTCAAACCTCGCTAAAGGAGGGCCCATTCGCCTAAGAAAAATGGGCCCACAATTTTTTTCTCGAGTTTGTCGATGATTTTTAGTTAATTTTGTAGAAAAATAAATATATTACCGATCAGTATTAATTTTTTCACCCGTGTTATTGAGTAATTAGATATTTTCTGATGCAATATTTGAGGTTATTATTATTTTAAATGCTTTAATAATTGTTAATATCTGTTTTTTATGTAATTAAACATTGTCTATTGATTGGAAAATGATGTGTTGATATAATTAAAATGAATTAATAAAAAAATAATATATTATTTTAGAATATTGTTTTGTTAGAAAACTATTAGATATTAAGTGGGTCCAAAAATGGCATTCTCCTTTGATCGGCACCAATCTGGCTATGGCACGAGAACTAGCTTAGTAGAGGCATTAAAAAAACATTACGTATATATAGCAAGTAGGATACCTTGAAAAATTAATCTAAGCTCTATAAATCAAGGGCTGACAAGGGGGTGTGGATGGGTCCGCAATCAAATTAGCGAAAGGGTCGCTCTACCCTTATATGATGTCATGATACCACTTACTCTGTAAATCTGTCTATGACAATGGATACGTGAAGAAGCCTAATGGACGAATTTAGAATTACGTACACGATAATTTCTGTAAGGGTAACGCAGACGCGTGGGATACCATCTCAACTAAATTACTTTTTTTATTGTAACTCGGCATGTGACAACACTCCGCCTGATGTAAAGCTAGAGTGCGGTCCATGCGTAGAAACAACTGCTACTACAGAGAAATCTCTACAGGCAGCAAGCGCCTCCGCTATGCCGGCTTGGAGAGACGAGCGTGCACCATCCAGATTTGACAGTGCACACTCCTCTCGTTACATCTGGCTACTATTCAAGCTATTCCAAACTATTCTCTAAACGCGACAAGGTCACTTTACGGGTGTTACATTCGTGAAGTGACTTCAGGCACTGAGCGACCAAAGTACATATAACAAAGCTACATTGGTACCGGTCAGAATTTAGCGAGGTTCGAACACGGGACTCATCGAACGTGAGTTCACGCGTCGTACCGCTAGACCACGGCCGCTCAATAGATGATGGGTATCAGCTCAGTCTGCCGTCCTGGTGTAGTACCACCACATTCGAATGTAACATCCGTGAAGTGACCTTGTCGCGTTTCGGGAGCAGTTTGAAGGTAGCTAGGAATAACGAGAGGACTGTGACTCTAGATGGTGCATACTCGTCTCCTCGGGCCGTCATAGCGGAGGCGACTGCAGCCTGTAAATTCTCTGTGGTAGCTTACATACATTTGCATCAAGCGGAGTGTTATCATATGCCGAGCTACAATAATTAAAAAATGATAACAAAACTGTAAAATTTAAAACCAATTCGATAACAGAATTAAAATCGAGCAATTAAGCCGAATTCATATTTATGTTCAATAAGTAAAAATTGGTGCCAAACTAAACTAATTTTCATTTCACTTGCAAATTTATACCTCTCTACTCCCGTTACTGGTTCGTGGGGAGGCTGTTAGTCGATGTCATCGGTCGGTTGTAAATCTCGAGCTCTTATACAGGCTGATTTATTCCGGTTACCTCGTCACACTGATTCTATCGCTTATTAGTAACCATACGCTGTTGGTTTATGCTGCCCTGGTACTTAAGCCTTGTACACTTTGACAAATTGGAATGACATTTTCATAGCGGATGCTACTTGTTTAATTGGGCTGATGATTTTGCTTAGGCGCACTGTCTATTAAGCCGGTATAGCGGAGGTGACGACATCAAACTAAATGTGGTCAAAATATGAGGACATGCTTTAATGGGTAGTAAATTTTTTTGTCATATAACCACACCTCGCTAACACAAAACAATGTGTATTGGCAGACACCTCCGCTATGCCTGCTTAATGAGACGAATATGTATAGTCCAGGTTGACAATGCACACTTTTTTTTATTGTAGCTCGGCATGTGACAACACTCCGCCTGATGTAAAGCTAGAGTGCGGTCCATGAATGGAAACAACTGCTACTACAAAGAAACCTGTGCGGGTAGCAGTCGCCTCCACTATGCCGGCTTGAGGAGACGAGCATGTACCATCTTAGATTGACAGTGCACACTCCTCTCGTTATACCTGGCTACTTTGAAACTATTCCCGAAACGCGACTAAGTCACTTCACGGGTGTTACATTCGAAAGTGGTGGTACTACCCCAGGACGGCAGACTGGACAAATAACCATCATCAGTCTGCCTACCACTCTTTAATAGTGCCTATAGGCACTATTAAAGAGTGGTAGGCAGACTGATGATGGTTATTTGTCCAGTCTGTCGTCCTGGGGCAGTACCACCACTTTCGAATGTAACACCCGTGAAGTGACCTTGACGCGTTTCGGGGATAGTTTGAAAGTAGCCAGGTATAAGAGAGGAGTGTGCACTGTCAATCTAGATGGTACATGCTCGTCTCCTCAAGCCGGCATAGTGGAGGCGACTGCAGCCCGTAGAGATTTCTCTGTGGTAGCAGTTGTTTCCATTCATGGACCGCACTCTAGCTTTACATCAGGCGGAGTGTTGTCACATGTCGAGCTACAATAAAAAAAAAAATAAAAAAAAATCGCGTTTAAACTTTGTCAACACTTAAGACATTAACATAGACAACGAAAAAAAAAGCAGAACAAACAACGTCCCACATTTGAAAACAAAAAGTGAATTAAATAATTATTCAGTTCGAACAGTTAAGTCGATTTGATTGGATACTAAATCGTTGGGGAAATCGACCGTCGCAGAGTCCACTCGATTGACTGCCCTATATTTCCTCTACTTGAAGAATGGTATCGTCCATTCATTGTCTATCTTCATCAGGTTTAATAGGTACGAAACGTGTACTGGCTTTAGTGATTTATGATAATTCAAATGCGATTTCCGACCGTTTGTGAACTGTTTGCACTTTATTGCATACATGCATAAACTTACGACTTTATCGTCCTTCCAGTTCTATTGACTTTGGTCAATATTTATGCGGGGTGTGTCAAACAACTCCTCCACTATGCCGGCTTGAGGATACGAATGTGCCCATCCATTGGCAGGGTTTATGCGGCTACTTCCATGCTGATCCTAAAACTCGACTAGGCACCTCATGGGTTACACTTGAAAATAAGTGTGTACACGGAACAACGTGTAAAAAAATCTGCAGGAGTCGCCACCACTATGCCGACTTGATCGTCACATCAAGCATTGTCGAAGTTGATAGGGAATAGAAATAAACATTTTTCACTGCCTGAATCAAAATTCAAATTGCAAAATTATACCGTTCCATAAAAAATGATTATTTAAATTTCATAACTTAGTCCCAATACATTAAAATTTGCGAACTTACGAAAGCATTATAACTCACAAACTAAGTGATTTAGTCGCTAGAATACAGTTAGTATAGTTTAGACGTTGTTTTGTGACCCCAAAGTTCTGGCTATCAAAGCCAAACTTTTTTTTGTTTTTTTTTTTTAATTGTAGCTCGGCATGTGACAACACTCCGCCTGATGTAAAGATACAACTGCTACTACAGAGAAATCTTTACATGCAGCAGTCGCCTCCACTATTCCGGCTTGAAGAGACGAGCATGTATCATCCAGATTGACAGTGCACACTCATCTCATTATACCTGGCTACTTTTAAACTATTGCCGAAACGCGACAAAGTCACTTCACGGGTCTTGCATTCGAAAGTGGTGGTACTACCTCAGGACGGCAGACTGGACAAATAACCATCATCAGTCTGCCTACCACTCTTTAATAGTGCCTATAAGCACTGAGAAACCGAACTACATATAACCAAGTTATATTGGTACCGGTTAGAATTTAGCGAGGTTCGAACACGGGTCTCATCGATCGTAAGTTCACGCGTCTTACCGCTAGACCACGGCCGCTGTTTGCGCCATATAGTGCTGTTGTGCGAGGGAGGTAGGGTCTTTGTGTTGCACGGTGACATATCGTGTGACTTTCCTCTTCCGTCGCATAATACCTATCGTTGTCCTGCTCCTACGCCTGTTCCTTCAGTACCCATCCCGCTCGCCGCGTCGGTGCACGCGCATCTATGCCGCTTTGACGTTCGGAACGACGACAGTTGCGCTGTGAAATTAGCCCTCGCTCGTTCGCCTTGCTTCTCGCCGCGTTTCGTGTGTGTTTCGCTAATTCGTTGCATCAAAGTTGTGATTTAAAGTCGATGCCGAGTATTTGTGCGCAAGGGCATACCGCTGAATCAACGCAAAAGGTGAGTTCCTTTGATATTGTTTCCGGGTTGCACGGTTACAACCTGCCGCACAGAGTACCCGCTTCCTTTCAAATATACAGTCCACTTTTGGCGCTAACAGCCGCTCACATTTATTTGTCATTTCAATTGATTCCTTTCTTTGATTTGTGCCGAGACGTATCTCATTTATTCAGTTTATTTCACTAATACTACACAAAAAGAATAATAATTTTATTTACAATACAATACAATTGTCACGCCTTTTTCTTATTTTATTTACCTACTAACAAATTTGCAAAATACAGTCGTTGAATTATGTTAGAGTACATTTCGGACAAAAAAATATTACATAACATAGTAACCTAAAAATTTACTTATTAAATTAAAAACAAATATATAAAAATACTAATAAAAATAATTGTATACCAACGTACAATGACAAATATCTCTTAAACTTCCGACATATATGATAAAATATAGTTACTCTGTGGCCCAAATAGGACTAAAATAAAAAGTTGTAACAAAACTAAACTTATTTGATGAAGGGTAAACATAAAACAGATAGGAATTGAAACGTTAACTTTACCTCAAAATGGGTCTTAAGAATTATGGCCTAGTAACATGATATCACGATTAAGGGTCAAACTTGAGTAATAAATCGAACAAACGATACCAAAACCTTTCCAAATAAAAACTTAATTTAAACGCAAGTATATTATGAATAATTGATTTTTCCATTTTTTACTTATAAGTTTATTTAACTATATCAATCACAGTCGTGTTCCTCTGGGGTAGACTGCGACTTTGGAACACCATTTATTTATTTTTAACGTGAAAGCCAACATCTGAGCGTCCATACATTTTGTTTTACAACATTGTTTGAAGCATAGCAGATTTATGTTGAAATTAAGTAATTTTATAACTTTCTCAGCACTAATTATATTATTATCGCAAATCACTATAATAAACAAATAGCTACGACGGGTTGTTTCTGTAAATATATATCACGAGAAGAATTACTTCTATTTTTAGAACAATTACTTCTATTTTTAAACTGACTTAAAAAAGAGGAGGTTATTAATTCGTCGTGTATTTTTTTTGTTCCCTCATATCTCCTCCGTTTGTGGACCGATTTTTTACATACTTTATTCGCGTGAAGGAAATACTCAGACATGGTCAAGTGCATATCATATGTTACATGAAAAAAGTAATGGTATACCGTAAATATATACGGAAAAAGTATGTGTGATCGAAGACTAGCGTTCCATAGTGGTAGGTAGACTGATGATGGTCATTAGCCCAGTCTGCCGTCCACATAACACCACTTTCGAATGTAATAATCGTTAAATGACACAGGGAACAGTTTGGAAGTAGCGTTCTCTCCTCAAGCCGGCATAGCGGAGGCGACTGCTACCTATAGAAATTTATCTATAGTAGCAGTTGTTTCCTTTCATGGACCGCACTCAATGAAAAATATATTATACTATACTATAAAAACTATTTAAGAATTAAAAAGATCGTGACGAAAATACAAAAAAAAAACTTTTTAATAACAAAATTACTTATTCATGTAAATCCTTATACAAAATGTTATTGTAAAAGTTAACTCACTTTTCCAGTGAACATTAATTTAACATTTCTAAAATACTGTACCTACTAAAATTTTAATACGATCCTTGAGAAAGACAAAGCTTAGTTTAATGGTTAAAGTTTCTTGCTTTTAACTGCTGGTAATGTTTGTAATCTTAATTGCCTTTATTTAGTCTGTGTAGTGCGACTTGTTTAGCTAGGTAAATGGATGTAAGAGAACACCTACCCACTCCATTGTCCCACGAGACGGCTCCTCTGACGTATATACACGTTGCATTGTATAAACAATTAATAGTATAATATATATTAAATAATTATTATTATCTAAAAAAATTCAAACTAAACTATCTTCAAAATATATGCTTCAATAAACAATAATAATAAATTCTTTATTGCAATTAACAAATTATATACAGAAAAAAAAATCATAAATAACTTACTGCAACTGGCGGTCTTATCACTAAAAAAGTAAATAAATAAATAAATTATTAAAGTGAAAAAAAAAAAAAATCTTCCAGACAACCAATTGTTATTAGATAAATCGTAAGGATGTTGATTTGTAACAATATTAGAAATTATTATGACATAATATTATGACAACACTCCGCCCGACGTTAAGCTAAAGTGCAGTCCATGAACGTAAACAACCGCTACCACAGACAAATTTCTAAATGCAGCAGTCCCCTCCGCTATGCTGGCCTGAGGAGACAAATGTGCACCATCCGGATTGACAGTGCACACTTCCCTCGTTTACCTGGCTACTTTCAAACTGATCCCGAAATGGTCACTTCGCGGGTGTTACATTCGAAAGTGGTGGGGTGGTACTACCCCAGAACGGCACACTAAGCTAATAACCATTACATCATCAGTCTGCCTACCCGTCTTAACCACTTTGACTGAAATATATATCCTATCGAAAGAAAAGTTTAATATCAAAGTGTTTTTTTTTTTTGTAGCTCGGCAATCGCCTGTCACATTCCGCCTGATGTAAAGCTAGAGCGCGGTCCATGAATGGAAACAACTGCCACTATAGAGAAATCTCTACGGGCAGCAGTCGCCTCCACTATGCCGGCTTGAGGAGACGAGCATGCACCATCTAAATTGACAGGGCACACTCCTCTCCTTTCAAACTATGCGCGCGACAAGGTTACTTCACGGGTGTTACATTCGAAAGTGGTGGTACTACTCCCAAAAGAAAAGTTGTAAAATAAAAAAGATAACAAAACATATACAATTCAAATTTTTTGACCGCACTCTGCCTGATGTTAAGCTAGAGTGCGATCCATGAACGAAAGGTAACTGCTGTCAAAGAAGGGGATCTGCAGACAGCAGTCGCGTCCGCTATGCCGGCTTGATGAGATGCCTCTTCACACTCCGCTGAAGGATCCCATGTTATAGGAAGGAGGAAAGACGTGGCTGGGAAGGTCGTTCCACTATTTGATGGAACGACAGAAGAAGGATTGCCCGAACCTTAACGAGAAAAACGTTTATTCGCTTTTAACTTTTATCTCCCGCAAAAATACATACGGCATCGATTATATTTCAAAACCAGACTCCCCTATATAACAGAGATGTAGTCTCCACTATAAATTAATCGATGGTTCTCGAACCGACATCGAATGCTAATCACACCCTAATACAGATCCATTTATTTAACAACGAGAGGACCAGAAACTGATGGAACGCGTTTTCGTTCTAAAATAATTGAAAATATTTTATTAGCATGGCTTTTCATGCTCTTCAACAAACTCTACCATAGTTTCTGAAAAGCGTATGACGGGATGACTGTCACAAGAAACTCTCGCCTGTAATAGAATAATAAAAGAAATGTAACTAATCGTCATCCATAAATAAACTGGAGAAATGCGTGATCGTCACAGTCACCGACAAAATTACCACATTATTCCTTCATTATCTGTCTTTTTCGTCGTTCTCTCTATCACCTCTTTCTTGTCGATAAATTTAGAATAGAATAGAATAGAATATCTTTTATTTGTCATAATGTACAGATGTTTTTAGTTAGGGATGTTGCGGATGCAGATTTCTTCACATCCGCGGATGCGGATGCGGATGCGGATTTTAAGAGGCTCACATCCGCGGATGCGGATGCGGATGCGGATCTGTACAAAAAACTGTGTGGGTAAAAAAAATTAAAAGACAGTAAGAACTATCCTTTCTTTATTTAAAAGTAGTGAGTGAATTATTATTATTATTAACCAACTTCAAAAGGAGGAGGTTATCAATTCGTCGTGTATTTTTTTTGTGGCGATGTTTCCTCATCTCTGCCGTTTGTGAACCGATTTTGACGATTCTTTTTTGTTTGATAAAGTATGTCTCGGGATTTAGTAGTACTTAATAGTACTTACATACACAAACTGTGTTTACATGTACGCGATTCAGCGTTGCCAGATTTTTTTTGCCAAGTCGGGATTTCGAATCTTTTTGAGTGAAAAAAGCGGTATTCTTTCTTCGAAAGCGGGATATAGTAAAAAACATATATAATCAGAAGTGTTAAAATATGTATATTTTATTTAAGTTTTAAATAACGTTTACGTGACAATAGATAGCAAAAATAGCCATAGAAAATGTACTTTAATAAAAATATGATATTTTAAATCAGATTTACCCTATCGTTAGGTAGTTGAGTCTTCTTATTTGTTTCTGAAATCTTCGGTTTGCATAGCAAACCGTTATAACCATATACTCAGATAGAATTAGCTTTCTGGCCCAGAAATTCCTATTGGACGGGATTTTTTTTTTGTATAGATCAAAGTCTCAAGAATTGATACCAATAAAATTTATAAGTGAATATTGGGCGCTAAGGTGCCAAAAACATGGTAAAAGTGGTAAAAACCAGTTTTTCGCTTATAGAGGAAAAACTACAGCTCGGACAAAAAAAAGTTAAATGTAACAAATGCGCGCAATAAAAAACAAAGAGAATGAGCCTCGGTAGAGCAAAATTGGTCCAAAGGCGCCGCGGCGCAAAAAGTATCTGAACTTCATAGATTATTTAAACAACTTTATTCTTTGTCAAGTTATTTGGAAATTTGTAGTTCAACTCCTCCTTAATGCATAGGAACCGAAATTATAACGTTTTTCGAAAATTAAAATACCCTTCCAGTCGATTTAAAAAAAGGTTACTTTTTGCAAAAGTCGACGGTTTGCAAAAAGTTTACAACATTTTCATCTGAAAATTTAACTGAAGTTAGAGGACCACAAAACTGACAGCATATTCAAATTTCAACTCTCCATCACTTTCAGAACGCGAATTATTGAACTTTCTTTTATTATTTAATTTCTGGACCGATTTTGCTCTACTCTCATTCTCTTTGTTTTTTTATTGCGCGCATTTGTTGCATTTAACTTTTTTTTGTCCGAGCTGTAGTTTTTCCTCTAGAAGCGAAAAACTGGTTTTTACCATTTTTACCTTTTTTTGGCACCTTAGCGCCCAATATTCACTTATAAATTTTATTGGTATCAATTCCTGACACTTTAATCTATACAAAAAAAAATCGTCCAATAGTAATTTTCTGTACTTTTTTAAAATTTCTGCTAATTCTATATGAGTAATACAAATTTGACAGATCGTAAACGATAGTTATATCAAAATGTATGGGGAATGTGTCCGTTAGAAAAATGTGGTGTTTCAAATAATAGTCTGAAGTGTGAGTTACAATTTGTACTCTTTATACACAGTTTACAGTAAGCTTTATACTTATCCGACGTCACAATACACACACAAGTCAGAGAAGCGGGACTGAACCTGTCCCGCACGGGACATTGAATTTTGATTTAAAAATCGGGAGGTCTGGCAACGCTGACGCGATTGCATGTGTGCTGCTTGAGTGAGCTTATTACTCTCTTACTAGTCGACTCGCACCACAAGCCGGTCCCGCTCCTTTCTTTCTTGTCGCGACCTGTTACACATCCGCATCCGCATTAACTCCGCATCGATTTATGCGGATGCGGATGCGGATGCGGATGTCTAAATCGATGCGGATGCTCCGCATATGCGGATGCGGATACGAATATTCGCAACATCCCTAGTTTTTAGATATGTACAGGGTGAGGTGACAAAAGGGAAATCAGCTCAGCATGTGCTCTGGCAGATGTCAGAGCGCTGATTTTCAGCTGACACCGCAGGAAGTGGCAAAGGGGCAGTGATAGGGAAGAGGTGTAATAAAACAGTTATGGAAAGTAGTTTGTATTGGAACGATAAAATGTATAAATATAAAAGAATATGGAAGAAACAAAATATAAAATAATATTAATAATAATAATAATTAATAGGTTGCTCACGCATACATAATATCTAACAGTGTTGGCAGCAGCAACTGCGACCGCTAATCTAATTGTAGCAAAAGAAAATGTTTTTTTAATTTAATTTTTTTTTTTTTCGATTTCGATCTTTTTCAGGCAAACGCTTAACGAATAAACTTTTTAAAAAATATAACAGGAAAAGACTAATAAATATTTAATAAAGGCATTTTTTGAAAAAGTTTCGAATACATCGCTGCGTCTATAAAGAGTTAATAATTTAGTGGTTAGAGACAATGCGGCAGTGGAAGTTTTAATTTGTTTAAACTTATACAAAGTTGTAACGACTCCCGAGTGGTGCAAGCCAAATTAGACTTACCCTACAGTCAGCTACTATAACGTCTTTCTTTAACTGATAGTTTAATTCGCTTTATAAACTTCGCTGCTTAGTCTGTCTTCTTTTAAATAATGTTACGGTTTTTTACAGTAGCCCGGCATATATAAATACATTCCGCTTGATGCTAAAGTGTGATCCATAGGCAGAAGCAACTGCTACTACAAAAAAATGTAGCTCCCACTGTGCCGGCATGTACACGCTCCATTAACTCCCCCCTGTTCATACTTAATTGTCCCGAAGCTTATATTTGAAAAAAAAAAACTTTTTTTTTGTTAACGTTTCCAATAACAAGGTTATGAATTAATGAAATTGAATATCCGGAGGGTTATTCTTGTTGATTAAAGATTGAGAAGATAGTAAACAAAAAAAAACTTGCATAATATGAATTTTATTAATTCAAATTCAGTACACTAAAGTTTAAATAGAAACTTTGTTTTATTTTTCATGATACCTACGAAGAAATCAGAGAACGGAACCAGTAAGTATCGCCAAAGAAATCACAGTGTTTATTAGGTCCAATTGCACCACATGACTTAACTATTACTTTCGCGTTAATGTAATAGTTAAAATTAAAATTTGGGTTGCTTAAAAAACCTGTCAGTTTTGACGCTTACTTTAACGCTAACCATAACCAGCGAATTTTGGCTGGTTAAAGTTAAAGTAATAGTTAAACCAATGTCTATACCGTCAAGTGTATGAAAAGATGCCAAAATGTTTTTTCTATTAATTTTTCGGGAATGTACTCCTAATTACATCAGCCAGCCTTTCATCGACAACGATATGAATTTGCACGATGGTGCAACGCGTGTGAAGTAAATGTAAACGTAACCGTTAAAGTAATCGTAAAATGTAACAGTCAAGGTAACGGGCCTTTTGGTGAAATTGAACCTTAATGTAAAAATTGAGCAGATTAAGGAATATTTATTTTATTCTTTAATTTATTTAATAGCTTACATCTGTTGGCCAGCCAAGTCACTACGTGTCACATTAAATATTAATCATATATTCATTAAAAAAATAAAGAAAAGATAATGGTTTTTTTTGCAAATTTATAATGTGATGAATTTTTTTTAATACACGTAGTCCTAAAATAAGATTAAACAAAAGCGATATATCTAGTACTTCACTTTGCTTAACAAGAATCGAACTCCCTCGCCCCGGGTTTAGGGTACGGATATTAAAATTCATTACTTGACCCGGGGCGTTATCACTAATTGGAAGACACAGTACCTATAGCGTACAACCAATTTATTCATATAAAATTTTATTGAAGACTATCACCACTACACTCGTCTACTATTTTTAATTTTTTTTTATTGTAGCTCGGCATGTGACCACACTCCGCCTGATGTAAAGCTAGAGTGCGGTCCATGAATGGAAACAACTGCTACTACAGAGAAACCTGTGCGAGCAACAGTCGCCTCCACTATGCCGGCTTGAGGAGACGAGCATGTACCATCTAGATTGACAGTGCACACTCCTCTCGCTATACCTGGCTACTTTCAAAGTATTCCCGAAACGCGACTAAGTCACTTCACGGGTGTTACATTCGAAAGTGGTGGTACTACCCCAGGACGGCAGATAGGACAAATAACCATCATCAGTCTACCTACCACTCAATAATAGTGCCTACAGGCACTGAGCGACCAAAGTACATATAACAAAGTTACATTGGTACTGGTCAGAATTAGCGGGGTTCGAACACGGGTCTCATCGATCGTGAGTTCACGCGTCTTACCGCTAGACCACGGCCGCTCTGTATTTATCGTAGCTCGCCATTAACTAGAATGAATACTACAGATAAATTAATACAGGCTGCAGTCGCCTCCGTTACAGCTACAGGTCACTTCAAAGCAGACTGTACTAATTAATGATCATCATCAGTCTGCCTACCACTCTTTAATTGAACCTCGAAAGACATTACGTTGAGTTTTAATTGCGTAAATTAAAAATATGATTTAGTTCACGGCAATGTTACGCATTAAACCATAGCACGTGATTAAAGCGAATAAATATTTGATTAAACAAAAAATTTAACTCACCGGATCTTAACTTCTTTCGACTGCCAGTCGCTATGCTTGTCGAAGCTAATAAGGATCGCTGCAATTTCCTGAGAACAAAGATATAAAAAACATTATATAATTGTTTAATTGTACATAAATAGCAGGGAAATCCCGTTGAAAATCCACCACTATACTGAATGAAACTACGTTTGACTTGACTGTTTTGTGTGATGAATAAATAATGCACGATGAACAAAATATATATTTTATTGCAGGCTTATAATAAATCCTTATATTAAACATAGAGCGGTCGTGGCCCAGCGGTAAGACGCGTGAACTCACGATCGATGAGACCCGTGTTCGAATCTCGCTAATTCGGACCGGCACCAATGTAACTTTGTTATATATGGTCGCTCAGTGCCTATAGGCACTATTAAAGAGTGGTAGGCAGACTGAATATGGTTATTTCTTCAGTCTGCAGTCCTGGTAACACCCGTGAAGTGACCTCGTCGCGTTTCGGGAATAGTTTGAAAGTAGCCAGGTATAACGAGAGGAGTGTGCACTGTCAATCTAGATGGTACATGCTCGTCTCCTCAAGCCGGTATAATAGAGACGACTGCTGCCCGCACAGGTTTCTCTGTAGTGGCAGTTGTTTCCATTCATGGACCGCACTCTAGCTTTAAAAAAAACATGATGCATAAAATACTTTTACGTCAAACTATTTATATATGTAAGTAATTAATTTCGTTCATTATGTGTTTCTCTTAAAAAAAAAAAAGGTAATAAGTTTTAAAGATGTCAAAACAAAGAAATAAATACTTAATAATACAACGAACACGTAGCAAATAAACAGCTATATGTACAATGTACATAGTATAAAGATTTGCAAAGATGGTGTCTTAAATCTCAGTTTTATTTGAGTCACGCTTGAAATTATAATATGTTCAACCACTTTCCTTTACGAGTTGTAAATAAAATATGTCACGTTGGATATTTCTCAAATGTTAAGGTTTCATATACGTACGGTCGCGAATTTTAATTCGGGACCCACCTTAATGCTAAATTCATTTGGTATTCTAAAAGTTAACTTGACGCCTTGACTTGGTCCGGACCGCAGATTTGGTTATCTTCGACCCCCACGGTGTTTCGGACGCATAGTGGACGGAGTCTGACCACACTCTGAGCGTCAAAACTCCGCCCTACGGAGGTCCTAGATGAACGGAGAGTCTCAACTCGACGAACGCCTCAGTCTACTAGACAATGGATACATTAATAACGAACTCTAGACCTTTAGATAGCGACACCCTACGACCTAGTATCGGCATTACCGGTAATAAAAAGTCATAAATTAAATTGAAAATAATTATCAGCTTCATTAATAACTAACAATTAATTAATATTTAACCAAAATAACGTCCGAAAATGGTATTACGAAATTTTAAAAGATAATAATCGAACAACAAACTTAATTAATAATAAATTTTAATGTACATAATTATACTATTATAAATATTGAAAGTAGCCAGGTATAAGAGAGGAGTGTGCACTGTCAATCTAGATGGTACATGCTCGTCTCCTCAAGCCGGCATAGTGGAGGCGACTGCAGCCCGTAGAGATATCTCTGTGGTAGCAGTTGTTTCCATTCATAGACCGCACTCTAGCTTTACATCAGGCGGAGTGTTGTCACATGTCGAGCTACAATAAAAAAAAAAATTTCGCGATAAATAAATAATACACTAAAAATATAATTAATTAAATTAAAACTATCAGCTGCCAAAAATTCAATCGTTACATTGAACTCCGCATCCTGACAGAAACCTGAGAGGATTTCTAAGAAAACGTTTTAATTTTCAAAATATGTTAAAAATAAAAAACAATTATAAAGAGAAAGCTGTAAACCAAATTGTATCTGTTTCAACAATAATTATTCAAGATTGTCGGCGTCCTTCCTACACATTTCGAGGAGTAAGTAATCTTTCAGTTGTTAAATTTATAAATACATTGGGACGTCACGTACTACCAAGCCGAGATTTATGACTATGAGTATAATCCAAAGTCGGGCGGAACAGAATACTAAAGCAGATGAATAAATTTCATGTACAAAATGAAAGTATAACACGACATGAAAATACCTATTAAATAATAATAAATATACAGGCTGTAAAAAGACCTCTAGCAATCCCGTCAACTAGAAATTGTATACGTTATACGGATGCGATATAAGTATTTCTTTTTTATCTTTTAAAAAAAAGAACACAAAATATATTTATTTTATTTTGTTTTATATGGCATTATAGCAATTTGCCAGTGTCAAAGTAAATATTTTTGCATCAAGTTAATAATGTGCATCACAAGTCATTCATTCATCACACTAAAGAGTCAGGTCAAGTCACAGTCAAGTCAAAAATTGCTCCAGTAAATTGTTCTTTTTGTTAAACAGTTCTTTTGAATTGTTTGCCCACACTCACGCACATTCACGAACACTTAATGGTTATTAATAAAATCCATCATTATTAACACTCAAAGAAACACAAGTTTAGGATCTCAAGAAGATCTCTAGGTCTCAAGATGGCTCCAACACAAATTATCTTTGGAATTATTATTAATTTCATTATAATATTTAGGCTAATTATATACTCGTATTTTAAGATATAAAAACCCCGCCTATTTGTAAAATGCTCATGCGCAGAAAGCTCATGGACCTCCACTGAGTTTACCACCAGACCAGTCGAGGTCACATGTTGTGTCAACATAAAAAAACAAAAACAAAAAAAATTTTTAGAGCGGCCGTGATCTAGCGGTTAGACGCGTGAACTCACGACCGATGAGAGTGGTAGGCAGACTGATGATGGTTATTGGCCCAGTCTGCCGTCCTGGGGTACGTGGTGATGTTCGAATGTAACACCCGTAAAGTGACCTTGTCACGTTTCGCGAGAGGAGTGTGCAGTGTCAATCTCGTCTCATCAGGCCGGCATTGGAGGCGACTAACCGCACTGTAGCTTTACAGCAGGCGGAGTGTTGTCATATGCCAAGCTACAATAAACAAAAATTAAAATATATGCTTTATAAATATTATTATAATGTATCCAAGTTGAAATTATTTTGTTTAAAGGCCATGGTAATAAAATCAGCTGCCCATTTCGGTGGTATATTCTTGTATGTAACATAACTAGCTTAGCATTTTAATTAAAATATTTTTTTCATAATTATTTAAATGCTGAGTTTGTTATTAATATTAAATTATGATGATTTTTTTTTAAATTCATTTTTCATCATACTTAATAATAAATAGGAGGTAAAGTAATAATAAGGTCGTGAATTCAGGATCGTATCGAATACCAAAAATAGCCCAGCGGTGTTTAATAGAGCAGTCGACTTGAATATTTTATGCGAGGGTAAATATTCATAAACTTATATGTATGAAATAATATGGGAACGCGGAGTATAATAACATAATGTACTAGCTGTCGATCCAGGACGTCGTCGGAAATAAAAAAGTACTAAAGTACTAAACTCACTATCCCGGCGCCTTTTTTAATAATCGTCACAAACAATTTTAGTTTACGGACTACGGCTCTTTTATAGATTCGAATATTAAAGGGCATTTAAATCCAATTATTGGTTAAGAAATAAATCTCAAACCAGCGATCGGCAACAAGCGGTAAAAACTAAACCTCCTCCGAAACCTTTAAGTATAACTATAATATTTTTTTTTAGTTTTGTTGTCCCATGCCGGGAAAGCAAAGGGATCAAAACCCATACAGCCACTTCTTCATTATTTTTTTATTAATATTTATATTGTATATATTTTGTAATATATTTTGATTTATAATATCGTTTTCCTAAGATTTATTACTATAATACCCGTATATTCACGCCTTTTTTGACAACCGTACTTAATAAATTGTTCAAGCAAATTTTACCTTAATGATAATTAAATTAGAAAGAACATTAGATCTAAATTTCTAAAACATGTAATAGGCTACTCCGGGTTTAAAGAGCTTAATTAACCTTTACCCTGAAAATAGGCTTTACATTTCATAAACGTAAATTACATCAGTCTATCCTTCAGCTGAAAATATCTCATTTCATTATTTAATTACTAAAAAGCAATTTCATTTCGTTTTTGGGGAATATTATTATTTAACTACCGTTTTGGCTAAAGGGAATCAATCTGTCAATGAGCGGCCGTGGTCTAGCGGTAAAATACGTGAAATCACGATCGTTGTGACCTGTGTTCAAACCTCGCTAAATTCTGACCAATAAAAGGCACTGTTAAGAGGAGGATAGACGCCGTTGACCTTTCTCACGCGATTGTGTGTCGATTTATGTAAAAAAAATAATTTGAAAAGTGATTTGAAAAAAATAAACCTAATATTGCTAAAATGTATAAAACCATTTTTCTTATAAACTATTAATAGCTAGGTTTTTTTATTTTCATCATGATATTAAACAATACAATAACTAGGGAATCTTCGGTTTATTTTTTCAAATAACTTTACTAATTATTTTTATTAATTTTTTTTTACATAAAAGGTCAACGGCATATATCCCCCTCTTAAAGAGTGGTAGGGAGATTGATAATAGTTATTAGCCCAGTCTGCCGTCATGAAATAGTATCACCGCTTTAGAATGTAACACCGTATTGCGTTTCGGAAAAAGTTTAAAAGTAGCCATGTATTTTTAAATTGTAGCTCGGCATATGACAACACTCCGCCTGATGTAAAGCTAGAGTGCGGTCCATGAAACAACTGCTACTACAGAGAAACCTGTGCGAGCAGCAGTCGTCTCCACTATGCCGGCTTGAGGAGACAAGCATGTACCATCTAGATTGACAGTGCACACTCCTCTCGCTATCTCGCTAGAAGTGTGCTATCAATCTGGATGGTGCATACTCATCTCCTCAAGCCGGCATAACGGAGACGACTGCTGCCTGTAGAAAGTTATCTGGAGTAACAGTTATTTCTGTCCATAGACCGAATTCTAGCTTTACATCTAGCGTAGTGTTGTCATATGCCGAGCTACAATAATGGTGGATTCTGGGCATACAAGATGTTGTCGGTCCTGATTTATTCGTTGTTTCTTTAAGTGTTAATGTGTAATAATAGTGGATTTATTATCCATTAACTGTTCGTGGATGTGGTGAGAGTGGGCAAATAATTCAAAATAGAACAAGCATATGTTTCTTTTCCCTCCAAAACTCCGCTAGAAGTTTTAGTAAATAGTCCACTGATTTACCAAAAATAACTAGAAAAGACTGCCTATCCCTGTGGGAAAAAGGCGTGTCAATTGTATTGTATTGTATTGTAACTAGAAAAGAAGAAGAAAGATCAGGCAATGCCTCTTGAAAGTTACAAATATTCCTAAATACTAGGCTGTATGAGCTATGAACCCTTTGCCTTTAATAAAACAATAACAATAAAAATAATATAGAGATATAATTTATTTAACCAAACCTAAACTATTAACAAAACACAAAAAATAATTTAGATATAAATTAAAGTAATTTTGCCCGGTCAATGAATGGTCTACATTCGTTTCCTCAAGCCGGCATCGTGGAGGGTAGTGCTGCCTTCAGACATATATCTGCGGTTTCTGGTTATGGATCGTACATACTAGTTTAACATCAAGCGTAGTGTGGTTATAATTAACAAAAATACTTTTCATTAATTTTATAAAAGTGAAAATTTATTTTTAAAGTTATGCAATAAAATGTGATGATAACATTTAAGCAAAAAAGGGCTGGAGGTAAAAGCCTCTAGGGTAACTCTGTAACGAGATGTAATAAAAGTTTACACTTTTACAACAAAAACCCTTTTTGTAACGTTACCACCTTCACATAAAACCATCAGAGACGTTCACAAATTATACATATTCACACCTATAATCCGGATAATCCGGATATACAGTAAAATTAAAAAGAAAACTTACGGAAACGGTCATTTGGAAAGGTTAGATGAAAGAAGATTAACTAAAAAGATCTATTGCAGTGTCGGAAGGGGGGCGCCCTAGGAAGACCTTTCTCAGTGAGATTGGTCAACTGCTGCGAAAGGCTCAGACGAGGAGCACCCTCAACCGACGTGCATGCATGAGGGGAGTAATGGATGTGGTCGAAGCGAAAGTGGTATGTAGAGAGAGGAGTCGCTGGCGCTCCATAGTTTCTGCCTACCCCTATGGGAACAAGGCGTGAGTTAAGTAGTAGTAAAAAGGAAACTTTGAGTAAATTATGTAAAGCTAGAGTGCGGTCCATGAATTGAAACAACTGCTACGAAAGAGAAATTATTTACGGACAGCAGCCCCCTAAGCTTGATAAAACGAATGCACTATCCATATTGACAGTGCACACTCTTCTCGTTATACCTGGCTACTTTCAAACTGATCACGAGTCACTTTACTTAGTGAATTATACTTTACATTGTATATGACAACACTCCGCCTGATGTAAAGCTAGAGTGCGGTCTATGAAACAACTACTACTAGAGAGAAACCTGTGCGGGCAGCAGTCGCCTCCACTGTGCCGGCTTGAGGAGACAAGCATGTTCCATCTAGATTAACAGTCACACTCCTCTCGTTATACGTTCAAACTATTCCCGAAACGCGACAAGGTCACTTCACGGGCGTTACATTTGAAAGTGGTGGTATTACCCCAGGACGACAGACTGGACAAATCACCATCAGCAGTCTGCCTACCACTCTTTAATAGTGCCTATAGGCACTGAGCGACCAAAGTACATATAACATAGTTACATTGGTCAGAATTAGCGAGGTTCGAACACGGGTCTCATTCTGAAATCCGACCTAACAGACACGAAGACTTCTCAATAAAACGAAGCCTCTTAACCCGTAATAATACATCAGTATTACGTTAAAAGTTATTAAGTCAAGTCAAGTCAAGGTAACTTGTAAATAGCTAAAAGGTAAAGTTTGTTGAAACTCTCTATTACTAAGCGCACCTTATACTTGTTAAACTAAGTGAAGACTTAAGTAATGCCGACTTAACACTGAATTATCTTGGGCATACACGTCTGGAAAACGTATTTGAATCAAACAATCTAATAATAATTAATAATAGAGCGGCCGTGGTCTAGCGGTAAGACGCGTGAACTCACGATCGATGAGACCCGTGTTCGAACCTCGCTAATTCTGACCAATGTGACTTTGTTATATGTACTTTGGTTGCTCAGTGCCTATAGGTACTATCAAAGAGTAAACAGACTAATGATGGTTATTTGTCCAGTCTGCCGTCCTGGGGTAGTACCACCACTTTCGAATGTAACACCCGTGAAGTGACCTTGTCGCGTTTCGGGAATAGTATGAAAGTAGTCAGATATAACGAGAGGAGTGTGCACTGTCAATCTAAGATGGTACATGCTCGTCTCTTCAAGCCGGCATAGTGGAGGTGACTGCTGCCTGTAGAGATTTCTCTGCAGTAGCAGTTGTTTCCATTCATGGACCACACTCTAGCTTTACATCAGGCGGAGTGTTGTCACATGCCGAGCTACAATGGTCTATGAACGGGAACAACAAACACCACAACGTAAAGGAGAACGCCCATTCGCCTAAGAGAAATGGGCCCACAATTTTTTTCTCTAGTTTCACAATTATTTTTAGTTCATTTTGTAGAAAAATAAATCTATATTCCTTATCACTAATCGGTTTTAATTTTTTTCACCCAAGTTATTGAGTAATTAGACTTTTTCTGATACAATATTTAAGGTTATTTATTCTATTAAAAGCTTTAATAAATTAGTAATATTTATTTTTTATGTTATTAAACAATGTTTTAATTAAAATAAATTAATAAAGAAATAAGGTATTATTTTAGAATATTGTTTTGTTAACAAACTATTAGATATCAAGTGGGCTCAAAAATGGGCATTGTCCTTTCTCTGTCTACAGGCAGCAATCGCTTCCGCTATGCCGGCTTACAATGCCGGTTACTACCAAGCTCGTAACACGGCTAGGTCACGAGTATTAAAATGTCAGTACTACTACTCCAAGACAGCAGGGCTAATGACAATCGTTAGTCTGCCTATCGCTCTAAAATACTTTCTTAAAAGTGAAAAAAACTTGGCCGGTATAGTGCGAGCTAATAGTAAATCTATCTATATTATTCTCCATTTAACTATTTCTTAGAAATATATAAGTTTACTGTAGAGCTGTCGGTATAAATATATTTATATATTCTTATTAACGAAGTTGTTTCGAGTAATAGTTTAGAAGTTTAAAACACTAAATCACGATCAAAACAACGAGGGCGAGTACCACGCCTCTATTGAAGGAAGTAAAATGTGTTCAACATAATATTGTGCAACTTTAGGACAAGAAATACTTAACGGTGCATGAAGAAATGAATCAGTTATTCGATTACTATGCGATTATCTTCTTCTTTAGTTAAATGGCCTCGGATGTCATAACAACGACAATTCTGCCAATGTCGAGTAGTAAATTTCTTTCTTGATGATTTTGCATCAAATTGGTGTTTTACAATTTGACGCTTTCTTGGAGTATTTGGCGGTCACGTCACAATATGAGCGTTTTCACGGCGGCGTGGGATAACTCTAAAAAAAACCGCTTCCGTTTCCTCATATAGAGTGAATGTTATTGTTTCCACAATAGCTCACATGCGCAGCATAAAATTCCGATTATACACAATAATAACCACTAAAGTAATTAAAAAAAGGGATAAAAACATTTCAACCTTCCCAAGCAAAAGCGCTCCAAACACTCTACGCAATTATTACAATGACATTCACCTCACTAATTTGACGTTGATTTTATCGACACTGTGATTACTGATTAGTCTACCGAACTATGACTAGATGCAACTAGAGGGCGTTGCTGTCAAATCAAATAATTCTCTCATAGGTACGTATTAAAAGTTGTAATTTTTTTTTAATAGCTCGGTATAGCGCGGTCCATGATAAATGTCTGCAGTAGTATTCGACCTAAGGAGTAGACATCATTTTGAATACATTGATGACACCCTGAACCAAGATTTTTTTCTAATTTTTTCGGAATAATAACTACTTTTTTTTAATCGGCATTTTATTAAAAAGATGTTTATTATTTTTGAGAAAAATGTTACGGATACAGCAAACCCATGTATGAAATCAGGGAATTAAAAAATCGTAAGTAGTAAAAGTTATTATAAATAAGTTGCACTATTATTTAGCGTATAGTATATACACCTACATTGTTAAGGAGGAACTTAGTATAAAGGGGCGTCTATAATATGAAAATGTAAAATAACTAAACTTCATGCCAGTTCCACCTAAATATATTCTCGTTAAGAATTATATTTTTTAAACACGACATTTCTTTACTATTTATTTATAATTTAACTCACTAAGCCCCAGTCCCAATCTGCCGTCTTGGAATGGTACAACCACTTTCAAATTAACACCCGCGAAGTAAGTTCGGAAACAGGCAAGTATAACTAGAGAAGTGTGCATTGTCAATCTGGATGGTGCACATTCGTCTCCTCAGGCCAGCATAGCGGAGGCGACTGCTGCATTTAGAAATTTGTCTGTAGTAGCAGTTATTTCTGTTCATGGACCGCACTCTAGCTTAACATCAGGCTGAGAGCAGTCATGTGCCAGCTTCAATAAAAAAAATTCAATATAGGGTAGGCACTTTCAACAAATTATTTAGAAACCTAATATGACAAGCTAGAGTGCGGACAACTGCTACCCTAAATAAATGGCTACAACAGGCAGCAGTCGCCTCCGCTAGTTTGACTGCTAGTTTGGCAGACTGATGGTGGTTATTAGCCCAGTCTGCCGTCCACCACTTTCGATTGTAACACCCGTGAAGTGACTTTGTGACTTCGGGAGCAGTTTGAAAGTAGCCAGGTATAACAAGAAGTGTGTGCACTGTCAATCTAGATATTGCATACTCGCACTCTAGCTTTACATCAGGCGTACGGTTGTCATATGCCTAGCTATAATAAACAAAAAACATTCGCATTGGTAAGGTCCCAGTTACTTGGACTTTTTTGGACGTTACGGGACTTTGGAGCCGAAATAAAAACGAATAAAAATAAATTGTTTGGATTAGATCCGGACCTACTAACATAAAGTATTTCGTCTAGTCTACTGTTTACAAGGACACCTAACAAATAAACGAATAAGCAAACATAAAACTGCGATTTTAAACTAGACAACAGCTAAGTCGTTCAAGAACATTACAAGATTAAATCTAGTGTAAATAGGGTTGTCTATACGTCATTATCGCCTGAAGACTTTCACATTCTTGTCTCCAATTTATGTAACGCTCTTTAGAGGTGTCGTTGAGCACCCTAACGTATATTTCTATTTATACTGCGCCATTTAAATCGACTTACTCGGATTTATATTTACACGACTTCATTCTTGAATGAAAAATCAATCAAGAGTGGTAGGCAGTCTGCCGTCCTGGGGTAGTACCACCACTTTCGAATGTAACACCCGTGAAGTGACTTTGTCGCGTTTCGGGAATAGTTTGAAAGTAGCCAGGTATAGCGAGAGGAGTGTGCACTGTCAATCTAAGATGGTACATGCTCGTCTCCTCAAGCCGGCATAGTGGAGGCGACTGCTACCCGCACAGGTTTCTCTGTAGTAGCAGTTGTTTCCATTCATGGACTGCACTCTAGCTTTACATCAGGCGGAGTGTTGTCACATGCCGAGCTACAATTAAAAAAAGTGGTAAGCAGAATTATTGTCTATCCAACAGGCTGGTCTGCGATGTAGTACCACCAATTTCAAGTATAACACTAGTGAAGTGACCTGGTCGCGTTTTGGGATTAGATTGGACTTGTCAACCGATAAAAGAAGAGTCACGCGATTCAACTTGAATTTCTCATAAAGCCAGTATAGCGAAGGCGACCTCTAAACCTTAACTGAAAATGGACTAAGTAATTTTTAACATATTCAAATAGTGAAATTATTACAAAACTTATTTTTGAAATTGGGCTAGAATGCGACCCATAAACGAAAAAAACTCCCACCACAGAGAAATGTCGGCAGAAACAGTCACCTCCGCTATGCTGGCTTGAGGAAACGAATATGATTTTCTGTTGAAAAGCGGTTTTTTGTAATTTTCAATATAATTAAATAATCAATTTATGTAATCCAAAAATAAAGTTTATATATTACGTGTAAGGTAAGATTAATTAGAATTAATTAATCTAAAACGTTGTCTTGAATTTGAAACTACTGAAAATTATTAATTGCTATATTAAATCTAAACATTCATGAAATTTTAACTAATTGAATTACTTTTTGGAATTATATCAAATGGGAGGGGGAAAAGAAGCGGCCGTGGTCTAGCAGTAAGACGCGTGAACACATGATCGATGAGACCCGTGTTCGAATCTGACCAATGTAACTTGTGTTATAATAATAGGTACTTTGGTCGCTCAGTACCTATAAGCACTATTAAACAGTGGTAGGCAGACTGATGATGGTTATTAACCCAGTCTGCCGTCCTGGGGTAGTACCAACACTTTCGAATGTAACACCCTTGTTAATCTAAACAATGCATATTCGTCTTAATAAGTCGGCATAGCAGAGGTGACTTTTCCTGCCAACATCAGGCAGAGTGTTGTCATATACCGAGCTACAATAAAACAGAGTAGAACATTAACGATTATGGCCTCTATGGGGTATTTAGTTAAAAATGTCTGGCAACAGGTTTCAAAGTACCTAAATCTCTTTAAAATACGAAACATAGCAACTTAAGCGAACTATTATTATGTAAATTAGTGAAATGCATGAAAATATAGGACGTCCATCTTTTTACGTGTATTTCATAGACCGAGGGCTCGAAATGTTTTCATTCATTGAAGAGTGGTAGGCAGACTAATGATGGTTATTAGCTAAATCTACCGTCCTGAGATAGTAGTTTCGGGATCAATTTCAAAATAGCCAGATATAACGAGAAAAGTGTTCATTGTAAACCTAGATAGTGCATATACGTCTCCTCAAAGCCGGCATAGCGAAAGCGACTGCTACCTACAAAGATTTCTATTTGACATCAGGCGGAGTGTTGTCATAATTATGTCGAAATACAATAAAAAAGGTGGTAAGTCCGGGTGGTTATTTTATAAAATTGTATACAATATTTAGTTGTATAAATTTGTTAGTTTTTTTTTAAAGATAGGTGATGTATTTTCTTTTGTTTTTTTAAATGTTATTTAGGATCTACTTTTAATTACTTTTGTGTGTTGTTTAGGCTTCGCCACGAATGTGAGCGCAAGCCCCAAACGAAATAAAGAATAAAAAAATAATAAAAAACAAAAATGATATACAATATTTTATCAACTAAAATTTAAGCTAGCGTCTCTCAGTCTACAATTAGTACGTGCCAGAATAATAGCTTATGAATGTTTTGATAAAAAAGGCCGACCTAACTATTGGGGCGGGAATGGCCAAAACGCGAGATCTCGTGCTACCCGACACGATACCCAACTCTCATTGACATAACAGTTTCGTTATAAATGTTAAATATACTCATGTATAATATATTTACGACTAATACTTCTGGTGAAGGCAGAATATATAAATAAGTAATTTACATACTTTTCGTTTTTTTTTATGGCATTACAACAATTTGCCACTGTCAAAATAAATATTTGCATCAAGTTATTTAATGGAGTTTGGCGGCCATCTTGAGACGTCAGGTTGTCTGTTTTGAATTATTTTCCTTAACTTGTGTTTCTTCGAGTGTTAATGTGTAATAATGGTAAATTATTAACCATTAAGTGTTCGTGAACGTGCGTGAGTGTGGGCAAACAATTCAAAAGAAGAGAACCTGTGTTTCCATTTTCCCTCCAAAACTTCCTAGGAAGTTTCAGTAAAGATTCTACCACTTTACTGGAACAATTTTTGACTTGACTGAGACTTGACCTGACTGTTTAGTGTGATGAATGAATGACTCGTGATGCACAATATTATTAATATGATGCAAAAATGTTTACTTTGACACTGGCAAATTGTTATAATGCCATACAAAACAAAAAGAAAAAGAAGTTATTTAATGTTGTGTTCCAGTCAAGTCAATAATAGGTCCAATAAAATGATGAAATTATTAAAACTTTTGAAAGGAAAAATTAAAACGCACGTTCTTCTTTTTCGTATCTGATAGATGTTCAATACATAGGTAATGTTCACACATGCACGTAGATACACACAGATATACACACACTATTGCTTAATTATAATTTATACTATGGTATTCTGTAAAACGGAAGAGCATTGTCTTCGGCAACACAGTCTTTGGGCCAGGGCTGACTTTAGCGCGAATATTTTTGTGTCAAATTATTTAGTTATAATCAATAAAGTTAATTATTTTTAATGAATAATAATAGGATTTCTTAAGAGTGATAAGCAGGCTGAAGAATGGTTATTAGCCCAGTCTGCCGTTCTGGGGTAGTACCACCACTTTCGAATGTAACACCCGTGAAGTGACTTTGTCGCGTTTCGGGAATAGTTTAAAAGTAGCCACGAGAGGAGTGTGCACTGTCAATCTAGATGGTGCTTCCTCGTCTCTGCAGACCGCACTTTAGCTTTACATCCGGCGGAATGTTGTCATATGCCGAGCTGCAATAAAAAAATCATTGTACACAACAAAGATAGAATTTGCAAATCTTTAATAAGTTTGAAATTACATTATGGAGCATGACTTTTTACCGGAAATTAAAGTACTTTTCCGTAACTTAATTTTTCTTTTTTATTCTAGTTAAATTTGCTGGAACAATGAGTTTTTGTATTTAATAGGTAACTAAATTGCATTATATTTATTTAGGACAAGAATTACAATAAATTATTATAAATTTAATTTTAGCATCTGGAAATAGACCGCCATTTTTTAATTAGCCATTGTTTAGTAGTGCCTATAGACACTGACCGACCAAAGTTCATATAACAAAATTACATTGGTACCGGTAAAATTTATGAATACGGGTCTCATCGATCGTAAATGCACGCTTCTCACCATGGCCGCGCTTATAAGTATATCTACTATAACCGCTTTTTTATTGTAGCTCAACATGTACGCTCCGACTTATGTTAAGCTATAGTGCGGTCCATGAACGGAAACAACTGCTACCACATAGAGATTTTACTTCTGCAGTCTTCTTCGCTACGAGTAGACGAATGTGCGCGGATACTTCTTCACGCTTTTACAGTGTCAAATGAATCTACGACTACCCACACTAGTCCGAAAAAGCCTCCAAGCTATAATTATTTTATATGTCATAACTTCGGAGATGAAAGAGATGGGGCGTCGCAAATGAGGGTACTCTCGAGTAACATATTGAGGTTCAAAACTTTAATGTCTTTGTCTAAACTACTGTAAAATTAAAAGTTTGACAATTCTAACAGCGTCGTTGAAACCACGCCAATTACAAAGACAAAACATTAAATAATAATAATAATATTTATTGAAAAATATAAAAAAGATGAAATTCGTTTTAAAAAATAAAAAATAATAATAAAAAAATATATAGTAATATGTGAAAATATATTTTTACTTTAAAGGAGAATGTTTGAAATTTTCTCGAGTTTGTCGATGATTTTTAGTTAATTTTGTAGAAAATAAATCTATTTCCTTATTAATAATCAGTTTTAATTTTTACACTAGGGTTATTGAGTAATTAGATGTTTTCTGATGCAATATTTGAGGTTATTATTATTTTAAATGCTTTAATAATTGATGATATCTGTTTTGTATATAATTAAACATTGTCTATTGGTTGGTAAATTATGTGTTGATATACTTAAAATTAGTTAATAAAAAAATAAGATATAATTTTATAATATTGTTTTGTTAGCAAACTATTAGGTATCAAGTAGGCCCAAAAATGGGCATTCTCCTTTTAACAATAGTCCGCCTTATGTTGAGAAATCCGTGTAGACTGCAGTCGCCTACGCTATGCCGGCTTAAGGAAACGAATGAGCATCGTCCATGTTTTTTATAAGTTTGAAATAAAATTTAATGACGTATGTATTTTTTTATAGTGTTAGTTTAAAACTTCAAGCATCTGAGTAATTAAACGCCTGCGTGGAGGACGTGTCTTAATAAACTATGTAGATATGTACCCGAAATATAGGGCATATTAGTCCTGTATTGTAACCTGAATTTCAGCTAAATGAGGCCTGAAGCGAAAGTGGGTCACAGCTCGCTTAACTTAACTGTAACTACTTGTATTTCTAACAAAGAGACATTATGTTTACCCCTGATAACTTTTACCAGTGAATCTATGCTACATTGATATTGCTAACTTTACAAAGTCCGGCATAGTGGTGGTTCTAGCAGTAACGTAAGTTAGAGTTTACAAAAGCGGGCATAGTAGTGGTTATGTTAGATGAAATTTATTCAATTATTCCTTGTAGAACTCCGAGTACTCGATCGTGATATTGCAAACTTTACCAAGGACGGTATAGTAGAGGTTCTTGAAGTCGCGAGTTTTAAAATCAAAAGTCGAGGGCTTGATTCTAGTTTTCGAATCGATATCAATGTAGTATTTATTTATAAGATGATTTTGTCTAGATCATAGAAAAATAATAGATGGGTAGTACATACTCGACATAACCTTTTATTTTTATATTTTTCATGTACCGATTAAAAATATACAATTGTACTGTAATAATTGTATTTAAAAAATGTAGGTAAAAAAAAAGAATATTAAATAAACTTAAAATCTTAACATTAAAAAACATAAATCAAGTGAAGAATCCCTCCAAGGTCAGTTAACAGACGCCTGAAACTCGTAAACGACATGAAAATCCCTGATAAGCTAAAATAACATTTTACGATAAAATTAGTTAGTCAGGGGCAAAAGTTTTGTAAACTGTGAGCGACGAACCGTGCCGCGTGAATTAATAATTTATGGTTCCAGCCCGTCGCTTCCCGGACTACAGGATACAGGGTGAGGTCACTTATTCTTCTATAATTTTATAACTGAATCATAATTTACCATGAAATTGAAATTAGTTCTTTTTTTAATTTTATATGGCATATAACAATTTGCCAGTGTCAAAGTTAATATTTTGCATCAAGTTAATAAAATTGTGTATCACGAGTAGTTCATTCATCACAGTCAAGTCAAGTCTCAGTTAATTCAAAAATTGTTTCAGTAAAGTGGTAGAATATTTACTGAAACTTCCTACGGAGTTTTGGAGGGTAAATGAAAACACAGGTTCCCTTCTTTTGGATTGTTTGCCCACACTCACGCAGTTCACGAACGCTTAATGGTTAATAATATAATCCACCATTATTACAAATTAACAATCGAAGAAACACAAGTTTAGGAAAATAATTCAAGACAGATAACCTAATGTCACAAGATGGCCGCCAAAACTCTAAAAATAAGTTATCAAGTTGACATTATTTTGTAACTGTGTCCTGGCTAGTCTCCAGTCACCAGTTTCAAGTTTAACACTTGGGATGTTTAATTTAATATTTAATTTATATCTGGATTAGTTAAAAAGTGTCCGAGTATTTTTTCTATAATGGCCTAATAGGAAGCATGGTGATGATCAACTCGAAGTATAACGAGAGGCTTCTGTCCTACATGGATGATGCACACTCTAGCTGTTGTGCGTTGCTAGGTACTCTAGCCTGAGGTTAGAGGCGTAGTCTGGTCACAAAATCAATCGATATGAACCCGTTTCAAAATCTAATCTAATTTTAAAACAAGAATAGCTAAAAGAAAGATTGTTTATCTTAGATGTTTCAGACTGGCCTTTGTAGGCCTTCCAAAAGAGTAAACCTTTCACTATTAATTTATATTACAATACTAAATAAGAAACATTGTTTTATCAAGTACAATCAATCTTTCGAGCTTAAATATACTAACTTTTATGTCGGCCTTCCACTGCGAGCGGAGCGGACTCCGCAATGACACCGCAACGTCCGCTGGCAATTGAAGGCAAAAAACCGCTTGCTGTCAAACTCTTTCTTAGTGAAGGCAAATTATTGTACTCCGTTCCGCTTTGCCATTTCTCACTCATTACTCTTTCTCGGTGGACGGCTGGCATTTTATTGGACATTTGGTTTTTGATACAGTCAGTGAATAAAATTATTTTTACTAAATTTTAATACATACGTACTTCATGCAAAATTTACTTCATTGGACATTTTTTTTCTAAAGGAATGTGTTTTGTTTTATATACTAGTATAATGCGTATATTAAGATAGTGCTTACGCACTTAGGGACCAAAGTACATTTGACAGTTACATTGGTACTTGACAGAATTTAGCGAGATGTGAACATAGGTCTCATCAATTGTTCACGCCTTATATCGCGAGACACAGGTGGTTTTTTTATTACTTTTTTTTTATGAAAATATAAAACAATTTAGACTGACTCGCTCACTTGAGCTTTATTCAAAATCTGATGTAAAAATACATCATAAATAACTGAGAGAACGGAACAAAACTTGTTGCACGAGCGTCGCTCCAAATTCTAAGCTCTTTACATACAAAGATATATTTCTAAAAGCATTAGAGGCCTGAAACCTCACACTCGAATACTTGAAAAGGGGTTATTCCCACTATCCCGGCTTATTTCTTTTTCACTGTCGAATAGTATTCATGGTTACAACACGTGCGAAGTGGCTTTGTCGCGTTTTAAGATCAGCTTGGAAGTGGTCGGGTATAACGAGAGTGCTGTAATAGTGCACATATGTCCACTCAAGCCGGCATAGTGAAGGCGACATTTGCGTGGTGATATTTCTCTATAAGAAATACGAAAATCTTGGAAATTTACAGAAATTGGTGCGAATTTTTCTATGAAATAAGCACTAAAACGAGTCGAATCCTTGACACGTTCAAATAACACACGAAAATGTTTCTCGGGTAACTTACAATGCCTTTACTTAAATGATTAATGTATTTTTAATGACTTATTGTTTAGTCGGTACGTGGAGGAATACACTTAATCTTTCGGAAGTATTTAGAGATTTAGACGGCGTGAATTTTAGTCATACTAATGCATTTAAATCTATCTATACTAATGTTATAAACGTGAACATAACTTGGTTATTCTATTTTTACATTTTCATACGTAAACCACTGAACAGATTTCGATATAATGCGTTCTTTAACCTTAGATCCTTCAAGCGGAACGTGCGAACCTCCACTGTGCTTGCTATCAAGCCAGCCGAGGTCACAATTTCGTAGCAAAAAAAAAATTAGAAAAAAGATAAATTGTATCCTAGGGAATTATGTCTCAAATAAAAAAAAACCAAAAGAATGAAAAAGTGAAATACAAACATGATACAACAAAAAATGAAATAACTTTCTTTCGAAATTTTGAGCGGCCGTGGTCTAGCGGTAAGACGCGTGAACTCACGATCGATGAGACCCGTGTTCGAACCTCGCTAAAGACCGGTACCTATAGTAACTTTGTTATATGTACTTTGGTCGCTCAGTGCCTATAGGCACTATTAAAGAGTGGTAGGCAGACTGATGATGGTTATTTGTCCAGTCTGTCGTCCTGGGGTAGTACCACCACTTTCGAATGTAACACCCGTGAAGCGACCTTGTCGCGTTTCGGGAATAGTTTGAAAGTAGCCAGGTATAAGAGAGGAGTGTGCACTGTCAATCTAGATGGTACATGCTCGTCTCCTCAAGCCGGCATAGTGGAGGCGACTGCAGCCCGTAGAAATGCCTCTGTGGTAGCAGTTGTTTCCATTCATGGACCGCACTCTAGCTTTACATCAGGCAGAGTGTTGTCACATGTCGAGCTACAATAAAAAAAAAAGAAAAAAAAAAAGAACTGCATCAAAAGGATCTGGGTCGAATAAAAAAAAAACTAACAAAAGAAATAGTAACAAACACTTGTACAATAATAATTAAGACGTTAACTTTAAAATGAAGTTTGCGAATAGAGTTTTCGAGCTTTCAATGTGGCGGTAACACGACAACTTGCTTTTTAATTCAAAAAAAAAACTAATTAAAATAACTGTTGTCGCTGTAAAATAATACGGAAGTATTGTCGCTGTAAAATAGTAAGGAAGTGTTGTCGCTGTAAAATAGTAAGAAAGGCAACGACTATTAGTACCGGAAAAAGGAGGCCAAGACTTTCAACGACAAACATGGAGAAAAGGGACATAGAGTTCACGTAGCGGGCATAGAGGATAATGAACACTAGGTGCTTTATCCTCTATGGCGGGGTATTCATTCGTGTCAAGGGACTGATCTGAATGAAGTTGATTTCATAACTACTTATTTATTTATTTATTCTTTCTTATTCTTATATTTTCTTCACATCTATCATCTTCATACATTTTTTTATTGAAGCTCCGTCTGATGTTAAGCTAGAATGCGGTCCATGAACGAAAATAACTCCGGCCACAAAGAAATTTCTGCGTACAACAGTCGTCTCCACTATGCCGGCTTGAGGAGACGAATGTGTATCATGCATTTAAAATTACTTCTAATATCCAAGAGATATCCAATACTCCAGAACGACCGTAGGCTAGCTTCAGAAAGCGTGCACTCACGATCAATGAGACCCGTGTTCAAATCTCACCGGCAGATACCAATGTAACTGTGTCATGTTTCATCTTTCAACCCCCATATGATACAAGCACTAACTTAGCAGAAATTTAAAAAAAAAAACCATACCCTAGATAAAAGCAGTTTTAACTAAAAAAATACTATTCACAAATAATTAAAAAAAGATACTACGCAGACTCTCCTGCTCCACGCCCTATATATTTTGTCCAAATAAAATTACAAACAACAAAATTAGATATTCCACAGTAACTCGTAGATAAATTACTTTTAATACAATTGCAGCTGACGAAAAGCAGTACACAATAAACGTGGACGTATTCGTATTTCATTATTATGGGTAAAATTATTCGCGGCACGTCATGGGCGGGCACGTAGCTTGGACGTACTATTCCAGATTTCATGAATATGAAGCATTACTTTTATTTTAGGCTTAAGTCCGTGTACTAGAAAAAAAATTTACATGTTTACCCCAATCCCGTTTCACTCTGGCGTACGTATTCAACTCTGAAGTTTAACTATATGATTCTCAATGTCGATTTAGGGTGTTCTCTACCTATCTCTTCCAGAGCAGCTAGCCAATCTCATAAAGAAGTACCGTGTCTACCTTAGATGACGATGATGACGCTTTCGTCCTGCCGGCTTGAGGAGTTGGCAGTGCATACATTCATTAAATCTATAACATGATTTTTAATTTTAATGTTATAATTTTCCACCCTTAGAGATGGAATATTTTTTTCAAATTTAAATGAGACCAACCCTGACATATACTCTATCCAACAAAAAAATAATCATCAAAATCGGTCCACAAACGGCGGAGATATCAAGTAACAATACCACAGAAAAAAAATACACGACAAATTGATAACCTCGTCCTTTTGAAGTCGATTAAAAATAAGTTTTTATGATGTATCGCAGAATGTATATAGAAAATTGGTAAATGTTGATTTTTACTAAATAAGTAAATCTGATTGCAGCATGAAGAGATTTCTCTCGACACACGTCGCCATTATTCTAATACAACAAGGTGGAAAAGTCGAAGCGTAGTGGAAGCACAAGTAGTGAGGTTATGAATCACTCTGGACAGGGCGCACGGCCTCATTCTAGGCTACATTTATCACGGACACAAAGCCGAGAGGCTCTGTCGCGCAAAAACTTGGCTTAACCCAAGGGAATGACGCACAAGCTGGGAGGAAACGCTACGAAACTTAGTTGAGGTTTTTTAATGTTAGCAACATGTTTGAATATTCTACGGTTGTGTGTTTAGTGTTTATTTATATTTCAACTCTTAAATCTTACTAAATTACAAAATCTAATTTGGTTTGCATAATTGTGTACATACCTAATAAACTGAAATTCTATATTATTATTATCTCCTAATAAAATAAATGTTATTATTCTATAAATGATTATGAGGGGAGTAATGGATATGGTCGAAGCGAAATTGGTATGTAGAGAGAGGAGTCGCTGGCGCTCCATAGTTTCTGCCTACCCCAGTGGAAACAAGGCGTGAGCTAAGTAAGTAAGTAAGTAAATGATTATTTGACATTATAAGTAATTACTATATTTTAACATTTGAATTTTTATTTTTTATTTGACATTTACCCACCCAAATGGGTACACTAACATAGAAATAAGACCATTGTTACATGTTATCACGTTTCGGGAACAGTTTGAAAGTACCCAGGTATAGCGAGAGGAATGTGCACTGTCAACCTGGATGGTGTACATGCGTCTTCTCAAGCAGGAGCGATTGCTGCTTTTGAGCAAAAATTTATCTGTTTCCGTTCATGGACCGTGCTCCGACTTCACATCATTCCGAGCTACAAAAATCCATAAAAAATATGAAGTACATCCAAACTGCCTCCCATAACAAATTTTCAATCTTGTACAAAATTCGTGATCGTTTCTTGGGAGAAATAAAGGCGAAGGAAAGCAATCAAACTAGCTATTTATTTATCACAATGCTAGAAGTTGAAAAGATCGTCGCATAAAAACTTTCTCGGACCCGCTGGGAATAAGACAAAAATCTAGAATCTTCGCTGTGAATAATGAAAGTTTTTTAAAAAGGAAATCTTATATCAGTCGTTTTCAGTGCATAAGCATTAAATAACAAATCACTTCAGATAATAGTAAAAGTAATCATATGCCCACACTCCGCTATGTTAAACTAGAGTGCGGTCCAACAGTCGTATCTCCTATACCGGCTTCAGAAGACCAATGACCTTTCATTGCCAGGGCAATCTCCCCTCGTTATACCCGGGTACTTTCTAGCTAGTACCGAAACGCGACTGGGTTACTACATGGGTGAAGGTATGAGGTAGGATCACCACAAGAAACTTTTTGACCGCACACCGCCTGATGTTAAGCTAGAGCTTGGGGGGATCTACAGACAGCAGTCGCGTCCGCTATGCCGGCTTTGTGAGATGCCTCTTCACACTGCGCTTGAAGGATCTCCACAATTGGGTGGAACGACAGAAAAAGGACTGCTCGAAACTTTTAGTTAACGAGGGAAGCGTTTCGACGGTGAGGCGATGCATTACACCGCCCGCACGCGTTAACATCAAGCGATGTATGCTAGGAGGGATTAAATCAAGAATCTCTGCTGAACATTTACCGTGGCAATAACGGTAGAAAGATTATCGCCTACGCTAAAATCATTACCTATAAAATGTGTTTTATTTATTGAGGTATTCATTTATTTTTAATGCCTATACTATTATGGTGTGGTTTAGCGATAAGCAAAAAAATTGAATCGCTTCCACACACGCTTCTCTTATGTAACATAAACAAAGTTTAATAGAAGTTATTCACTCACTAAACGCGCCAAATACATCATTGTTTAGAGTAACTTTTTAGTTAACATCTGGACCCATTAACAGTTGTATATTTTGAGCGGTAAATTGCATGGGATTTTTTTAATACAATTTACAGCAATATATCGTTGTAGGAATTCTAATTGGAATATATTATGTGTTTTTTGTCAGTTTTAAAGGCGATACTTGTGTGACACTTTAGCTATAAACTAGCCTGTGAAACCGCACTGTAAATGGCTGGCATAGCGGAGGCGACTACTGCCTGTAGAACTTTGTCTGTTGTTTCCGTTCATGGACCCTAGCTTTACATAAAGCGGAGTGTTGTCATATAAAAAAATCAAAAAATAAGTTTAAAAAGTTATTCGTATATTTTCGAATAGATTTTTTATATTGTATTGTTTTATGAACATTCTCAAACATAGGGCGTGTGTTAAAGTTGGAAACTAGTATGAACTAAAAAGTGGTGTTACAAACAATAAATTTTCACAACTGACAGTACTGCCACCTCGCGTTCAGTTCGCAAAAACACTAAGATTTTTTACCTCAACACGTGTTCAGTTACTGAAACATTACCACAAATGTTCTGACTTATACATACCTAGTTTTAACAGTTCCTCAACGAGTATGATTCATTTTGTAGTAACTGTTGCTGGCAATTTTGTTTTGTGCGTTTAAATTAAAATAATTTGTCGCGTTTCGGGAATAGTTTGAAAGTAGCCAGGTATAACGAGAGGAGTGTGCACTGTCAATCTAAGATGGTACATGCTTGTCACCTCAAGCCGGCATAGTGGAGGCGACTGCTACCCGCACAGGTTTCTCTGTAGTAGCAGTTGTTTCCATTCATGGACCGCACTCAAGCTTTACATCAGGCGGAGTGTTATCACATGCCGAGCTACAATAAAAAAAATAAAAAATTATGGCAATGGCGAGCTTAAATGCGTAAAAAAATCATTTTCTACAAGCTAACCAGAGGGCCTAGTGTGAATACATTTACGCTGTGACGGCGTAAACCGAACGAAATGAAGCAATCCAATTGGTAGAGAAATCTTACTTTACGCCGTAATGTAATCTCATACTTAGACCTAAGAAAATATATAAAAATTAAAAGTTCTTATACAAACTTTCATCCCCTTCCATAAATTTTACAAGCCAGGATAGCGGATGCGACTGTCGCCTGCAGACATTTTCTCAAGAACCGCACTCTATCTTAACATCAGACCGAGTACTTCAACAAACTTGCTAACTAACTTTCTATATCAAATACAATATCGATGTCAATTCGCAGTCGTATGTCAAAATGTAGTGAAACAATATGACAAAGTATGCAGTTTCAAAACCCATAACCACCCAGTTCGAGTTTCAACTGATAACAAACCAAACTTACAAGTGACTGCCTGTAGTGTAGATTATTAGGAAATACAGCATGTCTCAATTCAGCAATTCTTTCATTGCCCGTACTAAGCTTGTATCATAGAGACTGAGCCACCAAAGTACATGTTTTTTTTTTAATTATTGTAGCTCGGTATGTGACAACACTCCGCCTGATGTAAAGCTTAGAGTTCGGTCCATGAACAAAAACCACTTCTACAACAGAGGCGGCAGCAGTCTCCTCCACTATGCTGGCTGGAAGAGACGAGCATGTAGGTACCATCCAGATTGACAGTGCACACTGCTCTCGTTATTCCTGGCTACTTTCAAACTATAGCCGATAGTTACTAACATTGGTACTAATCAGAATTGAACCCGGGTCTTATTGAATGTGAGTTCACGCGTTGTACTGCAAGACCACGCCTGTTCTCAAATTAATATCATATTTATACAATATAATATTTTTAAAAATATTTATTTGAACCGAGATTCGAACCTAATCACCGCGTAACAGATGTCGTAAAATTAAATTCGATTCAGGCAAAGTATATTTGTAAAATTACTGAACGCTGTGTTTTAAAAGTGTTTTTTTTTAATTATTTACCATTGCGATATGGCTATAATCTTGAAAAATTTCAATTTTCATAAATTTTATAATAAATTTAAAAAAAAAATATTAAATTTCAATGATAGTTTGAAAAATGATTTTGAAAACTTGAAAATAATACCAATGTATAATTTAAAAGTAAATAAAAGCCTGACGCCTGAAATTGGCGGGTGGGAGCTTCAGCAAAGCGTTCGCGGCCATTTCAGAGGACATAAACTACCATCGATGTCCACATTAGGAGAATTGGGTAGCTAGTGTTGGGGAGCATAATTTTATGTCGATATTTTTTATTGTTTATTATTTAACTTTTACATATTATTATCTATTATTAGGACTAATCCTAAGTATGTAGTTAATAATAATAGTTTATTATAATTATAATATTATACGTTATTTAACTAAATTTTTTTTTAAATAATATCGTATTCTAAATTATCAAGGTTTCATATTTATATTTTTATCTCACACAGTATCTTATATCATTCTCATAATATTTGGAATAAACTTTCAATAAAAAAAAACATAATATTCAAGTATATTGCACTGTTTTAACCTATCAATAGCTATTTTACAGAACTAGCAAATCTTTTTTCAATGCGTAAGATTTCAAATATTAAAAGTAATGTATGAATTGATAAATAATCCAAAAATAATATCGATATTTGTATACAACACTATTTTCTGTTAATGTAATAAGAAGACAGCTGCTCTCTGTTGTTGTTAGTAATAAAGCCGAACCACTAGGCAATAAATTCAATAAATTCACAAGTTATATACATTATTATACATATATATGTATCCATTAATATGTGGTTTAGAGAAGAATTTAAAGACGTTAATTATTAAATTTGTATTTGTATAGTAATGTCTATTATCATTAGAAATGTATGAAAAAAATAATAGATGTGACTTTAGCGAAATAGGTATGTAAGCATGGCGGAAAGGAAAATGGCGATCTAGTGGCTCGTATAATATTAATACTTGAATTATACAGACAACCCCCCCCCCCCCCCCCCCCCCAACGCGCATTAGACGATTTCTTGTCTATGAAATCTAAATTGTCGGTGAAAACTGAATTTCTGTGCTACTTCTTAAAACCGAGTTACTGAAATTTAGGATTTCTTGGTTTTAGGATGGTTAGTTTTTATTTTTATGTTTGACAGTGCACGTAAAAATCAAATTTAACCGATTATTTTAACCGATTTAAGTTTATTTTATTATCGATATATTTTTATTAAAAACATGTTACATCACTATAGATATCTTTTTTAACCTAGTAGGACTTCGAACTGTAGAGCTGAGAGCTTCGTTCTCAATTTCCTTTACTTTACTAGAACTTGGGAAAGCATTTCCAAAAATTTCATTGTTTTACTAGTTTCTTTTTCTTGGCAACTGCTCAGTGCTGACCCTACAAAACCATGTCAATGCAAAATATGCTACTTCCGGGTTGACAGATTATACCCAGCTAGTGTTAGTTACCCTAGAAACTGATGAAAATGAAAAAGATAATATTTTATTAGCATGGTTATGGGCTTAGCATGGACTTGCTCATCGTCTGACTCTACCATGACTTCGGAAAGGCATATGACCAGAAAACTGACACAAGAGACTCGTCAATAAATAACTAAAAAAAAAATCTAGTTTTGATTTAGTTTAGGTTATAGTGGTAGGCAGACTGATGATGGTCGTTAACCTAGTCCGCCGTCCTGGGCTAATACAACCCAACCACTTTCAAGTGTAACCCTAGGCACGACCTGGACACGTTTCGGGATCGGCTTGGATGTAGCCAGGTATACTTAATTTTTAATTAATATTTATATGGACCACAGATATTTGAAAAAAAAAAGTGTTGTTATTTTTTTATGATAAAATATATGGTCTACACAAAGCGAAGGAGAAGTCATTGTATTAACATCGTGTACAGAGGCCTTTATGTAGGAAGTTGAAATAGCTGTCTAGTGAGTATTGTTGTTGTGAATTTATTGCCTTATCTACGAGTAACTTGGTGAGTTGGTCAGCATTTCTATTATGTCAAAAATATAATCGATTTACAGCTTTTGTTTAACTTTCCTCAATTAAGTTAAATTAAATGATGTTTTTAAACACAGTCGAAGACACCACACGTCTCCTGAGGATGCCACGTGGAGTGACTAAACGCGTCGAGAGGTTTTTTGCTTGTCGGTGAAGGGTCTAACATTGACAGCTAATGTGACTGTGTATCTACCCTCACTAACATTGATTAGCGGAAAGTTGCAAAGTAGTGTTTAAAAAATACCGCAAAGTAACGCCTAATACTATTAAACAGTTCTTAAATAAGAGCGGCCGTGGTCTAGCGGTAAGACGCGTGAACTCACGATCGATGAGACCCGTGTTCGAACCTCGCTAATTCTGACCGGTACCAATGTAACTTTGTTATATGTACTTTGGTCGCTCAGTGCCTGTAGGCACTATTAAAGAGTGGTAGACAGACTGATGATGGTTATTAGTCCAGTCTGCCGTCCTGGGGTAGTACCACCACTTTCGAATGTAACACCCGTGAAGTGACTTTGTCGCGTTTCGGGAATAGTTTGAAAGTAGCCAAGTATAGCGAGAGGAGTGTGCACTGTCAATAGATGGTACATGCTCGTCTCCTCAAGCCGGCATAGTGGAGGCGACTGCTGTCCGCACAGGTTTCTCTGTAGTAGCAGTTGTTTCCATTCATCGACCGCACTCTAGCTTTACATCAGGCGGAGTGTTGTCACATGCTGAGCTACAATAAAAAAAAAATCTTATATCATAAATAACACAAGACCCTGAATTGAATATAAAGACACTTTAAAGTGTAACATTTGTGAAGTGACCTGGTAGCAGCCAGGTGTACCGAGAGAGGTAGTACTAACTACCCCAGGACGGCAGACTGGGCTAATAACCATCATTAGAATACCATTCAGCACTCAGCGTCCAAAGTACACACAACATAAATCTGATGGTAAAACGAATAAACGAGAATGAAAGCCTCAGCCAAGTACTTGATAATCACACGATTGATTTGGCCCCTCGAATACGTGATCGAGAGCATATCGTAGATAAGTACTATAGTGACAATAGGCTAATCTAAATAGGTTCGCTTTTAAAGCTAGGTTAGTTAGTAAATTATTTTTTATTGTATTTATATTTGTTTAAAAACCAGCCTCTCTTCGCTCACATCTGTCCTAAACACGGAGGTTAGCTGGAAGAGAATGTTAATTAGCATTAAGTTCGCCTGTGTGCATGCTACACTATGCTTTAAATAAATATATTTATCATTATTTGAGCGGACGTGGTCTAGCAATAGGAAGCATGAACTGACGATCGATGAGACCAGTGTTGAAATCTCGCTAAATTTTGATTAGTACTCATGTAACTTTCTGTAACATGTAACATCTAACCTTAAATTTCAAGTTAAGTTTAGGTCGAGCACTGCCATTGTAGATACAGTCGCCAGACTAGTTTCAATGGCAGTGCATCTTGTAATCAGGACCAAATAAATTGAAAAAAAAAAAACTAAGTTATTCTGTATTCTAGTCGCATCTATCTCATCATTATCATCTATCTACTATCATCATTTTCGAATGTAAATACGATTAGGTTACTTCGCGGGTCTTGTTACACTTGAAAGTAGACTGGGCTAATATTCATCATTACCCTGCCTACTAGTTTTAAAATGTTTATTTAAGTTTTAACCAAATTAAAAGGTTTTTATGCGGCTTATTTTCGCGTTCATTTTAATCCGCATTTCGAGAGCTTTGCAGCCGTCGTGAGCACGACTTTAATTTGTATAAAACGAATCCGAATGAAAACGTAATACAAAATTCGCGTATAAAACTAACAAAACATTAATATCCCTAAAATTCATTTTACAACATGAGATTCAAACAAACAACCGCTAATTTCTAAAATGGCTATCATTTTAAATAGCGTTTTCAAACCGCAAACCTCGTAAAGTATATGAAACAGAACTCGCGGCCGACTCACTAATGCTTTCAAACCGGTCATTATATGCAAATGTGTTAATATTAATAATATACAGTCTAGGCGTTTTGAACATGCGAAATACGCCCTTATGAGTTTGGAAATATAGCTTGAACTGTTACATTTAATTTTAATGGCTAAGTTTAACCTTGCTTGATTTACTTTAAATTAGTACTGTACTGAAAATTATTATAAAC
Source organism: Tinea pellionella (assembly GCA_948150575.1). Classification (NCBI taxonomy): domain Eukaryota; kingdom Metazoa; phylum Arthropoda; class Insecta; order Lepidoptera; family Tineidae; genus Tinea; species Tinea pellionella. Next base: position 919,463 of record OX411258.1, read on the forward strand.
TATTTTTACTAACAATTACTTTCTCTTTAAATTAACCAGTGTAAAAAACATATACCGAAAATATTATAATTAGGACTTGTATTATTCTGAATGGGATAAACAGAACTAGAGACATCTCAATGTTTACAGGCGTGAAGCTAAATTGTAAAAAAAAAAAAAAAAAACTAAATACTACCAATAAACACTATAAAAAATAAAACAATGTATTGTGACAAAAGTAATTTTAAAATACTCGTAAAAACTGCCGTTATGTAGCGGTGGATGATTCACGGTCGATGAGACCCGTGTTCAAATCCACTGAATTCTGACCGGTATCAATATAACTACGTTATACTTTGGTCGCTCAGTGCCTATGAAACAAGGCACTAGCTAAGTAGAGGCATTTAAAAAACACAACACTACTTCACTGCCTTCACTGTGCCGGCTTCAGAAAACTAATGTGCACTACACGGACAGAGCACCCTTCTCCCGTTATTAGCCTGCTTCCAAGCTGATCCCGAAATGCGACTGGATCACTTCACGGCATTAGGGGAAGGGAATCTAGAGTATCATCAGTCTACCTACCACTTTTTTTATTAATGCCTATATTAGGCGCTGTACAATTAACAATGTTTCATTAGCCACGCCATCGACCACATTTTTTTTTTATTGTAGCTCGGCATGTGACAACACTCCGCCTGATGTAAAGCTAGAGTGCGGTTCATGAATGGAAACAACTGCTATCACAGAGAAATCTCTACGGGCTGCAGTTGCCTCCACTACGCCGGCTTGAGGAGACGAGCATGTACCATCTAGATTGACAGTGCACACTCCTCTCTTATACCTGGCTACTTTCAAACTATCTCCGAAACGCGACAAGGTCACTTCACGGATGTTACATTCGAAAGTGGTGGTACTGCCCCAGGACGACAGACTGGACAAATAACCATCATCAGTCTGCCTACCACTCTTTAATAGTGCCTATAGGCACTGAGCGACCAAACTACATATAACAAAGTTACATTGGTACCGGTCAGAATTAGCGAGGTTCGAACATGGGTCTCATCGATCGTGAGTTCACGCGTCTTACCGCTAGACCACGGTCGCTCTGATACTGACACGCGAGTAGACCACTTCACGGGTGTTATACTTGAAAATGGTGGTGGACTTAAATATCTCGACTAACAAAAAACATGCAAAATAATAGCGGAAAAAGAGGCCCATATAAAAACGCTCACTTTCAGTTTTGCAAAGCGGCCCCTTAATAAATAAAGGACAACTGTGAGCCCAAACAGAAAGGTCCATGTACCTTCGTGGTCGATATTCTCACGATATTTATGAAGGTCGAGATGAAAAACACAGTTTACAGTGAAAAAAATATATATAAATGACATCTGCAATCTTTGTTCCATGAATTTTTTTTATTGTAGCTCGGCATGTGACAACACTCCGCCTGATGTAAAGCTAGAGTCCGCGGTTATTAATTAGAAAAAATAATATTTAGTAACTGGCCCTGCCCCCTAGAAAATAATCTCAGGGAATCAGAAATTGATCTCAGAAATGAGGACATGCCTCCTTTATTTTTTTATCCAATATAGCGAGAAGAGTGTGCACTGTCAGTCTAGATGGTCGATGGTCGTCAGGCCGGCATAGCGGAGGCGACTGCTGCCTGATTTATCTGTAGTAGCAATTGTTTCCGTTCATGGACCGCACTCTAGCTTTAGATTAGACGGAGTGTTGTCGTATGCCGAGCTACAAAGAAAAAAAAGTTTTTTTTTTAACATTAGCACGAAGATATTTAGACCGCACTCTGCCTCAAATTAGAGTGCGTAGACGATTGCTGTTACTAAAACAGATATGAAACAGGAAAAGTTTTATATTATTTCTTTTAAAACTCTTCTTCATTAGTAAAATGCATGGCTTTTTCCCATTAGCTTATTTCACGGGTGTTACACTTGAAAGTGGAAACTACCCTAAGATGGAGACTGGGCCAGTACCAATAATTATTCACTCTACTTATAACAAACGAGATATTAAAAAGAAAAACCTAGGTCAATACAAAAACTAAAAGCTAAATAACTGCACTTTAAAGAACTGTAAATTTTCAAGTAACATCAATATAAATAACCTCGTAAACTGGCACATAAAGTCGCAACAATTAAAAAAAACAATCGAAACGATTTTCAATTGAGACAGACAATGTATCTAATACCCTTTGTTTACATTCGTTCTTTTGAAAGAACCATGTGGCCTTTTTCATCCGGTCATTTGATAATAACAGAACTACTGTGTACACGTACTGCCTTGGGACGAGGGGAAAAAACGACGAAAAAACTTTTACGTTTTATTGCACACGGCTCATTAAGCACGCTTCGACTTGCCCCACTGAAAAAAAAGACCTTTTTCAGCTACAAAAGAACTAACTAACTCGACTAAAACTAACCTTTATTCAGATGGGAATAAAAGCTAAAGTTGTGTGTAAGGAAAAACGTAGATATAGGAAGTTAAATTTCAAAGGAGAACGTTTTCGCGTATCGTGTGTACTTTTGCCTAATTCTATAATATTTTTTATTTGCGTTTCAACATTGACATTGTATGTGTACTAACATACATTTAAAGATACATATATAATCACAAATTGTGACAAACTAAAGAAAAGAGTGGTAGGCAGACTGATGATAGTTATTAGCTCAGTCTTACCGTCCCGGTGCTGGACTGTTAATCTGGATGTTGCCCTTTGTCAGCGGGGGCAAATTCTGCCCTAAATATACCAATATATTTATTTATTTACAATTTTAATTTTCACCACATCAAGTTTAGAGGACCCACACTAGGCGAAGCCAGTCTTGTATAAACCAATAGAACAAAAATTCAAACTTTGTATTATAATAATTGTCCACTCATACAAATAATCGCGGAAAGGCAATCTTATAAAAGTTAAGGAAAAGTAATAAAAGTACCGAATTGTTCTAACAGAAAGTCTCCGCTGTTTTCAGTGCAAGTTTATTGCAAGTTTGCCTGAAAAGTAAGCATTAGCCAAAACTTGTGCACTCGCTAGGCGTTTTTCTTTATATATTGTTTACTGGGCGTTATCTGATGACCCACATTTAGTAATTGGGGTAAACGCTGGTTTGTTTATAAACATTTTATTGCTATTCGATTTTTTTTGTTGCAATTTTTTCTTGAATTAACAATTTCATAGGGAGTACAATGAAATGAAAAAAATATACAAGTAAAATAAGTGTTTGTTCTCTGTTATTATATATTTTGTATTGTAGTCTGGTAACCGTCTAATTCTAAGTTTGCGTGTGGTCCATTTGCGGTGATATCTACTACAACAGATAAATGCCAATCAGGTTTTTTTTTATATTCTGAAAGCTCAACTGAATTTTACGACTTTGGCCTATTATACCGTAATGCACTCCATAGAATTATTTAGTTGTTTTTTTTTTCATACAATTGAATCCTTATCAATAAAATATAAACATAACTTTTAGCTATCCTGTACTTACATGAAATCAGAAATAGTTGCCATATCATATTATATATATTTAGCAAACCTTGCGTTCACATTGCTTGTTTTTTTTTTAGATCTCTATGATATTTTGTGTATTTGACCAATAAATGTAAAACAAAATTATGACCTCAAAAACTTCTGGTTCGCGGGGATGCTGCCTCTCTTTTAACACTCTGTATTTACTTTAAAAAGTACTACTAGCTTTTGATCACATAACTAAACAAGTTTTATTTTCTTCAGCTACCCACTTTTGGACATTTCTGGCTACTTCACGGAAAAGTTTGGAGTTTACAAAGTGCTACTGAAAAATAACGCTATGAAGAAATCTCGTACTTGTTAAGAAAACTTTAAGCTTTATAATTTATCAGGATAGTTTTTTTTAGTTTTTTATGGCATTATAACAATTTGCCAGTGTCAAAGTAAATATTTTGCATCAAGTTAATAATATTGTGCATCACGAATTCATGTTTATCACATACATTCATTACACTAAACAGTCAAGGTCAAGTCTCAGTCAAGTCAAAAATTGCTTCAGTAAAGTGGTAGAATCGTTACTGAAACTTCCTACGGAGTTTTGGAGGGAAAATGGAAACGCTTCTCTTCTTTTAAATTGTTTGCCCACACTCACACATGTTCACTAACACTTAAGGGTTAATACCATTATTACACATTAACACTCGAAGAAACACAAGTTTAGGAAAATAATTCAAGACAGATAACCTATGTCTCAAGATGGCCGCCAAAACTCCATCAGGAGAGTTACTTTCATGACATAACTCTAAAGATATTCGTGATTGCTAAAGACTAATTAATCACATAACAGAGCGGCCGTGATCTAACGGTAGAGGACGGCGGACCTCACGATTAATAAGATCCGTGTTCAAATCTCACTGACCGGTACCAATGTAACTAAGTTATATGTACTTTGATTGCTCAATGGCTGTGATACAAGCATTGCTTAGTACAGGTATTTAAAAAATATATAATGTCTTGAATTTTTTAATTAATTCCTATAATATACGAGTACCATAGACGCTGAACGACTTAAGTACATAAGAACAAAATTACATCGACCAGAATTTAGATTTGAACACGGGTCTTTTAAAGTTTTAATCTATGTCAAGGTTTAACAGCATAGCTGTTCTTAAAAATTGTACAAAATAACGACAAAATTAATATTTAAAAATCATCGTTAAATATTTCCTCCAAGTTACTCTAAGAATATTTAAAATAATTTGTGAAACTTTAGGTTTCTAGTGTTCTCCTTGAACACTAGAATTTATAAGGACTTTTGCGGTTGTCCTTGGCCTAAAACTGAAAGCCCAGCATTTGGCACAGATGTTTTGGAGTTTGTTTTCCGATCACATTACTTATAATACAACCTACGTTTTTATCCTTGTAAAGTTGTAACCTAAGACATATAGGTACACACTTTTTCCTTTTTTTATTGTAGCCCGGCATATGACAACACTTCGTCTAATGTAAAGCTAGAGTGCGACCCATAAACAAAAATTACTACTACTACAGATAAATTTTTACATGAAGCAGTCGCCTCCGCTATGCCGGCTTGAGGAGATAAGTATGCACCATCTAGATTGACAGTACACACTCCACTCGTTATGGCTACTTTCAATCTGTTCCCGAAACGCGACAAGGTCACTTCACGGGTGATACATTCGAAAGTGGTGGTACTACCCCAGGACGGCAAACTGGGCTAATAACCATCATTAATTTGCCTACAACTCTTTAATAGTGCTTATAGGCACAGAGCGACCAAAGTACATATAACATAGTTACATTAGTACCGGTCAGAATTAAGCGAGGTTCGAACGCGGGTCTCATCGATCGTGAGCTCACGTGTCCTACCCCTAGATCACTGCCGCTCTACACTTTGTACCTATTTACAGTTTTAGTTAGTAAATTCTTGAGTAAAGATAAAAAGAAAGTCTTGAGTAAATAATTAAGAATTATCAAGAATTGTAATTGTATAAGTGTATGGTCCTGCCTACCACCCTTTATATAGACTTTAAAGCCCGGTTTTGTAATAAATACTTCAAGGGAATACTTTTATAAACATCTCACAACATTGAAAGCACGCCTCACATACAAAGTGAATGCCTAACCCTGTATTTAAACAAGGTGGAGCGATAAATACGTTTCCGTGAGGTTCACCCGCTTTTTTGCGATCGTCAACATGATAGTACCAACATTTATTATTTTTATTTTATTTTAACAGTTTGAAAGTAGGCAGGTATAACGAGAGAAGTATACACTGTCAATCTGGATGGTGCACATCCATCTTCTCATGCCGAATTATGATTTTAATCGTAATTTTTAACATTTTTAACATATACAATGTTTAATACCATAAAAAATAAATATTACCAATTATTAAAGCGTTTAATATAATAATAATTTCAAATATTGCATTAGAAAAAGTCTAATTACTCAATAACTTGGGTGAAAAAATTAAAACTGGTTGGTGATAAGGAATATAGATTTATTTTCCTACAAAATGTTCGTGAAAGTGAGAAAAAAAATTGTGGGCCCATTTCTCTTAGGCGAATGGGGGTCCTTTAAGGAGTGATAGGCAGAATGATAGTGGTTGTTAGTCCAGTCTGCCGTCTTGGAACAGTACCACCATTTTCAAGCGTAACACCCGGCATAACACCTATACTTACGTGTTTCGAGATCGGCTTAAAATTATATCAATCGGATTGCGGAGGGGACTACTGGATGAAGACATTTTTAGTGGTAGCAGTTGTTTCCCCTCGTGGATTGCATTCTAGTTTAACATCAGACGAAGTGTGGTTACGTGTACGATATGATACGATACGATAAAATACGTCATATAAAGTAAAAAGTGGATTATAAAAATCATTAGTCCCACTATAATTACGTTCATCTTTTCAGCTTCCACTGGAGTTCTTTCACGGCCGCCATCATAAAGGTATCCCAGAAAGCTATTTCAGTTATTAGGCCTTACGTTTTTTTGTATATACAGAGGTTTTTATCGTGTTTTATTATTTACATACATAAACTTTTCTATTTATTTACTAACTTTAGAAGTTTTTATGATAATGTTTAAAACGGCTTAGATCAATAAGTCTTAAAGGGTGGCGTCCCGCCTACGTTATAGATAAAAATGAGAGTTTTGGCGACCATTTAGAGATATTAGATTATCTGTATTGAATTATTTTCCTAAACTTGTGCGTTCTTCGAGTGTTAATGTGTAATAATCGTGGATTATTAACCATTAAGTGTTCGTGAACGTGCGTGAGTGTGGGCAAACAAATTTTTCCTTCAAAAGTCCCGAAGAAGTTTTAGTAAAGATTTTTTACTTGACTGGAACTCGACCCGACTGTTTAGTGTGATGAATGAATGACTCGTGATACACAATAATATTAACTTAATACAAATATTTACTTTGATACTGGCAAATTGTTATAATGCATAAAAATGAATGCTTTGATGAATTTGAGTTTTTTTTTTTTAATTATTTTTATTTACGTGGATGTACTAAAAAATTAAATGGTTATCTATAATACATGTTAAAAACTATGTCATTTGTTTATTCATTTGTTTAGCCATTTGGAAAGGATGGATGAAAGGAGATTAACTAAAAAGATCTATTGTGCGAAAGTGGATGGCAGTGTCGGATGAGGGCGCCCTAGGAAGACCTTTCTCAGACAGATCGGTCAACTGCTGAGAAAGGGTCAGACGAGGAGCACCCTCAACCGACGTGCATGCATGAGGAGAGTAATGGATGTGGTCGAAGCGAAAGTGGTATGTAGAGAGAGGGAGTTGCTGGCGCTCCATAGTTTCTGCCTACCCCAGTGGGAACAAGGCGTGAGCTAAGTAGTAGTAGTATGTTAAAAACTAATATTACATTGTATATTGTCTGTTACGATAAAAAAGTTAGTAATAAAAACGTAAAGTAAAAAAAGGATAAATAAAGACTAAAATCCAATTTAAAGTTGTATCATTTTGAACATATTCATAAGAATCCGGCTACTCTGCATAACAAAGCACGCAAACGAGTCGTCCCCGTGGTTATAATAAAGTTTTCTACGCGTTTTACTACTTTGTCTTTTCTAAATGTACCCTACTATCCGATATTAACAAGTACAAGAAATCCGTTTCTTAAAACTCCACTTTAACACTTAAGAATTAAGGTCGAGAATTCTACAAGAGGTTGGACGTCTTAGACTCTTTTGTTTTTAAAGAAATGAAAATTTGTAATATCATAATGTTGAGGTCGAGATCCATTGCTCGGAAAGCATACGCGGGTGACAAAAGTTTGGCGAAATATTCGGCAATGAACGAGCAACTTTCGAGGATCAAAAGTTTTGAGTAATTCTCAACAGGCGTAGCCTTACATCCTGTCAAAGTTAGTAGCGATCTTTGCGACCGCGTTTATCGGCTTTTCTCCAAAGAAAAAGCTTTCATTTTTGAGGTTTCTGTAATATTTATTTGATACCACCGAAATATATATTTATGATGTCTTACTACACGAATAGATATAATATTTACTTTTTTTTTTATTTATGATCATGTGTTCTTTAGAAATCAAGTAAAATAGGGTTACTAATAGTCTAGTGGTCTAGATGGAAAAGATTTAAGTTTTTATTAAATTTTTAAAATATAATATTATATGTATTTTTATATACACATGTAGTCTGGCATCTGGCTGTAGTGCGTCTGATGTTAGGCTAAATGCGGTCCAAGGGTTTATAAGACGAATGTGCTGCATCCATGTTGACAGGGCAGACCTCTTTACTAAATTATACCCCGTCATAATGCGCCTAGGTCACACTTCACGGGAGTTAATATTAACACTTAATGATTTAATAATAATTAATTCAACCCGATGGTGCACATTCGTCTCCTTAGGCCGGCATAGCGGAGACAACGGCTGTTCATAGACCGTACTCTAGCTTAACGTCAGGCGGAGTGTTGTCATATGCAATACATAAAAAATAACGTAATACAAAAAGACAACTATTTAAACATATATAAACTATCTTAAAAGCTAAATCCTATATTAGAAAAGGGAATCAGTAAAAATTTGCATGAACAAAAATGGTCGGGCGTCTACGGAAGGTGTAAACATGGAGGTAGGAGTTGAAAAAGGGGAGGAAACTCACTAACGGCCAGTAAAAGAAGGTTTCTAACCAACAGTCCTTGAAATTTCAACCTTTGAAAACAACATTTATTAATTCATTGAACAAAACATAATTTAGAATTGTCATGTTTGTGATAAATTAAAAACTTTATTGTATTTCTAATAAAAAAAAATATAATTACGTAATAAATATAAATTATAATTTGTTTTTAATTTTACGACGACCAAACATCAAGTTTATCTATGTCACCAGCGTTTTATTTTTATTTTTTCATTTATTTTCATTTTAATTTAATTTTTGACCTAACAATAGAGGTAAACATATTTATTTATTTTTTTATTATTATTTTTTATTGTAGCTCGGCATATGACGACACTCCGCCGGATGTAAAGCTAGAATGCGGTCCATGAACGGAAACAACTGCTACTACAGAGAAATCTCTACGGGCAACAGTCGCCTCCGCTATGCCGGCTTGAGGAGACGAGTATGCGCCATCCAGATTGACAGTGCACACTCCTCTCGTTATACCTGGTTACTTTCAAACTATACCCGAAACGCGACTAAATCGCTTCACGGGTGTTACATTCGGAAGTGGTGGTACTATCCCAGGACGTCAGACTGGACAAATAACCATCATCAGTCTGCCTACCACTCTTTAATAGTGCCTATAGGGACTGAGCGACCAAAATACATATAACAAAGTTACATTGGTACCGGTCTTTAGCGAGGTTCGAACACGGGTCTCATCGATCGTGAGTTCACGCGTCTTACCGCTAGACCACGGCCGCTCAAGTTTATCTGTAAGTTGCCTTTTTTTATAGCTCGGCATTTAAGAACATTCCGTCTGATGTAAAGCTAGAGTGCGTTCCATGAACGGAAACAACTGCTACTACAGAGAAATTTCAACAGACAACAGTCGCCTCTGCTATGCCGGCATAAGAAGACCAATGACCACGATCCAGATTGACAGTACACACTTCTCTCGTTATACCCGGCCCCCTAATTTTTTTTTTTTTTTTTTTTAAACTTTATTGAATTAATTCAAAAGGCGAGCTTTATGCCACAAGGCATTTTCTTCGAGCTGGCCTTCAGGAAGCAGAAAGGTAGAAAGCCACTCACAATTTAAGAGATAATACACGTACATATATACATACAAAGACATAATATTAGAAACTGTGGAACTCTCTCCCGGTGTCTGTGTTTCGCGAGAAGTACAATACGGGCCTCTTCAAATTAAGGGTAAATAGGTACCACATAGGCAAGCGTGCTCCATCTTAGACCGCATCACTGCTTAACATCAAGCAGGGTGCGGTCAAACGTTTTACTTATTAAGCAAAAAAAAATAGATACACGCATACTGACTTAGTATATGTATATAAAATTATTGCGACTTCAGAAATGTTAATAACCATCATCAGTCTGCCTACCAGTCTTATACAGGTCAAAATCTATGAGTGAAACAGGCTGTAAGCTGGGAAACTCGCTAACGGCCGGTAAAAGTGTTATATTGAATGTTCCTCAGGACGGGAAGTGGCGAACCGAAACGAGCTTAAAGCATGACATGACTGACTGGATATAGGATATTTAGCTTATATAAAATGAATACCAATTTGACACCATTTATTAGATAACCTCATGACCTTAGTTCGGGTAGAGTTATATTATATTAGAATTATTGAAATGAAATGAAATGAAATGAAAATCCTTTATTAACGTAGGCTTGGACTTGGCATGCTCTTGTTCATCGTCAGAATCTACTTTTGGCTTCGGAAAGTCATATGACGAGAAGACAGCCATAAGAAATTCGTCAATTATAGCCCGTGTTTATAATAACAAAAAAAAACTGAGTTATAAATTCAGAAAAAAAATATATAAGTACAACAATTGTGAAGGCTTAATTTGTTTTTTAGATCCACGACTAACCTAACATAATTGATAATAATGAATGAAAGAATGAATTATATATTGTATATTTTAGATAATAATAATAAAATCTTTATTTAAAAAAAATCATAGCACTACATAGCGGGGCCCCTGGCCTTCACGTAAGGTTGCCCTGTGTCCTGAAGACCAGTAGACCTTTCCATTCATGGACAGCACTCTAGCTTAACGTCAGGCGGAGTGTTGTCATAATATTCCGAGCTACAACAATAATGAAAAATATAGTTCAGCTTCCGCTATGCCGGCCGGTTTAATGAGACAACCGGGAGCTCTCCTTATACATCAAGACTAATCCCGAGACACGACTTCTTTTGCCAATATAAAAATAAGAACGATATTAGGAATTTTCTGTCGAAGAAAATGTTATTTAGAGAATGTCTATAAGAAAATTCGATCAAATCGCATGCCAATTTGTTTCCATTAGTCGCTAATACTTCGCTTTGTGTCGTCACATACCCTTTCACGCCTCCAACTCATGCCTTATTCATGCCAACCGCCCCATGCTAATGCTAATATGACATACTGACACTGATTTTATCAATTAAATTACTTTATTTTTTTATTAGCGCTTATTCACCATTATTGTATTTATTTTCTTTGCTTTTTTTTAAAAGGAATTGCTTAAACTGATGTACTCGTATGTAAAACAAAACTACATTCTTCCGCTAACACTCTTATACCAAATTGCAAAAAAAAACATTATTATAGAAAACCTAGCAAAAAAATACAAATCATCCTAGCTTCATTTTGGAATCATCTTGGAAGTACAGCGGAATCCGTTTATAATGACATCGAGGGGAAATAACAAACACGTCATACTAAACGGACGTCACACGAAGCATTTTGTAGAAAATAAACAATCTCCTGTTTTTGTTAGGTTAAGTTATTTTAATAGAGATAAATCAAAATAGAAATTATACGTAATAAAAATGTATATATTTTTTCATTATTTACATAAGAAATCAGTAATGCTTGTTTGCTTTTGTTTTTCCTTATTATATTGTAATAACAGTCTCTAATACAACTGAGACTCAAAACAACGTGCCACAATAAACGATATGTCACTACAAGTGAAGTCAATATATCCGAATTAGTTATAAAGAATTTTATATGAAAACCAAACTTTGCTGTCTAATTATGTTATAATAGACTAAGTCTTAATAAACGGATTCTACTGTAGTTACATTGGTACCGGTCAGAATTAGTGAGGTTCGAACTCGGGTCTCATGGATCGTGAGTTCAGACGTCAGCTCTTGATGTTATTTGTAATTACGTAATTATAAATTGTTATTTACAAACTATCTATGTGTAGGCGTACTTGAAGATTATTTACTTTGTAGAATTGTGCTATATCTATCTTTCGATTAATTATTAAAGCTAAGTAATTGTGATTGTACAAATATTTATCAATATCAAATAACTTTGATACAATATATTACAGTAAATATGATATAATTATTAGACTAAGCTAATATTTTTATTTATTGTAGCTCGGCATATGACAATATTCCGACTGATGTTAAACTAAAGATTAATCTCTGCAGGCAGTAGTCGCGTCCGCTATGCTGGCCCGAGGAAACGAATGTGTACCATCTATTTACAAGCAAACTCCTCTCGTTATAACATAATAAATTCGTAATTATTCTTAAAATTAGACCCGTAACGTTGTAAACGTAAAACCTTTGCCGGCAGCAGTGGCCTCCGCTATGCCGGCCTTGGGAGATGGTTAACCATCTATTGACGGAGCACAATAGCTTCAATGTATTTTTTTAACGCTATAAATTAATTTGAAAAAAAAAACCGATAATTTCTAATTATTTCCCGCCCCAAAGGAAGATTCAGCTAAATGCCTGACATAAATTAGAATTCCGTCGACAGGACACCGTTGACCTCATTTCACCTAGGTACAATAAAATTCAGGAAATTTGTTACATTAAGCTCTATTTTCGATTACGACGACACATTTATGCCGCACTTTGGGAATAAGTAGACGGTCGACACACTTCAAATTCAAATTCAGGCTGATTTTCAACGCTTTGCTCTCTCATGTATTCTCCCAATCCTTTCACCTTGGATCCTTCAAGCGGAGCGTGAAAAAGCACCTTTTCAGACCGGCATAGTGGTGGCGACCGGAGCCACCGTGCGAGCCTTTCTCTAGTCGTCAATGCTCATGGACCTCCACTGCGTTTACTAGCAGACCAGTCGAGGTCACATGTCGTGCCAAAATAAAAAAAAACGTACGTCAACGATTACAACAAAATATTTAAAACATTATAAAATAATAACAAAATAATAGTAGCTGCTGTAAAGAGACGTTGTCAACTTATAAATAACATTTAAATAATCATTATTATTTGAATAATAATAATGCAACAATAACAACTACTTTCATGGATTAATATCAGCTATGTATTCCTTAATTGTATATTATGGCTTTTCTGTTAATTTTGACTTAATAAACCTTTTGAATTTATTATTCGAATAGTTTACAATTACGTCAGGGATTTTATTGTAAAATTCAACACTTAAACCCATAGAGGACTTTTTTATTTTCACTTCTCTCGTTATGACATAATATGCTTGTAATTATTATCAAATTAGACCCGTAACGTCATAAACATAAAATACGGGTAATTCATAAATTATGCAACGCGCACCACATTTACTACCTTCACATACATTCTACTTCTGTAAAGTAAGGCCAACAAAACGAGATAAAGGATGTAAACAAACTTTCAGGGGTTCAAAACATTTTTATTTGAAAAAATTATATAAGCAGGTACAAAGAACAATGGCAAGATCCTATGCATTTTGAGTATCGCGTTTGTGAAATGGGTACAACTTACATACTTTTTTAGCAAAAAATATAATTTTAGCGTGAATAATTTGGCTAAATGTTGACAGCTTCTGATCTGACCGGTTTCCTGTACCACGAATCACACAATGACAGCTGTCGTCGAACAAATGACGACATTAATGCGTACGAGAGATAAGGACAGAGATAATAATCGCTAGCTATCGTTATGTAACTTAGTAACGGTCATACTGTTTACGTATTTTATCTCGTCTCATTGGCCTTACTTTAGGTATATTTAGACAGGGTTCTCAGATCAGATGAGAAAGAAAAAATCTCAAAAAATTTGTGTAATTTCATACCATTACCCGGTTTATTGCGATTTTTCAGACCGAGCAGACATGCAAGAAACTGGTCAGAAAAACGAGCACCTATATTTAAAACTAGAGGCCTACTTTAAGATGTCTTAAAAAGAAGTTTTGGTAAAGGAGGACTTTTCCTACTCAGAACCGTATAGGTATATTTAATTTCGTATCGTATCCCGATCGAATTTCAAAACAATCAATTCGATTCAAACCACATAAAATTGAACGGTAAACCTAATTTCGTGAACTCTATAGTAGGTCTAGTTCTTATTTACTTTTCCATCTAAATGTACACTTTACATTAATTATAATTACGTACAAAACGCATAGTTACTTTGAAATACAGCCGACGCATTGTAATTCATAACAAAGTTCTAGTTGTCACTTCATTAACATACTAACTCACACATTATAAGGCTAATCTAAACGAAACATTAACTGCATTATACAGGGTGTACTGTATAATATACATGGTGTTATATTGCATAAACATGAGGCCGTGGATTACATTTGACATCGAGGAAGTCCGCGTACGAATCCAGACCAAAGTTGATCTACGATCTATCACTTTACAAAATGTCTTTTTTAAATACTAACAAATTAAAGTATAGACAGTAATAAAATATGTTTATAATGTTTTTATAATTATTATTTTTTCTAACTTTTATTTTTGTTTTAGTGATTATTTTTTCTAAAATCAATTTTAATATTTTCGTTATATTTATGGAAGTAATAATTTTCTTCGTCTTCATTTTAGAAAAATTAATATTTCACGCATTATTATTTAAGTTTTATGTGAAAGACTGTATTTATTTTATAAGTAAATGTTCAAGTTTAATATAAAAATAATAAGAAATTTAATTAAAATCCCATACCTCATTTGTGTTCCACCGATGACGATGTGTTGAAAAATGTTCTGCTCGAGGCAGACTCTCCAGGTTTTCAGGAAGTTTGATTGGTTCGCCATCTGTAAATTAAAAAAAAGAGCAATAAGAACTGAAGAGTGGAAGGCAGTCTGATGACGGATATTTGATGAGATGCGTTGTGTCAGATGGAATTCTCGGTATTGGAAAATATGCTTTCAAACTCAACTATCGAGAGATATAGATGAGCGGTCGTGGTCTAGCAGTAGAAAGCGTGAAGAACTCACGACCGATAAGATCCGTTTTCAAATCTCACTGATCGGTACCACCATCGCTGGATTTAGACTTCGGCGGCCCATAGGCAGAACGTGTTGTGGAGGCCCTCAAATCGTTTCTGGTTAACTGTTGAAAGTTTATATTAAGGTCAAGGTAAAGAAGAGAGCAACTAAATAAGTTGACTAACACAAAATTTAAAACAAAACTCAGTATTTTTTTGTTTCTTCTGAGCCTTTATCGATTTAATTTAATTTAATTTTTTTATGGTGTAGTGGTGGGCCTATGTTGCCTATGCTTAAATCCGGCACTGGGTACCACAGTAACTATGTTATATGTACTTTGGTCGCTCAGTGCCTTTGATACAAATACTTCCTTAGTATAGACATTACAAAAAATACATCGATACAAAAAAATACAAAAAAAATGACGCTAATAACGATAATTTAGCCACGACATTTACTTTCGGGACATAACGTTTTCTCATCCTTACTTGAATCAATTTTGATGATTGGCACCTTATTTAATTAAAGAGAGAATAATCTATGTACGATCAAAGCCCTGATTAAATACGTCCAAATATTTATTGGGAATTATTTGAAGATAAAATAAATTCTTAATGAACCTTAGGTAGTGATATTTTTATTTTTACAAGTATTTTATTTATTTTGTTTTATATGGCATTATAACAATTTGCCAGTGTCAAAGTAAATATTTTTGCATCAAGTTAATATTGTGCATCACGAGTCATTCATTCATTACACTAAAGAGTCAGGTCAAGTCAAAAATTGCTCCAGTAAAGTGGTAGAATCTTTACTGAAACTTCCTGCGGAGTTTTGGAGGGAAAATGGAAACACAGGTTATCTTCTTTTGAATTGTTTGCCCACACTCACGCACGTTCACAAATACTTAATGGTTAATAACCCACCATTATTACACATTAACACTCGAATAAACACAAGTTTAGGAAAATAATTCAAGACGTCTCAAGATGGCCGCCAAAACTCCCTTTTACAAGTATAATCAATAACAGTTTTTTTTTTTATTTAATAAATAGACGAAGGTTCAGTTTAACTTTTACCTAATAAATTTTGTTCAAAGCTTTACGAGTACTTTGTTAATTTTATTTTACACAATAAACTTATCTATGATTAATGTTGCTAACGATAGGTTTGACGAAGGTTATCCAATGGCGTGGTTATCTTCTTTGAGAGAAAATTGGGTCATTTTTTATATACTTCTTTTATAATTTATCGACATTATTTCAGTGTTTTATACTGGAGTTTAGTATAGTTTTATGTTATTCTACGACATACCTAAATTAAACTTTCCAAAGACATGCACCCTACTAATTCAATCCGCCGCGCCGGGAGCTGATTATCGACACTATGATTGGTCGGCCGCACTATGTCTGGATTAGTCTAGATGCTACTAGACAGCGTTGAAAACAGGGTAGAACTACGTATTGCTAAATTTAAAATATATATATATATATATTACCTAAATAATAATAAATCAGTTCAAGATAGGTCAAATACGAAATGTTGGCTGAGCGTAGGGTTGTCAACCGTACTATAATATACAGTTTGTATACTATTGAAGAATATATTAATATGTAGGGTTTTCAGACGTCCGATTTCTGACCGGACAATCCGGTTTATTGCATGTCTGTTGGATCTAAAAAAATCGCAATAAACCAGACAAAATAGTACTTACGTTATTTTTGAGGTTATGGTATTGGGTACTATAACTTTATCCAGTTTTTTTTTTTTTTGTAGACAATCTAAAGCTGGCAATCCTAAATAGACAAAAAAAATACAATATTTCAGTGTATCAGTGGAAGGAGCAACCTATAAAATCGGACCTTTCCGAAGCCATGTAGTTGTAGAATCATTTATAACCATTCAATAGCCCAAGTAGACCTATTTGAAAACTGAATTTACCTATCTCTTTCCTTCTTTCTCTTTTCATAAAATAATACATTTTATAAATCTTAGGTAGGTACTATATTTCGTTAAAGTTTTTACATTTTTATAGCTCATATTATGACGTGTTAAAATAAAAAACAAGTTACTCGGCGTAAAGTGACTGTAGTCGATGGGCGGAAACAATTGCTATCACGAAGAAATTACTGCTGCCTGCAGTCGCCTCCGCTATGCCGACTTGAGGAGCCGGCTATGCCGGATGCGCGCCACACTTTGTTATGCCTGGTTATTTCTAAACGCAGTAATGTCACTTGGGTGTCGAAAATAGTGGTACTACCCCAGATCGGCAGACTAGGCTAATAACCATCATCAGTCTATTAAAAATACTATAATTAATGGTAAAATATTGGTAACCTTAGCTGAGCGTCTATACTTAATTGACAGTTGGATTACTATAACGATAATAATAGGCCGTAAATCAATCGAGTTTGATCCATTTCAACATATTCCAAGATTAGTTTAATTTATTAGTGATCCAAGAACGTATTTGGTGTGGTGATTTGGTGAATACTCAGTAGCGGATTACAACGTTCTAGGCGCACTTCATCGGCGCCTCTTTGCCGGCCAACGAACATAAAATTTGCAAAAAAATAATGTAAATATATAAAAAATTGCGTTGAATAATCAGCATTTTTTTTTTTGTACAAGCAAGACTAAATCTTTTGGTATTTTTTTATTTATTAAAATCGCAGATACGTTTAATAACGAGTATGAACCTCAAATTAATGTACTTAATCGTTATAAACGTTAATAAAGGAATTTTTTGAAATAGGTCTGGATTATTAAGGTTAAATTATAATTTATATAATAAAAATTGAACAAAACAAAATTGTCGCGCGAGTAACAAACACGATCTAAGAAAGCCATTTATATTTATCGATAATCATAAGAAAATCAATAAAGTACAGTAGTTTATTACACGATAACCGCTTTAACCCTAGAAATAAGTGAACCTAGTTTATCTGTAATCTTGTCACAATAACAAACTAACTTTAACTCTAATCTTTATCGTTAGCAATTAATTGAATTCAGTTTTACGATAGCCATGCAACTCCAAAAGATAGTTTTATAAGTTATTGATTTTGTCCATATATAAGCCATAGTAGATAAGAAATAGTAGACGATACTGGCGTCTGATCCTTCGTACACTTAACTACTTCCTGAGATGAGGACCGAACGCACAATGCATAATTTTCATCATATTCCCGTCATTCCATCAATAATTTAATAATAACAACTCCATCATTTCAATATGTCAAAAAATTATAATAAGAATAGAGTTTTGGCGTCAGGTTATCTGATTTTAATTATTTTCCTAAACTTGTGTTTCTTCGAGTGTTAATGTGTAATAATGGATTATTAACCATTAAGTGTTCGTGAATGTGCGTGAGTTTGGGCAAACAATTCAAAAGAAGAGAACCTGTGTTTCCATTTTCGCTTCAAAACTCCACTCCGTAGGAAGTTTCAGTAAAGATTCTACCACTTTACTGGAGCAATTTTTGACTTGACTGAGACTTGACCTGACTGTTTGGTGTGATGAATGAATGACTCGTGATGCACAATGTTATTAACTTGATGCAAAAATATTTACTTTGACACTGGCAAATTGTTATACGCCATTTAAAACAAAAAAAAAAACTTAAATCTTTATTCAATTACAATAAAATTATTGCTAAAATGTGAAAAAAAATTAAGTCATCTTATCGACAACAAAGAATAATATATCTAGTTAAAAAATCTTTTAGGCACCACCACAAAGATATAAATTCGGTAAACACCATCTGGAGCGAGTGTAAATATTTTCACTTTTAAAAAATTCACGTAAAGGAGAAAGACAAGCAAACTGTGACCACAAACGAGGTGAGAATTTTAGTAGCATTTGCCAAGAATTTTTGCAGCGTTTTATGCTTTTAGCTAGCACTGGGTACCTCTATTCTATTCTAGACACGTTTTGTCTTTTCATAATAACCCTTATGCCTTAAATAATAAGTTTGCTTATATTAAACATAGGGATATATACTAGAGGTGCAAACTTCATACATTTGACAAGAAAAAAGCGTAAGCCGCTTCAATACAATATTGACTCAAATACCAACTGACAGAAAACCTAAAGATGACTGCGGTCATCTATTCTCTCGCGTCACATTGGGAGCGTTATTGCTTATCTAGTTGTATATATCAATGCCTATAGCAAAACATTTTAAAAACATTTATTACTCCATTCAATTCACGTCTTCCTTCAAAATCACATTTTGACCAATTTTGACTGTTTTGAAAGTGTGGCTACGGAAAGATGTAAGGAATTACGCAGATAAGAGTTACTCCACCCTGTTCCACGGAAGCAGCGCGGGCGGTGCTTGAAAAAGAACGCAGATGCGAACGCAAAACTCGGACGCGAAACACAAGGACGCGTGTCCACTCTGTACCCCAATGTATATTTACAGGACATAAATAAAAGTCAAATAAGTAACAAATAATTTATTTTCAAACAAAACCATGTAATCTCTTAGCATAACTATCCAGAAATGCGTACAAATTTCATACTTACACATTTTATTTGCATGAATTTTTAAAAAGTAGATGTTAGGGCTTTTATTGTAATTTTATTTAATAGTTTTTAATTTGTTTCGACTTGTAATTAAGCTGAGTTGAATTTATGAAACAAATAAATTTTATAAATTGTACGCATTTGGCATAATTATAATCGCTCCTTACTATGAATGGCGTCCACTAGGCTTACAGAATCAAATACAAAAGTACACGACGAATTGATAACCTCCTCCTTTTGAAATCGGTTAAAAAAGGAGCCGAACCGAGACGAGTCGAGCATCGGTAGTCAAGCGAATTTCTAACTTACAAAGTGGAATAAGGTGCAATTTGTCTATGATGTAACGTGGTAGTTTATTATTTATTTAATTCTTTATTTAGTTTGAGGCTTGCGCTCACACACGTGGCGATGTCAGCCCCATTGAAGCCTAAATAATTATAATTGTCAAAAATTAACACACAAAAGTAACTAAACATAAATCCTAAACAAAAGAAAATAAATCTACTTATCTTTAAAAAAAATTAACAAATTTATACAACTCGACAGCGGCTACAGACTCAGACTGGGACCTATATGCCCATATCCCATTTATTTATGCACGTGCTAGGCACACCTCTAGTGGACGCCAATCATTACAATAACTCTGTTATAAATTATAAATAACAATTAGTGCTTACAAACTAAAAAACTAAATTCGTTTGCTACTAAAAAAAATCACAATATTAAATAATAAAATGGCCGTTTTGTCTATTAGCGTCATTACAGGTATGGTAGCCATGGCACAATCTAGAGCTAGCTGCGACTCAGGTATGGATTTCCATACCTCGAAAATCAATTTACAGTACAGTCGTACCTATCAATTATCCTCAATTTTAATATAAACTTTAGAATAAATTTTACAAAAATATTATAGTATTTTTGGGGAAAGAATTTATATAATCTGAGGGCTCGAAAAAGAAGCCTGGTCTTGTCTATTTATTGCTAGCGTAATTCATATTATTTATATTGTAAAAATATTGTTATTGCGTAATAATTTTTCACAGCCTTCAATTCGTTAAAGTTCCTCAAAACGATATTAAATTGCAGTCGTCTCCACTATGCCGGCTTGAGGAGACTAATGTGCACTCATACTTGTTTCTTTTAGGTTTTAGTTACTGAATCTGATGGGTATTTCTTCACATAAGACAAGTAAGAAAAATAACAATGTAAAATTAATAATAATAAAAAATATAAATAAAGTTATTGTATTTTTTACGATTAAGTTATCTATTTTTTATTAAAATTGTGTGTAAAAAATTGTTCAACTTTTAAGTTATTGATTAGTAAAATAATGTAATTCTTAATACCTACGTTTGTTTATTAAATATATTAATAACAAATTATTTTGTACTAAGGTTGTAGATCAGCACCTTTGACGTCATTTATTTCATCTTTTCCTTATGAACTTTCTTTGGTAAGAACATAGCAACAGTTTTCTGCAATATTTCAGTAAATATTAACGTGCCAATAAACACGAGTAAAGTGCCAAACCAATGTCCGAATGTGAACGGATTTCTAAAATAAATTATTGAAAATAGTAAAGAAACGAATTTTCTCAAAGTAACCGTCAAAGTCACTACTAAAGATGCACATTCCGTTGTTAAAACATAAACAGCACTTATACACAACCCTTGAGTGACGACATAGAGTAACAACCACCAGACTTGGATTGGTAGTTCAAAACCAAACATAGCTGTCGATGCTGTCAAAGTAGCTAACTTTAAATGATGCCATAAATTCCCAGCTGATGGAAGCCAAATTACTAAAGGCAATAAATGCGTGTAGTACAACGCCTCCCATGGATGTTTCCCGAATTCAGAGTAAAGCGATTCTTGGAAGATTCCCATCCGGGCAGACACGAATAAAGCAAAAGTTAATATTGCTATTCCTAAACACCACCATAGCCAATCTATGAATTGTAGTTTAGCTTCCTCTGCTGCGTCTTCGTGGGTTTCTCTCGGAGCTTTAACGTCTCCGCTAGATTGAATCGTACAAATCGCTATACCGATTGAAATCATTATTACTGCAATATACTTAAGTGCTGGGTATCTCTTCTTCAATATCCATACACCCATAGCCATATTCGCCATCAGGGAACCCGCCCGAAATATCATATGTAAAGGCATGGCTATATTGAAGGCAAACGCTAAATTATTTGCAACGCTGCTCGTCCAGAAGAATCCAACGAGCAAAAGGTACTTCTTAAATGGAATTTTCCGTTCCGCTGTGCCAAATTTACCAACAGTACAGAATCCGACACAAGCGATGAATAGGAACTGTAGAAATGTGACTAGATTACCAGCTCCGGGATCCTCTCTCACAACCAGCTCTAAAAACACTACGTTGGAACAGCATCCAATAAATACGAATGCTATGGCCAAAGCCGCTTTCCACTCCATTTTGTAATCTGAAATAAAATAAAATATGTTAAAAATAAAAATTCCGATACCGGGAATCGAACCCGAGCCTCCTGGGTGAGAGCCAGGTATCCTAGCCACTAGACCATATCGGATATAGTTAGGTCCGTCGAATTTTATTATCACTTATTTTACCCAGTAATCCTACACAATCACAAAACACCATAAACTGATTATCATGATGATAAATTTAATTCTTCTATACAAAACAACAATCAATAACCTCAAAACTATACGTATGAGAACACAATACTTACTTCTTTATGCTAAAATTCAGTAATATTCACTTTAATTCCATAAAATATTCGTTTTATATAACACAATAAATACACAGTCACAGTTTTAATTATATTACATTAACAAATGAACAGTTTACATGTCACAATACAGACTTGAATCGTTTGAATTGAATTTGTATTTCGTCCGTGTGTGTGACAATGGCCTCGATTGATAGCGCGCATGCGTAGTCCGACTCTGTCGATAAAACAGTCTAACATTTACAAATATTATGAATAAACAATAGATGGCGCTCTAAAAGTTTACATTCAACGTTATTGTTTTATTTTTATTTTTTTACTTTACTTACATTTTATTATTGTAAATATTATAAATTAACACAACTATTATATTTTAGACACTATATAATATTTGTAACAAAAGCTTGAATTATAAACAGTCTAGGTAGATAGGCAGCACATTAGAATTTCAAAAGAAAATTCTCATCGAAAATTGTATTAAACACAGACAGATACTTTCGTCTTTCATCGAAACAATATTATAGCAGTGGTGGGACTCGTAATAAAGTAGAATTTATAGGCACTTTATTATAATAACTGCCTTTTATAGAGCTCAGCCGGTGTAATGGCTTCCCGAGTTAGGTTACCTAGAGGCTAGGTCTTGTTAGGAATCTGACTTCGGGGGCTTTACGACCGAGAAATAACGAACATACGTAAACTACGTGATCCTTTACTTAGATAATATGTTTTTCAGTTTTTGAATAAACAACGCCTGAATATTGTAAATAGTTACAACCTAGCTCATTTTAACTGTTTTTTTTTTGTTGATTTTTATTTCTAGCAAAAAAAAAACAAACAGAGAAAGAGAGGGATTCAAAACAATAATTAATAATTGGTTTCTAAAATTAACAGTGCAACAGCATCTTTTCTACAAGAATTATTTTCTGCGTTCTTTTTAGAGAAAAAGAGGATATTTCAGTGTCCGATACGTGCAGTGAAGTGTCCGTAATACAATTAAAGCTCAGTTGGTGAACATGAATGTGGCAGCGCAGCACACAAAGAATTTTTAGTGAATGGGCGAAAATTCTAGAAAACCTATGACATGCAATTTTATTCTAGACTAGCTGTTGTCCGCGACTTCGTATGCCCATAAATAATATTATGCTTTTATCTTGAGTAGTAACCATCATCAGCCTGCCTACCCCTCTTTAATAGTGCCAATAGAACGACCAAGTACACATAGTTACATTAGATTTAGTCTTTAGATAGCTTAATAGTCAGAATTCAGCGAAATTCGAACACGGGTCTCATTGATCGTGAGCGTAAAGCGTTTTCCCGCTAGACCACGGCGGGCGACAGAAATCATCGACCACTCTATGAAATTATATTATGTAAAAATATATTTTGCGACAAAAATAAAATCTATGTATAACTAAAGCCTATTTATAAACCTTATATTATATTTTAATGAAACGTCAGCAATTGATGAAAAAAGATGATTGATTCCTAACTATCTAACGGATCGAGGTCATCATTTTTATTTACAGGTCAAGTGTGATACTTAAAGAACCTTTTTACGTCTACTAACAACTTGTCCCGAATTATTATGATATCATAAAAAACCTGTTCGTAAAAAAAAGTATATAATAAAATTCCTGCATCTTTTCTTAATGTTTATTTGATATTTCCTTATCTAACCCTGTCTATTTTTTATTTATAAGACATAAATACAATGACATGAGAGATAATATATTTACTAGGGTGGGCAGAGACTATGGAGCGCGACTCTCTCTTCGTATACCACTCTCTTTTCTCTAGCTACCACACCCATCCATTACATCTTCCCCGACATTGTTCGTTTATTCATTCTGAACATAATTGTTACCAATCTTATTGATGTTCCTAGACGTCTTTTTCTTCTTTGTTAATTTTTTGTTCCTTCTATATATGTAAGCAGTGATTTCTCGGAACAAATAAATAAATAAATACATTTATTATTTTAGTCAATTTATTAAACATAAAAAATTTGGAATGTAACACCCGTGAAGGCGTATTTCCGGGGCCAACACTTGTATGGCGTTGTGCTAAAGAAGCGGCAAATACGAGCTATGTACAGCACAACATACCTATCTACAATAATAATTAAAAAAAAATTATTTAAGCATTATTGCCGTCGAAAAATTCCTGCAAATTGTATTAAGATTTTTATTTTAATTTTTTCAACTTTGTTTTAAATTTAGATATTTCATCTAGGTGACTTATTTATAATTTTATTTACAATTATACGAGTAATGTATTGGCTTTCATAAAATTTTTCCATGTTTGATTTTGGACATTGGCCGTAACTTTAGTGGGCGTGTTATTCGTTCACGTAAATCAACATAACTCTTTCCACTCTACATACAAAATCCATAACAAAACTAACGGGAAAACTTTTGTTATTTTGGAAACACGTCAATATCGGCTTTAACATAACGCATTTAAAACGCGTACAGTTCAATTCCCTCGTTGAGTTCAAAATCTAATTACTATCGACTTTTTTTTATTCAATAAAGGTATAGTGGCTATGGCGTCGCTAATTGTCACATTTCGGATTCAATTTGGAAGTAGCCGGTCTTGTCAAGTCGGCATATCAACTGCCCTATAACTTTGCATGGTTATTGGTTACTGTTGATTTTTTTAAATTGAATTTATTCGCTAACTTACGAGTCTAAAAAATATACAGGGTAATTTTTTTAACTAGGACAGTATGTGGAAATCGTAAACCACAGGAGATACAGGAAAACTGTCTTAGGAACCATTTGCTCTTTTTTTATGAATACGATTTTGGCATAGTAATTTTTCTGGTCAAGCTTGAGTTGTCCATAGAAATAATTTTATTAAATTTGACTAACTTCTGCTGCTCCGATTTTTTTCTTCCGATACAATGAAATGATCCTTACATGAAACTGAGTCGAACCGCATCAAAAAAATTTTTCATCAAAATGACTCATTTCCATGGTCAACTCAAGCTTGACCAGAAAAATTACTATGCCAAATTCGTTTTCATAAAGAAAGAGCAAATGGTTCCTAAGACAGTTTTCCTGTATCTCCTGTGGATTAGGATTTCCCCATACTGTCCCAGTTAAAAAAATACCCTGTATTAACTACAGGATATAAAGTTTTGCTTTTTTCTTTTCTTGATTATCTGTAACGATAGATCCGTGTGTGTAGTCACAAGCCCGGCGAATATAAAAAAAATTAGCACTCCTGTTTTAAAAAAAAACTATTCACACACTCTAAAATATTTAGAAAATAATACTAAATTGTGTCTGTATAAGTTTTTTGTTAGAATATTTATTAAACACGTGTTTTTTATAGCTTGTGTGACCTTGCAGAATGGCGGCCTCTTTTAGCCGCTGTTTCAGGAGGTAACCGTTAGATTTACATAATTACTCGTGATTTATTAGACTGATGCTAATTTTAATAATAATTAATTACCTAAACAAAGTAGATTAAATTGTTAATTGTAAGGGAGAATGCCCATTCGCCAATTTTTTCTGGAGTTTGTCTGTGATTTTTAGTTAATTTCGTAGAAAAATGAATTAAATTCCTTATAAAAAAAATTACTCGTGTTATTAGGAAATTAGACTTTTTCTGATTTTTCCGAACAATGCATGTATTAATCAATAAACATTACACTCGATTCGAATTCCTAAATAACGAATATTCACGCATGAGATCGAACGAAAAACGAAAATTCGTGAGCTTTGTATTGTATAGTAGGTCCCCTGAGGGATATGTCTTTGAGTGATCATTGTCTTGATCCTAATTTAGGGTCCGGGGGCTATTTTCGAATATACAAATGCATTTATATCACTTTTCATTTATAAGAATTTTTTAACCTATAGGAAATCGTTTACATTTGAATAAAAGTGATTTTTTTAAATTGTGACAACACTCCGCCTGACTTAAAGCTAGAGTGCGGTCTATGAATGGAAATAACTGCTACTACAGAGAAATCTCTACGAGCAGCAGTCGCCTCTACTATGCCGGCTTGAGGAGACGAGCATATACCATTTAGATTGACAGTACACACTCCTCTCGTTATACCTGGCTACTTTTAAACTATTCCTGAAACGCGTGCGTGTAACACTCGAAATTATACAATAAAGTTAACTAATATAATTATTTTATATAAATAGAAATTAAAAGGCTGTGTAAAATTATTTTTTAAGTTACAGTAATATGAAAGCAAACAAAGTTTTTGAGATATCGATTTCCTATGGGCTAAAAAATCTTACCCTAGTGCATTACTCTTTACATCCAAACTCACACTCTTGACTTAAGGCGGAGTGCGATTATAGCTATTTTCGTGTAAAAAAAATTACGTATAAATATTAGATAAAATCTACAGTCCTTTAAACAATATTAACATACAAATTAGGGAGTAATTTTACACAATTATATGTAGTACCGAAGTATAATTTAACGTTCCTTGTGCAGAGAACATTCGAGAAATTTATCGCCTCAGCTATATCCAGTATTGAGAGATCAGCCGACTCGTTTCGACACCTCTACGTGATCGCAATACCTAACTACTATACGAGTATATATGTATAGAGCTATATATACATTCTATTGTAACGCTTGTTAAAAAGACACAAAGTCCAAAATTTGAGCGGCCGTGGTCTAGCGGTAAGACGCGTAAACTCACGATCGATGAGACCCGTGTTCGAACCTCGCTAAAGACCGGTACCAATGTAACTTTGTTATATGTACTTTGGTCGCTCAGTGCCTATAGGCACTATTAAAGAGTGGTAGGCAGACTGATGATGGTTATTTGTCCAGTCTGTCGTCCTGGGGCAGTACCACCACTTTCGAATGTAACACCCGTGAAGTGACCTTGTCGCGTTTCGGGAATAGTTTGAAAGTAGCCAGGTATAAGAGAGGAGTGTGCATCTAGATGGTACATGCTCGTCTCCTCAAGCCGGCATAGTGGAGGCGACTGCAGCCCGTAGAGATTTCTCTGTGGTAGCAGTTGTTTCCATTCATGGACCGCACTCTAGCCTTACATCAGGCGGAGTGTTGTCACATGTCGAGCTACAATAAAAAAAAAAAAAAAAAAAAAAGAAAAAAAAAAAGTCCATTATTGTATATTTATTTTGGAATTGTTTGTCGTCTGAACAGAATCATTTTTTAGAAAATTTTTTGAAGAATTATTTTTGTTATAACCACGGATTAGGTTTTATTTTTATGTTTTTTTTTTAAATATATATAGGTAACTATTTCTGTTTAACAAGCCTCCATTTACCGTCGACAAAGCCGTGTAAAAAAATTAAAGTTAAGAAATGTCGAATAAATAAGTACAGTTCTCTGGTTCCGTTTTGGAATGTCCTTCCTATGGTATGGATAAAGGACAATACAAACACAGAACAAACATTTACTTTTTTTAAAAATACTTATTACAAATATTTGTTTCGTACAAAATCGATCCTGTTTCCTTCGCGTAAGAGACCGTAGCGCTAACAAGACTTGCAAGAATTGCTTGAAACCGATTTCAGAGAGACGATTACTGGGGGGCTACTTTAAAGGATCGAAATTTCGTTTTTCGTTCGACAAGACGCGTGAATTCTTTCGGAAATTTGAATCGAATGAAATGTACGATGATTACCATATCGACCACCTCAATATTCGAAACTTCATAAACACAATTTTTACCTTAAAGTAAAGGTAAAAGTAGTAGCAACTCCAAAATTCCCTAAAATTAATAGACCCTAACTGAAAACATACTAAAACACATTCATTTTCAACTAATGGTCACGGAAACTTTATATCACGCGATTCATATTATTATAATTATTGTTAGGATTTGACACATATACCTACTTAATTACTGCTATGTATATTTATATATAAGTATTTGAAGAATTAACAGGATTGTGTTTGAAGAGAAGTTAAAGATGTTTTTTTTTGTTTTCTATGACATTATAACAATTTGCCAGTGTCAAGGTAAATATTTTTGCATCAAGTTAATAACATTGTGCATCACGAGTCATTCATTCATCACACCAAACAGTCAGGTCAAATCTCAGTCAATTCAAAAATTGTTCCAGTAAAGTGGTAGAATCTTTACTGAAACTTCCTAGAGAGTTTTGGAGGGAAAATGGAAACATAGGTTTCCTTCTTTTGAATTGTTTGCCCACACTCACGCACGTTCACGAACACTTAATGGTTAATAGTCCACCATTATTACACATTAACACTTGAAGAAACACAAGTTAAGGAAAATAATTCAAAACAGGCAACCTGACGTCTCAAGATGGCCGTCAAAACTCCAGTTAAAGATGTTTTAGATGAAAAATCTTTTTCTTTTTTTTTATAGCTCGGCATGTTACCGCTAGACCACGGCCGCTCATTTTTAATTTATTTTATAAGATATTATATTTTATTTAAATAATATGAGAAACAAATAATGTATTTATTTATTAACGTAAGAAGAATATTATATATAACAATATTTATTAAGCGGTCGTGGTTTAGCGGTAGCGGAGGGACCTCACGATAGATGAGACCCGTGTTCAAACTTCACTAAATTTACCTATCTTATATGTACTTTGGTAGCTCAGTGCCTGTGATATAAGGCACTAACTTTGCATTAAAAAAAAACAGATAAACTTGATTTCATAACAGCCTTGGCGGAGTGTTAGCGCTTCCGTTGTTAGACGACTCCCGGACGGAACAAATATTTATTTGTAAATATTTGCCATGTTCCCTGATTTATACACACCTCGTTCGCATTTATAATTATTCTACGTTTGTGGGTACAACCTCGATTATTTAAGTACCTCGTGGAATTATTCGTTGAACTAACCCCTATTATTAATTGATAATTCACGCAAATAAAATATAATTCATAATTTATATGTGCC
Organism: Tinea pellionella; assembly: GCA_948150575.1. Lineage (NCBI taxonomy): Eukaryota > Metazoa > Arthropoda > Insecta > Lepidoptera > Tineidae > Tinea > Tinea pellionella. The sequence goes on from OX411258.1 coordinate 948,457, forward strand.
GGTACCAATGTAACTTTGTTATATGTACTTTGGTCGCTCAGTGCCTATAGGAACTATTAAAGAGTGGTAGGCAGACCGATGATGAGTTATTAGTCCAGTCTGCCGTCCTGGGGTAGTCTCACCACTTTTGAATGTAGTTTGAAAGTAGCCAGGTATTGCGAGAGGAATGTGCAATGTCAATCTAGATGGTACATGCTCGACTGCTCAAGCCGGCATAGTGGAGGCGACTGCTGCCCGCACAGGTTTCTCTGTAGTAGCAGTTGTTTCCATTCATGGACCGCACTCTAGCTTTACATCAGGCGGAGTGTTGTCACATGCCGAGCTACAATAAAAAAAACAGCCTAATTCATCGTAGCAACGCTTTTGATACTTCTTGATATTTCTGTCTAATTTTATTTATCTTTCGTATCATATTTTATACGAGACATGTTAAATGTGATTGTTACACCTTCTACTATAACTCGATCAAATCCAATTGAATAGACAATCGAAAACAAAACTTCCAAGAATAACTCTAACAACAAAATATATTTATTATAATAGTAAAAAGAGCAATTTCTGAAAGTGTGTTTGCAGTTACAGAACTGTATCTAAGGAGATAACCATGTGCTTATCTCGATGCAATTTGCATTCAAACGTGTTTTCTACAAACAATAAGCAAAATGTTTTACGATTACGTATGTTTAGTTACTTGAAACATAGACGCGTGATGGTGCGTTACGTTTTTTATTATTGTGCATCATATTGCGATCGCACCCTGCGTAAAGTGAACTACCGCTATGCCGGATTAAAGCCTTTTTTTTACTCCCTTCCTACAATCGAAAATCTTCAAGAGGCAACAATGAGTGGTTAGCAGACTTATGATGGTTATTAGCCCAGTCTGTCGTCCTAGAATAGTACCACCACTTTCGAATGTAACATCCGTAAAGTGACCTTGTCGCGTTTCGGGATCTGGCTGCAAGGACTGCCTGAAGAAATTTATTTGTAGTAGTTTTGTTTTTGTCCATGAACCGCACTCTAGCTTTACATCAGAAAAAAGTTTTCAAATAGGTTTGTTTTGCCAAATAGAATATAGTGTGTAAAAAAGCTTAGACTTCAAGACAATCTACCCCAAATAGTAAAAGGTCGTGAATAAATGTAGAATTTAAATTAACAGCCTAACACGGAAGCCGGTTAAAATTCTTGTTCATTGTACTTATGTGGTAATTGTTAATTCCTCCATCCAGTAGCCGCCGCTCGGAATGTATGCAATTGTATCTACACACCTACATTGTACTATAATTGCATTCGTGCACAAACATTTGTTCGACGAAATTATTTTAACAAATTACCTATTTATTGGTTTTCTTTAATTGAAAAATCCATAGCTACCTTATTATTATTAATGCTATTATATTTTTTATTGTAGCTCGGCATACGACAACACTCCGCTTGATGTAAAGCTGTGGCGGTCAATGAACGGAAACAACTGCTACTACAGACAAATTTCTACAAGCAGAAGTAGCCTCCGCTATGTCGGCTTGAGAAGAAGATTAGAAGCAAACTACTTTCGTTATAACTAGCTATTCCAATATGGTTACTTCAGGGGTGTTACATTTGAAAGTGGTAGCACTACCCCAGGACGGCAGACTGGGCTAATAACCATTTAACAAATATTTAAATATATATATATTAAACTACCTCATACTTATGTATATAAAGAATATATAAATGTGAAACTGTGTATTATCTTTCTTGTATTACTTTGTTTTGTAAACTGTTTGTTATACTATTTAAAATAAATAAATAAATAAACTCTGTGTTTATTATTTTTCAAAACCTAAACGTATGAACGGATTTCTATAAAACGAGATCCTCGTTTGTGGGCCCCTAACGTCTATTGATCATAACCAATTACTTATAGTAAATCCCGGGATCCTTGCCAAATTTCGTCAAAACCTATTCAGGGGCTTAGGCGCGAAAAGATAACAAATAAACAGAGTTACTTTTACATTTAAATATTTACATATACAGAGTAATTTTTTTAACTGGGACAGTATGTGGAAATCCGAAACCACAGGAGATACAGGAAAACTGTCTTAGGAACCATTTGCTCTTTTTTTATGAAAACGAATTTGGCATAGTATTTTTTCTGGTCAAGCTTGAGTTGTTCATAAAAATGAGTCATTTTTGTGAAATTTTTTTTTATGCGTTTGGACTCAGTTTCATGTAAGGATCATTTCATTGTATCGGAAGAAAAAAATCTGAGCAGCAGAAGTTAGTCAAATTTAATGGAATGATCCTTACATGAAACTGAGTCGAACCGCATCAAAAAAAATTTCATGTACTCGTATAATTTTTTTTTGTTGTTTTTATTAAGGCGACATGTGACGTCGACTGGCGTGATGGTAAGCACAGTGGAGGTCCATGAGCGCTGACGACCAGAAAACCACAGCACACGGTGGCCTCGTCGTCGTTACTATGCCATTCCAAGAAGGTGCTTTTTCACGCTCTATTTGAAGGATCCAGGGTTATATAAATATATATTTAGTGAAGATTATTTTTAACAATATTAAATACAAATACCTAAGTCAGAAGATAATGTCCAAAATGGCGCGTAAACTATTTAAACAATTGCAGTTAGTCCTTGCATACACTACATACGTGAACAATAGAATGAAATTAATGCAATTACACACTAGAGAATGGTGTTATACACATAACTCTCACCGTCGCTTATCACCTGCTAAAATGCACCTTTATAATGTATACACAACCTAATGTTATGTGCCTTAGGAATATAAACTTTATCGTGTTAAAAATAAAGGTTAGCTATGCATCAGTGTTAAGTTGAATTCAGACAAATTTATACAGGTGCCCTGCAATTCATTGTCTTTTAATGCCTGTACTAGGCCAGTGTTTGTATGTACTGAGAGACCAAAGTACATATAACATAGTTACATTGATACCGGCCAGATTTGAACACGGATCACGTGGAGTTTACACCTTCGACCGCTGGACCACAGACGTTCTAGAACAGCTATTGCAGCTTTTAAAGTTGCGTCGATAATTTAAAATAAACATTGGCTTTAAACTACACTCTGCCAGATGTTAAGCTAGAATGCGATTCATGATAGAGAAATGTCTGAATCCAACAGTCGCCTTCGCTACGCCGGCTTTGTGTACGCGTTGAAAAGTTTGAAGCGTGGCTATTTATTGTCTCTGCCTATCACTAAAATATAGATTTTTTTAACGATTTTCCTGAAAACGTGGGGAAAAATGATTTGAACCATACATTTATAGAAACTGCAAGTGAATTATTTTGTAACCTTTAGTTGACATGCCATTGGTCAAAGTTACCTACTATCATATTACTTAATGGCGTGACTATTACCTCCATTGTAGATTTTTTTATCAAGATTTTTCACATGTCACTACGCACATAATGGCAGAATTCATATGAAATGGTGTGCTTTTAATAACGGCTCTGAAACTTTGGTGATAATTTTTAAAATTTAATGAGTTATGTTGGTTATAAAGTTGTTATTAAAAAATATTTATTGTTGGTTTTTATTTGACACACATTTTTTTTTAATTTTATTGAATTTTAAGTTTAGTGCAGCCATAAATTTAAAAAAAAAATGTGTGTACTTACTTTTAATATGCATAAATAAATGAAATGTAATACTTACTGGCATTAAGGGGCTGAGCGGGCGTACGCGCATGATACGCACTCCCGCTCGCGTAGATGGTATGCCTCCCGTACGTCGCCACTTTGAACCCCGCCACGATTCACGTGTTGTCAAAACGACCACAAAACTTCATGCCACGAACGCACAGATTTTAAAATAAAAATATCACAATATTGTACACTAACTACTTGTGGGAAGGCCACCGGTGTTCACAGTCAGCTGTTTCTGGAACAAGACAAAAGCTAAGTTAATTTATGCTCTCGACTATTCTACGAATTAATTCTGCGCGTCGCTAGTTTCAGACCAGATTAATTTTACTAATTACGTGGTTATGTTTTACAATTTATATTTTTTAATTAATATATTTACAAAACATACAAAAGGAACTTCAATCTAAAATTATTTTATCAAATAAACGCCTCAGTTTCACGTAATAATTAAAAATAATAATAATTAAAGTATATCCTGAGATTTATTTATCCTTTATAGTCATTTTTTGTACCAAATAAAATACTAAAATAGCAACGTGGTGAACATTTGCATAGAGTGTTAGTGAAATATTAAGAAGTGGGTCAGTGAGTGAACTTTTTATTTACATAGAGAGACCGTTTCTTTTTTTTTTTTCTTTTGTGTATTAAAAATCATCATTAGCTAAATTTTATAATAAAATGAACGTTATACTGTATTTTACATATTTTATGCTAAACTGTATGAATCTAACACCAGTAAAGTGGACCTTGTCGCGTTTCAATTTGGAAGTATCCAGGTATAACGAGAGAAATGTGCACTGTCAATCTGCACTCGTTTCCTCAAGCCGGCATAGCGGATTCGACTGTAGAATGTAGAAATTTATCTGTCGTAGCAGTTGTTTTCGTTCATGGACCGCACTCTAGCTTTACATCAGGCGGAGTGTTATCATATGTCGAACTACAATACGAAAATCTCGTTTACTTTTAATTGGTTTCGATTATTAATATTATTTCAGAAGTTGACGTAAATGTTTTAGAAAAGAATATAATAATAATAAATTATTTATTGCAGTTAACATAGTTAAAGAAATACAAAATCATAAATAACTTACTGCAATTGGCGGTCTTATCACTAAAAGCAATTTCTTCCAGACAACCAATTGATATTAAATAAATTGTAAGGAAAAGAGAAAAGCGGGTGATGCAGTCAGGAAATACCTATTATTAAATAATATAAAAATATTTATAATAAAGATATAAATTTATATTATTTATAATAAAAATAATAATAATATATATATAATTATTTATTGATATTTTTTTAATGAAATGTGTATCATTTAAGGCTTTTAATAGTGATTATTTCAATAAATAAATACAGAATTACTAAAGAAGAGCCACACCTTCTTTTGTAACACGTTAAACAATATTGCCACGTCATCATTTAAATTACTACACGAGGGAAATTCTAGCGATTATAGATAGGAATCTATTTACATTAACAAGATTATATGATAATTTATTCATATATTTTTTAATTTGCTATTTAATAATAATAAATTGTTTATTGCATAAGTCTCCTATGTTAAAAATATAACTAAAAACATTAGCACATTTTTACACGAACTGTAACAGACTGTCGCTGGACAGACCAGGTTTCCATTTGTTGAGATGCCGGTCCATTAAACTCTCCATCGGGCAAGCAGTCGCAGCCGATGGAGATACCTAATTGAGCGAGCCACCAGGAGTCACGATTCTCAACAATGAAGGACCGACGAGGAGAGAGAGATATATCTTCCAAACTGATCCCCAAACGCGACAAGATTACAAGTGTTACAAAGTGGTGGTACTAGCCCAGGACGGCAGACTGGGCTGATAACCATCATCAGTTTGTCTACCACTCTAAAATGATTAAACTGAACCGGATGTTTTGAACGTTTTCTACCAGTAAGTAAGTCGACCTTAGTTGTATAATAATTTAGGCATTTATGCCATTATATTATTCAATACAAAGTCTAGAAAAAGAAATGTGTTAAGTTATAAGAACAAATAACTACGGCACCATGTGTGTGCTACGACACTCATCAAAGTTGCACGCTACGACGCCCGCGTAGCCTACGAGTGCTACGCGACTTCTCTTTACACAACTACGCGCCCAGTTGTACAGTCAGCAGGAAAATTCGTACGTGGAATATTTAAGTTTAGCTACAATGTATTGTACAAAAAAAGGAGAAAGATCTTTTTATTTTCCTAAAAATAAAGTACTTTTTAAAGGAGAATGCCCATTCGCCTAAGAGAAATGGGCCCACAATTTTTTTGTCGATAATTTTTAGTGTATTATGTAAGAAAACAAATCTACATTCTTTATTACCGATTAATTATAATTTTTTACCCAATTTATTGAGTTATTAGACTTTTTCTGGTGCAATATTTGAGGTTATTATTATATTAAACGCTTTAATAATTGATGCTATCTGTTTTTTATGTAATTAAACATTGTATATTGATTGGTAAACGATGTGTCGATATAATTGAAATAAATTAATAAAAAAATTAGATATTATTTGAGAATATTGTTTTTCTAACAAACTATTAGATGTCAACCGGGCCTAAAAATGGGTATTGTCCTCTGCAAATATATATATTTAAAAAAAAACTTATTTAACATCGGAATTTTATCAACGTGAACATACAAACAAAAATAAAAGTAAAAACTTTCTTTTACACTAGTACCTTTAAAATAGTTAGAGTCATAAACTGCTGGTATTATGCTAACTGTACTATCAATATTTTCCATGCTACGGTCGCAAGTTGTCGACGCGCCTACTAGGTACAGTCAACAATAAAATGCATATTAGATAACCGTATTTTGTTGGCTGTACGTGATTGGACAACAAACGGCATAATTTCACACTATTATTTTTACTTGTTATTATTTTCAATAAGTATTATATGTTATTTTTATGTAACATTTCGGGGTAAACAAAACTTATAACTTAGAAAGTGGTACATTTCATTATAAAATTCGACCTAACACCAAACTAGAACTAACTAGTTACTGTACACTGTTAACGTGGATGGTGCACATTCATTTCCTGAAGCCGGCATAGCGGAGGTGATTTTAAAATATTATAATTAATTTATTAATGAATAAAATTATTTATCTACCTTTCACTGTATTGAGACATTGCAACATTCAAAAGTTAGGTTAAGTCCCAGTCAAAACAAAAATAAGTTTAGCCAACAGAAAATGTCTTGGTGGGAAAATGAAAAGACACGTTTTCTCGATCTAAATTATTTACCCATACTCGCGCACGTTCACGAAAACTTAATGGTTAATAATCCACCATTATTACACATTAACACTCAAAGAAATATAAGTTAAAATACCTATATTTCCCAATCATATTCACCATACGATTGCTTAGAACTTGACATGTATAAATACGTGTAATAAACCTATTGTGTATTAAAAAAAAAGAAACAAAATTAGATCTAAAAAGAAAATTTAAATTCAAAATTCAAACATTCATTTAGAGCTCCTTTTACAATTTTTTTTTTTACACATTCATAAGACACAATATAAAAAAATAAAATAATTAGTCCCAACATCATATCCTATAGTTTAATATTACTTTTTTTAGACTCATAAATGTTATAGTTACTGACTTAAACTCCGTAAAAAAGTACAACTGGCAACATATACTATCTTAAGGAAAACAATTCAAGTACGATAACCACATACTCGTAAAAACTGTATCAACACAAAACAAAAATACCATTATTATATCACTTTAATGTAACCAGGAAATCTTCTTTTTAAACATCGGAAATATGTTTAAAACTTTGAAAAACAATTCACATTTGAAATTACACTGAATATCTTAATAAATAGTAATTGGAGTTACATTAAAACCATAGTTTAGTGTAGAGTAAAAAAAAAATGATGCGGTGAAATTGCCGAGTGTTGTTGAACTAGATAACGACAAATAGATAAACTTTATCTTCATTGATAACGATAACAATGTAATTAAACATGGACATACGTGTTTAAAAGGTTTTTTTTATAATAATAATAATTTTTATTTAAATTAATATTGCGGACATAATACAGAAAAACTTTAAATATTTAAGGTTAGTAATACCCAGTTCGGATACTCTTACTCCTGACACCAAAGTTAGTTACTGTATTTCGGAAATCGTGTTTAATAAAGGGACTAACAGAAGGCTACACCCCTATGAACTTTTTAAATAAACCGTACCCCGCGTTTCACCCCATGTCAAAAAAAGCTGAAAAACCTTTCTTAAATAAATAATAAATTTTTATAATCTACCTCTGAGCTAAAATTCAACAAAAGCTATTCTGCTGTGAGCGCAAGCGGGGAGGACAAACAAATATACTTTCACATTTTAAAATAACATAGATATGATATTAAAAACATAGAGATATATACTAGGGGAGCAAACCTCATACATCTGACATGAAAAAAGCGTAAGCCGCTTCAAACGATTTGACAATGTTGCCGTCGTGTCAAATAGTTACTGACAGAAAACCTAAAAGTGACTGCGGTCATCTTTTCACTCTCGTCACATTGATTAGAAAACGTGTATTAAAAGTCTCGCGATTAGATATTTTTTTAAATCTATACTATTTTATACTACCGTATCACAAAACCTCATTTGGTTCGACTGTGATCGGCGATGTACAATACACTAATAACTATATATTTTTTTTAAATTTAATTGCATAAGTAATAGACCTAAATATATCTAAATTGCAACATATATTAATGAAATATATGTCGATTTGTTCCTGATAATTTATGTTCCTCGTTTAAGTGGTAATACTAGTTTATCGTCTAACCGGATGAGAAGTAGAACAATTTATATTAACCTAAATAAATTCAATATAATTTAATTAATTAATAAAGGAGGATGCCGGTTAGATCTTTATATAATCTATTTTATATTTTTATGTGTAATATGATTAATTATTAAACGTTTGGTGCCACAAACGAGGATCTCCTTTAAAATCATAATTGCCTAAAATGAAAATATTCCTTTGAATGAATATTGTCTAAATTTTCTAAAGTGCTCCGGCGCCAGTTTTGTCAATAGTACATTTCTCCAGCTCAACGATGAAATTTCAATTTAATACAAAAAAATGTAAATTACTGTTAAAGCAAAGAAACAAGACGTAGACAAACAATTGGCATACACTCAAGTAATATTTAAAATGAAAACAAGTCCATAGGAAAATAACATTTCAGGTTTTTTCCCCCGTAATACCCGAGATATTTGAAGCAAAATACCCTCAATCTCTAAAGTAATTTTTTTTACAATCCAAAAGTACAAATTAAATTTACAATTTCATTTTTCAACATTTGTTAGGGTTGCCATTTATGAAATAGCAATGTCGTAATCGGTGTTTACATCATATTATATATGTCGGAACGGTCATGAATACGGGCTCTCATTTGAACGATTACGGGAACTAACTTGGAACAAAATGAATGCGTGGTCATGAGTACAAGCATTAATTGGATATGAAACAAAAGCGTCGTTACGCTTTGACAGAGTCTCTGAAAACAAGCGACGCGGCGAACACGTTGAGACTTGTTTGTCCGGAGGAACTGTCGTGTTTCAGCATATTAATTTGGATATATCGCCCACAAATGGAGGATAGAAGCCTTGGACAGCGCTCTCGTCCGCGTTCCGTCAAGAATCAAGTGGGATTTAACCTCATAATTGCGCTTCCATTCACAGGATGCCTGGAACAGGAGGAAATGGTGCATCACGTGCTCCTGGAGTGCAGCGGCGTTGAGGCGCCGAGAGGGAGGTTCCTGAGGACAGCGTTGACACTCCATGAGGCGCATAGTGCGGCGGGACGCACCAGGGACCCCCTTGGAGGGTCTGCGTGCGGAAACCAGCCCGGAAACTCAAGAATCAAGAATCAAGCGAGATTCAACATAACCATCTCTCCCGAGTTTCCGACATCAGAAGTGGGATTTACCATAATCATCTCTCCCGTTCTGTCATCAGAAAAGCGGGATCAGGACGACGACAATACAAAATTGAAATTAATGTTCGGTCAACGTCATCAATTGTTTTATGTGTGGCGTCCCAGGCCGCATAGCAACAAGGTGTGTCTTTTCCTTTTTATTGGACTCTGGTGATGAGTGCTCGCTTATCCGTGAATTTAGGTTTTAAATTTCATGTTAAACGAAACTAACGTACAATTTTAATTAGCTGACACTGGTCAAAGGAGCATATCTAGTACCGAGTAGATTTTGTGTGACGTTGTAATTGATGGTCATTGTTTGGAGGTTGTATTACACGTTCTGTCTAATTTCTATCTACGCTCATGATAGATTTCGAAAGATACCTGGTGACGAGAAAATCATTGATGAAGACGAATTTGTAGAGCATGATTTGGAAAATGAAGGGCAGGTAGAAGCCTTTGATAGTGAGTAGTTGCATTCATAAAATTGACCGTACCAGTGGTTACCGTAGCCGTAGCTTAAGAGAAATCAGTATCTGCTTTCGAGTAGTCTGTGAGTAGGCGGTATGCGGTAAATCCTGGCGGAGGTCGGGTTTCGTGGAAACCGTAGAGTCTGGATGACTCGGCGATCCTGTAGGGATGCGCGTCTTTGTGTCTTTGTTGGGTGGAAATGTAATTTCCTGTGGCTTAGGGCTGTTGAGGATGAATGCAGATTACTACTATGATTTTAGAATTCAGTAAAGTCGCTTCAATTCGTTTTTAAATTGAAGGTCATTAGTCAATGGTTTTCTAAATCGGTATTTTGAAAGTTATCTGAAGTTCTTTGATGTTTTGTTGTAATCCTGTTACAAAACAGCAGTAAGATTAGGTGTACAAACATCCAGAAAATTGGTTGTTTCGTAATGGAAATACTGTGTTATGTGTCTTTTGCAGGTTAACACACGAGGACGTGTGCTATGCAGGATGGCCGTGTCGGAACGGTCATGAATACGGGCTCTCATTTGAACGATTACGGGAACTAACTTGGAACAAAATGAATGCGTGGTCATGAGTACAAGCATTAATTGGATATGAAACAAAAGCGTCGTTACGCTTTGACAGAGTCTCTGAAAACAAGCGACGCGGCGAACACGTTGAGACTTGTTTGTCCGGAGGAACTGTCGTGTTTCAGCATATTAATTTGGATATATCGCCCACAAATGGAGGATAGAAGCCTTGGACAGCGCTCTCGTCCGCGTTCCGTCAAGAATCAAGTGGGATTTAACCTCATAATTGCGCTTCCATTCACAGGATGCCTGGAACAGGAGGAAATGGTGCATCACGTGCTCCTGGAGTGCAGCGGCGTTGAGGCGCCGAGAGGGAGGTTCCTGAGGACAGCGTTGACACTCCATGAGGCGCATAGTGCGGCGGGACGCACCAGGGACCCCCTTGGAGGGTCTGCGTGCGGAAACCAGCCCGGAAACTCAAGAATCAAGAATCAAGCGAGATTCAACATAACCATCTCTCCCGAGTTTCCGACATATACTACACTGACTGACTGACTGACATCATTCTTGCTGGCGCCCCTGTGACCTTCTAAAAATCTGACATGTTCCGAAAAGTTTAGAGCAGTGCCAGGACAAATGGATTGTCGGAGCGAGAAGAAAACATTCCGCGTGCACCACGGCTTACGATCGTGCGAGTGTATTTTTTGTTATCTGTTGCTGAAAAACTAATTATGTTATGAAAAATCCTTTTGCGTTAGATAGTTTTTTAATTGAGGAACATTTATGTTTTATTTTGGGCCACGCGACTAGTTTATCTCAAAGACGTTAGCTAGGGTTGTAACGGGAACTTAAAATGAGAAGAGATTAATGAAACAGAGCGTGGGTCGATGGCAGTGCCGCTTCCTGCTCGAAGAAAACCCAGTCAAGTTAGTTAACTTCTCAGAAAGGGTCAGGGTGAGGAGCACTTTCAACGGACTTGCATGCATGAGGAGAGTAAAAGATGTGTTCGAAGCGAAAGTGGCACTTTCTCGTTTTCGCCTACTTTATTTTCTATTATTATTATTATTTTCTGAATTAAACATTCAGTTGTTTTTTTTTTTTATTTATTATATAATGTGACGAGTTTCTTATGATCTTCTTGTCACACGCCTTTCAGAAGCCAACATATATAACTATGCTAATAAAATATTTCCATTTCACTTCATTGGGTAAGTTCACATTATTCCCTGTCTCCTGGCTACTCGCGGTCCTTTGATACTCCCATCGGGCGCGTCCTCTGGTCACACTCTGCCTTCAGAGCTTCAGAGAAGACCTGAGTAAGTGGCCCATTAATCGCGTGGGCGGAGGCGGTAGCGGAGTAGCAAGCGTTATCTCCATCGTCCCGAGCCAAGAGCGGTGGTCCCGGAGTTGGACTACCCAATGAGGTGGGGCTTAACGGCCAAGCGTAGGTGGGGTCGCGGATGAATGTGAAAGCATGCCCGTGATCTCACCATATGATGTAGAGATGGACACCGTGGGGGTTTTAGTCGTGTATACCCGGTATTCAGGACTTGTACCAGGGAGTCCGACATCATCTCGTCGTCTTCCCTGAGACGGCGGCGAGGCATCTATAAATGGGGGAACCCACGTAAAAAAGGGATGTCTCTATCTCTATATGAGTGTGAGCTAAGTTTTTAGATCGTCACACTAATTTCAAAAGTTTTAAATAAATATTTTAGTCATGATTATTGTTTGCAACCCTACGTATGTTGTATTTCAATTTTTCCTGACATTTAACCTCCAGTGCAGATCGTTGCCAAAACTGAACGTGACTGGGGAGAGACGGCACTGTTCAACTCAGGAACTATGAGCAATTTCATCTTTGACCTAAAAACTTATAATGGATTGATATCGTGTTAATTTTGTGTGTTCGCTCATTTTTGATTTTGTGTTATGTGGAGGCTTATTATGTTTGTTAGTGAATTGATTCATAAAAGAATATTTTGTTCGAGATTATATTTAGTTCGATTTCCACGTCTACTCAGACTGCTGTTGATTTTTTTTTCTTCAATATAAAACCAATATATGTATAGATTTGTAATTTCACCTTGTAGTATTTTAGTGAAAGCCTTAAGCAATTACAAAGGTTAATTTTCATGACGTCTCTAACTTAACCTTCAAGGTAAACTGTGTATAGAAAATAGGCTACATAAATCTTGACTTTGATTGAATAGCACTTGTTTATAATATAATGTATACCTACATGCTTATAGGTACATATTTAATTGTTCATATTTTAATTTTTCACAGTAGTTCGGCATATGACAACACTCCACCTGGTTGGTGTTAAGCTGTGCGGTCCATGAACGGAAACAACTACTACTATAGATAAATTTCCACAGGCGGCAGTCGCTTCCACTATGCCGGCTTGAGTAGACAAATGTGCACTATCCAAAATAATTAAATAGGATTTGTTAAATATCGTATTTAACAACAAAAGCAATAAACAAAATTACAACACAGAAGTTGTAAAAAATAGTAGTTACAAAATGTAAATTAGATAACGAAAATATATATTTTTTTACTTGTCGAAGTCTGTCCCAATTTGTTTGTCGCGGAGTTGTGATGGCCTGTTTTGCATACACCTCCACGGTTGGCGTTACAAATTGCTCTGACGGGAGATAACGTAAAAGGCTTAAACTTGACAAATATTTTTAGGAGAATTTTTCTTACGCATACCTTTTACCATTTATATCGACATGTCTATTTTCTTTATAGTGACTCGGTATGTGATCACACCGGGCTAGTTTTTTTTTACTGTGGCTCGGAATGTGACAACACTCCGCCTGATATAAAGCTAGAGTGCGGTCCATGAGTGAGAACAACTGCTACGACAAATCAGATTAGCATAGAGATATATCTACGGGCAGCAGTCGCCTCCGCTGTGCCAGCCTGAGGAGACGAGTATTCACCATCAGCACACTCCCCTCGCTATACTTATCAGTAGATATTTAGTATTTAAAAGAATATATCTAGGTAATTTTAAACAGTACAATTGTAATAATCAACTTGTATATCTACATTGTAGAACGCATGTCGATAACAATGGATATTTCCCAAGTGACTTGAGTGGCGTCACGTAATTTCCAAAACAATAATATCTAATGTTTTTGTTATAAACGTTGTAATTTATTTTTATTTTATTTCTTTTTCATGGTTCATTTTTATTTTGAACTGCCTGAGCCGGCAAACTTCGTAACGCCTCAGAATCAATAAATAAAAAAGCATTTCTGAACGACTTTTAAATTTAATTGATTTCTAAACGACAGGACGAACATCAAATGTTTGACATCCAAAACCAAAGGAATAGTTTCTAAGGGAAAACGAAATTGTTGTTTTTACTATATTACAAGCATTTTTTTCATATTTACTTACCTTTTAAACCTTCCCTGGACTTCCACAAATAATTCAAAACCAAAATTAGCCAAATCAGTCCAGCCGTTCGCGAGTTTTAGCGAGACTAACGAACAGCAATTGATTTTTATTATATAGAATTAGATTCTTCTTCTCAGATTAGAAATAATAGCCACATTTTTGACACGTTCGAATTCGAGTTCTGAGTGTACATATTGTTTACACACTTTACAGCGATTATTACAATGGTAATATACTAGAAGTCAAACTTCATACATCTGACATGAAAAAGCGTAGGCCTGACATAGAACCTAAAGGTGACTGTGGTCATCTTTTCTCTCGCGTCATTTTGGGAGCGTTATTGCACATCTAGTTGTATATATCAATGGGTAAATACATATTTATGCGAAATTTTTGTATTGGACTATATAATTTTTATGTGCTATCTCTAAAAATTAATATATTACCTATAATTTTATACCATATATTCTTAGGGTTGTGATTTCTGATTCAGTAAATGGTAACATCAAAACATCGATTTCTACCCCAAAAATGTGACTACGCCCTTAATGCCAAATGTGACGTTTGAGTAACGCTATTTTGTCATTATTATCTCGTGTCGTAACAAAGCGGAGTAATGTCAGGAATGTATACAGTTAAGTGACGTACGCTCAAATACAGATAGGGTTACCAAAAACCTGTACAGTGTACATATTTATAAACTTAATATTATTCATTTACACAGTAGACCAGTAGGTGACCGCACTATGCCTGATGTGTCTAGAGCTGTGGCAATAAAAAACAAGCAACAGTCACCTCCGCTATGTGTACACCGGCGGCGGCGACGGCGGCTACAAGAGATAAATGTTCAGCAATGAAGTTTAGCTCAGGGTGATATATTTTTTTAAATTAATTAATATGTATTACATTTTTTTTAATTGTAGCTCGGCCTGCGACAACACTCCGCCTGATGTAAAGCTAGAGTGCGGTCCATGAATGGAAACAATTGCTACTACAGAGAAACCTGTGTGACAGTGCACACTCCTCTCGTTATACTTGGCTACTTTCAAACTATTCCCGAAACGCGACAAGGTCACTTCACGGGTGTTACATTTGTTTTATTATCAAAAGGAGAATGCCCATTTTTGGGCCCACTTGATACCTAATACTTGGGAACAAAACAATATTCTAAAATAATATCTTATTTTTTCATTAATTCATTATATCAACAAATCATTTACCAATTAATAGACAATTTTTAATTACACAAAAAACAGATATCTTTAATTTAATTTAAATTTAAAAGCATTTAAAATAATAATAACCTCAAATATTGCATCAGAAAACATGTACACTACTCAACACTACTCAAAAACCCGAGTGAAAAATTTAAAATAGATTGGTAATAAGGAAGTAGATTTTTTCTACAGAATTAACTAAAAATCATCGACAAACTCGAGAAAAAAAAAGTGGGCCCGTTTTCTGAGGCGAATGGGCATTCTCCTTTAATAAAATAAAAATCAACACGCACGCTGATGTTAAGAATAGAAGAATTTCGACGCGGTTACATGAGCACTAATGGCTATGTAGTTTTGGATGATAACCCTAACTATAGTCGGAATTAAATCCACTATTTTATATTTATACTCACGCCTATAAACTGACTGAAGGATAAGTTGATTTAAGAATTATTAAAACACACTTTTTTAGGATTTCGTAATAAAGGAAACCGATTTATCATGCGAAACTGGATCTCAATATCGGGTTGGAATGTTTTAGGAAGACCTTTCTCAATCGATTTGTCAACTCATCAGAAAGTAATTCATGTGGTCGAGACGATGTGCTCGGTGGCATTCCATAATTTCTGTGTACTGGACGTAAGTGCAATGTGAACTTTTGATGTTAAAGTAAAAAAAAAACTAGATCACGGATTTAGCGTTTCGTTCTTTGCGACTCTCACGACACGATGCCACCAGTCGTTACTTAAATTCATTTACAGTATCAGCAGCATGGCAATGGAACATGCTTCCACTAACACTTAGGCTAGCTACATTAGCTTTACTCTTGAATCTTCATGATATGATTCTACAACAATAATATTTTATAGTTTGGGTACGGCTCTATTTATGAAATATAGTATTTTTGCATGCTATATATTCCTTTAACGATAAGGCAGAATTAAAATATAGTACAATACTATTATAGTACGGTCCATGATGCAGGAAAATGTTTGCAGCAACAGTCGCCTCTGCTATACCGGCTTAGAGACAAATGCACGTGTCCATTAACAAGGTACACTCTTGTTATCCCTACGAGACTGTTGTGTATTGACATTCAAAACTTAAAGAAATACTAAACTGAGTCAAATTAATTATACCAAAAAGCCTAAAAACATAAATCAAGAATGTTCATTAAGAAAACAAAGGACCGATCCAAAATCAGATATCTCTCTCAACTCCAATCAACTGAAACAAGATATTTTATATGGCTAATAAACTATAAATTTACCTACATTCAAGGGGCGACCTTTTGTCTATGGTATACCTCATTTAGGTCGTATATACACACGTTTCAGGATTCGATTCCCGATCGTAACTAAAATATATATTTTTTAAAGCTAGAGTGCGGTCCACGAACGGAAACAACTGCACACTCACTATATCTGACTCCTTTATTTTTTATTGCATTTTAGTACGGCAGAATTGGCTAATAACCATCATCAGTCTGCCTACCACTTATATACCATACAGTATAAAACATTGGGCAGAATTTACCGAGATTTGAACACAGGTCTAATCGATCGTTAGTTCACCGCTAGACCACGCCCGCTCATAAAAAAGTAGCAGAAGTTTATCGAACTATTTCTAATCTAGTCCAATAACGTAACTATTTTCTTTTGCTGAAGGCTCGTTAACTAAGCACGCACACGTAGTGTAAACGCAGCCTAACACATAACTAATTTACGCTACACTCGGCCTACAGGGGTTGGGCTTGTGTCAGAATCCCCCTGAGTACTGAGAAGTTAGCCCAACAAAATTAGACATACATTGCCCGGGTCATGTAGCGGATATCGTATGCGTAAATTAAATGTGTGTTTTTTGTTGTAATGTTTACATTAGGGTAAGGTCATCAAACTGACAGTAAATGCTACACAATATACAGAATGAATTTTTCAAATGGGCTTTCATGGCCAAATCCTAAACTATAAGAGATATCGAAAAATGCTGAAAGGAGTCTCGATGCCGATTTTGATGAAAACTAAAACTGCATTATTAGATTTTTCATAAATCCATTTTCCCGGCCAGGAATCGAACCTGTTGATTTTGAAAAAAAAAACACACTGTATTATTGCACCATCCGATAGTGTTCCAGATAAGGATCAAATTCTGGGAAGTAATGATATACGGCAAACCAAAGAAAAGTGTTGATTTTTAACAAATTGTCTCTTATTTCCATGTATTTATACATTACCGGTACATTGACAACATTTATTATGTATGATGATTGAAAATCATCATATTGATTTAAAATCTCGTGCTCTTCGAGGTTAAATGAAAGGAAAGTCTTGATTTTTAGCAAAATAATGTTGTAATACATGCAGAATAATAAATATAAAGTTAATATTTTCAAAAAAAAATAATAGGCACACTGATGATGGTTATTAGTTTAGTATAACGAGAGAAGTGTGCATTGTTAACCTGGATGGTGCACATTCGTCTCCTCAAGCCGGCATAGTAGAGGCGTTCATGGACCGCACTCTAGCTTTACATCAGAGGGAGTGTTGCCATACTCGTATGCCGAACTACAATTTTTTTTTTGTAGACATAAACCAAAAACACGTTAACAAAATGTTTAAAATGTCATATAGACAGTCCAGTAGATAATCTAGAATTCTAAATGTCTAAAATACGCTGACTTGTATCCTATTTCAACAATGTACGTTTTACTGGCTGACAAGATTGTACGACACACAAATAAATGGAAAAAAATCTTTCAAGTGGTCAGTTTGCTAGACCTTATATGAACAAACACAATTTTATACCCTTTTGTCTAAAAAAAAATTTAAACATATTCCTCTTATCAACGCAAGTCGCGACATAGCAGAGTCGACTGTTGAGTCCTAATCTGACTTGTGTGTGATTCTTCTATGACAATACTAAGCTAGTGCTTGTATTAAAGGCACTGAGAGACGAAAGTACATTACCAAAGTAGCATTAGTATGGGTCGCGTCAAACTTTATGGCGTCTCGGAAGTTGGCTGCGGACGCTATTTCGCGCAGCTACATTCATGTTTACAATTTATTTTTAAATTTGAATAGAACATGCCATCATCGTGCCCCACTGATAGCTCAATTTGTGTACTACTCGCCACTTGTACCTAACTTCAGAGCCTCCATAAAGGTTGTTTAGAGAGATACATTTACGAATCGGTGTATCAAACTCCTAACCGCTAGTTCGACATCACGTATTACTGGGTTTTTCACCACAATCAATACTAATTAGTAAACTACTTTGCAGTTGAGGCCGTCATTACTAATTGACGTAACTCGTGTAACGCCTTTTTCTGTTCAATTTTCATTAATATTTAATAATAACTAGAGGACTGTGCACTGTCAAAATAGATGGTGCATACTCGTCTCCTCAAGCCGGCATAGCGTACGCGACTGCTGCCTGTAAAGATTTATCTGTAGTTGCAGTTGTTTCCGTTCATGCACCGCTGAAAACGAGACAAAACGGAGTAAAAATTATGAACAAGCGTTATCGACGTCCAGAGGGACCAGATAAAAAAAAAACTATGACATAAGCCATATTCAAATCGTAAGCGTAGGAGTGTTGTCATATGCCGAGCTACAATAAAAAACATCAGCTGGACAATCATTGATATAGTTATACAAATAGATGTGCAATAATGCTCCCAAAGCGACACGAGAAAAAATATGGCCACAGCCACGTTTAGAATCTCTGTCAGTTAGTATTTGACTTGACGGCAATATTGTCAAATCGTTTAAAGCGGCCTACGGTTTTTTATGTCAGATGTTGAAGTTTGCGCCTTAACAATAAGTTAAATTGTATTTTGAAAAGTATATAACTTTCGACATGAACTAGTAAAAACAATGTAAAATATTTTATATGTTAACATTGTTTTCAGCGTGTAATTTACACCTGCGCTTATTTATGTGCTCCACTTTAAAATGCGGTTTTACTTTATTGGAAAGTTACTGTTTGTTTAAACTAAAGTGCAGTTCTGTTAATTGTTTATTCTATTTTAAAGGTAAATATTGGAATTTAATTTATTTTATTTAGATCTTTATTTAATATGGGGCTTGCCGCCTGATGTAAAGCTAGAGTGCAGTCCACGAATGGAAACAACTGCTACTACAGAAAAACCTGTGCGGGCAGCAGTCGCCTCCACTATGCCGGCTTGAGGAGACGAGCATGTACCATCTAGATTGACAGTACACACTCCTCTCGTTATACCTGGCTACTTTCAGACTATTCCCGAAACGCGACAAAGTCACTTTACGGGTGTTACATTCGAAAGTGGTGGTACTACCCCAGTACGGCAGACTGGACGAATAACATCATCAGTCTGACTACCACTTTTTAATAGTGCCTATAGGCACTGAGCGACCAAAGTACATATATAAGTTACATTGGTACCGGTCAGAATTAGCGAAGTTCGAACACGGGTCTCATCGATCGTGAGTTCACGCGTCTTACCGCTAGACCACGGCCGCTCTAATCTATAAAACTAAAAATAAATCATAAATAAAAAAAACAAAAGAAAAATAAATCTACCTTTCTTTAAAAAAAAATTTTTACAACTCGACAGCGGCTACAGACTCGGGCTGGGACAACATACTATTATATGTGCCCATATCCCATTTACCCACTGTTTATCTCAACATGCTCAACATGTGTTCCACATCCTCGACTTTGCCATAATTTAATTTGCTGATAATAAAATGGGTGACGTCCATGAAGTGACCAAGTTTTGCTAGCTCCACAACAACCGAGAATAACGAGTGGAATTGAAAAAAAAATTCTGAATGTATGTGTGTGTCTGAAACCGGCATAGCGGAGGTCAATCCACTCGTAATCACGTGCCGAGATACTACATAAAAAAGATAAAATAATAACAAATAGAATAAAAACAAAATGTTAATATAATATATCTGAAAGATATATACATGAAAGATGGGTCTTATTTGGAAGAATTATTAGCTCCTGAGGAAAGGTGTTTAGGGTAACAATGATTTATTATTATCATTAGGGATATTTTCTAAATTAATCCAGTTATTTGTATTTTTCATACAGGCCCAATATGTATTTTTTTTTTCGCTTTTGTTTACCACATACACAGCTTCCGTCGAATCTTACTTATTAGCTTTTTTATCGTAGCTCGGCACATGACAACTCTCCGCCTGATGTAAAGCTAGAGTGCGGTCCATGAACGGAAACAACTGCCACTACAAATAAATTTTTACATGCAGCAGTCGCCTCCGCTGTGCCGGCTCGGGGAGACGAATGTACATCATTGGAGGTGTTAGGCGAATAGGCCCAGGGATACTACCATCATTTTCAAGTGTGTGCTAGTCAAGTTTCGGGAACAGCTTGTGTGCTTTGTCAACCTTAACTGTGCACAGTGCATACTCGTCTCAGGGACCATATTCTACCTGAACATTAGTAGGAAAAACAATATTCCATAAAAATAGTTAAAGTATGGTTAATACATTTTGGGGTTCACAGATAACACGCAGATTCGAGGTAGACAGATGTTGAAACGTGACATGGAAATTCATATCTACCACTTATTATATTAAACATTTCATTTTTTATACCGGACGTTTATTAATTGTAATTTTATTGCCGTATTATACATACATGATGAACTGAACCAGTTTTAATATAATACGTGTATATATATTACCATAGATATAGTATATATTCTATTAATATATGTATCATTAGATAGAAATTATAGATATTATACAGGGTGTCCCGTGAGTAATGGTGTCAACGGTATTTTACAGATAGAGGGGTTCAATATCTACAATCGTTTGAATTCAATATTTTCGCTTAAATATTTTGCTTAAAATTTGATAAATTAAATCTTGTTTATATTTAAATTTTTTATTTAATCATGGTTATTAATTGGTTACATATAATATTTTAATTAGAAAGCTCTGTGTTTTCTCAACCCACTTAAATAAAAATATCAGTGAAAATAATTGTAAACAAATTTTTATAACATTATTTTGTGATAAAACGGGGCAAAAAATGATAATTCTTTAAAAATGTCATAACTTTTAAACCAGAAGGTATAAAAAAAATCACCAAATTATATTGTAGATATTGAACCCCTCTATCTGTAAAATACCGTTGACACCACTACTAACGGGACACCCTGTAAAAAAATAAATAAACTGTGGAATGTATACAAGACGAACACACTCCGCCCTATGTTAAGTCAGAATGTGGTTGCTACAGGAAGCAGTCGCCTCCGCTATTCCGGCGTGAGAAAACGAAGGTGCACTATCCAGATTGACAGTGCACACGCCTCTTGCTATACCTGGACCTAAAGTCAAAAGGCAATCGACAGTTATCAAGTTATCAAGTAGATCGAATCGAAAACAAAATTTGACGTTTTCCATATATTATGACTTCGATTCGATCAAGTGATAATCGATTGGCTTTTGACTGTCTACGTTATACGCAACTGTTAGTGAAGAGTGTTAGTTACACTTGAAAGTGGTGGTGGTACTACCCCAGGACGACAGACTGGGCTAATAACCATCAACAGCCTGCCTACCACTCTTTAATTAATGCCTATATTATACCATACGCACCGAACGACTAAAATACAAAACATAGTTACATTTGTGTTTTGGTACCTTTGTGGTTGAATCGTGGGTTGCAATGATATTAACATATAATTTTCTTCATTTTGGTGCCCCATATTGTGGTTTAATTATGTTTCTTAAATTAGTTACGACTATTATTAATAAAAAATTTATAATTCAGTTTTTATTATAAACACAGGCTATAATTGACGAGTTTCTTTCTGACGGCTGTCTTCTCGTCTTATGCCTTTCCGAAGCCAAAAGTAGATTCTGACGATGAACAAGTGCATGCCAAGTCCATGCCTACGTTAATAAAGGATTTTCATTTCATTTCATTTGTCAGGTTTTAGTGAGATTTGAACCCGGGTCTCATCAATTGTGATTCGTAAATATTTTTTTTTAAAGTTTTGATAAACTTTTTGCAATTTTCTGTGGGAAGTATCCCTCCCTATGTTTGTAGGAGGGTCTTCTTCTCGAGGCTAGATTAATCGTTCCAGATTTTTCCCAGAGATTAGGGATTAAGTTGGCTCTAAGCGGCTGTTTAGTAGCATAATATTTTCACAAGCTTACCCTGTAAGCTTTAGGCATTTAAAAATACTAGTTGAAACTCTATCTATTTTATATTTTATTTTCAAACTTATATTGCCTTGATTCGCTCTAAATTTTAGATTTTTGGAGGTATAACGAGAGGAGTATGCATTGTCAATAGCAAGGCTACTTTCAAACTATTTCCGAAACGCGACAAGGTCACTTCACGGGTGTTACATTCGAAAGTGATGGTACTACCCCAGGACGGCAGACAGGACAAATAACCATCATCAGTCTGCCTACCACTCTTTAATAGTGCCTATAGGTACAGAGCGACCAAAGTACATAAACAAAGTTACATTGGTACCGGTCAGAATTAGCGAGGTTTGAACACGGGTCTCGTCGATCGTGAGTTCACGCGTCTTACCACAGAATAATATAAACATAATTTGAAATATATTATAAATGATATATATATATAGATTTTTTAAGAATATAGCAATTTAATAATAGCACTTTCATTTTTATTCCGAATATCGTTAAGTACGCGGCACCGTACGGGAAACATTTACCATTTACCGTACGTAACCGTAAAACGTAAATTTACCGCTGATTTGTTTACTGATACTGAAACCATTATTCAACACACAGCCTTTATATAAGATTTGTATCATTTTTAAGGTGTTAAAATAATTCTCGCTTTAATCTTTATTATACTACGGCTCCATCTGCGTCTTAACACGATAATTAGAACAATAATGAATGCATTACGTTAATGTAGCATAATTTAAAGCGCTATTCTATTAACGTCAATATTATTGGCATTACACGTTAAACGATAAATCGTGCAAAACTTTTAATGCGCTAATTAACGCGCAGTTAGACTCAACAATTAATATGCAATAAAGCAATCAATGCAAATACAAACAAGACGTTAATCTAGAGTGCGATTCATTAGCGGAGAAAAATGTCACCTCCACTATGTCCGATTAGCAGACGAAATAGTACACTCTTCACGATATATCCGGCTACTTTTGCGCTGATCCCAAAACTAAACAAATCCAGCTTTTAACATTCTAAAATTTAATAAAAAGTAACCTCTAATTTATTGTAGAAATTTGTACTTCGTCTGCTCAAAATGTTAGACATGACGTGCATTAAAATAATAAAATTAAGATGATAAAACGTTATCTAAAAGTTAAATTGTTCGTAAATTAAATTTTATTACAATAACTTTATAGTTTATAATTTCACGAGTGCGCTTCTCTGACACCATTCGCTCAAAATACAAGCTTAAAATACTTTTGAACTCTTATAAATATTTTCATTACTTTAATCTTAAAGTTTTACTCAGCACCGCCTTTTTTATAAACTACTAGCTGACCCGGCAAACTTCGTACCGCCTCAGAATCAATAAATAAAAAAGCATTTCTGAACGACTTTTAAATTTAATTGATTTCTAAACGACAGGACGAACATCAAATGTTTGACATCCAAAACCAAAGGAATAGTTTCTAAGGGAAAGCGAAATTGTTTTTTTACTATAATCCAAGCATTTTTTTATATTTACTCACCTTTTAAACCTTCCCTGGGCTTCCACATATAATTCAATACCGACACAAATATTTTTTGTGCTAATTTGAGAAGTCAATAAAAAAGCCGGACGTCAAACACCAGCGAAGCATCGAGTCTCCGGCAGAACAACAGGACGGGGCCAATCACGATTGAAACTTCTTTGCTAAGGAAAGTCGACGAATAACAAAATACCAGCCGCAACTTTGAAATATTTTAACACTCGTCTATCAATTGTCACGCTTTTTTCCAACAGGGATAGGCAGAGACAACGGAACGCCACTTACCACGATCCTAACACAACTCCCTCGCTTCCCTCACATCCACAATTCTAGGCAGCCCAGCTTTCATAAGGATGTCTCCGATTTAATCGGAAAATACCCTTCTGGGTCTGCCTTGTTTAACGCATCCATTCACATCGGATTTATATATCCCTTTCGTCAATCTCCTTTCATTCATCCTTTCCATGTGCCCAAAACATCGAAGCATTAATTTCTCAATCCTCGTCACTACGTGTTCTTTCAAACCACATCAATCGTCTATCAATTGGGAGTATACGCCTGTACACGTGTTTGTTAATTGTTATTAATGGAGATTTTGATGGAACAAAAACCGTGACCGCGCAAAAGTAATTGTGTTAGTTGCAACAATAATTCATATGTTTGCACTGCGAGCGATTTAATTTAATCGGATTAGTAGAGAATGGAAGCTTCCTAGCTAGGAGGGCTGGGCTAGCAGGCGTTCCTAACCACAATTTGGTAATCTTTGTTAATTTTGCAACTGGTATTATTAAAACAATTGTTTGTAACACTTCAAGTCGCTTTCACTTCTAATCTTAAATTGTTATTTTTTTATTTTTACTCGTAAGTTTTTGAATAGAATAGAATAGAATATCTTTTATTTGTCATAATGTACAGATGTTTTTAGATATGTACAGGGTGAGGTGACAAAAGGGAAATCAGCTCAGCATGTGCTCTGGCAGATGTCAGAGCGCTGATTTTCAGCTGACACCGCAGGAAGTGGCAAAGGGGCAGTGATAGGAAAGAGGTGTAATAAAATAGTTATGGAAAGTAGTTTGTATTGGAACGATTAAATGCATAAATATAAAAGATTTGCTTGTTCCATAGGCACTGTGTGAACAAAACACCCACATAATATCGTGGTTTACATTAATACCGGTCAGTGTTTAACGAGATTCGAACACGGGTCTCGTCAATCTTAAGTTCACGCGTTCTACCACTAGACCACAGTAGTTCTAACACTATTGGCTTGATTTTACAAATTAGCTCAAAGCTGTTTGGACTCAAAATTCATAGATAATAAATGTTATTTTACGATTGAACGTGTTTTTTTTTATATTTATAGTTTTATAGTTAACACATAATACTAAAAAATAGAAAATTTCTTAAGAAAAATGTTTGAAGCCAAACTTGCATATTTATTGTCACCTCCCTCTCAAGTCTTACCTCCCACAAATCCCCCTCTTTTCATGAAGAAACTCGTAAAACCGGGCGCCGAAATTCTATTTTTGAAGTTTACATAACACGCATAAGTGGAATGGAGTCTCCCTGTGAGGAAATTATGAGGTTTCATTCAAAATTACTGAAACATTCCCTACTGTAATAAGACGTACGTACTTGCTTTTAATTACAACAATGTACATGTATTAAGTCTCATATACATACATCCTATTAGACTAATATACAGATTCAAGAGTGGTAGGCAGACCGAGGGATTTGGGAGGGTATGCGAGGACAAATTTAAGGGAACTCCAAATTCATATGTTTGAAAAAAATGTTAGCATAGTCAAAGCATTTATCTGTGACCGGTTATCTCTCACTGACCGCAGTTTAGCTGAATAAAAGATGGAGTGCGGTCACATGCTGGACTTCTATTTTTAACTGTGTGAACCCACTATCGATGAGACCCGTGTTCAAATCTGACATCGCTGACCCATGTAACAATGTACCAAAAAATTTGGTTTTTCTACCTTGTTTTTATTGTATCCCTTCGCCTTCGTCAGTCACCTCCGCTATGTCCAATGTGCGCCATCTAGATTGACAGTGCACACTCCTCTCTTTATACCTGACTACTTCCAAACTGATCCCAAAACACGACAAGGTCACTTCAAGGATGTTACATTCGAAAGTGGTAATATTTTGTGGTGGTATTCGATTGTGAACAATAAAAACGGGACAATATCTGGTTAACCTAAATCCAATAATAAATTAAATCACAAACCAAATTTACGTATAAGCCGACAACTTGAAATAGGTCAAATAATAATAACAATTTGCTTCTGATGAAGGCCAATTTAAATTTACAACATGTTTGCTGATCGAGTCGCCTTTGTTGTCTTAGGGATTTACCGTCGGTCAACATAATTTGTAAGGCAGCTCATTAACAAGGAAATCGATGTTGAACCATTAAGTTCAGCATAACGGAGGTGGATGCTGCCTGCAGACATTTATCTGATAGTAGCATTTCTGTCTTCGCTCATGGACCGTAATCCGAATGCCGAATCTTGCCAGAAAGTAGTTATTTCAACTGCTACCACAAATAAATTTCTGTAGACAGCAGTCGTCTCCGCTATGCCGGCTTGAGGCTCCTCTCATTATACCTTGCTACTGTTAAACTAATACCGAAACGTAACAAGGTCGTTTCACATTTGAAACCGGTAGTACTACCCCAGGACGGCAAACTGGGCTAATAATAATAATCTTTATTGAAACAAATAAATATTATTTAAAATAGACTCTTTGGCATCCGTACTAGGTAAAGGAAATCTGTGTTACGGATGCCATTACATTAGAGTACATATTTGTACAATAGTAAATAAAAAACTAAACAATATATTAAATATAATAAATAGTTATATGCTACAAAGATAATATATAATATAATAAATCTATATACTCGTATGTATAATAAAAAACAATTGCTGTTCGTTAGTCTCGCTAAAACTCGAGAAAGGCTGGACTGATTTGGGTAATTTTGGTTTTGAATTATTTGTGGAAGTCCAGGGAAGGTTTAAAAGGTGAGTAAATATGAAAGAAATGCTTGGAATATAGTAAAAACAACAATTTCGCTTTCCCTTAGAAACTATTCTTTTGGTTTTGAATGTCAAACATTTGCTGTTCATCGTCGTTTAGAAATCAATTAAATTTAAAAGTCGTTCAGAAATGCTTTTTTATTTATTGATTCTGAGGCGGTACGAAGTTTGCCGGGTCAGCTAGTACATAATAATAATAAATAATCATCACCAGTCCACCCACCACTCTTGAAATACTCTAATAAAAAAATTAATGTAGATAAATAAACTGAAAATATTGTAAGGAAAAGACAAAAGGCTAATACCTTTTAAAATTGTATACTTTCATTATCACTTAGTCCATTTTATGTGTTTTATCAAAATATTTTGTTGCTAAGAGACTGAAATTGCGAAACTGAGCGAAGTCATAAACAGGCCCCGCCACCGAAGGACGGGTAGCTCGATACAACGTTACTATTAACACCATATTTTATTACTTTCAGTAGACTGTTCCGTTATTATTATTATTTTTTATATAGTAACTCGGCATGTGACCATACCCCGCCTGATATTAGACTAAAGTGTGATCTGCTGCCACAGAAAAATTCTTCAAATTCGCTTTCACTATGCCGGCTAAAAGATACGAATGTGCACCATTTGTTCCTCTTGAATAACTGGGCAACTTTCACAACTATCCCCGGAACGCTAGGTCACTTCATGAGTGTCACTTGAAAATGGTACCCGGGACGGTAGACTTGTTGTGTATATATTTTTTTACTAATATTATATTCTGACTAATTATTATGCTGGATTCGAACCTGGAGACGCTTTTTAGCAATATAGCATTTGAAATTACAAAAAAGAAATTGGATTAAGTTCAAAAAAAAGTTAATTTTTGTTTTTATTGTCCTACAAAATACTTAAACTGATGGTGACACTATAGGGAGAAAGAGGCATATTTTCTCCTTTGTCCTGAAGAATTTTGATAAATGAAGACGACCGTACTCTGTTTGAGTAAACGTGGGAACTAAAAGGTATCTCCAAATACAATTTATGTTGTATTGTTGTAGATAATTATCATAAAGAACACACGTTCGATGAGATCCGTGTTCAAAGCTAAATTCCAACCGGTACCAATGTAAGTATGATTTCTTATTTTTAAGTGTAAAACTCGTGAAGTGACTTTGTCCAGTTTCGGGATCAGTTTGAAAGTAGCCAAGCATAGCGAGAGGAGTGTGGACTTTAATCTGGTGACTGTCACTTATATGAATTTATCTGTAGTAATTGTTGTTACCGTTGATGGACCGCACGCTAGCTTAGCATCAGGCTGAAAGTTATCATATGCAGAGTTACATTAAAAAAATATATATTATCACATATTAGTGGTAAATAATCCACTTAATTATGTGATAACAAAATCATAATCTGCCAATATATATAATATATTTTCCAATTTAAATATATGTTGTAGTCTACAGGCAAAAAAAACTATTTCACCTAACATACGGAAATACTCGTACATTCATTTATAAACTCAATAGAATCCTTTTTGAAAAACTCAATTACATTAGCGTGCCCGGTCCTATTACACTGTTTCTATGTAAAACCAGCGAATACATCTCTATATTTATGACATAACAGCTCTTGTATTCTAGCTTTTATCTAGAAAATTTATTACATATTACATTGTCTTAGACTAACGCGACTTTACTCGCGTTTAGTTTAAAAACGTGTAATTTTTCATATTTCTTTTAACTTTAATAATTTTTATTGTAGCTCAAGTTATTTTTAAGCGTTTCATTTGCGTGCTCTACATGCAGCAATCACCTCCGCTATACCGGCTTGAGGAGACGAGTATGCACTATCCAGATTGACAGTGCACACTCCTCTCGTTATACCTGGCTACTTCCAAACTGCTTCCAAAACGCGACAAGGTCACTTCACGGGTGTTACATTCGAAAGTAGTGGTACTACCCTAGGACGACAAACTGGGACTGATGGTTATAATAACTTAAGGATTCAACCTACCACACTATGTTTACGTTTTGTTTACTTTGTATCATTTTTTGTTTTCTGCACAATCATTCTACACACTTCCCAAAGGTTAATTGACAAATCTGGACCGCGGAAGATGAAATACTGGACTGTCAATTTTTTTTTTTTTTTGATAAAATAAAACAAGACACAAGGGGCCATAAAATAACAATGCAAAAATTAAAATGGCCACACTTTGTTTTAGGACTCTTTTAAAAAAATCAGAAATATCCGTACCCCACCCAAAATTACTTGCCGACCCTGGACTAAGTTACGTCAGCCACAAGACAAAATAGGATCATTTTTACAGTAGATGCTAGTTTTAAAGTGGGCTTACAACTATATCTAAGACAAAGTTATCTTGTGCTTTAAAGGGGATTTGTTCAATATAAATTGAAAATACAATGTTAGTCTAAAGACCAGTAAATCAATTCTGACTTTTCAGGTGGTAAACTAAGATCGATGAGTTTTCTGTCTTGAATTATTTTCTTAAACTTGTATCTCTTCGAGTGTTAATGTGTAATAATGGTGGATTATTAACCATTAAGTGTTCGTGAACGTGTGTGAGTGGGTAAACTATTCAACATATTCATTTTCCCTCCAAAACTCCGTAGAAAGTTTTAGTGAAGATTCTACCAATTTACTAAAACTATTTTTGACTTGACTGAGACCAGAGAGATGATCTTGTTGAAAAATATTGACTTTGACACTGGCAAATTATTATAATGCCAAAAAACTTTAGCAATCTAAACAGACCTTATGTATTTGAAGAAGCTCACAATAGGAGTTCCTTAAAATAGAAGAAAGCAACTTTTATTTGAGTAATTTCTTGTATGTCACGTTAAGGAAGGATTGAAAAACCGGCCTTTAATATTACGCGATTAAATCGGACATTTTCAAGCGGTAACGTTTACCCTTAGAACTACGGGTGAGACGTCCTAATATAATATTAAATTTACCTCTAACAGTAGTCGGGTTACATACGTAGAGCACGCAAGCTATTTTGGGGGTCACGGTTGGGTCAAGAAAACCTCATTTTATAACAACTAAGTACATAACTTTATTTAATAAGTTTTCCCTTTGGTAAGTATAAACGCAAAATAATACAAAAATTAATTAAATAAAAATTATTCAATCAACTTTGGACGATATTTGGAGTAGTTAAATATTTAAAGATCAGAAGGGTCCGCTTTCAGGTACCTGTAAAGTAATTAGCTTAGAAGTAGTCGGGCGTGGGAGATAGAGTACACTCGTCTCATCAAGACGGTATAGCGGTAGTGACTACTATCTGGAGTCATTTCTCTGTGGCAACATATATCAGACAAATTATTATAATTTATTTTTTCTTAAATTTTGAGCAAACATTTATTACCTAAATTAAAATAATTTGGGTGCTTTACCCACCACAAATAGCTGCACACTGCACAGCTTTCAAAACGTCCTGATCAAATTAATCAAAATAAAAGCGAAGAATATTAAGCGCAAAAAAACATTTAATTTAGTCAAAGTTAAAATTGTTTTAACACAATTTTTTAACCATAGTTAATTTTAACAGAATTCTAGCTCAAATCGAATTTGAGAGAATTAGTCATATATTCAACGCGCCGCGTCGCTTAGCACCTCTCAAGTGTGGTTACTGATATAAACTGGTAGGCACACTGATTTGTCTAGTCTGCCGTCCTGGGGCAGTACCACCACTTTCGAATGTAATACCCGTGAATACCTAATCGCGTTTCGGGAATAGTTTGAAAGTAGCTATAACGAGAGGAGTGTGCACTGTCAATCTAGATGGTATATCAAGCCGGCATAGTGGAGGCGACTGCTACCCGCATTTCTCTGTAATAGCAGTTGTTTCCATTCATAGACCGCACTCTAGTTTAACATCAGGCGGAGTGTTGTCACATGTCGAGCTACAATAAAAAAAATTGTAA
This sequence comes from Tinea pellionella, assembly GCA_948150575.1. Lineage (NCBI taxonomy): Eukaryota > Metazoa > Arthropoda > Insecta > Lepidoptera > Tineidae > Tinea > Tinea pellionella. The sequence continues at coordinate 979,416 of OX411258.1, forward strand.
CAATATTCACTTCGCCTCTCGGGTGTTGTTTCGGGCCTACACTTAACTACGGATCAAGAAATTGAGTCTAAATGTCTAAATATTAGTTGTTGATAGAAACAATATACTGGTATTCTTACAAATATTACAAAAAATAATTAAAAATCAAATGATTTCGTATGTTATTGCTATGATATCCGGATCGCGTGAACTTCGTAATATTCTACTAGTAAGTAGTTGATATTTCTACGAATTACACATGTTCTGTTATTCTGTTTATTCTTTGTGTGTGTGTGTGTGTGTGTGTGTGTGTAAACTGGGAAATGATAATAATAATAATAATAAGCGTTACAGAAGACTACCTACTACTACTGAACACTTGCCGAATTGTTTTTGAAATTCTTGCAAACAAACGTATATCGACCAAACCTGATCACCTGGCCCAGGCCCGCGAACACACTCCGCATTTCTACAGCATTAATCCTACTCTCTTGCTTCTTCTGCCATACCCAACATTCACTTCCATACATTAATTGTTGAAACAAGTACTCCTCTATTACCTGAACACCGTTGATACCGCTACTTACGGAATCTAATGACACAAGACACATTAGAAAATTGCAAAATTTTGATCTGGAAGTGACCGCGATATCTCGGAAACGGAACGAGTCGGGGCGATTGTTATGATGAAATAAAAAGAAATCGAAATTTACCTTCAAACCGGTCATACTAGTCTCACTCTTTCTCGCTAGTCATTTTCATAAGACGAGAGCGTGACGTATGGGGAAAAAGTGTTCATACTTCGAGAGTGTTAACTTGATAAGCTCGAGCGGCGCTGGGTTCCGTCAGCTAGTATTACATATTATATGAATAATGTAAGATAACATTTTCATGAAAATATTCTCCAATATCAAGCCCTCATCAGAGGAAAAAAAAGTTTAGCGAAGAAAAAACTTGTAAAAGTCTGATTAATTTTTTTCCATTACTTCTAAGTATTACGTATATTTTGGTAAGTAAATAAGATGAAAGAATCTCATTTAATTTTCCTGACAGTTGACGCGCATAATTTATTATTAAATATTGTTTGGAATTTTTGGCCTATTCATAAATTGGGGTTGTTATTATCGAATTATAATGAACATTTTTGTTAACTAATAAATCGAGTATTTTTTTTATTGTAGAACACTCCGCTTGATGTAAAGCTAGAGTGCGGTCCATGAATGCAAACTAGTGCTACTACAAAGAAACCTGACCGGACAGCAGTCGCCTCCACTATGCCGGCTTGAGGAAACGAGCATGTACCATCTAGATTGACAGCGCACATTCCTCTCGTTACACCTGGCTACTTGCAAACTATTTCCGAAACGCGACAAGGTCACTTCATAGGCTGCGGTTCATAGAAACAACAGTTATTACAGATAAATTTCTACAGGCAGCACCACACACCATCCAGATTGACAGTGTTCATTATATCTGACTACTTCCGAACCGATCCAGAAACGCGACAAAGTGAGATGAAAATAAGACCGGGTTACTCTATCTGGTGGGACGACTTCTACTTGTAGAAACTTCTCTGTCGTAGCAGTTAATAGCTTAAAGGCAGAGCTATTGCAAAATAAAAAGAAAATTTTACTTCAAAAAAAAGAGAAATAGCATTTTTTAACGCAATAAATAACGCCACGATTCATTAACTCCGTTTATGTAAAATCATTGACAACTTATCTCATCCATTGAATGAATGGTTTCATTTATCGACACAACATAATCAAAATAAGATATTATTTACAATTTATATATTATTTATAAATAATTAGCCGACATATAAATAATTTATATAGAAATCGTAGCTTTAGGTTTCAGGTTATGTGAATGGATGGTACACATTCGTCTCCTCAAGCCGGCATAGGGGAGACGACTGCTGCCCTGCTTAATGACCATAATCTAGCTAGATAAGTAATCCTGTACCGCTTACATAGTTTTATTGGTACTGATCAGAATTTTGCGAGATTTGAACCTATCTAATCGATCGTGAGTTTACGCGCCTTACCGCTAGACAACGGTAGCTCTTTCTTTAAAACTTTTTTGTATAATATAACCACGCTTTGATGAGCGAAAATAAACCGACACTAATCTTACGGCTCAATTCAAGGGCTAATACACACAAAAAACTACTTTTATAACGATAAAAATAGCCATTCTTAAATAAACTACATTGGATAGTAACGTTGAGAAGGCGGGAATCGATAGCGATTGGGAAATCCGATCGCTTCTTTGATACAAAGATCAAACGGTAAGGTCGGAAAGAAAAGTTGGAAACTTTGTTATTTAAGTCGTATCGTTAGCAAAAATATAACTTTTCACCTGTTTTAAATATTTTAAAGATTTCATTGTAATTTAAGAATGCTTTATCAATTTATTAAGTTAATATAATTAAACGAAATCTATTATAATTTATTTATATTACATGACTGAAAGTTAAATGAAATGGACCCCTAATTATCATGTTACGCATACAAATAATAACCAATTTATTACAATAAACGGGCGATAGATTATATAAAAACCTAACTGAATTCATTCAGGTTATTGATCTATTCTAATTATTCCGGTTAGACGCGTTAAAACTAATATTACCACTATAATGTAGAGATTATCAAAACAAATCGACATATATCTCATTAATATATGTTGCAATTCGGCTATTGTGGGCTTAATTGACATACAAAGAAAACTGTTTCTTTTTTAATTTACTTTTTGCAATTTAAATGTATGTATTGTAATATGTAAATCTTACATAGATAGATAAATTAGTTCATTCTAATTGAAGGTATTACATAAATATATATACAAGTATTTTTATATTAATCTTGTGATAGGTAATTAATTATTGCTTCGGGAAAGTAGTCCATGAGCGGATACAGTTAAATTTTTATAGACGGTTATCTACCGCTATGCCGGCTTCGAAGTGTGTACCTTGCCAGGTTGACAGGGCGAATTCTACGCTAACCTCGAAATGCGACTAAGTCGCTTCGAGGGTTTTTATATTTAGTTAAACGTTTCACGTAGATTTTTTTTAATATCTACAGAAAAAAGTGGGGAGGAATAAATCGGGTTTTTCGAAATCCGTGTTGCGTATATTATAATTAATATTTTTTTTACTATTAAGTAAATTGTTTAGAAAGACTGTCACTGTATTTTTACGAAATCTTTTTTTTATATTTTTCCGTATTTTTTTGAAATTTCATCCATTGCAATTCAGTAACGATCAAACGCAAGTTTCATAATCTAATCAGTTGGAAAACAAATCACGTATGAAAAAGTGAAATGAAATAGTTCAAAGAAATGTTTGCGCTTTTGTTTGTTAACGTTTTTTTAGCAGTCATGAAAAACATGTTTCAAACGAAAAGTTTGTTTATCGAAGCTTTTATTGAAAAGATAAAAGGTAACTTTTTGTCATTACAATTTATTTACATGAGTGCTCTTTTCGGTAATAACATAAACTTTCCAAAAGGCCTTTGAAAGCTGAAGTAATATTTTACTAATCTTATTTGGTACTTTTTTATATAATATAAAAACGTACTTTTTTGTTTGGAATACAATCTATATCATTTTAATTAAACGTAGATTTATATAAATACTCATAAAAATATATAATTATTAAAATAAATTAAGTTTAGTGATAATAATTCTAATACAAGTCAGATTCTTTCACATAGTCTAGTTTAATGATATAATATTATTATATTGGCTACTATATCGATTGTAAACATAATTAATATTACAAATCACGTGATGTCTCAACAGCTGTCACTTTCAATGTAATCTCATAGAAACGTGGACTGAACGACGCCACGACTCAGGCAGCTTAATGACTGAAACCCACGTGATAACGATCAATATTAACAGCCATACGTAAACAAATCACATTAAAAATAAACTAACCTTAATTTATAGAAAAGAAAAGGAAATAAACTAGCATTTAGTACATACCGGTGTGTCAGAACAGAGCCTCATAACGCGCGGTCAGTCGGCGGTTGTAGCGCGTTTTTCAGTAGCGTGTGATCGCGCGGTCGGGGCGCGGTGCGCGGAGCGACTGCCGGCTGGTCCGACTGGAGCTGGTCTCACGCATGCGTCGGTCGATCGCTGACACTCGGTCACTGGGCCGGTTAGGCGTCTCGCCATTGTCTACTGTCGACTTTCGACGCCGCTTCAAAAACAAACACCCTTTGTCTTTAAAACTGCCGTGACTCTTAGACTGTGGGGCGCCCGATTTATACACAAAATTAATCATATAAACACCTCAAATTGATGGATTGTAACGTTTATAAATAGCTATTGTCAAGGTCTAACAACGTTTTACGCTTTCATTTGTACAATGAATATGATATTTAACCCGTCTGGTTCTTGGAGAATTTTCGAGTTGTGTATACTTATTTTTGTACATCTGGATTAAAGACTTGTTTTTTATTTCAGTTGTAAATATAAAAGGGGAAATAATAAAAAAATTGTGAGACCTTATGCACTTAGATAAATACTTTTTACATCGATAACTCTATAATAAATGTAATAAAATACTCAGAAAAAAAATCTGAGAGTTCAGAACAGTTTCTAACTTTCACACATTACGTATTAAAAATTGTTTGATCTAATGACTTAGGTTTTTACGCCTAACTATTTACTAATTTTTCCCTTTCTCCGGATAAAAGTGAGTTCTCAAAGATGAACCAGATGTAATAAACACAACAGGAAAAACATAAACGGTTGTATCAAAACATTAAACTTTTGCGATCGAAGGCATCGTATTTGCGTACATTTTCTTGGAAGACATTCAAATTATCATACATAATTAGGGTAAATTGTTAATTAAAATCATTGATACTCATTGTGTTTATGTTGGAGGGTGAGGCAGGGGAGAGGGGATAGAACAAACATAATACTTAATTAACGCAGAGGTTCCTTCGCATTGTTTTCTTTCTGTGTTTGCACCACCGAGGAAAACACGTTGTTCAATTATTTATAAGATTTCACTACTCCTTTAAGTATTAGAGATATTTTGCACCACTTGAAAAAAGAAACTAGTGGAAATACCTCGTTGAAGAACATTTAAATACGCTCAAATTAAAAGTAATATTTCAAAAATTAATAATAAAGCTATAAAAAAAACTATAATAGAGGGGGTATGCACTGTCAAATTGGACGTTGCACATTCCTCACCTCAAGCCGGAGCATGCATTGCAGAAGCTACTACTGCCTGAGGTAGCTATTGTTTCAATTCATGGACCGCATTCTAACTTTACATTTAACTAAAGAAGAGCGGCCGTGGTCTAGTGGTAAGACGCGTGAACTCACGATCGATGAGACTAGTGTTCAACGTTCTAACCGGTACCAAGTCTTTCATATGTACTTTGGTCGTTCAGTGCCTATAGGTACTATGAAAGAGTGGTAGGCAGACTGATGATGGTTATTTGCCCAGTCTGCCGTCCTGGGACTACCCACTATTTTCTAATGTAACACCCGTGAAGTGGCCTTGTCGCGTTTCGGGAGCAGTTTGAAAGTAGCTAGGTATAATAAGAGGAGTGTGCACTGTCGTCTCCTCAAGCGACTGCTGCCTGTAGAAATTTTCCTGTAGTAGCAGTTATTTTCGTTTATGGACCGCACTCTAGCTTTACATCAGGTGGAGTGTTGTCATATGCCGAGCTACAATAAAAGAAAATTGAAAGTCTACGACATAAATACTACGATGTTGTCTACGGTGTGACATCTACTACGAATAAGCTACGAAATAACTAACTTAGGTTGACTTTTTTTCTGTAACATTAATGTTTATTTCCCTGAACCGCTCACCGGACAAATGCTTCTGTTCTCTCGGAATTAGAATTTTATTGAAAATCAACCGCGTCTGTCTTCGCTTTGCCTGCGCCGCATCCTGAAGTATTTCGGCCACATAGCGCGCAAGGATGGTGACAATCTGGAAAGGCTTGTGGTGACAGAGAAGGTTGATGACAGAAGACCGCGCGGTAGAAGTCCAAGACTGACCAGGTTTGCATTTGTCTAGAAATGCCGGTCCATAAAGCTCTCTATCAGGCAAGCAGTCGCAGCCGATGGAGAGTCACGATCCTCTACAATGAGGGACCGACGAGGAGAGAGAGAATGTTTGAATTACTACCACTTTAAAATAGAGTTTGTAAGCAGTAATGTCGAGTTTCTTATACTTGTCTTATCTAAACGGAGCTTTCCGAAGCCAATACAGTTGTAAAATCAATGTGAAAAACCCAAGTTATCTTATTTACAAAAATGAATGTTTTGATTTTAATTTAATTTCAGTATTGAAAAACATCACCAACGAAAAAGTATAAAACGAAAAAAGTACATAAAATATATTTTACATGCTGCAAAAAATCGTAACAACATATCTAAAACCCGTAAGGTTTAAACTGTCGAAAGTTAACGTAAAATTTATACGCTTGCCCCGACTGAGCACTCTGACGTTAAAATATTAGTTCCAACAAGATCCCCTCAGAGTCCAACCCTGTCGAAATATCGATATGGTCAGACTGCACTCATGTATGCATCTAGCTAGCGACTAAATAGTTTTGAATGTTTACTAAAGTTTACATAGTTTACATAGCTAGAGGGGATCAACTGTGCTCAACTCAACGACATACCATTTCAATTTGAGTAGACGAAAGCGCACTATCCGGGTTGACAAGGCACTCCTCTAGTTATACCATTCCTCCAAGCTGATCCCGAAACCTGCCCAGGTTATTTTCACGAGTCTGCCTCTAAAGTCTGGTGACGGTAGATATGAGGTCCTACTTGACTGTCCGTTCCCACCACCATGGACCTCCAGGTGTGTTCAAATTCCATCCACTATGCGTAGAGTGTAATACCGTGAGATTTTAGTCGAAATGCCAGCGCTAAGCTAGAAAGTTCGACATACCTTCCCCAAAGTACCAAGGGCCAAGACGGGAATTTCCCTACTTTAAAAAAATAAAGTAAATTTTTAACATGAGCAGTATTAATGTTTGTCTATACTATAGTTAAATCAATAAAGTAGTATGTATGTATGTATGTAAAAAAAGGTAAAGTATCAAACATGTTTAGTTGTTAGTTAATCTTATGAAATGTCCAACGGAGGCTTTTCTTTTAGTCCGGAACCGACGAAATCCGGAGAGAACCGGATGTAACTGGATGACTACGGATACATAGCAAAGGAAACTTCACAAGAAAATACCTGAAATCTCTTTACCTTTTGGCTTATTTATATTTTTGTAGCAAAAATTGTAAATTGGAAATCCGTGACTGAAATGGCAGCGAGGTTTGCAACTCGTTTGCTATATTACTATCTTTTTATACCATTCCTTTTTAATAAAATACTTTTAGAATATACGTATTAGAAATAATATTTTCTTACATACAAAATATCCCAGTAAGTGTGTCTGTTTAACATCTTCTGTCAGAAATATATCTTTCGGGAAAAGAAGCGACATGCTATGCGAATATTCTACATATTGCAAAATTTTATTGCTATTTAAGAAATTCTCCCTGGTCGGCCGTATAAGATTCATTGAAAAAAGCAAAAAAATACTTTATAAACGTTTCTTTACTGTAATTGCAGTTTTGAAAAATAATTTCAATAAATTATACAGTTTTCACTTCTTTGGTGAAATCCGATGTTTTTTTCTTTTGGGCTTCCCTCACTGCGGTGTTAGTACAGGCCACTGCGGAGCCATTTTCGTGAATATTCGGTCATGAATACGGACTCTAATTTGAACGATTACGGAAACTAACTTGGAACAAAATTAATACGTGGTCATGAGTACAAACACTAACTGAATATGAAACAAAAGCTTTGTTACGCTTTGACAGAGTCTCTGAATACACGTTACGCGGAGGACACGTTGAGACTTGTTTGTCCGGAGGAACTGTCGTGTTTCAGCATATTTTGCTTAGTTATCGCCCACAAATGGCGGATAGAAGCCTTGGACCGCTCGTCCCGTTCTGTCACATAAGTATTATCATTCAGATATTTCTTAATGTACTAACGAAATAACGAAATAATAATATAAAAATAAAATAACGAAAAATAAATTCTGCGATGGTTTATTGGCATAAATGAATTGAATAAAAATAAAGATCAATGTAGCAATGTTATAGTTTTACCTTTATTCTGTGAGTGCTATCTTTTATGTACACATTATCCATATCTTTTTTATATTGACGCGACATGTGACCTTGGCCTGGTGGTAAGCACAGTGGAGGTCCATGAGCGCCGACGACTGGAGGACCGCAGTACACGGTGGCCCCAGTCGCCGTCACTATGCTGGCCCAAAAAGGTGATTTTTTTATATTGGATTGTACTTTTATTGTTACTTTTGCAATAAATTAATATATTCTTACATCGAAGATCAATTCAATGACTAGAGGCCAGTTTGCTTCTTTAAAACTACCATATACTACATTTGCTATATCCTTTAACTTCTTAAGAAATAAAGAAATGAACAAAAAGCACCAATACTCTCAACTCGATAACTCAATCGGATTATTCAATTTTACTAAGAAATCGCAAAGAAAACAATTGAATTCATCAAATCTCGAGCCAACAAAATCTAAAATGCCAATCACTTAATTCCACTACAAATATTGAAAAAAAAACTTTAAAATAGACCGATTCTCTATTAAATAATATTTAAAATACTTTTATAACTAAATGTAAAAATTAAATAAAGGAGAATGCCCATTTTTGGGCCCACTTGATACCTTATATTTTGATAACAAAACAATAATCTTAAATATTATCTTATTTTTTTAATAATTCATTTTAATTATATCAACACATCATTTACCAATCAATTCATCAATTTATTAAAGCATTTGAAATAATAATAACCTCAAATATTGCATCAGACAACATCTAATTACTCAATAACTCGGGTGAAAAAATTAAAACTGATTGGTAATAAGGAAGTAGATTTATTTTTCTACAAAATTAACTAAAAATCATCGGGAAATACGAAAAAAAATAGTGGGCCCATTTGTCTTAGACGATTCTCCTTACTGCCTGTAGAGATTTCCCTGTGGCAGCTGTTGAAGCCGTTCATGGACCACACGCTAGCCTAACATCTGGCGGTGTTGTCAAATGTCGAGCTACAATTTTTTTTAAATTACGTGTCTAAGATGACGCGCTTCTGTTGATATGGTTTTAGCATTGATATATACTCGTACAACAAGATGTGCAATAACGCTCGACTCCCAATGTGACGCGAGAAAAAACATGGCCACAGCCACGTTTAGGTTCTCTGTCAGTTAGTATTTTATTAGTTAGTAAGGCAACATTGTCAAGCAGCCTACACTTTTTTTATGTCAAATGTATGAAGTTTGCACCTCTAGTATGTATCTCAATAGGTTTTAGAATAAAAATTAAACTCGTTACTCATAAAGAAACAAATATAGTTCCAGAATTGCATCCCATTTTATCGATAATAAGAAAACCTTTTTTTCCATTTTGATAATCGTCTGTTTGACGTTGCAAGACCTAGATTATTCTAGTATCTAGATAGAGCTAAAGAGACTTAAATCGTAGAAGCTGACTGAGCGTCTTCTCTTGAGTGGTTAGGGATTTCCACAGGGAATCACATCGATAAAATTGCGCTTTTCTGACGTAACTCCAATAAACTATTTTTGATATTATACACATAAACTATTAAATTGTAATTTTAAAAAATAGTGATACAACTAAAAAATTCATGAGTTTTTCAAGTATGCGTCGTCTATGAGAAATAGCGAAAGATACTGAAGTCTCGAGGTAGATTTTGACGAAGTTTAAAACTGCATTATTAGATTTTTAAAAAATCCATTTTCCCAGCCAGGAATCGAACCCATTGACTTTGAATAATACTACATAATTGCACGATCAGATAGTGTCGCTAATACGAATCAAATTTTGGGAAGTAATGACATATTGCAAACTAAAGGAAAGTTTTGATTTTTAACAAAATACTATTTTAACTTTCTTAATTAATACTTTTTTAGTTTTTTTTTCTCACTTAAATTAATTAATTCTTCAAACTGATGACTATTCTTTTCAAAGCATACCTGCACCTGCATTAATGCCCTAATGAAGATCTGAAACCTAAATCTTTGTACACGTCAAGGACAGTTCAGACCCGAAATACGAGTACATAACTAACTTATCCGTAGATTTCGTCGGTTTTTTTTTTCTTACTCAATATCGACATAATATTATTTACATAAATTCTATCAAAAATCCCAACACTAGTGTCTGGTGAAGATCGAACACCTGTTAAGAGTCTTTCAATAGTTTTCTTCTGGTTCTACTTTATATTATTCACTTATTTACACTTACCTACCGGCGCGATGTTTGTTATTTTTAATACCTAGAACCCCTCATTCATATCTCTAGAAAAAAACAATTTGTTCTTTAAAATAGTTGTACAACATCATTTATTTGAATTAACTGATTAATAAAATAAGACAATTAAACTAAATTTCGTAAAGAAGCATTGTGTCGACTGAATTCGTCGCCGAACAAAACGGTTCGGCGTGTCCTTTTTGTGTCGCACAATTGACAAGTGGAAAGCAACTTCTCAGGCCGGCATAGTAGTGGCGACTGGAGCCACCGTGCGAGCGGCTCTCTAGTCGTCAATGCTTATAGACCTAAAAAATTAATAGCATATTAACAATAGTTAAGTACCCGTGAATATCTTTTAACGACAAAATACATTTTCGAACACAAAATTCAATGGAATAATTGTAAATTTACAATTTACATGTTATCCTTATTTATCGAACGGCACCTGGGTTCGCTTGCATTATTTAACACAAGACTGTCCCACGTGGGACGGTCACACGCTATAGGTAGGTGGTAGGTATACGAATCTTTCAACTACCTTAAATATGTATGGTAAATATTATTTTGAAAAGTACTTTTCATACACCCAAAAATCTTTAATGTAGCGTACAGTGGTGGTGTTAAACTCGTGGAGAAACGTAACTCGTTGTGTTCACCCCAAAAACAAAAAAAAAAACACGTTGAATCACTCCGAACATACATTGGTACAGTAAAAACTCTACGAAAATAGAAACCCAGACACGACTGTTTATGACGAAAAAAAAACCAATAATGTTTAAACCATTTTATTGTGTACAATAACTTGTTTCTAAAACATTAATTAATATAAGAAGCATATTTATTTTGATATTACAAATACAACAAACAAAATCAACTGCTTAATGGTGCCCATACACGATCAAGTGCAAACTTTACAGTAATATAGATCGTGTATGGGCGTCATAAGATCCGCCATTTTGAATTATTGCAGCAGATCGAACTAGATAGCAGATTGATTGATATAATATTTGTTTACTTACAGACTTAACCTAATTGTGATTATTAAACTCTAATCTAGAAAAACATACATAATAGTAAAATACGTACTGTTAGTCAAATAAAGGATGCGTTTGAAGATGGGAGGAATTTTTAATTTTTGGCATTTGTTGAAACATGTTGAAAAAAACAGTCGTAACTGAGGTGAGAATCAAACCCACGTTCTCCGCATTAGGCATAGCTATGGGTGCCCATTACGAACCGAGCTCACCGTGAGTAGCTGACTCCCTTCGAGCTCGCTTTGTAATGTAATTGGACGAGTCACGGTCAACAGGGAACGCCTACCGTGGCTCGTCCAATTACATTACAAAGCGAGCCGGAAGAAAGTCAGGTACTCACCGTGACTCACGGTGAGCTCGGTTCAAGCCTACAAGCTACATGTTTGTACAAGCTTCATGTTTCTGTTTTCTTAATTAAAAAAAAGAAAAAACATTCTTTTACCTTTCCCATTTGAGCACAATACAATACGAAAAGAAAAAATTATTTGAAAAATTGTGAAAAAATAACACGGAACCATCTCCAATCCTATACTTTATTTGACAAAGTTTAAAAAAACTTGTCTCATCTGGAATACCAGCCTCCGCTCAACAATATTAAATTTTACTCTAGCAATACTTGAAGCGTGAATAAAATACTACATTATTTTATTTTACACTTGATGAGACGATAGGTTGTTAGGGTTTACTTTTCTTTGACCTTCTTCCAAGTTGATCCCGAAACGTGAACACGGCTAAGACATCAGTCTGCCTAGCGTTCATTTAATTTAATTCAACTAAATTATTTAATTGCAAATGTATAATTAATAAAGATATTTAAAATAATATACTTTTTAAACCTCACTATTCCAACTCCTTTTAAATTATCAATTTTATTAATGTAAACTAGTTTTTTGTGGCGCGCTTCGCGAGTTTTGTGGGCAATTTTGAAAAAAATATGTCGATTTCGAAATCAGAGGATATTTCCAACAACATTTGTTCCAGAACTTCGGCCCTAGCTCACCGTGAGTCACGGTGAGTACCTGCCTTCCTTCCGGCTCGCTTTGCAATGTAATTGGATGAGCCACGGTGGGCGTTCCCTGTTGACTGTGGCTCGTCCAATTACATTACAAAGCGAGCTCAAAGGAAATCAGCTACTCACTGTGATTCACGGTGAGCTCGGTTCGTAATCGGCACACTGGTCGGATTTGTAAAACGGAAATTTCTAATTCAGGTTTCCGAATGTAGCAAACATGTTCGAAAATCCGTTCCGTTTTTGTGTGTTTGCTGCGTTGGGAATTCCGTTATACAATTCAGACTGTGTCAGATCTTAGACATGGGCCCCGTGAGTGGAAAGCATAAAAAAACCTCTATGAAAAACATTCTTGGTAATTAATTAAACAATGTCGAAATTTATTATTCTGTTACTTCAAAACAATATCTTTTTTTTTATTTAATAGATTTTTTTCCATAAATACATTTCTAAGACATTCATAATTTCACACTACATGATTATACTCGTATATATGTACTATACTTTTTAAACATAAAGGAATGATAAATTTTAGCGGGAAAACAATAAATTCGGTTAAATTACCGAATCATAGTGTTTAACATTGGAAATTGAAGCCTGCCGTACAGGAAGCGTACACGTCAATCTTACGCTTGTTATACGCTTATTTGCTGCTTAATAAAATTAATCAAACACATTTTAAATTAAAAGGGGAATGCCCATTCACATGAGAAAAATGGGCCCATAATTTTCTTCTCGAGTTTGTCGATGATTTTTGTCGAAATATTTATACATTTCTTAACAGCAGTCAGTTTTAATTATTTTACCCAGATTATTGAGTAATTAGACTTTTTCTGATGCAATATATACTTTGTAATTAAACATCGACTATTGATTAGTAAACGATGTAATGAAAATAAATTAATGAAAAAATAAGTTATTATATTAGAATATTGTTATATTAACAAGCCATTAGATATCAATTGGGCCCAAAAATGGACATTGTCCTTTGAATATAAAATATTGAAAATTGAGATTCGATGATTATTAATATTATTATTAATTAATAGTTTTACATATTTCTTTATTAACAATTGTTAATGAATAAATAAATATAATTTATTTTAATTAAAAGAAAAAAGGTGTTTGATTTAGTAAAAAATTTTAAACAGCGTATTACATAATGCCTATCCATTCGTTCGCAGAATACCTGAAAGTAATTAAGTGATTTTTAATGGTTTAATATTAAATATGTAACAACTACGTAAGTTGACCGAGCGCAGTGTGAAGAGGCATCTCATCAAGCCGGCATAGCGGATGTGACTGCCGTCTGCAGATACCCTCTCTGACAGCAGTCGCCTCCGTTCATGGATCGTACTCTAGCTTTACATCAGGCGGAGTATAGCCATATGTCAAGCTACAATTTAAAAAACTTTAACAGGCCTTCTGGTGCAAACGGACCTTAGTTACACTTATACCGATCAGTATATAGTGAGATTTGAACACGGATCCCATCGATCATGAGTTCACGCGTTCCACCACTAGACCACAGTCTCTCAAATTTCAATCAAAAACTTAAATAGTGTAAAATTACCGTAAATCCGTTCCTTTTAACATCTTGTCTCATACAATCCGGAGCGGCCAATGTAACGGACCCATTTAATAACATCGTGGTCCGAATAGTTCAGTTTTGGCTCAAACACCTTCAAATATCGGACCTGTAAAAAAAAATAGAAATACAGTAACACCTCGTTATGCGCGGTTTCGGTTTTACGCGAATTTCAATATTTCGCACTAAAATGGCTCTTTCAAAGATTTATTCAGGTTTGGACATATTGCAGAGCATAGACAGTGATGATGACCGTGTATCAATCAGTAAAAAACAGTGTTGCCTGTTATGAAAATATTTTACAAGACCGTAAACGAAACGTTACCAAGAAGACAATAGATAGGTACATTTTTCCGTAAAAAAAGAAATGCATAATGTGTTTTTAGAATTAAAATATGTATTGATTTGCATTTTGTACGGACTTTTGGTTATGCTTAAACGTGACCCCCTTATACGCGAATTTCACTTAACGCAAGTTTTTGCGGAACGTATCCCTCGCGTAAAGCGGGGTATTACTGTATACTGTAATGTACTGTACTGTATACTGGAAATGGTGACGAACACGCTTTTCATCAATTTATCCTCAAAAACGGGCACAAATTTTACATGAACAAGAATTATGTAATGAGTGGTAGGCAGGCTAATAATAGTACCCGGTCTGCCGTCCAGGAATAGTACCACCACTTTCGAATGTAACATCCGTGAAGTGACATTGTCGCGTTTTGGGAACAGTTTGAAAGTAGCCAGGTATAACGAGAGGAGTACGCACTGTCAATCCGGATGGTACACATTCGTGTAGCCGGTATAGCGAAGGCGACTACTGCCTGTAGAAAATTTATCTGTAGTGGCTTAACATCAGGCAGAGTGATGTCATTTACAATTTTATTGTTTACAGGGTAAGTAGAGGTATGGGAAGAAAAGTTTTCATACTTAGAGAGCTGTTTTATTTTTATTTTATATATTTTTAAGGGCGACCAGTGGTGGGAATCATTAAATCATGCTTAATAGAAGTTGATTAATTTTTTTGGCAAATGATCCACCGTTAGGTGCCACATCTTACACAAAGTATAGAGAAAAAAGAATTAAAATTAAAATCTAAATTAAAATTAAAATCAAAATTAAAATCAAAAACTCAAAATAAAATTAAAAATTAAAATCAATGTCAGAGATAAAAGTCAACAGGAAGTAGAACCGGCGACCACTTTAGACCTAAATATGCCAAGCGAGTCGCCGAACATATCCACACCAAGCTCGTTATACTCTTTCGTCAACCCAGCTATTAACTTAATAAGCCTAAGCCAGATACCGTCACCTAGTATTCACTATACCTGCTTATTCATATTTACCTTAAATCCGGATGGTGCAAACGGTACTTCAAAGCCCATGGAAATAGGTGGACGAGTCCATTTCTTCTTGGTGTCCGTCTCCAACAATTCAATTTCAGCTGACAATTGCGTTTCTTTCATGCCTGCCATGCGTTTGATCCTAAAAATATTATAAACCTTAAATATATACCGGTAAGGGCTATTGTTGTCTGAGCTAATATTTTAATACATGACCAGCTTCAAAGTAGTTAGGAGTTAAACAAGACGAGTCTAGAAACGATTTAGAGAGGTCGTGGTCTAGCGGTAAGACGTGTGAACTCACAATCAATGAGACCCATGTTCGAACCTCGCTAAATTCTTACCGATGTAACTATGTTATATGAACTTTGGTCGCTCAGTGTCTATAGGCACTAATAATGGTTATTAACCCAGTCTGCTGTCCTGGGGTAGTACCACCACTTTCGAATGTAACACCCGTGAAGTGACCTTGTCGCGTTTCGGGAGCAGTTTGAAAGTAGCCAGGTATAGCAGGACTGTGCACTGTCAATCTAGATGGTGCATACTCGTCCCTTTAGGCCGGCATAGCGGAGGCGACTGCTGCCTGTAGAAATTTATCTGTAGTAGCAGTTGTTAAAGTAAATACTCACTTCCAAACGATGGCATTCTCAGACGCCTTGTATTTAGCTTTACCCTTCAAGCAGATGAGTTGCACGCCACTAGTGTTCAACGGTGTTGGGATTTTAACCTCAATCTTTTGCCCCAAAAGTGACGGCTTGAAGTTACTCTTCAATACCACTTTCACTTCCATCTTGGTACGTCCCACTTCACGCACGAGTGGGATCACACGGAACGGCAGAGATATGTCTTTTGTTGTTCTGTATCTATATTTAAAAAAAAATGCTGATATTTGTAAATATGTTAAAAACTGAACAGAAAAATCCACCACTTCGTACACGGATTTTCTGACCACTAAGCCATTGACGGTTCAAGTCAACAGCCCTTCCAAATGCGGAGGTGACATCACATATAGTTTTTTTTACAAGTAGCCAGGCCAAATACATTATACGGCCGTGGTCTAGCAGTAAGACGCGTGAACTCACGATCAATGAGACCCGTGTTCGAACCTCGCTAAAGACCAGTACCAATGTAACTTTGTTATATGTACTTTGGTCGCTTTATTAAAGAGTGGTAGGCAGACTAATGATGTTTATTAGCCCAGTCTGCCGTCCTGAAGTAATACCACCACTTTCGAATGCAACACTCGTGAAATGACCTTGTCGCGTTTCGGGAGCAGTTTGAAAGTAGCCAGGTATAGCGAGAGGAGTGTGCACTGTCAATATAGATGGTGCACATTCGTCTCATCAAGTCAGCATAGTGGAGGCGACTGCTGCATTCATCTGTAATAAATTCATCTGTAGTAGCAGTCGTTTCCGTTCATGGACCGTATTCTAGCTTAACATCAGGCAACAAGTGGGTTTCTCTGGTTATTATAGCTTGTCCTGATACCCATAAGACAGGGTATCACAATTTGAGATCAGAACATTTGTATTTTAAAAAAATCTTACCTCATAAGTTCAAACTCGCCATCAGGCGGTATGAAAGAGATGGAATGTTCCGTTTCAAACTTACTCAGCTTGA
The DNA here is from genome assembly GCA_948150575.1 of Tinea pellionella. NCBI lineage: Eukaryota > Metazoa > Arthropoda > Insecta > Lepidoptera > Tineidae > Tinea > Tinea pellionella. The sequence goes on from OX411258.1 coordinate 996,361, forward strand.
CGCACTGGTGGAATTGACAATCGTCAATTACAACGACGGGCTTTCCAGAACGCGCGGGGTCACTGTCCGTGTTACCGGACAAAGCTCCTAAGTCCATAAATTCAATGTTCAATGTTATTATTTTAAAAATGGTTTAAAACCAGTTCAAAAAGTATTAACTCAGTAAATAGTAGATACTATCTAGTACGATCACTTTGGCCACACAAGTGTAACACCTGTGAAGTAACCTTTTTTTTTATTCTTTTTTTTTTATTGTAGCTGGGCATGTGACAACACTCCGCCTGATGTAAAGCTAGAGTGCGGTCCATGAATGGAAACACAACTGCTACTACAGAGAAACCTGTGCGGGCAGCAGTAGCCTCCACTATGCCGGCTTGAGGAGACGAGCATGTACAATCTAGATTGACAGTGCACACTCCTCTCACTATACCTGGCTACTTTCAAACTATTCCCGAAACGCGACAAGGTCCACTTCACGGGTGTTACATTCGAAAGTGGTGGTACTACCCCAGGACGACAGACTGGATAAATACCCATCATCAGTCTGCCTACCACTCTTTGAACCTAAATATGTTTCACTGCACTGTCATTCTATATTCGTCTCCTAAAGGTTAAAGTAAAAGTAATCGTCAAACCAATGTTGCTAACGTCAAATGTATGAAAAGAAGCCAAATATGTTTTCTATTATTTTTCAAGATCAGCCACCCTTTTAACGATAACAATATGAATTTACACGATATTGCAACGCGTGTGGAGTAAATGTAAACGTTTAACGGTCGTTGTCGCCGTAAAAGTAACTTTAACCAGCCACAAAATTCCTAAAATTTTAATGAAATAAACATTTACCATTCCCCTTGCCCTTCGCCTCCATAACAATCTTATCGTTAATACCAAACTTGCATTCTGGCATTCCTGATAGATACGACTTCATCACCACTTTTCCTGCCACATGAGCCGAGAGCACTTGACCTGATAATATGAAGAAAAAAAATGCTAGGTTATCACTCAGCTTAAATCTAGAGTGCGGTCCATGAATGGAAACAATTGCTACGACAGAAAGAAACCTGTGCGGGCAGCAGTCGCCTCCACTATGCCAGCTTGAGGATACAGACCCCAAGAATTAGTTTCATTTACCTTGTGGTGACATGAGTAAGTTGACATATTCCAGCACATCAAGGAACAGTTCATTGCGACGATATTTTATTCCCTCACGTCGCCAACCTATTTGACCAGTCACCTGTAACAACATTTCAGTCAAAATTTGCTGTACTTCACTCATATTCATCTTGAGATAAAGTACCCCTAGTACCGTTGAAAATGCATTTTATGAAACGTTTTATTATAGTGCTAATACCACGGTCACATATTTTGAATTAACACAAAGCTAATCTTGTATGTATGAAACTATGAATGTATAAAATAAGTGGATGGCTCCAGTCTGAAAATCAGCACTATATCCTGTCACCTGTAGGTTAGCTCATGCATGTACTCGTATGTGTCAAACTATGCACACTGAGATTGCAAGGTTCGCTTTTTAGTCTCTTTTTGTTTTTTCTAAACTTGTAGTGTAATTGTTTTAATTTTTTTTTAGGTTACCAGTTACCTGAGATGTTATTTGTGCTTGCTCCTCTTTGGATGCGGACTTGATACCCTGTTGTGTTATAAATGTTTTCAACACACCAGTGTCAGAGTTCTGGGGATAACCAAAGTCCAAGATTTCTGTAAATAAATTACATTTAATTTATACATTAATTCTATAATGTTAAACACACAAAACAGTATGCAAGTGTATACTTAATGAAACATTAAAATTAAAATAATTTGGACTGGGTTGGATACTAAAGCGTGTGCGCGCGCACATCTTGTCAGCCCAACCTAAAAATCATTATAAGTACAATTTTATGCAGTCTTATCAACATTTATTTTTTATTTATTTATTTATTCACAATACTTAATCTATCTAGTTTTGCACTAACAGATCACAAAACCTCATTTGGTTTGTCTGTGATCATTAAGTTATATATAACACTTATACACAAGATACCTATATACAATATACTTATTATTATATATTATATATTTATTATTATACTAATGACATTGACATATATTATATTTATTTTTATTTTAGTCTTAAATATATATACATAAATGTATTTATTACTTTAATTATTTTATTGACATTGCTAAGAAATGAAACTAAATAAGATTATAAAAATTGCATTGCATTACATGATGTTAACAAGACAGATAAAAACTTACCATCAAGCAATTCATAAATAAGAACAAAGTTATTCTTGATATTTTCTTCAGAGATCTTTCCAAAGTAAGACTGCATTACATCAATTATTTTGAGTAGAAACTCAAAGACCATCGCAGCGTTTACATTTTGCTTTGTTACAGCTGCCAGCCAGATGTTTGCACGCTGTAATATTAATTTTTATTATCAATCACCAGCGGCAGTGCTAAACCAAAACTGGACATCAGCGACGTCAACGCATCGTCATACTTAGACGTCGGCGACCTCAGCTTTGCGAGGCCTCTTTAACCCTTAATTACTCGCATGGGGTATATTTTACCCCACGGCACATTAGAAGTGCTATTATCTCCCCCATTTTTAAAGTTACCCTCTTCCTAACACGGAACAGTCGCAGGTGCCGCTATATACCGTATTGTTTTGAGTGTGTTTGAGGTATATATTACCCCACACAAGCGTTTGCATAACTTTCAGTATGCGAGTAATTAAGGGTTAATTTCCAGTCATTTAAATGAACTTAGCCTCTAATAATACAGTTTATTAACTTATTAACAGTTTTGTGAGGCCCCCCAAATGCACGAGGCCCTCAGCGGTCACTGAAAGCCACTACTGATTCTCACATATCTGTACTAAGAAGCTAATATTTGTTTCAAAGGCACTAATAGATAAATATACATAACCTTATTGGTTTTTATTGGTATCAGAATAAGAAGAAGTATTTTAGTATTCATATTTTTAATTATCTTATTAAATACAAATCCAATATTTACCTTAATATGAAAGAATGAAGTCCTAGCAATATTAGTGACTGGAGATCGGACTTGTTGACGAGCATGTATTACATTTACTCTGAAAGCATCGACTGCATTCCTACCAATATCATCCCTGTACACTCGGGATATCAAAACCTCCCCCTTATGGTTGTACACAAACAGACCGCCAATCATTTTGAAGACCTGGGTTAAAATATTTAATAAATAAGGTTAAACTAAACTCTTGTGGAGGGTATTTGGATATATTTCATTATTTAGAGTCTATACTCAACTTTAATGATTTTTAGTCATAATTTATTGATTTATAACTTACATAATGAACTAGTCATTTATTCCAATAAAATAAGTAAATTAAGATCACCTTAAACAATAGTTGTAGGTCACAAGATGAATAATCCACTGATTTACTTATTAAAATATCCCAAAAAAAGATCGATGATATAAAGTATTAATTTACCAATTACCTGCTATTACTCGATCCTAGGAAACATAAGATCTTACAACAAAGTTTTTACTATGTTAGTTGAATAAAAATTACAAACATTTTAACAAGTAATTCAAGAAATCAATGAAAAATGTGATGAAAATCGCCAACGAAAAGACACCTAATCCGCCCCCCAAAATGAAACGTCAATAGCCGCTGTGGAAATTGTTACCACACAAAAATAATCATAAATACCAACATTAATGTATGATATGACCGAATGAACGAATAACACTGATTGACATCTGTCAAACGGTTTGGCAAATCTATCAGGTTTTCTTTCGCATCGTTTCGCTGTGCGCTCGTCGCCCTAGATTTCAAATATAGCTATAGTAATCATATAGTATAATTTGGTGTTTTAAAAATAACCTATTTAATAAGATTATTATATATTAATCATTTTCTAATTTATTGGCTCAATACAAGATATCTAACTATGGCTTCCGATGTTGTAGCAAATACTTCCACTTCAATTCGAGAAAATTTGGTAAGTACACGAATAATCGTATTAAAACCTATCGTAGCACGTTGGGGATTTAGTATTTTATCAAATTAATAGATATTGAATGCTATATGTGGAATTATATAAGCATTGATTTATTTAAGTAACTCATACAGGCTGATTTCACTTAAATTGACCTTCGGCCTAGAGTTTTTATAATTGCTTGCCTTTTTCTTACGTCAAAGTTTGCTCCTACATGTTTGCTTATATATGCCTATTTTCATACCAGTTAATGATGGGAAGACTATAACGATTTACCATTAATCTGTGTGAAATGTATCAAATGTATCTATGCCAATTGTAAGCTTTCAAAGAGTGGTAGACAGACTGATGATGGTTATTAGAGTCTACTGTCCTGGAGTAGCACTACCTTTTTAAAATATAATATGCTGGAGCTAGGTCACGTTTGAATAGTTTGACCCAATTAATTTGAAAGTAGCCATACCAATGGATGGTCCACATTTGCCTCCTAAAACTGGTCTGTGTGCTAGTTCCTCTCAAGGACTGCACTCTAGCTTAAGATCAGACAGACGCTGGGCTACTGTAAAGAAAATCACATCTCTAAAATTATTTTAATGAATTTATTTATAGATATCAACAGCGGTCAAATTCCTAACTAATCCGAGCATACAGAAATGCACGATGGAAAGCAAACAGAAGTTTCTCCGAAGCAAAGGTCTCACCGATCTAGAGATCCAGGCAGCGATAGAGAAATGTGCCGAAATTATTGATGTGCCATCTTTAGCATCTGATTTGATGCTATTTCAGAAGTCAAGGAGAAACTGGTTCAGGGATAACCTGCTTCCTTTTGTTGTCTATGGTGGATGTCTCTATGGATTATATTGGTTTTATAAGGTGAGCTATCAACATTGGTTTTTCATATATTTTATTAGATATTTGTTATTTTTAAACCATTATTAATTGATTTTAGATACCTATATCACATTTAGTATCTTCTCTGAAGAATTTGAAGTAAAAAAATTACTAAGCCACATGCCATCCTGGGGTAGTACCACCACTTTCGAATGTAACACCTGTGAGGTGATTTTGTTGCATTTCGGGAGAAGTTTAAAAGTAACTAGGTGTAGCGAGAGGACAGTGCACAACTGTCAATCTAGATGGTGCATACACGTCCCCTCAGGCCGGCATAGCAAAGGCGACTGGTGACTGTAGAAATTTGTCTTTACATCTGGCGGAGTGTGGTCATATGCCCGAACTACAATAGAAAAAGTTAGAAAACATTATACAACTTTTATTTGACTATAAACTTGCAGGTGTACATAAGACGTTTAATCTATGTCGATGAACCACGTAAGAAAACAACTGTGGAATGTTTGGAGGATCTCAAGAAGTCATTGGACATACTCAATAGTAATATATCATCTTTACGTACTGAGGTATTGAGTTCATCGCACAGTCATAGTACGAGTGGCATTCGTACTCAACTCGACTGCCTTAAGGCTGATATTGCGTCTGTTAAAGGGATATTACTTAATAGGTAAGTTGTAAGCTAATAATTAATCGATTAATTAATTTTTTTAGGTGCCTGTAATAAGCTATACCCTGTAATAGAATTTGTGATCAAAAATGTAAACAAAGGTGTTGCCTGTTAAAAATGATTCCCGTTGACTACCCCTGAAATGTCACTTTGATTTCATTTGTTTACATTTTTTAATTCAAATTTCATTTCAGACTATAGTGCTCATAGTCGCTAACCAATCATCCTTTTGTACCAAAGTATGTTATGTTGGTACTGGTCAGAGTTTGGCGAGATTTGAATTGATTCTCATTGATCATGCCTTTACCGCCAGACCATGGCCATTTGATTGTTTAGATGCATTGTATGCATGCCATGTTTGTTAAGTTAGCGTGAGAGTTGTAGAGCCCATGTGCAGAGATAACTGCTATGACAGAAATATGTGCAGACAGCAGTCGCCGCCGGCATGCTTGCTGTTTGCTCGGGAAGACGACTGGGTGATTTATCTTGCAAACTGGGCTAATAACCACATTTTTGTGTAAATACGAAATTCATAAGTGCTAAATAAATCTGCCAAAAGTCCAATAGGTCAATTTGACGTAAGTCATAGATAAACTAAATCAGTCACTAATTAGACGTGATAGATAATTATTTGATAAAAGTTTTGTGCAACAATAAAATTCGTTTTGCAGATTCTTATTTATTTTTAATTGTAGCTCGGCATGTGACAATGCTCTGTCTGATGTTAAGCTAGAGTGCGGTCCGCGAATGGAAACAACTGCTACTACAGATAAATATTTATAGTCATCTCTGCTATGTCGGCTTGAGGAGACGAATAAGCGACATACAGATAGACAAGGTCGTTTCACAGGTGTTACATTTGTAAGTGACCCTACCCACTACCCGAGGACTACAGCACTATAAGTTATAGAAGTTCTCAGAATGTATTTTAGTCCTGATTATTTTTTTACAGAAACCAATTTCCATCAGTGAAATCTCGATCGGAAACCCATTCTATACCAGCCTGGCAAAGACAGTCAGAAGAAACTTCAACCGAAGTAGCAACAGAGACATCACCCTCCAAGCATCGTCCGAGAAGCCAAAGGTCTGAGTCCGGTGGTAGTAACTCCAGTGAAGGTGAACATGCTACAAAGAATAGTGATTCTAGCTTGGAGATTATGTAAGGATAATTCTACCTGTATTAAGCTAGAGGTATATTTTTTTTATTGTAGATTGGCATATGGCAACACTCTACCACTGAGAAATTTCCGCTATACCGGCTTGAGAAGGCGAATGTGTACCATCCAGGTACCTCTCGTTATACCTGACTACTTCTGCGATATCCCGAAGTGCAATAAGATCACTTCACAGGTGTTACATTCGAAAGTGGTTGTGCTACCCCAGGGCGGCAGACTGGGCTAATAACCATCATCAGTCCGCTTAATACTCATTAAGTTAGGATACTTAGAAAAATTTGTCTTAGTAATGTTTTTAAATTATTGTTTATTATTTACAGAACATGAAAGGGAAGTACAACCGAGCAGTTTTTAATCTAGTCGCAACTAGAGATACCTGAACCCCTGTATTATGTTTGCTTATTTTGCGTATCGTTCACACGTTAACTAAGGATTAGTAACGCCAAAGATTTTTGCTGAACTAAAAATTGTTGAAAAAACGCATTAACACTTACACTTACCGTAGACAAAATTTAATTTATGTTTGTCTTTTTAATTTAAAATGGGGTTGGTAGGTACTTGGGCAGTACGACACAACATAGAAGTCGCATGTGCCAAGCTGACATAAATATTAAAATTGAACTTTAGGCAGACGAAATAAGTTACAAAATTATATATAACTAAAAGTTGAATAAACTGAACTCTGCCGGAAATTCCTTGAAAGACTAGCTTTTGGCGTGAAAATGAACGCCTGGTTATTTGGTCAGTATTGCAATGTTCTCTTCTTTAATGTTATCAACTTCTAAGTTGTATCGTGCGTAATTTAATTATATTGTAATTGACAATTTTGAGCTCTGATGTTTTTTTAGGTGAGATAGAATATTAGATTAGATTTTTTGCCTCTTTGTGCTTAAAAACTAGATGTAAATATTATCTAGATATATTATATAATTTGAAATTCCAATGAATGTTGCTCAAAATGTTCTCAAAAAAAAAAACCACGTAATTTAGGGTTAAAATGTGTATAATGATGAGGAAGTCAACTAAATAGCGATTGGTGATATCGGCCCTTCTTATATAGGGTTGCCATATTTAAAAAACTTTATTAGAAAAACATGTTAATTTTTTAAAAAAGGTTAAGTAGTTTGTCTTCCTTTGTGTGTTAAATTTTTAAATCTATGCTTCCAATAACAATATCTTCCACTTAATCATACACTATATTCCTCTCTTTCTCTCTAATTAAAATAAAATACCTATCTCTCTTTATACTATGAATTAAAGTTGTATGCTTAAAAATATGACTATTTAATCAAATCTGAATTTGACCGGGTTATATTAGTATTTTTATTCTAGCCAAAAATGAGGCAATGAAAATTATATATGGGCTGAAACGCATGTTGTAAATTACGCCTATTTCCTAATATTTTTTAATTTTTAAATGGGAATTCAAAGGGACAAACGGGTCTTGGTTTTGTAAATTGCTTTTTAAAATTTTAAGTGAAGTGCGCGCGCGAGTTCATTGCCGATCTCAGGGATGCATAGTCGTGTGAAAGCGGGGCTGACCAGGGGCTAAAGTGAAAAGCCAATCTAAAGTTGTCACTTGATCGAATCGACAACAAACTGTATAGGATTTGGCGTTTCCAACAATTATTGTCTCAGACCCAGATGTTACAGTTTGTGCTCAGCACAGGAAGTTTTACGTCTATTTTACTCCGGACGGGTTTACGTTAGTTTTCCTTCTTTAGTACGCCCATCGCTATATAGCGTACATGATCTGCGAAACGCCCTGATAATCTGAAGTGAGAACGTAACTTGCCATCTCTTCACTCCTAATGGCATACAGTGGGTATCGTAAGTTTGCGGCCACTGGATATTCTCCCAACAGATTTATCTGACCCTCTAGTCTTTCCGCTGGTGTCAGGCTTGGGAACGCGAAGTAATTTCTGATGTTCCCTATTGGAGTACATCTTCTACAGTACTCATCAAGCGATTCTCCTACATAGCGCTCTGGTGCATGTAGGTCTGACATCTCATTCGAAATTAGGCACGGGCAGGGGGGCACGTCACGCCTCTCGTTCTGACCATACAACTCGCGCGCGTATGGTAGGTCTTCGAAAAGATTGTATGACTGTATCTTTCTTCTTGGTCGACCGATCGACTTTATTCTTCGGCAATCTTTTCGCGAGATTTTATGTAATGTTATATTTTTTAATGACTATTATAATTGTGTGGGTAGTATAGTGTGTTGTTAAATGTTTTTTTTTTTTATATATAATAACTGTTGTTTTTAGGTTATTTTTTTAAAGGACAAGTCTTGGTTGAAACTAAAGTTGGACAATCAAGAAAAATCGACTTGTTCTAATGTTTGTTATCCTTTAATTAATTAAACGGTTTAATATGTAAGCCAACTAAAAGTAGGACTGGACTTGTAGCTAACTTCACTTGACAAATTTCAAATAAATACCACTCATTGATATATACAACTAGATAAGTAATAACGCTCCCAATGTGACGCGAGAGAAAAGATGACCGCAGTCACTTTTAGGTTTCTGTCAGTTGGTAATTGATTTGACGGCAACATTGGCAAATCGTTTGAAGCGGCTTACGCTTTTTTCATGACCGATGTATGAGGTTTGCTCCTCTAGTGTATATCTCTGGTACCACAAGCAAAAAAAAAAAGTTAATCGACCGTGGATTTGACGTTCAAAATCAAAATATTTATTTTCCTTCTTCAGTGACGTTGCACTGTCACCTAAGCGATAACGAAACGTTGAGTTAACTTCTTCAATTCATCATAATGATATTTAAAGTAGTTAGTTACACATGAAATGTTTATATTTGATGTGTTTTTCTATGCATTATGTTTATTTGTTTGAATTGAGATATATACCCTTGAGAGAGGCGAAGCATTTGACACGAAAAAGGCGTTGGCCGTTTCAAACGATTTGACAATGTCAAAACCAAGATGTTGCCGTTGTAGTTGAAAATTTTCCCCACATTAAAATAGAATGGTGCAACTCGTGTGGAGTAAATGTAAACGTAACGGTTAAAGTAAACGTAAAAGTTACTGAATGTGACTGGCCATGTCTTCTCTCGCCTCACATGGGGAGCGTTATTGCTTATCTAGTTGTATATATCGACGAATGAAGCACGTGCGAATCGCATAACAAAATGGCGTCTTGACAGTCCTATTATTGGCTCGCAGTGTCTTAATTTTATTTTTAACCCATTTGTTAAAATTATATTGAATTTAAATCACCGTGTGTAATATTTAATAGGATTTTAATAATGATGCCTGCCATTTTTGACCTTGTAGTGATTGTTAGTAGAGGGCGTCCATTTCAATTAGCGCTTTGTTGTCGTTGATGTTTGTCGTTTGTCATTGGGCAACGGATAATTTCTCTCGTGTGACGTATTTGGCAATGTCGATGTCTGCAGTAGTTTACATTCCATGTTTAAATATTTGTGACATATAAAGTGATAAATAAACCAATGACATCTATTTTGATTTTTTATTTTTAAAACAACTTGTAGTTTTAAATTAGGCTAGAGCTGGCCGACCCTAATGGTCTCGCGGCTCACGCTTAACGTTATAGTGGACCGCACTCTAGATAAAATCGTAAAAAAAATTGTTATACTTCGATATAGAATATAATAGTTTGAATTTCTAAAATAACATAACCTCAAAAATCAGTGAAATTATATAACGAGTGGACTGTCAATCTAGATGACGCTCACTCGTCTCAAGCCGGCAAAGCGGAGGCGACCGCCACCTATAGAAATTTGACTGTAGTAACAGTTGTTTCCATCAGGTGGCATTTATGAAAAAAAAATTGTAATAAAACAAAAAATAAATAAAACAAAAAATGCAATATAAAAGTACATCACAAGTTTAATATTGAGCGTAAGAACATTTACATACAACTGGATTAATAGAAATGAGATCAAAACTTTCAAACACCAACAGAAGTAAAAATATCTTATAATTAGACAGACTTTAGCAATAACTCGCTGATATGACAAGAGACCTCTATCTAGCAAACAAAAAAAACTGCGAACTAATTTCATTTCATTTGTGCTATCAAAAATGGGGTGTACCGATAAACTGTCTCTGATTCAATGATTCTCAACCACTACGCCGCGGCACTTTTGCGTTACATGTTATACGTTCGCATTACAAGTATTCTTATATTAACTTGCACATATAAAAGTATTATTAAACTATTTTACGCAGTGTGTTTATAGGTAAGTAAATAATTTTAAAAAAAATATCTTTTTGTTTGTGCGCCGCCAAATTTTGAAAAAAGAGTGCCGCAACATAAAAAAAGATTGAGAATCACTGGTCTAATTAATAACATCGACCGTTCAGTGAGAAATCTACACCAAAAATATAGCTTCAATTGAATTTACCTCGGCGGTTCCCTAAGGGCCGGTTGGTGCCGATCCAACGAGAGGAGTGTACACTGTCTACGTGAACGGTGTCAACATTCGTCTCCTCTATAGTGCTGTTCAAGCAATTTTTTCAAGAAAGAGGTCATGATTCTCCGATGTGAGTTAAATCTTAAAGTAGTGATTCACACAAACGATTAGAAAGAAAAGAGTTATGGCACCTAACTTCTAAAAAAAACATACATAAAAAGCATCGTACAATAAAGCAATCGATAACAAAATTGGAAGATATTACGTAACTAACCTATTTATTTTAAAATACGTAATAACGCAAAAATATTAATTTCAAATTAAAAAAAAAACATCAATCCACATATAATACATAAACCATACACAAATACATACATATACATAATTTGAAGTTTTTTTTTCAACCCCTATGGGTCTAAAAACAAGGGAAACCACAAATACAATATATCAAGCGAGTGTTTTTAGCAGCATCCCCACGAAAAAATTAAATTACCGATTGTCCCATATCTTATTTTACCCCTCCTTGGGGCTGACAGGAAAAATAGACTACACTTTTTGGGGACAATTGTGGGCAATGGTAAAAACACGGTTCGCTTTCGAACATATTAAAATACATAATTATAAACAATGTACAACTCTATAGAGGTATACAGAACGATTATATAAGTACCAAAATATATTATTAACTAAATAATATCCCAAACAACAAATGTACACAAGTAATTTGTTCATAACCCATCTCCCTATTTATACGTTAAACTAGATACAATTATCATTACTGTATATATAGTTATGAAAATATACCAGATATTTTATAAAATTGCACAAAATTCATCTCAAATGACGTCATATTTAATAAAACGTTTCCATTCTGACTGATATACATAATTTGGATACCATTTATTCAAAAATTCAAATATTGAATGAGGACAATTTGTGCCCTTTTTTCCATATGGTACCACATTCTCAACAATTTAAAAATGGAATTTGAAAATTGTTCCATTCTAATACGCGTTCTGCCAACACAATAATTTCGTATTTGGAATGCGTCCATTTAAAGTAAAACCTTCTTATCAAACGCTTGTGTCTTACAATTATCCAATTTGATGACCACATCGTTAGTTTTCGTATTCAACATTTTCTTAGCACGGTTCAAGTCTTCCAAAAAGCACCTTCCTTTCTCAGTCCTCATCATTTGATGCTTCGGCAACAAATTCTTTGACAAATACATAATTAATTTCTGCCAATCTTTCAACAAGAAGAACACCTTATCATGGCACGTCTCAACGGGTATTTTTCCATTAGAGTATTCAAAGAAAACATTCATTACATCCTTTTTGAAACGGCAAACTTTCAGTGTATCCAATTGCATCAAGTCAACGTTTTGGTGAACACCTATGATTGGTTTATCATAGATATTAAGGTTAGTTTCATCGGCTGGTCCAACAACATAGATGATGTGTGTGGTGATCTTAAACGTCTCCTGATTCCAAATGTAAGGGTCTCCGTGTGTCGTAGTGGCTATATCACCATCGTACATAACATCCATTCCATATTCAGAACGAAGATAGTTAACAAAGGAGGCTACACATTCGGAATGCAGTTTATTTGTTGACGAATAAATCACCAAGACTTTCGGTGGCGAAGGTATTTCTGCGCCTGAAAAATTAATTATAAAGTTTTTATCAAAGATCCTTTTAATTAGTTTTTTTTATTGTTATGTCAAATCTCAATTATTCTAAGACCTGCGCACATCCGTCATGGCGCAGCGAAGCTTATTTTTTACTGCCAAACTATTACAGACTTTGCAAGTGCATCGAAAACCAATTAATTAATGAAAAAAATAAGATATTATTTTATAAAAGAGCGGCCGTGGTCTAGCGGTAAGACGCGTGAACTCACGATCGACGATTTGGTCGCTCAGTGTCTATAGGCACTATTAGAGAGTGGTAGGCAGACTGATGATGGTTATTTGTCCAGTCTGCCGTCCTGAGGTAGTACCACCACTTTCGAATGTAACACCCGTGAAGTGACTTTGTCGCGTTTCGGGAATAGTTTGAAAGTAGCCAGGTATAGCGAGAGGAGTGTGCACTGTCAATAGATGGTACATGCTCGTCTCCTCAAGCCGGCATAGTGGAGGCGACTGCTGCCCAGACAGGTTTCTCTGTAGTAGCAGTTGTTTCCATTCATGGACCGCGGACTCTAGGTTTACATCAGGCGGAGTGTTGTCACATGCTGAGCTACAATAAAAAAAAAGAATAATAATAAAAAAAAGAATATTGTTTTTGGATATCAAGTGGACCCGAATTTGAGCATTGTCCTTTAGCGACATGCTTTTTTTTATAACTTACCTAAGGCGAGATGATAGTCCTTGCACCAATACCGTCTAACAACACGCAGTATGATGTAGTACGCAAAGAGGCTTGCCACAAACAAGGAAGTGATGCTCGCAATGCAGATGTAAGTGGTCTGTTGTGTATCGTTATCTGTCAAAAACAATATAAATTAGTACTTTGCCCTCCCAAATGCTCTTTCACTCCTTTAAGCAACTCCTTGGGCCGACTGGGGCTACCGCGTCTTCCACTGTGCTTGCCATGGGGCCAGTCGAGGTCACATGTCGCGTTTTCTTAATGCCTATACTAAGGTCCATTTGCACCTAAAGTCCCGTTAAAGTTACTTTAACTATTACTTTTTACCGTAACGTAACCATTAAACTTTTACATTTACTCCACACGCGTTGCAATATAGTGTAAATACATATTGTTATCGTTAATAGGGTGGCTGATCTCGAAAAAATAATAGAAAAACATATTTGGCTTCTTTTCATAAATTTGACGTTAGTGACATTGGTTTGACGATTACATTAACCTTGACCTTACAAAATTCGTTGGTCACAGTTAGCGTCAAAAGGCGCGACGATGGTGCAACGCGTGTGGCGTAAATGTAAACCATAATGTAAATGTAACGGTTAAAATAAGCGTAAAAGTAACTTTAACGGGCCTTTTGGTGCAAATGGACCTAAACTAGGCATCACAGACACTAACCTACCAAAGTACATATAACATAATTTAGCAAGAATTAAACATTGATCTGTGACGTGACCCAGTCGCATGAAATAAGGAATATACTCACTAATAAACACAGTGGGACTCTTAACGCTCTGACAAAACTCCTTATTCTTCAAACACTTATCATGCAATGGCGTCACAACGAAATAGTAAGAACCCTGATTACGAAGGAAATCATATTCGTATGTCAATTCTTTTGTATTATCTCGAACATTCAACGTGGTGTTGGCAGCAATTTCTTCGCAACTAGTACGTTTATCACAAGCCTTCATAACTTCGATTAAATAGTAACGGATTCTTATATGTTTCGGAGGGGGAGAAATATGTAGAATCAGAGTGCCCGTATAGATTTCTATGTATGTGAACGGTTTCCATTCTTCGATTGGAACTGTTGAACCTGGAAATTAATGTGCGGGTTGTAGACTCGAATATAACCTTCATTTTACATATAATATAAGTATAATGAAGTCCTTAAACCGTCGGGGTTGGGTTTTAAATTAAATCCTAATCCTGTACATGTATACTACTTAAAAGTAAATAGAGCCCTTCAAGAGCGTCGCCAGCCGATGGCCTAGGGGGCGGCAAGTTGATGTGGAGGATGAGAAAAGTATGAATTGTAGGTAAAGTACATGAAGCTTTTCACTTGTAGTACGAGCCTTACACCTACGGCGATTGTAATAACAACGGTACAGAGTCTAACGTGTAAAGCTACACGAGCTCTTGACTGTAAATAATTAATAAATTTACATTTAACAACTTTTTTAGAATCTCTAGGGGGGGGCAGTTGCCCCTCCCTGCCCCCCTTTGGCGACGCCCTTGGAGCCCTTCCAATAATTCGTTAAATTTTCTTACTGTAGCTCTACATATAACAACACTTCACCTAATGTTAAGCTAGAGTGCGGTCCATGAACAGAACCAACTGCTACAACAGAGAAATGCTGCTACAGTCGCCTCCACTATGCCCACTTAAAGCGTCTCCATATGCATGTACCATCTAGATTGACAGTGCACACTCCTCTCGTTCTACCTGACTACTTTCAAACTATTCCCGAAACGCACCTTGTCGCACTTCACGGGTGTTACATTCGAAAGTGATAGTACTACCCCAGGACGGCAGACTGGACAAATAACCATCATCAGTCAGCCTACCATTCTTTAATGAGCGACCAAAGTGTATATAACAAAGTTACATTAGTACTGGTCAGAATTTAGCGAGGTTCGAACGCGGGTCTCATCGAGGAGTTCACCGCTAGACCACGGCCGCTCAATAGACGTTATAATAGACAATATTTTATATGAGAAGTATACTCACCTAACATTTTAACAGTAGGTATATTAAAATAGAATTGTCCCCTATTTATGACGTCATCAACAGTGGCCTCAAAATCGAGCATATAATTTTGTCCATTATAATTTCCATCAGTGACAGACCAATAACAATCATAGTACAACACTGATTGATCATTCAATGTCACACCACTGGAGATAAGGATGTTACGACAATGATTTATTATAGCACTGTGACTGTACCTCTGAAATCTAAATTTCATTTCTAAAACAAAAAAAAAAATACACAGATGGTAAATATTATTATTTGAACCTTTTCTAGTCTTAAACATTGAAAGGAGAAAGCAAATTTTGGGCCCCACTTGAATCAACCTATTAGTTTGTTAGCAAACACATTTAAAAAAAAATTTTTTTTATTGTAGCCTGGCATGTGACAACACTACGCCTGATGCTGCTTTGTTACTACAGAGAAATCTCTATGGGCTACTGCTTACTACTGTAATAATTTACTTTTTCTTCAATTATATTAACACATTGTTTAAAAATAAAGTTTAATTACATAAAAAATAGATATCATCAATTATTAAAGTATTTGATAACCTCAGATTTTGCCAAAAAAAGTGTTTAATTATTCAATAACCCAGGTTAAAAAAAATTAAAAATGAATGGTGATAAGGAATGTAGATTTATTTTTCAACAAAATGAACTGCAAAAAATAGTTAACAAACTCAAGAAAAAAATTGTGGGCCCAATATTCTGAGGCAAATTGGGCATTCTCCTTTGAGACAGGACAAAAGTGGTCCATGAATTAATAGAGATATAGTGATTATTTTTGTAAAGTACATATATACACGATTTTTTTATTATGATATCATCAAAATATGACACGGCAGTTTTGAGATATAATTGATTTTCTTTTGTGGGTCGTACCTCTAAGTTAGGTATATACTTGATATTTTTTACAATATCCTGTTGAAAATAATGTAATTAAACCATATTAACAGTTTAAAATAAAGCCATTAAAATACTTCGGTATACTTGTGCGGCCATCTTGGCTTAAATGGCTATCTAATGTTAAAGCATATGGTGGTCACTTGGAACTAGAATAAATCTACTATTTTCAGCGCCATCTATCCCTTAAACTTCTAACTGCATTGCAATTGCACTGCACTTCTAAGTGCATATATACCATATGCACTTTACAAAAATAATTACCATATCTCTATTGGTTCCACCACTTTCGCGCTGTCTCCTTAAAAATTGTGCATATTACACAACTAGTTTTAATTTTAATTAAACTGAATATAATTGTAAATAAACCAGGTAATTTATAAAATTAAGCACTTTTCTTAACTTACACAATCAAATATCTCCCCTATACCTGTTACTCATTGTCCAAAACAATTAGATCTCAAAACTTTGGGGTAGGCAGAGGAATTACTTACGTTTCCATTTTATATTAGTAAAAGTAATATTGAGTACAGTGTAATTTTCACTATGATTATAACTTTCTGTGTCTTTCTCATGGTATAGTATGTAGGGCTTCAAGCTGACACCTCCAATGTGATTGTTTGGCATTATAGGCCCAAATTCTAGTTCCTTGCATTGCGGACTGTTCGGTGGGTACACCTTCACAGTACATGGTTCAGAGTCAAAATATTCTGTACCTAATATCTGTGAATATGTTAATTTTTGCTAATTAGAAAATATTATTTGTAATTTTTGATGTCATAAGAACCCTGCTACACGCTTCGTCTTGCCTGCGTAGTCAGTCAGGCGCGGGGGAATAACTGCGTATGGACAGGCTATAATATAAAGGATGACATCTACTAGAGACGAGGTCTGCAGTTTCAAAGAATATGCGCATAATAGATTATTCTAGAATCTACAGACTGATTATTCTGCACACTATTACTTATCTTAAGTTCAAGGTCGTTGAGTAACATTCGACATTAAAAATAAACAAATAATTAGCTTCATTATTACACCTACCTGTGTACTGCAGCTACGTGTTTTTATCAAGTTGCTATCACACAGCCTCTTCTCTGCAGCAGCATTGTGAATAAAAGGAATAACAAAAAGAATTAAAATTAAATTCTTCATCGTACTTTACACGAAAATTATGAACTAACACGTAGGAACATAATTGAGTGGTTAAAGCGACATTGCAAAATTAAATTCCAAATTATTAGATTTATAAAATAAAAGAAATAAAATAATGTTTACAGAAAAACTCTCGTAAGCAAACAATATGGCGGCCACCTGCCAGTGTAGCCATACTAAAAATTCTTATAAATATTACACACTATTTTTAGGTAATACCGGACGAAATGAGATTTAAATCAATCTTTTTTGTATTTAAGTAAGAAATATAAGTTGTGGTAATATCATATACATTGTACCCCAAGATTAGATTAAATGTGATTTGAGATGTTATATGTATAAAGTATGGGTAATGTACACATTTCCAATTAGACAAATGTCAAATTTACTGATTGTCAAAGCCGCTGTGTTTTCGGTTTAGCGATGGGAGAGAACTGTAAAATAGATTTTAATTTATCATGGTGAATTTATTTATTTGTATAATTAAAGAAAGATAATGTCAACTAGAGATACACAGCGGTAAAACTCCGACGAGATGACTGTAAGTTACGATTTCTGTTTTGTTACTAATGGGCTTTGTTATCGTTTGGTGATAAACGTTTTAAAACATAAGTTAATAAATAACTCGTTATCAGTTAAAGTTCCTCTTCGCATACACCCCCAAATGACAAACTATTGCTTAATAATTGCCGCGTTGGAATACGCGTTATAATTAGTTTTTGTGTTCTCTAATCTAGTTAAATAAAATCAATATTTTTCTAATGAATGCAAATTCTATTTTATGTAATTAACTGTGAGTATACAATATGTATATATTTCTAAATAATTGTATCATTTACACAACATGTATTAGTCATTCACACACAACATATATTACAGACTTCTTTTAATAAATGCAATTATTTCAACTCGCAAGTTTAACCGTATGTGGTAAACAACAAAGTCATTTCACAGCCAATTTAAACAGCAAGTAAGCATAAAAAGTGATTTGTAACTATGTTTGCATGAGGAGTTTCTTTTGTTTCTTACAAGTTGTGTTTTAAATAATGAAAATTAAAAATTATGGTCTGCAATTGTTTTATTAAGCTTTTGTATGTATTGCATATTTTAATATACATTAGATTTATTTTCTTCTCTGCTCCTGTTAAAGGCTAGTTTTAAAGGCTGCCATCCTAGCTGGAAAATCTTCTATATTCCAGGCTTTAGGAATATGGTATTGAGATTTGTCGTTTTTTATTATTAAAAGGATTCCACGCGGTCGCCGTTTCCGCAATTGAGCAGCTATGGCCGCTCTTTTGCGTTTGTTACCTAGTTCTTTTGATAATGTTTTTATGATTTTTTAAATTATTCAACTCTCTCATAATTTTCTATAGTATCTTGGCTAGAGTGTGGAACGGAAACAACTGCTACCACAGATAAATATCTGCAGGCAGTCGCGTAGTCGCCTCCACTATGCCGGCTTAAGGAGATGACTATGCACCATGACTACTTCCAAGCCATTATGGTAGACTGAGTTAAAACCATCATCAGTCTGCCCACCATGATTAAAAATAGTCAATATACATATTTATAGAAAAATCTAAAAATTCTGTTGACCCATTAATAGTGAAGAATATTAAAAAAAGTAGTAAAATTTAATTGGTAGATTGTTAACTATTTTTATTTTCAAAACGATAAGGAAATATTGCATTTAGTTGAAGTTATCTTTTGTGTTTTGTTTAGAATTTTACAAAAAAAATACTTACAATATTTTATGTATTTGTAGACTAAATAATTTATTTTATAAGTGTTATCATTGTACATATTTTTCATACTAGTAATTAACTATTTTTTATAAAAAAAGATTTTTTTTTGACACATATTAAATTGTTTAAATAGCATAATAGCGGTCTAAGATTTTATTATTATTTTTTGTCTATTTAATTTACGTTTCTATGTAAGGTTGTCACCCAGTCACTAACAATTAGCTTGTGCAGGCAGACAGCCGGGTGATGGGTCGTCGATTTGTGCTAACCCTGGTGATTGGGATATCAACCGGATTTAGTTTTGCATATCTACTACTAACATCTTCTGGCTTCTCAAGAGATTGGTCTAGTTACAGGTATATTCACAGCAAACTGAGGTAAATAATATGATAGCTAATTTTTAAGCATCTGTTCCATTTTGTTGGAGTTTTTTTAAAAGAATAACTTGTTCTGCAGTTTTGCAGTCTCTTGGGCTAAGAGATAAGATAGAGTTATCTCTATGACCAGCTGCATTTTAGATACAAGTTTGTATTGCACGTAAACATGTTGTAAACGTATTGCAAGTTTTATCCAAAAGCATTTTATATTTTATTAAAAATGTACATTTTAAAAATTCAAAATATATATATTAAAGTATTTGAAATAAAATTCATAATGCTTTTGTATAAAACTGTTGTACCCAAGTGTAACTCCAACAAAACTGAAAGATGAGTTCATCAAGGCATCTCTTTGTTTAATTGTAACTTGCAACACATCAATGACTTGATTTATGTTTTTTACTTACAACTTTGATGCAACTTTTTTTCTCCGACTTAAGTTGAGCGCCAATCTCAAATACAACCCCCGCAAAATAACAATGAGATGCCCTAAATGATTCATATATTTACCTCAATAAACTATGCACCTTGCTTTACTTGTAAATAATCTATTTGTATATTTTTCTATTACCTAATAAGGCTACGTCATCTTTTTTTATATAGTAGTTCAACATGTGACCACTGACCACACTACTTGATTGAGCTCTAGAGTCTAGAGTTTGATTCTTGATAGATATGTCTGCGGATCACGGTCGTCTCCGCCTTTGGTAGTTTGAAGAAACAAATGTGCACAGTCCTCTTGTTACGTGGCTACTTCCAAGCTGATCCCAAAACGCAACAAGCGCACTTCACCGGCATTTCACTTGAAAGTGCTGCAACTGGGCTTATAACTATTATTAGTCTGCCTACCATTTTTTAAAATAATGCCTACATTGTACAATAGACACTGAGCAGTCAAAGTACATAACAAAGTTATGTTAGTACCAGTCAGAATTTTTACAAGAATTGAACATGGGTCTTGATCATGAGTCCACGCCTTCTACCGCTAGGCTACTGCTGATTTTTAAGGTCTATCTATAACAATTTACTGAGGTAAATGAAACCTTTTCCAGAGAATCATTCCATGACATAGACAGGCATTCTATGATATCCATGGTCACGCATGGCTCTGATGAACCAGCACATCGAGATGAGAGCAGATCTATAGCAGATGAATTGTCAAAAAAGGTCCGGGTGCTATGCTGGGTTATGACACAACCTAAAAATCATCAGAAAAAGGCCGCGCATGTAAAAGCTACTTGGGGAAAGAGGTGCAACAAAATACTCTTCATGAGCAGTGTTGATGGTATGTATTTAGGGATAGGTAGAGGTCATACGGCGTGCCAGATATCTTATTTACCCATCTAGCTTTATAGGACCGTGGGCTGGCTTATTAGTTGATGGCAGATACGTTTTAGGCAATGACGTAGCTAGTGCTTGCTAGTTAGCTAGTCCTTATCTGTATTAGCATAGCGGCGGATGTGGGTTCAATCCTCATTTTCAGCTCGTTGTCGTTTTTTTTTAGTTCAATTTTTAATCAATTATCAAGACATAATAATATATTCAGCAATAAAAAATAAAATAATTACATATTTTAATTATAGATCCGAGTTTACCATCAGTAAAGTTGCCAGTTCAAGAAGGAAGAAAACATTTATGGGCAAAAACTAAGGAGGCTTTCCGATACGTTTACGAGCATCACAGGCGTGACGCTGATTGGTTTTTAAAAGCAGACGATGATACGTGAGTTCATAAATATACCATTTTTTCATAGAATGCTGACAATGACGAAGAAAGCAATCCCTTATATTCTCTAATCCACAACCAACGCTACTGTGACAGATAGTGTTGCAGAGAGGAGTTAAAAAAACCTTTTATTTTTGTGTGGCAAGACTAATAACAAAAAAAACAGCTTGGAAGTAACCAGATATAGTGAGAGAAGTGTACACTCCAATGGATGAAGCACATTCGTTTCCTCAAGCCGGCATAGCGGAGGCGTGTGACGTAATTTCTTGATATTTGATGCATTGGAATTTATATTTTATTTTTGTTTATTTTCAGTTATGTGATAGTTGAGAATCTCCGTTATATGTTGGCTGATTATAACAGTAATGATCCCATTTATTTTGGATGCAGATTTAAACCGTTTACTAAACAGGTTTGTTATCTATACATATTATTAAGCAGGCGTGGCCCACCGGAAAAGGGCGTGAACACACATCCTGTGACAACAGTAGTTTCAGTTTCAAGTCATGCTATATTAAAAATGATTTTATTTTTGTTTTTCAATAATGCAATTGCAAAAATAGTTTGCTCTGTCAAGCCGGCATAGTGGAGGTTATTGTATTATCTCATGGAGGCCATTCTAGCTTTAACATTAGTGCCAAATCTTATATGTTATTTTCTTCAGGGTTACATGAGCGGTGGTGCCGGATACGTTCTCAGTCGTAACGCGTTAGATTTGTTCATAAATAAAGCTTTGCCGCAGCCGCATTTGTGCGAACCCAGTGATAATGGCTCTGAAGATGCTGAGATGGGTATGTTCTACTTCAACATAGTTGTTTACGAATACTTAATAGATAATAATTCACTATTATTATCCTAATCCTTTAATGTGAAAGCCAAAAAAATGCTTGTGAAATATAACCAATATAAAAACCACACGCACAACGAGCGGCCACGGTTTCTCAATTGCGGAGAACGAGCCTGCGAGAAATTACAATCTAATTAATATAAAATGTTAAAAATATTTAAAATGCATTTTATATATTCTGTGCCGTAGCTATTTGTTTATTATAGTGATTTGCGATAATAATTAGTGCTGAGAAAGTTATAAAATTACTTAATTTCAACATTCTTTGAACAATGTGGTAAAACAAAATGTATGGACGCTCAGGTGTTGGCTTTCACGTTAAGAGCAGAGTGGAGAGCGGCGGCCGTGGTCTAGCGTGAACTCACGTTCGATGAGACCCGTGTTCAAACCTTGCCAAATTCTGACTGGTACCAATGTAACTTTGTTATATGTACTTTGGTACATATTTTTTTTGGTACATATATTTGGTACATTTGGTATAGCGAGAGGAGTGTGCACTCCAGATGGTGCATACTCATCTTCTCAGGCCGGCATAGCGGAGGCGACTACTGCCCGTAGAGATTTCTCTGTCAGTAGCGTACTCTAGTTTTACATCAGGCGCAGTGTGATCATATGCTGAGCTACAATAAAAAAAAGAGGCATCTTGTATAGTATAGCTTGGACTCTGTACCGTTGTTATTACAATCGTCGTAGATGGCTCGCACTACAAGTGAAAAGCTTCATGTACTTTACATAGAATTCATACTTTTCTCATCCTCCATATCAACTTGCCCCCCCCTAGGCCATCTGCCGGCGACGCTCTTGCTTGGAGGTGTTGGTGGTGTACCCCAGGAAGAAACAGTCTTTATTATAATAAAATTAACAATAATAATTTCAGGTATTTGTCTGAACAATATAGGTGTTAAGGCGATGGATTCGCGTGACTCGTACGGACGGGGGAGGTTCTTCCCTTTTGTGCCGCGGGATCATTTGTTCCCGAGTTTGGATAAGAATTTCTGGTACTGGAAGTACATTTATTATCCAACTGATGAGGTGTGTATTTATTTGATGATTTACTATTAATTTTTTTTATTTTAGCACGTCATATGACTGCACTCCGCCTAATGTTAAGCTAGAGTGCGATCCATGAACGGAGGCGACTGCTGTCAGAGAGGGGGATCTGCAGACAGCAGTCGCGTCCGCTATGCCGGCTTAATGAGATGCCTCTTCACACTGCGCTTGAAGGATCCCATGTTATAGGAAGGGAGAAAGACGTGGCTGGGAAGGTCGTTCCACAATTTGATGGAACATGGAATAACACAACAATAAATACTGTATTGTTAAATTTAAATCGTGTTAGGCAGACTAATGATGGTTATTACCACAATCTGCCAGCCTATAATAGTACCTGTGGATGGTGCTCGTCTCTTCAAGCCGGTATAGTGGAAGCGACTGCTGCCTGTAGAGATTTCTCTATAGTAGCAGTTGTTTCCGTTCATGGACCGCACTCTAGCTTTACATCAGGCGGAGTGTTGTCACATGCCGAGTTACAATAAGAAAGGGGGCCATTTTCAAGTGTAACACCCGTGAAGCACTTGTCGCGTTTAACGCGAGAAGTGTGCACTGTCAACCTGGACGGCGCACGTATGTTTCTTCAAGCCGGCATAATTATCTATTATTATCTATCGATCATTGCTGAACTGTATTGTTGACTATTTTGTGTCGAGTGGCAACATATTTGCTAAAGGCAAAGGGACTATTGCCCATGCAGCATAGTCTTCTATAAACAGAGAAAACTAACGCACGTTCACGAACAAGAATAATTATTTCTCTAGATATATTTTTTTTTAATTTTCATATTTACTTTATTTCAGGGTTTAGACTGCTGTTCAGACCATGCGGTGTCTTTCCATTATGTAAGCCCTGACCAAATGTACGTGTATGATTATTTAATATATCATCTTAGGCCTTATGGCATACAATTAGGTGCAGGGACGTTACCAAAGATACTTAGGGTTAATGAAAATAAGACTATTGATGGGAAAACGTGAGTTTCGGATAAAATTTATTCATAATAAAGGATGACTTACATATCTACACGTCGTACTGTAGCAAAGCGGTGTTTATCTTAAAGGAGAATATCCATTTTTGGGCCCACTTGATACCTAATAGTTTGGTAACAAAATGATATTCTAAAATATATTTTTTTTATTAATTCATCTTAATTATATCAACACATTATTTACCAATCAATAGATAATGTTTAATTACATAAAAAAATATTATAGCATTTAAAATAATAATAACCATAATAGAAAACATCTAATTATTTAATAATCCGAGTGAAAAAATCAAACTAATTGGTAATAAAGAAGTAGATTTATTTTTCTACAAAATTAACTAAAAATCAACGACAAACTCGAGAAAAAAATTGTCTTAGGCGAATGGGCATTCTCCTTTGAAAAATCATTGTGAAAATTGTACAGAAAAAAAACAGCCTGTATAGTGAGGTACTATGAATAAATTTTGTTTTCACTACTCACCGATAGGTTCGCATTTACTTCAATTTAAAGGGGCTATTCACAGTCTTGCATTGCAGTCCGTGAAGGAAATAGGGTAAAGCTCATTGTGCCTTGCCCGAGATCTGCATACTCCATTGTTTATAGGACAGTGTGTGCGCTGTACTCGTCTTGTTTGATGGCAAATGGGCATTATAAGAAGCGACTTGTTAAGGTGAAAGCCAACACCTGAGTGTCCGTCCATACATTTTGTTTTACCACATTGTTCATAGAATATATAAAATGCTTGTGAAATATAACTAATATAAAATATTTAAAATGCATTTTATATATTTTGTGCCGTAGCTATTTGTTTATTATAGTGATTTGCGATAATAATTAGTGCAGAGAAAGTTATTAAATTACTTCATTTCAACATAAATCTGCTATGCTTCGAACAATGTGGTAAAACAAAATGTATGGACGCTCAGGTGTTAGCTTTCACCCTTAAACTTAAATAGAAAATTTTCCACAAAATATGTAACAAAAAAATATTATTATAACAATAAAAAACCGCATTGTAGGTTTTATAAATTTTATACCAAAGACAATTAAATACTTAATGTAAATAATATTCTTAAGGCCAATTTCACCAATTTATTTAAAGTGTGTTCAAATTGGTAAAATTTTTGTGATAAATAATATCATTTAATTATAAGTGTAAGTCAATATTGTTAAAAATAATTGTCTTATTAGACTCTAGTTCTGAGGAGTGACGTCATCATTCTGTACGCTCGTAATTTATATGCAAGCGTAAAGAAATATGACGTGATACTTTAAGATTATTATTTCAGGGTGTGTTTTTCTTTTCAAAGCATTTATAATTTAAGTTTATTTTGTATATTGGATATTTTATTTGAGAGGCTCGATATATCAATCTCATATTATATTAGTTTAAGTTTTAATTAATATTATAAATTATACTCAAACCAAAATATTCTTAGTGTATACAGGGCGAGGCAGGCTTGTAGCTATTTCGAATGGTAACACTTTTCTTCTCCTAATTTGCTAATATGACAGTTGACTATGCAGTCTATACTACCTCTGGTGACAGACTGATCTTTGTGCGGTTTATTTTTAGTTTTATCTGGCTAGAGACTCATGGGATCCTCAATATGCGACTCCAGCATCACATTTCGAGTGCGTCCACTTCCTGCCTATCTACGGCTTGAAAGTGTTACTTAAATAACCCGAAAGTTTGTCTACGTCCACTAAGATCCATTGGCTGGAACCCATGAGTTTAGGCGAAGTGGATTTTTAAGAAATAACGTGTGAATGATAATCGGCTTAAAGTTCCACTATTGTTCCACACAATTATTCTGGACATACTCGTATCTCCTAACAAAGTATGCTGAAAAAATTGTATTGTTTGTTTTCCAATCAATCACCACGTATCATAATATACGACCAAAGATTAAAATTGTATCTGAAAGAGTTATTTATATTATGATTTTTAAATATTAGTTTTAGGAAAAAAATATAGTGAAAAAGACGATAGAGATATTATTTATAAGCACATAGTAATATTTGCTGCTTGTTTTGTAATAATTGTAATAAATTGTTAAACTATTTTAATCAAGATTAAGTAGATATTTGAAAAACCAGCCCCAATATTTGTGATATCTGTGTCATTCACGTTTATTTTGAGTTAGAATCAGACCGTCCGACGTTTTAGGACAGTTCTATTGCAGTTGGCCTAATAAGCAGTTAGCGACTGCAGTCGGACTGCGCAGTCTTCTACAGTTTCGCGAAGCATCATATTTGCAGTTAGGTCTGCAATACAAATAGTTAAACCACAGTTGTATTACAACTAAAGTTAAAGTTTTTACTATAAGGAATTCTTATACAATACAATTGTCACGCCTTTTTCCTACAAGGGTAGGCAGAGACAACGAAACGCCACTTACCACGATCGATTGTATTGTATATTTCCTTTAGTAACAATCCGCCAAAAAACCGCGCGGCTAAAATCCGTGCGGTTTTTATCCGCATAACATCGTAATGTTTGATCGTCAGTGCAGCAGTGGTTAGAACTTGAAGAATCTCATTTGCATTGATTTTTTTGTAATAATATTTATTATTTTCATTTGCTCAACATATTTATTTTGTTCCTATTTTGAAATAAACGTTTTTTATGCTTTTTCATCGGTTTTTTTTTAACCAAAGATAGTATTATAGTTCCTAAAATAAAAAGCCAATATCAAGTATGTTATATTTTATTGAAATTAAAATTATTACTAAATCACTACTTATTCTCTAACTTAACACAAAGTTGCCTACTTTACTTAGGCCTTGATATTTAGCAATTAAGCGTTACATATGATTTATATAATTAAATGATAAACAAGTCGAAATAAATACAGAATTATTGCCCACTGTAAGTTAAGTAAATTTATAATAACACTAATATTAATTGTGAAAAAAACCCTATAAATAAATGTATTAATAACTAAATATAACACAAGTGAAACAAAAAAAAGTAACCCACCACCAAAATGCCGCCATTTTGAAATCAAAACATGGCGACTGTAACTTATGCAAAAAATTAAATTCACACATATATTAATAAATATTACACATTTATGTACAGGTAGACATCCCTACTATTCTTTAGCCGACAAAATATCATATGATACAAAATCAGTAATACATCTATTTTTTAATTAATATTAATTTGTTGTGGAAATATCTATTTTATGTCTTTTTTCTATAATAACACTGAACTGCGACCCTAGTATGGAGTAAGAACTTTAAAATTTCAGATAATGCGGGGCTCGGCAACTGGCTGACCGCAGACTAGATTGAAAATGAAAAACTGGATTATATTTTTCTAGGGCCGGATAAAACTGTCTGCGCACATTTGTCAAGGTGCAGCAGTTTCTTCTAGTTAATTCTAGTAGCTTCGATGATCTCCGGGACTAGTTTTGTCAATTGATTTTCGATATTATTTTAACATTAACAAAGTCGATAGTAGTTTGGCAGTTCCGCGTGCATCGCGTCAATGTTCATCCTGCCCCCGCGGTCTGTAGTAACGCGACCAAGCGAATCCATTAAAAAATATGCAAACGTGTTGGCTTACATATTTTCAGTTTTACAATATTGTGAACCTAATACTAATTGATTTATCTAAGTCTATAATGCCATACTATAGTTTGGGAGTCATACAGGCGGTGGATTGACGTCCTAAGATTTAATAAATACCTACGAATAATCAATGTGGACAACTGACCTAAGTGTAATAAACTATTTTAAACATTGAAAGCCCGTAACTTTCGTATTTATAGTGGCAGTTGCGTAGCGTATAGGTGGACCCCGGGGCGGAATAGTGGTGGTCACACCAGGGACTAAAAAAAGGGTGTCAAGCGCCAGGGCGGTCCATCCCCACCGCATAGCTATGTCACTGATAGTAGTCCGGCCTGATGTTAAACGTAGAGTGCCATCCACGAGAGGTGACAACTATCACTATTTAATATTACGTTCTCTAACCTTTTAGAGATATAACGACGCAATAACAGAAAAAATACACAGTCAATTGTTTGAAAATAATTATACAAAGAACATACCTAGATAATATTATAAACGGTTAACGGAAAACTATAAGAAAAACTTCTACAATATCTTATACCTACAAAAAGGCACCTTCTAGGTCCAAATAATAAGAAGAAAAAAAATAATTGTCCTATACAATAAGTCAAAACCTAAAAACAAAACTAATTAACGTGAAAGCCAACACCTGAGCGTCCATACGTTTTGTTTTACAACATTGCTTGAAACATAGCAAATTTAGCTTGAATTTAAGCAATTTTATAACTTTCTCAGCACTAATTATTATCGCAAATCACTATAATTAACAAATAGCTACAGCATAGAATATATAAAATGCTTGTGAAATATAAGCAATATAAAACGTTTAAACTATTTAAAATGCATTTTATATATTCTGTGCTGTAGCTATTTGTTTATTATAGTGATTTGCGATAATAATTAGTGCTGAGAAAGTTATAAAATTACTTTAAATTCAACATAAATTTGTTATGTTTCAAACAATGTTGTAAAAGAAAATGTATGGACGCTCAGGTGTTGGCTTTCACGTTAAATTAGGTACAAATTACCATACATATTCTTTTTGTAACATACTCATTTATGTAATCTTCATTGAAAATAATTCTTTTTCTTGTGTAATGGTCTGGAAAAAAAACTTACTTTAGATTTTTTCAAAGTACAAATAGTAAAGTTAACAGTTTAGATGTTACAAGAGATTCTGCACTGTATCAATTTCTTTCCTTTTTTTTAATGGTTATATTAAGCAAAAGTAAATTGTAGCATATGGAATAGTACGGCCTAGCACGCATTGCGACAACGAAATCAAGAAAAACGAAGCAAGAAAAAAAAACTCGATTTTGTATAGCAACAGCCTTGTCTAACAATAACGAACGCGCAAATTCCCATTATCAATAATAACATTTAACATATTCTAGCTTAACATCATGCAGTGTGGTCAGAAGCGAAGCTAGTAACTAGTTTTAAGAAAAAATTGTTATACATACTTGCCATCAACGGGGGAAAAGAAGAATCCCCTCGGTTTTGACATTCTTGTGGGTAGAGCTGGTGAACTAGGCCCGGGGCATGCCCATTGGGCCCAGTAGTCACCTGGCAGACGAAGTAGTAACTTCATTACCTGAAAAACAAACACATTAACATTACTTCAAAAATTTAATTCGCTGTGTTGCAGAGAGGAGTTAAAAAAACTTCAAAATACACCTCCAAAAAGGAATCAAGCCAAAGATGGTAGTAGACCAGGTTATGAACCAGCACCAGGCTGGTACACACCTCTGGAAGGGTCGAGGAAATTAATAAACTTACATTAAACATCTGCGCAGTAGCAGCATACATTTCAGTTCCTTGCAAATGTCCGTAACCGACAATGGTTGGACCGAATATCTTAGCCAAATTTTCTATGGGCATCTCACATTCAGGACTTTCTGCCACTCTGAAATATTTAATTATATAGAGGAGGTCTTATGAACTACATTTACCACTGAAGTGTACAGATTAAATGGTAACTCACTCATACCACTTTGCCCCCACACTAGAACTACTAAAAACTATACATCCAGAGTACTAAATTATTATTATTATTTTTTTTTTGTTATATGACCACACTCCGCCTGATGTTAAGCCAGAGTGCGATCCATGAACGGAGGCGACTGCTGTCAGAGCAGGGGATCTGCAGACAGCAGTCGCGCCCGCTATGCCGGCTTGATGAGATGCCTCTTCACACTGAATTGAATGTCGTCCGAGTGCTATGGACGGACAAATTGTGGTCGGTTTCAACAACAGTCGTCGTGCGTTGTTGATTTCGCCCGCAAAAGTCAACCGAATCTTACAAAACTGGTCGACAGTTTAACCACATTAGTTGTTTTGTGGTTGGAAGCGTTACGTGCGAGTTAAGCTTTAAGCTAGCACCGAGCCTCTTGCAGCCATCTAATATAAATTTACAAAATACTGTAAATATAGAGAAATTTACGTGTGTTCCAGTGCACTGTACAGATCAAACTGTCATTATATGGCAATCAAAATTTGTAATAATTTGCCGATTGATATAAAGCTTGTGCCGAAAGAATGTTTTAAGAAAGTACTTTATAATTGGTTGTCACAGAAATGTTTCTATAATGTGCAAGAGTTTTTAGATCATAAGTATTGACTAAATTAAATTGTATTGACATTAGATCCAGTAAATAAATAGATTTCATAGATTTTTATAGATTTCATAGTTAATATACATATTATATTATGTTTGTATAAAATTTTGCATGCTGCAAAATGTGGTGGAACATGTGGACAAATTGTTATTTAACACCCTTTTACCATGTTTCAGGCAATAAACAAATTTTCATTTCATTTCACATGCAAGTTGACTAATTGCCTTGAATGCTCCTTATATTTATTACTATACTTTCGTAAACATAGCATACCTCTGTAAATGCAACAATACGAAAGCCAGAGTATCTCTGTTAGGTTGCGGTAACTGTGTGATAGCCTGCACTATACTAGCCGTGGCGTCACTATCACGCAAGTTCGCCGCGGACATAAAGTCGGTCCACAGAGCCGCCGAAACCAACGGCTCGCGTAATGTACGAAGAAAATCCTTGACACAGCCGCATAGAGTGTGAATTTCTTCGCCGCTCAGTTGAGGTGAACCAGTACCGCGGAGAAAACGTTCCTGTGAACAGAATATCGGAGTTAAATTGCAATTTATAAGTATACTTCTATGAGAAGAGATTAACAATATTTAGGTAACTTAATAATAGGCATTTAAGGAAGCTTCAGAAGATTGATAGTTGCAAAATTGAATCCAATGAATGCAAAAAAAGAACTTGCAGATTTCAACACATTATACTGTAATTTACGTGATCTTTCCTGTGGTATAATCGTAGGTATGGGCGGACTAAGGCCTAGGCAACCTAGGCACGTGCCTAGGGCCTGTAATTTTAATTATGTTTATTTAATTTTCGTTCATGCATATTTTTCCTTTTTTTTTTCTTGGATTCCAATAATTAAATAGAACTACATGCTATAAAACCAAACGCAAAGTATGTATCATGACTGAAAAATAGGCCCGGAATTACAATGTTTCCTAGGGCCCGCTTTGGCCATCTGTTACTGATCATAGGAATGTGTTAATACACTTATGTGTACCCGGTATAT
Organism: Tinea pellionella; assembly: GCA_948150575.1. NCBI lineage: Eukaryota > Metazoa > Arthropoda > Insecta > Lepidoptera > Tineidae > Tinea > Tinea pellionella. Next base: position 1,027,845 of record OX411258.1, read on the forward strand.
GTCTTAATTATTAGATGACCTTCTGCTCTTGATTCAAGTGACATCAGTCTCTATTTTTTAATATATTTTAGTATTAAATTTGTTTCTGGATATTTAATTTTTGTTTTAATGCCTGTACTAAGAAAAATCACAGTAAAATAACAAGGTTCCATTGGTACCTCATCACCAATGAGATCATAATCATAATTTAGCGAGATTTCAGCACGAGTCTCAACGGTTGTGAGTTAACTCGTCCTTCCGCTAGACCACGGGCCTCTCTATAGAGAATAAATTTTAAAAAAAGTAATAAAAACCTTTAGCCGTTTAACATCCTTTTCCAAAGCGCTAATACGGTACAATCCACGTTCGCTAAGTCCACGCTTCTCTATTTCATTAATACAATGTACCAAAAGCGCGGGAACCATCGGCGGCGTAGATGGCGCGAAGTCTGTTATGCAACCGTCCTAGAAGATAGAAAGGTACAAAAAACAATTCATTGTAAAAAAATTATACAAATAAATCGCACATTTCGAGAACAAATATTCATAATTAGATTTTTTTTTTTTAATAGTACTTCCGCTTGATGTATGATGGCATCCTGACATTCTGAGTCTGCCATCCTGGGGTAGTACCACCACTTTCGAATGTAACACCCGTGAAGTGAGCCCATCGCGTTTCGGTAATAGTTTGAAAATAGCTAGGTATAACAAGAGGTGTGTGCACTATCAATCTAAATGGCTGGTCTCCAAGCCGGCATAGTGGAGGCGACTGCTGCTCTCACAGGTTTATCTGTAGTAGCAGTTGTTTCCACTCATGGACTGCACTCTAACTTTACATTAGGCGGAGTGTTGTCACATGCCGAACTACGATAAAAAACAATATATATATTCAAAAATACACTCATCACACTCTGGGTTTCATCCCTAACTGATGGAGATCCAAGCTCAAGATCAAAGTTTTTTGAATCCCCTTATTTAAGTAATATTTCAGATTAACCCAGAAGTTCTGGTCAAGTTTAGGTTAAACTAAGCGGAGTGTGAAAAAGCACCTTCTCAGGCCGGCATAGTAGTGGCGACTGGAGCCACCGTGTTAGCGGTTCTCCAGTCGTCAGTGCTCATGGACCTCCACTGCGCTTACCATCAGGCCAGTCGAGGTAACATGTGTCAAAAAAAAAAAAAACTTACCACATTCTTAGATGCCGGTCCAGGTGCCACACACGGTAACGGCAACAGATTACGACACTCCGCATGCGCCAGCCCACGACACGACTCACAACGAACACCTACTTTGGCGAACTTTATTCTGGAAACAATCAATCAAAAATATCAATTAAAACATAGTTATATCTCGAATTATTTGCTGTGATCCGGCATCAAACCCGCTATAAAGCCAAACAAGAGAGCAAATGAAGGTACCAATATTTTTAGAACAAATAAGTACCGTGATAAGAGCGGCCGTGGTCTAGTGGCAAGGCGCGTGAACTCACGATCGATGAGACCCGTGTTCGAACTTTGTTAAATTCTGACTGGTACCAATGTAACTTTGTTATATATACTTTGGTCGCTCAGTGCCTATAGGCACTATTAGAGAGTGGTAGGCAGACTGATGGTGGTTATTAGCCCAGTCTGCCGTCCAGGGATAGTACCACCACTTTCGAATGTGACACCCGTGAAGTGACCTTGTCGCTTTTCGAGAATAGTTTGAAAGTAGCCAGGTATAACGAGAGGAGTGTGCACTGTCAATCTAAGATGGTACAAGTTCGTCTCCTCAAGCCGTATAGTGGAGGCGACTGCTACCCGCACAGGTTTATCTGTAGTAGCAGTTGTTTCCATTCATGGACCGCACTCTAGCTTTACATAACGTGGATTGTTGTCACATGCTGAGCTACAATAAAAAAAACCTCGAATCAAACCGATACACACATTGCCCTATCATTTTGTGATACCTAATTGAATGTCCCTTGGAGTGTCCCAATGAGCCCAGTCTTGGGACATCTTGTACATAACAATTGAATGTAGCGAAAAAAAATGTACTAACGTTTTCCCACAAGGTCCACAGATTTCCCTCTTGTAGAAGTTTTTGGCTACAAAGTTGTGTTGTCTCTGCCTAGCGCGAGGGGAGCCTGCCATAATATCGGTTGCACGAACCGATGGAGTACGCTGCGGTTGACGATTATCAGGTCCACTATCTATATCTGCAAATGATCAAACTTCATTTCTTAAACATGTAATACAGAAAATATAGTTTCACAGGGAGCAGTCGCCTCCACTATGCCGGCTTGATGATAGGAATGTGCACCATTCAGATTGACAGTGCACACTCCTCTCATTGGGTACTTCCGAATTGATCCCGAAACGCGACAAGGTCGCTTCACGGATATTACATTCGCAAGGGATGGCATTATCCACTAATCGTGGTGGTGGGTGGTACATTCATGGATCACACTTTAGTTTTTTATCAGGCGGAGCATAGTCTTAACATTTTTTTTTTTTTATTGTAGCTCGGCATGTGACAACACTCCGCCTGATGTAAAGCTAGAGTGTGGTCCATAAATGGAAACAACTGCTACTACAAAGAAACCTGTGCAGGTAGCAGTCGCCTCCACTATGCTGGCTTGAGGAGACGAGCATGTACCATCTTAGATTGACAGTACACTCCTCTCGTTATTATTATTATTTTTAATTTAACACGTCATCGCGTCATATGACCGTACTCCACCTGATGTTAGCCAGAGTGCGATCCATGAACGGAGGCGACTGCTGTCAGAGCAGGGGATCTGCAGACAGCAGTCGCGCCCGCTATGCCGGCTTGATGATGATATATTATATAATATAATAATAACAATAAACGTTTATTTATAATTTTCAGTTATTTCCTCTTTTTTAGGTTTGTCGCTTAGCTTATTTGTAGCTACGTTGATCTACAATAAAAATAAACTATTTTCTTCAGTGCACTCCGCCTGATGTTAGGCCTGAGTGCAATCCCTGAACAGAAGCGACCGCCATCGTGTTCGCTATATTATTTGAACGCTTGCGATTAAAAACCTGGTTAATATCAAAATGAAAAAAAAATGGGTGCAATGTGTGGTGATTTTAGCGATAAACTGACCAGTTGGCGGCGGTGCACTTGGTGTATAACTATCATGAACACGTTTCTTATGTTGTGGTGTTTTAGGCGTCTGCGGTACCGGAGCTTCATCACTACTCTCTGATATAGGAAGCTGTAAAAAAAAACAATTTATTAAAGCCTCCAATTCACAATTTACTATATTGGTAATAACTTATAATAGAAGCCACTGCCTATCCCCGTGGGAAAAAGGCGTGACAATTGTATTGTATTGTATAATACAAAAACAGACTTTCAGAGAAAGCCGGAGTTTTATTTATCTATTTATTTTATTTATTAAATCAGCACAATAAATGTGACATCCCACTAGGGCATGCTAAATTTAAATTTACAATATTATTAGAAAAATAATTATAACAATAATAAAATAATAAATTACATTAATTTACACAAATAATTAGTCATAAAAAAAGATGTAACATGAATGATGAATGTAACTAAGACCCGTGAAGTGACCTTGTCGCGTTTCGGAAATAGTTTGAAAGTAGGCAGGTACAGGGAGAGGAGTGTACACTGTCACTCTAGATGGTGCATACTCGTCTCCTCAGGCAGGCATAGCAGAGGCGACCGCTGTCTGTAGAGATTTCTCTGCAGTAGCAGTTGTTTCTATTCATAGACCACACTCTAGCTTTACACTAGGCCAAGTGTTGTTATATGTTGAGCTACAATAAAAAAAAGATAGGTACTTCACAATATGGAGCGAATATGAAAGAGAAGTGTGGAGTAGTAAAAGCAGCAATTCAAACCGACATAAACTATGATTAATTTGTTAATTTGCGGAATATCCATAACCAATTTACCTTGCATATAATCACCAGTAAAATTGATGTTAGTGAGGATGTATACACAAAAACGGAAATAGATTCCACCTGTGACCAAGATTTGTACTTACGAAATTCTGAGGTGGTTTGAGTTCATGATTGGTTGGCTTTTCCAATGTTAATGTTGTGGTTGCAGTAGCCATTACTTTCGAACCTTGTACTTCAAGAACCTAATGAAATTTATAGTTGAAAAATCAATTTGCATTTGAGCGATCCCTTTGTTTGCAGTCTCATTGCCTTTTGCTTTCCAAATGCCTATAATACTATGCTGAGCTTCGATAAACACTTACATTCTTAGTAGAAGATGACGATCGTCGTTTTTTCGTGGCAGGTGCGGAGTCTCTCGCACTCCAAGCGCCTCTCTGCACCCAGGAACGACGTGTAGAAGCCAGAGATAGATCGAGATCGTCCTCAGAACGAGAGTATGACATCTCGGAAAGAAGTGTACCTGGGAGGAATATAGAAATAAAATAAACCTGCTGTAACTTTCTGCCGTTCTGGGGTAGTACCACTAGTTTCGAATGTAACACCTCTGAAATGACCTTGTCGCGTTTTGAGAACAGTCTGGATGGTGCACATTCGTCTCCCTAAAAGTATAGTGGAGGTGACTGTTTAGTTTATGAACTATGTAAAATTTCTGTACAAATGAGTTCCATTATTTTTTATTAGGTTCTCCAGACAATTGTTGTCTGGAATAAACTGCTACTTAGTGATCAACAGCACTAAGTTTGCAATATAGAATTTATTATTATTATTAAAAACTTACCAGTAGAATTAAGTTCAGGTATTCCAGTTAACTTAGCATGAGGATCTTGGTGTGAAGCACCATTGAGAAAGGCCAGCTTCTGCAGTGTCTCATCATTTAATTTTGTTCTATTGTCATTGAATAACAAATCACGAGCCATGTCCAGCAATTTATTCTGAAAAGTTTTTTTTTTAATTATTATTAGTTATTTTTTAATAATTTTTGGCAAATTAAATGCTGATTTGTTTGCAATCCTGAAGTAGAACCCCTGTGACCTTGTCGTTTTGCGATCAGTTTGAAAGTAGTCAGGTATGACAAGTGTGCTCTGTCAATCTGAATAAAGCACACTCATCTCCTCAAGCTGGTATAGCGGAGGCGGCAGCCACCTGCAGAATTTGTGTTGTCAATTTCCGTTCATGGACTACACTAACTTAACATCAATGTTGTCATATCCCAAGCTACAATAAATAACAATAATTAAATTAGGAAATTGAATAATAAAACATCAAGTTGAAAACAACAGCCAGAGCCGAGATGAGGATTGGAGGTTATACCAGGCTACTTTCAAACTATTCCTGAAACACAACAAGGTCGCTTCACGGGTGTTACGTATGAAAGTGGTGGTACTACCCCAGGACGGTAGACTGGACGGATAACCATCATCAGTCTGCCTACCACTCTTTAAGTTTAAAATAACACTCACTAGATCGCTATATTTCTTCAAAACAATATTTCGTTCCTTCTTCTCACCATCAAGAAGTTTCCGAACATGTGCAAACTTCGCCTCCCATTTTTCTAACTTAGACAATGTAGCGTCAAGTTCCGTTTGAAGACGAGCTGCCTCTGCTTCTGCTGCAGCCCACTTCGACCTGACCCATTCCATTTGCTTAGCAAACTCAAGGAAACCTAACGAAGAATCAAAATTTTTTAATTATTATTAATATATTTATTTATATTTTAACATTTTAATACACAAATCTTTGGTTATTTTTGGTGGTTTCTAATTATACATTTGTACTGTTCTGAATGTTGAGTTGAATCCACGCATTTACAGTAAGGTTCAAGACAGAGCTGCGCACAAAAATGATCATAATGAAGACCATAAACCTACCTACATTACAGATTTCCTAATATTAGCCATCTCACCATATTTTACTATAATTAAATATTTGTCGATTACGTTAATATAAAATCATTTAAAATTCAATATAAAACATTTCAGTACGAAGATAATTTATTATTGAAAAGCAAAACTTACGTTCTTCGGAGGACCCATCATTCAAGACAGCATTTATCCGATTTATATCATCAAACTGTGCTATAAATGATAATGTTATACTTGCAGTACTGTCTGAAGTATCCGACGACATTTTATTTAAATTTTAATTAATAATCTAAAAGTAAACTCAGTATTAATAGAAAATTCACATCTCACTACGCTCTTCCCTCGTCCGTTCAACGCCGAATTAAAAAATAACGGTCAGAGCAAATCACCTTTTGACAACGACAAAATACGTTCATAAACATATCAATAATGAATAAAACAAATAACTTGGGCATATTACAATTTATTATTTAAATATAATTATTATGCATTTATTTAAATACGCTATACTCAAATTTAATAAGAGTAAATGGTATATAAACAGAAAAGTCTTCATTAATGGGGCAAAATTTTACTGTGTGCATATTTTGAACGTATTCACACCGACTGATTCAAAATGTTGCCAAGAATATAAAATTTTCCGAAGTAATGATTGACGTGATACAATTTCATACTTTTTAGAATTTTTATAATTCATATTTTGACTTTTAAATACAAGAATATAACGTATATTGAAGAGCAGAAAGCATTCAAAGTTTGTAGATTACTTCTTTACGGTTAAAAGTGATTATTCCTAGTACTGTTACAAGGTCACGTTTTCAAAATATAGTACTACATAATATCGATCTATATCTATATTTGCCTTTTACTGTTATACTCTTTATATCTATACAAATAAATATAATTATTTATAAATATATGTGGGGATTATTAGTATTCATATTATGGTAACATTATTATTAAATTGACAGTGACAGGTGAGTTCCTATTGGTCGTATTTTCCAGTCGAATAATTGGCCGCCAGAGCGCAGTGACGTTTGGCCGAGTGAGGTGGGGTGTTCGCGTAGGACGCTCTCCTGGGCGAATTATTTGTGAAATTATAATTATTTTCGATTCCATCGGCCGTTAGCTCGGTTCCGCGCCGGAGTAGCCATGGCGGACGACGAGAATAATTGTGATGAAGGTACTGAGATGAAAGCGGGTCAGATTATGCGACTTCGCGGTCGCAAAGGAGCTCTGAAAAAGAAAAATGTTTACTTCGTGAAGGATCACAAGTTTATGCCGAGGTTCTTCAAGCAGCCGACATTCTGTTCCCACTGCAAAGATTTCATATGGTGAGTTATTACCTGTATTTACTTGAGTTAAAATATGTAGATAAAAATACCAAAATTTGTTTGTTTACATTTTACAACGAAGCGAGCGAGGCGCCTGTGGATTTCTTTTCACGCGGGTTTATTATGATTGTTATCGCATTGTCGCTAGTTACGCTCGTATTGTGTGTGAATTATACAGATGTAGGTTACTGGGACTAGGAGAATAAAGTACATTATTTACTATTTCAACTACAATTTACTATTTGAAACTATTAGCGTTGATCTGGATCTGTGTCCAATTGGAATCGTGTACAATTCCAATATTATTCATATTTATACTCAAATACAGATTGATATAATATTAAATACCAATCTATATAGATTAAATAAACATACTTAAATATATATAAAAATAAACTAATTACATAAACTTAATATTTTTCCTTTGAATAAATGCTTTTATTTACGTTGTGAACTGTTAAATTTCCAGTACCATCTGGGTTATGAATATTTAAATGGATAATTGTACACTCCTGGGGTAGGCAGACAAAAAGACAAACTCTCATTATCCTCTAAATATTAAAATACTCTTCCCAAGTCCTGCCTACCCTGAACCTATGTTGATTGAAGATTATGAATATCTATAGTCTATAGCTCAACATCTTTGCCTCGTCGACTGTAGTCTAGGTCAGTTGTCAAAAATATGTATTAGAGGTCTGTTAAAAAAATATCTCTTTGAGGGCTGTGGGTTCGAATCCAACTTCTGACACCATATTTTGGTGGGTTCAGGTTGAAATAAAATAGATGCTTCCGGATTCTTGTTTATGCAGTATTTTCTTAAAAACTGACAGACTACAGTTGATGAGGCAAAGATGTTGAGCTATAAACTGTAGCCATTCATAACAATATCTAATGATATTTTTTTTTTTTTTTATTTTTTTTTAGCACGTCATATGACCGCACTCCGCCTGGTGTTAAGCTAGAGTGCGATCCATGAGCGGAGGCGACTGCTGTCAGAGAAAGGGATCTGCAAACAGCAGTCGTGCCCGCTATGCCGGCTTAATGAGATGCCTCTTCACACTGCGCTTGATTGTATATTTGTATATGTATATATATAATTGTAAATTCTATGTTTTAAAATATGTCTCTATACTATCTACAACTCACTCTTGCGAGTAAACAGTATTTCCACCATAATGCTATTTTAATTTATTACTACTTTCATAATATAGGTAATTGTTGAATAAAAATATGTTTAGTAGGTAATATAAATTATTATTATTAATTATTTGGTACTTTTGGGACCTCCTACACAGGATCATCACAATAAAACGTGATTTTATAGTAAACCAGCTTTTCTTTATTACATTTCTATGAGAGAGAGAGAACAACAAAACTAGACCATAAACAACTACATCTTTCATAGACAATTTTAAAATATTCTTAACAATTATATTACAGATATAATTAAATATAACAGATGACAAAATTGGTTGAACATGAGAACATTATTTCTACTTTTAACAACTATGTTTTAATATATATTTTAAATCATGTATCTGGGCAATAAACGATTATTAATATTATTATTAAAATATTATAATAAATAGGAACAGCAATTGTCAGGCCTTTTTCCCACAGGGATAGGCAGAGACAACTTATGTTTGTTAAATTAGTTACGACTATTTTTTTTTTTCTGAATTTATAATTCTTTTTTTTTTGTTATTATAAACACAGGCTATAATTGACGAGTTTCTTATGGCTGCCTTCTAGTCATATGCCTTTCCGAAGCCAAAAGTGGATTCTGATGATGAACAAGTGCATGTCAAGTCCATGTCTACATTAATAAAGGATTTTCATTTCATTTCATTTCAACGGAACGCCACTTACCACGATCCTGACACAACACCTTCCCTATAATAAATAAACTAAATTTTAAACTAGACAATCTATGTTATTTAGTGTCTTGAGTCTCGAAAAACGGCATTTTTTTTCAACTCAATGAAAGACATTCTGTCTCGAAAATAGATACAATGTGTTGAGATCTTTATTTAAGAGTTATGTGTTTATTTTTATGACGCGACTCGCGTACAGAGGAAATTAGAAGTTTATGCTTTTGCTTTAGAAAGAAAAACGCTAGGAATTTCCGACACTAAATAGTTGAGATGAGTTATGTAAGTGTAATGAAATATCAGTATTTTCTTTTAAAATGCTCCTCCATTACGAAACTAACATTAATTTATTTAATGGGGACCATTGAGCTATATATACTAGAGGAGCAAACCTCATACATTTGACATGAAAAAAGCGTAGGTCGCTTCAAACGATTTGATAATGTCAATCTCGGCTTACGTCAAGTCAAACGGACAAAGAACCTAAATGTGGCCGTGGCCATATTTTCTCACGCCTCACATTGTGAGCGTCATTGCACATCTAGTTGTATATATCAATGATGGGGACCGTTTCGTTAGATGGTTTTTGAGAACTCGATATTTGAAAATACGCTTGCAGGTTTAACTGTCGAGAGAGTGTGCACTGTCAATCTGGATGGTACATGCTCGCCTGTAGAGATTTCTCTGTTGTAGCAGTTGTTTCCATTCATGGACCGCACTCTAGCTTTACACCAGGCGGAGTGTTATCACATGCCGAGATACAATAAAAAGATATCACACGTGTGAGAAGAAGGTCTTTCCGGCCCGACCCATAACGATTTAAGTTAGCCGCGACATCAACTTTCGCGGAATAACGTTTTCCCACCCTTGAACTTCATAAATGCCGATTGGCATCTTGTTTAAATAAGAACAGAATATTGTATGTCCAACCGAAGCCCTTTTTGTATTTTGATGTCGAGATATTACTGGAAGATATCAGCTAGATGCAGTGATGCGGACCTCACGCACAACGATCGACCATAACTTCTCAATTACAGAAAAAGAGCCCGCGAGAAATTACCTATATAAAAAATAATGTTTGTTTGTCCTATCGGCATTTCGATACTACCAGACAGATTTGAAAAAAATATATATATATTTTATAACGTTTTTTGAGGAAAATTATAGTCTTCCTTTTTTTTAAACGTTGTTTTCTTAGGAATGGTTTAACGTACAATATTGTATTATGAGTATAACTTATTCATTTAATATTTAAAACGAACTGAAGTTCATACAAAAACAACCAAGTGCGGGGGCTTTTGTATGTATGTATCTAGACCTACATACACAAATATGTACCTACGCTAAATCCTCGTATAACATGACGTGACAGTAACACATGAAACAACATGAAGTGTTGTCAGTAAACAGTGCGCAAGCGCATGTGGCGCGGCTTGACGTAGTAAATCACTGAAAATAAGGATTACTTCAAACATTTCGCAGCTGAAATTGCACATTAGACAGATGTGATCATAACAAATTACAATAACGTGTTTTATAAAAATTTTATTCTAGTATTTTTAAAATTTTTTGGAAATTATTTCACGAAATATTTTTAATCGTCATCATCAACTGTCACGCCTTTCTCCCACAGGGGTAGGTGGAGACGACGCAACGCCACTTGCCACAATCCAGACACAACTTCTTCGCTTCCCTCACTAATATTTTTTATTACTTTTATTATTATTTAAGGTAATCATCGATAATTAGAATGAACACTGAAAATATAGGACTGGTAGGTAAGGTACTTGGTTGGTTATTGATGATGGTTGAAAGATGGTTATTATACCCAGTCTGTCTGGGGTGGTACTACCACTTTTAAGCGTAAACTCGTTGCGCTTCGGAATCAGCTTGGAAATAGCCAGGTATCATAATGAGGGGAATGTACACTTTAATGCGTCTCCTCAAGCCGGCATGGCGGCACTGCGATTGCTACCTGTAAAGGATTTTTTTATTTATTTATAAAAGTATGCTAACAATTAGTTACCGAGGTTTCTGTTCTAGGGGGTACCTGTATTACTGGGTGCCCCTCCTCTCATCTCTAAGAATTTTCCTATTTAAAATAACATACAAGGTAGATTTTAAGATTTAACAAAAATAACATTAAGTTAAAATAAAACAATTGAACTTAAGACCCTGTAGTCATTTATTATAGTGGTTACCTAGCAGTTGTTTCCGCTCATGGCCTGCACTCTAGCTTAAAGTGCGCAGTATCGTTCCCAAGTCCGTGAAGTGCCGTGTGCCTACCTTAATCTTAGAATCCTACTTAATGAAACGCATATCAAGTTCAACCTTATTTCTCAACACTGTTAATATTTTACATACAATTGCTTTATTACCCAAACGACGTGTATATAAGTTCATTCACAATAATTTATTCGTTTTGAAATATATTAAGGGCGAGGTTTCATTACGGCGCGATAAGCGATTCGACTAATATACGCTGGTCATTATGTGCCCAATGTAATTAGAATTAAAATAAATTTAAAAAAATTAAACAGGGTTCTTCACACGCATTGCTTAAACACATAATAATATTTATTATTATTATTATTTTAGATGCCTATTTTTTTTTTTGTTATTTTGTTAGTATTTAGTTAGTTAATCATAAAAAAATAGTTAGTAATTTGAACACGGGTCTCATCGATCATGCCTTCTACCGCTAGACCACGGGCCTCTCTAATTTGTAATTATTGCAGTTAATGATTTTTTAAAAACTTATTTAAGAACCTTGACGGCCTTCTTGAGACGTCAGGTTATCTGTCTTGAATTATGTTCCTAAACTTGTGTTTCTTCAATTGTTAATGTGTAATAATGGTGGATTATTACACATTAAGTGTTCGTGAACGTGCGTGAGTGTGGGCAAACAATTCAAAAGAAGAGGAAACACAGGTTTTCCATTTTCCCTCCAAAACTCCGTAGGAAGTTTCAGTAAAGATTCTGCCACTTTACTGAAGCAATTTTTGACTTGACTGATACTTGACCTGACTGTTTGGCGTGATGAATGAATGACTCGTGATGCACAATATTATTAACTTGATGCAAAAATTTTTTTTTTGTAGCTCGACATGTGACAACACTCCGCCTGATGTAAAGCTAGAGCGCGGTCCGTGAATGGAAACAAATGCTACTACAGAGAAACCTGTGTTTTTTTTTTTACTTTTTTTTTTGACACTGGCAAGTTGTTACAATGCCATATAGAAGTTTTAAAAAAACCTTTGCCGTTTATTGTAGTTTATATTTAGACATACTCGTACTTTATCCAAGTCAAAATCACAATGAAAGCCACTTAATCAATCAAAAACAAAATATATGGGATTTGACGTTTTGCTGTCACTTTGTATGTAGCCATGGCTGTTTAATAATACGCTGATCGCGTCGCACGATTTAATGTAGCATCGGCCTTATAATCTTATAACGCACTTTGAATATAAAGTATGTGACGGACTTTTGGGTTGTCTAACGTGTATAACTTGTGCGTCATCAAATGTGCCTTTTACCGGTTTGCGAGAGTTTAAAAATAAATTAATTTATTGTTTGTCAATGTTCTGTACGGAGTCCGCAATTTTTCTTTTTTTGTATTAACTAAATTGTTATCGTAGGTCTATAAAATTTTGTTCACGCAAGTGTTTTGGGGTCCGTAATGTTTAGCGGGACGATAAGTGGGAATGGAGTTTTGGTTTAATTTCGTTATCTACTATACTTAAGGAGTCTTACCTATGTCGAAATAATATGCTGAGGTTTGCCGATACAAGTGGCCTTGTCGCGTTTCGGAAGCAGTTCTAAATGGTGCATACTCGTCTCCTCAGACCGGCATAGCGGAGGCGACTGCTGCTTAAGTTAGAGTGTAGTCTACGAGCGGAGACAGCTTCTACCAGTGACAGTGCACACTCTTCTTATTATTATACTTGGTTCCTTCACTCCTGATCCCGAAACGCAATTAAATCGCTTCACAAGCTTACGCTGTGTGGTAGTGCTATCCCAGGACGGCAGGCTGAGTTTACTAACCATCATCAGTCTGCCTGTATGGCGTAGATAGGCACACTTTATTGGGGAGTCCGGTAATGGTCGTGGTCTTCCCCGAGTTGCGATGTCTGTAATATGTACGTAAAATAACATCGTGAAAATATCCAAAGTAACAAATTAAATAGTACTCAATCATAAGATAGTTAAAGCGGTCGTAATTGAAACATATTAATTTTGTTTAGACCATTAACGTCTGTAGTCTCGCTGATTTATTTTATTGCGACGCCAACTGCCTGATAATTGCGCGTGTAACCTCGCTAGAAATATTACGTATTCTATCTATCATTGTGATAATATAATGTTGACTTTACGCCATATGGAGCGACAATATGTGTCACAACTTGTAGTCGTAGGTTTAGTTCTCTATTTAGTATTTTGTTTTCTAGCCTCTGCTGTGCCAGCGCCATCCAGGTTGACACCCGGTAGCGATATGCATACGATATGATAACACTCCGCCTGGTGTAAAGCTAGAGTGCGGTCCATGAACGGAAACAGCTGTTAACACAAGTAAAAGAGAATGCCCATTCGCCTAAGACAAATGGGCCCACAATTTTTTTTCTCGAGTTTGATGATTTTTAGTTAATTTTGTAGAAAAATAAATATATTTCCTTATTACCAATCAGTTTCAATTTTTTCACTCGGGTTATTGATTAATTAGATGTTTTCTGATGCAATATTTGAGGTTATTATTATTTTAAATGCTTTAATAATTGATGATATCTATTTATTATGTAATTAAACATTGTCTATTGATTGGCAAACAATATATTAATATAATTGAAATAAATTAATGAAAAACTTATTTATTTTAGACCATTCTTTTGTTACCAAACTATTAGGTATCTAGCGGGCCCAAAAATTCGTCCTATCGTCAACTATCATTAAAATTGCTTCCGTTAACTTCGACGGGTGAAAATTGCAACTGAAAACACAGTCGGAATGCTAATCACCTTTCCTATTGCCCTTTGGAATTTCATTTTAGTTTTGATCTAATTTTATAGTGATGTAAAAATATAATTTTACTATAAAACACGTAAAATTAGCTTCCTGGTACAAATGTTAATAAATTTAACGCTTTTATTGTCTCTTTTTATGTTTGTTGACAAGATTTACTTTTATGTTGTTTTTATTTATTTATTTCATAGCCGTATTAATAGTTAGCATAATTTATTAAGTTATATTAAAAATTTAATATTTTTTTTTTAAAATTACCTTTACCTTTTTAGTAAATAAGTAATACCATAATCTAGTGCCGCGAACTCTTAAATGTGTGAAATGAAATGAAATCCTTTATTAACGTAGGCATGGACTTGGCATGCACTTGTTCATCGTCAGAATCTACTTTTGGCTTCGGAAAGGCATATGACGAGAAGACAGCCATAAGAAACTCGTCAATTATAGCCTGTGTTTATAATAACATAAAAAAAAACTGAATTATAAATCCAGAAAAAAAAATAAATAATAATAGTTGTGACTAATTTGACAAACATAAGTGAATCATACTGTTTTTTTTTTTTTTTTTTTTTTTTTTTTATTGTAGCTCGACATGTGACAACACTCCGCCTGATGTAAAGCTAGAGTGCGGTCCATGAATGGAAACAACTGCTACCACAGAGAAATCTCTACGGGCTGCAGTCGCCTCCACTATGCCGGCTTGAGGAGACGAGCATGTACCATCTAGATTGACAGTGCACACCCCTCTCTTATACCTGGCTACTTTCAAACTATCCCCGAAACGCGACAAGGTCACTTCACGGGTGTTACATTCGAAAGTGGTGGTACTGCCCCAGGACGACAGACTGGACAAATAACCATCATCAGTCTGCCTACCACTCTTTAATAGTGCCTATAGGCACTGAGCGACCAAAGTACGTATAACAAAGTTACATTGGTACCGGTCTTTAGCGAGGTTCGAACACGGGTCTCATCGATCGTGAGTTCACGCGTCTTACCGCTAGACCACGGCCGCTCGTGGTTTTCTAGATCCCACAGAACCATGACCTAGTGTGGGATCCACCAGTAAATAAAATATGCAAACGCTAAATAAAAATATTATTATTATTATTATTAAATTGAAGATTGTGAGCTACAAAGCAGCCTAAGGTGTGGTGGGATTCGACCCTTGCCTCACGGCTTTAAGTCCACCCTTTGCCAATTGCTCAAATTAAAGTACAGTAATACCCCGCTTTACGCAAGGGATACGTTCCGCAAAAACTCGCGTTGAGTCAAATTCGCGTATAAGGGGGTCACGTTTGAGCAAAGAAATTGGAATACAATAGAAGACATGTTGAAAATAACACAGAATGTCTATAGTCTGCACTCTTTTAACTCACCAAATACTGAATACAAAATGATGAGACAAATATATACGTGACAAGACAGGCTAAAATTGAAGTGTCCAGTTTTGAGGCAAATGCATAGATTATAGACTATTGTATAGAAGTAAAATAGGGATGTAGTCAATACGTATATCGAGATGTAAATGCAAGCATTTATCGACTCTTCTATTTACTCTATGACCAATTTTTTAACACTTATTATTTATAAACTAGTTATTTAATTTGTGGCAGTTGTAGAAAGATGACATACTAATTTTAAAAAGTCTTATCAGCTATAATATCAGTGATAATTATAAAAACTGGACAGAAAAAAATACCTGTATAAAGGTCCAGCGGTAGATATGGGCGGTGGACTCACGGTTGGTGAGGCCCGTGTTCAAAACTCACTAAAATTCTAACCGGTAGTGCCCAAGCACTATTCAAAGAGCGGTAGGCAGACTGACGATGGTCCCATATTAGACCGGTCTGCCGTCCTGGGATAACACTATCACTTTAAGTGTAACATAGTCGTATTTCGGGATCAGCTTGGAAATTACCGGATGTAACGATAGTACTACCAACCAAGATGGCGTACATTCGTCTCGCACTATAACTTAACATCAGGCGGAGTACTATCATACGTCAAGCTACTATAACCGGCATTGTCTACCTACGTATAACGTCAGAGATATTTAGGTAGTCGTGAATAAAACTATTTCTCAATCAAAATCAGTATATTTAGAAAACTCTTGGATTGGTGGAACTTGATTGTTTAAAGCTATTAGGAGCAAAATGCTACGAACAAAGTCTAGAGTGTTTTGTCCATATAAACTCCAATGATTTTTATCAAATTATTTCTTAATAATTCATCTCTCGAAAATCTAAGACAATAATAATAATTATTAATAACAACAATAATATGCAATGTAAAACACCCATATGTAATAAAAAAAGAATAATTTAAAATATCGATATCCGTCTAGGACATGAAATAATATAAAAAAACAACACTAACATAACCTATAAAACGAATGTTTAATTTTTAAAATAAGACGGTTTTATTGATAACATTTATTGTCTACAAATAAAATGTTATATGAGAATAACTGCTCACCAAAAATTATACTGAATTAGAAGAGTTAATATCTTAGAAATACTCAAAAACTTTTTAAGAATATTTACCGGTGAAAACTCGTAAATTCCTCATTATTTTCTTTACGAGAGGTATGTGAACGGCAACCTAGTACTATACAAGCCATAACAATTCACAATATTTAAAATTAAAGAAATAACTTAAGAAATAAACAATAAAAAATACAAAATAACGAAACGACACAAACGTAAACAAATCCAAATGAAACCCGACTAAAAAAAGAAGTGTGTCGAACTGTGGATTTTAGAACAAAAATTCGAAGTTTTTTAAAGTAGTCGGCTAATCAAAAAATAATGACCAGAATGATGACCAACTACTACAAAAATGATGACACTTCAAGGAAAAAAAAGGCAACAAAAGCATTTCTATCTCTTTTTGTTGCATTTAATATCCTGGTAAGCTAAAAGAGCATAGAGTATCAGTTTTCTGCTGCTCCTTTGACGTGGATTCTATTATATTCCAATTTCTTTGCGTTTGAGCGTAACCAAAAGTCAATACATACTTTAATTCTAAAAACACATTCTGTGCTTATGCTTTTTTTTTTACGGAAAAATGTATCCAATGTCTTTTGGGTTACGTTTCGTTTACGGTCTTATAAAATATTTTCATTTTCAAATATTTTCATATTTCTATTTTCATTTCAATTATTTCACCGTTTTAAAACACGGTCATCATCACTGTCTATGCTCTGCGATATGTCCAAACCTGAATAAATCTTTGAAAGAGCCATTTTAGCGCGAAATTCGCGTAATATTTATTTTTTTATCTAATCTATGTATTTATATTCATTCATTTTTTAGCTAGGTACAAACTATTATTTTATTTATAAAATTTTCAATGCCGTATCTATTTAATTTATAGTATTTATTTTTTACTATCATTTATTTATTGCTTTTGTTTATTTTATTTTATTGTCAGAATATTTTATCACACCGTTCGCGTCCACCTGTCCGGGGTTCCAGCTGAAAACCAGCGCTACGAGCTGCCTCGTGTAGCTCGTTAGCACATGCTGAGCTGTGCGCCCTTTCGTCCCTACACATTCGCGTTCACACTTTTTTATATTGTCTCATAAATGTTGTACTGGGATGAATAAAGTTTTCTTTCTTTCTAAAACCGAAACCGCGCATAACGGGGTCGCGTAGAGCGGGGTAGTAATATATATAAATAAAATAAAATTTTGCGATTTTTTTTCTTTATTTTAATTAAAATGTCTATTTTATAACCCCTATTTGCAATGAGATTTTAGTTGCTATAATAGCTATGATCTATAGTAGCTAGTATGAGTAGTAATAGGAAAAAATGAACGATTCCTTTTAAACAAATGAGTCAGTCGTCTTAGGGAATGTCCATGAGGCAACGCGTCAAAAAACGCAAATCACCTCAAGGAAATACAGCTTGTTATATTGCTATATGATTAATTTCAAATTGTACTTTAATTAGCGTTTGTTTTATATTATATTTAATGTTGTAGTCGTATTGAATCAGACCTGGCCAAAACGTGGGCCTACCTTTTGTTTTAAAAAAAAATATATTGTAGCTGATGACAACACTCCGCCTGATGTAAAGCTAGAGTGCGGTCCACGAACGGAAACAAATGCTACTACAGAGAAATCTCTACGGACAGTAGTCGCCTCCGCTATGCGGGCCTAAGGAGACGAATATGCACCAATAGTGCACACTCCTTTCGCTATATTATAGGGAATGTAAGTTTTTACTGCTAACCTGCCGTCCTACCCACCACCACTTTCGAATGTAACACCCGTTAAGTGACCTTGTCGCGTTTCGGAAATAGTTTGAGAGTATCCAGGTATAACGAGAGGAGTGTGCACTGTCAATCTAGATGGTACACTGCTGCCCGTATAGGTTTCTCTGTAGTAGCAGTTGTTTCCATTTATGGGCCGCACTCTAGCTTTACATCAGGCGGAGGGTTGTCACATGCCGAGCTACAATAAAAAAAAAAACCTATCATCGCGTTAGGGGCATGAAAATTCACACTTTTGGTAAGAAATAAAACATTACGTGTTTTTGAAAAATAACTAGCCTCTATCACCTATCTTTACTTTTCTATCGGTACTTATGCAAGCACTAATAATAAAATAAAGAACGCTTTAGAGATAAATATATTAAATTGTAAGTAATGTCGGCGGGCGTGCTTGTGGGAATTTCTCCGCGGGCTTCACATCAATCACTCTATAAGACAGATATGGGCAACCTTTGACATGTTGAGGGCCGAACTTTAGCGTGCAAATAGCTTCGCGGGCCGCGTTTAAAAGTACTTAGGGTGGTTTGCACCAGAGATGGCCGGTTAAAGTAACTTTGACTGTTACTTTAACTTTGACAGTTACCTTTACTTTTACTCCATCAAAGGATGTGATGTTTGCCGCCTCACTGTCACTCCCGTGAGTATAAGTACCTAATGTAATATTTTTTAAATTAGGTTTTTTCAAAATGTCTCGCGGGCCGGATCATATCTTACAGCGGGCCGGATCCGGCCCGCGGGCCGGCTGTTGCCCATATGTGCTATAAGATATTATATTTTGATGTTGTGAAGCTATTTTTGAAGCACGCTCAACTTTGCCTAATAGATTTCTTGACTTATGGCGTTTACCTTTCTTTTTAAAAGAATTTTAGCGAAATTAAATATATAAACACCTCTATAATACCTGGGATATAATACTGCTGGAAGATTGATTGTTATTAGCACTGTCTGCCGTCTTGGCTTAGTACCACCACTTCCAAGTACAACACAAGTGGGTGAAACGCGTTCATCTTCTAAATCATCTTGTAAGCGGCTGGGTATAACGCGAGGAGTGTACACTATCAACCTGGATGGTACCTACACATTAATTTTCTCATGTCGGCATAATGGAGGCGACTGCTAGCTGCTGATATTTCTCTCTGGTTTTGTGTGGTATACAAGTTTGGTTTTTTTTTCATTTTATTTATAATGGTAAGCCAGAGTGCGATCCATGAACGGAGGCGACTGCTGTCAGAGCAGGGCATCTGCAGACGGCAGTCGCGCCCGTTATGCCGGCTTAATGAGATGCCTCTTCACACTGCGCTTGAAGGATCCCATGTTATAGGAAGGTGGAATCTAATAAAATTAAGGAGGATAATACCATAAAAACACCGTAGGCCGCTTCAAACGATTTGACAATGTTGCCGTCAAGTCAAATACTAACTGACAGAGAACCTAAACGTGGCTGTGGCCATGTTTTCTCTCGCGTCACATTGAGAGCGTTATTGCACATCTAGTTGTATATATCAACAATGGCTAATACGCACACTGTGTTACTTTAATAAAAGTAGTTTTAATAAATAGATACGCCATTGAAATCTCTTAAAAAGGTCAAAAGCTTTGTGTTCGACAATATGCGAGGTCAACATATGAGCGTCGTGAGTGAACTGGTTTCTTTCATTACACACTTTATTTACAAATAATGAGTCATTTAATTGGAATAACGTGTTGAAAGGTTTTTAAAAAGACCTCGCGATATTAAATTTGCGGGTTTGCCTCCACACGCCAGACTGAGTAATTTCTATGCTACAGAATAATCTATTTATCTTTTATGCTCTTTTGTTTTTCAAGATAAAGATTTATGACTCTATGACTTCAAGATTTCATGACAGACAATTAGAGAACCCTTTTGACACTTAAAATCACTTATTGAATTCTAGCTCGGCATGTGACAACACTCCGCCTGATGTAAAGCTAGAGTGCGGTCCATGAATGGAAACAACTGCTACTACAGAGAAACTTGTGCGGGCAGCAGTCGCCTCAACTATGCCAGCTTGAGGAGATGATCGTGTACCATCTAGATTGACAGTGCACACTCCTCTCGTTATACCTCGCTACTTTCAAACTATTCCCGAAACGCGACAAGATCACTTCACGGGTGTTACATTCGAAAGTGGTGGTACTACCCCAGGACGGCAGACTGGACAAATAACCATCGCCAGTCTGCCTACCACTCTTTGTTTATATATATTTTCTTATTTTTAAATTACGAGCATTGGTTTAAAATTTTTCCTCATTGACTCATTTTAAAAAAAACCGAATATTTTTAAATGGATTTAAATTGGTTAAGAAATTGCTTAGAAAATAAAAAGAACACGATAAAATTAACATACTAACATTAATATTATCGATTATTCGCCATACCCCCTCGTATTGTTATCCTTCGTATTATATAGAGAGCGGCCGTGGTCAAGCGGTAAGACGCGTGAACTCACGATCGATGAGACCCGTGTTCGAACCTCGCTAATTCTGACCGGTACCAATATAACTTTGTTATATGTACTTTGGTCGCTCAGTGCCTATAGGCACTATTAAAGAGTGGTAGGCAGACTGATGATGGTTATTTGTCCAGTCTGTCGTCCTGGGGCAGTACCACCACTTTCGAATGTAACACCCGTGAAGTGACCATGTCGCGTTTCGGGAATAGTTTGAAAGTAGCCAGGTATAAAAGAGGAGTGTGCACTGTCAATATAGATGGTACATGCTCGTCTCCTCAAGCCGGCATAGTGGAGGCGACTGCTGCCCGTAGAGACTTCTCTGTAGTAGCAGTTGTTTCCATTCATGGACCGCACTCTAGCTTTACATCAGGCGGATTGTTGTCACATGCCGAGCTACAATAAAAAAAAAAAAAAAAAAAAAAAAAAAATATATAATCACTACCTTTGTATATTACCAGGTCTGGTCAACAAGCGGCCTGTGTTAATCTAAAAATTGTGCTACCGAGTGAGAATTATCATAAAAGTTGCGATTCCGATTAGTCCAGTCTGCCGTCCTGGGGTAGTACCACCACTTTCGAATGTAACACCCGTGAAGTGACCTTGTCGCGTTTCGGGAATAGTTTGAAAGTAGCCAGGTATAACGAGAGAAGTGTACACTGTCAATCTAAGATGGTACATGCTCGTCTCCTCAAGCCGGCATAGTGGAGGCGACTGTTGCCCGCACAGGTTCCTCTGTAGTAGTAGTTGTTTCTATTCATGGACCGCACTCTAGCTTTACATCAGGCGGATTGTTGTCACATGTCGAGCTACAACAAATCGTATGCAGTCTGTCGCGTTTTGTTCCCATTCCGCTTGATATTCTGTTAAATGCCATAATTAAACGAAACGAACACGTTTTATACGAGAAAACCTCGACATGTTCCGGAAGTCCGTTCCGTCCGGTTTCGGAACGCAATATCTCCGAAACGGAACGTGATAGGGCCAAAGTGCCGGAACAAAGGTTGTAGGAAATGTCCTGTAATTTCGAAATCCATAATTTGCTTTTTTTTTTAAAAAAATTTTCAAACTACCCAAAATAAATATCCAGCGCCGCGACGCGCCCAAAAAACTAGTTGGTGTTATATTTTTAGAGATAATGTTTACCTGGAGTGCACGGGCGGCCTGTTTCAATTAAAGTGGCTCGCAGGACCATTTGCGTTGGCCAGGTCTGTTATACCTATATCATGGTTTTTGTTTCGTTTTATTCAATAGGAAATAACACAGAGAATATTATAATAATAGATGTACGCAAGTTCTATAAACATACGGATCTTACCTACATTTATTTATTGTTAATTCGTATGTGCCTAGTAAGGTCGTGGATATCTCCGAGTAACTTAGGGTGGTTTGCATCAGAAAGCCGGTTAAAGTAACTTTAACTATTACTTTTACGGCGACGACGACCGTTAAACGTTTACATTTACTCCACGCGCGTTGCAATATCGTGTAAATTCATATTGTTAGCGTTAAAAGGGTGGCTGCTCCCGAAAATTAATAGAAAAACATATTTGTCTTCTTTTCATACATTTGACGTTAGCAACATTGGTTTGACGATTACTTTAACTTTAACCAAGCCAAGATTCGCTGGTTACGGTTAAGATTAAAGTAACCGTCAAAAATGACAGGCGCGACGATGATGCAACTCGTGTGGAGTAAATATACACCATAATGTAAACGTAACGGTTAAAGTAATAGTTAAAGTTACTTTAACCGGCCTTCTGGTGCAAACGACCCTTAATATTGAATTAATAAATAACAGGTATATTGATGTTTGATCTGCGTATATAGATTTAACTAATTTAAAATATACTTGGATTGTACACATTCATCTCCACAAGTCGACATTGCGGAGGTGACTTGTCTGCAGAAATTTCTTTGTATTATAGTAGCTTATGTTACGTTTATGGTCTCCGCACTCGTAACGAACGGATGTTATCATAATATGTCGAATTACAATTAAAACAAAACCGTATAAGTCTGGTTTTTACATTACTTAGAAATGGTTCTACTACTTAATCTATATTTGCATATATGTTTGTATGGTCAGAAAAACGTTTTGCAATAATCCTTTTTATAAATTATGTATAAGGCAAAAAGGCGTGACAATTGTATTGTATTGTGTTGTAGGTATATTTTTTATATTTAACAAATGCTTTAAATTTTATAATTTTGTTTACTTGCCTATTTATTAATTGTACATATATACACAGTACGATTTTTTTGTATAAAATAAATATCACGCACCACCATTTTCAGTTCCGTTATTTAAAAAAAAAATCTCTGAATTAATATATAAATAATTTATATGACCAAGTGGGTACCTCGGTAATAGGTTAATCTAGATTGGATTCAAACATGCGGTTTATGTATTACAAATCGTGTAAATCTCGTCATATCGCGGTCGTTAAAATTATATTAGCAGAAAAAATAATTAAACACGTTGATAGATAAGAATAACTATAACAATTACCTACATTATTTGTTCTAGTTGTTAACAATGATACAATATTTCCTTCTTTAAACCAATTGTTTTCAAGGACAATTTTGTTTAATAAACTCCATCGTATGTGGCTATCTCATTGTCACACGTATCTAGGCATATATTAGTTTAACCGAGTTTAAAAAATAATTTTCTCTGTTTTTTTTTAAATTGTAGCTCGACATATGACCACACTCCGCCAGAATGCAGTCTATGAACGGAAACAACTGCTACTATAGATAAATTTCTACAAGCAGCAGTCACCTCCACTATGCTGGCTTGATGAGAGGAATGTACGAATGCCATAAGGCACCTTCCACTCGTTATACCTGACTACATCCAAACTGCGACAGGGTCACCTCAAGTGGTAGTAGTACCCTATGACGGCAGACTAGCCTAATAACAATCATCAATCTGCCTACCCCCCTTAAACATTTCCATATATGTACAGTTATGTAGAGCAGGGGAGGTTAAGACAAAGAGATTGCGTGATTCAAAACAAACGATGTTGTGACAGGTGCAAAGGTTTTGTTGATATTACTTCTATGGGTGAATATACGGTATTTGTATTGTAGCGTTTCCATCAGAAATATTACCCAAAATTAATTTATTTATTATCCTATATCTTTAAAGTAACTATTAATATCGTGTTTTATTGAGGCAGTGTATTTAAATTACGCTAACAATATCACTTCAGACCATTAAACCATAATAAGTAGTAAAAATGTATCCTCCCCTGGCTGACCCCACTGCCTAATTTTAACAAACTTTGTTCATATATTTTTTTATATAAATCCTACAATGATATTTCCTGGATAATTATGTAACTAAATATAAAATATACCATAATTTCATGAAATAAATGTAAAAAAAATATTATCAAACGTAGCAATAATAACAAAGTTTTGGTGCCACTAACACAGTGACCCCTCACCTGGCGAACTTTAAAGGCAAAATTATCGACCAAAACCGTTAATGCCGACGTTTAATCTTGACAAACGTATATTGAACAAAGTGAAGACAGCAACAAGACAAACGCAGCGAGGATTTACAAATCGGCGTTGCAGCAGTAGTCGTTGCAGTGTCCCAGAGCCTGTTTGTGCCAGTCAATGCAGTATTTCCCCTGGTAAGCGTATATTTTTACATTTTATTGTTACATAGATTTGGATTTGTAAAAAAGAATAATAATTGTGAGCCAGAGGAGCTAATTGCATAAAAGTATAGAAACACACACGTGTTTAGCTGTAATTTGAGGTTATTAGCGATTTTGTCACTACCCTGGCGTCACTCCCCTGGCATTTTGTATGCCAGGGGAGATACATAGAAGCCAGGGGAAATACTAAAAATGTAACTTATTATTATTTCTTATTTTAACATCATATTTTTATTTGTTCCAGTTCTCGCTTATGTCATACATTATCTAGAATCATGGTAAAAACTAAAATGAAGCAAACGAGGGAAGAAAGGCTTAAAAAGAAACGCGAAGCTGAAAGGTTACGTTACCATAGAACCAAAAGGGATCCAAGTAAGAATGAACTATTAAGAGAAAGAAAAACTAAAATATCAAAGAAAGAAGGAAAGGAAAATGGACAAATGAAAAGTATTAAAGATTGACTGAGAGGGAACAACGAACTATTAGAAAAATATGGAGAGAGAAAACTAAATAGCACAGAGATCGTTTAAAGCTTCAGTCTATTGAAAATTGCCCTGTGACGCCGCCTTCGTCTGACAATGATGAACCGCCTCCAGTTCTTGAAGCACAAAATATATATTTTTTTATATTGACGCGACATGTGACGTCGACTGGCCTGATGGTAAGCACAGTGGAGCTCCATGAGTGCCGACGACCGGAAAACCGCAGTACACAGTGGCCCAAGTCGCAGTCACTATGGCGGCTCGAGGTGCTTTTTCGCGCTCCGTTTGAAGGATCCAAGGTTAAAGAAGTGGGAGAACACGTGGGAGGACAGAGCATTCCATTTTTCGATTGAGTGACATAAAAAGTTTTGTTCGGCTTCCGATTCTGTCGACACAATGTGGATGCTTCCCCCGCCCAGTGCGGGTGTTACGGGAGTGGAAAGAGGATGTAGGAATAAAGTTAAAGAGCTCTTCGGAGCATCACCATGGTATAGGCGATAGAGGATACACAAGGACGCTATATCCCTGAGAAGTTGCAGGGGCTCCAGCTTCCTTGTGACCTCTGAGTCGCCTATTATTCGGGCAGCTCGGCGCTGCACTGAATCCAGGGCATCAAGGAGATACTTGGCAGAGCCGTCCCAAAGGTGCGAACAGTATTCCGCGCAGGAGCGAATTAGTGCCTTGTACAATAACTGGCGGAACTGACGCACCTTGTTCAGGATGCCAAGTTTCCGAGACGTAGTTTTAATGGATCACATTCCCTGTTGTTCAGATCGCAGCGAAGCGACATCCTTAGGATGTCCGGTATGTTCGAGGTACCAAGGGTGGTGCTACGAAGACTGGGAAGCGGGGTAAAGTGTGATTTGTCGCCCATACCCTGTCGTTTGCATAGCAATGAATGCCAGACCCGAGGTACCCGTACCCTGAGGTACGCCGGCATCCATTAATACGCGGATGGAGCATTCATGCAGGAAGTCGGCAATCTAGTTACACAGCCGGTCGGGAAGAGCCGGAGGAAGGCCGGTTACCAGCTCTGAGCTTAGAAAGAAGGGCCTTGTGGCAGACCCTGTCAAATGACTTGGAGATGTCCAGGCCAATTGCCAGGACCTCTCCATGGCCGTCCACAGCTGGAGTGAAGCATGCATAATATGCGCTAGCAGATCACTAGTTGATCGCTTCGACCTGAATCCATATTGGCGGTCGTTGATCAATGTATAATACAAAAATAAAAAGGAGTACAGATATGCCGCCGTGTGCTCATCCGATTTTGACGAAGAAGAAGGAGATCTCTTAGTGACCTTTCTGAAGATATGTGGTAACAATGGAACTCTTTTTGAACTAGGTTTTTTATATTCAAATTCATTATTTTTATCTCATGTTAAGATATACTCGTAATTTAAAAAAACATGGTGTTTAACACTTGAGACTGATATAATTTCATTAATTAAAATAGTAAACATTAATAAGCAACAACTTTTATTGATATATCATATTTAACATATCAAAATTCTAATAGGATGTCACTTCCCTGTCCCGATTTGTCACTACCCTGTCCATGGTGTCACTCCCCTGGCCACACATTTTCCCCTGGGACCTATAAAACTTTAAAAAATGTATTTTTCTTCTGGCCCATAACATTATACATACATACACATTACGAAGTTGTACGCTATTTAATATTAATTCAAATACTTAACTTTTTACTTGGGAACACTAAAAATACATTTACCGTATATTCACCCCTATACTATTATGTAGTGTATAGTTGTACCAGCGTACATGCCATACTTATATTGTTTTCAGATATCTAGAATAGTTTTTCCTTGTTTTTTTGATGACGTCATTTTTTATGACATGATCTTACATATTCTTTCGAAAAAATGCATTGCAGTTTGGAAGAATACTAGTATAAGTAACCAAGTGTGCTGTTAATCTAGACGGTCCATTTTCTTTAGGGTCTACTTTTAAGCTCCGTTTTTCAACCCTTAAACTTAACGTTTAACATATCAACGATATCTAGGTCGGTACGTTATGATTTTTTAAAAATTTAATCGTAGAAAAGAAGTAATCGCTACCCAAAGTTCACAAATTTTTATTAATATTTTGTCTTTTTTTTGTAATAAATATCTAGACATCAAATTAAAAAAGGGCTTTCGGCAGACATATATTATTCTCTCTTTAATTAATTTTTTTTTATTGTAGCACGGCATGTGACAACACTCCGCTTGATGTAAAGCTAGAGTGCGGTCCATGAATGGAAACAACTGCTACTACAGAGAAACCTGTGCAGGTAGCAGTCGCCTCCACTATGCCGGCTTGATGAGACGAGCATGTACCATCTTAGATTGACAGTGCACACTCCTCTCGTGGCTACTTTTAAACTATTCCCGAAACGCGACAAAGTCACTTCACGGGTGTTACATTCGAAAGTGGTGGTACTACCCCAGAACGGCAGACTGGACAAATAACCATCATCAGTCTGCCTACCACTCTAAATGAGGTGCTTATCATCAAATTTGATTAAAGTTTAGGAGTCTAAAAAGCTTCGAAAGCCGGAAAGTCAATGTCGAGGTTAAATTATCGTTATAAATTACTTTTGATTGCACTATTTATTGTTTTGTTGTTTTTTTTATATAGTCGGAACATCCTGTAAATTAAACTAGAGTTGTTGTAAATAGTAAACGATCAAATACAGAGAAACTAACAATAATACAGACGTTAAATCTAAAGCTCGCTGGAAGCTCTGCTTTTGATGCAACATGGCGTTTGAGATATCCCGGCCGATAACTGCGGTTGTTGGGAGTCTGGGTGGAAGACTCGAGATAATTCCAAAAGGCCGTCTGACTGTCGGTGCACAAATGAAACGTCATTTCACGAAAGCTATGTAAATTAAACATTAATTGGAAGCAACTCAACATAGATTAACTCGTTTCGAAATTCGTTATATGTAAATTGGATTTTGCGTGGATCGAAGTGTAATTTTGAACGCTGCGTTGTTATAAATTGACTCGTTATATGTACGTATATTTAAAAAGTGGTAGACGGATTGATGGTGGTTATTAGCCCCAGTCTGTCGTCCTGAGGTAGTACCACTACTTTCGGTTTTAATATATCGCGTTTCGCGATCAGTTTGGAAGTCGGCCGGTATAACGAGAGGAGTGTGCACTGTCAATCTAGATGGTGCATACTCGTCTCCTCAGGCTGGCAGAGCGGTTGCGACTGCTGCCCGTAGAGATTTTTCTGTAGTAGCAGTTGTTTCCGTTCATGGACCGTACTCTAGCGGAGTATCTCGCGCTACAATTAAAACAAACCTACCTAGATTTTACTTACGTAAATGTGTATCTTGAATCTTTTTATTCACTAATTAAGTTATGTCATTAAGAAAACTCTGAGGCTGCCTTTCTATAAAATAGAAATCCATATCCTCTGTCTGCCCTGTAAGTAAGAAACCAAGGAAAAGAATCTTAAAATATTGACTCAGATTGACAGTGCACGCCTTTCATTACATCTGACTCTGACAAACTATCCCGTAACGCGACTAGGTCACTCGCCACACAAGTTACACGCCACTTCACGGGTGTTACATTTTCTGGTGGTACTACTACGAAAAACTAAACTAATCTTCATTAATCTGCCCACCAGTTCTTGACTAATATGACGAACGAACGCTCATGACTTTTTTAAAACTTTTTTACCGCATGTAACGTCCGTTACTGCTGATCTTTGCCAAGCAGTTGGCATTTGAACGCGAGAAGTCTCCAAAGTTTTTAAGTACAATTGTACTTATAAGGGTTTTAAATCGTTTAGAATTTATTAGTTTCTCTAAAGCGGTCGGTTGTTATCTGTAAATTGATAGGGCGCGTGTCGAAAAGGTTCCGCAAACACAATTAGCAATGCCGGTCGCCTTTCTGCGCCATTACAACTCGACAAGAGGTATAACGATTTTATTATATAAACAATGTGTTTTTATTGGTTTACTTACACATTGAATTTGCTTTTGACACGTTTCAGTTGTTATATTAGTTGACGCTTTTATTTTCAGTTTGAATTAATTTTTTTAGTATTTCGCCCATTGATATATGCAACTAGATGTGCAATAACGCTTCCAATGTGACGCGAGAGAAGAGATGACCACAGTCACCTTTAGGTTCTCTGTCAGTTAGTATTTGACGGCAACATTGTCAAATCGCACCTCTAGTATGATTTTACTTATGTGTCTCAATAATGCATGTTTGTGGTTGCACGTGTTCCAAATAATAGGAACAGTTAAAAACTTAATACAGTAAATATGTGAAAAAAATATCATCAAAGATGTCACGTAGATATATTGAGTAAGATCTAAAGAACTGAGTATAATATTGATAAATTGTGTATTCTAAGATTATTGACGAATACTAAACTATTATAAAATCATGATAAAAATTTAATAGAAAAAAAGTACGCGTTCAAAGCGGATGCGGAGGACATGGGTTCGATCCCTACCTCAGCTCAGGCTATCGTGTACGTGTCGTTTGACCGACAAACGTTTTACTAGTTTTATGTATTATATAATCTAAATACTTATATAAAATGTTAATGTTAGTACGTAAAGACAGGGTTTTCTCCATGATCACCAACTCCGATCTGCTTCCCGTTGGGGTGGTAGATACCCCTCGGTCTCCTGGTGAAAGTAAGGGAGTTTGGACGCGGTAGGTGGAAGAGGGTGGGTGGTTGTGGGAGGCGAAAATTTCAAAAAATGTATATCTGTCCTTTTCTAACTTATGACATGTTGGGTATGTACATTTTATATAAATTTATACAAATATACTAAAATTTTTGAAATAATCTAGAACACTCCAAAATGTGTGCAACTGTTACAATTGATCTAGAAGGTTCTAAAAGTTGCAAGAATGATCTAGAAACCCGAGCAACGCCGAACTTCGTCACTAGTAGGTTATAAATTTTCTAATTATAACATCACGAGAACACTAAATTCTCACAGGAGAATAACCTAGATCATAAAATATTGGAAATTTAAGGGGTACGATAAAGAGCCGTTTACGAAATGAAATGGCCGCGCCTGTAACCGCATCGACTAATAAACGAGCTGATAAAAATTAATTTCATTAAAAAATATCGCCCCTTTCGCAGAACATCGTCAATTTTATAGATCCGGTATTAAATTTTTCAACTAAGTTTTATTGGCCTGATATACAATTGAATTTTTCAAGTGGGCTTTCATGGCCAAATCCTAAACTATAAGAGATATCGAAAAATGCTGAAAGGAGTCTCTCAACACTTTTCTTTGGTTTGCCGTATATCATTACTGACCAGAATTTGATCCTTATCAGGAACACTATCGGATGGTGCAATAATACAGTGTTTTTTTTTTTCAAAATCAACAGGTTCGATTCCTGGCCGGGAAAATGGATTTATCAAAAATCTAATAATGCAGTTTTAGTTTTCATCAAAATCGGCATCGAGACTCCTTTCAGCCTTTTTCGATATCTCTTATAGTTTAGGATTTGGCCATGAAAGCCCACTTGAAAAATTCACCTGTATATCCGTTGGGTTAAGAAGATTGTTAAGTTGGACACCCGCGGTAGAGGAAGACACCTCGCAGATGAAGAGCGGTCGTGGTCTAGCGGTAAAACGCGTGAACTCACGATCGATGAGACCCGTGTTCGAACCTCGCTAAATTCTAACCGGTACCAATGAAAAAAGATACAGAAGTATTAGAATAGTATTTCTTATTGTAGCTCGGCATATGACAACACTCCACCTGATGTAAAGCTAGAATGCTGTGCACACTCCTCTCGCTATACCTGACTACTATACACGGGTGTTATAATCGAAAGTAGAGGTACTGCCTTAGGACTGCTGACTGGGCTGATAACCGTCATCAGTTTGCCTATCACTCTTCCATTTCAGATCGAATTAGATGCTATCGCAAATTTGTACGCATATTAGTTTTGTGCGTTTAGCACTCCCTTTCCCCATCCCTAGGGAACCATTTAAATGGGTTAAAATAGCGGAATACGTTTCCATCCGCGTTAATAAAAAAAACGAAACCCTCCTCAATAAAGGTGTTATCTGCTCGACTAAATTGTGGAACGACCTTTCCAGCCAAAGTAGTGGTCTCCTACAAGTACCCCATGTACTTCAACCGTGCTCTGAATAGGCTACTAAGCCGGCATAGTGAACACGACTGCTGTTGCAAATTACTTTCAGGCACAGCAGTCGTTATAACTCACGGCTTAACATCAGGCAGAGTGCGGTTATATAAAAACTAGTTTTTTGGGCGCGCTTCGCGGGCGCTGAAATTTTTTTTGTGTAGTTTTGAAAAAAAAATGTTTTTTTAAAAACAAATTATGGAAATATTTTTAAAAAACCAAACCAAAAATTTTTTAAAAAACCTTTGTTTCGGAATATTGGCTCTATCTCATTCCGTTCCGGAGATAACGCTTTCCGGAACCGGACGGAACGGACTTCCGGAACTTGTCGAGGTCACGGGAGCGCCCTCTATACGCATCAAAAAGAATCCTCTCTCTAACTCCGGGGGGTTATAGTGCCTCATAATTGATATCAGTTAGTGAGTCAGCCAGTCAGTGGTAATCGAGCTTTTTATAATATGAGATAAATAAAAAATCTAACGCAAAAAAATAGAATCTATTCTTGCCCGTAGTCTCCTTTCGTTCATCCGTTTGAGCGCGCTTGGGGAACAAACGAACATACTTTCACGTTTTTAATATTAATATAGATTGCTTCGAGGAATAAAGCCAGTATTTATGATAAAGCCGCCCATAAATTCTGTGTTAAGAAAATCTCTAGAGCTCGGAAATATTAAGTTTGTAATATAAAATTGTTTTATATAAAAATGCTCCCATATATTCATAGAAGAATTCACGAACGTAGACTTTTCAATATAATGCATACATTACATTTATGTTATGCGAGGTTATGGTTGGAATATATTGGTTGGAGGGCTGTGTAGACAAGATAAGTGCAGCGGAGTTTGTAAAGAATTACAGCTACACTTTGTATACGTATTGAATTATGATGGAAATTGAAAAGATCTTTTTTTTTTATTGTAGCTCGGCATGTGACAACACTCCGCCTGATGTTAATCTAGAGTGCGGTCCATGAATGGAAACTACTGCTACTACAGAGAAACCTGTGTGGGCAGCAGTCGCCTCCACTATGCCGGCTTGAGGAGATGAGCGTGCACCATCTATTGACAGTGCGCACTTCTCTCGCTATACCTGGCTACTTTCAAACTATTCCCGAAACGCGACAAGGTCACTTCACGGGTGTTACATTCGAAAGTGGTGGTACTACCCCAGGACGGCAGATTGGGTTAATAACCATAATCAATCTGCCTACCACTCTTTAATAGTGTATAGGCACTGAGCGACCAAAGTACATATAACAAAGTTACATTGGTACCGGTCAGAATTAGCGAGGTTCGAACACGAGTCTCATCGATAGTGAGTTCACGCGTCTTACCGCTAGACCATGGCCGCTCAAAAGATCTGCTTGATTAACAAATTACGCATTTTAATGTTCTCTTACCTAATTAATAAAAGTTTAAATGTTTCTAAAGAGGCTCATTCACAGTCTTGAATGCCAGTCCGCGCGCAGGACTTCAAAAGCGAATGAATGAGTTTGCAGCACGGCATGGCGTACGGTATGCAGGATTGCACGATGCTCCTTGTTTTGTTTCGTTATGTGCGATCTTCTAATCCTGCTTGATGGACTGCAGTGTAAGGTTGGGAAACGGCCACTAAATACATTCAGAATTTCTCAAATTTCTGTTTTTTTTTATGTCGCAATGTTACACCGTTAATTACATTCCCTGCCATGTTCATTATACTAAAACCACACATTTGACTCCGCCAATATTAAAGGTAACGTGTACCTAAATTGGTGGAAATTTACATTTTTATGAGTACCAAAATGGAGCGTCGACACAACGTTAATATTTTCGCAGCGCAATTACTGGAAAACGAAAACTTTGGTATGCTTTGTATATTGTGCTTCGAGAGACTATTTCATTTTGCGTTTAATTTGGGATTGCAATCGCTGAAATGTTTCTTTAAATGTTTCGGCACTCAACTCCGCCTGATGTTAAGCTAGAGTGCGGTCCTCGAACGGAAACAACTACTACAGAAACAGCATGCAGGCAGTTGCCAACTTGAGGAGACGAAGTGCTACCTTTCTATTCCCCAACTGAACCCGAAACGTGAAAGAGCTTGAAAGTGTGAGCAGGATAACTTTTTTCTTTTTAATATTGTCTCCACTCTCCACACGTGCGCAGTTATAGTTTTGGAAACAGTCGCTAGTAACTGATTTATTGCGGTTCCCTTTTTTTACCAATATTAATGTGGCGGGGTAAATTGCTTTTTAAGTGGGGAGTTGGGGACGCAGCGGCAGGTGAAGTGAGACCTTGAGTTTTGTAAGTTGATCTTTCATACTGTTACATGATACGGGAGGTTTCTTATAATGAACGCAGAAAATCGATTTGCCCAACTCAATTATCTATTTCTGAATATATAAATAATTTAATAAATTATCTTGAAATTGAATCAATTTTATTTCAAGTTTCTATTATATATTTTTTTATTGAGACCAGAGAAAAATTTGCGTCATTTCAAAATCATCTCGAATTTTGTCTGATGGTAAGCCAGAGTGCGAATCATGAGCGGAGAAATGTGCAATCAGGTACACCTGCCAGAGGAGAAGAATATGCACCATCCAGATTGACGGCGCTCCACCTCTCGTCACGGCAATTCTCTCGTAGCTGACCCCGAAACGCGTCTACACTGACGTTATGGATGTCAGACTGGATATAACCATCAGTAGTCTGCCTACCACTAATTTTTATTTTTTTAAAAAAACCTTCATTTAAAACTGAAATATCTAATATGATATATCACGTCTCCTTTATTGTATGTTACAATGGGGTAACAACAATGCGCAGTGATTGAAGAGCTCTCTCGATACAAACTGGAGTGGTGGTTCGTAACATGGCGAGATGACCTTGACATCATTTCCCATTCACATTAGATACTTTCATTTATTACATAATAGATTAAAATTAATATATTTTTTATTATTGTAGCTCGGCATGTGATAACACTCCGCCTGATGTAAAGCTAGAGTGCGGTCCATGAATGGAAACAACTGCTACTACAGAGAAACCTGTGCGGGCAGCAGTCGCCTCCACTATGCCGGCTTGTGGAGACGAGCATGTACCATCTATTGACAGTGCACACTCCTCTCGTAATACCTGGCTACTTTTCAAACTATTCCCGAAACGCGGCAAAGTCACTTCACGGGTGTTACATTCGAAAGTGGTGGTACTACCCCAGGACGGCAGATTGGGCTAATAACCATAATCAATCTGCCTACCACTCTTTAATAGTGCCTATAGGCACTGAGCGACCAAAGTACATATAGCAAAGTTACATTGGTCAGAATTAGCGAGGTTGGAACACGGGTCTCATCGATCGTGAGTTCACGCTAGACCACGGCTAGAACGAGCACCTGCGGTTTAGGAGACAAACAAAGAGTAGTATCAGACTCTAACTGCTGAAGACTGTCTCATAGGGGATAACTCCACTCCATCACGCTTTTGTATACTTCCGCGTGATCTTCACTGAAATGATAACCTGTTTAAATAGTATTACTATTAGGCGTTACTTTGCAGAAATCCATAGGATTTTTTTTTTAAAAACACTACTTTGCAACTAATTTCCGTCAATTAATGTTAGTCTACTCTCTACTCTACTCCCGTACTACGGTTTACTCCCGTGTGGCATGCTTCTCTCCTTACTGCTCGTCTGCATGGTTTTTCATTTTCAAAAAAATTTATTTTTTCTCTTAAATGTATGTGTGTTGGTACCTTTGTGGTTGAATCGTGGGTTGCAATGATATTAATATATAATTTTCTTCATTTTGGAGCCCCATATTGTGGTTTAGTTATGTTTGTTAAATTAGTTACAACTATTATTATATATTTTCTTTTTTTCTAGATTTATAATTCAGTTTTTTTTGTTGTTATTATAAACACAGGCTATAATTGACGAGTTTCTTATGGCTGACTTCTCGTCATATGCTTTTCCGAAGCCAAAGTAGATTCTGACGATGAACAAGTGCATGCCAAGTCCGTGCCTACGTTAATAAAGGATTTTCATTTCATTTCATTAGTGAGCAATTTTTTGTTTGCTTGTTGGTGAAGGGTCTAACATTGACAGCTAATGTGACTTTGTACCTACCCTCACTAACATTAATTTGCGGAAATTAGTTGCGAAGTAGTGTTTTAAAATAATTTGATACATGACCTATACTAAAAAGTTCTCACACAAAAAAAAAACTGGCTTTAAGATTACATACATTTTTGACTAGGATCTAATTGCACCAGTTGACTTGACTTACTCTCACGTTAAAGTAATGGTTAAAATTAAAATTGGGTTGCTTCAAAAAAACCTGTCAGATTTGACGTTTACTTTAACGCTAACCGTAACCAGCGAATTTTGGAAAAGAAACCAAATATGTTTTTCTATTAATTTCTTAGGAATGTACATCAGCCACCAGTGGAGTAAAAGTAAACGTAACTGTTAAAGTAATAGTCAAATGTAACAGTGAAAGTAACTTTAACAGGCCTTCTGGTGCATTTGGACCTACAGACGTTAAAACTTGAATGTAAAGGCTCTACAGTACTATAAAAAAAAAAAAAATTTAAACCATAGAGAATAGAAATGATGTTGGAAACGCGAAACACATGATGAATTGAGAGAGAACGAAAGCGCGATGAAGGAATGAGGCTAACGGTGACGATCACGTTTCTTCCAATTTACTCCCCAACTCGATTCAATCGTCTCACTTAAAACAATTACTAAATATTTGGAAAAAAAAAGAGAACCCTGTTCTATATCATTCGTTTGTTGATTGATGATACGACAATACTCGATTGAATAAATATTTTCAAACTGACATAACTTTATCGAATAAACAATATTTCTATAAATATTTATTGTGTATGTTATTCTTATAAACATATTCTATTATTACTAGTGGTTTATAAATAATTAATGATGCAGACATTTCTCTCCGGTAGCAGTTGTTTCCTCTCATGGAGTGCACTCAAGCTTAAAACAGCAGTACTAAGAAGCTGTAAGCTGTAACATTAACAACTCCGCCGCTCTGCCTGATTTTTAGTTTGAGTGCGGTCCATGAACGGAAACAAGAGGACCACAGATAAATGCCGGCTTAAGGAAACGAATGTGAACCATCCAGGTTGACTGTACACACTCCTCTACCTGCCTACTTTAAAAAAAAAAGCGACTAGATCTCTTTACGGGTGTTACACTTTAAAATCGTGCTACTGTTATGATGACACGAAATGTGACCTCGACTGGCCTGATGGTAAGCTAAGTGGAGATCCATGAGCACGGTGACTCCAGTCGCCATTACTATGCCGGCCTGAGAAGGTGCTTTTTCACGCTCTGCTTGAAGGATCTAAGGTGAATGTTCTGGGAGAACACATGGGAGGCCACATGCCTACGGGTCTGACATTATTCTATCATAGATTTATCATCTTGCATATAAAAATTCTCATGTCTAAAAATGTATTTATTGTTATACTAGCTGACCCGGAATGCAAAAAAGCATTTCTGAACGACTTTTAAATTTAATTGATTTCTAAACGAAAGGACGAACATCAAATGTTTGACATCCAAAACCAAAGGAATAGTTTCTAAGGGAAAGCGAAATTGTTGTTTTTACTATATTCCAAGCATTTTTTTTTCATATTTACTCACATTTTAAACTCTCCCTAGACTTCCACAAATAATTCAAAACAAAAATTAGCCAAATCAGTCCAGCCGTTCTCGAGTTTTGGCGAGACTAACGAACAGCAATTGATTTTTATTATATAGAATAAAAAAGAAATTATCAGTTTTTTTACGATAAATTAAATTATGATGAAAATTGAACAAAAAAAAAAGATGTATTGTTATAAAAACTGTATTTTAAAAGCCTTTTGTGAAGATATAAAAACATTTCTGAAAAAAATTGAACCGACTTCTAAATAAAACACAAGGCACTAAAAAGTAAAAAAATAATTTTAATTGAGAGTACATACACACAATTTAATAAGCATAAACATGAATAGATGCCTATTATTATTTACACATTAATTATCTGCATTTTATCTAGCATATATCTGAAGTCGGTGCCAACCAAATATGAAACTCCGCATTGCTTGAATCTAGGTACATTACCATACATAAAACATGTTTCAAATGCTTGCACCGACTTCAGATATATGCTAGATAAAATGCATATAATTAATTTGTAAATAAATAATAAGCATCTATTCATGTTTATGCTTATTAAATTGTGTGTATGTACTCTCAATTAAAATTATTTTTTTACTTTTTAGTGCCTTGTGTTTTATTTAGAAGTCGGTTCAATTTTTTTCAGAAATGTTTTTATTTTGTAATTTTTAGTTGTAACTGTTGATTGATTGTATGGATAACATTCTAAACGCGCTGTTCAAATAAAATGTGATGAGTAGTGGGCATATAGACAGACACTCTCGAGTCCTACCCGATAAAAAATGAATCATTAAAATCAATCGAAACATCCCCTAATTTTCCACCCTTAAAGGTGGAATATTTTATTCCTTAAATGGGATCAATCCCGAAACGTACTTTATCAAACAAAAAAAGATTCATCAAAATCGGTTCACTAATGGCGAAATATCCCCTAATTTTCCACCCTTAAAGGTGGAATATTTTATTCCTTAAATGGGACTAATCCCGAGACGTACTTTATCAAACAAAAAAAGAATCATCAAAATCGGTTCACTAATGGCGAAATATCCCTTAATTTTCCACCCTTACAGATGGAATATTTTATTCCTTAGATGGGACCAATCCCGAGACGTACTTTATCAAACAAAAAAAGAATCATAAAAATCGGTTCACTAATGGTGAAATATCCCCTAATTTTCCACCCTTAAAGGTGGAATATTTTATTCCTTTAATAGGACCAATCCCGAAACGTCCTTTATCGAACAAAAAAGAATTATCATAGTCGGTTTATAAACAGCAAAACATCCCCTAATTTTCCACCCTTAGAGATGGAATATTTTCTTCAAATTTAAAATTGACCAATCACGAGACATACTTTATCCAACAAAAGAAAAATCGTCGAAAAATCATCGAAATCGGTTCACAAACGGCGAAACATCCCCTAATTTTCCACCCTTAGAGATTGAATATTATCTTCAAATTGAAACGGGACCAATGCGGACATATACTCTATCCAACAAAAAAAGAATCATCAAAATCGGTCCACAAACGGCGGAGATATGAGTGAACATCGCCACAAAAAAAAAAAAAAAAAAATACACGTCGAATAGATAACCTCCTCCTTTTGAAGTCGGTTAAAAATGCAGTATTAGTAACAGATACAAAAGGCTGCTCGCTACAATCTCGAATGGATGCATCACAAAGTCTTTGTATAACTTCAGTTGGAAACGTGGAAACTGCTTGTGTATGTGTGTGTGTTTGTATGCGTGTATGTGTAGCAGTTGTATGTATAGATATTACACCTCTATTCTGGGTTGTGTGAAAAACTTGCTATTCGATTCTATTTTATTTTGTTTATAGTGTTTTGATAAGTAAAGTTTGTTCTCCGGGGTCAATTTGTAGTGTAAGGAAATATAACTTATTATAGTCGAGAGCTCTTGGAACGACCGTGGTCTAGCGGTAAGACGCGTGAACTCACGATCGATTAGTCCCGTGTTCAAACTTCGCTAATTCTGACCGGTACCAATGTAACTTTGTTATATGCACTTTGGTCGTTAGCCTATAGGCACTATTAAAGAGTGGTAGGCAGACGGACGATGGTTATTAGTTCAGTCTGCCGTCTTGGGGTAGTACCACCACTTTCGAATGTAACACGCGTGAAGTGACCTTGTCGCGTTTCGGGAATAGTTTAAAAGTAGCCAGGTATAAGGTGAGGAGTGTGCACTGTCAGTCTGGATGGTACATGCTCGTCTGTTCAAGCCTGCATAATGGAGGCAACTGCTGCCTGTAAAGTATTCTCTGTGATAGCAGTTGTACCCATTCATGGACCGCACTATAGCTTTACATCAGGCGGAATGTTGTCACATGCCGAGCTACAATTAAAATAATTAAATAGACAGTTTCCATATTTATATTTCTTTGTAACATCAAGTTTTTTCGTCTATCTATCACTACTTAACTCACGCCTTGTTCCCATGAAACGGACACAAACTATTGAGTGCCAGTGACTCCTCTCTCTACATACCACTAGCTTCAACCACTTCCATTACCCTACTGACCCTTTCTGAGCAGGTGACCAAACTGACTGAGAAAGGTCTTCCCAGGGCGCTCCCATCCATTTTCGCACACCGTCTTTCTATTAATTATTTAAGTTCACGTTTGAATCGCGATCGCTTTTACATTAATAAGTCTATTGTATAACTATTTATACAAGTAGTTGTGATTGCCTCAAGCCACATCTAAAATCTATTATTCTGTTCTAACCTCATTTTCCCTATGAATTGTTTACAATACTAAAGTCGTTTTGTATGTACAAACACTTTACTATTTCTACGCTTATTGTTCAGCTGCTGTGGCGTGTAAAGAGTGATTTCTTTGGTTTGAAATGAAATGTAATGAAATAAAATTTATTTATTTGCCGGAGCATTATTTAAGCGCTCTGTCTCTCGACATGCAAAATTATCTTAAAAATATACACACAATTTATAAAATTAATAAATTATACAAATAGAATCAAATTAATAAACAATCATTAGCGAAAAAATTAGTAAAAATACAGTTATTATAAAATTTATTTAAAGGTTTTAAAATGGTCCTTATTGCTTTGTGCATAAGTTCTTATTTTTCTCCATCATTTTTCTAGATATGAACCTTGCTAAGGCTTAGGTAGAAAATTTGGAAAAAAAAGTGCTACGGTTTTGACACAAATACCTTTCCCGAAACAGTGTCAATGCAGAATGTGCTGTTTTTTTTTCTGTATTCAGCAATAACGAGAGAAGTATGCACTGTCAATCTAGATGGTTCATGCTCGTCTCCTCAAGCCGGCATAGCGGAGGCGATTGCTGCTTGTAGAGATTTCTCTATAGTGGCAGTTGTTTCTGTTCATCGACCGCACTCTAGCTTTACATCAGGCGGAGTTTTGTCACATGCCGAGCTACAATAAAAAAATCTAACAAATTGAGCAAACGTCTATAGCAAGACGTATTAACGGGCCCAAGTATTTTACGTGCTGTCAGGCGTGCACATATTGTATTGCTAACTTATTACAGATGTCAGTCTTAGTTACTCGTTTATATTTTAAAGGTTTTTTCAGTTTTATATGGCATTATAACATTTTGCCAATGTCAAAGTAAATATTTTGCATCAAGTTAATAATATTGTGCATCACGAGTCTTTCATTTATCATACTAAACAGTCAGGTCAAGTCTCAGTCAAGTCAAAAATTGCTTCAGTAAAGTGGCAGAATCTTTACCGTACCTTCCTACGAAGTTTTGGAGGGAAAATGGAAACACATGTCCTCTTCTTTTGAACTGTTTGCCCACACTCACGCACGTTCACGAACATTTAATGGTTAATAATACAATACAATTGTCACGCCTTTTTCCCACAGGAATAGGCAGAGACAACGGAACGCCACTTACCACGATCCTGACACAACACCCTCGCTACAATTCTCTTCATACACGCCCGACGGTTATGGGCACTAGGCAGCCCAGCTTTCATGAGGATTTAAAAAAAAAGTTCATAATCTACCATTATTATACATTAACACTCAAAAACACAGGTTGAAATTAATGAATAAATCGATGTTTCACTTATAATCATTTTTAAAAGAATAAAAATAAAACTAAACGCATGATTTATCTTTAACAAAATTGTCAATACAATAATTCGTGAATAAGACGAGGAATGGTTTTATGCCATATTACAAATGTTTACCAATCATTCACTCCATGAATGTGACGAAAAGGTCTATTTACTGTATACAACAAACGGAGTATTTTACACCGCGGTTCGAAATACTATGCAATGAATTATTTGTAAATTGATTAAATAATTGTTTTATTAGTGAAATAAAACTTTTATTACGAGCGTTTGTAGTTTATTTGTAAGGATTTTGCCTGGTAATCTGAAATCCATTCAGATTTTATGTCGAAGCGGTTCTAAATAGACATAGTTATAGTTTCACCGGACATCAATAGACAAATATAAATACCGAGGTTTAATACATAATTACTTCATTCAAAGCATAATATGTTAAAAACAGTGAACAGGTTAGGTTAGAATCGAATAGGATAGGTTAGATTATACATCGGTTCGAATTATTAATAGGTAGATAAAACTGAAAATTATATTATAGAATATGTTCGACAGTGAAATCAAACTATTTAGTTGTCCTTAAAAGTTATTGTTACATGAAAAAGGTTCCCAATAGAGTCAATAGAGTGTGTAGAGAAGAAAATAGAATGTAATTGAGTCATTATTTATTTAGGCGCCTTGAACGGAGATTTGAAATTTGTATCTACTTTTGACATAACTATTTGCTGTTGCTTTTGACTTGTGTTTATTTGTAAATCTATATCTATATAACTGTGAAGGTTTGTCTGTTTGTTTCCTATTGGTAAACTTTCTTAGTACATGCCTACACTATATTACGAAGCTATCTGTAACATTTCTGGTCGCTACTTACCTTACTTTTGGCTGTACATTGAATAAATCAGTCAGTCAAGACTTTTTTTTATTGTATCTCGGCATTCGAACGGAAACAACTGCTACTATAGATTTCTACAAGCAGCAGTCGCCTCCGCTATGCCGGCTTGAGGAGACGAATGACACCATCTAGATTGACAATGCACACTCCTCTCTTCTTTATTACCAACTCTTCCGTTGGTATATGTATACACACACATATACACACGTATAACGAGAGGAGTGTGCATCGTCAATCTAAGATGGTACATGCACGTCTCCTCAAACCGGCATAGTGGAGGCGACTACTATCCGCACAGGTTTCTCTGTAGTAGTAGTTATTTCCATTCATGGACCGCACTCTAGCTTTACATCAGGCGGAGTGTTGTCGCATGCCGAGCTACAAAAAAAAAAGACTAGTCCACGTCTATCCCCGCGTGTTAGTTTATTTCTTAGTCTATTCGTAGTTTCATCTATGAATACACAAAATTAGTATAGGGGATGTAATTTAATTAAGACACTAACCTTATTTCCTTTCATAACTTTTTCATAACCTTCCTCATCTCATAATTAACCCAAAGGCCCTTCAAGAAATGGGTTCTCGAAGTCAAGAGGGTTCGGCCTATCCCATATTGACATATAAATTGTTTTCAGACTGAAACTGGAAATATTAGGATGTGAGTTGTTATTAATTTGTAAGTAATATATTTGTAGGTTTAGGACTTCATTATTTAGTTCTCTAACTTTGACTCTGAAGTGTTCAGTCAACACGACAAAATTGACAAAGTTAGATTACTTGAAGCTCATTATTTAATGCGTCATATTGCATCATTTGACGCATATTGTGCTACGATTTTTCGTAGCAATGTAGCAATTTCGTAAAATGTGAACGTCTTTGGAGGCACATACAATTATCGTAGCATTTTTTTGTCAGGGGTGTTATTAAATTCTAATAAAACAGAACAGAAAATTGCCGCGTACACAACTAAGCTACGCACTGTTTGCGTGGACGCGTCGAAATTCCTCTATTACATGTACATGTACATGCGTGAAAAAGCACCTTCTTGGAGCGGCAAAGTGACGGCGACTGAGGCCACCGTGTGCTGTGGCGTTCATGGACCTCCCCTGTGCTCACTAGCAGGCCAGTCGACGTCACATGTCGCGTCAATATAAAAAAAAAACACATTTTCATAGAAATTGCGCTTTATTCTGTTATTAGAATAATTTTATCCACCTTTACTTACGTGTATGTCTTGTGATACTTTTTCACCATAAACCGTGTAAACCATACTCCGGATGATTAATCTAGAGTGCGGTCCGTAACTGCTATGACAGAGAAATGTTTGCATGCAGCAGTCACATCCGCCATGCTGGCTTAAGGAGACGAATTCGAAACTGACACCGAAACGCGACAAAATCACTTCAGGATATGAAAGTGACACAGAATGGCAGGCTGGGCTATCAACCGCTATCAGTCTGCCTACCACCTCCTTTAATTTAGCAGGGTTCGAGCACAGGTCACATCGATCGTGAGTTTACCACAGCCGCTCTGCCTACCACTCTTTGAATTGTGTCGTTGTTTTAATTTGTTAGGTAAACATCTGTTTGTGTAAAGATTTAAACATGGGAAACGGGATTATGTTTGAACACGGAGTTCAAATGTGATCAATTCTTGAGGATCTTTTAATCTCAGTTCAAAGATTGAGGATTTGAATGTTTCAAATTTTAATTCAAAACGTTTATACGTTGTTGTATTATATTCTTTCAATATTTTAACGATTTGTTTTGTATATTTACGCCCAAGGCAGTCGATTTGATCGCAAAACATTTGTTTTTGCTATAATTCTTGTTTTTTTAATGTTAGTTTTATTTTATTTGTTCATTGTATTATACATTTACTCGTAATGTCTCTACGTGAATTATTAAAATAAGGAAATTATGTATCCGGCTGCTCGTCCATAAAACATTAAAAAAGGTCTGGAAAATTTTGTAAATAAATGTTGCCTTAATTTTTCTTTTTTTTTCATATTGTAGCCGTTCGTCGCATCTAAGCTACACGGCGCTTACGCGAACGCGTCGAAATTTCTTTATTATATAGGAATTGCGTTTTGTACCGTTATTAAGATTATTTTACATCAAAGCTTGTTCTTTTTATAGTAGGTCCATCCATAAGCTAAGACAACTGTTACAATGCAGTTGCCTTCACTATCCAATTGCTTCCACGCTGATCCTGACATTCACGAGTTCTACAAAGGATGGTAGACAAGGACGGTACTTTTACATTTTTTATTACGCCCTGAGCGACCGAATTATCCGGCCGCGGGCTGTTCTCTGCGCAATTTATAAAACTAAATTAAAACTTTTTATGCAACTTACACCTGCATTTAATTTAGTTGTTTGACATCGGGTCTCTAAAGTTTTGCAACTATAACCTCGACGCGGCCACGATGGCGCATTAAAACTTAAGGAAGCACATAATATATTTAAAAAAAAAAAATTAAATCGTGGATAAGTAGAAAACGTT
This sequence comes from Tinea pellionella, assembly GCA_948150575.1. NCBI lineage: Eukaryota > Metazoa > Arthropoda > Insecta > Lepidoptera > Tineidae > Tinea > Tinea pellionella. The sequence continues at coordinate 1,072,041 of OX411258.1, forward strand.
TGTAAGCAAAGAATGAACTCTTAAAGCGTCTTCTTCATCATTAACGTTGTAATTATGTAGGTAGTCGATGTAGAGGGGATTGTCCGTACATCAGTCCTTTATGCGGGCGTGATAATCGCCAGGGATTAGTAACGATAAGTCTTAATTCTCTGTTCATAGTTTCTTAACGGATTTATTTGGACTTATCTTTATTTAGGGATGTTTAGCCCTAAACTATCTTTGAGCGTGGTTTGATCCACACTGCAAGGCTCTTGGAAGTCTCGCTCAGAACCTTAAGATGTTGATTAATATCTTTTATGTTTTTTATTTATTAACATATATATTTACTTATTTCTTGCACCAATGGCATATCACATGTAACATTCAAGAATCATCAAGTATTCAACTATGCCTTTTCAGGAGCACCCAACATTCATTTAATCGTCTCCTCAAGCCGGCATAGCGGAGGCGACTGCTGCCTGTAGAATTTATCTGTAGTAGCAATTGTTTCAGTTCCTGAATCGCACTCTAGCTTTACATCCGGCGGAGTGTTGTTATATGTTAAGCTACAAAAAGAAGGCTTTGGCTGATAGATACATTCAGATTTCGTCAATAGGTTATAGAAAAACGTATGCTTTGATACGTATCAGAAACATATTATATATCATTTAGGTTTTGTTAATTAATGGGTCTTTAAGAATGATGGAAGCTATTATTATGAACGTTATTTTGGTGTTAATAATTAAAAATAAATAAACGATCGTATTTTTGGGTTTTAAAATAAAAGCAATATTTATAGTAGAGATATTTTTCAAAGGAATTCACGGTTCGTCTGCTTTTTCATTGAATGTATGCAAATTTTTTCGAGCATGAACCCGTGTCGCATCAAATATACAATATTAATTATATGAACTATATATATTTTTTTATGAATTCAGGAAGAGATTAAATTTTAATCTCTTTTTTTTCTAAATATTGCTAAAAAAAACCGTTTTAAATTTATATTTGCCAACGATAGACAAAATTATTTTGTGGTGCAACTGAATTAAATACAGATCAGAATAGAATACAATGAAAGGAGTGTGCGCTGTCAATCTGGATGGTGCACATTCGTTTCCTCGAGCCGGCATAGTGGAGGCGTCTTCGTGATAGCAGTAGCGGGGTCATATGCCTACAATAAAAAAGTACTTATTTGAAGCTAGTGTTTGTAGCAAAGGTATGGGTGAGCGACCAAAGTTACTCAAGGGTGTTACAAGATGAGCAGATATTATTATATTTTTTTGTTTATTTATATAAGAGAAAAATATTTGTTTTTGAGCTACGCTTGTTTATTTGTTATTGTTTTTGGAGAACATCCGTCCGTGTGGGTTTACTTTGAACGTACCTTATCAAAAAAAAATATACCTTAAATAAATGATAGTTATTAAAATATAAATTATTGGTTGTTGTCCGCAACTTCGTAACCCTACAGAACCCCTTAACGCGTAAATTAATGCAATAATTAATGCGTCAATACTATTGACAGTACACGTTATACGCTAACTCGAATAAAACCTTTAATGTAGCCATAGTTTTTTTTTTTTATTGTTGCTCGACATGTGACAACACTCCGCCTGATGTAAAACTAGAGTGCGGTCCATGAATGGAAACAACTGCTACTACAGAGAAATCTCTGCGGGCTGCAGTCGCCTCCACTATGCCGGCTTGAGGAGACGAGCATGTACCATCTAGATTGACAGTGCACACTCCTCTCTTATACCTGGCTACTTTCAAACTATTCCTGAAACGCGACAAGGTCGCTTCACGGGTGTTACATTCGAAAGTGGTGGTACTGCCCCAGGACGGCAGACTGGACAAATAACCATCATCAGTCTGCCTACCACTCTTTAATTTACAACTTTTTTTAAACGCTAATTATCGCAAGCATTAACGCGGGAGGAGCCGCAGCATTATAGAGATAAAATTTACCGCTCGAATTTACCCACCGTATTAAAAAAAAACAAATGCGTAAAGCCTTTAATAAAAGGCTTATCTAACGCTGAAAGAGTTTTTCAAATCGAGACCCGTGGTTCCGGTACGCACACGGGACAAGCAAAAAAAAAGAAACATTAATTTTTATGTATTAAAATTAATAGGTTTGTATTAATATTAAATATTTTATAATGTACATTGTACATGTCACGGATGATGTTTTTTTACGAAGGAGAATGCCAATTCGCCTGAGAGAAATGGGCCCACGATTTTTTCTCGAGTTTTTATTTTTAGGTCATTTTATAGAAAAATAAATCTACATTCTTTATCACCAATCAATTTTTATTTTTTCATCCGGGTTATTGAGTAATTAGATATTTTCTGATGCAATATTTAAGGTTATTATTATATTAAATGCTTTAATATTTGATGATATCTATTTATTATGTAATTAAATATTGTCTATTGATTGGCAAACAATATGTTAATATAATTGAAATAAATTAATGAAAAAATAAGATATTGTAGCCTTTGCCTAAGTTTTTTAAAAAAGATTGTGACGTTATATCTGTCAGATGGTTTTGAACAAACTAGTCGGTTACCGTGTGTGCACGTCTTACTTGAGAATGATAACAACCGATATATATCCTAATAAAGTTTTCTTGTGTTTTCGTATCCCTACGCTTACAATATTATTTTATAATATTGCTTTGTTAAAAAACTATTAGATATCAAGTGGGCACAAAAATGGCCATTGTTCTTTTATGATTTATGTCTATTGTGCCGCTTTCCGTAGATATATAACTAAAAATGTGACATAAGAGTAGACCCTCACAGAATTGAACAGAGAGTATGTTTTTAGCTAACGATGACAGTTTATTTTTCACAAGTACCTTGTGAAATACAATTTTTGCTCCTGAAAAATTAATATTCCAGGGTTTTTTCTTATAATTTGAAGGATTATTTTTCTAACTAGATTTTTAGAACATTTAATAATACTAAACCTACATCTGAGAAAATAAATTATTAAATTTATTTGTAATATTTGTTAATAAATACAAATATGTTTTTTTTTTTAATTACATCATAATAAAAATTAAGCAAACCAGAGCCTTTCAATTCAGCTTTAAATTCTCATGCAATCCTTATGGCCGGTTTTTCAACACGGAACAGATAGTGCAGATATATGCATAAATTATTTATTTATTTACGTTTTAATTCGACTATGCTCCGCCTGATGTAAAGCTAGAGCGTGATCCATGAACGGAAACAACTGCTACTACAGAGAAATTTTTACAGGCGGGTGTTACATTCGAAAGTGACGGCAGACTGGGCTAATAACCGCCATCAGTCTGCCTACCACTCTTTAAAAACAATCTAATTTACTGTTACGTTTTTGTTTATTCCAGGTAAGTTTTCCTGTTCACATCTTTATTTCATTAAGGTAATTATTAATTTTATATTTTACTAATTATAATTAATACAGCTGACGACTAAACAGTCTTCTGATCTTGGAAAAATCTCGTTACAATTTGAATGATCAAATTATTTTCTGTAAAAACTTGTTAAGTGTCTTTTCTTTTGGTCCAGATGTCGGTCGTCGAATTGGTATTATTAATACGTAAAAACATCTAGGAAAAATCTAGCACGAGTAGATGAACTTGCAGACCATACTCGTGAATACGCTATTCAAACACTTCGTAATTTGGTCTGATGAACACTTGCCTATTAAGGATAGTATGTCGCACGTTCGTTTCCTTACCCTAAAGTCCAATTGCACTAAAAGGCCGGTTAAAGTTACTTTGACTGTTACGTTTTAATAACTAGTTAGTAATTTTAACGTTTATGCTTACATTTAATACACACGCGTTACACCATCGTCGCGCCTGTAACTTTTGACGCTTACTTTAACGATAACCGTAACCAGCGAATTTTAGCTGGTTAAAGTTAAAGTAATAGTTAAACTAATGTCACTAACGTCATATGTTTAAAATGAAGCCACATAATGTTTTTCTATTAATTTTTTCGGGAATGTACTCCTCGTTACATATGATATGAATTTAGATGACAGATGCAACGCGTGTGTAGTAAAAGAGTAAAAAAGTCATCGTAAAATGTAACAGTCAAAGTAACTTTAACCGGGCTCTTGGTGCAATTGGACCTAAGAGAATTCGGTATTTCAAAACACGCTTTCAGACTAGACTCGGAGACGAGTATCCTCCTGATCTCTATTAAGGTGAAAGCCAACACCTGAGCGTCCATACATTTTGTTCTGTGCCGTAGCTATTTGTTTATTATAGTGATTTGCGATAATTATAATTAGTGCTGAGAAAGTTATCAAATTACTTAATTTCAACATAAATCTGCTATGCTTCGAACAATGGGGTAAAACAAAATGTATGGACGCTCAGGTGTTGGCTTTCACCTTAACTAAAAACGAAAGAAAATATTGCAATTAAAATGAATTTATGACGATATAATTTAGCCATTTAGTCGCGACGTCGTCTTTCGGCTCTTAACTTATTCGATCCCTAAAATTTAATCAATTTTTATGATCAGCACCTCATTTAATTAAGAAAAGAATAATCTATGCCTGATGGGAATCGTTTTTTTTTTTTTAATTTGGTGTCTAAATATTTCTTAGGAATTATTTAAAGATGAGACAACTTATTCTCTAATGATCTTTAGGTCTGTACTTTTTGATTGATATACCACTTTCTAAAGTTCACAAATTTATCTAATTAAAAAAGTGTATGTATACAACATGTATAAATAATCACAAAGTTTTCTAAGTAAATGAGCGTTGAATTTCGAGACGAGTTCGTCGTGTATTTTAAGTATGTTTTTGAGTATTACGTTAGTTAAAAAGTTTTGTCGAAGTGGGAACGAGATGTAAATTGGAACATGGCTTCATGGGTCGCTTGATGGAGTGCCACTTGTTTATACACGTAAAAAATATATGGATGAATAAGAATGTAAAATAAAATATATATAAAATTACATAATTATGGTTTACGCTTGTAGTTTCAGAGATTAGGTTTTTATTTTAAATGTAACACCCGTGAAGTGGCCTTGTCGTGTTTCGGGAACAGTTTGGAAGTAGCCAAGTATCACGAGAGAAATGTGCACTGCCAATCTGGATGGTGCACATTCATCTCTTCAATGTTTATCTGTAGTAGCAGTTGTTTCCATTCATGGACCGCACTCTAGCTTTACATCAGAGCGAAGTGTTGTCATATGTCGAACTACAATACCGCACTTTGGTCGATATTAAGTTAAGGCGTGGTCTATTTTACAACCCAGATAAATGTCTGCAGCCTGTCGAGGTCGGCTCCGCTATGCGAGCTTCATGTGCATCGTCCAGGTTAACAGGGCACTCATTTCATTATACCAGCGACGGGATAATAGATTTATCCAGCCTTACAATTGAAATCTCCTTTTTTAAATCAGGATACAATTTTATGCCCCATCTATTTATCTTCAATAACCTAAATTAATCCGAGTCAGGAGGAATTATATAAATTCAAATTTAGCTTTTCTTGTATACTAAATTTCGATTGCGTTTCCATTAAATATAAATAAAATAGTTGTCGAGTTTATTTGTAATTCTGTTTTCTAGTAAAAATAGAAAAGGATTTTGGACGCTCTTCCACCTTTTTTATAGTATTCCGGCATGCACACCGCACTCGGGCGGTACATAAGTCGATTTGGGCTAGGCCGCATCGTAAAAACCTCCCTGCCATACATTTTGTATAAGGCCACATAGCCTTAGGTGGACGTCGATATTTGCTATGCGCCCCGACTCGACACACCCGATCGGTGAACGCGTAGCTTTACGGAGAAACGCCTGCAGTGTCAATTCGCTTGCATACCCGACTACTTCCAAGCCATGCAACCAAATCACCTGTACTGCCCCGGAACTGATAAATAGTGGTAGGCAGACTGATGATGGTTATTGGCGTCCTGGAGCAGTACCACCACTTTCGAATGTAACACCCGTGAAGTGACCTTGTCGCGTTTCGGGATCAATTTGGAAATAGCCAAGTACGAGAAGAGTGTGCATTAGAAAATATTTCTAAAAAGGTAGTTTTTAAAAATATTTTTTGGTTATGGATTTCCGCAAATTAACGTCTAATGAGTGTGCATAGACAATCTGGGTGGTGCACATTTGTTTCCTCAAGCCGACAATAGCGAAGGTGCCTGCAGTCATTTGTGGACCGCGCTCTAGTTTTCTATCAGGCGAAGTGTTGTCATATGTCGAGCTATAATTTAAACTGCTGTTCCAACTCAAATAAGCATCATTAGATCGTCTATCATTCTTAAAAAATTGTCACCTAGTATTGATTGATTTCTAAAACATAACTGAAACGTAGTCTATATGGTTGAAATGAATTATTTGTGAGAAAACTCTCCTCGATTCAGCTCGCCGGGCATTCGCAATTCCTTTGAATGAGGCCGCCGCGTCCTTTTCCGTATTTTGTGTTAAATTAATTATTCGATTAATATTTCCCTTTTGTGATTTAGTTGCGTAAGTTCCCATTGCTTTTGTACTGGCTTTTAATATATATTTTTAAATGCGTTTATAATATAGTTAAGTGTAAACAGAACACATAAAGGTTTACAAAAGACTGACAATAACGTTTTTGTGAGCAGTTTTTTTTGTTCATAGTAGCTCGGTATATGACAATACTCCGCCTGATGTTAAACTAGAGTACGCTTCATGAACGGAAACAATTACTACTAGATTGAAATGTATGCCTCCACTATGCCGGCTCAAGGAGACGAATGCGCATCATCCATTAACTGTTAAGTTTTACATTACATTGTAGCGAATATATTCCAAAAATTCTGCCTACCTCGAATTTTTTAGGGATGAATAAATATCGAATAATTCTAAAATGTAAATATACATGTTAATATTAAAACTAATTATAGATAGATAGCTATAGATATAGCCGGGTGCGGGCGGCCTCGGCGAAGAGAGCCGCTCGCTTTGATTCGGCTCACTGACTCGGAACTGGTCTGCCTCACTCCACTGAGAACGGCACTACTGCAAAATATGCAAACGTGAACTTTTGATTAGTTGTACGCAAATTTCAATGGTTTCGTTTATTATTATTTATTTTATTGGTTGTACTAAGAAAATAGAATTTAAATGCCGCAAAATTTATATTCCGTGTAGACGTTTCTAGCACTAAAACTGCAGATAAAATGTAAAAGGGTTTTCTTGTGTAAAAGTTAATTTAAAACAAAGTTTCATTTTTTTCATGGGGCGTTTATTTTTCTCGAGGTATCCTCGACTGAGAGAGGCCTGACTAAGAATACGGATTTTTTTATAGTAATCTGACATTTCTCCTGATCTTTAACGCGGTCCATACGCAGACGCAATTGCTACCACAGAGATGTGTCTACAGGTTTCCTAGCTATTCCCTGGCGATGAGGTCAATTCACGGGTATTGAAATAGTATCCCGGAGTAGGGATGACTGATGATGGTTATTAAGTTATTAACCTAGTCTCTCGTTCTGGGATAGTACCACCACTTTCGAGTGTAATGTTCCTGAAGTTACCTGGTCTAGAGCGACCGTGGTCTAGCGGCAAGACGCGTGAACTCACGATCGATGAGACCCGTGTTCGAACCTCGCTAATTCTGACCGGTACCAATGTAACTTTGTTATATGTACTTTGGTCGCTCAGTGCCTATAGGCACTATTAAAGAGTGGTAGGCAGACTGATGATGGTTATTTGTCCAGTTTGCCGTCCTGGGGAAGTACCACCACTTTCGAATGTAACATCCGTGAAGTGACCTTGTCGCGTTTCGGGAATAGTTTGAAAGTAGCCAGGTATAATAAGAGGAGTGTGCATTGTCAATCTAAGATGGTACATGCTCGTCTACTCAAGCCGGCATAGTGGAGGCGACTGCTACCCTCTGCTGCTACTGCACAGGTTTTTCTGTAGTAGCAGTTGTTTCCATTCATGGACCGCACTCTAGCTTTACATCAGGCGGAGTGTTGTCACATGCCGAGCTACAATAAAAAAAAAATATTAGCCGGGTATACGGAGAGGAAGCAGTTTTTTTCTCTCTTGAAATCATTTCGCCTACGACTCATTACTCTTCAGGACTTCAGCACCACTAGAAGTTTACATGTTGAGCTTCAATTAAAAATATCGCTTGGATTTTCTCAGTACTTATTAAGTATTAAAGCAAAATGTCATTTCTTATAAGCTTTGGCGCGTTCACCGTACGGGTACATTAGTGTTAATGTTGGGAATGAACTTAGAGGGTGGGTTGGTGTTATGTGGGCGTGGATGGGGGTCGGTAACATCCTGGAGAGTAAAGTTACAAAGCTGAAGTGCCTTTGGATTATCCTAAGTAACCCGCTTTATATTTTATGTTAATAAATGTGTTAGGTTGAATAGAGGTGTAGCTTCTTCTTATTTACTAGTGCAACACGTGTTTGTAGTCGTGTTTACTATGCCGGCTTCTTAGAAACTACTCTTCACACTAATTTATTTATTCTATTTAATTAAAGAGTGGTAGGCAGACTGATGATGGTTATTTGTCCAGTCTGTCGTCCTGGGGCAGTACCACCACTTTCGAATGTAACACCCGTGAAGTGACCTTGTCGCGTTTCGGGGATAGTTTGAAAGAAGCCAGGTATAGCGAGAGAAGTGTGCACTGTCAATAGATGGTACATGCTCGTCTCCTTAAGCCGGCATAGTGGAGGCGACTGCTGCCTGCGCAGGTTTCTCTGTTGTAGCAGTTGTTTCCATTCATGGACCGCACTCTAGCTTTACATCAGGCGGAGTTTGTCACATGCCGAGCTACAATATAAAAAAAAACCCAAATTTATTTATTCTATATATATTCTGTATATTGGTACTGCATCACCCGCTTTTTCCGTTTTTTCTTTTCTTTACAGTTTCTCCCATATCAATTGGTTGCCTGGAAGCTTTTTAGTGATTTGCATTTATTTATACCCATTTTGCGTGTTTTTGTATCTATTTGTCTAAACTTATCTGCAATAAAGGATTTATTATTATAATTAGATTTGTTATGGTTTTTTTTTTATTGGTTTTTATTAATAGTTTATTTATTAGAACTATGTTTTTTATTGTTGGAAAGATTTGCGCGATTATAACAGCTTACTAATTCATGTAGGGTCTTATTTATTATCGTGTGTTCTTATTGCTATCACTACAGAGTTCATTTTATAGCAGACTTTTTTTATTATTTTAAGGCCGTTGAGTACAGGCAGAATACATAACATAACATTCATTGATATATAGAACTAGATGTGCAATAACGCTCCCAATGTGACGCGAGAGAAAACATGGCCACAGCCACGTTTAGGTTCTCTGTCAGTTAGTATCTGACTTGACGGCAACATTATTAAATCATTTGAAGCGGCCTACGGTTTTTTAATGTCAGATGTATAAAGTCCCCTCTAGTATATAGCTCAATGGTTACATTAGTTAGAATTTAGCGAGGTTTGAACACGTGTCTCATCGATCGTGAGGTCCGTCGTATACCGCTAGACCACGATCGCTCATTGTTAAAGAGGATGATGAGTTGCAGAAATATTCTTGTTATTAATGTTTTTTGTTTGTACTAATTTGATGACATTGTTATTTGTCGTACTTTTGTCCGTACATACATTAGGATGGTACTTTTTTTCTTGTTGAGCAAAAAACGAGGTGATTATGCTATTTTGTATAACAATGATCTGTAATCATAGGCTTAGCCTTTTTTTAGTGTTGCCAACGTTTACGAGGAAAACTGTAGGAATGAGTTATTTTACGTAATTTTTTTTTAAATTGTAGCTTGGCATATGACAACAATTTTTATTATCGTTAACCTAGTGAATTCGGAGCAGGAAAAGCTCTACCCAAACCTAAACTTTGAAATAGGCGGCCTGCCGGTTATGGAGGTGGGACCGGTGGGACTCGAGCTCGCATAACCTAATTGTGGTCACTAGGGTAACAACGCTAATGCACTTGTGAAATAAGTGGATTATGTATGGGGCTTCGTTTGTTGCCTAGGACGTCAACGAAGCCCTATCGTATATAACCTTAACATATATTGTTAAGTTTAATCCATACGTATGATATAATTTTTTTATGTAGCTAATCCATGAAAAGAAACAACTGCTACTATAAATAAATTTCTATAGGCAACAGTCGCTCCTGCTATACCGGCTTGAGGAGACGAATGTGCACTATACATACACAGACCCTCCTCTCGCTATACCTGGCTACTTTCAAACCGATCCCGAAAGGTCACTTTGCGGGTGTTGCATTCAAAAGTGGTGGTACTACCCCTAGACGGCAACCTGGACTAATAACCATAATCAGTTTGCCTACCATTCTTTAATAGTGCTCATAGGTACTGAGCGACCAAAGTACATATAACATAGTTACATTAGTCAGAATTTGCGAGGTTTGAACACGGGTCTCATCGATCGTGAGGTCGGCCGCAATCCCACTGCCTATCAGTCTTAAAATATAGATTAATTCAATTGTAATTGTCTGGTTTAGTAAGTAAATTTATGTGGTTCATGTTACATAGGTTGTCTAAATTAGTTGTGGGCACAACTTCGTTTCCATGTTTGTTTATAAACTTGAAAGTTTCGCCTTTGTAATCGAAGAATAGATGTTCGTTAATGGCGCCCAATCAATACCAGTAGAACGGTGTTGCCAGCTGTGGAATTATTTTACCTAAAATTTCATTTTATTTATCGAATTAAATAGTCCCTTCAAGTTGAAGTTTTGCGTGATATATTTTAGGTTTTCTTTTTCTACAAGACTTGCTTGATTGAGAGTTACACTCGAACCTCGTAGATCTAAAAGATACCTATATAGATTCACTAGAAATTCATATTTATATAAAATAAAGAGATACGTAGCTTCAATAATAAATTTTAGTATCTGTGCCAGTCATAGCTTGATAAACTTACAGTATTTAAATTATGATTCTCCAAATACTGACTAGACGAGATTTTGTAAGTATTTTTCATATATATATGTATATATATTTATATATGTCTAGACTTTAGTTGTATTTACATTTGTTTAAAAACCTACTTCTCTTTGCTCACATCTGTCCTAAACACGGAGGTTAGCTGGAAGAGAATGGTAATTAGCATTAAGTTCGCTTGTGTGCACTATGCTTCAAATAAATAAACAAACAGTCGAATTGAGAACCTCCTCCTTTTTTGAAGTCGGTTAAAAAGATATATAATATAATAACATCGCATAACCGACCGGGTGCGTCCACTAGAAACTTTATTGAATATTTCATGAGGGTTTCCCGGTAAAATTTGTTCAAGCGAAGGCAATTCCCGTTTACGATTTTATTTTACCACTCGAGTGTTGGGACATGATTTTGTTAACTCGGCAAATAATTGTTCAAATACATATCGCACCCTTATGTCGAAACTGGTTTTCCTCAAAATAATAAATAAATATTAGTATTATTATCATACCTATATATTGAAACGTGAAAGAATAACTTTGTGCCCCTTCTTAATCACGTTGCGCGTATGGTGAAGTATTTTATTTATTTTACTTTATATGGCATTATAATAATTTGCCAGTGTCAAAGTAAATACATATTTGCATCAAGTTAATAGTAATACTAACGTGCACCACGAATCATTCATTCATCACACTAAATAGGCAGGTCAAGTCCCAGTCAAGTAAAAAAATAGCTTTAGTAAAGTGGTAGAATCATTACTAAAACTTCCTACGGAGATTTGTAGCGAAAATAAAAACAAACGTTCTCTTTTTTTTTTATTGTTTGCCCACACGTTTGTTCAATAACATTTAATGGTTGATAATTCACTATTATTACATATTAACACTCGAAGAAATACAAGTTTAGGAAAATAATTCAAGACAGACAACCTAATGTCTCCAGATGGCCGCCAAAACTCCGTGGAAGAATATGAGAATTGGCATATAATTATAGTTCATATAATGGGGAAGGAGTGTAGAAAGATTTTTATGTATAATACGTTTTATTTATTTTTTATTTTATTTTAAAAACTTTATTGAATTAATTCAAAAGGCGAATATTTTTAACAAACGCTGGACGACCAATAGTACCTATGCACTAATAATGCATTGCATTCCATTTGGAATATAACAATTTTCAAAATTAAAAAAAAAAATAACAGTCTGATCATGTATCGGTATCGATACACTCCAGTTGTCAAGGGAAGTTGAGATAATATTTTAAATTTTATAATAAATTTAAATTTTATACTCAACGTGAACAAACTTTCTCCGGAGAGAGATGAAAACTTGGTTTCTATAAAACAATTAAAACTTTTCTATGTATTTAATTCATCATGAAATCAGAGCGGATCGTTCCTCACTAATTAATTACAACTTATTTCTGTGAGATGAATATGAAACTTCATTAGCTTAAGCTTCCCATTGGAATGTTTTTATTTATATCCGCCTGATGGAAAGCCAGAGTGCGGCAACTGTTACTACATAGAAATATTTGCAGGCAACAGTCATCAATTATTATTATTATTTTATTTATTTTATTTTATTTTATTTATTTAGGAGAAAATACAGCGACAGGCAGAAGCAGAAACAAAGAAGCATTAAAACATAGATACAATAGATTTACCCGCCACCAAATAAATTTCCCACTATGTAATAAATTTATTATTTTGTTTTTTTTTTACTTTTATTTTTACCTTAGTTAAGTAAACAAAGAGGGGGGCACCCTGAGATACGGGTTTTACGCCTGATTCAGGGGCCTTGTTTTAATCCATTTGTAATAATTTTGCAATAAAGGTTTTTTTTCTATGCTGGCTTTAGGAGTACGAATTTTCACTGAAGGCTGAATTGCCTATTACCCATAACTGTAGGAAATTGTGTCAAGCTCGTGGCAAGTGGCGTTCTGTTGTCACTTGGGAAATAGACATGAGAATTTGATTTTGATTTTGTTTCCTGGATTCTAATAGAAAATTTGTATACTTAAATACAAACTTTTATAAGTTTGAAAAGTATTTGGTCATGCCTCGTCGGAGGCTGTCCTTTCTTCAGGCCTTATACTGTGGTAGCTGTTGTTTTCACTCATGTTCACATGCCGGACTACTATATTTATAAGCGGATAAGGAGCACGCAAAGAATCTATCATCTACCAAAAACAACGTAGTAACAGTAAAATCTACTCTTGATAATGCAACAAAGTGGCTCATTTATTCGTAAAAGGTTTCAGTTGGCGCAATTTTCTTTAACGGAAGCGAATCAAAGATCGTCCATTAACATAAGCTCGGAATGGCTATCTATTAAAGCTTGCAAAGGATTTCGCTCGAATTGGAACACAAATACCTAACAGATTTTATGTTAATGCTTTTAAGAAATGGTAGATAAAGGAAAGAATTGGAGGCAGACTGGGGTAGTGACATTACTTTCATGGGTAGCCTAGTCGCGTTTCGTGATCAGTTTGAAAGTAGCCAGGTATAACGAGAGGACTATGCACTCTCAATCTAGATGGTACATGCTCGCCTCCTCAAACGGCTGCTGCTTGCAGAGATTTTTCTGTGGTAGCAGTTGTTTCCGTTCATGGACCGCACTCTAGCTTAACATCAGGCGGAGAGCAGTCATATGCCAAGCTACTAAAAATTAAAAAAAAAAGATAAACAGGAGAAATAGGAAGACCAAAAGGAAAATATATCAACTAAGTGGAGTATTGTCAAGATACGATGACGCGGGGGAGTTTAAACCAGTGTTTAACAAGTAAGAAAGAAGAATTGTGGCGAAAACTAACACGGGATGATATTGGCTTGGTGATACTGACCGAATCACGAGGCACCAAGAACATAACTACCAAACCTGCTTCGCTGTGTACTATACACTGACGGAATTTATAAATGATACCTGCCCCCCTTAATTTTCGAGTATTCAAAACGTTATCTTATAACGTAACGTTATCTTATTATGACATTTTGTGAAATTTTGGCATTGTTATTTTATTATTATAATTTATTAATTTAAAAATTGTTCAATGTTAATTATATTTTTACCATGCCCTAGCGGGGCGTCACACTTGTTGTGAAATAAGTGTGACATGTAAATAAATAAATAATAATATATGTAGGAAGGTACAAATTCTAAGGGTTGGGAAGAGCTGAAATGTCAAGTTTATTGAAGTGTTGGTATTTAGTATGAGGGGTGGGTATAAGTTTATGTATCTAATGTTACAAAATAATAAAAAAATACCCAACCTTGTGATAGCAGCTGATAAATATTTTTTTTTTGTATAGCTTACTAACAACACCCCGCCTGATGTAGAGCTAGATTGCGGTCCATTAACGGAGACAACAGTTATGATAGAGAAATATTTACAGGCCTCCACTATGGCGGCTTGAAGAGACGACCATCTAGACAGAAAAACTTTAGAAATGTGTTGTTAATTTATTTTTTTTAATTTGGTATTAGATATGCCAAGTAAAAATATATAACTACAAAGTGCTATATTATTATAATAAATGGTACATGTTTCATCTACCTCTGACATTAAGTTTTAACGCGTAGGAGACTCGCTTCTTGCGATTTGAAATGAGAAAGAGAAAAGGGCAACTCATGACCTTTCGCTCGGTGTTCCTTTGATATAAAAGGCTTGGATTTTTGCTTGTTATGAAATCGTATTGTGTATACGTTACGTTTGTTGATGTTAATGCCAAAACACGGCAGGAAGGCTGTCTGGACTCATAACCATCATCAGTCTGCCCACTTCTTAGATAATGTACAATACATTACAATTGTCACGCCTTTTTCCCACAGGGATAGGCAGAGACAACGGAACGCCACTTACCACGATCCACACTCTCGCTTCCTTCACATCCACAATTCTCTTCATGCACGTCCGACGGATATGGGCACTAGGCAGCCCAGCTTTCATGAGGATGACTCCTATTTGATCGGAAAACACCCTTCTGGGTCTGCTTTGTTTAACGCATCCATTCACATCAGATTTATATATATTCCTTTCGTCAATCTCCTTTCATCCATTCTTTCCAAGTGCCCAAACCATCGAAGCATTCCTTTCTCAATCTTCGTCACTACATCATCTTTCAGGGCACATCTATCGCGCACAGCACTATTCCTCATTCAATCCGCTATCGTGACTCCACATCCACTCCTTAATGACCGCATTTCTAGAGCATTAATCCTACACTCTTGCTTCTTCTGCCATACCCAACATTCACTTCCATACATTAATGTAGGAACAAGTACCACATTATGAACGGCCATCCGTGACTTTTTGCACATAATAGATAATGTATTAACCCTTAATTACTCGCATGGGGTATATTATACCCCACGACACATTTGAAACGCCGTTTTTAAAGTTACCCTCATAGAGTTCTCTGTGGCTGCCTAAATACCTCTAGCCACCGCGGAACAGTCGCAGGCGTCGCTCTGTACCGTATTGTTTTGTCAGGAGTGTGCCGCTGGGTTATATATTACCCCGCGCGAGCGTGTAACTTTTAGTATGCGAGTAGATCGAAGACCCTTACTGGGTTAATTTATTTATCATGTTATAATATGGCTCTAAAACTGACCCTAGAGAATAGATGGCGATGCAAAATATAGAATATAAATATAAAATAGATAAATATTAATTGTAAATAAACGTGAAAGTGTGCTTGTTCGTCTCCCAGTGACGATTCACGGTGGAAACAAATGAACGGATCTTCATGAAAAAGCATAGAGATAAATATTTAGAGACTAGAATAGATTTTTTTTAATCCTTTGCGTTATACAGCTTTTTTATTATAGCTCGGCATGTGACAACACTCAGCATGATGTAAACTAGAGTGCAGTCCATGCGCCTGTGTCCACCATGTCGTCTCCACTATGCCGGCTAGAGGACGGGCATAGCTGTTAGTATACCAATAAATAAAGGTTACTTTTAAATAATTTATTATGTAAAATAAATAATAAGCTCATTCATAAATGTTGCTTTTCTTTTCCTGAGGCAATTTACTTCGAATGTGTTAGCAGAGCTCGCACAAAATACAGTCCCGGCTACGTCATTACGCTTCATTATGTACGGACGCTGAAAAAAAGTATACATCACGCTTTTTTACAAAGTGGAAGGCTATTCTGTAGGAATCTCTTTTGATGCCTGTACGATATTATTTGAAGAATATTTCTGTATTTTTTTTGTTACTAATTGTATGCGTATAATTAGTATTATGGCATTTACGTTCATGGTCTATCCTTATGTTAATGGTTGCGTCCAACTGCGCGATAATTAGCTCGTTAAAAATTACATCTTTAAAACTATGGCTACATTAAAGGTCTCGCTTGAGTTAGCGTTTAACGTGTAATACTAATAGTATTGACGTTAACAAAGTAACGTGTTAATGTCTTGGCCAAATGAATGTAATGCATTAGTTAACGGGTTAAGTCGCAGGTGCGGCCGCAGTTTCGTCCACGTTAATCCGAAAAATTATAAAACCTTCCCAAATAAACGGCTTAACTAAGTCCCAACTTTTTAAATCGGACCGATAGCTACGGAACTGTATAAACAAGCAAGGCTGATCTCCTACTAAATATTCATACGAATTTCTTTTTGAAATAGGAATGGTTTCTTCATCCATGAGTACACTATAAATCTTGTACTCATGGGACCTGTGTTCGAATACCTAATGCAGCTTTGTATAGGTTTCTACAAAACTCAAGTATGTGAATAACTCGACCCATAAAGCGAAATTGTGGGACGAATCGTGTCTCTCGATAGTGGATTATTATTTCAAGTCACGTCGCGCTAATGAAGACAAATTTTTTCGCAAAGAAATATACAGGCGATGTGGAGTAAAGTGCCTTCGTTAAATAATTTGTCGGGGTTTAATTCGAATGGTATTAAAGTGCTCTGTAAAAAAAATTACGAGTGGTAGGCAGACTGCGGTGGTCGTTAGCCCAGTCTGCCGTCCTGGGGTACTAACCACCACTTTCCAACTTGAATCTTTTAACCTAAAAAAGCAAGCAATACTTTTTACATTTGCCACAATCCTGACAAAACTCCCTCGCTTCCCTCACATCCACAATTTTCTTCATACAAGCTTTCATAAGTATGTTTCCGATTTGATCGGAAAACACTCTTCTGGGATTACCTTGTTTAACGCATCCATTCACATCAGATTTATAAATTCCTTTCGTCAATCTCCTTTCTATGTGCCCAAACCATCGGAGCATTCCTTTCTCATTACCCTCGTCATTACATCTTCTTTCACCCCATATTATATTTTAATGTATTTTAACACAGCAACTTTGCCAACTGTACAAATTTTTATTCACTTGTAGAGCAAAGTTACAATTTTAACAGATGGTTAAAAGTCAGTTGTTTACGAAAGTTAAAGTTACGAATTCGACTCCGAGAGTAACTTTAACCATTTTGAAGCACAAACTTAATCGTAGAAACAACTAGTTCTATTTTAACTATTATACCAACTTTGGTTTATTTTAATTAATTTAATTCGTCTTGTGGCGAATTCACGTACAACTTTCGTTTAAGAATATGGTTCTTGGTTTATCTTGGTATATATTTATATTGTTTCATTGTTTATACATAGACCTACTTAAGCTCATTTGAATGGACATACGACTCTACAAATGCATACAACTTCGGAGAAGATCCTTAACGGTAAGTAATATAAACACCAAAAAATATAACTACAATAAACATTTATATTAGGTGCTTACATATGAAATTGGCGTTTTGTATGGGAGGAACAAAAAGTCGAATATTTTTAAATATAATATATTTAATTAATCAAAGTATGAACCATTGTTTTCTATGCACTTTTGCCATCTCATAGGTAGTTCATTGATCCCTTTACTAAAAAAACCAGTCGGACGGGAATCAATAAAATCTGTGAAGGCGATTTGGACTGCCCCATCAGAGTTGAATTTTTTCCCTTGCAAGAAGTTGTCCAAATTTCGAAAAAAATGGTAATCTGTTGGAGCAAGGTCCGGGGAGTACGGAGGATGTCTTAGACATTCCAATTGAAGCTCTTCTAATTTGGTAGCCGTCTGTTGTGCAGTGTGTGGTCTAGCGTTGTCGTGAAGCAGCAGTGGCGTGGAGCGATTGACCAGCCTAGGTTGTTTAGCCGCTAGCTTTTCCATCATGGTTTGCAATTGCTGACAATAGACATCAGCCGTAATAGTCTGGCCCGATTTGAGAAAACTGTAATGAACAATACCGGCACTAGTCCACCAAACGCTTACAAGTAACTTTTTTGGGGTTAATTTTCGCTTGGGGCAGGATTTGGCTGGTTGGCCAGGATCCAACCATTGCGCTGAGCGCTTTCGATTATCGTAAAGAATCCATTTTTCATCACAGGTAATGATTCGGTTTAAAATACCTTCATTATTGTGCCGGTTCAGTAATGTAACGCAGCAGTCGACGCGCGTTTGCCGGTTTGCTTCAGTCAATTCGTGAGGTACCCACCTTTCAAGCTTTTTAATCTTCCCAATTTGCTTCAAGTGAATTAAAACAGTTTTATCACTAACACCGCAGCCTGCAGCTAACTCGGACGTGGTTTGCGATGGATCCGCTTCCACAATAGCCTTCAATACTTCATTATCAACTTGGGTCTCAGGCCGTCCACGGGGCTTGTTCTGCAGGTCGAAATTTCCAGAACGAAAACGTTGGAACCAAAAACGAACTGTGTTTTCTTTTGCGACATGTCCGTCATACACATCATTCACCCTTCGAGTCGTTTCCGCAGCACTAGTGCCACGGCGGAACTCGTACTCGTAAATAATGCGATATTTTAAGTTTTCCATTTTGTAAAATGAGTGACGCAAACAGAAAAAAACAGAAGAAAAAAACAAATGAATGACGGTCATCGAAGTATAAATACATGAGTAAATAGCTGTGAAAATTTGAATTTGAATTTTTGTGTGACCTCACCATATGACGTAGAGAGGGACACCGTGGGGGTCATGTATACCCGGTATTGGGGAGTACCGGGGAGTCCGACATAACGTCGTCTTCCTCGAGACGGCAAGGCATCTATGAAAGATTTCCCCCACGTAAAAAAACATATTAAAACGCTTTGTTTGATATAAAAATTACATATATTGAAAATTGAACGAAAAAAGAATTTACGCACATACAACTACAAAATAGGCTGGTATCCCACCGTTAAATTTTTCCGTTAACATATCATAATTTTTTTTTAAATATATATATTTTTTATTATTTAAATGGTATTGCAAATAGGACTTGAAACTTTCAGTTGCTCTCTGTATCTTGTATGTACAACGTTAATTACATGAAGGGTCTGGAGTCGACCTTTCAGTTCACGTGGGCGTTACGCGAAACGCATTTTCTTTTATAACAAATTCTCTTTCACAGAATAAGCTATTATGTTCCACACTGTATTTAAGCTGTGTTACGTACCGAATTATTTTATTTTTTTGTGGATTAATTTTTTGGAATAATCAAATTATTCCTATTCGGCAATTTTATGAGGTTTTTTTTGTTATTTATATTGTAAACAAATTATAAACCACAAAAACCATTGAAAATGGTTGTAGTTATCATCAAAAAAGTTTCAAATTATACTAATAATGTTATATATAAACACCAATTAATTTAAAATAATAAAAAAAGATGATCACAGCATGCAAAAAGAAAAAAAAACTACGTAGAACAATTTATCCCTTAATAAAAATTCCTAAAGCCCTAGCTACCTACGTTGAAAAAATATAGAATTAACAGTCATTTAAAATACGTAATTGTAACAATTGCTTCGGGGCAAAGGACGATGACGTGGGATCTTCAAAAGGAATTTTAACAATGAAAAATACGATTAAATGTCCCTTATATCCTTTTAAGGCAGACTTCCGAAGGACGCGATAATAGCGCGACTTTATTAACTCTCGGATAAATCACAACAATATTTACGCAGCAAAGGAGAATGCCTATTTTTGGGCCCTAAAAGTTTGGTAACAAAACAATATTCTATAATAATATCTTGTTATATTTTTTTATTAATTCTTTTTAATTATATCAACACATAATTTACCAATCAATAGACAATGTTTAATTACATAAAAAACAGATAGATATCTTCAATAATTAATAAAGCATTAAAAATAATAATAACCTCAAATATTGCATCAGAAAACATCGAATAACTCAATTACCCGGGTGAAAAAATTAAAACTGATTGGTAATAAGGAAATAGGTTTATTTTTCTACAAAATTAACTAAAAATCATCGAACAAACTCGAGAAAAAAATTGTGAGCCCATTTATCTTAGGCGAATGTGCATTCTCCTTTAACTCAAGAGAACATAATTTTTATTATACTTTTAGGTGCGGAATCCGAAAAAAAAAGTGTTAAATGTAGTGTACCCCAAGATGACAGACGGGGCTAATAACCAATATCAGTCTGCCTACCACTTTCAGACAGATCTGAGGTAGCAATCTCATTGATACTGCAAATCTTAAATATAAAAAAAAAGAAAATGGACATTTTTTAACCGTCTTTACGGATTCGACAGCTTGCAGTAATAGTGCATCGTGATCGCGGAAATGGCTGGAAAGCTTTCGATATCAATTATATACGCGACAGTAAGCCGCGTAAAATCTTTTATTTAGATAAAAAAATATATATGTAAGCTTTCTTTATAAGAGTTTGAAAAGTTTGCAGACTGATGATGGTTATTAGCCCAGTCTGATGTCCTGGAGTAGTACCGCTACTTTCGAATGTAACACTACCTTGTCGCGTTTCGGGAATAGTTTGAAAGTAGCCAGGTATAAGGAGAGGAGTGTCCACTGTCAATCAACAAACAAAAAAAATTGAAAACCTTTTTAAAAATTATTCACGTTCAATTTTAGTTAATTTCGAAATGTTATCTACCTTTGTTAGTTGACAAACAGCCTTCGTACTACACCAAATACAATTAAAAAATATATTTCTCTCGCGCAGTAAAATTGTTATGAGTATTAACACGATACGCAAAACGGGAATGTTTAATCGTAAGCAATCATAAAAGGGAGCACACACGAAGATGCGTGTGTGAGTGTGTGTTTTTTATTTTATTTCGTAATTACATTTTCTGTTTTACAGCCGTCTTGTATTAGTAGGTAGTTTAAGAATGAATTTTAATTAATTTTCACAAATTGTTACATTTTCGTTTACGTTTTCGTCACGCACAGATGTCGCGCTTGAAGAGTCATACATATCAAATCAAATCATTTATCCGTGGTACATGGTATAAAACAAGTTGTTAATGTTAATATTAAGTTCACAAGTATATATATATTTATTCAAAACAATAAATCAACAAAAAAAAACATAATAACAATAAAGACTAAAAAAATAATGATTAAAAAATTAAATTAAATTAAATAGTAAAATAATGTCAATTGGTAAAAGTGAAGTCAGTTGTCTTAATAATAATAATAGGAATGTCATTTACTTGGTCTAAATATTCTCTAATGTCATAGTAGCAATATTTTTAATTCGCAATTCTTTATGTGGTCCGGGATTTTATTGTATATTTTAGGGGCTAAACCAAGAAAGCCCTTTCTTAGTAATGCGGTATGAGCTGTGGTGCAGGGAATATATTCGTTTTGTATTCTCTTTGACTTAGTGGTTTTAAAATCAAATATGTTGTGATTTGCTTTTATAAACGTTGCCAGTTCATAAATGCATACATATATATACATGATTGTTTAGAAATGTTTGAGGGTAACAGTCACCTCCGATATGTTGGCTCGTATAATGTTGTTATTATTAACGATATAATTAAAATAAATTAATGAAGAAATAAGGTATTATTTTGGAAACAAAACAATTGTTAACAAACTATCAGGTATCAAGTGGGCCTAAAAATGGGCATTGTCCTTTTGTATTTTCACTTGCCAAAACATCAAATAAACTTTTATTAGAAAAATACACTCGAAAAGAAAGCACATTCCTAACCAAAAATATGTAACAAATACAGCTTTAGATATATAGTAGCATAAAACATGAAAAGGAAATTGAAGGAAATAGGGGGTCGCGGAGATTTCTTCAGCCACCAGGGAATATTATTTATTTCTTTCCTTTCTTGTGAATATCTCGACAAGATTGTCGGCAAGTAGGCAACGATTGTCTGAGGAAAAAGTGTCTATTTGCGATGACAAAAAAAAAGGAAGAGAGAAACATGGTCGGTCCCAGTTTGACAGCGCCATTGTTTTTGACGTTATAATGAAATTTTTATAAGAAATTGCATTGTAATGTTTTTCTCACTCTTTTCTCTTAAGTGTCTTAAGGGATGACTAAGGGATTGTCTCATACTATTTTATGAATCACTCTTATTGTTGCTAATCAAAAAATATCTATATATAATACTATAATATAAAAGAGAAGAAAAAAAGGGTTTTAAAACGGTCCTAGATGTTTGTAAATTTGTATGATTTTTCTAATACGATTTTCTTCGAATTTTGTAATAAATATTTTCTTCAAATTTAAATGGGACCAATCCCGACATATATACTCTATCCAACAATAAATGAATCATCAAAATCGGTCCATAAACGGCGGACATATGAGGTAACATCGCCATAAAAAAAGCAAAAAAAAAACACGAATTGATAACCTCCTTTTGAAGTCGGTTAAAAATTAAAACTGATGCTTGTATCACAGGCACTGAGCGACAAAAATGCATATAACATAGTTACATTATGTCATAGAGATACTAATGGAGCACTCACACCTCGTACAACGGACATGAAAAAAGCGTAAGCCGCTTTAAACGATTTGGCAATGTTGCCGTCAAGTCAAATACTAATTGACAGAGAACCTAAACGTGACTGCGGTCATCTTTAGCTCGCGTCACATTGGGAGCGTTATTTACTGCTTATCTAGCTGTATATATCAATGGTTACATTGGTCAGAATTGGCGAGGTTTGGACACGGATCTTATCGATAGTGAGGCCCATCCTCTACCGCTGGACCACCTCTTTTTTGTAGTTTTATTTTAGCACGTCATATGACCGCACTCCGCCTGATGTTAAGCTAGAGTGCGATCCATGAACAGAGGCGACTGCTGTCAGAGAAAGAGATCTGCAGACAGCAGTCGCGTCCGCTAAGCCGGCTTAATGAGATGCCTCTTCACACTGCGCTTGAAGGATCCCATGTTATAGGAAGGAGGAAAGACGTGGCTGGGAAGGTCATTCCACAATTTGATGGAACGACAGAAGGATTGCCCGAACCTTTTTTGTCCGCGAGGGGATTGTTTCGACTGTGAGACGATGCATATGATTGCCTGCACGCGTCGACGTCAAGCGATGTGGGGTAGGAGCGATTGAATCATGGATCTCTGCTGAACATTCACCGTGGCAATAACGGTAGAACGCTTGCACGGACGGAAGAAAAGTTGCAATAGACTAATTTATAACTCTTGTTTCCCCTTACAATGACTGAAACCTTTTTGATTTAACCACTAATACATAAGTAGTAATTCTGTTACCCGGATTATAACAGCACGAGGTCGCTGCCCGCACCCCACGTCACTAGGGAGACTTGTCACGGCAGACATGACGTTCTCAGACACGAAACTGCTTCATACAAAGTAATTACACATTATTCTACAGCTGTAATGTGAACGTGAAATGTAGACAAAGTGCTATTAGTACTTATGTATGTGTTCTATATACTTTGTTAGCTAATTAGTGATTTTTGCTAATGCTCAATTTAGGACTACAAAAATACCTATCGTTATCAATGTGCCATGCCTAGGAAAGCTTTTAGTTAACATATCTGTATCCCACAAAAAGCTCATTAAACGGGTTAACGCTAAATTTTTTTTATATAAATCTTATAATAACCTATAAGTCGGCGAGTAATTTAGTGTGGGGTCTGGATAATTATGAAGATTTTTAACGGAGTCCAGGAAAAAATGACGCAATTTTAACTTTTAAAAAAATTTTTTTAGCTGTCCAACGTTTTTACTTTTCGCGGTCCGGATTTGAATTGCGGTCCACCATTTGCCTGTCTTACCTATAATCTCTACCTCTATGTTATATTTCATAAAGTTTCAAAATTAACGTTCAGCAGTTCACAATATCGGTATAAATAATAATAAAAGCCTGTTACGATATTTTAATTAAGGCAAAGGACGCGCCTACAGATTCTACAAGACTCCATAATGGTGCAATTAATTTTTACTTTGGATTAAATTAAATTTTAAAATGAAATATTTGCACTGAGAAAACTTCTTTTGTTTTATTGCGTTAATACAGCAGTTATTTTAATGATTAATGACTACATACACGATTTTATGAAAAGATTTATTATTATTAAGAATAGAAACATTTAGAGCTATCGTGATCTAGGGGCATCGACGAGACCCGTCTTTAAATCTCACTAAATTTTCTCCGCTACCAATGTAACTATGTTGTATGTACTTTGGTTCCTCTAGATCATGATTTTACAAATATAACCATGTAAAAAAATATTCGATGACCTTTCATCTAGCAAAATTGATTTAGGGCTCACTTCACGATTTGTTTTCGCATATTTATACTACTACTACTTAGCTCACGCCTTGTTCCCACTGGTTTCTGTCTACCTATGAAGCGCCAGCGACTCCTCTCTCTACATACCACTTTCGCTTCGACCACATCCATTACTCCCCTCATGCATGCACGTCGGTTGAGGGTGCTCCTCGTCTGACCCTTTTTTTTTTTCTTCCGACATATTTATAAGACATGATAAAAAAAAATAAACTAAGAAAACAGGCAAAATTAAATCTAATTCTATAGTTAATTGTTTATTTTTTTACATTCGTAAGAAACCGTAACTGTAAAGAGCGGCCGTGGTCTAGCGGTAAGACGCGTGAACTCACGATCAATGAGACCCGCGTTCGTACCTCGCTAAAGATCGGTACCAATGTAACTCTGTTATATGTACTTTGGTCCTATTGGCCTATTGGCACTATTAAAGAGTGGTAGGCGGACTGATGATGGTCATTTGTCCAGTCTGGCGTCCTGGGGTAGTATCACCACTTTCGAATGTAACACTCGTGAAGTGACCTTGTCGCGTTTCGGGAATAGTTTGAAAGTAGCCAGGTATAACGAGAGGAGTGTGCACTGTCAATCTGGATGGTACATGCTCGTCTCCTCGAACCGGCCTAGCGGAGGCGACTGCTGCCCGGACAGGTAATTTAAAAAAAAATGTAAACAGGCAAGACTTCGTATCTTATAGTTAATTTTTTTTTAGAGACTCTTAAGTAACCGTAACCATGAGTTACTGAGTAAAACATTTAGAAAAAAGTACGCCTGCAACAGTAACAGTCTTAATTGTTGTTACAGTATAGATAGTGAAACGAAAGTACTGCATTAATAATTCACAAAGTAAATAACGTATTGCGTGCCGCGTGTTCCCTTTAAGTATAATAATATTTTACGCAGAGTAAAATTCAAAATGTTCGTTTTTATGTAAAAAGTATTATTTTTTTTACTACTTACTAAAACTTTGTAATTTTGGTAATGTATGTGATTCCCTCGGTGCGGATGATGGAAGCGTTTAAACGTCTGTGTTTATGCGATGATTTACCATACACCGATGACTTTTACGCTGATAAAGCTAGAGTGCGGTCCACGAATGGAAACAACTGCTACTACAGAGAAACCTGTGCGGGCAGCAGTCGCCTCCACTATGCCGGCTTGAGGAGACGAGCATGTATCATCTATTGACAGTGCACACTCCTCTCGCTATACCTGGCTACTTTCAGACTATTCCCGAAACGCGACAAAGTACTTCACGGGTGTTACATTCGAAAGTGGTGGTACTACCCCAGGCCGGCAGACTGGACTAATAACATCATCGGTCTGCCTACTACTCTTTAATAGTGCCTATAGGCACTGAGCGACCAAAGTACATATAACAAAGTTACATTGGTTCTGGTCAGAATTAGCGAGGTTCGAACACGGGTCTCATCGATCGTGAGTTCACGTGTCTTACCGCTAGACCACGGCAGCTCTTAATGATAATAAATGAAAATAAAAAATCGAATTGCCTAGTTGTCTAGTTGCATTCAGAGTAAAAATGAAAAGTGCAATTATATTTTCAATTTGCACAGTAAAGGAATGTTTTTACAGTACGTCTTTGTGTTTGTTGTTCGCAAGGAAAATTATTTCAGCGAGGAAAAGGTCTTATTTCGTATAATTTTAGAAAAAGAAATATTGTGAGATTTTTCTTCACCCCCCGAAGGCTGTGTTGTTTGCCAACAATTCTTAGTTGAATAACTTTTTTTTTCTCTCTAAATTATGCTATTAGTATTGTTCCTTTTTATTTAAATAGAAATATTTTTTAAATACAAATTCTTTAAATATATTTATTGCACTGTGGGCTCAGTTGATTCCGCTCACGGATCCTTAGATATTCAACTTACACACCAGTGTTATTGTCGCGTTTCGGGAATAGTTTGAAAGTAGCCAGGTATAACGAGAGGAGTGTGCACTGTCAAACTGGATGGTACATGCTCGTCTCTACAAGCCGGCATAGTGGGGACGACCCCTGCCTGTACAGATTTTTCTGTAGTAGCAGTTGTATCCATTCATGGACCGCACTCTAGCTTTACACCAGGCGAAGTGTTGTCACATGCCGAGCTACAATAAAAAAAATATGATAATTTATCTACGGCTGATGATGATTTAAATAAATGTATAAATAGTGATACGGAGTCGCGAGCACCGGCTAATATAAATAAGTTTTATGAACACGAATCACTAAATCTTCTAAAGATGTTTTTAAAGTATTTCCTTGGTATAATAAAGTAGAAAATAAGCAAGTAGATTTGAACTGCTTTTACGTCTTCACTGTATCCATAATACAAATGCAATTACTTAGTGTGCTTACATCTGTTAACCAATCGCACTGAGTGACTTTTCTATCAACAGGAAGAGGGAATTCTCAGGCTTAAAAAATTAAGTTTTTTTTTTCTATTGTAGCTCGGCATAAGCTAAAGCTAGAGTGCGGTCCATGAGTGAAAACAACTGCTACCAGTTAGTAATTTCTGTAGGCAACAATCGCCTCCGCTATACCGGCTTGAGAAATTACCAATGTAACTTTCTTATGTACTTTGATCGCTCAGCGCGTATAGGCACTATTAAAGAGTGGTAGGCAGACTGATGATCGTTATTAGCTCAATCTGCCGTCCTGGGATAGTACTACCACTTTCGAATGTAACACCCGTGAAGTGTGTCGCACTGTCTGCAGTGTCAAACTGGATGGTACACGCTCGTGTCCTCAAGCCGGCATAGTGTTCTCAAAAAAAGAGTGTTGTTAAAAAAATTTAATTTCCGAGACGCCATAAAATTTGACCTATCACCTACCTACTATTATTTATTTATTTATGTCGAGTCGTAGGCGTCTTAGTTCACAGATCTCTTGTACCTTTAGAAAAATGTGATATATTTATTAATAAAACACAATTTGTTTTCGTGATATTCTCTTTGAAATGTTATTTTTATTTCTTTTTTCCTTTCGATTTGACGTGACAGGGGAACTACTACAGCACTCAATCGATACAAAAATAAGACCAGTTAGTATCCCCTAGATGCCTACGTAAAAAAAAAAGAAATCTGTCAGAATGAAAATAAGAGAGTGTAATATACGCTGGAAATTACGTTGTAGCCAACCTTAAAGCTTGTTATATTTCACAGCCGCGTGTCTAACCCCTTAAAATAAAGCTCACATATATTTATTTATTCAGAGAAATCACAGCGTGAATTATAAAAAAAAAATAACAAAAATTTTAACAAAAAGAAAAGCCAAACTGATTTCAAATATGCATTTACATCGCAATTAGATAGAAAAAAAAAAAAATTGAAAAATACATATATCTATATACAAAATATTCAAAAAGTGTGTATGTGTGTGTGTAAGTGACAAGAATTAATCGTCATATCATATATATATATTGTAACTCTGTATATGACACCTCGCCTGATGTTAAGCCAGACAGAACTTTTTCCAGACAAGTCACCTTCACTATGCCAACTTGAGGAGACGAATGTGACCTGATTGACAGTGCACACTTATCACTAGTTATTCTATTTTTATTATAATTTAATAATGAAAAAATTAATTAACTTAAAAAAACTAAATTAAACAACAAGAGAAACAAAAATGGAAACCACATTTAAACAAAAAAAAAAAATTATATTTTAGCAGCGACTTCAACACCGCCGTCTCCGGTCATATCCCGTCAGCGTTTACGCTTAGAGACCCAAAAACGAGTAACCTTCTTCACATCCTTCCCTGTTCCCAGCTGTTCTGAAAATAGATCTGTTTGTACTAAAATTGGACATCGGTTAATTTAATCGGATTAAATTTCTACATGAAGTACATATAAAACAAAGTCACCCGCTGTGTCCCTTTGTTAGTCAATCTCAGAAACTACTGTATAAAACAAAAAACAATTTATTAAAGGAGAATGGCCAGTTTTGGGCCCACTTGATAACTAATAGTTTAGTTACATAGAGATATATACTAGAGGTCACAATGGGAGCGTTATTGCACATCTAGTTATACATATATTTAGTTATCTAACAATGTTCTTTTTTTTTTATTGTAACTCAGCATGTGACAACACTTCGCCTGATGTAAAGCTTGAGTGTGGTCCATGAATGAAAACAACTGCTACTACAGAGAAATCTCTACAGGCAGCAGTCACCTCCACTATGCCGGCTTGAAGAGACAAGCATGCACCATCCAGATTGACAGTGCACACTCCTCTCGTTCTATCTGGCTACTGTCAAACTATTCCCGAAACGCGACTAGGTCACTTCACGGGTGTTACATTCGAAAGTGGTGGTACTGCCCCAGGTGCCTATAGACACTGAGCGACCAAAGTTCTAAAATAATACCTTATTTTTCATTAATTTATTTCAATTATATCAACACATCGTTTACCAATCAATAGACAATGTTTAATTACATACAAAACAGATATCATCAATTATTAAATCATTTAATATAATAATAACCTCGAATATTGCATCGGTAAAAGTCTAATTACTCAATAAACCGGGTAAAGGAATTAAAATTGATTGGTGATGAGGAATCTATATTTATTTACTTACACAATGCACTAAAATCATCGATAAATTATAGAAAAAAATTGTGAGCCTAA
Source organism: Tinea pellionella (assembly GCA_948150575.1). Lineage (NCBI taxonomy): Eukaryota > Metazoa > Arthropoda > Insecta > Lepidoptera > Tineidae > Tinea > Tinea pellionella. The sequence continues at coordinate 1,101,165 of OX411258.1, forward strand.
TTGTAGAGCTATTATCAACTTTTTTGCCACGTTTCTCTGTATTAGTTCGTTGATTTAATATCTTCTCCTTCAGTGTTTATTGCTTGATCGTCTGTCTCAGGTTTACTTTGTTATTGGCCATCACGGTTAGGTGTCGAGGTTACGATTATGGTACGCAATAAACACTTGTTAAAATGAATTGGAGGTTGAGTTTTATTCTACCCATGCCATGGAGTGAAATACCGATATTTTATAATAGTATTGATAGTTTTTAGTGACGTTAGGGATACTAAATCTCTTCAGGATTATTGTTTATCGTCTCGATGGCGGAGTATCCTTTTTTTTAAATTATTGTAGCACGGCATATGACAATATTTCGCCTGATGTAAAGGTAGAGTGTGGTCCATGAATGGAAACAACTACTACTACAGATAAATTTATAAACGCAGCAGTCGCCTCCACTATGTCGGCTTGAGGAGACGAATGTGCATCATCCAAATTAACAGTGCACACTCCTCTCTTAAACCTGGGCTACTTTCAAACTGCTCCTGAAACGCGACTAGGTCGCTTCACGGGTGTTACATTCGAAAGTGGTGGTACTACCCAAGGACGGCAAATTGGGGCTAATAATCATCATCAGTCTGCCTACCACACGTTATCCAATATCGGTATTATGTTTATATTCTACATTTTTTTATTTTATTGTATCTCGACATGTGACAACACTCCGCCTGATGTAAAGCTAGAGTGCGGTCCATGAATGGAAACAACTGCTAGGACAGAGCAATCTCTACGGGCTGCAGTCGCCTCCACTATGCCGGCTTGAGGAGACGAGCATGTACCATCTAGATTGACAGTGCACTCCTCTCTTATACCTGGCTACTTTCAAACTATCCCCGAAACGCAACAAGGTCACTTCACGGGTGTTACATTCGAAAGTGGTGGTACTGCCCCAGGACGACAGACTGGACAAATAACCATCATCAGTATGCCTACCACTCTTTAATAGTGCCTATAGGCACTGAGCGACCAAAGTACATGTAACAAAGTTACATTGGTACCGGTCTTTAGCGAGGTTCGAACACGGGTCTCATTAATCGTGAGTTCACGCGTCTTACCGCTAGACCACGGCCGCTCTCTAATCTCTACTTTGGCAGTCGCAATTTTAATAAAGTATAAAGTAAAAAAAAATATCTACACAAAGGAAAAAATACAAAATATTGTCGTGCAGCGGAAAATGACCCGTGTAGATCCCGCATTACACAAATGGGTTTGTACAGGATGTTTTTATCAGCACATGCCTAAGGTATACGCGTAAGTTAAGGTAGTTTACGTCGATTGATCCACAACTGGGCTGGGAGTTGTAAAATTGTAATTTGGTTAATGTCTAAATTCCGATTTTTATTGACATGCTAATGATACTTATTGCGGATTCGTGTTTTGTTATCCAATTCGATTTTATGAGGACTTATGCTAAGATTTACGAGAGAATTTAAAACAGTGTACAATTTTTATCTACCCTATGTGGCGGAATCGTCAACACATACCGATGCTTTTACGCGTCTATCACGATACGCTTGGCTTAAACAATTTATACCTTTATTATATATAATTTTATTGACGAAATTTAGAAATTTTCTTGGTCCCAAAAATATCCTTTCTGAAATGTTTTTACAGGAATATTTTTCACGCTCATCAAGTCGAGTGTAAGAAGGTTTTTAGGGCACTTGGTTTTTTACCTGTAAACGAATGAGAAAGGTCATCTTTGTCCGTTCTTTGTGATGCCCTGGTTACGGTGTCAAGCGTTAGGTCGCGGTTTTGATTTCCAGCAACGGCAAATAATTATCACCACACAGTATAAACCAAAATCTCTCGTTGTGTCTGTTTCTCTAGCTACCCGCTATTCATTTGCTTGAATCATAGTCACATTTTTTTTATTGTAGCTCGACATGTGACAACACTCCGCCTGATGTAAAGCTAGAGTACGGTCCTTGAATGGAAACAACTGCTACCACAGAGAAATCTCTACGGGCTGCAGTCGCCTCCACTATGCCGGCTTGAGCAGACGAGCATGTACCATCTAGATTGACAGTGCACACTCCTCTCTTATATCTGGCTACTTTCAAACTATCCCCGAAACGCGACAAGGTCACTTCACGGGTGTTACATTCGAAAGTGGTGGTACTGCCCCAGGACGACAGACTGAACAAATAACCATCATCAGTCTGCCTACCACTCTTTAATAGTGCCTATAGGCACTGAGCGACCAAAGTACATATAACAAAGTTACATTGGTACCGGTCTTTAGCGAGGTTCGAACACGGGTCTCATTGATCATGAACTCACGCCTTCTACCGCTAGACCAAGGCCGTACATTTTCACCGATAGATGAATTGATTCACGAGTAAAGTTTGTGTTCATAATTTGCAAAGGTTTTCCGTAAATTGGTCGAATTATGATGATTATTATCGATACCCATAACGGTGGGGAAGCCTATAATCCTTTCTCGATCAGAACTGTTCAAAAAGGATCAGAAGGATGAGGGACATCCTCAGCCGACGCGACAAGCATGCTTATGAAGAGTAATAGATGTGGTCGATGCGAAATTGGTATGTAAAGAGAGAAATCGCTAGCTCTTCCTTATCCCGGCTTTTCAGTCTAGTGGATAGCTCTCTAACCGACCAATCTCGGTTCGTTATCCCCACGAGTTATATATCGCTGCGTCTCAAGTGATGTCAAGGAATATGGGTCCTGGGGGTCTGGTGTCAAGGGAGAAAGGGGGCAGGTAGGACTAAACCAAAAAATAATTTTCACAATTGAAAAGTCTGGAACAGACTGACAACTGCAACACAATTTGTCTAACTCATTATTTGCAACAACAAAATTTGCCATTATCGCAATAAATCAAGCGAAATTTACCCCGTCTCAATACAAAAATATGCAAATAAAAAAAAACGCTCAAGATCACTAGTGGCACATGGCTTAGTCGTGGAAATATGACGACAACAACAAAACTTTTTTTTATAATTTATAATTAAGATATAAATGGCCCTGGAAATTATTTCATTTAGATGCATTTTTTTTTTAATGTCCTATGACAACAATGCAAGGACTTATTGATAATAACAAAGACAAGTTTTGTGTTATATTTAACCTATGTACAATCCAGCGTTGAATTTATAATATAATATGCACAGTATTTGCTGTTTAATCGTTCAAGTTAAATGAATACTCGAGAGAAATAACTTCATAGTGAGCAAACTTATGTAATTTAATAATAATAAATAATTATACATCTAGTGATTTTCGTATTGGATTTTAAGCTCTATTGCATCGCACTAAGGGTTGTGTTTCGTATTTATTGTTTAACCAGATGTGTGTAAAAGTTTTGAACGCAAAAGTTTCACTCTTCCGATGAGAGACGGCCTGCTACAGAATTTCCAAGTACTTTTAGAATTAAACGGGGTTTAAATCAAGCTGTTAGTGAACATTACATTATACGTAGCGAATATACTTACTACCTACCTATAAAGCAGGGTTAAACTTTGTTATAGCGGATCTCCTTTAAAAAAATCCAAAATCGTGCGTACTCCTTTTCTGTAATAATATCTTATTATATTCATAAACAACGATAGATCTTAAGGAATATATCATGTAACCTATGTGGTAATCATAACACGGGTCCCTTAGAGGTTAAGAAATCCTGATGAAAAGGACTTGCAGTAACCTAATATAAAATATCAACTCTGATTCTGAAGCTTAACTGAAACCTGAAGGATGGGATACGAACCCACGTTCTCCCTCCGCTATACACGCGGATGCGATGATCACTAAACTACACAGCCAATGGCGTTGTATGTGTCGGAATTCTTCTATTCTATCTTTCTATCGACACTTCTCTTGCAACTGCTTTATTGACGTCATTTGTTAGTGTTTTTTTTTTCACCACAATTATTTCTAACAAGCTCTACTTTGCAATTGGGTTCATTGCTAACTGTCACAACTCGTACATCAATTTTTTTTTTTATTGTAGCTCGGCATGTGACAACACTCCGCCTGATGTAAAGCTAGAGTGCGGTCCATGAATGGAAACAACTGCTACTACAGAGAAATCTCTACGGGCAGCAGTCGTTATCGATTTATTAATAAATACCGTATTTTAATATTCAATTTATGATGAATATTCTTTATCTTTCCTTTCAAATCATCAGAAAAGCTTTCTCAAATTGGTTAAGTATTTTTTTTGAGGGGTCCTACGTCTTTTTAAAATAAAACAAGTAAAAAACCTTGATTTTGCCCGTTTCAAGGAAATTTGTGTTATAAAATAGATTAAAGAAAATATGCAATTTTCGCCGTGACTAATAAACAAAACGAATTGATCGTTACGAAAGCGAATTAATTTACAATTATTTGATTGCGTAATAAGATTATTCTTATGTTTTATTTTTTATTTTTCTTATGGGATAAGCAGTGCTATTGGAACTAGCTGTTACCCGCAACTTCGTATTTCTATAATGATTATTATGCCTTTAACTTGAGAAATGGTTGGTTCTCCATACAAACTTACCTATTTTGCCTCCTCAAGGGTGATTTTTCAAAAATGCTGAAAATGCTATGCTTGAGGAATAAGGGGTTCATTACAAAATCTTTCATCCCCTATTTCTAAGAACATTAGTTAAATTAAATATAAAATGTCATTAAAATTAAAGTAGGAAGAGGAAGGATTTATTTCCTTCCTTGCCAAACTTTATCGAAGCCTGTCCAGCAGTTTAGGCGTGAAACACACAGACGGTGTTACCTTCGCATTTACAATATTAGTATAGATCTCTCTTAACATCGCCTGACTTATCTATATTTTTATGTATTGTACTTCTTAGTGAATGTATCTGTATACAGACTGTAAAAAGGAAATTGGTCGTTCCCGCGATGTTTTTTCATCATTTATTGTCATTTATTGGTTTAATGTCAGCTACAAAACATTGTGGTTAAAGAAGACACAAAATTTCATCAAATAGCATTTAACGATGTTATTGTAACATTACAGCTTGATTTATTTGAAAATATTTAAAGAGCTAATAATAATAAAACCTTTGGAATAACGTAACACATTGTTAATGGGATTGCTCGTACTCCTTTTTACATCATCTTGTATGTATGTATTGTAGATGTACAGTATGCTTATTTCTATTTGTTTAAATATTTGCTTCTCTTAGCTCAACTTCGATAAACTCGGAGGTTAGCTGGAAGAGAATGCTAATTAACATTAAGAACGCGTGTGTGCACGTTAGACAAAGTTTTAAATAAATAAATAGATATAGATATCGTTAATAGCATACAACTAAACTTAAATATATTTGCCCTTTAAAACTCTAACTTCTACAAGTAATATATTGTAACAATGCCAACATTCTCTCGTTTAGAATGAGTGACCTCAGCACCCAGCTTTGTGTTGTATTTATTCGGGAGGCTGTACTGAGGGATGTCCTTTGATAAAAAATTCACAGAGACAAGGCAGATCTTAAGATATTATATGTTTTTTGTACGTTTAGTTACTAAAGTCTGTGTAAATATTGTTGTAGTTTAAATAACGGTTTGAGATTGGTAGAAATGTAACTTGTTGTGTCTACTTGTCACGTATCGGGATCAGTTTAAAAGTAGACAGGTATGAGAGAGAACTGTCAACGTTGATGCTGCACGTTCGTCTCATTAAGCCGGCATAGCGGAGGCGACTGCTGACTGCAAAACTGACCATTAAGCTATAGGTCTCTGCAATATACTTTATAAAATTAATAAAAAAATATATTAAATTATTATTGTAATTTATTGTTATGAGTCTAGGACCTACGCGTGTTTACAAATGCTTCTTCAGAACAGAACACAATCTTTTCTTCGTCTCAACACGGTGGGTGTGTTGTGCTGTAGAATTCGTAGCTCATATTTGCAATTTGCCTGCCGAAAGCTTCTTGAGCCCAACGCCATGCAAGTGTACGACACTAAGAAGCATTCGGGAACGCGCAGTACCTACAAAAACAAGTGAATTTTAATAAAGATATGCGTATTAGAGGCATCTATAGGAAAATATGGAAATATTGAACAGTTACGTAACATGAATTCTGAATAGTGTGTCTCGTATGTCGGCCTCAATGTCATCGTAGAATTATTAACCGGATTGTGCCCGGACCATTTCCCCGGAAAGAGCACGGGATTATGATAATAATGCTCGTTCCGATTCGATGAACCACAATCCCTGTCGAGGCCTGTTGCTCTGTATCTATATCGGTCTACTTAAGCGCTAATTTCGCTTGAAGCTTTGTCAGTTAATTGGATGTTTCGTACTTCAATTAGCATAGGCTTTGTTTTCTATCTTCTATTCTAAGATATTATATAATATTTTCTATTGCTACGGCTCCATCTGCGTCTTTATGGTTTAATTAGTGTAATAATTAATGCGTTATTTTAATGTGGCCAAGACATTTTACACGTTAAACACTAACACGAGCATAATCTTTAATGTAGCCATAGTTTTAATGTCGTAATTCTACATAGATACTCCAGTCTGCCGTCCTGAGGAAGTAGCCAGGTATAGCGAGAGGAGTGTGCACTGTCAATCTAGATGGTGCATACTCGTCTCCTCAGGCCGGCATAGCGGAGGCGACTGCTGCCCGTAGAGATTTGTCTGTAGTAGCAGTTGTTTCCATTCATGGACCGCACTTTAGCTTTACATCAGGCGGAGTGTTGTTATATGGCGAAAAATCTGTATCTAATTTTTTCGACCAGGTATCGAAGCCTGTACCGTGTCTTGGTGGACCTGGACTTGTGAAGTTTCTGTCCAAAGTTCATCTCAACGATTTATTAATCCCAATTATTATTTGTTATGAGAAAATATAGCCGATCAGAATAAATACGCTTTGTGAGTGCTTATGTTTATTATTGCAAGTCGGCTAATGGATAATTCGTGTTGGAAGTCCACCCGTGGGGAGTCGAACCTATGTACCCTTAGCTTATACCTAAAGCTATATTACTAACAAGGAAATGACATTGCGTGCAAGGAATCTCTATAGGGATTTTCCTAACTAAAATAAGTGTATTGTTCTATTTTATATAAATGTAACATTGATGAACCTAAAGGCCCACCTCCTACCTCTGTCATAGTAGTTTTTTTTTTTGTTTTATATGGCATTATAATAATTTGCCAGTGTCAAAAAAGTTAATAATATAGTGCATCACGAGTCATTCATTCATCACACTAAATAGTCAGGTCAAGTCTCAGTCGAGTCAAAAATTGCTCCAGTAAAGTAGTAGAATCTTTACTGAAACTTCCTACGGAGTTTTGGAGGAAAAATGGAAACAGGTTTCCTCCTATTGAATTGTTTGCGCACACTCACGCACGTTCACGAACACTTAATGGTTAATAATCCACCATTATTACAGATTAACACTCGAAGAAACACAAGTTTAGGATAATAATTCAAAACAGATAACCTGATGTATCAAGATGGCCGCCAAAACAAGCGATAGTAGTTAACATCGTAAGGAAACACAAAGAAAAGATATTGGAAAATTTGTTAGGTGACAACTATAGACAATAAAAATATCTATAAAATTGTCAGGCTATACACATAGGTTAATTTGTCTGTGGCTATACACCACCTCTTTCTCTTCACAAATGTCATTACAGTTTTTCAAATATCTCTGCGATTTTAAAGTTTTTTCAGACGGGAATCAAAAAATGCATCTAATTGAAGTTATATCTCGAAATGGTTTTCGATTTAACATTGGTTGTTTTTTGAAGACCTTGCCCATTTACAAGTTCATACTAAACATGAACACGTGTAAATTAGATATTTTAGATATTAGATATTTATTTATTTATTTGGTCCTGAGTACAAGATGTACTGCCATTGAAACTAGTCTGGCGACTGTATCTCCAATGGCAGTGCTCGACCTAAACTTCACTTAAAACTTAAATAAAGTTGAACTGTGTTTTAAATGGAAATTGATAACGATTTTACATCGACTACGTCAGTTTGTATTTGACCACGTCAAGAACAGATATTAGGGTTTGACTACATTGCAGTAATTTCTGAATGTAATTAACCTACCATAGACACTTTTTTTGTCTAGTTCCAAGTATTATTCAGGAAAGTGACCTAATAGCGTTTCGAGATTGCCTTAGATGTAGCAGAGTGTTAACAAGAGTGACCATATATCCACGGTACCTCCAACAACCGATGACCTCATATCGTTTACCGGTAATTCACCTAAATCGGTCCGATAATTATTCGACGCTCGTGCGATGCCTCGCGGTTAATTCTTGTTTTTGTTTCCTCTATTTATCGGTATAGCTAGGTTTGGTGTGACAGCTTAGCGGTAGGCGAAGTACGATCTCATTCCGATGAAAAAGTAAATTCGATCGATACAGTCGTTTATCAAACGTCGCATTAAAATTTCTTGTTTTTGATATTTTAGAGATATTTTGTTGTTTTTATTTTTAACAAATAATGGCACCATCATGTTAATGTAATTAATATTGGTGTGACGCGCATATAAAAGTCCAAAAAAAAAACAGGCAAAATTGAAAAAACTCTGTTTCGTCTACTACTTATTTTTGAAGGGGTCGATTCGTACACGAAAATTTTACATTCGTGCAAATCGCCTACGAAAATTTAATTATTTTTAAAAGTAGGCGATTCGCCCATTTCGAGCGAGTTCAATTCGGGCGAATCGCCCCCTAACCCGGAAAAAAAACTCTTAAAGAAAAAAGCTTCTGGTTATAAACAGAGACATGTTGCTTCATATCTTTTTACACCTATACATACAGGGTGTGTGTATGTATAGACGTCTTTAACAATTTCTCATTGTTAAAGTTTATATTGTAGATAATTAGTTATTAAATTGGGTTTCTCGTTTAATTCTCGTTCGCTTAATAATTCGTACGGTTAATTTCTCGGAATAATCTGTTAACAAAGTACTTCTTGTTGTGTCGTAGCTCTATTATATTTAATTACCTATTTATTAATTTTGCTCTTTATAATACAATGTTATTTTATGAAATCATTTCTAATGCGTTTATTTAAATAAATAATTTTCTTTCTTACAAGTTTTTATTTTCCTACAAATGTTTTTCTTCGAATGTACAATACAATACAATACAATTGTCACGTCTTCGAATGTATTGGTTTATTATAGGTAAACAGATGATTTAATAAGAACGTGTGTTTTCATTTTCACAACCGAAACGCTAAAGAAGGAATGAAAAATTAAATTATAATCAAAGGCTTTTATACACGAAATTGTTTTTTTTTTTTGTAATAAATATAATTATCATCAAAATATGAACTTAGTTTATTAAATAAACTTGGAAGGTTATGTTATTTTTTTGTTTGTTCATTTGTAATCTTTTAAGGGTGAGATGGGGATAGATATCTAAGGGCAAAAGTAGATTGGCAGCGTTGTCGAATTGACTGGTCGTATAAAGCATTTATATTAAAAGATATAAAGACGTATCTTGATATTTTATTTAGGTTACTGTTTTTTGATTCATTTATTAGGATAAAAAATATCTTCTCCTAAATTTCACTTCGAATGCCAAACTCGTTAAAAGTTTCAGATAAACGTTTTAAAGTTTCTTTGGAGCGAAGATATCGAACAACTAGATCCAAAGTCTTTTAACAATGAAACTAATTATAAAAGACTTTTGGTGGCGGAATTTCGATGTCATAATTTTTAAAATTAAAAAATAAAAGAAAACTTTTTTTTATTATTATTGTAGCTCGGCATGTGACAACACTCCGCCTGATGTAAAGCTAGAGTACGGCCCATGAATGGAAACAACTGCTACTACATAGAAACCTGTCCGGGCAGCAGTCGCCTCCACTATGCCGGCTTGAGGAGGAGACGAGCATGTACCATCCAGATTGACAGCGCACACTCCTCTCGCTATACCTGGCTACTTGCAAACTATTCCCGAAACGCGTCACTTCACGGGTGTTACATTCGAAAGTGGTGGTACTACCCCAGGACGGCAGACTGGACAAATTACCATCATCAGTCTGCCTACAAACTTGAATAAACTGGATATTATATCGATTAATTATTAGTATTGCTATTGTCGTGTAGCTATAAATACCCCACAATTTTGGGATAAGAGCGGCCGTGGTCTAGCGGTAGGACGCGTGAACTCACGATCGATGATACCCGTGTTCAGACCTCGCTATTCTAACAAGTTAACGATACCAAGTGTTATATATACTTTGGTAGCTTAATGCTTTAATTTTAAAATACTTTAGTTTTAAAATTGTAAATTGGAAATGTAAAAATAAAAAACATGGATTTTATTTGAACCGATTTAAAATATTTTGCTTAGATAGCAGAACTATGTACTTATATTAAATTTATTTTGAATTAAAATAGAAAGGTTACATATATATTGTTTTACTTTTATTGAATAAGAGGATTTTGTGGGTGTTACAGACTCGGCAGTTTTCCAAAATGTCGGGGGTGAGCGCGTGGGCTCATGAAATAAATAAACCTACATTAAATAAAACTCGTTTAATAAAATTGTGTTTATTTAAACAAATAACCTGAACTTGTGTTTCTTCGAGTGTATTGGATATTAGAGATACCTTGTCGCGTTTCAAAGTAGCCAGGTATAACGAGAGGAGTGTGCACTGTCAATCTAGTGGTGCATACTTGTCTCCTCAGGCCGGCTTAACGGAGGCGACTGCAGCCCGTAGAGATTTATCTGTAGTAGCAGTGTACTCTAGCTTTACGTCATATGTCGAGCTACAATAAAAAAAAAAGAGTTAACCACAGTATGTCAAATAGGATCTCCTTTTATATTTATTTTTTATTTATTTAGTTTATTATAACCACCATTTTTATCCAAAGTTTTGCATGCCGCAAAATGTGGCGAAACATGTGGACATATTGTGTAACTCATTTAACATCCTTTTTTACTAACACCATGTTTCAAACAATAAATTTCATTTCATTTGACCACCTGCTTATGTTTCATAAACCTGCCAAAACTTACCACTGTTACGAGAGGAATAGACGCTCAAAATAATAACTAAACGATGATTAACCACAATTTTCTGTGTTCAAGTATTTTTTTGTATAACACAAAACAAATTATGCAAAAAAAAACAAAATTGATGGAGAGCGAAATATTTCTGTTCAGCAATCGTTTCGTATTCCACGCACATTCCAATTCGTTCCGTTCGTATGTACAAATTCCTAAGAGAACCCCTATCTCCATTAGCATTGTGAAGTTGGAGCCGGTTATGTCTTTCGTTGTGTGTCTACACGTTCGATTCGAGATTTTTAAATTGAGTTATATTCTTGTCAAATTTATATTAAGTAATAATAATAATAATAATGCAGAAGCGAATGCATTGAAACACATACGGATTAGATAAAAAGGGTTTGTATAAACATGATTATATGTATAATATATACAGGGTGAATCCTAAATCCTAAACTATAAGAGATATCGAAAAATGCTGAAAGGAGTCTCGATACCGATTTTGATGAAAACTAAAACTGCATTATTAGATTTTTGATAAATCCATTTTCCCGGCCAGGAATCGAACCTGTTGATTTTGAAAAAAAATAAACACTCTGTATTATTGCACCATCCGATAGTGTTTCTGATAAGGATCAAATTCTGGGAAGTAATGATATACGGCAAACCAAAGAAAAGTGTTGATTTTCAACAAATTGTCTCTTATTTCCATGTATTTATGCATCACCGGTACATTGACAACATTTATTATTTATGATGATTGAAAATCATCATATTGATTTAAAATCTCGCGCTCTTCGAGGTTAAAAGCCATGATTAAAAAAAATAAAACGACCGCACATCAGGCGGAGTGCTGTCACATGCTGAGCTACAATAATAAAAAAACATTGGTAACTTAATTTATACTAAGCCTTCTTTACAAGAATGTCTAATGAACACTTTAAAGGAAGGCGTAGGCTGAATTGTGATGATTACTATTCACACCTATCACGTTTTAATACTCGTGATCGGGTGCTGCGGGTGGGGGCGGTCTACTCCCGTGTGCCACACTTATCTTTGCTGCTCGCGCCTGCGTAGACTTTCAGTTGTTTTTTGCTTGTTAAGCTAGAGGTTCATGAACAGAAACATCTGCTACCACAGAGAAATATACGTGGACATAAACAGGCGACAGTCGCCTCCGCTATGCCGGCTTTTGGAGACGGTTGTACAACATAATGGTACACAGTTCTTTCCTCAAGCGCGCGGGTCATTTCACGGATGTTACACTTGGAAAACTAATTCTTGGCGACTCGAACTCTTGACCGAGCCGTTCCGAAGCCACACATACATATAAAGGAGAATGCCCATTTTTGGGCCCACTTGATATAATGATATCTTATTTTTTTAATAAATAATTTTAATTATATCAACACATCATTTACCAATCAATAGACAATGTTTAATTACATAAAAAACAGATATCATCAATTATTAAAGCATTTAAAATAATAATAACCTCAAATATTGCATCAGAAAACGTTTAATTACTCAATACCCCGGATGAAAAAATTAAAACTGATTGGTAATAAGGAAGTAGATTTATTTTTTCTACAAAATTAACTTAAAATTATCGACAAACTCGAGAAAGAAATTGTGGTATTTTTCTATTTGAAGTAAAGATTTTGTATAGGAATGTAATGGTGCGTTAAACGATATGAAATGCATATATAAATTATATATTATAGGTTTTCTGTGCTCAAAGAGCGTATGTTACAAAACTTTACGTTCTACAGTCGTACTACATGCCTGCAATAACCTGGATTTTGCATGAAAACGTCTGAAATAGGGCGGGTTAACTTTTCTACACGTTCACTACTTTACAACGAAATAGACTTTATGTGGTCGCTGTAAAGACGATAGTTCTGTGAGGTGTGTCGTGAAAAAGCTCGTATATTACTATCTGACGAAAACCAGGGAGCTTTTTTTCTTCTCTTTATTGCCGGATATAGTTGACTTCTTTTCTGATACGAGCTTGCGTTTTTCATTTAAAGTACTACATGTTAAATTGGGTATTTATTACTATTAAAAAGCACCTTCTTGGGCCGGCATAGTGACGGCGACTGGGGTCACCGTGTACCGCGGTACTCCAGTCGTCGGCGCTCATGGACCTCCACTGTGCTTACCACCTGGCCAGTCGACGTCACATGTCGCGTCAATATAAAAAATTTAAAAAAAGACTGATGATGGTTATTAGCCCAGTCTGCCGTCCTGGGGTAGTACCACCACTTTCAAGTGTAACAACTGTGAAGTGTATACTTGTCGCGTTTCGGATCAGCGTAGAACTAGTCGGGTAATAACGAATTGATGGTGCAACTTTGTCCACATAAGTCGGCATAGCGGAGGTGACTGCTGCCTGTGAACTCACGATCGATGCGACCCTTGTTAAATTCTCGCTAATTCTGACTGGTACCAATGTAACTTTGGTCGCTTAGTGCCTATAGCCACTATTAAAGAGTGGTAGGCAGACTGGTGATGGTCACTAGCCCAGTCTGCCGTAGTACGACCACTTTCGAATGTAACACCCGTGAAAAGACTTAATCGCGTTTCGGAATCAGTTTGGAAGTAGCCACGTTATACCCGAGAGGAGTGTACACTGTCAACCTGACTCGTTCATCTCCTCAAGGCAGGATAACGGAGGCGCCTGCTCCTTGTAGAAAATTATCTGTAATAGCAGTTGTTTACGTTCACGGACCGCACTCTAGCTTAAAGAAGCTCACCTCGTAGTGAATACACGATGATAATACAACACTAATGGAGTGAGCAATGTCGATACCTTCCCCCGAATACCGACACACGAACGGCATTTCATTACCCTAAGTACTATGTTGTATAGTCAGCAACAAATGACACACATTTTTATCGATAAATTTTTAATATTTAAAATTAGGATATCCCGTTCTATGGGACCAAGGACTAGGCAAACATGAACCAGAAACAGATCTTTTTTTTTCTTCAATAAAATCTTTTTTTTTTTATTTTGTATGTTTTTTCATGACTGTTTTGTTTTTCAAATTAAAATCATAATAATGATTAGACGAATACGAAGTTGCGGGCAATAGTTATGAATGTACACGTCATCTATTTAAAAAAAAATGTCACAAGCACCACTGTCTTTAGACTAGCGCTGGGAACGGAGCAATTTATGTTTGTTACAAATTATTGTTAACTAAATAAAGTAATTTTTATTATTATTAAGTAAATGCCTATAGGCACTATTAAAGAGTAGTAGGCAGACTGATGATGGTAATTTGTCCAGTCTGCCGTCCTGGGGTAGTACCACCACTTTCGAGTTTAACACCCGTGAAGTGACTTTGTCGCGTTTCGGGAATAGTTTGAAAGTAGCCAGGTATAACGCGAGGAGTGTGCACTGTCAATCTGGATGGTACATGCTCGTCTCCTCAAGCCGGCATAGTGGAGGCGACTGCTGCCCGGACAGGTCTCTCTGTAGTAGCAGTTGTTTCCATTCATGGACCGCACTCTGGCTTTACATCAGGCGGAGAGCTACAATTAAAAAAATCAGATGGCCAAGTACTAGGTTACATTTACGCCGTGACAGTGTACGCGAGTAATCTCCACCAATAGGATCGGTTCATTTAATTTGTTATTACCTCGTCTGTCAAAATAACATCGTCTGATTGGTGGAGGGGTTTCACACGCTGTCACAGCGTAAACGTAATCGTACTTGATTTTTTTTTGGCACGGCATGTGACCTCGACTGGTCTGATGGTAATTTTTTTTTTAACGAAATGATAATACGATCACAGTTTATAATTTTAAGTATTCAGTAGTTTATTGTTGTGTTTTTGTTGCCGACTGTACTTTCGTGATATGAATGTTCCTGGGAATTCTATATGGCTCGGGTATTTCGTATTGCGAAATTGGGAGAGAATAAATTGTTTAGGTGACGTTTGCGTTTGTAAGGGAACAAAGTTCAGGCCCAGAAATGTGAATGCACCTCTAGAAGGTTTATTATAGTATTAGATTTAGATGTGGAAAATTGATTTAAAAAAAAAGCACACAACAGTACCGACTGAGATGGGAATCGAACCCATGTCCTCCGCTATGCGCGCGGATGTTCCTACCACTGAATTACCCAGTCGAAAGATAACCGATTTCGATGATAGTTTTTTTTTAATTAACGAATTAACTACGAAAACTAGCGATAGAGTAAACCCACGCCACGCGGCCACGCCATTTACAAAATGCTAATCACTCTCTCAAATAGTAATGCCTACGTCAAAGACACCTACGTAATCTAATCAGCATATTTAATTGAATTGTTAATCGTAATTAATTAGTATAAGAAAATTTGGGCTTAGTCTTCGGGGATTCACCACGTCCCACCAGTGGGTCGCTGAATACTAACAAGTCCTCCAAGACCAAAGGACCGGTGGGCCCAATGAGCTATTCTTTTTATATCCCCCGAAACTCATCAATAATTAATTTAAGATACGAAAAGAAAATTAAACTTATCTATACGACAACCCTAGTTTCTAAGATATGTGTTTAAACCTTTCACGGTAGTTGCGGAAGAGTCACCGCTGATCGAAAAGCGCGTCGGCGAAATTCCAAGGGAGGTTTGATGATCTCACTGCTGGAATAGAGAGAAGGATAGGACCCGCCAGTATTTGTTCATTCGTATATCCTTGTTGAAAACCTTTTCGGCACAAGAAGCGGCGCTTGAGAGTTGACTGCCCATTGGCTGTCCATTGACAACCCTTTTTTACTTTTTTCTTTTTTGGCACGGGCGAACAACGTAAGGACAATACCGCGTACAGCTTTGCGATGGTTTTTGGAAAGGATTCACAGATGGATAGGAAGCGCGTCCGGAATGCAGTGAGAACTCAACAATATGCAACAATTTAAGAAGGTTCTTGAAGATGAAAAGGAGTATTCCTCGGGTCTTGGAAGACAGTTACATCTTAGAGGACTCACTATTTGGTCTTATTATTTTTATTTATATAGTATTCAGAGCCCAACTCGTGGTTCCCTGTAGACTAATCTGAAAATTGACGCCCAAGACTTATTAAATGGGAATGAGATATTTAATCAGAAGATAAACATTGTTATTATTAAGGTTTATAATTTAAACGTTTTATTACGGAATTTGTTATTATTTAATTAATTATGTTAATTGTGGTTGCAACAGTTGCTAGCGCTGAATGCGATCGAGCTTAGTGGTCAGAGCATCCATGCGCAAAACTGAAAACGTCGATTCAATTCCCACTTCAGTTCGGGCTGGGATTGCACGTTGATTTTTTTCATGTTAACATGTCCAGCGCCAACGACACTTCACAGCATCGAGGGCACTTTTTTGTTGAGGGTGCTCCTCACCTGATACTGATCAGTTGACCAATCTGACTGTGATAAGTCTTCTAGGGCATCCACTCCCGACATTGTTATCAACTTTTTAGTAATAAATCTTTATTACCTAGTGAGCTTGAATCACTATGAATAGCTTTATACGTCGAAAATGACTTTTTATCTAAAAACCATAACCATATTTTTATTTAAAATCAGCGCCCCTTTGTAAATTAATAAAATGTTGCTACACGAAAAAATATTATTAAGAAACGATATATTTTGTTTGCGAGCTGTCCCTAATATAAATCATAAATGGCTAAGATTGATTGCTACGTTTGTCATGGGAGTTTAGTCGGGAACAGGATATTATAGGATTTAGATATTATCAGGGTGGTAGGCAGACTGATAATAGTATTAGCTTAGTCTTAAAACCTGAGGTAGTTTCGCTTGACATTTTACTACTCAATACTACTTAATAATAATACTACAAAATACATACTACTACTACTAAGAGGCATCTCATCAAGCCGGCATAGCGGGCGCGTCTGCAGATCCCCTTCTCTGACAGCAGTCGCCTCTGTTCATGGATCGCACTCTAGCTTAACATCAGGCGGAGTGCGGTCATATGACGTGCTAAAATAAAAAGAGGCAGATAGACCGGCCCGAGAAGAAGCCGATTTTTGAAGGAAGGGAAATAGGTATTTCTCTGTTTGTTTTTTTTTTTAATAATTTTTCTGTGCGATTTTATTTCTCTTATGTAATAAATAACGATTTTCATGACTACCTGAAGTATAAATTATTCAAAGGGGAGGAGAGACACTAATATTCAGGAGGAATATTCTTCATTTATTTAAGCTTCCGTTTTGTTTCCGGTGAGTTTGGAATAAAAATTACTTTACGATTTATAAAAACGCGCTGGAAACGATTCACTGTTTCTCTAATATTTCATTGTACCCGCATATTGAATATTAATAGCTTTGTTTTTAATACCACATATAAGTCGTCGGGATCAGCTTGAACGGTAGTGTGTATTGTGTACTGTCAACCGCCTGCAAACATTTCTTTGGGATATCAGTTGAATAAAAAATACTTTTAAATGTAAAACAAATGTACTTAAACATAATTATGAATATAAGTTATAAATGGTATCCTTTCAAATGAAGCCCATATAAGCTTTAAAAGGATACTCAAAATTATGTTATAATTCAATGTAAATGTAAATACGAGTATACTGTATAAATAAAGGCACCCTTTCAGGTATAGAAAAGCTCTCTCCTGAAACCAACAACTAATTACATAGATGGGCGTACTAAAAAGACGAAAGTTGAAGAATTTTAGACTGAGCCTACATTAGACGACGCGGGCGTGGCGACGCTATTTGCAAGAAACGCGCGATTTTATAGTACTTATGTTTCTACCACCGAGACATAGCCTCCCTCTCAGCGCTCTACCGTTACTGCCACGGTGAATGTTCAGCAGAAATCCACGATCTAATCCCTCCTACCCCACATCGCTTGAGGTCGACGCGTGCAGGCGATCGAATGCATCGCCTCACCGTCGAAACAATCCCCTCGCGGACCAAAAGGTTCGGGCAATCCTTCTTCTGTCGTTCCATCAAATTGTGGAACGACCTTCCCAGCCACGTCTTTCCCCCTTCCTATAACATGGGATCCTTCAGGCGCAGTGTGAAAAGGCATCTCATTAAGCCGGCATAGCGGGCACGACTGCTGTTTGCAGATCCCCTTCTCTGACAGCAGTCGCCTCCGCTCATGGATCGTACTCTAAGTACTCTAGGCGCCAGTGTCACGTTGCCAGTTTGACGAGGCGAGTGCGCTTTAAAGCTTATCTCGAAACTAATCTTTCATAACCGTAACCATAAAGTTAAAAATAATTTACCAGTTATTTCCTCGACGCTTACTTGATGCCAACCAGAACCGACTTCAAAATTACAATTTTTGATATACTCGCTCGGAATGTGACCACGACAGATGAAGCTATAGTGTGGTCCATGAGGGAAAATTACTGTTAGTACAGAGAAATTTTTGCAAGCAACTTTAGCCTCCTCTACTCCAGCGTAGAGGATTCAACGAGTAATTGAAATGGCACATTTCCCTCATCACACTCGGCTGATCCCGAAACGCGACTTGGTCACTTCACGGGTGCTACAGTAGAAAGTGACAGTGACTTTATTATGCATAACACGATTGTAATGTGCCGTTTAAATTACTGTGAATATAATGAATAAATCTTTTCAAAAACTACCTTGCTTATAATTCCCGCCAAATTGATGTTAGTGAGGGTTGGTACACAATCACAATACCCGTAATCTACGTTCATGTAGAAGCCGAAAGAAAACAGCACCGCCTACCCTTCGACAAGACTTATGTAACACAGAAAATGTCAGTCAGTATGTGAAACCCTTCGCCAACATGCAAATACTATCGACATATATAATTGAGCGGCCGTAGTCCAGCGATAAAACGCGTGGACTCCCAATCGATGAGTCCCGTATTCGAACCTCGCAAAATTTTTACCGGTACCAATGTAACTTGTCGCGTTTCGGGAGCAGTATGAAAGTAGCCAGGTATAGCGAGAGGAGTGTGCACTGTCACTCTAGATGGTACATCGTCTCCTCAGGCCGGCATAGTGGAGGCAATTGCTGCCCGTAGAGATTTCTCGATAGTAGCAGTTGTTTTGTTGGACCGCACTCTAGCTTTGCATCAGGCGGAGTGTTGTCATATGCCGAGCTACAATAAAAAAAAATGTCCTGCATCATCATAAAATTTTTGTTTATCGCAGATCGCGTCGCATCCTTCAGTAACCACGGGTTTACTCTCGACAAATCAGTTGTTAGGAATTTAATTTCACCTCTTAATATTACTTCTGAAGGGAAATTCTGTAAATACCTCTTTCAGTACAGATCAATGACAATTAATTTCATTAAAATAATTTGTCTGTACAATTTTCTTTTATTAAATTAATATTTAGTTATTCATCTTTACCAATATATAGATGTAAAAGTATTTCTGTCTCTTTGTGTTATGTTTGGTAGGATCGATAATGAAACGCGAGTATTCGCTTGTATTCGACTGTTCTGTACAGCGGTCGCAGCCGCTGTCCTATTTTCAAATACCCTCATTATAACAGTTTGTTTCCCTTTCACGCCTAAACCGCTGAACAGATTTTGATAAAATTTGACTAGGAGATTCATTGACAAATACATAGGCTAAATTTTGCCGAAATAAAACTGAAATTGATGAAAGTTAGAGCGGCCGTGGTCTCGCGGTAAGACGCGTGAACTCACGATTGATGGGACCCGTGTTCGAACCTCGCTAATTCTGACCGGTACCAATGTAACTTTGTGATATGTACTTTGGTCGCTCAGTGTGTATAGGCACTATTAAAGAGTGGTAGGCAGACTGATGCTGGTTATTTGTCCAGTCTGCCGTCCTGGGGTAGTGCCACCACTTTTTAACACACCCGTGAAAGTGACCTTATCACGTTTCGGCAATAGGAAATTAGCCAGGTATAACGAGCGAGCATAGTGGAGGCAACTGCTGCCCGCACAGGTTTCTCTGTAGTGGCAGTTGTTTCCATTCATGGACCGCACTCTAGCTTTACATCGGGCGGAGTATTGTCACATCCCGAGCTACAATGATTAAAAAAAAAGTTTATGCGGACTGCCCGTTATTAAGTTAGAATTATAATAAGGTGGTAAAATAAGGGATGAAAGTTCGAATGGGAAACCCCTAACTTCTCAAGTTAAACACATAATATGCGTATTAATTACATACACGAAGCAGCTGGCAACAGTTAATTTATCATAAAACAACGTAATCAAAAGCATCAGACTTGATTCCCAGACTCCAAACACAAATTGGGCTTTATCTACCCTTACCTAATAATTAAGTTTATGCGATTATTATTATGATATTAGGTTGTAAAATGTTAAGTACTTATAATATATTTCGGAACGTAGTCGACGTCGCTTGTCCCGCCTTTTTGATATGTCATTCTTGTCATGTCAAAACTTCGTGTACTGTCGTCGTCACGTAATCTGTTTTAGCAATTATTAAACGTCTTTAGGCGTAACTTATTCGTACCACTTTTCAACCACACAACAAATACCATTTTTGTGAGTAAAGACTGTTGTTAGGGCTATCAATACATTCGATACTAATTTTTGCTGCATTCCTTGGTTTAATTATACTTTGGGTACTAATACACGTATATTTAATTATCTTATTTCCCAATTTACATGACAAGCTCTGCAGAGAAATCGTTCAGATATCTCCAGACGTAGCCGCCGCGTATAAAAGTTCACCACCGTCACGCCCCTGTCAAAAGCAAAACTTATTGAAAATCAGTCGAGTTTGAAAATTATTTAAATTAACAATCAAACGCTCGTGAAATGTAAATCGTTGGCCGTTCTATCAGTGGTGCTATTGATGACGTCACTGTTTGCTCTTAATCGTTTAACTTGAAAGGTTTTCAGGACACGCTGCCATTTATAAAAAGGTTCGCATTTATTTTCATTATAAAGTGCCGCCTAATGAAAACTTATTAGTTAATGGACCTAATTATCACTAATTACTATTCGTATGTTTTTTTTATGTACTCTTCAACCAATTTTATAGTTACCCAGTTACTCAGTGGTAGGCAGACTGATAAATAAATAAATAAAAAAACACTTTATTGCACATGTTAAATCGTACATAGGCGAGCTTAATGCCTTTGGCATTGTCTACCAGCTAACCTTTGTTGGTGTGAGCGGAGATGTCTACAGTGCAATCCCATACTGATGATGGTTATTAGCCCAGTCTGCCGTCCTAGTACTTTCAAGTGTAACACTAGCTACACTAGCTAACACTAGTCGCGTTTTTATATCAGCTGAAAAGTATAATTAAAGGAATGTACACTTTCAATGATTGATGTACATTCGTCTCCGCGAGCCGGCTTAGTGGACGCGATTACTGATTGCATGTATTTGCCTGTAGTAGCAGTTGTTTCGTGTAGTAGTGTACCGCACTCTGGATCATTAACAGCAGAGCGTAGTCAAATGCCCAAATAAAATGTACATTACATAGCTGTTTCACCAAAAATAAATTCCTAGTTCCTACCAAGACTTCTAGATACACCCTGCGAATGTTAACACGTCGTGGGGTTCTACTTGAAACATGTTTAATTTGAGAGGTTTTTATTACAATTTTTTCAACAATAATTTGATAGTGTTTATTTTTATTTGAGTCTATCTGCGAAATCTGCTTGTTACTGTTGCCTGCGTAATGCTATGCCAATATAAGTTCCTTGCTCATGTCTGACTTTATTTTTCTTCTCTGGCTGTTATGTATTTTTTTTTTTTAAATTTATTTATTTATTTATTTATTTGGTCCTGAGTACAAGATGCACTGCCATTGAAACTAGTCTTGCGACTGTATCTCCAATGGCAGTGCTCGACCTAAACTTAACTTAAAACTTAAACTTAATTAAAATTAAAAATTAGCTGTAGTGTGTGTATGTATGTGTATGCGAGTGTGGGTGTATGTGCGGTCCTCTCCGTGTGTAGTATGAAATGTGAATGGGGTGTATGTGAGAGGGTGTGTAATATATATATATAAAACTATTTTACGACGCTCAGCAGTTCCTCGGTTTCCTCGTAATTTCGTGACAATAGATAATTACTCACAATACTTTTACACCTGTGGTCATTGAGATTTTTAATATTTAGCAATTTGTCCATTTTGTTGTAGAGATGGACAGCTATGCAGGGGTAGAACCTGGCCATGAAGGCAGTTTTAGCACGAGTTGGATAGGGTATTATGAAGTTTCTTTTCGTTTTCTCTTTGTTAACATTGCAGTCTTTAACAATATAGGCATGTTTCCGCATGATTGTGTTGCGGATAAACAACTGCCGGACACTTAGCACCTTGCAGTTCTGATACAGTTCGTAAGTTGGGTATCGGAATGGTTTGAATGTGCTTACTTTAAGAACAGCTCTAAGAGCACGTTCTAGAGCCAGTAAAACAGTTTTTCCACCATTTCCCCAGACAGACTGTATGTAGGTAGTTACATAATATTAATATTTTGTACGGTGGAGGGTTAACTAAAATAATAAAATCAGTCTGCTCTGAACCGTGGTTTCATTCGTACATATCACTGGGAACCCATTTAGTTTTGTAACTAGCTCTATGACAAAGTGATGGCGCACAAGTCCGTTGGGTAATTCCAGGGGCTAAAATCGACATCTGCCACCTGAAAGAAAGGGCTTTCTTGGTTTAGCCCTTAAAATCTATAACAAAATCCCGGACCACATAAAAAAATTGCGAATTAAAAATATTTAAAACTAAATTGAAAGAATTATTAATTGAAAAGTGCTACTATGACATTAGAGAATATTTAGACTGAGTATATGACATTCCTATTATTATTAAGACAACTGACTTCACTTTTACCAATTGACATTATTTTACTATTTAATTTAATTTTATATTTTTAAATCATTATTTTTTAGTCTTTATTATATTGTATTATTATGTTATTTATTGTTTTGAATAAAATATATATATATTTGTACTTGAGAATCTAATACTGACATCAACAACTTGTGTTTTATACCATGTACCACAAATAAATTATTTGATTTGATTTGATTTGATAGAATCGATAACAAAATGCATGGTATTTGACGTTTCGTTATCACTTGGGTGACAGTGAAAGCAGTAATTTTACAATATATTTTTTGAGGTCTAGGTACTTTGGTTTTGATACCCCTAGTATAGGGCATGTCCACGCCGGAGTGGGCACAAACGTCGGTTGAAAATGCTCCCTTACCTGACCCTTCTTAGGGCCCTTTCATCTCATCTGCCATAGCAACGATTTTGTTTTGATACACAATTAACCTTCAAAAAGAAATGTTTACACATCAAACCAGAAGAGCGATGGATCTGTACATACCTACAACTAGAACTAAAACGGGTGCAAAACAAATAGTTAATAAGGGAGCACAATTATATCAACATCAGAAGCATTAAAACAATGGGCTTATTTAAAAGAGCTGTCAAGCAGCACATTCTCCACTCTCAGTGTACATGACCATAGACTAAAGCGCGCTACACACGCTCGGTCTCGACTGTGCAGTTAAAGCTGTCGGTTGGAGCCGAGCGTGTGTGGCCCGCTCTAATCAGCCACATTGATTGATCAGTCACTGATTTATTTGTCGTATATTTATTACTTAAACTAACACTAGACTAAGCTTATTAATTTTTGTAAACATGCAATTTATTTATTTTGTTAAAAGCTCTTAAAGCGAATGTTTTAAATATTCTTTTGAGCCTAATAAACCTAACGATTTTGTCGAAGTATTAAATAATCTTGTTATGAAAATTGCTAATTCTTTGTCCGCTCGTAGTAGACCACCATTCGTATATCCGATTTAAAAGGGATCTAACCGGATGTCACGTATGTACCAAATTAGAGATTCTGACTTGAATCAAATAGTACGTTCTGCCCACGCCCGGGTGTGCTTTTAAAAGTATACGTGATTGACATTTTACTTACATTTAAACTAGTTTAAATTATTTATTACTGACAGTTTCCCGTACGTATGCGTACAAACTTTAACTCGGGGCCACAATATAGGTTTTATTATATAGACAATAATCTAAGTACTTATAAGTAATGTAATAAACAAATAGTCCTTTAGATTCTAAAGTATTGAGGATAAAGGAGCCTAAAGTTTAGACATCTCGACATCTATCAGAGGAGAGACGGAGTGGTTGAATTTTTCATCTCAAACGACTTTGAAAACTTGACGAGATTTGAATTTAAGGCTTGCGGTGTTAACTTTACTTTAAATTTGTTTTCGATCCCTGCTCCTGAAAATCGTGGAAAATATCTCTCAAAACGTATTTTTTACATAACCCGCGAACTAGAAGTTGTACACATCATACTAATGCGGTCTTAGTATTTCTTTTTAGTTTAAAAATCTTTTTTTTTATTATTATTTTTTTACGCGACAAGGTCACTTCACGGGTCTTACATTCAATAGTACTGCCCCAGGACGGCAGAAAGGGCAAATAATCATCATCAGTCTGCCTATCACTCTTTAGTAGTGCATATAGGCACTGAGCGACCAAAGTACATATAACAAAGTTACATTGGTACCGGTGATAATTTAGCGAGGTTCGAACACGGGACTCATCGATAGTGAATTTACGCGTCTTACCACTAGACTACGGCCGCTCATTCATATTTATTTTTCATCAAATACAAGCAGTGAATTGCAATCATCATTTTCAACTTTTTGTAATTTTTGCTTCAAACGAAATTTAATACGGTTGTCTAATTTTTGTACCTCTTTCAGGCCGATATACGAGTATTCGGTTATTGAGCGTGACAAGGTCTCGAAACCACTCGCCAAATAAATCTGATTTAAAACCAATTTGTATTAAACGTCGAAATTCAATTTCTGTGTTACTGATTGAGGATACAACCGCAGTATATTGTTTAGATAACGTGGTTAACATGTACATTATTGCATATATATACAATATACATACAAACAAAACACTATACACGCTGATATTGAAGTTAAGCTAGAGTGCGCTCCATGAGCGGAAACAACTGCTACCACAAAAATGTTTGCAGACAGCAGTCGTCTTCGCTGTGCCGGCTAGAAATGTGCACGATCTATTGGCAAGTCACACTCCTCTCATTACACTCGGTCGCCTCGGTTTTCGTTCATGGACCGCACTGAATCTTTATCATCGAAGGTAGACTGGGTTAATTCCTATACTGAATTAGTGAGTGAATATTTTGCAGAGTAACTTGTTTTAATAATGTGTCTTGTAGTACCGCAGCGAGTGGCCATGACAGTGAGGGCCCTGACACCGAGATCTGAGGTCGAGGGTCGTTTCGCATTCGTGATAAGATAAAGTATCTACATCCTACTTGAAATGTTATATACAGATGTATTTATTATCTACTAGCTGACCCACCAAACTTCGTACCGCCTAAGAATCAATAAATAAAAAAGCATTTCAGAACGACTTTCAAAAATTGATTTCTAAACGACAGGACGAACATCAAATGTTTGACATTCAAAACCAAAGGAATAGTTTCTAAGGGAAAGCAAAATTGTTGTTTTTACTATATTCCAAGCATTTTTTTATATTTACTCACCTTTTAAACCTTCCCTGGACTTCCACAAATAATTCTTCTTCTTCTCGAGTTTTAGCGAGACTAACGAACAGCAATTGATTTTTATTATATAGAATTCACATTTTAAATAAACCTACCTAAATATAATATGTACCTACCTACTTATTGGTTCTCGTAATTTTTTTAAAATTACAGATAATGATAAATTATTATGATAATTGAACAGAAAAAAAACGCATACAACAGCTGAGTTGGGAATCGAACCCTTGTTTTACCTTCAACAGCGGCCCTTCCAGTATTTGAATAGGCAAATATTAATTTTAAAACATCTCATTTATTGTGTAATTATTATACTTTATGACATTTTTAAATGCTAAACTCTTCTATTCTATTAGTATTAATAATTAAATAAATAAATGTTGTATTTTTTTTTTCAAAATTTTTCATCGGTGATTCTGAATTGGTCTTGATTTGTACTTTTTATTATTGATTTTTGTTTGTTTTTTAATTATTTCTCGTTTGAATGTAACGGCAGCTTTTTACTTAACCAAATATTTTTTTAAAAATTAAAAAATTAACATATTTTTATTTTAAAGAAATCTCAATTTTTTATTAAGGCTGGATTTATTTATTTATTTTGGAAACATACACCTGTTTGTATGTGTGCGTGTATTAAAAGTTCTTATATAAATAGTACATTTGTTTATTATTGACAAGTATATTACATTGTGATTGGTTTGTTAGAGAATGTTGCCTGTTCATCTGACCTACTTGTTATCTAGTTGGTTCTTTGTTCCGGGAAAAATCGTTATCTTACACGCTCACGGGAAAGACATGGCATGAGTTGGCATGACATCGCACTAGCTAATAGATTATAAACTTTAATATAATTATGCATATAGCTAAAGGAAAAATGTAGTAAAAGAAATCGCTTACTTTAATTATAGCCAGGTGGCTTCAGTTTTTATCAGTCTTTGAATGAAATTTGACGAGATAGGGCTCAAAAGAAAGGTCCTGACCCACACAATATACTTTTAAAAAAGTTAGAATGCACGAGATACGCGTTATAGTTTTTTTTTATCGTAGAATAACTGAAAACTTCCGGCTTTTTTTTCAGTTATTACGCAATATCTCAAAAACAAAAGGTTTTAAAGAAAAAAGTTTCGAGTAAAAGTTGTTCAGCTGATGATTTTACGTAGGAATTAAATATTTAAAAAAGCTCCTAGAAAAAGAGAAAAACTTAAAGTATTAAAAAATATGCGTTGAAATGGTATTAGTGGTAAGCGCTCGGATCGTTTTTTTTTTTCTAGTCCCCTCTGACATAATATTTAGTCAGAGACCTTGTTTACTACTTTTATTACCACTAAGGACCGGTTCTCGGATCGGTTGTCCATAAACAACAATAAACCTTTAAAAATATAACGTAAGAAAATGCTCAATAAAAAGATTAAATTCGATATTAGGGTCCGGGATGCACGGTTTTTCAAGCCAGTACGGCACAAACTTGAAATTTCATTCTATTAAACTTTCCTGGCTTGAGTCACTGGCTTACTAGCTTCCTCACTAACTTACTGGCCTAGGAATGAAGCTAGTTCTGTACAAACGTAGCCAGAAGTAATAAATTTCTAGCTGGCATGGTTCGCAATGTAGACGTACGATATAATGGTATAATAAAATAGAAACAGAAAGAATTTTCTTGAGAGAAAGTTCGTCGTAGCGTTAATTTACTACGAAGAACCTTCGTAGTATTTCGTAGCATTTTTAGCTACGTTACTCGTAGATATCGTAGAACTTTATTATGTATGTTTTGTTTTTTTTTTTGTTGTTACTTCTTTTTATTGAACTTTATGCTTTATAATGTAAAATAGGGTAGGTCGAGTCAGGATGAACGCGTCCGGTATAACCATGGCGGTACCGTACCTGAGGGCTCGGGGATGAGTAATAGGGATTTAATTACATAAAAAAAAGGTATTCAATATAATTTGAACACGAGTCTAATTGTTCGTGAGTCCACTAGACTACAGACGCTCTAAAATAGTAGAAAACCTACGAACTTTAACTTTCTAGTTTTTTAGCACGTCATTATGACTGCACTCCACCTGATGTTAAACTAGAGTGCGATCCATGAACGGAGGCGACTGTTGTCAGAGAAGGGGATCAGCAGACAGCAGTCGCATCCGCTGTGCCGGCTTTTACACATTGCGCTTGTAAAAAATTTACACTAAAATATAAATATGTAACAAAGAAATAAAATGATAAAAGCGATATCAACAAGTCGTCTGAAAAAAATCAAAGAGACGCGGTAAAGAAAATATTGTGAAGAAAAAAAAACAAAGAAATGCCACGTCGCGGTGGGGAGTGGAGTAACTCGAACGGAATTCGGCAATTTAGCAATAAAACTGGATACAAGTGAAATTGTAAGATGGTTTGATATTAACAAAGTTTCCTTTATATGGGCTTTGACAAGTTTTATTCATTCAATCATTATTGTGCCAGCTTTCCCCGCCTGACTCGTGTGCGATGACCAAATATACGTGGAGTTGGAACGTAAACGTTTTTATAGGGAAAATTATTTTTATAAGTGAAATTTAAGAAAAACATTCACAATTATATGTAAATATTATACACAAATATCTTTTTTATGCTTAATAGACAAACGTTTGACCGCACCCTGCCTGATGTTAAGCAGTGATGCGGTCTAAGGTGGAGCACGCCTATGAGGCTATTTACCTTTAATTTGAAGAGGCCCGTATTGTACTTCTCGGGAAACACAGACACCGGCAGAGAGTTCCACAGCTTCGCAGTACGCACAAGGAACGTGTTGTCAAAACGCCTCGTACGTACTTTTGGAACTTGAACCATAAATGGATGGTACCTCTCCAGGTGTCTGGACGTCCGATGAAAGAAAGGGGTATTTCTACTATTTATTCTATATTTTTATTCTATATTTCTACTCGTATATACTGTTTTAGAGCGTTTGTAGTCTAGTGGACTCAGGATCGATGAGACCCGTGTTCAAATCTCGCAAAATTCTGCCTGGTACCAATGTATGTACTTTGATCGCCTAGCTAAAGGCACTATTAAAGAGTTGTAGGCAAACTGATAATATTCACTAGCCCAGTGAGCCGTCCTGGGTAATACCACCACTTTCGAATGTAACACCCGTGAAGTGACATTGTTAGGTTTCGGGATCAGTGTGAAAGTAGCCAGGTATAACGAGAGAAGTGTACATACAATCCTCCTGACAGTGCACATCCGTCTTCTGAAGCCGGCGACTGCTGCTTAGAGCAATTTCTCTGTGGTAGCGCTTGTTTCCCATTCTGAAATACATTACGAACCTCTAAAATCATTATTTTCTTATTTTTCAGGTAAGCTATCCAGAATGAAGTCAATTGACACTTAAATAAATATCTTTGTAAGTATTTTAGTTTTGCTGAGAAGTGTAGTCAAAACGTTCACGCAAATCTCGTCTGTATTTTAACGTGTCTAGGAATGATATCTCTTTGGATAGTTTATGCTGGTTGCCATTCGTCTAGGGCACTCGAAAACAAACTCTTAGAGTGTTATTAATGAACTGAGTCGACAACGGTCCATTTCTTTTAGAATCAGCCATTCATTTTGGATCGACACTTTTTCGTGCTTTCGTGATATATTTTTTGGATTCTTTTCACATCTATTTTAGGCATTTTATCTAACATTATTAGATTAATAGTAGTTGGCAGACTGGTGATTATTCTTAGCTCAGTCTGCCGTTTCAACAGTAACAACCGTGAAACTGACCTGTGGTCCGGATCTTTGGATCCTTCGAGTGCAGTGTGAAGAGGCATCTCATCAAGCCGGCATAGCGGACGGGACTGCTGTCTGCAGATCTCCTTCTCTGACAGCAGTCGCCTCCGTTCATGGATCACACTCTAGCTTAACATCAGGCGGAGTGCAGTCATATGACGTGCTAAAATTAAAAAAATGCGCTTCTGAAGTAGCATGAAGGATGGTGCATATTCATTCCTCGCATCGGCATAGTGGAGGCGACTGCTGTCTACAAATATTTCTGTTTCCACCGCCTAAAAATTAACAAGAATAAAAGTACAGCAAACGTGGCGATGTTCGCCCGAGAAGCAATATCTTTAATTAGCATAATATTTAATGTAAAATATGCTATTAATTACTTATTACATGATAATGTTTTTCATCAGGATGAGTTTTAAATTAACTTAAAGAACAAACGTGAAGCCTCCAAGAAGCCAGATCAAATGAGCGAAATAAAATTACAAGTTGCCGTCTCGAAATTAAATTTTAACGCGACCTGAATATAGAATTAAGTAAAACCCCTCCAAACTTGGCTAAATAAAACAAGGAACAAACGACAATTGAAAATTGTGTATCCTTTAAGCTATTTTGTTCGTTACTTTTTAAAGTATTCATGGGTTTACCATATTAACCGAAGCTGGGGTTTACTTTCAAATAACCGAACACTATGAAATGAAATGAAAATCCTTTATTAACGTAGGCATGGACTTGGCATGCACTTGTTCATCGTCAGAATCTACTCTTGGCTTCGGAAAGGCATATGACGAGAAGACAGCCATAAGAAACTCGACAATTATAGCCTGTGTTTATAATAACAAAAAAAAAACTGAATTATAACTGAAAAATAACTTAAGAAAAAAAATATATAATAATAGTCGTAACTAATTTAACAAACATAACTAAACCACAATATGGGGCACCAAAATGAAGAAAATTATATATTAATATCATTGCAACCCACGTTTCAAAGTTTCGGTATTTGACCAAATCGTCTACATCGTGTTGTGTCGTTGAAATCTTTGGAAACTCTAATTTGTGTTCATACACAAAGAACTTAAACAACATTCAATTAACTTTTCGTTTACGAAGCTACTCTTTGGTTTCAACCGAAAGTAGAGTAACCCAAAGTTTGGTTTTATCGTCATCGGATCCACCCAAACGTAAAACGAAACTAACCAAAATCGTGGTAGGCCCCCTGGATATGTAGGATAAACTAACTTTATTATGGAAACGGTCTCGATGCAGTTTTTCGCTTAACCTGTAACGTTTAACTTACTTAACTGTTTGTCATGAATTTAAGTGGCAGACAGGGCGGTGATGGTCTGTTATCCTTAGATTGTACCTAGATTGATTCTGAACCATGGCCACTTTAAAATCAAGAATCATTAAGAAAATCTTGTCTTGTTGGCTCGTTTCGTGTCGACACGCACTCGTTGAGTCTGCGAGTCGGTAATTGGCTCATCACTCGCTCGTATTTGTGTTTATATTGTTGATTTGTTGTTGAAATAACGAAGTGTATACTGTATACGCAGTAAGCACGTTTTGAAAGCTTTTGTCTTGTTTGAGAACTTTGTTAAATAGCTTTTAATGTTTCGTGTGCGGGATTTAATGCATTCGGCAATAAAATTTTAAGAGGTGGTATTGCAACTTATTTTAATTTTAAAAGGCGGGGTAGTACCACCACTTTTAAGTGAAACCTGTGAATGCGAGCGGCCGTGGTCTAGCGGTAAGACACGTGAACTCACAATCAATGAGATCCGTGTACGAACCTCGCTAAATTGAGACCGGTACTAATATAACTTTGTTAATTGTTATATAATATGTACTTTGGTCGCTCAGTGCCTATAGCCACTATTAAATTGTGATAGGCAGACTGATGATGGTTATTTGCCCAGTCTGCCGTCCTGGGGCAGTACCACCAGTTTCGAATGTAACACCCGTGAAGCGCCTTTGTCGCGTTTCACTGTCAATGTAGGTGGTGCATACTTGTTTCCTCTGCTGCTCGTAGATATTTCTCTGTACTAGCAGTTATTTCCGTCGGACCGCACTCTAGCTTTACATCAGGCGGAGTGTTGTCATATGTCGAGCTACATTGAAAAAAAAGTAATGAATGAAGAATATTCGTCTCGTCAAGCCGGTATAGCAGAGGCCACTATCGCCTCTCTATATTTGTCTGTGGTGTAGCATTTGTTTTCCCTCTTGGACCGCATTCTAGCTTAACTGACGTCAGACGGTGTGTCGTCATATACCGGACTACTGTAAAATAACAATATAATGAAGTGTTTATTATATTATTTACTTATTACTAAGTATAATAATAATATACGAGTAAATGAACATGACGTTAAACGTAATATCGCGTGTTCCCAAATCAGTTTTATAACATGTTTACATTTTATTTACCACGTTAATTTAATTGTTATCGGACGTTACGATTGTGACGTTTTTATCCGGCGTTTCTTTCCTTTATCGCGTTATTTTTGGGGATTTATTTTTATTAGGCATCCCGCGAGGATGATCCCGTAACTGATTCGTTTACAATGTTACGGGTTCTTTGTGAATTCCTTTCGTTTTTTTTTTCTTTATTGTCTGATGTAAAGCTTACACTGCGGTCCGTGAACGAAAACAACTGCTGCTGCAAATAAATTTCTACAGGCAGCAGTCGCTTCCCCTATGCCGGCTTGAGGTGACGAATGTGATTATTTGTCCAGTCTGCCGTCCTGGGGTAGTAACACCCGTGAAGTGACTTTGTCGCGTTTAAAGTAACCAGGTATAACGAGAGGAGTGGACACTGTCAATCTAAGATGGTACATGCTAGTCTCCTCAAGCCGGCATAGTGAAGGCGACTGCTACCCGCACAGGTTTCTCTGTAGTAGCAGTTGTTTCCATTCATGGACCGCACTCTAATTTTACATCAGGCGGAGTGTTGTCACATGCCGAGCTACAATAAAAAAAAAGACGAGGACGTACTGTCAATCTGGATGATGCATAGGGGATGCGACTGCTGCCTGTAGAAATTTCTTTGTAGCAGCAGTTTTCTTTGATGTTCCGCAATCTATGATCATGGGAAGTGTTGTCATATGTCGAGCTACAATTTTTTTTTTAATAAGAATTGATAAAATTATTTATAGGGTTAGTAAGCTGTATGGAGTCGAGTTTCGGATGACTCGTCTATGGGTTATAAATCTCCTTCAAGAATCTATAACAGAATGTTAACTTTTTATCGCTCTCTTTTGGGATTTCTTTACTTTATTACGGATTTATGTCCGTTATCGTAATACTGGGTACACGCCATCAATTTTTACTTATTTACAACCTTTATAAGGTTTTCTTTTGTAAAGTTTCACAAAGGATTTTTTTCATAGCTTAACCACACTCTGAGCGTATACAAATGTTACCACAGACACGTGTATTGAGTTAGCAGTCGCCTCCGTTATGCCGCCTTTAGAAGACGTTTGAGCACCGTCCTTGTTTGACAAAGAATATATAAGTATAAATAGATGGTATTAATACGTATATTTTAATTGGATTAAAAGAAAAATTTGTATACAAAAACTTATAACGGTAGTGTGTCTAGATTATATTACAATACAATACAATACAATTGCTACGCTTTTATCCCGCAGCGATAGACAGAGACAACGGAACGCCACTTACCACGATCCTGACGCAACTCCCACGCTTCCCTCACATCTACAATTCTCTTCATGCACGGACGATGGTTATGAGCACTAGCAGCCCAGATTTCACAAGGATGTCTCCGATTTGATTGGAAAACACCCTTCTGGGTGTCTGGGTCTCCTTTCTTCAATCTCCTTTCACTCATCCTTTCAATGTGCCCAAACCATCGCAGCATTCCTTTCTCAATCCTCGTCACTACATCATCTTTCAAACCACTATCTAATACAAATAACCGCTGCAGTGTAATTAACAAAATAGTGTACTATAAACACCATGTTTTAATTAAAATAAATATTTTGAAATTGAATGTTTGTTCGAATAATTTGACTAGGATTTAGTTTTTATGTTTCCTGGCAATGGTTTAGCTCCGTACCGATCATTACGATTACTATATTAGAATCGTGATTTTTAAAAATTAATTAAAAAAAAATAACAAAGCAATTATAAAGTTTTCCAGAAACACGTGTCGACCACATGTGTGAATAATCCACCAGATTTACCTTCCCAATTAAACATTAT
Organism: Tinea pellionella; assembly: GCA_948150575.1. Classification (NCBI taxonomy): domain Eukaryota; kingdom Metazoa; phylum Arthropoda; class Insecta; order Lepidoptera; family Tineidae; genus Tinea; species Tinea pellionella. Next base: position 1,134,679 of record OX411258.1, read on the forward strand.
TATTAAGATTTTCTAAAATGCCTTATGACTTTTTCGACATACTAGTACACACACAGAGAGATAAAGAGAGGGGAGGGGGGAGACCAATATACAAATGTAATGATTAAGGCATAGGTAATATATGTTGAATGTATTAAAATAGAGAAGGCACTGATGCCTGTAACACAGTCATAAGCTTGTACTAGACAAGCTTCAGTGCTCAACCGAAATTGTGCTTAATTGTGTAAAAGTGTTTATTTATTTAATTAATTTAAAAAGTTCAGTTGTAAATTTAATCAATTAGGTTATGTCTATGTTGTTATTCATTTCTAGAAATTGCAGGGTATATTGCGCGTCGCCCCGTCTCACCTGTTGCGACGCGCGCACATCGACCCACTGAAAACCATCTAAAACCAATAGAAATTCTCTCGCCGCTATAGGTTTTATTGTTTTTAGATTATTCTACATTTATATCCTTTTAATCCTAATAAATAAATTCAATTATATACTAATGTAGGTCAAGGGACGTACGATCGAGTCTCGTGTTTAAATCTCGATAAACTCTGACCAGTTCCGATGTAGCTTTGTTATAATATATAGGTACTTTAGTTAAAATTAACAGAAAGGGCATAGTATACAATTGACGAATACATTGCTGGTATTAATCCCTAGAAGTAGTCATTATTGTTATTATTATTAATGAAATGAAATGAAATTTATTCATTTGCGAAAACTTTCTACTCTATCTAGCTCTCGACATGCAAAATTATCTTAAAAAACATACATATTATAAGTTAACTACGCCTCTTTACAGCAGCTACTATTATTTTTGTTATTATAATATGTTATTGTTTAGTTATTATTTTACAATATCATTGTTTAAATTATTTAGTAATTGTTGACGTACAAAAGTGCTGAAAATCAACCTACTTGTATAAACAAAAAGAAATTGAATTTGAAGTGTGGTAGGCTTACTGATGATAGTTATTTGCCTAGTTCACCTTCCTGCGGCCGTACTGCAGTGACCTAGTTAGATCAGCTCTGGAAGTAGTCGGCTATAATGAGAGGGATATACCCTGTTGATGGATGTTGCACGTTTGTCTACTCAAAACAGCATAGCGGAAGCGACTGCCGCCTGCTTACATTTCTCTATGGCAGTCGTTTCCGCAACAATTCTCTTGTCCTAATCAGACTATTAGGCTATCATCAGTCTGCTCTTGTTAGTCCAGTCTGCCGTCCTAGGGCAGTACCACCACTTTCGAAATCAGATTGGAATTGGATGGAATGAGGGAAGTGTTCACTGTCAACACGAATGGTTCATATTCGTCTCCTCAAGCAGAAATTTGTCTGCGGTGGCAGTTGTTTTCGTTCATGGACCGCACTCTTAAGCCTAGACAGGCGGAGTGTTGTCATATCCCGAGCTATATAGAGAACAAGCTTATAATAATGTGTTCGTAGATATATACATGCATATATAGGTATACACACACGCACGCGCACACACGCACAATGCTCCAAGTCAGGACTAACTTTTAGATCTAAAGAAAGTTAATTAATAAACTTTCTATTCAAACAAGTTTAAGACAGGCACCTGAAGGGAGAGAGTAGGTTGTCGTTTTTTTTTTGAATCATTTTCCTAAACTTGTGTTTCTTTGAGTTTTAACGTGTAATACACTATTTTTGACTTGTCTGGGTTAATAAATAGCAGGCGGATTGATCATGGTTCTTAGCCTAGGCTGGGGTAGTACCACTTTCAAGTGTAACACCTTTAAAGTGACGCATTTCGGGATCAGCTTGTAGGTAGCCTGATTTTTATCCGGATTTATTACTCTCGTTATCGGGACGAATGTGCCCTGTCAATGGATGATGCACTGCTGCCTGCAGGTATTTCTCGGTTGTAGCAGTTGTTTATTAACACTGGTAAGCTGTTACAATGCAATAACAAATGTTAGAAAAACTTATAAGCCAGTAGTAGTAGTGCCACCACAGAGTAGTACCACCACTTTTGAATGTTACACCCGTAAAGTGACCTTGTCGCGTTTCGGGAATAGTTTAAAAAGTAGCCAGGTATAACGAGAGGAGTGTGCACTGCCAATCTGGATGGTACATGCTCGTCTCTTCAAGCCTTTCTCTGTAGTAGCAGTTGTATCCATTCAACGACCACACTACCGAGCTACAATAAAAAAAGCCGTGCGTCGTTTACATTAAACTTTTTAGCTTTCAGCGCTCCTTAAATAACACCTAATTACATTTTGTTCCGCTGAGTTGACCTAGGTTTCCTAGTGTTCTCATGGGTGTTCTTCAACATAGCATTTTAAACATTAAACAGTTAGGTTCTGTAGTGTTTTGTTTTTCCATTCTATTTTTCATCCTAATGCTTATTTCATAGGCACTAAGTAACCAAAATACGTGTAACATAGTTAATAGGTACCGGTTAGAGTTTGGGAGTATTCAAGTATGGCGGGAAGAGTGTGCACTATAAACTTAGTTGGTGCCGACATAGCGGAGGCGACTGTTGCCTCTGATCTGTAGTAACAGTTGTTTCCGTTCATGAATCGCACTCAAACTTAACGTCAGGCGGAGTGTTGTCATATGCCAATATAAACTGATTTTTCTGATCACTGTTTGTTGCCAAAATAAAATAAATAAATATGCCGAACCACAATAAAAAAAAGATGCATTCGTTCCGGATCACAAAATTAGTTTAATTTTAAACAAATATAGTTTTTTAAACTAACTTTAAACTAAACTAAGCTTTATCGGTCCGGAAATTTAGACGAAAAATGAAGGAACAACTTTTAACGTGGGACTATCTTCATACAGATACATACGAGTACTTCATTCTTTATAAGAGTGGATAAATAGGTTTTTCCAAATACTATGCTAAAGTAGATGTTGTGTTAATTAATTATTATTGTAACATTATAATATTTGTTATTTGATGGTGGTGGTTAGTATAATGAGTTAGTTTGAGTAGTTGCTATATTATTGTTGTATTAAGTTTTAGTTTAATTTGTTATTTTTATGGTGATGGTGAGCTTGTAATAATAGTATTTTTCTGTATTTATAACACTGGAGGAAATCTGTATAACCATGGACCCACAGGACAGGCTTTGCCTAGTGTGGGTCCTATAAAATGATCCTATAACGTGGGTCCGGGTAAAATAAAAATTGTAAAATAAAATAAATAAATAAAAAAACTAAAACATAACTGTTAATAATGAGTTCAAATTAAGTGGGACGCGTAAAGTAGGGAAGTCTTGAGTGTTAAAACAAGGTCAGGTGTCCCGGCGCAGTGCAGGTCACTCTAAATAATAAATAGCATACATGTGGATGACTAAAACTCCTCGCGGTTTATGAGAGCCTGGTACTTCATTCTCTATTTACTAATTAATTAAATAGATCAATAAAGTTTGTATTGTTTGAATCGCTCAAAACGCGACAGGTAGTACCGCCGCTTACGATATATATGTACTTTGGTACATGATAATTATGTATTTGAAGTTAAGATACCGCCATTTTCAAGTGATCTTGTCGCATGTCGGAATCAGCTCGGAAGTGAGTGAGCATGCGCTTTTCAATATTGCACATTGCTGCGCTTAAGCCGGCATAGTAGAGGTGGAGACATTTCTCCATGGTAGCGATTGCTGGTCAAATACCGAGCTACTATAACAAAAAAGATCAATTTTCTTTCGTTTGACTCGCACAAATTAGCTCGCACTATGCGGGTCTAAATGTAAATACTTTGTGCTAATGTAGGTAAGGGCAATATATTAATTAAACTATGTATATTTAAATGTACGTGCGGCCGCCATGTTGGATTTGTGAAACCGCCTCTAGCGTTACATTATGAAATGGCATATTAATGCGACACGCCCGTCCGCGATATCTTTGTGTATATACAGTGTGTACGCATAATATATACAGGTTGTTTTGTTTCTTGATAATATTAATAAATTATAATGAAAATTGACCAAAAAAAATATTTTCGTTTGAATAAGTTATTTCAAAAGTAAATTAAATTTAAAAAAAAAATGTGGGTAGTTAAAAAGGAAGGCAAAAAAAAACATGTTATAGAAAAGCATTGTAGAAATCGCTTCCACAAAAAACTAACGGGAAAATGCTTCCCTGAAACTGTTAAATTTTAGCACAAATAAATAACTAGGTATGATTAATTTTTTATTGCATTTGTTTAGCATATACAAATGTAGGGGTTGTTGTTATTACAATATGAATAAATAAATTAATATGAAAAAAATCGCACATGAGTTGGGAATCGAATTCATGCCCTCCGTCTTTTTTCAGTTCAATTTTCACCTTAATTTAAATAAATAAATAAAATCTATATGAAACTAAAAAGTACTCACGTCACGGGAACCGCATTGGAGGTCTCGAGATTTTTCGTAGTAAAACATTTGCTGTATTCATTCGTCTGAATTTCCTGAAAACCGCATGACATTTCTGTGCATAGTTCACAGATCTCGCTATTCAATGCATGCTTTCTACTCTCAAAACTATTATATACTACTGTTCTATCTTACTACTTATCTCACTATTTCCCTATATTTCTATCCTGCACCCTCCAAATCACCACATAATCTTTCTGGTTAGCTGGTAGAGAAGCCTTTAGGCATTAAGCTCGCCTTTGTACAATTATTTTTTGTGCAATAAAGAATTTTATTATTATTATAATACGGATTGGTCAATAGTAAACGTCTTATTCTTAAAATTATACCGATTGCAACTCAAATACAATTTTAGTTTTTTTTTATATATTTAGTTTTTTATTTAGCTCAGTGCCTATAGGCACTATTAAAGAGTGGTAGGCAGACTGATGATGGTTATTTGTCCAGTCTGTCGTCCTGGGGCAGTACCACCACTTTCGAATGTAACACCCGTGAAGCGACCTTGTCGCGTTTCATTCAATTTTCATGCTAATAAAATAAATCTAGTATTTAAAGTAATCAAATTATAAACGTTAATAAAATCCAAATTCGAGATAAGAATAAGGCATCACTACTTTACAGGTTATAATAGTTTTAAACAAATTTGACGCGTAGCATCTAAGCTATAAGGTATAAATTCCGTTTTAAACGAGTGCCTTCTACTTGTCGATAAGTAACGTTGCCTGTTGCATTCTCACAGAGAGGTAAAATTGTTTGGGAAAATCTAACGAAATTGCTTACCTATGGTTCAATACTTTTTTTATTGCTCGGCATATGACAACACTCCGCCTGATGTAAAGCTAGAGTGCGGTCCATGGGTGGAAACAACTGCTACTACAGAGAAATCTCTACGGGCAGCAGTCGCCTCCCCTATGCTGGCATGAGGAGACGAGTATGCACTATCTTGAGTGACAGTGCACACTCCTCTCGCTATACCTGGCTACTTTCAAACTGCTCTCGTAACGCGACAAAGTCACTTTACAGGTGTTGCATTCGAAAGTGGTGGTGCTACCCTAGGACGGCAGACTGGGCAAATAACCATCATCCGTCTGCCTACCACTCTTTAATAGTGGCTATAGGCGCTGAGCGACCAAAGTACATATAACAAAGTTATATTGGTACTGGTCAGATTTAGCGAGGTTCGAACATGGGTCTCATTGATCGTGAGTTCACGCGTCTTACCACCAGACCACGGCCGCTCTTACTTATATACTGGTAAAAAAAATCAGCAATCCTATTAACCACGTGTTACACTACATTATCAATATTAAGGGTAAACAGGTACCTCATAGGCAAGAGTGCTCCACATTAGAAAAAAAAAACTAATACGTTCTTACAATGCCGCATTGGACACGTAATATCGCTACCACAAGCGCACTCGCTCTTCTCGCGAGGCCGCCCGTCGCACACTGTTAATTTTTCGGATCCGATTATCTGACAAACATGCAACTTTATGTACACGTTCAATGTGTAGAAATATAACAGATTAGGCAAGGATTAAGAGAAAAAAGGTTTCGTAGGGGGATCGATCAGAATAAAGCAGGAATTCACTTTTTTTTTTATTCGTCCCATACAACAAATTTGAAAATTTGCTTTTTCTGTCCAAACTATAAGATTTAGAAAAAAATTGAAGAGAACAACTATTGTTAAGGTTAATTAGGTTTAGCCATTGCCATAAAGAAAAAAGTGAAAAATGCAAGTCTGTTCCTAAGTCCTCAAATTTCAATTTCGACCCAGTGTGCGTCGCGGCATCAGTTTAACAATCCTCGCATTTACATTGCTTGTTTTTTATTTTAACGATTTTTTGTAATTTTCAACAAATAATGGTACCGTAATGTTAGTTGATATTGCATCAATAACTCTAAAAAACTAATTAATTCTACTAACTAAAACTTTAGCTCCAACTATTAATTCTACTCAAATATTTCATCTATATTTTTTATGGTCCAACCGTCTTGACTGTTATGAAATTCGCAGTTGAAAATTAAACGATTCAGCGAACAAACAACAAAGCTGAAACTGCGGTTTCGTCGAAGCTTTATGTTTTAAAATAAACCGCTAACCGTTACGAGCTTTTTGAGTTTTTTTTTCTAAAGTTCTTTTGCTTATAGTTTATATAGACCTGCGGTTAGTGAGCATAGCGGAGGGTGGCGAGCTAATATGTTTGTCCTAATTTTAAGGTGTATTAATATAGATATATCACACCTCTAGATCAAAACTGTTACAACTCAAAAATCGCCCGTTTTGACTTAACATAATTTTAGCACAAACAATGCACTTGACCTATTTTATAAAACAAGTTCATCTTTAAAAAAAAACGTGGGATTTCTGTATCTTGTGTAATGATTGAATATCTACTTTTGTGGACTACTATTTATAATATTAGGTTTTTTTTATTGACAACATGGTAAAAAAAACCTAACGAATTGAAGAAAACATCTTATTGAAAATAGATATTTAATTGTCGTAAGCAGATGAATGAGTGTTTTTTATTTTTTGGCGGAAAAAATAGATTAAACTATATTACATTTCGCGTCTGATTGTACCCGGAATAATCTACACACGAAACGTTGTTGATTAAATACGCTACGGTAAATAATTTAATTAATTTATCGAACTTCACTAGTTCATGGAATTAATTAACCCCTCTCCCTTGAAAACTCCTCCTCACCTCTAAAACCATTAAAACACCAAGTTATAAGCATCCTTTCAATTAAAAGACACGTTTACGTTCTACCATTTTCTTCTGATCAGAGTTATATAGGTATACCAGGAACTCATGGCACTGAAAAAATAATAATCACTGTGATTTTTTTTATTGTAGCTCGGCATGTGACAACACTCCGCCTGATGTAAAGCTAGAGTGCGGTCCATGAATGGAAACAACTGCTACTACCGAGAAACCTGTGCGGGCAGCAGTCGCCTCCACTATGCCGGCTTAAGGAGACGAGCATGTACCATCTAGATTGACAGTGCACACTCCTCTCGTTATACATGGCTGCTTTCAAACTATTCCCGAAACGCGACAAGGTCACTTCACGGGTGTCACATTCGGAAGTGGTGGTACTACCCCAGGCTAGACAAATAACCACCACCAGTCTGCCTACCACTCTTTAATGAGCGACCAAAGTACATATAACAAAGTTACATTGGCACCGGTCAGAATTAGTGAGGTTCGAACACGGATCTCATCGATCGTGAGTTCACGCGTCTTACCGTTAGACCACGCCACGGTCGCTGTATTTTTTCACATGTAGCAGCCTGTCATATCAAATTAAGAGATTTATTATCGTTTACTGAGATTTATTCAGTATCAAGATCTTTCAATCCCTGGTGTTGAAAATTACGAATTTTATTACCCCGATTTGCCATGAGATTTTGGTAGGCCTTTAAATTCATTAGAGTTTTAGTTGATTTTATTTGTACGTAATTATGGTATGTACCCGACCCTCTCCGAGCTATATGTGTTGGCTTTAAAGAATAGAAACGACTGCTACCACAGATAAATTTGTGCAGGCAGCAGTAGCTTCCCTTATATCGACTTGAAGAGTACCGTACCATCCAGCTAGACAGTGCACAGTCCTCTCGTTATACCTGGCACTGAAACTGATCAACAAAGTTACTTTACGGGTGTTACACGTGAAAACGGCGGGTGATATTGGGTCACTTGTATACAATTTAATGTTAAACATTTGGTAAAGATTACATTTATTTGCTTAAATTCCACATTCGGACTAACAATTTTAATTTAAAAAATTATGTATCTAAGCCGCTAAAGTGCACATTAAATTCGCGTTACGTACGTTCTTGACAATAAAGGCGGGTTTATCGTGGCACCGCAAAATAGACCCTTTCACAAATTGTGGGCCCATTACTGTTAACTAAGTGTTATTTTCTCACGCACTCTCTCCCTCCTGTCGTCGAGTTATTTGCCTTTAGGTATTTTTGATACGGTGTGCGTGCGGTGTGTAAAGAATTATGTCTCTTGTATCTTAATTTGTATTTATTTATTATTACGTTTCTTAGAATATAAGGAGTGATAAGGCAGTCTGATGATGGTTAGTAACCTGTAAGAAATGTGGTGAGAGTTGTTTTCGTTCATGGATTGTACTCTAGTTTAATATCAGGTGGAGTGTGGTGAGTCGAAGCGACCTCACGTCTCCTGAGGATGCCACGTGGAGTGGGGAAACGTGTCGAGAGGTTTTTGCATGTTGGTGAAAGGTCTTACACTGACAGCGGATGTGACTGTGTACCTACCCTCACTAACATTTATTAGCGAATTTTTTAAATTGTAACTCGACATATGACAGCACTCCGCCTGATGTAAAGCTAGAGTGCGGTCCATGAACGGGAACAACTGCTACTACAGAGAAATCTCTACGGGCAGCAGTCGCCTCCGCTATGCTATACATGGCTACTTTCAAACTGCTCCTGAAACGCGACAAGGTCACTTCACGGGTGTTACATTCGAAATCGGTGGTACTACCCAAGGACGGCAGACTGGGCTAACAACCATCATCATTCTGCCTACCACTCGAGCACTCTCTGTTGCAAAGTAGTGTTTAAAAAATAATTTTGGTTATGGATTCCCGCAAAGTAACGGCTAATACTAATAAACTATTCTAAAGCCTTGTTTTTTGACGTTAATAAACTATAGTGCGATCTATAGCGGCTGAGATAATTGCTACTGGTACAGAAGAGTGTCTGCAGACCCTCGAGCTGATCCAGAAACGCGTCTACGGCTGTTACATTTGAAATTAGATGAAAAACAAAATATCTTTCGTAATAAATTAATTTAAATGTGAACATTGTATTATAAGCGGAGTCCTACTTTTGAAACTCGGTCGGATTATTTAGAGGCAAAGTATGCATCATTAATCAAACTAATAGTGCTGCGATGTCGACAATAAACAAAACTTATCTATTAATTATATCTATTATGGTTCGATGAATTGAATCGCAAAACACCGTAATATTTGCAGATGAAGTTAGGTGTTGGCAACGCGCGCTACGATTTGAATTTAAAAAGTGACTTATGTCATATGTATTTGACAGATGGTTTTTTTAATTTGGCGCCTCTGGACGTCGCGTCGGTCAGTTTGTTCGTAATTTTACTCCGTCTTTGGCTCGTATTCATTAGGATTAGTTTCGATTTCGTCTTACTCGTTTGCTTCACACATTTTTACAACAACAGTAGATTTGCGAATGAACGTCTGTCTGCCGTCCTGGGGTAGTACCACGACTTTCGAATGTAACACCCGTGAAGTGACCTAGTCGCGTTTCGGGAATAGTTTGAAAGTAGCCAGGTATAGCGAGAGGAGTGCACGTCAATCTAGATGGTACATGCTCGTCTCCTCAAGCCGGCGTAGTGGAGGCGAGTGCTGCCCGCGCAGGTTTCTCTGTAGTAGCAGTCGTTTCCATTCTTGAACCGCACTCTAGCTTTACATCAGCTTTGGCACATGCCGAGCTATAATTTAAAAATATATATATTACAACATTGATTAAAGTCCTTTTAGTAGCTCGGCATCTTATTATTTATTTATTTTATATTTTTACTCACCATAGAGAGAAGAGATAAAACGCGGCCCAATGAGCAGAAACAACTATTATCAGAAACAGAAAAAATATCCTCAGGCGGGGTTCGCCTCCGCTATGCCGGCTTGATGTGATGAAAGTTTATAAGAGTCAAATTTTTATATTTGAAATGTTGAAATGAACTGGAGCGTTGCCAACTGCAAACGTCTCCGGATCTATTCTACTTTACGATATGCTATTATTTTGACATCATTTTCGATTAACTAGGTTTTGTGTAATAGGGAAATGGCAGTTTGGGGAATCCATTACTTTTCATGTAAAACGTATAATAATAATCACGTAAGTCCGAAGTTGCGGGCAATACTTAGTGTAATTGTGCGAGTAATAATAACTCCTTTTTTACATATAATGACAACACTGCGCCTGATGTTAAACTAGAGTACGGTCCGTGGACGTAAGCAACAGCTGACACAGAGAAATGTGGTCGTGTTCGCTATGCCGGCTCAAAGAGACGAATGTGCACAGAGCATAATATTAATAACTTATTTGCTTTGATCAGGGTTTAGAGTCGTTGTAGAAAATCTAAGTTCTCTGTAATCAGCTATATGAAGTGGTGGTACTATCCCAGGACGGCAGACTGGGCTATAACCATCATCAGTCCGTCTACCACTATTTAAAAGTGCCTAAGAGACCAAAGCAGAAATTAACGAGGTTTGAACACGGGTCTCGTCGATCGTGTGTTTACGCGTCGTACCGCTAGACCACGGCCGCCCTAAAAGGTTCTTTTATTATCACTATATGTGGTCAGGAGTTGGTGAATAGATAAATAACAGAAAATAAATAAGAAAAATTACCGTTTCTTTACTCGGAAGACGCATTTTTAACCTCTTTTTTCAGAAGGTCGTGTAAGATCGTGTACAGGAAGGGGGCGGCTGGTGGGGCGGCAATTTTCCTGCTCGCTGGTCTATGAGACTCGATCGGAAAATATTACCGTTATGACGACACGAAATTAGGGTTTTCAGAGATTTGACGATGTTTTTTTTAAAATTTAATTTAATGAGTTTTAGTGTAATTTAATATATTTTTTATTTGTTTATCTATTCATTTGAATGTCATTATTTAGATTGACTTGGATTAATACAAGACGTAGGCACTCACATCGTTACAGTACCGATACTTATGCACGGGAGACGGAGATAGAAAGACGTAGCCAGGCTGCAACTCGAGGGAGACAAAACACTGTCACTCGCTTACGTACGTGTGCCAAAGTGTGTCATTTAGACCTACTTTGCGGGGTTCACTTTTTAGTTGCGCGTAACGTATCTTTCTCTTTTCAATTTCTTTTAATCATGTTACAATTATGTTTAATCAGTTATGATCATAACAAGTGCAGGAACTGTGTCAACGTAGAATGTTTTTTGAATTCATTCTGTCCTCTAGCATAGCGGAGGTGAATGTTGACTATGTAGTAGCTGTATTAACTCGTGGACTGTACTCGCTACTTATTTACTGTATAATAAATAAATCTAATTTTTTTTTTTTTTAATTTTTTTTTGTTTTAAATGGCAACCCTATAGCGTTACAGGGGTGTGCGCGTGTTTAACGCCTAAACTGGGAGTAACAGCTGTCGTGAATATTAATACAATTACGATAATTTGAAATGAATAATGGCTATTGATGTTAATAAAAATATACACGCGTGTCACTCACAATTTTACTTATCTTATCATCATACGTTATATTTTATACCGAAAGGAGAATGCCCATTTTTGGGCCCACTTTACATAATAGTTTGGTAACAAAACAATATTCTAAAATAACATCTTGTTTTTAATAGTATAAGGCGTTATTTTGCGGAAATCTATAACCAACATTATTTTGCAACTAATTTCCGCTAATCAATGTTAGTGAGGGTAGGTACACAGTCACATCAACCGTCAATGTTAGACCCTTCACCAACATGCAAATACTTCTCGACGGCGTCGACTTAGCCGTCGGAGCGAAGTCGAAGCAACCACACGTCTCCTGAGGATGCCGCGTGGAGTGGCGAAACGCGTCGAGAGGTTTTTGCATGTTGGTGAAGGGTCTAACATTGACAGTTGATGTGACTGTGTACCCACCCTCACTAACATTGATTAGCGGAAATTAGTTGCAAAGTAATGTTTGGAAATGACATCTTGTTTTCTCATTAATTTTAAGAGCGGCCGTGGTCTAGCGGTAAGACGCGTGAACTCACGATCGATGAGACCCGTGCTCGAACCTCGCTAATTCTGACCAGTACCAATGTAACTTTGTTATATGTACTTTGGTCGCTCAGTGCCTATAGGCACTATTAAAGAGTGGTAGGCAGACTGATGATGGTTATTAGTCCAGTCTGCCGTCCTGAGGTAGTACCACCACTTTCGAATGTAACACCCGTGAAGTGACTTTGTATCGTTTCGGAAATAATTTGAAAGTAGCCAGGTATAACGAGAGGAGTGTGCACTGTCAATCAAGATGGTGCATGCTCGTCTCCTCAAGCCGGCATAGTGGAGGCGACTGCTGCCCGCACAGGTTTCTCTCTGTAGTAGCAGTTGTTTCCATTCATGGATCGCACTCTAGCTTTACATCAGGCGGAGTGTTGTCACATGCCGAGCAACAATAAAAAAAAAATTTAATTATATCAACATATTGTTTACCAATCAATAGACAATATTAAAGTATCAGAAAAAGTCTAATTACTCAATAACCCGATTAAAAATATTGAAACTGATTAGTGGATAATGAATGATATATTTATCCTACCAAATGAACTAGAAAATGTAACTGTTTTCGTTCGCCGTACAACTATATGACGTTCAACTGACAGCTATCAGTCAAAATCTTTTTAAAAGTTTTAGGCAAAGGCTACACCTTACATTAATGGAATTACATAACCGTATATAATATATTGTACGTATATGAATATTTAATCTTCATAAAACATACGAAATTAAATTAAATGAACAGAGGACGGAAGGAGGGAATTTATGACCGCAAAAGGACCGTTGCGTACCTACAAAGAGAGCAATAAGTGTCAATTCCACTCTATTAATTTTCTTAAACGTTCTAGAATTTTCTGCGAAATAACAATTGCTTTTATTTGCGACGTTTATTTTTAGAAAAAAAATTCTCTTCCATCTAAACATTACTTACCTTTTTTTATTATAGCTCGGCATATGACAACACTCCGCCTGAAGTTAACTCTAGCTTACATGAACGGTAACAACTGCTACTACAGAGAGACTTCTACAGGCAGCAGTCGCCTCCGCTATGCCGGCTTGTGGAAACGAATGTGCACCGTCCAGATTGACTACTACCTGGCTGGTGTTACATTCGTAAGTGGCGGCACTACCCCAGGACGGCAGATAATAATAATTATCAAAGTACAACATAGTATTTTTAAATTAATATCATATAATAGATAGGTTGTATGTACGGTGTTGATTACGTCTTGATTGAACATGAAATGCGATTTCAGACGCATCCGATTGCTGGATGGGAATCGAGTTCAAATCTATTAACTTTGCTGTTTGACGTTGCTTTGTTGCGAACAAAATGAATTGGCTCTCGTTATTGGCAATTTATTGCTGTGTTGCAGTTTGATTGCATTGTTCAGTCAGTTTGATTTTTTTTTTTGTTTTGTGATTAGAGATGAGTAAGCTATACGAAATATTATACATTGTACATTGAGCTTTCGTACTTTAGCCCTTTTTAAACGTATCAAGCCGCACCAGGCGGAATGTAATCATAAAAATTATTTAGCGTTAATTTACAGCTAATATTACTAGTATAAACGCATGGTAGAGTGGTAGGCAGACTGATGATGGATTTGTTAGCCGAGTCTGCCATCCGGAGGTAGTTTCACCACTTTCGAATGTAACACCCGTGAAGTGATCTTGTCGCCTTTCAGCAACAGTTTAAAAGTAGCCATGTATAACGAGAGGAGTGTGCACTGACAATCTAGATGGCGTATACTCGTCTCCTCAAGCCGGCATAGCGGAGGCTACTGCCGCCTGTAGAGATTTCTTTCTAGTAGCAGTTGTTTCCGTTTATGAATCGCAGTCTAGCGTTTTTTACGCCAATGAAAAAAATGTATACAATATTTAGAATTATCGCATATATCCACTGGTTTATGTTACACAATCGATGAATTCAATACTTTGTCCTCTCACGTGTTCTCCCTTTCCTGGGTCCTTCAAGTGGGGCGTAAAAAGACATCTTGGGCCGGCATAGTGACGGCGACTGGGGCCACCGTGTGGCGTGGTCTTGCCATCAGGCCAATCTCGCATCAATATATAATAAAAGCCGCGAAAAACCTTTGTTGAATTATATTTTGTTTGTTACAGGGGCTTTGGGAAACAAGGCTTTCAGTGTCAAGGTGAGTTTTCTATTGTATTCTAATATTTTTGCGTCGAATTTAATTTGGCGTTGACATAATCGCCTCTTTCTGATAATAGGTACGCCTGCTTATGTAAATTGATGTTTTCAGTGTGCAGTTTTGTAGTGCACAAGCGATGCCACGAATACGTGACGTTCACTTGTCCCGGTGCAGACAAGGGGGCCGATTCCGACGTAAGTTTTTAAAATTGTTTCTATTTTCTAAAAGTAACAATTCAACGGGCATTATTCGTTAATATTTATGTATTGTATAATTATTACTTTTAGTTGTAAATCCATCTAATTTATTAAAGGAAATATGTAAAAATATTTGTTAAATATTAAATTTGATCCGTCCGATCCGTCCAAGTGGTTTTTGGGCCCACTTGATACCTATTAGTTTGGTAACAAAACAATATTCTAAAATAATATCTTATTATTTTATTAATTCATTTTAATTATATCAACACATCATTTACTAATCAATAGACAATGTTTAATTACATAAAAAATAGATATCTTCAATTATTAAAGCATTTAAAATAATTATAACCTCAAATATTGCATCAAAAATCTAATTACTCAATAACCCGGGTGAAAAAATTCAAACTGATTGGTAATAAGGAAGTAGATTTATTTTTCTACAAAATTAACTAAAAATCATCGAAAAACTCGAGAAAAAAATTGTGGGCCCATTTGTCTTAGGCATTCTCTTTTCAATAATTATTATTTATTTAATTAACTTTTAGGATTGTTTATTTTAAATGCAAAGTTTTTTTTTTCGAACACTAACGTTTTTTTATGAAATCATTAAATATTTATATGTAACTTGATAATTTTCTTTGAAATTATACCTTTTAGAGTTAATTTAATGAAAATATGTTTTTAATGGACGACCAGAACAAGACGGAGGATTTAGGCGCTGTGCAAACAGTTCCTGTGTCGCTGCTTCTGCAAAAACAACGTTTAAAAATGGCCGCTGTTGCAGGATACCCGTACACGTCACAACTTCAGATCTCACACATATTCGTCGCCAACATTCTGCGACCACTGTGGCTCACTACTCTATGGCCTTATACACCAGGGCCTCAAATGTCAAGGTACTCCCGAGTGGAGCTCATGGGAAAACGTGCTTTCTAAGGCTATTGTTATTGGGCTAATGCTTTTGTAATATATTTCTCTTTTCGGTGGTGATTTTCTTTTAGCTATTAACCTTTCTTTTTCTTTCGTCTGTTTTCATGAATTATTTATTTTATGGATTCAATTATCGTTTTTTGTTTTAATTTATTTTCGGCTTATTGGATTTGTTATTAATAAATTATAATGGAAATGGAATAGAAAAAATCAACACGCACAACAGTCTGAGCCGAACCATTAAATTACTCAGCTATTGGCGCTTCACGTGGCCACTTTTCAGTTGTATCTTTTTTTTTAAATCGATACAATACAATACAATTGTCACGCCTTTTTCCCACAGGGATAGGCAGAGACAACGGAACGCCACTTACCACGATCCTGACACAACACCTTCGCTTCCTTTTTTAAATCAGTTTTCATTATAATTTACAAATGTCAACTTGTAAACTTTCTATTCTTAACAATTAATTCATGAAGGCAATTCTATTTTAGCAATTTTTCTTGACTGTTATTCTCATATTTTTCTGTATACATTGTATTAAACTTCATTTTGGTATTGAATAGTCTTGTTAGATTTTGGACAAATAAACAGAAGGGACGCATGTTCGAATCTAACATTTGGCTGATTTTTTTTGTACTTTAATGAAGTTTTTTTTTCTATATATTCGCTTGTTTCTGTTTTTCTTTTTTCTTGTGGATTGTATTTCAGGTGTCATTTTTGTAGGTACTGCAATTTAGGTTCACCTCTTTTGTTGACTAAAGATGGGTGTTGAAGTTTTTTAAAAATATTTTTAGGATTTTTCAAAGGAGACTAGACTAGGAGTAGGTGTTATTTTTAAATAAGTAAACTTAACTATTACAAAATATTTTCTTATGGTATTTTTTTGTAATAATTACGGTTTGAGTCTTGAGAAACGAATACAATAATTTCTAAATCGAAATTTAATAAACTAGAATTGGCCCGTTGCAACGATCTCGCATTTGGTATAAAAGTTATTTTTTATTTTTTTTAATATATAATTTTTTTTGAGGATTATTTTTGTTTCTATGTAATAATGAAGGCCGCGTACGCTCCCCACAAATGGAATACATGGACGTTCTTAGCGCCATCATTCTGCGATCATTGTGGTACAATGCTACATGGACTCGCCCATCAGGGATACAAATGCTCAGGTATTATTAGATGAGCACACCTGATGGCGTATGGTTAACAATTAGGTTTTATTTTTGTTTGAATTTCCTAAAGGAAAAACTATTAATTCACCAACAACATTTAAATAAAAAACAAGAAGAAAACATGAGTAGTTTCGGGATCAGTTTGAAAGTAAACTGATGTAACGAGAGAAGTATGCACCGTCAATCTAGATGGTGCACATTCGTCTCATCAAGCCGGCATAGCGGAGGCGACTGCTGCCTGCAGACATTTTTGTGTAGTAGCAGTTGTTTCCGTTCATAGATCGCACTCTAGCTTAATGTTTGTCATATGCCGAGCTATAATTTAAAAAAACTCCACTGTAACTATGATTCACTGTTCACATTCAGTTCAGAGCTTCTATACAAGAAATTCAAATAATATTTTCTAAATAAAACCTAATTGATGCCATTTTAATGCGTTTTGTTTATTTGAACACGGATTTGAAATTGTTAGTTCTACACGTGTTGCGTCGTTAGTTGGAGACTGCGAAGTCTAATTGTTGCAATTAATGTTACACTTTGTGTGTCCATTATGTTATGTTTCACCAAACTTAGATTTTTGAATGTTATCTACTCCGATAGATTCCACCATTTACTGATGTTGTTTGTGACTTGACTGTTTTGTGTGAATGGTGTATGAATTGTTGCTGGGGGTGTTTTTTATCGGGCTTTAGACGAAAAGAAAGATCTTGATCCGCTGAACAATTTTTACTCGAAACTTTTTTCGTTATAATCTTTTGTTTTTGAACTATTGCGTAATAAATGAAAAAAGTGTGTTTTTTTTATTTTGGCTTGACATGTGACCTCGACTGGTCTGATGGTAAACTCAGTGGAGGTCCATGAGCATTGACGACTAGAGAACCGCTCACACGGTGGCTCCAGTCGCCACTACTATGCCGGCCTGAGAAGGTGCTTATTTTTATTAAGTTATTTCGCGATAAAAACTATAAAGCATATCTTGTGCATTCTAACTTTTTGAAGTAGTATACTGTGTGGTTCAAGACCTTTTTCTTTTTTGAGCCCTACGTCGCGTCGTTAAATTCAGTCCGAAGTCCGTAAAACTCTATTTTTGAACCAGGACGCCCGAACTAGATGTGTGATGGACATTTAATGATGCGAAAATTTCCTTTATCACTGACAAATAGTTTTAATGCAATTTAAAAAATTTAGTGTACCCTATCGACCTGGATGGTGTACATTTATCTCATTAAATAGCAGGCAATTGATGCTTGTACACATTTCTAAGTACTAGCAGTTGTTTCTGTACTTGGAGCACACTCTAGCTTAAGGTGAAAGCCAACACCTGAGCGTCCATACATTTTGTTGTACCACATTGTTTGAAACTTAGCAAATTTATGTTGAAATTAAGTAATTTTATAACTTTCTCAGCACTAACTATATCGCAAATCACTGTAATATACAAATAGCTACGGCACATAATATATAGAATGCTTGTGAAATATAACTAATATAAAATGTTTAAAATATTTAAAATGCATTTTATATATTCTGCGCCGTAGCTATTTGTTCATTATTGTGATTTGCGATAATAATTAGTGCTGAGAAAGTTATAAAATTACTTAATTTCAACATAAATATGCTATGCTTCGAACAATGTGGTAAAACAAAATGTATGGACGCTCAGGTGTTGGCTTTCACCTCAACATCAAACGGAGTGTTGTTATATGCAGGGCTACAATAAAGAAAAACTTAATTTTGTATGGATGTAAGTTTGACGATTGCAAATATGATCCCGTAAAGCACTGGCAATGAAATGGATTAGTGTTTTAGTACCTCCTATGCACTGATATCCATCCGATCACATAATTGAATTGCAGAGATTAAGATGCACGGATTTGTTGGGGGAGGAAATAGGTAGCTGGGGGTTTAGATCCGATTGATATCGGCCCACTTTTTGCGCCTTGAAAGTCGAGAATTTAATTTAAATCTTCATACTGGGAATATGACGAAAAATTATTTGGTGATTTTAGTTACTAGAGCAAATTTTGTATTTAGCCCAGTCTGTCATCCTGGAGGATAGAATAGGTACCTATTTTGCCGTAAAGTGAATTAGCTTGGTAGTTAGTAGCCTAATTTATAGAGTGCAGTGTGCGCTTTTAACGGATAGTGCACATTTGTCTCCTCAAGCTGGCATAGTGGAGACAATTGCTCTCTGCAGACATTTCTCTGTCGTAGCATTTGTTTCTGCCCATTAACCGCACTGAATCTTACCATCAGACGCAATGCGGTAACGACAAGATTATCATTAAATTTTATCAATCGTTTAAACTTCTAGAGGTTGCTGAATTGAAAACTTGCACAATCACATTTCGTTCTTGATTTGATGTATGCTGGTTTTGTTCGTCAGAGTCGGTTTGTGTAGGCTGTACCTATTAGTATAAAAATGTTCTGTTTAGAGATTGATATAGGTTATGGATTGTTGGAAAGATTTGTATTGCATTTTGATTTTCCTGCTCTTCTTTTCTAACACTTTAATTATAAATTGCATGTTATATAGTAAAGTCTATCCATAGTCTTGTCCGGATAAAAGATATGAAGTCGTACTTATTCGAAAATGGGAGTCTTCTGATCTGTAGTTGTTACTAAATATGATTTAACATGGCGACTTTGAAAGGTATGATTGAAATAATCAATGTAAGCCGGATTTTTTTTTTTATTTAATTCTTCAGAGTAGGGACTCCGTATTCTGAGTATGAAGGAAATGGAATATTGATTTGAGAATACTCGTAAATTATGAATTAATTATGATTTATTGCAATCAAAGCAATATTTTTCCTATAGTTGAACACCTTTCGTACCTCCCGCTTACGGCTTCACATTTTTTTCTTCTTTTTATATAATATTATTGTTATAGTCTGATTTCTTTACGTTTATTCTATTTAAAAAACTTTCTTTTATTATCCTTGTTTAGTTAGAATTTTCTGTTTTGAATACAGTAATCAGGCTGTATTGATAAACTGTTTTTTGCTTGCTTGTTGCAATTGTGCATGCGTGCAGGCTTTCATGAGTATTTATATGTTTTAGCTTGTATTGTATTGTATATCTATAAATATGCAATTATTCTTGTTTCGCTTCCACACTTAAAATTATAAATAATTGTTTGAACGTAATGTGTAGCATGCGACATGAACGTGCACAAGCGTTGCGAGGAGTCTGTGCCGAATCTCTGCGGTTGTGATCATACTGAGCGGCGCGGGCGCATACAGCTCGTCGTGTCTTGCCATGGAAATAAACTCACTGTTGAAGGTAATATTTTAATAAAAACTTATATACATAATAGAACATTTTCTGTTGTATCTATAATATTTTTTTACGTTAGTTCGACGTGTGACAGCACTCCATCTGATGCCGATCTAGAATATAGTGCATGTGCGTTACTACAGAGAATTGTCGCCTCCGTTCCCTGCTGATCCCAAAACGCAACTAGGTCACAGGTCTGCCTACCACTCTTTCATCTAATACTATTTGTTTTTATATCATTTCCAGTAAAACAGGGACGTAATCTAATCCCCATGGATCCGAACGGCCTATCGGACCCCTACGTTAAGATGAAGCTCATCCCGGACTCTGATAATGTGAAAAGAAAAACTAAAACCATTCGTAGCACGCTGAATCCAGTGTGGAATGAAACACTCAGCTTTGATCTTAAGGCTGAAGATAAAGACAGACGACTTCTCGTCGAGGTTAGTAGTCCAGACTGAAAATATCTGCAGGCTACATAACATTTTTCCAAACACTACACTCTTCTCGGTTCACTTCGAGACTATGTCATTTCACGGTAGTGCCCAAGAACGGTAGACTGGGCTAAAAATCCACTATCAGTCTGCCTCTAAGATTGACCCCAGTGTTTACATATAACAGGTATGGGATTGGGATCGTACTTCCCGTAACGACTTCATGGGTTCCCTCTCGTTTGGTATCTCAGAGCTGATGAAGGCTCAGGCTGAGGGTTGGTTCAAGCTTCTCACTCAAGAGGAGGGAGAGTTCTACAATGTTCCAGTACCAGAAGAAGGTGCTGACTTGGTACAGTTGAAGAATCAAATGAGGTAACAAGGGAATTCTGAATCTGGTCATTTTAAATAGATAACAATATAAATCTTTTTTAATACGGACAGATCGACAACGGTAGGTGGTCGCAGACCTCCTCCACCTCCCGACAGAGAGGTACCTCACAACATGGCCGCTGCTGACGTCATCAGAGCCTCCGATTTTAACTTCATCATGGTACTTGGTAAAGGATCTTTTGGCAAGGTGATTATTATTATCTTAATTGGTGGACGAGGTATAGTCGACTCGTAGCACGGTTCACAAATATATTACTTTTTATTAAAGTTTACATTACTTTATCTCTTAAAGTTTCTTGATCCAAGAAGACATCAGGTATTTTAAATTCAGGATCCTTTTGTACGCATCCGTTCAATCATTCGGGCGAAATCGGGGGCATCTCCTCATCAAATCAAGCATCTCAAATCTAAATCGTACATTATTAAACATTATAGCAACCTTGTATTCGTTGATAATCGTTTTCTTTGGGGAAAAAATACAGGTAATGCTAGCTGAACGCCGCGGTACAGATGAGTTGTACGCAATCAAGATCTTGAAAAAGGACATAATCATCCAGGATGATGACGTCGAGTGCACTATGGTTGAGAAGCGTGTATTGGCGCTCAGCAGCAAACCACCTTTCTTGGTACAGTTGCATTCATGCTTCCAGACTATGGTAAGTGCAAGCAATTTTGTTACCCTCAGTTAGGAGATGAAATTTCTATAACATTTTTTGTGTATATAACAAGGATCGTCTCTACTTCGTGATGGAGTACGTGAACGGGGGAGATCTCATGTTCCAGATACAGCAGTGTGGAAAGTTTAAGGAACCTGTGGCTGTGTAAGTAACACACTTGTTTTTTTTTTATTGTAGCTCGACATATGACTACGTAAAGCTAGAGTGCGGTCCATGAACGAAAACCACTGCTACTACAGAGAAATCTCTACAGGCAGCAGTCGCCTATGCTATGCCGTCTATATGCACCACCTAGATTGACAGTACACACTGCTCTCGCCATACCTGGCTACTTTCAAACTGCTCCGCGACAAGGTCACTTACAACTAATTGTAAGCTATAGTGCGTGCGTAGTTCATGAGCAGATCTACTGCTATCATAGGGAAATTATTCAAGACAACAGTCGCCTCCGTTATGCCGACTTTTAAACTAATTACGAAACGCTAATTGTACCCTTCCGAATGGCAGACTGGATTATTAACTATAACAGACTTGCTTATCAATTTATTTATTTTTGTAATTAAGAAAAAAATTCAAAAAGAAATCAAATCAAATTTCAGCTTCTATGCCTCGGAAATAGCAATCGGTCTATTCTTCCTCCATTCCCGTGGTATCGTCTACCGTGACCTAAAGTTGGACAACGTTCTTCTCGACCAGGACGGTCACATTAAGATCGCTGATTTCGGAATGTGTAAGGAAGGCATCACCGGAGACAAGACCACTAAAACTTTCTGTGGTACACCTGATTACATCGCTCCGGAGATAATTCTGTATCAGCCTTATGGAAAATCAGTCGATTGGTGGGCCTATGGGGTTCTGTTGTATGAGATGTTGGTGGGACAACCTCCTTTCGATGGTGAAGATGAGGAGGAACTGTTCGCAGCTATCACCGATAATAGCGTGTCCTACCCGAAGACATTGAGTAAGGAAGCGAAGGATGCATGTAAGGCGTTCCTCACGAAGAACCCTCAGAAGCGGTTGGGTTGCAACGCTCGTGGCGAAGAGGATGTGAGAACTCATCCGTTCTTTAGACGTATCGATTGGGCGAGGATTGAAGCCAGGGATGTTCAGCCACCATTCAAACCTAAGATTGTGAGTACATTATCTGTCGTGGCTTGTAACACTCCATGATAATTTTTCCCTGCCTTGGAGTTCCAAACTTCCATCCTCACTACGAACGCGTCTTAAACTCGTGTTTAACAACGGTGCTGCCCTCTCGCGGCGCGTAAAAACAGTAGTACAACGGCCTCGGTCGACGGCGCGCGCGCGAGATTCAAGTAAAGGCTAAAAACAATTAAAATCAACGTCGAAAGAGTTCAATCTGCATAATCTTCGTGTAATCAGGGTATCCTGTCTACTCCTCAAGCAGTAAGTCCACTTTGCACACCTTTCCGTTGTATGCCTTGTATTTGTCTCCGTGTGAATTCAGCAGGTATAGGTATACTCTGCGTGGGTCAATACCGGCCACTGTTCTGGCTGCGACCAGTCTTACACCGTATCCGATGTATCCAAGACCAACACAACTACAAAAATATTGACGCATTCTAATTTCAAAAATCAGGGTTTGTGCCAACTACTCACGGCGAGCCCTAGGCTCCGTTCGAGTACCGTACATTATCCATATCGAAGACTCTTTTTTTTTTTTGTTTTTAATATGTTTTTGTTTTTATAATTACAGAAACATCGCAAGGACGTCAGCAACTTCGATAAGCAGTTCACTCAAGAGAAGACGGAACTGACGCCGACTGACAAGTTGTTTATGATGAACCTCGACCAGACGGAGTTCATGGGATTCTCCTTCCTCAACCCGGAGTATGTGCAACATGTGTGAAATTACTTAGGTATGTTCGGTAATCTTCACTCTCACTCTGCCGGCTCGTTCCGACGTTTTTCTTTTATTATTTTCAGGGTTGTACCTGTCCTCTATTCTTCACCGCCTGAAGGCCGATTGGAAGCTTCGTTCGACTGTTCACCAGCTCTCCTCGTTCCACGTGACTTGTTGTATCTTGTTGTCTCTTTCTAATGTTATTTATACTCTTCGTGTGAGAATGCCACTTTAATTGGCAGCTCGTACAGTCAGAGTGACTTTTGGTGCATCTTTTGTACCTGACTGCACTCGGGAGGTACTTTATCGCGGCTTCTGTGAGCCGATTTTTGCTCATTTTCTATTATATCTAAATTTTAAGAGTATTTTAATTCCCATCTGATAGGCGACATGACTGATGTTTTACGTTCGTTTCTCGCAATAATTTGTTTTAAACGAATTTCTTTAGAAGCAATAACCGAATGTTTGGAATTTATTAAATGTTGGTTTTGTTCGAGATTGTTTATTAATGTTTTAAATTATATCATAATTATAGTAGTGACATTTGTGATTATTATCAAGGGATATTGGGGCCATTGAATAGTTTTACATACGTGTTTGTATGTTTGTTTGTCTAACACATATCAATGTAAATTGTTTATTAAATGTCGTGTCGTTATCGATGGCTGTCGCATCTTCATTTTAATCGCTAGTTAGTTTTGCGTGAACTGTAATACTTTTGACGGTTAGATGTTATTCGTTGCCATTATTATTAGTATATTTTTACCCTATATTTGGGGTGATTTCACTCAATTTTTTTTATTATAGTGATTTAAAAAAAAAGCTCATGTCTTTATAAATTTAAAATTTATGCCTATTTGTAAATATTGCGAATCTCACTTCAGTCTAATTTGCGCGCGTTTGTTTTAATCCAAATTGATATTATTTATAAAAAAAAGCACCGAAATTGTGTACAATTTTTAAGTATTGTTAATGTTATAAGTCTATCTATGTACGCTTCATATTTTTATGTTTATATTCGCTGTTGAATGTTGTATATTTTGTTTATTGCATTTACATTTCATCTTGTGTGTTTGCGTGCGTTTGTGTGGGTGAGTGTGGGTGGGTGGGTGTTTATTTTGGACATTATTTTTTATTTTATTATGCGATGATTGTGACCTTATGTAAAAATAAAATAGAGAAGGCAATTTTTTTATAAGCGGCAGACGAAGCTTGCCGACATCGCTTTAGGCGGGGAATTAAAAAAAAAACCAAATTGTTTGCTTATATCTTGATGGTAGGTGACTTTTTTCTTTTTTTTTTTTCAAAATGTCATCGCATAATAAGATCGTAATGTCAAAGTTATAATAAATTTTAATCTATTAAATAAATAGCCTTACTAAATAATAATATTTCTTAAATATAGCGATGTTTAAAAAAATTGTTGTGAAAACTTTTGCTAGATTTAATTATACTTGTGAATTTAATAAAGGAAAAGCATTTGATTCTAAATTGAATAATTAAAATGACATTTTAGATGTTTCTTATATATATTTAGATCTTTACTATGTCTTAAGGATAAGGTTTATTTCACTATGTTGATCCAATTTATTAGCTTAGGTTAATTGTATCTATTCCCGCCATTTCTTATTTTTTTAATCTGGCAACACTCAATTGTTTTTGTTTTAAATTATTGTTACGTTCGTGGGGGGTACAAAATTAATACACGACTTCGGTCTTCACACCAGTTTATTGTATACGACACACAATAACGTAGAAGCAGGAGTGGTACGATAGTCGCTGGACAGCCTTCAGTCGCTGTTCAGTATCACTTGGTATCGCAGGAGTTGCTTGTATCGCATCTAATTTAGGACTACTCTTTGGGACTCTCGGGTGACGGTATTTCTACTCAAACAGGAGGAAGCTTCGAGAAAGATCTCGTCGAAGTTGTTTACTACTTTGCACTGTCAATCTGGATGGTGCATGCTCGTCTCTTCAAGCTGGCATAGTGGAGGTAACTGCTGCCTGTAGAGATTTCTCTGTAGTAGCAGTTGTTTCCATTCATGGACCGCACTCTAGCTTTACATCAGGCGGAGTGTTGTCACATGCCGAGCTACAATAAAAAAAAAACAAGGTTACTCGAGTGGGTGTGGCCAAGATGTTTACGCTACGCCAGACCTTTCCAGAAACTTCGACGCATGCTGTCTCTTTCGCACCCTAGGTGCACGTAACATTATTATTTATTGGCAAGGATCATCATAGTTAAATGTACCAATTTCATAGTATTAATATTGGAAAAAATATTGCTTCGTTTTATGTTTATTATTATTATTATTATATTATAATTCCATTTTAATGCTTTATTATTGTAATATGATTTTTTGCAATATTTTTTCCAAAAATAGATATAAAATGGCCATACGCGATATTACCGTTTTAAATATTATATATTTTATTATAATTAAGGCTTTTTAAATATATAAATTAAGCTTTATTATTCTTTATATTATTAAAAATAATATTTATCAGATTAGATTTCGCTCTGGTCTGTTGTTTATGGTATTCTTTCTTTTTTTTTTTTAAGTGAATTTATTTTATTTTATTGTTAGTTTCTAATTTTATTTGTTATGCATTTAATGCTGTTGTTAGTTGTTTTTTTTTTTTTTAATCAACAGGCCGGTTTTTCCTCTCATTTAGTGACCGCTTAGCTAATCACTCAAACGCAATATTAATATTTTTTAAGATTTTATCAGAAGTTTTTGAAAAATTATTTAAATCTAGATATTACGAGTATTATCATGTTTAATAAACTTTTTCTATAAGAATTAAGATCTCACATTTTAGTAATATCTTTAATAACTGTTATTTACTTTTTAATCTAAAATTTAACTAAAGGTCGGTGTCACCAAACTTTAACCTAAGTTTAAATCCTAACGGATTTGAACGTCACTTAATGACTTGGTGAAATCGGTCTTGCTCTCGTTATAAAACTACATTTTAAGATGGGCTATACACTACCATTTCTAAACTAACTTATTATTTAAACAAATATAGTAATCGATTAATTAATTGATCATATAAATAAACATCGCATATTCTGAAAAAAAAAAAGAAAACAGATTCGCATAAAACGAATATTTAATAGCATCACATGCCCGTTTCGTCAAGCAGGCATAGCGGGGACGACTGCTGCCTGCAAGTCATGCTACTATAAACAAATTCTATATTTGTTAAATTCTAAGATGGTTAGGAAAACTTGAACGTTTTACTATTATTAGCGAAATAATAATTCTTTAGCATATCTAATTTAGTTTATAAGGTTTTGTTTTATCGCGTCGACAGTCATTTTGAAAAAAGCTGTGGTATTCAGTGAGATATTTTAATGTTAGAATACCTTTTAGTTTTAATTAATTTAATTCAATGAGTTTGTGAAATCTATTGTTAAATCTGGGTGCTGGTTTTTCAATCGATAGTCTTAACTAAGATTTTGTTGGTTAACTAATGGCACGCAACGCAAAGAGATTGGAGTCTGTCAAAAATTGTAAGTAGTAAAATTAATAAATCGTAGTTTAAAATCATGATTAACTGTCGATTGAAATACCGACCTCTATAACTTAATGTTAAGTGAATTATTTTTTAAATTTTATCTTCACTAAACATTTTTCACTTTAAATAGGCCTAAAAAGTTAAACAAATTAAAGGAATATATAGTTTAGCCCGTAGATATTTTACAGGTTACCTAATAGATCTGCTTCATTTCTATTATTGTCTATGAATTCTATTAACGTCTTGGGTTATGATTTGATATCGCGTAGTATATGAGTTTTTTTTTTTTTTGGTGTGTTTAAAATTAAATAAATATCATGAACTGAAATGAAAATTTTTTATTAGTATGGCCGTGGTCTTAGCCTGCACTTACACATAGACTCTACCATGACGCCGGAAAGGCAACTAAGGCGAGACGTAGCCTCCCTCTCTCAGCGTTCTACCGCTATTGCCACGGTGAATGAGTGAAACGCTAAGACGTTTCAATAATACAACTCCATGGGTTCATAATTTAAATAATAATTCATAATTAAAAACAAATTTTAAAAAACAAAATTACCAATTAATTTTAAACTCTAAAAAAGCATATTGTAACTTGCGCGGTATCGAATCATAACCAACGATATAATCAATAATTTGTGCCAAATTTCTTAATCGTAATTTGTAAATAATCTTTTTTCACTTTGTTATAATTATAATTAATTAATTAGTGATATATTGTAATCCAAAGTAATTTTTTGTCTATAATTTACTATTATATAAAACTGTTTACTTAGTATACAAAAATGTTTATAAATCGTTTCATTTATTGGCACGTCTTATACGCTTAATAATTTGGGATGAGCACCCATTCTCGTCTAAGAGAAATGGACCCACAATTTTTTTCTCGAATTTATCATTGATTATAATTTGCCCTCCCTGTAGTCTCCCTGTCATCAAGCGGAACGTGAAAAAGCACCTCTGGTCGGCATAGTAATGGCGATTGGAGCCACCGTGTAAGCGGTTCTCGAGTCGTCAGTACTCATGGACCTCCACTATGCTTCCATCAGGCTAGTCGAGGTCACATTTTTTATTTGTAAAAATTCTAAGTAAACAGTTTTACCATACATAACACATCTCATATACTTAACGCACGTCGTTTTAGATTTATATTATTATGCCTCTTTAATATATTATAATGTTTACTTGTAAACACTATTTGTAAAATAATTTATAATATTACTCTGAGAATTGTACTACGCGTTCTTTGCTAGACTAAACTCTAAACAAAAAGAGGAAGATCATAACGTACGACTAAAAAGTGGACCCAGCAAACGATGTCTAACTGACATACTTTGACACAAATACATAAACGAGTGACAGCATTTTGTCTCCCTCACATTGCAATCTGGCTACGTCTTTCTATCTTTGTCTCCTGCGCATGAGTATCTGGTCCTCTTTCAATAGTAAACAGAGAACGTACAGTATCTTCCGCTTTTTGTTATATCAATAAATAAATATCTTGTAATATTCATGCGGTCCGCTGCGTAGGGTTGCTAACCGTACTTATTAGTGCCGGATTTAAGCATAGGCAACGTAGGCAGTTGCCACACCACAAAAAAAAATTTAAATTAAATCGATAAAGGCTCGGTAGAAACAAAAAAATACTGAGTTTTGTTTTAAATTTTGTATTAGCCAACTTATTTAGTTGCTCTCTTCTTTACCTTGACCTTAATAGAAACTTTCAACAGTTAACCACAAACGATTTGAGGGCCTCCATAACATGCTCTGCCTATGGGCCGCCGAAGTTTAAATCCGGCGGTCCTATTTATATAGTGTTTTACTATGTTTCGGGTCCTGTCCATGCCTATTTCTCTAACAATACATTTCAGTTTATAACTGGATCAGTCAAGTTTGATTCACCTATACCTTGGACAAATGCCCTGGGGAAAGTGCCAGGATTATGTCTAATTCTCCAGCTTAGCGCTGGCATACCGACTGAGACCCCACGGTGTTTCACTCGACGCATAGTGGACGGAGTTAGCATCCATCCAGACTCCACCGTGCGAGGGTCCAAGGTGGCAGACCGAGCCCCGGGAACGGCGAGCTGAAACACTCAACTCGCCGTGCGACTCAGTCAATGTTGGCAACTCTACTAAAGCACGCGTAAATGCAAGAAAATACGAATTTCATGTATTAAAACAAAATTAATATAATAGTTGAATCTCAATTTCTTTTCTTGTTCGAGTAACATATACCTAATTGTATATATGTAATTTGTTTGTTACGCCTTCTTTTGTTGTACTATACTCTGCCTCTGTGATAAAAAAAAATACATCCCTTCATGTTTCTGTGCATCCCTTGGAAAATGATTTGGACACGACAATATGCAAAAAATATCTAATGAACAAAAGAAAAAAATCATAACTCGATTATGTACAATTGTACTATGAAAAGTAACGTTATTTCTCGAATCTTTACCAGTAACGAAAAATACCAAAATTACATAACGTTACTCCGCCATCTCGACGACAAATAATAGCTGTTATAAGGAAAAGTTACTCAATAATTAACATTATTAGTATCTTCAAATATAACGGTATTTCAGTCTCTGATTATACATATATCTTAGTTTTGATTGTTTCGAAAAAGTAAATCTACTTGGAAAATATTGCAGTGTTTCGTGTAGAAACGTTTTTCAATGAAAACATAGATTTTTGCATAGAGATTTAAAAACCGACTTGACTTATTGCAAGAACAATTTACTACTGTAAAAATTTAGATCATTGCAACAAAATATCTATTTCCCATATAAAAGCTTCAGTATTGGTGCAAGAAAACATTCTCCTTTAGTTGGAAAATCCTCGCGAACACTTGCAAATGTAGTGCAAAATTACAGAAATTGCATACAATTCTTTAGGTAAACTTTCACTTTAACCTGTTGGCAGTAATTTAATTTATTTTTCAACTGTCTGAAGGCGCAATACGGTTTGAATTAACTGCTTATATTTGCGAATAATTAAAGTAGGAGCACACGCGCATTCAACCGGGACGTCTTAACCAAACTCTTCAGCAGCCACGAAAGGCCCTTGCGTGACGTCACATTGCTAACACGGCCATATTGACGACGAAAGCAGGAGAGAGCGGATTACAAGCCCTCTCAAAATTTTCTCAACCTCTCCGACGGAAGTTGACGACGACAGTCAATTCAGCCGACCAATTCCTCATGTTTTCAAAGCTAACCGTCACTCGGTGAGTGCTGCCATTGGGTTTCGTACCCAATACTTCAAATCTATCATTTTTTGGTATCTTAACCACCGAACTCTACCTTTCAACTTCTTGTAACCCGGATTCCCTTAATTGTTCTAATATGCAGTTATTTACAACCAAATGTTTGACGAATTTAAAAATAAAACGTCTAGAATACGACTTTACGGGGGAATATTTAAAAAATATAATTCCTCTAAATAACTTTCGCAATATTTGAAAGTCGTTTTTAAATTCTTATGCTAAACTTATTTAAATGTTTCCAAGTGCACTTTGTAAGTTTTGTTACGTTTATGGCCGCTATCTTTCTTTTGTTCATAATAATTATTTAGATATTTTTTATTGAAGATGCTATGACATAAGACAGTTTTGGACAAATATGAAACAAACTTTTACAAAAATATAATAGATATAATACTAAAAAAATCTAAATAATTAATTTAAAAAACTTATTTAAAACGCTGGCAACACAGCTACCGCCGTCATTAATAATCCAATTTTTTTATTTGACTAATACATTATTTGTTATCCTAGTTTTTCCATACAATTATGAGAGTACCCGGGTCTTATTTGATAGCATCTTATGGCAGGGCGTGTGAAATATGTACTAAAACACGTTGCCTATATTCACGTAGTAAACTGTATTACGTTCTGGTAAAGTAGGAATTTTAAACAAATTTACATTTTTTATCATATAATTTTAATTTTAATTGGTAGTATTAAAGGTTTAAGATCTCTATCAAGGATTTTTCTCGTGTATTCGAAAATATAAACTTCTAATCCATTAGACTTTTTTGTGTTTTATTTTAAGTATAATTAGCAATTTACTCGTAATTTGAATTCAAATATTTATAAGTAGTTCAAAGAGTGGTAAGCAGGCTAATAAATGATTATGGTTATTAGCTCCATGTCCGCACCACTTTCAATAACACCACTGATGTGCCCTGGTTGCGTTTCCAGCTTGTTATAAATATAACGAGATTCAACGAAGATGATGCTGTTTTAGCACTTGTCTCCACTCATAGGCCCCACCGCGTGTACGATCACATGTTGAGCTACCATAAAATTATCTAAACACTATGCCTCTATCTCATAATTTCCCTCATCGTTGAATTTCCAGGATCTACAGATTGAAATAAAACTGCCTTTTTAAACAAATTTTTTATAATATAAACATTTTTACTAATAGCCCTTCTGGTTCATTATTCATTGGTGAATATCATCATGAAGTCGACGTACATCTAGCGATGCTCCGCGCAATTTTTCAAAGCCAAACTGTTATCGGGTCCTCTTAAAGTATCGAGGTACTCTTGAGAACTAGTTTTTGTTAATTGATTTTCGACATCGAACACGTGCAAAGTCAGTAAAAATTAGTTTGCGCTGCACCTAGCGAGATGTATAGGTACGCCACGATTGAAGGCAAATATTATGCAATAACTAATAGATAATTATTACCGGATGGATATTGGACCTTAATAACTATGTATTGCTTATAAATTGAGTAAATAATTGCGTAAGAAACAATTTAAAGTTTAATATTGGTTTCGCCTCTCAATACTTGACTTACAATTTGATTGCATAAAGCTGCACATGGGTTTAATTCCACAACCTGAAAAAAATAGGTACATTTATTTATAATTCCTTCAACGCTACAGGGACATGCCATATCAGCGTTGTTAGACGTCCCGATTTTTAAATCAAAATTAAATGTCGCATTTTTCGGACTTGTGTGTGTATTGTGACGTCAGATGAGTATAAAGCTTACTGTAAACTGTGTAAAAAGAGGTACAATTTGTAACTCACTCTTCAGACTATTATTTGTAACACCACATTTTTCTAACTGACACATTCCCCATACATTTTGATATAACTATCGTTTACGATCTGTCAAATTTGTATGATTATTACGGTTTGTTACGCAAACCGAAGAATTCAGAATCCGGCCATGAGAAGACACAACCACCTAACGATAGGGTAAATCTGATTTAAAATATCATATTTTTATTAAAGTACGTTTTCTATGGCTATTTTTGCTATCTATTGTCACGTAAATGTAATTTAAAACTCAAATAAAATATACATATTTAAACACTTCTGATTATATATGTTTTATACTAGGAGTATGTCCCGCTTTCGAAGAAAGAATCCCGCTTTTATCACTCAAAAGTTCCGAAATTCCGACTTGGCACAAAAAATCTGGTAACGATGCGCCATATACTCGCACGCTTTCTCTTCCTGCGGTTTTCTCATACTTTTCAAATGTATCATACTTCTCACAATGCTCTTGGAGAGGAGATCTCTCACGGCGTAAATGTAACCTTGTACTTGACCGTCTGACCTAAACTGGAATTATTGGTGCCAGGCCAAGCAGAACAAAAGATCCTTCCGGCTCTAGGGTGAAAAATCATATTTGATAATTACTTACCTGTTTTTTAGCAAAAGAACTGCCTAATTTCGCGGCTTCAGCAAATAGCGGACGTGCCTCGTCGTCCTTCTTTTGTTTGCGCAAAAGTACACCTTTTTGACAGAGAGCTTGTGCACGCGCACTTGTTTTTTTGCCAGTTGTTAACTGTAACGCCTTTTCTAAATCCAACATTGCCTCTATAAAAAGGAACAACTAGATTACCAGATAAAAATTGATAGAGAAATACAGTATTATAAAATAAAATCCAGCGCCCAAATTGCAGTTATTTTAAAGTGTTCGTTAAATAACGATAATCTATCGTTATACTACGTAGATTACGGGTTTCCTTTGAGAATTCATCTTAGATTGACAAAATAACGATGAAGTTTATGAATTGGAATTTGGCCACAGCGGGCTTCGTGAAAAAGTCAATTTTTTAATTGTAGCTCGACATATGACAACACTCCGTCTTATGTAAGCTAGAGTGCCGTCCATGAACGGAAACAACTCCTACTACAGAGAAATCTCTACAAGCAGCAGTCGCCTTCACCATTCCGGCTTGAAGAGACGACACCATCTAAATTAAAAGTGCACACTCCTCTCGTTATAACTGGCTACTTTCAAACTGTTCTTGAAACGCGACAAGGTGTCACATTCGAAAGTAGTGGTACAACACCAGGACGGCAGACTGGACTAATAACCATCATCAGTCTGCCTACCACTCTTAAGCTGCGACATCTAAACTTACCCAATGTGTATTTTTATTATGAAAAAATTACCGTCATCTCGTTCCAGCAGTCGCAACAGCTGGGCCCGGTTATTGTATCCAGCTGCTCTGTCAGGTGCAGCTTTAACTCCGGCTTCCAGTAGTGACAAGGCATCTAGAGTTTTGCCGTCTTCTGCTAGAGCTATACCCTGACTGCATAGTGAACGAGCTAACTTCCAATTTTCTGAGTCTGATTCTGCAAATTACACTAAATACACTAAAAAAAAAAAAAAAAAAAAAACAAAAAAAAAAAAAAAAACGTTTTTCCTTTTTTAATTTTATAAATACGTAAAAAATTATAGAAGTTACACTATAGTAGTATCTAAATTCGTACAAGAAACTTTGACATATTAAAGTCGCGCTTTGAGAACAGCTTGGACGTAAGTAGCTCAAGCCAGCATAGCAGAGGCGACTTCTGTCTGCAAATATATGTTGTTCGTGGTAGCAGTTCATCTCCTTGCACGCTGATGTCTCCGCTAAGTGTCACTAACGCCTCACACCTTGCAAATGAATTTAAACAGTTAATACCGATTTTGCGAGCTAGAAAAGCTAATTTAATCGTCTGGGAAAATAAAGAAGCTAAAGCAAAGCTACTACGCCACAAAGAACTTACCCTCATCCAGTTCCAAGAACACATCACTATCGTGAATAATATCGATTCCTTCATATCCTGGAGGGCTCAAAATACTTCTTAAAACCTCTTTGTCCCTCTCGCTAAGACCTTTAAGATCCATGATGGACGTCCACTGCGCACTAATATTAAAGTTATTTTAAATCAGAACGAGATTTAAATACTGGTTTTATACATTATAATTCTTCGACAACTTTATTCGTAGATGTAAAGGAAACTATACCAAGTCTTTATAGCATTTTTATTTTATTATTTTTTAAATTTTATTATACTCATTAGAGATTTAATATGCTGAATAAGAAGTAATTTAAATTTAAAAATTAATAATCCCCAATACGCAATAAGAGAGGAGTGTGCACTGTCAATCTAGATGGTACATGTTCGTCTTCTCATGCCGGCATAGTGGAGGCGACTGCAGCCCGTAGAGATTTCTCTGTGGTAGCAGTTGTTTCCATTCATGGACCGCACTCTAGCTTTACATCAGGCGGAGTGTTGTCACATGTCGAGCTACAATAAAAAAAAATACGCACTTCGATGTTGTAAAGAGCCTCTTCTTAAAAAGGTTCGTTATTACTCGATCCAGTTTAAAGGTAGCGGTTCCTCGACGTATTTAAACGCAGCGCAACTTTCATACGCATATACGATGTGCAATTTTGTTAATTAATTATTTTACCCACGTAATGTTTCACAAGACATTATAAAAAAGAAATTAAATAGACTTGCACCTTTTTTGTCTAGAACTCATAGAATGAAGTAAACAAGTCCAACAAGTTTGCTCTAAAATTGTTTTATTTATAATTTTTAGTATTAGTATAAGATTATTATCATAGGATGTAATAATATTTATAATTGGGTAATTTGACAATAATATTTCTAGATGTTTTTAATTTCACTTAAATTTTCACCTTGTAATAACAAAAGTTGTAGTTTAAACAAGGTTTAAATGCATAACGGGTTTGCCCCGACAGCCTGAAGGCCAAGTATAAGATTACATTTACGCTTTCACGGCGTAAAGCGAGACCACTCCGGCAATCAGACAATATTAATTTCACCGCCTCTGATTTCAGGATTTCAGGTAAAAAAATAACACATTTTTAAAATAACAGTTGTATTATTGTAAATATAATTAAAATATAATTTATTACATCTAAAATATAGTCTTAAAAAAACCCCAATTGAAGGGAATTTTTCTATACATTGAAAAAGGAGCATAATATAATTCCTTGAAATCTAAATATTAAACATATTCGCGATTAAATATAAATCATCAACTGTAACTTATTTAGTACTAAATTGGGCTGATAGATGTGAGCAGTGGCGAAGTTGACCTTGGTACAAAGAATTTGGGTCCCCAAAACCCATCTCCTTTACATTTTTTTAATTCAAAGAGTTGAAGCCGTCTGATGAGAATTACTACCAGACTAAAGGTCCGGTGAACCCAGTGGCGTAACTATGGCAGGGCTAGGCGGGACGGTGCACCAGGGTCAAAATTTTAATCTAGATTCCAAACTAAGAATCTTATATTATCCTGATATAGGTACACCGATATGCTTTAAATTTGATTTCATTCGTTGGAAGTAATAGGACGCAAAGGAATAATATAAGTACTTCCAGCCCAGATACTTCCGTTAACAGTGACTCACGATTATGTGGTGGCTGCAGTATCGGTTGAGAACGAATAGTATATACACACATTTCTTTAGCACCTGCCTAGTTACGCCACTGGTTTTAAGGTTTATAAACCCACGTTCTTCACCACCAATCTTTCCAATATTTTGCGTGTCCAATAAAATAAAATCTTAATTTTAATAATATTTATTTAACAATGAAACTTATCGACAATAAAAAAAGTCATATAAAAAAGATCTCAAATACCTAACTGTAATGATAATGAGGGAATAGATAAAGCAAATATCAGCCAAAAAGTATGTATTTTAATTAACTATTTATGATTTAATAATTTTAAGTCAAGTCAAATAGGACTTGATTGATGACAGAAGACCGAAGTGAAGTTTACTTGCTTGTAAGATTTTTTATTAGGATTTCGAAAAGACATCTTTGTCGTTAATAATCTCGCCGTTTAATACGACATCTACTAAAGTTTATTTTCCATGGAGCCGTAACAAAACAAATATAATAACGAGATGGTTCATATTTATGATTACTATAATTTTGTTCAAATTAGATTAGGGAACTAGTACAAACAATTGGGAATGAAAGAACGCAATTTTCCGCTCGACTTAAAACTTGTCAGCCGATTAAACAATATCTTACAAATTAATTTAAAAACAAAGCAATAAATATACACAAATATAAATTACAGACGAGATGAAGACCGCCATTATCAGACTGTAAACCTAATTGAAGGCCTCTCCAGCCTTTTTGTAGCAATAGCCATTGACCCCTGCATTCATGGCACGGACCCCTTAGGGGGCCATGGACCCCTGGTTAAACTATCGTCTTATTTCGATCCTGTCTTTATAACTACACACCCTTTTTATTCAACCATTTAATCTATAACATTTAATTTTTATTAACAAACTTAGCAAATATCATATTTTTCGTTACTTGTTTACATTTAACGGTGCTCGGTTGATATACGTACTCGTCTGAGTACTAAATGAATGTAAAGCAATCGCCTACGCTATGCCTGACGGAGAAATGTCCACTGTTAAAAAATATAAAACTTGCTGTCTGTAAATGAAAATTAAACGCTAGAACGAGGTATAAAATTATATAAAATGTCTTTTTGCTAATTTAAAGATATTAATTATAGTATGTATAAAGAAAATGGACTAAACATCTAGGTATGTATAAAAGGCACTTCTCTTTCCATACTCATAAATAATGGTTAACACATTCACTAACTAACATTATATACAAAACATATTACAGTGGCGTAGCTTTCAGGGCATTTTGGGTATGACACTCGGACCGTAAGGAACTTTTTCTTAACTGTTGTGGGCAGTTGTGGGGTGACACCAAAACAATAATCGCCCGGATGCCAGTAGGGTATTTTTCAGAATGCATCTATAAAAAATATGGTACACTTCAAATAGACTTGGGTTTTTATATTGTTATAAAAGAATTCTACAACTACATAACATGGTTTGGGAAAGACTATCAGTGATAAACTGAAATATAGTTATTTGCATTAGAGATGAAACAGATAGCAGTTTAGTCGGATACCGGATACTCGGCCAACCTTGCTGGCGGATATCCGGATATTCGGCCGCCGAAACGCTGCTGTTTGGTGCATCGCATGAAGCACGCTTACGGTGTGTACAGCGAAAGACTTTTTTCTGAAGATAAGGCCTTATTTATAAAAACAAGCGAAACCGCTTGCTACCTCTTAATGCAGAAAAATTAGTATTCATTCACCACAATTTTTAGTGCAGTATGACTAATAATTCAAAGTTGTAGAATTATCTTGTGATTACTGATTGCATTTCTTAAGTGATACTAACTTCATTACTTTAAAATATTTTTTAAAATCCGGTATTCGGCCAGATAGTATATAGGCCGCCGGATAGGCCAGGTACAGGATAGTTACCGGATATC
This sequence comes from Tinea pellionella, assembly GCA_948150575.1. Lineage (NCBI taxonomy): Eukaryota > Metazoa > Arthropoda > Insecta > Lepidoptera > Tineidae > Tinea > Tinea pellionella. Next base: position 1,172,126 of record OX411258.1, read on the forward strand.
CGTTTCATCTCTAATTTGCATGCCTACTATACTTTTCTTTAACAGTAACCCGAAACACAGTACAATCTTATAGAACAGTTGCAACCCTAGGCTGCCCATACTAGCTATGTCCTTTTCAACCACAATTGGCTGAGGCATGTCTCATAATGCCAGCTTCACTGTTAATGAAGCCATAAAGAAAGATACCACCTTACCATTATTCTAAATTAAACACATAATAGCTGGTAATTCTCAAAACCTAAAAACTAGAATATAAAAATAGTAATTTCATAACAATGATTGTCAACATTTTTACAAATAGCCATATGCATGGCCAAAATTCGTTCAGAAATGAACAAAAACATTACACCCTCTTTCGCACAATTTTATCAATCAAAACAAACCACTAGTATGGTGTAATTTTAGGCTTCAGTGCATACATTTAAACTTAATTTACATTACGAAATTAATAGCATAAAATTAATTCCACATTTTTTACTTTTGCGATTTTTTATGAAACTAGTGTCATGAAGCTAGAGTGGCAGACTGATAATGGTTATGACTGGGCTAGTCTGCCATCTTGAAGTAATTCAAGTGTAACCCCAATAAAATGACCTAGTTGTCATATTAACAGGGTATATATAACAAGAGGAGTGTGCCCTGTCATTGGATGCTGCACATTCATCTCCTCAAGCTGGTATAGCAGAGATGCAAGATAAATACTGCAGCTATTTCCACAGATAGACCACACTAAGCTGAAATTACATTTACACCGCACCGTGTGTCACAATGCTACATGATTGTCCTAATAATTTTTTTTTTCCTGTATACAAATGTATACAGACTTTATACAGCTGTATACAAACATGTCATTACAAATTTTAATGAGATCACATGTCCACATGCGATTATACTAACATGGAATAAGCTAAAGCATGCAGCTCTCACCGAACTCATGCTGATCGGAATAGAGTGTTGCGTCAGATTGATCCACACTATGTGAGACAGGACTAATGTAATCAGTCCTATACTAAACATATGAAACCGATTCCCTCCGCACATGTTGGTACACGCGGCACGAGTAAATGTAATTCCAATTTTTGCATAATATCAGGCGGAGTGTAGTTACATAGTGTACATTTGTGTAATTACATTAGCAAAAAATAAATTGGCTTTGATTGTGTTCGAGCAATAGACTTGTAGAAAGAACATCCATGATCTATGTTTATGGTTAGCGGTGACCGATTCGATCAGTTGTTCGGTCATAGACATGTTCGGTCACCCTACCTCTTAGTTCAAAATTATTAATCGTTAACCTCTCCGTGTTCACAATAAAAAAGTTGATCTGAATACGCACAATCTTGAACCAGCGAGTTTTGAAGTCGCCGCATCGAAACAAAACAGTTGCGACGCATCGCAACAGATTGCTACCATACGGAAGATTCATGACACTGCAAACGCAATTAAAATAATTTCTACCTCATAAAAAAAGCTTCATAATGTAAATTCACAATTTAACTTTCAATTGTTTACTATTACCTAAGTCTCCTCACCAGATTTTTAATTCCTTTCTCACTTCAGAAAGCAAAATATAATTTTGACAAATGCTTATATAAAAACTTAACTATAAATTGGAAGTCACTTAAAACAAGTCACATATACAACGAACGCTACCTACGCGTGAATCCTTTTGTACCGTCTGGTCCTCGTGGGGTTCTTATAATTAGGACACCGGGAGGCGGCGGGGATGGAAAGACTACTGCAGATGTTCCAGTATGTAAACGAGATAACACTTTACGCTCCTTAGCTTTGGCAATGTCATTCGGTGCTTTTTCATTGATACTACTCGCTTGTAACTTTTCTTGAAGTCTGTCTAAGCTGGAAAATAAATGTTTGTTTATTTTAGGTCATCTTTTCATTATTATTAGCAATTTATATAACAGTTTTGTGTACATACTTATCGTCAATGACATCTTCAGGACTTCTAGCTTCACCCAATATTCTTAGGCGGGCTTCTTCGTATTCTTTCTGTCTTTGTTCCAAAGTTTTAACTGGGCGAGCGCGTCCTTCTCCGTTTAATTGACCATTGTTCAATGTCGAAGGCCGTTTCAGAATTTTAATTGCTGGCTCTGGCATTATGCACTGGGAACCTATACATGAGCTATCCTCAACTATCACGCTAACCTTGCAACCGTTCAACTTCGCTGTCGATGTCACTGGTTCCAAAGTTATGTGATCAAACTGAAACGTGGAGAATTAAGAATATATATTAAATACAATTTAACGATATACATTTGGGCTATCGCAAAAATGCGAAAATCATTTAATTATTCTTTACCGAAATATCCTCATCTTCCCAACTTTCACATACGTCAATCTCATCCTGAGCCGCCATGTTGACTGACTGATTGATTGATTGAATGAATGACTAAATTAGTTTGAATTGCAAGACGAAAAAATATATTTTTTATGTAATTCAATTGATACAATGATAATGGTATTGAATAAAAATCACAACAAGAATGAATACTTTGACAACACTAGATCCATGTGCGATTATTTTGCGGCATTTGCGGTGGGCTGATGGATGTCGGGAGGCCTTGCAGTTGGCTATTTTACTAAAATCATGGAAATTGTGTGTTATTTAGAAGGCCGGTATATGTTAGAATTTATGATCTACTCATAGAAAGTTACGTAGGTATGTAGGATTTTAATTTTCTCAGTGAGGTTATAATCTTTAAATAAATTTGTACATTTTGTATTTTAAATCTTTAAACATTTATCTTTTTAGGATCATGGCATTTAAAAGTAGCTTCAGTAACCCGATAGCTAGCTTGTCGTCGGTGGATCCCCATTCTGTTCAGTTTCTATTCTACAGTGATGAGGATATTAAACAGCTTAGTGTTGCGAAAATTACCACTCCAGTAACGCTCGATGCCTTGGGTAACCCGAGAAAAGGCGGTCTCTATGATCCCGCGTTAGGGCCGGTGCTCGTTAGAAATGATTTTTGTGTAACTTGTGGGAATTCACAATTACATTGTCCTGGACATTTCGGTCATATTGAACTTCCATTATTGGTCGTTCATCCGATATTCATCAAAACAATATATAGTTTGTTTCGTATAGCTTGTTTGAAATGTTTTAAGCTACAAATGGGTGCACAAAGAAGGACCCTCCTCACTTTACAATTAAAATTGCTCGATAGTGGTTATGTTACTGAAGCGCTGACTCTCCGTGAAGAATATTGTGACAATTTGAAAAATGCTAAGGAGGAGGATATGAATCAGCCGAGAAAAGGCATACGGAAATTTCAAAAATTGTTAGATAATGTAGATCCCATAGCGGAAACATTTCATGGTAAAAATATAAGTGTATTAAGACAACAGTTTTTAAACAACATATTAAAACCGATAGCTCTTTATAAAAAATGCATTCATTGTAAAAATAAATTAGTCAAAGTCACCACGTCCGATAACAGAATCATGTGTAATATATATGATGACAAACAGAAATATGTTAAAATATTACTGCCTGATGAGATTAAGAGATTTTGTACAAAGATTGCTAAACAAGAAGCTGAAATATTGGTTGAATGCATCCCTATATTAAAAACTTCTTCATATGAAGTTCCGACGGACATGTTCTTCATACAAGTGGTTCCTGTATCACCATCTAACGTCAGGCCTATTAATATCCTACATGGTGAAATAACAGAAAATGTACAATGCAACATCTACAAATTAATACTAGAAAGTTCATTCTGTGTGAGATCTATTTTGCAAGTACTCTCGTCGTCTAATGCAGATAGTGCAATTGCTAATCTGGAACAACTAGCGCGACAATCTTATGAAAGCGCTCATGGCACTACTGCCGCAGAAAAGTTGCATTCAGCATGGCAGGAGCTACAGAGATTGGTTAATATGCTACTGGATAGTAAAACGCCCACCAAAACAGGTTTAGGCTTGAAACAGATCCTAGAGAAGAAGGCTGGCATCATTAGGAAACATATGATGGGTAAAAGAGTCAACTTTGCCGCCCGTTCTGTCATTACGCCGGATCCTAATGTTGCTATTGATGAAATCGGTGTACCAGATGCGTTCGCAACAAAATTAACTTATCCCGTCCCTGTCACTGAATGGAATGTCGATGAATTGAGAAAAATGGTTATTAATGGACCTGACGTGCATCCAGGTGCCGAAAAAATAGAGATTGATCAGGGAAAAATAATAAGAATACCGTCAGACTCCATTCAAAAACGTAAAAGTTTAGCTAAGAGGTTGCTCACGCCGGATGAATTGAATAAGTCACTAAAAATTGTACATAGACACTTATTGAACGGTGATCTAATGATACTGAATCGCCAACCGACACTTCATAAGCCCAGTATGATGGCACATAAAGCCAGGATTCTAACTGGGGAGAAAACATTGCGCTTGCATTACGCTAACTGTAAATCCTATAATGCTGATTTTGATGGTGATGAAATGAATGCCCATTTTCCACAAAATGAAATAGCGAGAAGTGAATGCTATAATATTATGTTAGTATCTAGACAGTACCTTGTACCAAAGGATGGCACGCCCCTCAGTGGACTCATTCAAGATCATGTTATATCTGGTGTAAAAATGTCATTAAGAGGAACTTTCTTTGACAAGAACGATTACCAACAATTAGTTTTACAAGCTCTATCAGGCTGCAAAGGCGAGATTAAACTTCTACCGCCTGCAATTCTGAAGCCAGTAATGTTATGGTCTGGAAAACAAGTCTTGTCTACTATAATTATTAATATTATACCGAAAGGCAAACCTTATTTATCATTAAATGGCAAGGCTAAAATTAACTCTAAAGCCTGGCAACTGGACAAGCCAAGAAAATGGCAGGCCGGCGGGTCTCCTTTCGCAAATGATACAGTAATGAGCGAGGCCGAAGTGATAATAAGAAATGGTGAACTTTTAAGTGGAGTACTGGATAAAACCCATTACGGTGCAACGCCTTATGGTTTGGTTCATTGCATGTATGAACTGTATGGTGGGGATAGTTCAAGTGCACTTCTTAGTGCCTTTTCCAAAATTTTTACATTCTACCTTCAATGGATTGGTTTCACATTAGGAGTTAAAGATATATTGGTAGTTGAAGAAGCTAATAAGAAACGTGATGAATTCATATCCGATGTGCGTGGATCTGGGAAATATGCAGCAGCCAAAGCTACAGATTTGTCACAAGAGACAGATGACAATCAACTAAAAGACACCATAAGTGACATGATGGTAAAAGATCCGAAGTTCAGAGCACATTTGGATAGGCAATACAAAACTTTACTAGATACCTATACAAATAAAATTAATAGTGTGTGTTTATCGCACGGCCTATTAGAAAAATTTCCCGACAACAATTTGCAATTAATGGTGCAATCTGGTGCTAAGGGTTCGACAGTTAATACTATGCAAATTTCATGTCTTTTAGGACAAATTGAATTGGAAGGTAAAAGACCACCATTGATGATATCAGGCAGATCTCTACCAAGTTTTTCTCCATATGACATGAGCCCACGAGCGGGCGGATTCATCGACGGCAGATTCATGACTGGTATACAGCCTCAAGAGTTCTTCTTCCATTGTATGGCGGGTAGAGAAGGATTGATCGATACTGCAGTCAAAACGAGTCGTTCTGGTTATTTGCAAAGATGTTTGATTAAACATTTGGAAGGTTTGAGTGTTGCATATGACCATACGGTAAGAGATTCAGACAGTAGTGTCGTCCAATTTGCTTATGGAGAAGACGGATTAGATGTTTTAAAATGTCAATTTCTTCGAAAAGAACAATTTTCATTCTTAGATACTAATGCGGATGCAGTCGTCTTAAAATCCGATTTGAATAAATTAAAAGAAGATGCGGATGAAAAAGTAATACGGAAGAGTCGAAAATCTTTGAACAAATGGCAAAAGAAATACGGCGATGTCTTTAAAAAACATCGTGCAAGCCCATTTTTAGAGTACACGAAAGTTGCGAGAAATGATTTAGTGTTAGATGAACTACCAATGAACAAAACGAGAGATCCATATTATTGGAAATTAGAAGAAATGTGGCGTGAATTACAGGAGGAAGAAAGGAATATCTACAAAAGAAAACGCCGTCCTGAACCTTTAGTCTGTAAAGTTGCACCAGAATATAAATTCGGTGTTATAAGTGAACACCTCGATCAATTAGTGCAAAATTATTTAAAAACCAGATCGAAGTCACCTTATATTAAAAATTCGGAGGACGAAAAGTTCATTGACATCACGAATGCTAAATTTTTGGCATCATTAGCGGCTCCCGGTGAACCTGTAGGCCTATTAGCTGCACAATCGATCGGTGAACCTTCGACTCAGATGACGCTGAATACTTTTCACTTTGCCGGTCGCGGTGACATGAACGTCACTCTAGGTATACCACGATTGAGAGAAATTCTAATGACAGCTTCAGCAAAACTTAAAACTCCCAACATGGATATTCCATTCTATTCAGACATTCCTGATGTTGAAAAACGAGCTGAAAAGCTACGTCAGAAGCTCAACAGAGTAACGGTTGCTGACGTACTCGAAAAAATAGACGTGGAGTGCGAAATTGTGACACAACCGCGTAGAAACCTAAAAACTACAATACGGTTACAATGTTTGCCTTACAAGCAGTACAAAACGCAGTACTGTGTGAAGCCTAAACAGATACTGGAACATATACGAACCAAGTATTTTGATAATTTATTTGTAACATTAAAAGCGCTGGCGAAAATGAATATTGGCATAGTTTGGACTGATGAAGACACGGAAAAGAAATCCGCAGATGATATAGACAATGATACGGCTGGTCCTACAAAAGACGCAGACAGCTCTGACGAGGAAGCGGCTAATGATGACGACGATAACACAGATGTAAGTGTAAACTTTTTTGCAGTTAAATAATAATAATCAAAATTGTGCGCGTTAATATATAATATTAATTTCAGGTTAAAATAAGAAAAAAAAGGGCAGAGGCACAAGAATATGAAGATCCCGAGTCTGGAGAAGAGGAGAAATCGGACGAAGAGGATATTGCGGATGTCGAAAATGAGGAAGAGGTGAAAGAAGAACCGAACAAAACTGAAGAGAAAGACGACGTAAAAGCTGAAGTGTTAAGTACGTTCACCACTGCAACCAATTACGAATACGATAAGAAAAAGCATCAATGGTGCTCAGTCACGCTTTTACTTCCAATTGAGTTTTTAAGATTGGATATTGCACAGGCTTTACGCTCAGCCGCAACAAAGTCCATCATATACCAAATGAAGAACGTCAAACGCGCGATAACAGTTCAGGATAAGGATCAATTGTTCTTAAAAACTGAAGGTATAAACATTTACCAAATGTTCCAATTCCACGATTATTTGGATCTCAAAAAACTGTATTGCAACGATATACATGCGATAGCGAACACCCTCGGCATAGAGGCGGCTTGTAAAGTTATTATAAAGGAAATAAAGAACGTGTTTAACGTTTACGGTATTACCGTTGATCCGAGACATTTGTCTTTAATATCGGATTATATGACATTTAACGGTATATTCGAACCGATGAGTAGGAAAGGCATGGAGTCGTCGACATCACCACTGCAACAGATGTCTTTCGAGTCTTCGTTAATTTTCTTGAAACAGGCAATTTTGAACGCTAGAAAAGATGACCTCAGATCCGCGTCGAGTTGTTTAATGTTAGGTCAGCCCTGTCGGAGTGGCACTGGATGCTTTGATTTGAGACATGCTGAGAATTTATTTATAAAATAAGAAATAAAACAATTTTTTGCGAATTTTTATATGTTTATTTCAATAAATCATATGTATTATTTCGATATATAGAGTGTAGTAATCAAAAGATATTAAGTAATATTAGTTACCAAGTAACCTTTTTTTAGAATTACAATTTTAATAAAAAAATAAATAAAAAATTTCACATCGAAAATGATAAGGCAATTGGTTTAAGGCACTTTGAATATACCAACGATTATTCACGATTATTTCGCATGCACTGAAAGTATTTAATTAACCACTTAAAAATTATAAGTTTAAAAATGTACGATGCATTTGCATTGTCCGATCATGTGCAAAGATATACCTACTTCATGCATACACAATTTTACATTCAAGAAAATGTTATTTTTATTCGAGAATTCACACAAATTCGAATGAAATAACCTCAAAATATACAAAATAATAATGCGAGGATGAATGATTCTTTTTTTAACTAGGACGGTATTTTAAAAAACTTGGACCCGAACTAACTACTTAAAAATAACAACGTTTGTTCAAACCACACATGTCTTAAAATAAAATACTTTTAAATCAATACTTAAATGGTATAAAACTTAATTAATCTAAATAACTAAATGAATAATCGACCAAGCGCAAGTTCCCGTTTATATCACAGCCTTACTGATGTTTTTCGTGGGCCCATTAAAGCCAAACAAATGATAACATAAAGTAAAAAGTACCCAATTTAAAACATCCAAAAAAAACTTGCATTTTAATATAAATTTATAGTAACATAAATGTAAAATGACTCGTCTGTTTGTTATCTTTTTCATGTTAAAACCGCTGAACAGATTTCGATCAAATTATTGGCATAGAGATTGGGGAAACGTAGGCTATTTTTTGTCTGAAACCGAAGGGGATGTAAGTTTGTATGGAGAACCCATCAATTCTCAAGTTCTCAACTAATATTTAAATAAATAAACATACACTATCATCATCAAACAAAATAACTTAAATAAAATAGTATTCGAACATGCGCTGGATCAATACAAATTCAATATTCAATCATTTCCTTTAAAAAAAAAAGAAACTAGGCTATGGACTGTTCCAAATTTAAAATCACGACAAAAAACATAAGACAATCATTTGAATCACGTTTGAATTTCGAACTCGCTTTTTTTCAACCAGAAACTGTTTTTTACCAGTATTCCAAAAAGTACCGTTATTTTAATATCAACATGAGTTTGTGTTTACCGGTATATTTTGTGACGTTACTTTTAACGGTATTTTCTCGGTTCCGATACTAGAGTTACAACGGTACTTCGGTCCCTAGTTACAATCGTTACAATTCACGCAGTTATTGAAGCGACAAACTATAGCCAGAAATTGTAGTTAGCGGTTATTCAAGTTTGACATTGTATTTACCGGTATATTTTTGTGACGTTACTGTTCCTCCGGTATTTCAGCACTTGGTTCCAACCGATTTTTGAGATTAATTAATCGTTAAAATTCAAAGTAAAAGATTGAAAATTGTATTTATCGTAAACCTAGGACCCGTCATTGCGTCGTTTCCGCTTGTCCGTTACGTCTCGCTTCTTTTCTCTCTAACCGTCTCTTGGCGATGGCTTCATCTTCGGCTGGATTATCCCATTCCTGCCGACGACCTGAACCGAATATGTTGTAGAAAGTCGCACAAATGAGGTATATGCCGGCTGCTATGTAGAATACGATCCGCCATTGAGCTTGTGTGGGCTGGAAATAAATTTAATATGACAATATGAACGGAAACAACTGCTACTGAGAAATTTCTGCAAGCAGTAGTCGCCTCCGCCATGCCGGCTTGTGGAGGTGAATGTGCGCCATCCAGGTTGACAGCGTACACTCCACTCGTTATACCAGGGGTTAAAGTCAAAAGCCAATTTAAAGTTGTCACTTGATCGAATCGACAACAAAATATATGGGATTTGACTGTCACTGTCACCTAGGTGATAACGCCCTTTAGGCCCAGGCTACTTGCTGATCCCGAAACGTGACTTAGTAACTTCATGAGTGGTACTACCTCAAGCCAGCAGACTGAGCTAAAAACCATCATCTGTCTTACTGCTCTTCTTTTGTGTAATTTTTGCTTTGTTTAGTTTTGAATTAGAGCAGTTCTGATGATATAGACGTGCAATTAAAAAAATATATAACAAAAGCAAATATTCATGATTAATATTTCGAATGTAACACCCGTGAAGTGACCTTGTCGCGTTTCGGGAATAATTTAAAAGTAGCCAGGTATAACGAGAGGAGTGTGCACTGTCAATCTAAGATGGTACATGCTCGTCTCCTCAAGCCGGCATAGTGGAGGCGACTGCTACCCGCACAGGTTTCTCTGTAGTAGCAGTTGTTTCCATTCATGGACCGCACTTTAGCTTTACATCAGGCGGAGTGTTGTCACATGCAGAGCTACAATAAAAAAAAAATTGAAAATACTAACCCTGCCCTCAATGATGTAGCCAGCTACAATAGGAGCGAGTAGACCAGTTAAATTAGCAAGACAATTAGTGAATGCCATCAGAATACCAGCGAAACGTGGTGATATATCTAAATGATTAACCTGAAAGATAGCAAATAATGTGATCAAGTCTAGCATTAAAATTTTAAACTCAGGCCAGGCCCGATCAACGAGAGGTGTGCATTGTCTATCTTCTAGCAGAGACGACTGCTGCTTGTAAAAATTTATCTGTAGCAGCAGTTCATGGACCGCACTCTAGCTTTAAATCAGTCGGGTGTTGTCATTTGTCAAGCTACAATAAAAAAAAATTAACGTGCGGCCCAGTAAGAATTATCATTGAATTTTGTCCCCATTCCACTTGTTATTTGCGCCATAATAAGACGAAATAAACATCAAAAATTAATTATATTATTGATAAAATACAGCAATACAGTTTTATTCATCGCGAGATTTTTTAGGGACGTGTATTATAGAATATAATTATTTAAAATAATCTAACCTTAAAACCGGAGTAGATACCGCCATTGAGGCCAACACCAACGGCCAACACTGCTACAGTAGCCGCTGGATTGCAACCAGTGTTAGCCGCTATTATTAAACCAATTGCCGGACCGTATTCACCTGAAAATGCAAATAAATATTACTGCCTTTATTAAATACAACCTGCTTTTCTTTCTATATAAAAAATAGAGTCTAAAAAGCTAGTATATATTGTAACATAGGCACTGAGCGACTAAAGTACAGTTACATCGGTACTGATCAGAATTTAGCGAGATTTAATACAAGTCTTAACATGGCGAGTTCACGCTTTCTACCACTAAACCACGATCGCTCAAAGGATAATGCCCATTTTTGAACCCACTCGATATCTAATAGTTTGTTACCAATTTTGTATCAAAAAAAGTCTATTAACTCAATAACTCGGGTAAGAAAATTAAAACTTATCGGTGATAAGGAATATATAGAAATTATTTAAAAATCATCATAAAACTCGAGAAAAAAATGTGGGCCGATTTCTCTCAGGCGAATTCCCCTTTTATTTCATATCTATCTATAATCCAATAAAAAAGACACTTACCAATGCTGTTAATAATCTTTCTGACTTGTGTATGATTAAATCTTCCACTTGACAACATCCAATCAGCGACGACCGATATAAACATTGAGAACAACCACATGCATAAATATGGCAGAGCTGATACAAAACCGTTCTGTAAAGAACAAATAAAAAATTAAATTTCATTAAAAATCCGTCGGAATTGTACCGCCAACATACAAAATAAATAAATAAATATATTTTTATTTTTGCACTATTTGTATGAATTTCTTATTAGACACAAACGCGCATGGTGATTTTAATAAATATTAAAATATCATATTTAATAAACATTATTGTGTAACTTTTTTGCCTTCCATACAGGCATTAGCGAATAAGTCGAATGGGCATACTCCTTTGAGTAATAAGGGTCGTTTGCACCAGAAGGCCGGTTAAAGTAACTTTAACTATTACTTTTACGGCGAGGACGACCGTTAAACGTTTACATTTACTCCACACGCATTACAATATCGTGTAAATTCATATTGTTATCGTTAAAAAGTGGCTGATCTCGAAAAAATAATAGAAAAACATATTTGGCTTCTTTTCATACATTTGACGTTAGTAACATTGGTTTGACGATTACTTTTACTTTAATCAAGTCAAGATTGGCTGGTTACGGTTAAGGTTAAAGTCAAAAATGACAGGCGCAACGATGGTGCAACTCGTGTGGAGTAAATGTAAAAGTAACGGTTAAAGTTAAAAGTAATAGTTAAAGTTACTTTAACCGGCCTTCTGGTGCAAACGACCCTAATAAAACTGCATTCCGCATTTTCAATGCATATGTTTATTAAAAGAATTTGTTCCTTATCACTGACTCAACCGATTGGTAAATACAATTTAATTTTTGTAAATTTTATCAAGTTCGATTCGCTCCAGTTACGGTTCGTTCTTTCCACTCTGTATACGAGAAATTGAATATAAACGACCGCAATATGACTAAATTAGACAGCATTTAATTTTCTTGACACCGTTAATTAACCTCAGTTAACAGAGTGCATTGACTGTGATTTTTTGCATAGGAATAAACACCTTGTGTTTGAAGTTATGTTATAATCGAGTCCATATGAAACGGCTGGATCTAGTTATTTATGAAGAAAAGGAGAAAAATTCGCCTAAGACAAATGGGCCCACAATTTTTTTCTCGAGTTTGCCAATGATTTTTAGTTAATTTTCTAGAAAAATAAATCTACTCCCTTATTACCAATCAGTTTTAATTTTTTCACCCAGGTTATTGAGTAATTAGACCTTTTCTGATGCAATATTTGAGATTATTATTATTTTGAATGCTTTAATAATTATTGAAGATATCTGTTTTTTATGTAATTAAACTTTGTCCATTGATTAGTAAATGATGTGTTGATATAATTAAAATGAATTTAAAAAAAAAAGATATTATTTTAAGAATATAATTTTGTTATAACTATTAGGTATCAAGTGGGCCCAAAAATGGTCATTCTCCTTTAAAATTAGTATTTTTAGTACTAAAATGCACGGGTATCTAAATAACCTAAAAGAAAGTAATAATATAAAGTTCTCGAAGTACTTACATCTTTAATAGAGAAATGCAGCACTTGTCTCATGAAGGTTGGCAACTCTGTCATAAGTGTTTCGTAACCATAATTCTGTCCCATATGTGCCAACATAATAGCCCAAAACGGCATTGACACTAAGATTTTGCGCCAAGGAATTGGTGGTGACTAAAATTTGAAATAATTAATTATTAAATAAACTCATACTTACAACGAGCTTACATGGGGCCCAGTAGCTAAATCAATATTTAAGAGCGACCATGCCTCAGTTGTCACCAGAGGGCAAAGTATCAGTTTACATTTACACTGTCACGGCACAAAGTGAGAAGTCCCCCACCAATCAGACATTATATTGGCCTTTCAGTACCTTTGATACAAGAACTAACTCAGCATTATTAAGGACTATTTAATGTCAAAAAAGGTTGGGCAAAAACCACCCACTTTTCCCTAGTTTTTGTCCATTGATAAGTCGTTAAGACCTCCATGCCACAGCCACTATCCTCTAAGACCTCAATTCGTGCCGCAACTTCACACACAATAACAATTTATTAATACTCACACTCGACCCAGCTGCACCCCACAAAGAACTCAAAATATACTTCTTCTCATGTTCTTTAATGGAGGGACACTTCTCAGGATCCTCGTGAACCAAGAATAGGAATGCTAATGACCATATGGTGCCGATGACACCAAAAACATAGAATATAGATGGCCAACCACCAGCGAAACCGTACGCCGAGAGTAGACCAGATAAGGGCATCGATATCACAGTGCCGAATTGGGCTCCTGAAAAGACAAATTAATATTAATAAATTTTTTTGAGAAGCCGTCGCGTTTTGACGAGTAAGATGATATTTTTACAACTAACCTGCATAGACAGCTGCACCCATACGACTTCTTTCATTAGGTGGTATCCATTTAGCTAACATTGCATGGGAACATGGTACAATTGGACCCTGCAAAAAATGAATTCAATCAATACAAGGTGATGATGGGTATTTGTCCAGTCTGCCGTCCTGGCGCAGTACAGCCACTTTCGAATGTAAAACCCGTGAAGTGACCATGTCGCGTTTCGGAAATATGTAGTTTGAAAGTAGCCAGGTATAACGAGAGGAGTGTGCACTGTCAATCTAGATAGTACATGCTCGTCTCCTCAAGCCGGCATTGTGGAGGCGACTGCTGCCCGCACAGGTTTCTCTGTAGTAGCAGTTATTTCCATTCATGGACCGCACTCTAGCTTTACATTAGGTGGAGTGTTGTCACATGCCCAGTTACAATAAAAAAATTAAAAAAAAGTTTTACATCGTTTCTAACATTATTCTTTTTTTCATCATTATTCTAACAGAGCTAAAATGTTAGCCCAACGTGTACAAACGACCAAGTACGACGTTGCACTTAATATGCATAAATCGCTATCACTATACCGGCTAGGCACGTAAAATGTATCTACAATTTAGGTGTCAATCGGGCTAGTAGTTTTGGCTTGTAAATTGCTTAAGAATCAACCTCTCCAAGTCCCTGTATAAATCGTACAAGAATCAGCCATTCCACTCCAGCCTCAGCAGCGACTGGCACAAGAAGACCAAACACTGAATTGATCAACATTCCAACACCAAGGAAAAAACGGGCACCGAACCTGAAACCAAAATCAATATTGTCTTATACTGCCTAGAAAACTATTAAACTTAATATTCTATGTATTTTAGATATTCCAAAAATATAATAGGTCATGGTCTAGCGGTAAGACGCGTGAACTCACGATCAATGACTTGTGTTCAAACCTCGCCAAATTCTGACCGGTACCAATGTAACTTTGTTATATGTACTTTGGTCGCTCAGTGACTATTAAAGAGTGGTAGGCAGACTGATGATGGTTAATAAGCCCAGTCTGCCGTTCTGGGGTTGTACCACCACATTCGAATGTGAGACCCGTGAAGTGAGCTTGTCGCGTTTCGGGAGCAGTTTGAAAGTAGCCAGGTATAACGAGGAGTATGCACTGTCAATCTAGATAGTGCACACTCGCCTCCTCAAGCCGGCATAGCAGAGGCGACTGCTGCCTGTAAAGATTCATCTGTGGTAGCATTCTCCGTTAATGGACCGTATTCCAGCTTTATATCAGGCGGAGTATTGTCATATGCCGAGCTACAATTAAAAAAAAACTAAACGTACCTTTTAGATAGAATACCGAATGGAATTTGTGTTATAACATAACCGTAGAAAAATGATGATAGAATATATCCTTGTAACGTTGAACTCCATACAAAGCTGCCATCTTGCGTTAAAACAACCTGAAAAATCAGAACATTTTTATTATAATAACCTATCCTATCTCATAATAGTAACATATTTCTTATAATGACGTTTTTTTTTTTATCGTAGCTCGGCATGTGACAACACTCCGCCTGTGTAAAGCTAGAGTGCGGTCCATGAATGGAAACAACTGCTACTACAGAGAAATCTCTACGGGCAGCAGTCGCCTCCACTATCCCGGCTTGAGGAGACGAGCATGTACCATCTTAGATTGACAGTGCACACTCCTCTTTTATACCTGGCTCCTGTCAAACTATTCCCGAAACGCGACAAGGTCACTTCACGGGTGTTACATTCGAAAGTGGTGGTACTACCCCAGGACGGCAGACTGGACAAATTACCATCATCAGTCTGCCTACCACTCTTTAATAGTGCCTATAGGCACTGAGCGACCAAAGTACATATAACAAAGTTACATTGGTACCGGTCAGAATTATCGAGGTTCGAACACGGGTCTCATCGATCATGAGTTCACGCGTCTTACCGCTAGACCACGGTCGCTCTTTCCTTTCCGCTCGCGAGTATCCCATGAACATGACATCGATATTTTCAATAATAAGTAAACATGCTGCAAAGAACGCAGGGTAGCGCGGCTCCGTCGCCACGCTATCTCCTAAGACATCTCAATCTATAGTAGTAGTATGTTTCGTGTGCATCTCATAAGACATGATTTGTTAAATGTATGACAATGTTGAGAAAACTGCATAAAGGGCGGCCGTGGTCTAGCGGTAAGGCGCGCGAACTCACGATCGATGAGACCCATGTTCGAACCTCGCTAATTCTGACCGGTACCAATGTAACTTTCTTATATGTACTTTGGTCGCTCAGTGCCTATAGGCACTATTAAAGAGTGGTAGGCAGACTGATGATGGTTATTTGTCCAGTCTGCCGTCCTGGGGTAGTATCACCACTTTCGAATGTAACACTCGTGAAGTGACTTTGTCGCGTTTCGGGAATAGTTTGAAAGTAGCCAGGTATAACGAGAGGAGTGTGCACTGTCAATCTAAGATGGTACATGCTCGTCTCCTCAAGCCGGCATAGTGGAGGCGACTGCTATCCGCACAGGTTTCTCTGTAGTAGCAGTTGTTTCCATTCATGGACCGCACTCTAGCTTTACACCAGGCGGAGTGTTGTCACATGCCGAGCTACAATAAAAGAAAAAAAAAATTGTTGAATTGTTGAATGCTTTTAATTAAATAAATAAATACCTAATAAAATACATTCCAAATCTGAGCGAGAAAATCTTAAACGAGATAATGAAATGTTACGAGCTCAAGGACTGTGTACTAACTTAAAACGTAAATTATTTTCTATCAGTTTTCATTTCTATGATTCTTTTTAATCAATTAGAATTCGTTTCGTCTGCTGCCTGAAGAAATTTATGTGTTTCCGTTCATGGACTACGCACCAGCTTAGCATCAGGCGGAATGCGAAAAATAGAAATGAAAGTAAAAGTTAATTAATCTACACGTTTTAAAACTCCTCAAAATTGAACCCAAAGTCGAAAGGGGTATGTTCAGATGGTTAGGTCACGTGGAAAGGATGAGAGAATAGGTGTCGGTAGGGAGCACTGTAGGAGGTAGACTGGAAGAGTTTTTTTTAAAATTATTCCATAATAATAGTTTATATTTTGTAGTTAGTACATAATTTTTGTCAATTCATTCATTCATTCATAATGACCAACGAACTAGAAGGAATCAAATTTCATGTGAAACAATGCGTGACGTCATCGCGAATTGTAAACAATGTACATATTTATTGTTTTCCACGAAATGTGTTTTACTCGTAAGTTAGAGTAGGCAGGAATATTTCAAACAAATTCGTTCCTAATGTAAAATGTATTTCAGATGTTGTTAAGAGGTTTTTTTAAATAATTACATGGATATTTTTTATTGTGACAACACTCCGTCTGCTGTAAAGCCAGAGTGTAAACAACTACTACTACAGATAAATTTCTACAGGTAGAAGTCGCCTCCGCTATGCTTGAGGAAACGAATGTGCACCACCCAAATTGACAGTGCACACTCCCCTCTTTATTACAACCCCAGGACTGCAGACTGGAACTATCACCAATCTGCTTACCACTATTTAAGCTGCCTATAGACATTGAGCAACCATTGGTACTGGTTATAATTTAGCGAGATTTGTACACGGGTCTCGGGAGAGTTCACGCGTCTTACCGCTAGACCACGGCCGCGCTTATCGAGTAAAAGATTTTAAAAAAATAGGTTAGGAAAACTACCAGCCTTAATGTAAAACGTTTCAGATGTTATTACGAGGTTTTTTGTTACATAGATACATAACGATTACGGAATGATTTGTTACATGTATAAAGCATGACTAGTAGAGATATTGCAATAAAAAATTAAAATTAAAAAAATTAAAAATTTCTTTATTATATAAAAAATATATAGCATATGGTTTCCGGGGCCCCTGTGCTAGGTGGGTAATAGGGATTGCAATTGCTGGATCCAGCATACAGCAATCCAGCTGGATCCAGCGGCTTTTTAAACATGCTGGATCCAGCATACAGTGCTGGATCCAGCGATGCGGATCCGCAAACGTAATAATTTCTATTGTTTAGTTTCGAATTGCTCGAAATTTGTATTAGACAAGCTATATAGCCAGGGCACTACCCTAAGCGCCGAGCTAGCTGAAGCACTACGCAACAGAATCGCAGAACTGCGCCTCTCCGAAGTTACTGGTACGTTATTGAAATTGAAGAAAAAATTGAAAAATCCAAAAAAGTATGAAGAAGCAGTAAAAAAATCTGGCTATTTTTCTTTACCAAAAAAGAATGCAATGCGGCAGGAGATGAAAACTTTGTTAAAACGAGTAAATAAACAAAATATTGTAGAGCCGGTGCAAGAAGATGAAGATATCATGGAGTTAGAAGAGAATAGTCTAGAATCTAGATGATGACGCAGAACCCGTGAAAATGACTTTAGAGCAAGAGCTTGAGATGGAACTTAAAAGAGAGAATATTAATAAACAAAATTAATAAGAAAATTAATAAAAAAATAATAAACAAAAGCCAAAGCCAAGTGGTCAGTTAGATTACGAAAAGGTCCTGAAAAAAGAAATGAGCGAAATGAGACCGAAGCAGTGCGAGGTGAACATTTATCTATGGTTTATGACTATTTAATGACCCTAAAACCGACCAGTGTAGAGGCCGAAAGGGCATTCTCAGCAGCCGGCTACATATGCAGTTCTGTGCGAAGCAGGTTGGGAGATAATACTGCAGATAAAATTTGTTTTCTAAGGTCTTACTTCCAGAGGATTCAACAAAAGAAATAGTCATTCTCTTGTCAGATTTTAAACTGCCTAATTATCAGATTTCGATTTTCATAACATATATTAACGAGTGCGGAGAAGATTATGTTATTTAATTTTAAGTTGATTCTTTTGATCTCAAATGGTTAAGAAACCAAAGCAAATTGATATAAGGTATCACCAAATGAGTGAAAGATTTCATAGATTATAGTAAGAAGTACAAATTACTTAATAAAGTCTTAAAAATGTCATCTTTTTATTTTCGTTTCACATTTTGCTGGATCCGCGCTGGATCCAGCTGGATTCAGGTCAATCCAGCAAAAATCCAGCTGGATTGAAAACGCCGCTGGATTGCAATCCCTAGTGGGTAACCTGTATTACTGGGGCCCCGCTCATCTCAAATTTCGCGAATCTTTTTACAATAACAAAAACAGTTAACAGTATGTGTGTGTGTGTGTGTGTGTGTGTGTGTGTGTGTGTGTGTGTGTGTGTGTGTGTAAAATTTTTCACGAAATAATTCACATACTATGCGCATGAATAAAGCGTGCGCGTCGTTATCATCAAGTGTTCTGATAAACTTTGAAATTGTAATTAAGATTGCGATGTATCTATTTTCCTGATAATCACGATATGAAATTTTGGGGGCCGGTTCCCAGCACACCCATTCACTTCACTCGTGACGGATATGAAGATAATTTTTTTTATTGCTAGCTAGAGTGCGGACCATTAACAAAAACAACTGCTACTACAGATAAACTTCAATAGGCAATAGTCGTGTCCGCTATGCCGGCTTAAGTAGCACACCTCTCTCGTTATACCTGGCTACTTTCAAACCGATCCCGAAACGCGACAAGGTTACTTCACAGCTGTCAAAGTAAGGTACCTAATTTTTTTTTCGTTGATTGAAAATTATTTTTTCGACACTTGCCTAGTTATTTGTTTAAATGATAACCCGCTACTGATAAGATGACAGGTATACTCACACTAGTTTTGTTTTCATCCACGGGTCCACATTCAGTATCAATCACTTCCTTATGTACCGGCAACGCTGTGTGGTTGACCATCGCGACGATAGCCACAGACATATTTGTTCTCATGATGTATGCATTCGCCATGCCCAGGAACAGCATGAACGTCACCCAATGACGTGTACCCAAGCCTCCTGTAAAAGAAAGAAACAAAATATTAACTCCATTGTTTATTAACACGTATTATTAAAGAAACACCTAAGTTCCTGCCTTTACTCCTAAAGCGACAGGCAAAGATCACGATATTACAAATCTCTTGCGACAATCACATCAGCAGTGAGTTTTAAGTAAGACCATTATCGACCATTATTCCAGGTGAAGTAATTTAGAAAATCTATTAACACAAGAACTAGTCCCCGCGAGTATCGTAACGATAAGAGGACTCCGGGACTGATAAAATTGATGATTTTTTTAACTATTATTGGCAATGAAATGCTGCGCCTCGCCTAGCCTCGCCAGATTCGTGCCTACCTTAATCCTCTATCACATGCATCATTACTAATAGTATAAGGTTTTAAATACGTCATTTGAACCAATGAACGTTCTTCAACGTCTTCCCTTGTTAACACCTCGAAAGTCTTATTATAAATTTGGAACTTGATGATAGAACACATATATTGAGAAGTCGTATACCGATTAATCTTATTGAGGGTGGTTTGCACCAGAATGCCGGTTAAAGTAACTTTAACTATTACTTTTACGGCAACGACGACCGTTAAACGTTTACATTTACACCACACGCGGTGCAATATCGATTAAATTCATATTGTTATTGTTAAAAGGGTGGCTGATATCGAAAAAATAATAGAAAAACATATTTGGCTTCTTTTCATACATTGGTTTGATGATTACTTTTACTTTAACCAAGCCAAGATTTGCTGGTTACGGTTAAGATTAAAGTAACCGCCAAAAATGACAGGCGCGACGATGCATGGTGCAACTCGTGTAGAGTAAATATACACCATAATGTAAACGTAATGGTCTTCTGGTGCAAACCACCCTGAATAATTTTGCGACAAAATAAAAGATAAAAGTGGAGGAAAATAAATACTATAATATAAAAGGTAAAAGTCCTAACCAATAAATGTAAAAATTCGTGTCTTCATACGAGGCAAGTGGCTATCGTCTGAAATTTTTCCATGAAAACTCGCCCTATGGTATTTGGAATTATTAAAATATTGTTTCGTTTTATTATTAGAATAAATATTATTTTGTAAAACTTAATAAATTCTTTGACAATGTTTTTCCAATGTTCGACTTGGCATCTATATTAAAGTTAGAATACAAGCTATGCAGCACAAGCTACACAATAAATTCTTAACAATAGATAAAGTATTTATTAAAAAAAAGGATACCTAAATAAACTATTTTAAATATGAAACATAACTTTAATGTCATAATATCAAATTTAATAGTACTAGTCAATCAGAGAACACGATGTTTACCTCGAACTTGGCAACAGATGCACAGGAAAAGGCCAAAATGTCAATTAAATATGTCACGAAGTTTAATCCGCATAACATGCAAGGACTTACTCAAAATTAATTTTGTAATTTAGATTTATGAACTATAATTTCCTCAATTTAAGTAAATAAATGTATGGCTGTAAATCAGTATACCAAAGCCAACGCAAAATATTTCTTGAATTTAGAACGCGGCAAAAAGCGTCGTTTTTCCTGTGATTATTTTCTATTTTAAAGTTAGGGCAAGAAAGCTTTGGATTATTCCGTTCAGTTATTTTATTTATTAAATTATGTTTTTACAAAAATTTGCAAAGTATTCCTAGAATTTTACCTTTCATATAAGCACGTGTTTTTTCATTAGTTTTACGTTAAATATTTCCATGTATCTAAATATGAAACAGAATTCGGACAGACATGTCACGTGCGTGTAGAATCTAAAAATAACCTTATGCTGCAATACTATCTTGGCAACTATTAAAATACTGCCGATGGCTTCTTCATGGTTTTCTTTTCTTTCTATTGTAATGTCTAAGTTTTTTGGGGTTGACTGTGAAACTCTGTTGCCGATGCCTTAAAATTTAAAAAAAACTTTTGGCATATCAATCAGTACATTATTTGCACACACAAAAAATCGTTTCTGTTTTAAATGATCAAATAGCATAGGTACCATTTTCACAAATAGAATTGAAAATGGCTTTGCACCTATGGCATAAAATTGTCCATATGTCTGTATGGCCAGCAAAAAAAGTTATTGCGTTCTTTTATAATTTTGTTTTCATTTATCGCGCCCTTAATTAGAGTGTATACAGCGAAGTCGTTTAAAATACCTACGTCAAATCAAATACTAATTTATAGAAAATCTGGGGTCGCAAGTTCTCTTCTGAATATGTGTATAGACAATATTATCTTGACCGCAGAGGTAACAAAAATCAAATGAAGCTGAAATTAGAAAGAGATTTCACACTTTACGCCGTGACCGCGTAAATGAAAACTCAGAGGTCAATAAATGCTGACAGTTAGGGTGGTTTGCACCAGAAGACCGGTTAAAGTAACTTTAACTATTACTTTTACGGCGACGAGGACCTTTAAACGTTTACATTTACTCCACACGAGTTGCAATATCGTGTAAATTCATATTGTTATCGTTAAAAGGGTGACTGATCTCGAAAAATACAAGAAAAACATATTTGGCTTCTTTTCATACATTTGATGTTAGCAACATTGGTTTGACGATTACTTTAACTTTAACCAAGCCAAGATTCACTGGTTACGGTTAAGGTTAAAGTAACCGTCAAAAATGACAGGCGTGACGATGGTGGAACTCGGGCGGAGTAAATATACACTATAATGTAAACGTAACGGTTAAAGTAAACGTAAAAGTAATAGTTAAAGTAAAACCGGCCTTCTGGTGCAAACGACCCTTATACCTACAGCTGCCGCGCGCCGTTATTCAATCAAATAGTTCATTTCACGTAGTTAGTAAAAGCATAAAATAAGCACTAAAGATTATTTATATTGTTGATAATGTTTAATAAGGATTTAGGCATTTACTCAGAAATCTATGTCAATATTGCAAACACACTCTTTTTAATATCTTCACGTACGATAAAAGTCACAGTCAGATAAAAATATGAATAGCATTAAGTTTAGATTTTTTAAATTTGTATTTGGCAAATATTGGCACAGCTTTTCAGTTAATCTATCTATATTCCAGTAAAGGCCATCTAATCCGACGACTTTGATAAAACGATATCGAAACGTTGCCAAAAATGTTAACATTACATTTAAACTTGCACAAAATTCTCGTACGTGGTGCCATACATGATTATTCTGGTAGGAGCTAGGCGAATTCCTAACTTAATGTTTTACAGTACGGTACAAACCGCAATAGGTTAGCTGCATCAACTTAACGTGAAAGCTAACACCTGAACGTCCATACATTTTGTTTTACAACATTGTTTGAAACATAGCGGATTTATGTTAAAATTAAGTAATTTTATAACTTTCTCAGCACTAATTATTATCGCAAATCACTATAATAAACAAATAGCTACGACACAGAATATATAAAAATGCATTTTAAATATTTTAAACATTTTATATTGGTTATACATAACTCGATTTCGAATGATGATTAAAAATGCGATTCGATCAATTTTTCGATCATTCGCACAAGTCGATTGTCATTTTTGGAACAATCACTCATCACCAATAATTATAATTAAGAGGAACGTATTGGAAAGTGAGTGAACAACACGTTTAAAAATGAAATAATAAATGTATGTTAAACTACAATTTCGGATGTTACATTTGTCACCAGTAAAAAACTATCAATCGCTATCTACTATTGATTCCCGGCACAGATAAGGGCTTATCAAAAATCTATAAATTTAAAAGACGAAAAAATGTTTTGTATCAGAATCATTTGCTTTCACACAACATCCACCCGGTATGTGATGATACAGCAGTCGCCTCCGCTATGCCGGCTTGAGGAGACGTCTCGTTATACCCGGTTATTTTTAAACAAATCCCGAAACGTAATTAGGTATCTATAGTTCACGGATATTATAATACATATACACTTAAAAGTGGTGATACTAATCCCAAACTACAGACTGGGTTAATTAACTACCTACAACTATATGAGTAGACAATTGAATCAGAATCGAAGCCAGAACAAATCACTGTAAGGCTTCATTTTAATCAATTATATCCACATGTTATACTTATCACATGATTAACTATGTGGAATCATTCTATCTATATAATTTATTTTTTAATTCTAATTGTGAAAGTGTACAACAATTGTACATAGTGGGAAATTTATTTGGTGGCGGGTAAATCTATTGTATTTATGTTTTAATGCTTCTTTGTTTCTGCTTCTGCCTGTTGCTGTATTTTCTCCTAAATAAATAAAATAAAAATTATATTTTTATTAACGTTAGCTAGGCGTAACTCGTACGTACCACTTTCAAACCACAAAACAGTTTTACGCCTAAAGTTAGTGCTTGGATCACAGGCACTGAGGGACCGTTAACATGGTTACATTGTGTGTTACAAGGTTTGAAAACGGGTTTCATCTATCGTGAAGTCTATCCTCGACTGCTAAACCACGGCCGCTAACAGTAGTTGTAATGTGGTTGAACTATCCATCGTTTTTATTAACCTTTAAATGCATATTGTTGCCAATTGTCTACATTCATTTTCACATATAATTATTTAAAAATGTCTTATAAACAAAAAATCATACATTTAATGGTCGTTTGCACCAGAAGACCGGTTAAAGTAACTTTAACGTTTACATTATTGTGTATATTTACTCCACACGAGTTGCACCACGTCGCGCGTCATTTTTGACGGTTACTTTAACCTTAACCGTAACCAGCCAATCTTGACTTGGTTAAAGTTAAAGTAATCGTCAAACCAATGTTGCTAACGTCAAATGTATGAAAAGAAGCCAAATATGCTTTTCTATTATTTTTCGAGATCAGTCACCCTTTCAACGATAACAATATGAATTTACACGATATTGCAACGCGTGTGGAGTAAATGTAAACGTTTAACGGTCGTCGTCGCCGTAAAAGTAATAATTAATGTTACATTAACCGGCCTTCTTGTGCAAACCGCCCTAAGAGTTAAACCGACCACAATTTGTTATCCGTCTGAGCGCTATCACGACACTTCATATTAATTTAGACCTCGTCCACACACGACCATTTTTTGTGATACTAATGTGTAGCCTTATGGTGCAAAATTGAATGGCAAAGTCTCGCCCTAGGAAGATCATTCTCGATTAGATGCTGACAAAGGAATGGAAAGGAATACGGTGAAAAGCAAGAACGTTCTGAACCGACGCTCCTGCAAAATAATAAGTAATTGATATGGTACTACCACTTTCGAATGTAACGCCCGTGAAGTGACATTGTCGCGTTTCGGGAGCAGTTTTGAAAGTAGCCAGGTATAACGAGAGGAGTGTCCACTGTCAATCTAGATGGTGCATACTGTTCTCCTCAGACCGGCATAGAAATTATCTGTAGTGGCAGTTGTTTCCGTTCATGGACCACATTCTAGCTTTAGTTCAGGCAGAGTGTTGTCATATGCCGAGCTACAATAAAAAATCTCTATCGACAGCAGTCGCCTCCGCTAATGGAGCTGAAATTAGCCTCACCAAAGTAGCCTCACTAGACAAGAATAGCGCCCCCAATTTTTTTTTTTTTTTTTTTGCTTTTTTTTAGTGAAAATAGATGTAGAAAGCAATAGATGTATATATATTGTCATATAAACGGTAATTTTGCTTAAAAAACTTAATTTTTGATTGATTTTGTACGTACGTATATCTTCGTGTAGGCAGGAAAGTCGCAATTTTCCGAGCCTGGTGTGCATTTTTTCCTTGAAAGTGGATGGAAATCGTAGTACCTAGTCGTGGGAACGCGTTACATTTATTTTTGAAGTGGCACAAAGTCGTTTTAGCAAAAAATTTCAGCACTTTATAGGTACATTTTTACATAGACGGAAAACTCGTTATTTTCCTAGTCTGGCGGCCTTGCAGCTGATTGAAAATGAATGGAAATCATAGTATCTAGTCGTGGGAACGTGTTACATTTGTTTTTGAAGTGGCACAAGGTCGTTTTACCAAAAAATTTCAGTACTTTATAAGTATATTTTTACATAGACGGAAAACTCGTTATTTTCCTGGTCTGGCGGCCTTCCACCTACTTGAAAGTGGATGGAAATCATAGTATCTAGTCGTGGGAACGTGTTACATTTGTTTTTGAAGTGGCACAAAGTCGTTTTACCAAAAAATTTCAGGACTTCATAAATTTTTTTAATAGACGGAAAACTCGTTATTTTTTTAATCTGGCGGCCTTGCAGCTGGTTGAAAATGGATGGAAATCATAGTACCTAGTCGTGGGAACGCGTTACATTTATTTTTGAAGTGGCACAAAGTCGTTTTACCAAAAAATTTCATTACTTTATAAGTACATTTTTACACAGACGGAAAACTCGTTATTTTCCTAGTCTGGCGGCCTTTCACCTTCTTGAAAGTAGATGGAAATCATAGTATCTAGTCGTGGGAACGTGTTACATTTGTTTTTGAAGTGGCACAAAGTCGTTTTACCAAAAAATTTAAGTACTTTATAAGTATATTTTTACATAGACGGAAAACTCGTTATTTTCCTGGTCTGGCGGCCTTCCACCTACTTGAAAGTGGATGGAAATCATAGTATCTAGTCGTGGGAACGTGTTACATTTGTTTTTGAAGTGGCACAAAGTCGTTTTACCAAAAAATTTCAGGACTTCATAAATTTTTTTAATAGACGGAAAACTCGTTATTTTTCTAATCTGGCGGCCTTGCAGCTGATTGAAAATGGATGGAAATCATAGTACCTAGTCGTGGGAACGCGTTACATTTATTTTTGAAGTGGCACAAAGTCGTTTTACCAAAAAATTTCAGCACTTTATAGGTACATTTTTACATAGACGGAAAACTCGTTATTTTCCTAGTCTGGCGGCCTTGCAGCTGATTGAAAATGGATGGAAATCATAGTACCTAGTCGTGGGAACGCGTTACATTTGTTTTTGAAGTGGCACAAAGTTGATTTACCAAAAAATTTCAGCACTTTATAGGTACATTTTTACATAGACGGAAAACTCGTTATTTTCCTAGTCTGGCGGCCTTGCAGCTGATTAAAAATGGATGGAAATCATAGTACCTAGTCGTGGGAACGCGTTACATTTATTTTTGAAGTGGCACAAAGTCGTTTTACCAAAAAATTTCAGCACTTTATAGGTACATTTTTACATAGACGGAAAACTCGTTATTTTCCTAGTCTGGCGGCCTTGCAGCTGATTGAAAATGGATGGAAATCATAGTACCTAGTCGTGGGAACGCGTTACATTTGTTTTTGAAGTGGCACAAAGTTGATTTACCAAAAAATTTCAGGACTTCATAAATTTTTTTAATAGACGGAAAACTCGTTATTTTTCTAATCTGGCGGCCTTGCAGCTGATTGAAAATGGATGGAAATCATAGTACCTAGTCGTGGGAACGCGTTACATTTATTTTTGAAGTGGCACAAAGTCGTTTTACCAAAAAATTTCAGCACTTTATGGGTACATTTTTACATAGACGGAAAACTCGTTATTTTCCTAGTCTGGCGGCCTTGCAGCTGATTGAAAATGGATGGAAATCATAGTATCTAGTCGTGGGAACGTGTTACATTTGTTTTTGAAGTGGCACAAAGTCGTTTTACCAAAAAATTTCAGGACTTCATAAATTTTTTTAATAGACGGAAAACTCGTTATTTTTCTAATCTGGCGGCCTTGCAGCTGATTGAAAATGGATGGAAATCATAGTACCTAGTCGTGGGAACGCGTTACATTTATTTTTGAAGTGGCACAAAGTCGTTTTACCAAAAAATTTCAGCACTTTATAGGTACATTTTTACATAGACGGAAAACTCGTTATTTTTCTAATCTGGCGGCCTTGCAGCTGATTGAAAATGGATGGAAATCATAGTATCTAGTCGTGGGAACGCGTTACATTTATTTTTAAAGTCGCACAATGTCTATTTTCCAAAAAATTTAGGTACTCAAATTAGACTTAGCAAAATTGTTGTTTCAAGTAGATTAGGATGTCTCTATTACAAAATGCAATTAAAACTCATGGGTTGGAACTTAGAATTGTTAGAAACAATGTTTTATACGACTTCAAAAGGTTGCATAATTTTTAAAGTATTAAAAAATTATATATACATATATATATGAAATGTTGAAAAATAATTTATCAGGCACGAAAATTTATCTCTGCCTATCCCTATTGTTGTTGTTGTAAAATTTTGAGCGGCCGTGGTCTAGCGATAAGGCGATCGATGAGTCCCGTGTTCGAAGCTCGCTAAATTTTGACGGGTACAAATGTAACTTTGTTATATGTACTTTGGTCGCTCAGTGCCTATAGGCACTATTAAAGAGTGGTAGGCCGTCCTGAGGTAGTACCACCACTTTCGAATGTAACACCCGTAACACCCTTTATCGCGTTTCGGGAGCAATTTGAAGGTAGCCAGGTACAGCGAGAGGAGTGTGCATTGTCACTCTAGATGGTGCATACTCGTCTCCTCAGGCCGGCATAGTAAAGGTGACTGCTACCCGCACAGGTTTCTCTGTAGTAGTTGTTTCCATTCATGGACCGCACTCTAGCTTCACATTAGGCGGTGTATTGTCAATTGTCATGTGTCGAGCTACAATAAAAAAAAAGTGAAGTTATCGGAGCTTACCGATGTTCTAAAATATATAAATTGTTACAACTTTTATATACTTAATATTTATTGATTAAAAAATGAAAAGAAATTATGTTTATATAATATTATAATTATACAGGTATGTCTAATAGACATCACATAAATATTTTCGGTTAAAGTCTTCTTTTTTTTTTTGACTTATTTGTGTTTCCTACAATGGTGATTTCAATACATATAATATATATATATATATATGCGTTTGTCAATTCAAAACGTATAAAATATATATATATTTTATATGTTTTGAATTGACAAACGCAAACGAAGGAGACTACCTATAATTGGATCATTATAAAAAGTCTACTATGTAAAGTTTTTTATATATAATGTATACTGTCCAAAACATTAAACATTGTACATTATTTTGAAACACTATATATTCTTTCTTGTGTACCAGTAAAAAAAATCTTTACTGCAATCCCACCGTTTATCAAGTAATGTTCAATAACAAATAAAAGAGGAAAAATATTACTAAAAATTATAAATAATCTAACCTAACCAAACAAAATACAAAAACTATCTATATAAATCCAATAAAATATTAAGAATATCCTTATTAGAAGAAAAAACATTACAATACAATTTAAACCTGAATTTTCATTAAATCCTCAGTATAGTAAAATGACATACAGGGTAATTTCTTAAACTGGGACAGTATGGGGAAATCCGAAACCAGGGTAAGCAGCCTCAAATGATTTAACAATATTGCCGTCAAGTCAAATACTGACAGAAAACTTAAAAGTGACTGCAGTCATCATTTCCTTCGCGTCACATTGAGAGCGTTTTTGCTTATCTAGTTGTATATATCAATGTAAAATTATGAATTTATTTTGATAATTTATTTTTATACGAGTATTTTTTTTAAATGAAGGAGTTCCAGTTTTAGGACATGA
Organism: Tinea pellionella; assembly: GCA_948150575.1. Classification (NCBI taxonomy): domain Eukaryota; kingdom Metazoa; phylum Arthropoda; class Insecta; order Lepidoptera; family Tineidae; genus Tinea; species Tinea pellionella. The sequence continues at coordinate 1,201,254 of OX411258.1, forward strand.
AATCTAACACATTTGAAGAAAGTACGTAAATATTTTTGTAAATTAGCCATGTGCCACTTCAAACACAAATGTAACGCGTTCCCACAACTAGGTACTATGATTTCCATCCATTTTCAATCAGCTGCAAGGCCGCCAGATTAGAAAAATAACGAGTTTTCCGTCTATGTAAAAATGTACCTATAAAGTGCTGAAATTTTTTGGTAAAACGACTTTGTGCCACTTCAAAAATAAATGTAACGCGTTCCCACGACTAGGTACTATGATTTCCATCCATTTTCAATCAGCTGCAAGGCCGCCAGATTAGAAAAATAACGAGTTTTCCGTCTATTAAAAAAATTTATGAAGTCCTGAATTTTTTTGGTAAAACGACTTTGTGCCACTTAAAAAACAAATGTAACACGTTCCCACGACTAGATACTATGATTTCCATCTATTTTCAATCAGCTGCAAGGCCGCCAGACTAGGAAAATAACGAGTTTTCCGTCTATGTAAAAATGTACCTATAAAGTGCTGAATTTTTTTGGTAAAACGACTTTGTGCCACTTCAAAAATAAATGTAACGCGTTCCCACGACTAGGTACTATGATTTCCATCCATTTTCAATCAGCTGCAAGGCCGCCAGACTAGGAAAATAACGAGTTTTCCGTCTATGTAAAAATGTACCTATAAAGTGCTGAAATTTTTTGGTAAAACGACTTTGTGCCACTTCAAAAATAAATGTAACGCGTTCCCACGACTAGGTACTATGATTTCCATCCATTTTCAATCAGCTGCAAGGCCGCCAGATTAGAAAAATAACGAGTTTTCCGTCTATTAAAAAAATTTATGAAGTCCTGAAATTTTTTGGTAAAACGACTTTGTGCCACTTCAAAAACAAATGTAACACGTTCCCACGACTAGATACTATGATTTCCATCCACTTTCAAGTAGGTGGAAGGCCGCCAGACCAGGAAAATAACGAGTTTTCCGTCTATGTAAAAACATACTTATAAAGTACTGAAATTTTTTGGTAAAACGACTTTGTGCCACTTCAAAAACAAATGTAACACGTTCCCATGACTAGATACTATGATTTCCATCTACTTTCAAGAAGGTGAAAGGCCGCCAGACTAGGAAAATAACGAGTTTTCCGTCTATGTAAAAATGTACTTATAAAGTAATGAAATTTTTTGATAAAACGACTTTGTGCCACTTCAAAAATAAATGTAACGCGTTCCCACGACTAGGTACTATGATTTCCATCCATTTTCAATCAGCTGCAAGGCCGCCAGATTAGAAAAATAACGAGTTTTCCGTCTATTAAAAAAATTTATGAAGTCCTGAAATTTTTTGGTAAAACGACTTTGTGCCACTTCAAAAACAAATGTAACACGTTCCCACGACTAGATACTATGATTTCCATCCACTTTCAAGTAGGTGGAAGGCCGCCAGACTAGGAAAATAACGAGTTTTCCGTCTATGTAAAAATATACTTATAAAGTACTGAAATTTTTTGGTAAAACGACCTTGTGCCACTTCAAAAACAAATGTAACACGTTCCCACGACTAGATACTATGATTTCCATTCATTTTCAATCAGCTGCAAGGCCGCCAGACTAGGAAAATAACGAGTTTTCCGTCTATGTAAAAATGTACCTATAAAGTGCTGAAATTTTTTGCTAAAACGACTTTGTGCCACTTCAAAAATAAATGTAACGCGTTCCCACGACTAGGTACTACGATTTCCATCCACTTTCAAGGAAAAAATGCACACCAGGCTCGGAAAATTGCGACTTTCCTGCCTACACGAAGATATACGTACGTACAAAATCAATCAAAAATTAAGTTTTTTAAGCAAAATTACCGTTTATATGACGATATATATACATCTATTGCTTTCTACATCTATTTTCACTAAAAAAAAGCAAAAAAAAAAAAAAAAAAATTGGGGGCGCTATTCTTGTCTAGTGAGGCTACTTTGGTGAGGCTAATTTCAGCTCCATCTCCGCTATGTGGGCTTGAGGAGACGAGTATACCCCATCTAGATTGACAGTGCACACCCCTCTCGTTATACCTGGCTAGGCTTCAGGCGGAGTGTTGTCATATGCCGAGCTACAATAAAAAAAAATACAGAAAAAGAAGTTGGTAATACATTTTTGTGTCGTAGTTACATTTCTTGCAGTGTGTGCTTATCTCATTTTAAAAATAATGTACGTGATTTTATGTACCTATAAAATTATGACAAATTGTCCAAACATTAATTTAGGGTTTGTTTTGTTTAGACAGTGTGTGTTTGATCACAAAAAAGCAATAATTTGTTACTTTCATCCGCGAAACTTATTTTAGTTATATTTTTAGAAATTACTCGTACCTACATCTTTATTTACGTCATACTTTGCGAAAATATATAATGTTTCTCCTTCGATCATAAAAAAAGTATAGCTATTACTTGTTAAAACATTTTCAAGTGACTTTTATTATTTCTATTTATATTTGCCCAAAATGCACTCAAACTTTTCCTCAGTCAACTCAGTTCAGGCCTGGCCAACTCAAATGGTCTCGTGGGCCACTTTGCAACAGGCCGCACTCTAGGTTTCTTTTTATTGTAGCTTGGCATATGACTACTCCGCCTGATACAAAGCTAGAGTGGCGGTCCATGAGTGCAAAAAACTGCTACTACAGAGAAAGCAGCCGTGGTCTAGCGGTAAGACACGTGAACTCGCGATCGGTGAGATCCGTGTTCGAACCTCGCTAATTCTGACCGGCACCAATGTAACTTTGTTATATGTACTTTAGGCGCTCAGTGCCTATTGGCACTATTAAAAGAGTGGTAGGCAGGAGTGATGGTTATTTTTCCAGTCGCCTCCGCTATGCCGGCTTGAGGAGACGAGTATGCCCCATCTAGATTGACAGTGCACACTTCTCTCCTTATACCTGGCTATTTTCAAACTGCTCCCGAAACGTGACAAGATCACTTCCCGTTCTTCCCGATCACTTACATTCGAAAGTGGTGGTACTACCCCAGGATGGCAGACGCTCAATTCTGTTATACTTTAATTCTATATTAATGAGTTTTCGATTTCAAAATACATGTTCATTTCGTTTGATCATGACTCAAAAACATGTAAAATGGGATAATGATAATTCTCGGGGGCCTCACCATTACACGTGGCGGGTCGAGTGGCAGACAGGTCCGATTACTGGCTCATATTCGCGAAACTAATTATATTAATACGACCGGGGTCGTAAAAGTACAACCAGCATTAAAATTATTCAGACAAATAAGTCAACAATCATATATCTGTCATTCTGATAAGAACTTTATCCTATTGAGATATGGTTTAATTTCATCTGATCTAATTGTTGCTGACTATACAAATGGTGCTTCAAATAGGGCTGTGAAGTGACTTTGTCGCGTTTCGGGAACAGTTTGAAAACGAGAAGAGTGTGCACTGTCAATCTAGTGCATACTCGTCTCCTCAAGCAGGCATAGCGGAGGCGGCAGCTGCCCGTAGATTTCTCTGTAGTAGCAGTTGTTTCCGTTCATGGACCGTACTCTGGCTTTACATGAGGCGGAGTGTTGTCATATGCCGAGGTACAATAAAAAAAAAAGATAGTACTTCAGAAAATGCGTCTGACGTATTGCTGATTGTACCTACATAATTAATGATAGGATAACGAAGTTAAAAAAAACTTAATTATAAGAGGGAATAATATTGGTGACCTTTTTAATTAAATAGTTAAGGTTCATCTCTTGCAATTCATTATCTTAAAAGTATGCATTTTCGAATGCGCAAATTAATAAAGATCACATAATAATAGCATGCAACTTTTTATTAAGGAAAAAAAGGCAAGATTACAGGGTCTTTAGTAAAATAAACAAGAAAACATCTTCATCTACCTGCACTGATTTTAAAATACACTTTCGAAAGTGGGCGTTACATTACATGGGATAATAGTCAACATCAGTCTGCCTACCACTCTTTAATACTGCCTATAAGCACTGAGCGATCAAAGTACATATAACAAAGTTACATTGGTACCGGTACGAATTAGCGAGGTTCAAACACACGTCTCATCGATCGTGAGATCATGCGTCTTACTGCTAGACCACGGCTGCCCTCAATTTTTTTTTTTTTATTGTAGCTCGACATGTGACAACACTCCGCCTGATGTAAAGCTAGAGTGCGGTAAAGTAGAGTGAATGGAAACAACTGCTACCACAGAGAAATCTCTACGGGCTGCAGTCGCCTCCACTATGCCGGCTCGAGGAGACGAGCATGTACCATCTAGATTGAAAGTGCACACTCCTCTCTTATACCTGGCTACTTTCAAACTATCCCCGAAACGCGACAAGGTCACTTCACGGGTGTTACATTCTAAAATTGACTTTTTTCAGCATAATAAGCTTATTCCCAGCAGTTTAAACATTGACGAATAGAAATCGGTTCTTGATTCATTATTACATTAAAACACATCGTTTATTGGCTAAAAATAAAAGGAGGCGTGTCTCATGTTTCTATATTTTAAAATTCTACAGCGTCAGTTTTGCTGTTAGTACCTACCAATATTCACTCACGTGTTTTTCTACCAGTAATTTTAAACTGGACATATAATACATAACAATATAATCACCTGAAATATCACGTCAATGAAAATATTTGGCAGCTAATTGTTAGCAGAATATTACCGCCCGCGTTGTCGACTTCTCAGTAGGCGGGTAAACGATAAAAAATTGGACTTCTCCCGTATATACACTGTGACGTATTATTACATAATCATGATGTATTATCGGGATAAATAAAGAATATTACTGAAGAAGAAGATGACGCGTGGCGTGGCTGTATCGTCAGCATAAAAAATAACTGTATCGAAACCTTATTTCTTTTATCAGTACTTTTTTATCAAACGCTAATGGGCAAGGTGAAATATCAAAAAGAAATCTACAACGGATTGATTTTGCCATAATTAACTTCGTTTAAAAAAAAACTAATGCAAGAGCCACACAACTTAGTTCTACCGTCTTCTTTCTTTTATTGGACGTCCAGACACTCGGAGAGGTACCATCCATTTATGGTCCAAGTTCCAAAAGTACGTACGAAGCGTTTTGACAACACGTTCCTCGTGCGTACTGCGTAACCGTGGAACTCCCGCCCGGTGTCTGTGTTTCCCGAGAAGTACAATACGGGCCTCTTCAAATTAAGGGTAAATAGGTATCTCATAGGCAAGCGTGCTCCATCTTAGACCGCATCACTGCTTAACATCAGGCAGGGTGCGGTCAAACGTTTGCTTATTAAGCATAAAAAAATGTAACGCATATGCGGGTGAGAAGCGAAAGAGCGGGAATTCCAAGAGTAAAAAAAACATACAGAAGCTCGGTCAAGAACTTAATTTGGGACCGACTTAAGGTCGAAAATCCTACACAATCTTGCATGTCAATCTGCTACTAGATAAGCTGAAAGATATCGGTTAATATGAGTTTGAAGGTCTGCATGGCGTCCGGCGAAGCAATTGCGGGATGATTGTTGCATCCTGCAAGACTTGCAAACTCCGCTCACTCTTTGCAGGGCAGTGTGGCGCTCTACTGGCTATATTATGAATGGACCACTTTAAAAGAGATCACTACATTACTTTTTTTATGTAATTAATTAATGGCACGTGATGCAAAACATTAACTTGATGAAAATTCACAAATGAACGTGACTTTACAATAAATAATAAGCCTAACTTCTAGTATTTGTTCTATACTTGATTTTATGTACTAGATACGTAATTAGCCTATTAGAGTTTTCCGGTCTACCTCTACAAATGACGTGTCCCTGAAGGTCAGTTGACAATGGAATCATTGTCAGCTCCGTCCAGCGTCCGTATGATCCTGTTTTTTATGTATTGCAGTTTTTGTTTACTGAAATTGAGTAAATTATATACAACAAAAGACTTTTATTATATTTTATCTAAAATTTTTTACGTGCTTTGTAGATAAAAACATTAGTTTTATAGCGCGCTCCTGAACAATCTAGGCCTGATTCTCGACCGGTACCAATGTAACTTTTTTATGTATACGATGTATATGTCGACGACTGTACTTTTATTTTTTTCTTCATTAAAATACATTGTGTGCGAATCGCCTACTATTTATTTTTGAAGGGGTCGATTCGTACGCGAAAATTTCACATTCGTGCGAATCGCCTACTAAAATTTAATTAATTTTAATAGTAGGCGATTCGCTCAATCGCGCGGGTTCAATTCGTGCGAATCGCCCCCTAACCCTGTAATATGTATCAAGCTCTAATTTGGACATCAAAACTTATTGCGTTTTAGATTTTAAAGCAGTTTTTTTTAAATATTTTTTGACTGACTTTAAAATCACAATGGAGAATACCCATTCGCATAAGAGAAATGGGACCACTTTTTTTCTCGAGTTTGGCAATGATTTTTATTTTTGTAGGAAAATAAATCTATATTCCTTTTCACCATTAATTTTTAATATTTAAGGTTATTGAGAAATTAGACTTTTTCTGATGCAATTTTTAAGGTTATTATTATATTAAATGCTTTAACAATTATTGATATCTGTTTTATATGTAATGTTTACATTGTCTATTGATTGATAAACGATATGTTGATATAATTGAAATAAACCACTTTCGAATGTAACACCCGTGAAGTGACCTTGTCGCGTTTCGGGAATAGTTTGAAAGTAGCCAGGTATAACGAGAGGCGTGTGCACTGTCAATCTGCTCGTCCCCGTCTCCCGGCATAGTGAGGCGACTGCTACCCGCACAGGTTTCTCTGTAGTAGCATTTGTTTCCATTCATGGACCCCACTCTAGCTTTACATCAGGCGGTGTTGTCACATGCCGAGCTACAATAAAAAAAAAATTAATGAAAAAATAAGATTTTAGAATATCGTTTTGTTATTAAACTATTAGATACCAAATGGGTATTGTTCTTTGAAATGCAAAATTTTGCTGGATTTATAAGAATGTATTTCACGAAGAAGAAATAAATGACTCTTGGAAGGGTCAATCCAGCGAGGTGTCATTCGCATAGGTTAGGTATATGTAGGAACGATGGCATCTTTAAAAATCGTCTCTCAAAAAGATCACCTTGTATTGAAGGTCTCCAGTTCTATTCCAGTCGCATCGTAGTATTTTGTAGGTATATTTAAATAGTAAAAAACGAGAAATTAAAGAAATTTTAAAAATATCACCTGAGTAATTAGGAAATAAAATACTTTATCACAATAATTATTATAATTAAAAATTAAAAAAAATAAAAATCTGTATTCTTTTCCTTCAGTTTCGCAATCACCTTAGAAACGTCCTATAGCAAAGAGCTGTTAATTAAATAAAATTGGTGTACGAAACTATAGCTATGATATCAATTGAAGACAGCAATCGCCTTCGCTATGCCGGCTCAAGGTGTATGCACCATCCAGATTGACAGTATACACTTTTCTCGTTAAGACATTAATAGATGAAAACTCATAATTAAAAAAAATGCCGATAAAGAAATCTAATAACGCTGTAAATCCATAATAAATCGATCACTGAAATTGAAATAGCATGCCCGACATAAATTAAAACATAGTTAATTTGAATTTCTTACCAGAATATCTGCCATCCCTCTGATCTTCCAAGCCGGCTTGTTCCCAAACCAACACGTGGCCGCCGTTACGCGAAACCATGATGACGGACAAGTTAAAAAAAACGCGAATTTAACAGGAAAAAAAAACGAAAATATAACCTAACTTATGTCTATTACCGAAATAATAACGAACTAATTTACTATGTTACATTACTCTGAGAACACTCAGGGAGCGTAACACTACGTAGAGAATACATAATGGAATATAATTTTGTATATTTAACGCGAGATTTGTAATCGAGACCGGCTACTTGGACGAATCCAACGACACTGTCCGCCCGGCGCGGTTCACTGTTTTACTTGGTAAAGAGTAGGGTAACCAAATAACATGTATTTCAACATATTTTTGGGACATTTCGGAAAATTAAGTAATTCTAGGTTAAGTTATATAAAATATATACCTAATAGAAAGCATAATTCATTGAGAATTCTTATAGCTGGCATTCACTAGACTCGCCGAGTCGAGTCGAATCGAATCGCAAAATTACGAGAGCAGTTCGGAAGCGAATCGAAATCGTGTGAAAAACAATCTGAGGTTTTGCGTGAAGCTCAAGCTAAAGGCTTACAATCGCATTTATTTTGATTGACGTGACGGACGAGGCCGTTTTGATAGCTAGTTGCGAAGCGAAACAAATTCTTATATTTCTACTTACTCTTAAATGTTTTAGACAGATTTATCACCGCTCGCACTTTAGGATTGCCGTTTTAGATATATTCTACCCATCTGCATTAAAATAATATAAATATAATAATAAAGGTATATTATAAACGAATATAGCATAAACAAGATTCGAACCCTAGCCTCTTCGATATAATTAAGTTATTTAAACAAGAGTGCGTACTGCGAAACTGTGGAACTTCCTCCTAGCGTCTTCAAATTTAATAATAGGCACGCGTGCTCCACCAATGCTTAACACCAGGCAGGGTGTAGTCAAACGCTTGCCTATTAAACATTTAAAAAAAGTTCTATGTACATATGTAAAAACCCATATTTAATCATAAATTAACATGGATGTAAGTCTACAAAAAAGTAATAATGTAAAAACATTGTGCAATAAGATAAGTGGTCACCCGAAATCATGCGGTGTGCGCGCGGGACGAGGGACACGCGCACGCGTCTCGGTAGTGATGACTGATGACGATATCCAATTGGAAACTTCAAAATGCTGAAACGACATAGAATGACGTCACGTGATAAGAAATCACTCTATAAAACAGATTATAAATTTTAAACTTTTTATATGACCGTGAACTTGATGAATTTGAACTTATACTAAAAAGAACGATATTTAAAAGAATTTAATATAAAATAGTATTAATTGTGGCAAAAAAAGTAATTTGACATTAAGCCAGAAGACCTGCCGATGAAACGGTACAATTTAGAACACGATCATGTAAAGCGCCTTTTCTAGTTTATTTATTGCATGTCACATAATATAATTAATATACAGTCTATATAATATGATGCCCCGGTAGGGCGTAGCAGGAACCTTAATTAAATTAAATATAAAATGTCATTAAATTAAAGTAGGAAGAGGGAGAGAGGCAATTTTGTGGTACCATGCGCGCGCGTGGGTTCGAATCTTATACTACACGTCAAACTTTCTGGCGTCTCGGAAGTTAGCTGCGGACGCTTGTGTCGATTTTGTCTATTCCTGATTTCCTGTCATAATTAAATAATAATTTTAAAAAAGTCTAGAAATCGCAATTAATTTAGGAACGAACTCCTATTTTATATTATCTACAACATAATAAAAACGTTAAATATATGAACATAGGTGTTATATCTTTTAACCCACTTACACTAACAATGTGTACATACATATTATTCATTAAAATTTCCACTGAAAACTGTATAACAGAAAATATTACCTAAAACGAAAAATTTCATGGTCACACGTGTTGACTTTTATATGTATACGCCGTAAAACTGTGAATAGATTGACACGCCTAGAAAAGTTTTTGAAAGACAAAATCATGAATGAAATCATTGAAATGAAATTATTAATGTAATTAAAGAACACTAATTATCAATTTGATTAAATAATGAGGCCAGTAACTGTTTATTATACTAAAGATTGCCTGCAGTTTCATTTAATAGTAAGACCGTTGAGAAAGTATCGTGTAGCTATGGGCCCCTGGTAGGTACTCATGGAACGGACCCCTTAGAGGTCCATAGACCGTTAAGAAACTCCGATCTAGTGAAACAGAAAGACAGAAACCTTCTCTAATAAACGAGCTATCGCGAAGAGAATTTTTAAATCGGACGTCTCGTATTCTTATAGCATACCTTAATAGGTCCATATAATTGCCCCTATAGGTAAGGTGACCAACCATTTGTAAAATTCAAATCACTGTCAAAATAATTTTAATAATTTTAAATATTAAATTAATGACATAAATAAATAAAATAATCTAAAAAAAGTATAAAGATAGTATAAAGAGTATAAAATTATACAAATGAGTACTTTCAGAGTACAGGATTTGAAAAGAGTACGGTTTGCGAAAAAAGAGTACAAAACTCAGTAAATGAGTACAGTTGGTCACTTTACTATAGGTTACCAATGGGATATGATCACGCACCAAGAGGTAACCATATTTTATAATAATAACAAATCTCAAATTATCATAACAATACCGACATAAAACGTAATCCTAAATGAGATTGAACTTAAATATTTACAGAAGTGAATGACCGATGATCTAATCTACTTTTTGTCTAATTTAATTTACATTCAAAACATGACGTCAAAGGCAGTCAAAGGTGTGAAAATTAAATAGATGCGACAGATATCTCGGTTAGTTCTGTCTAGAGTCTAGACCAATTTTTTAGAAGTCAATTGCGCAAGAGGATATGAACCCTCTGGATCATTGAGATAAATAATTCGCGGGAAATGTTTGTAAGGATTCTATAACCACCTCATGGAATGTATAAACTAGAATGCAGTCTATAAAAGAGGTTGCCAGGTGTTCAGTTTCAGACCAAACACAGTCTGATTTTTTTAGATGTCTGTCCAGTCTGAAAAATCGCAATAAACTGGAAAATTGTGTAGTTTAACTAATTTTTGAGGTTATAATTATTGTCTGTAGGCAGTCCGTTAGACCAGCTATCGAAATGAGTATGCGATCAAAGTATATACATATTTCGTATATGGATACATTTTTTAATATCTAGAGCAATCTTATTGTTTGTGAAAATCATTGTGTCATGTTTAACATTACGACCTTTGTTTTATCAAAGGAAAAAATATACCAACAGAAAATACCCAAATTAGCAAAGTTATGGGCTGTTAATTAAAACTAATTAATTGCTGATCAAATTACCGGTTACAATAAGCTATTTATTTCAGAGGCCGGTTATTCAATTCCTAACAATTTTTATAATGCTATAAAGATTCGAATAAAAGTTAATATGCCTCCATAGTGATTTCTCCGTAAATGGTGACTGACTAAGAACTTTTGACTTCTTGAATGTATGATGTTAAAGAAAGATTAATCAAAAAAACCAACCCTAGCTTTGAATATTAACCTGTAAATATGTAATAACCCTGTAAAATACGAGTATACGATTTTATTTTATGAATAAAAGCAACAATTTATAAAACACCATAACACCATAGCGCCATCTAGTGAGAAATCAAGAAAATAAAAATTAAACAGCGCCATCTATACATTTTATTTGAAACTAACAATTTAAGTTCATGAAAATTCTGATAGATGGCAGCACTTAACTAAAATTGAATGAAAAATTATTTTACATATTTTTACTTTAAAAAATGACATATTTTATTATAATTTCTTTGGTTACCTACAACTCTTTGTATGATGACCTATTGCTTTAATTTTTTTAACAAATTGCGTTCGTAAAAAAATATAATGTTGGAGGAAGTTAACAATTTTATATGACTATTTGTGACAAAATAATTTCAGTATACTCATTATCATGGGGTTTGGTTTTAAATTACAGATAAACATTTCATACTTCATAGTAATTATCCATTGTTCTTCCGTTGTAAGGCCAAGGTTAGAACGATGTAATTGTACAATGAATTTATAATTTAATACGATAGTAAATAGTAAAATACCAATTAGTGAGCGTAAACTTACTGAAAAACTACTTTATTTAGTTAAAATAGACAAACATAAAATCATGAAAAAAGCGTGAGCCGCTTCAAACGATTCGACAATGTTGCCGTCAAGTCAAATACTAACTGAAAGAAAACCTAAAGGTGACAAAAGGAAAGGTTATCTCCTTCGCCCCGAGCCAAGAGCGGTGGTCCCGGGGTTGGACTGCCGCTCATTTACTTGGCTGGAATGGTGTTTCTTTCCGATGAGGTGGAACCTAACGGCCAAGCGTCGGTGGGGTCGCGGATGAATGCGAAAGAGAGGGACACCGTGGGGTTTTTAGTCGTGTATACCCGGTATTGGGGAGTACCGGGGGGTCCGACGGCGAGGTATCTATAAAAGATTTCCCCTACGTAAAAAAGGGGTGAAATTCATTCAAGTAGGTAATGTATAGTAAATATAATATTATATAAGTAATAATTAGATATTGCATGTAAGTTGTTATTGCATGCGTATTTGTTTGTGTTTTTCTTGCTTTTAGGCCGACTATTCATCATAGCACGTACTGCGTTTGACCCAGTTTTTCCATTAGCTATCAATCGTAACGCATCAATCTACGTGATATTAATTTGAATAAGATGTTGTTTCACTATTGATTATTTGGATTTAGGTTTTTGCACATAACAAAGCTCATTTTTTAGTAACGCCTCTTAGTTTTTGTAGAACGTTTTTTTGTGCGTAAAAAGAGAGCGTCGTATGCACAAAGAATGGTACAGTTATACTGAAAAGTGAGTAATTAACTTACAACTAGTAGAATGTTGTATTATTGTGTGCAAGTAAACTGTATGTTTATTTTTCTGTATTAATATAAAATGTAGATGCACAAATTGAACCAAAAAATTAGTAACGGTCATTTTTTTGAAAAATAAACGTAAATGAAGAAAACAGAATTACATACTTATGTACCAACATTTTCATATATTGCTAAATAAATTATATCGATATACCGGTAGTATTCACCTATAAGACGACGATGCTGTTGAAAATAAATATTTTGTCTGACTTGGATTATAAGAAAAATCTTGCGCTTTGAGTAAATGATTGCCTATTGATTAAAATTCCGTTGTAATGAGAAGTGATAGAAGTGAATCTATACATTTTTACTCTACTGGGTACTTTCGAGAATTGTCTGAGGCATTTGTGTGAACGCAGCCTATTAGGAACGGTGAATGGTGCAAGATTCATTAGGTAATTTGTTTTATTGTAAATGTTACATATTAATATTATGATTATCGATAAAATTAACTAGTCAATCAATGTTAAGTTAAACTGACAGCTATATTTTGTAATATGTAAATATTAACAAAACATTTCCATCTAAGCGACTGTTACGCAGTTATTCATCAGACTAATTGGCCGGATTAACATTTAGGTAAAATAGACGCGTGCAGTCGAAAAAAAAGGCTTTTTACAAATTATATTTCTTTTTTTTAATTATAGCTCGGCATATGGCATCACTCCCGTAATGTAAAGCTAGAGTTCGGTCCATGAACGGAAACAACTGCTACTACAGATAAACTTCATGCCACCACCAGTCCCAGGCCACTTCCAAACTGTTCACGAAACGCGACAAAGTCACTTCACGGGTGTGAAAGTGGTAGGTAACTATCACCAGTCTGCCTACCGCTCTTTAAATATTTGAAGTGTTTTCTATTGAACGTTTGAATGAATAAAAACACATCCTTATTACAATAAATTAAATCAGAATTTGCATGAAACAGTTACCAGTGTTACAAAGAGATACATCCGCCCTCATACGGTATGTAGGCCGTCTATTATTCAATTATATTATATTTAAAGCTTTGTTCTGTTGAATGAGCCGTGTCCTGGATTTCATATACCATAGCTACAGGTTCTTTTATCTTGAGATATCGAGCGACTAGCTTAAATAAAAACTGAATAGAAAAGGAGAATGCCCGTTCGCCTAAGAAAAATGGGCACACAATTTTTTTCTCAAGTTTTCGAAGATTTTTAGTTAATTTTGTAGAAAAATTAATCTACTTCCTTATTACCAATCAGTTTTAATTGTTTTTCACCCGGGTTATTGAGTAATCAAATGTTTTATGATGCAATATTTAAGGTTATTATTATTATAAATGCTTTAATAATTGATGATATCTGTTTTTTATGTAGTAAAACATTTTCTATTGATTGGTAAATGATGTGTTGATATAATTAAAATGAATTAATAAAAAATAACATATTATTTTAGAGTATTGTTTTGTTAACACACTATTAGATGTCAAATGGGCCCAAAAATGAGCATTCTCCTTTATGAAAAGAAATTTTAAAAGAGTGGTAGACAGACTGATGATAGTTATAAGCCCAGTCTGCTGTCCTAGGGTAGTACCACCACTTTCTAATGTAACACCCGTGAAGTGTTTTGTCACGTTTCGGGGAAGGTTTTTCAAAGGTTCGTTTGGAAGTAGCCACGTATAACTAACGAGAGGAGTGTTTTACTATCAATCTAAATGGTGCATATTCGTCTCCTTAAGCCGGCATAGCGAAGGCGGCTGTCGTTGGAGAAATTATTATGTAATAGTAGTTGTTTCCGTTTATCGCACTTTAGCTTGACATCCGGAGTAGTGTTGTCATATGCCGAGCTACAATAATAATAAAAATATATAGATATGATAATTGTGAATTTAAAAAAAAGTATTAGGTGTTTATTTTTTAAATGTTTTCTTTGTCCTGAAACTAATAGTGGAAACTGTAACTACATGTTTAAGTATTTAGAAAATTTAATTATAATTATTTAATTTTCTCTCAAGGATGCTGTCTACTAATTTTTATCTAAATCGGTTCAATGGCTTAGTTGTCTGTCTTCTACAAACAAATAGACTTAACTTGTCTTTCTTACGTTTAAATAAAAAAAATACGTGTCGACCTTGATTTAGGTACGTTTTAAAAATTACTACGTTCAATTTTAAATAAGCAAACAATCTAACTAAAGGCTTATTTAACTAAATCATTAAAAAATAATAATTAAATATTATCCAATTAATTATTCCTAGATTTTTATGACTCAATGATAACATAGATTTTTCACGTCCGAATTGACTTTATAAGGAAAAATAATTAAAATACAAAAAAAAGTACATTTGATAGGACCGTGAGATTGCTGGTATCCCTTTAGACTCGGTGATGGTTAGAGAGTCCTGGGATATCTCCCTGAGGTTACCTGTCGTGAACCAAAACCAGCGAGGTAGGGTCTCTCCTCTGGTCACTACTTTCAGAGGAGACGTGAGTGAGAGACCACCCTTCTTCGTGTGGGCGGAGGCGGTGGCTGAATCGAAGTTCCGTTGTCTCGTTAGTCCGAAACCAGGAACGGTATTTCCGGGATTGGACTGCTTAAAATTTGGCCCGAGTAAAAAAAATGACCCTGAACCAGAAATTCAAGGTGCCCGCAACCATTTAGCAAAATAAAGAAGAGTAAATAGAAATATGACAAAAGAAAACAAATAGGAGAGAGAAAAAAAAGATAAAAAAAGAAATGTTTGTTTTACCAATCGTTTTCTAACAAAATGAAATTCTCTACAGTAGTTTTTGAGATTAGCGCGTAGGTACAGACAGACGGATGCTGCGACGACTCTGTTTTACTACGTAGTAACTTATTATTTTATCTCTAATTCCGGCGCTTGTTTAGTTAGTTTTAGTGAAAGACTAAATAAAATCTAAGAATATTTCGTCTACATTGTTACATAATAAAACAAACAAAAAAGAGCCAAAAATAAACGTGTATTAACTTCGCATGTTAGGAGGTATTTAACTTCTCGAGTCTAAATTGCAAGAACCTACTATGAACATTTGTTAAAAATTAAAAATATCAATTTATAAATGAGGCATAATAGACGCGTCAGTTAGGCTTTATTTATATCACTGTTTTTTTTTTAAATTCTTTTAGCCAATACTAAAATGAAGAATGATTTCTAAAAAATGGGGTTTTCCCACACCTACGCAAATGCGATTTTAATAAATATAAATGTAAGATCCACTGGTGTTTCCTTGCAAAAAATAATTTGGTCGGGTGTCAAAGTCGTGCAATTTACTGTTTTATAATTTTTTTAATGTTTAAGAAATCGATAAACAATAATCACATTTGTATAGCAAAATAATAATGGTACCTGCCGAGATTTTTTGCGAGATGACCTCACTTAGGTCCAGATTTCGTATACATCCCACGCTCTACCTACAAATTCGGCTATAAACGCTGCTATTTAATTTTTTTTTAATTACATGAAATAATTTATGCTGATTATGTATATCTAGGTCTTATTATTTTACACACGGTAGTAGAGGATCGAATTATCAGCGGCCTATTGATTAAAAAACGTACAAAAATGGCCAATATTTAGTTAATAAATAAATAAATTTTGTAAATTATAAATAGATTTCGGTGGTTACCGAGATTATTAGATGTTGTTACTGTTTTTTACGCTATAAAATAATTATAATACTTTTATTATATTTTCTATTTGAATTTCTTATAAATTATATTTTATGTATTGTCATCAAAATATAGTTTTTGGGACAATTAATTCAATGCAAAACATACATATTTACGCGGTCTACAGGTCTTGGGTTTTGTATTTCGCAAGAGACACCATATTATTTATTATAAAAATAAAATCTTTAAATATATTTTAATATTATTATTAATTATTACGGTTAATATTATTCTTAATTTATACTTAGAAAAACGAGGCAAAAAGTCCAATAAACTCACTAGTAAAGATTTATTTTTTACTATTTAGTCAACAATAGCAGCACATATCATTGTGTATTTTTCTGCAGTCGTACTGTGTGACACATCGTGGGTTTGGCTCGTGTTGACCCACCCAATAAACTAACCATATCCTTTGCTTTATTCGTATTTTAGTTGGTACCAGCCTGGAATTTTGCGGGACGATCGCGCCTTCAACCACGAGACCACAGTCACTCTTAATGCAATTTTGATATTTGGTAAAATAGGCACTAATTAATTTTTTTTTTAATAGGCAGATTGATTACTTGCTGCCTCCGCCCGCGCCGTCCTTTGCTCTCAAATGTAACACCCGTGAAGTGACCTAGCCGTGTTTTAGTATCACCTTGGAAAAAACCAAGTATAACGAGAAGAGTGTACACTGTCAACTGTATAATTCGTCTTCTCAACCCGGTATAGCGGGACTTTTAGCGGATTTCTCTGAGTTAGGTAAAGTGTCTCTGACTTGTCGTCCTCTCATTCTAGTTACATACCTGGCTACTTCCGAGTTGATCCCAAATTGCGTCTAGATAACTTCATTGGTGTTACACTTGAAAGTGGTGGTACTGTACTACCATAGGAACCATCTATTAGTACATGATTAAGTAGGTTACGATTGGTTTTTCATATCAGAGATAAAAACGTATACTATCATTACCGTTTACTTAAGTTTTGTAAAATATTTATTTTATGATTATCATAACATTTTATGGTGTAAGAGAATTTTCTTTCACTTCCTCGTGTGTTTTAAATGGGAAATTGTATACACGGTGTAACTTTAGGGGTGGATTTAATCCCCATGTTTGTTCAGCGGTATATTTGTGAGCGGTAAACGACGGACGTCGCGATCGGTGAGACACATGTTCAATTCACTAAATTTTGACCGGTACCAATGTAATTATGTTATATGTACTCTGGTCGAATCAAGAACTAGCTTAGCCAGTTGTTGTACCTAGTTGCCGGACGTCCCGATTTTGGCGTTTTAAATGTTCCGCGCGGGACAGGCTCATTCCCGCTTCTCGGACTTGTGTGTGTACGGTAACGTCGGATGAGTATAAAGCTTACTGTAAACTGTGTAAAAAAAAATTGTAACTCTCTCTTCAGACTATTATTTGAAACACCACATTTTTCTAACGGACACATTCCCCATACATTTTGATATAACTATCGTTTATATCTGTCAAATTTGTATACTAGTTATAACTCAACTACCTAACGATAGAGTAAATCTGATTTAAAATATCATATTTTTATTAAAGTATATTTTCTATGGCTATTTTTGCTATCTATTGTCACGTAAACGTAATTTAAACTCAAATAAAAGATACATATTTAAACACTTCTGATTATATATGTTTTTTACTATGTCCCGCTTTCGAAGAAAGAATCCCGCTTTTTTCACTCAAAAAGTTCCGAAATCCCGACTTGGCAAAAAAATCTAATACCGCTGGTTTAATACAGACATTTAACAATAATAATAATAAATATTCAGTGGTTCAGAAGTTTAATTGATTTTTAGGTTGTTGAGTGTAAGCAAACTAGACCTTTTCATATTTGTTATCATTTTTTCATAGCTCATTTCAACTATTGAAATATGGGTCGTTGTATAAAATATTTATCTAATAGATTTTATAGATTTAATTAGGCAGACTGATGATGGCAATTAACCCATTCTGTCGTCTTAGGGTAGCACCACCCGTGTAATACCCGTGAAGCGATTTTATCGCGTTTCGGGATCAGTTTTTTAACGAAAGAAATGCGCTCTGTCAACCTGGATATAGATTTGTCTCCTCAAACCGATATAGCAGAATCGACTGCTGCCTGCAGAAATTTCTCTGTAGTTGCAGTTGTTTTTTTCATGTTCATGGACCGCACTCTAGCTTTAAATCAGGCGGAGTGTTGTATTATGTCGAGCTACAATAAAAAAATACAATCACAAGGTTATATACGTATAAATCTCATACGACGATCTTATAATGTAACGCTATATCTTGACATTCTAATATGCGACGACTACAATATGTCCTGTATTTATTTCTGATTAAAATGATTAAAATCTATCACAAAAGGGGCCAAGTTAAAGATAAGTGACGTCACGTGAAAACGTACCATGATTCTGCAGTTATTAGTTAAGATTTTCTTTTATTATCATTCTTTTCCGGTTGAAACTTACCTGTAATCAAGAAAAATAGGAATTTATTAATAAATACCTAAACAGCGCTACCATAAATTTATGGCCTATTTTTTATTTTATTTTATTTATTGTAGCTTTTATGGACAACACACCGCCTGATGTTAAGCTATAGTGCGGTTTATGGACGGATACAACTGAATAATAATAATAATAAGCCTATTTATTTCCCAAAAATTAAATTAAAATTAAAAAGTTATGTCAATTTAAAAAAAATTATTGTCTAAGTTGGGACACCCAGTGATGGGTGTAGGCCTCCTCCATCAATCTCCAGACGTATCTGTTCTGAGCGAGTCTTGTCCACTGGGTACCAGCAAAAGAGACTATGTCGTCTACCCAGCGTTTCCTTGGCCGTCCGCGAGTACTTGATGCGTCTTTTGGGTACCAGTTTATTAATCTATTAGTCCATCTGTCATCTCTATCTCTAGCAACATGCCCAGCCCATTTCCATTTAAGTTTGCATAACATTTCTATACAGATACAACTGATACCACAGACGGCGCATTCGTCTCCACAAAACCGGTATAGCGGAGGCGACTGTTGCCTGCAGTTTCTCTGTATTTTTCATTCATAGATTAATCTAGCTTCATATAATGAAGTGTGAACATATGCCGAGCTATAAAAAAATTACTAATGAGCTACAAACGACAAACGGAAAGCTGGGTCATAAAAAGCGAATATTTTTTTTTTTTAATATTTTTATTTTATTTTGTACAACTAAAGCACTAAACTCCTTTCGTAATTACTATTACAAAAACACACATAGATATACTTAATTATGACTTGCGAAAATAATGACAATAATCTCAAATTATATACAATTAACGTATTAAATAGAGCGAACAAGCATTCATGGTTTTTTTATTATTTCCTCTTTATATTAAATTAATATTTTACTTTTTAACAGACGAAGGTAACTTTTTATGTTGTCCTCGTCGATGTTCGTCGGCCATCTTTTTTTTATTATATTAATTTGTTTACTGACAATTTTTATATTGAGGAAAATTTTATTTTTTTATTATTATACAAAGAGTAGTAGGCAGATTGAAGATGGTTATTAGTCCAGTCTGCCCTCCTGGGGTAGTACCACCACTTTCGAATATAACACCCGTGAAGTGACTTTGTCGCGTTTCAGGAATAGTTTGAAAGTAGCCAGATATAACGAGAGGACTGTGCACTGTCAATCTGGATGGTTCATGCTCGTCTCAAGCCGGCATAGTGGAGGCGACTGATGAGATTTCTTTGTAGTAGCAGTTGTTTCCATTCATGGACCGCACTCTAGCTTTACATCAGGCGGAGTGTTGTCACATGTTGAGTTACAATAAAAAAAAAGAAAAAAAAAGAAGCCATACATAAGACGGAGTGTGGTCCGGCCGCAAGAGTACGGCCCATAAAGGAGGGCAACTGATACTAGTGCTCCTCTACATATATCGGCTTGAGGGAACTAATGCACTACAAATTCTTCTGGTTATACCTGGCTACTTCCAAATTGATTCCTACTACCCCAGGACGCGAACTGACCTAACGACCATTATTAGTGATCCTAGCACCGTTTATGTAAATATTTATCTTTAGATTGATTTTAGGAGGAATCGCGGATATGGTCTAGCGATAGAGGACGGACCCGTGCTCAAATGAAGCTAAATTCTGGCCGGTATCAATGTAACCATAGAGATATACAGGGTAATTTTTTTTAACTGGGACAGTATGGGGAAATCCTAAACCACAGGAGATACAGGAAAACTGTCTTAGGAACCATTTGCTCTTTTTTTATGGATACGAATTTAGCATAGTAATTTTTCTGGTCAAGCTTGAGTTGTCCATGGAAATGAATCATTTTTATGAAAAAAAATTTTGATGTGGTTCAACTCAGTTTCATGGAAGGATCATTTCATTGTATCGGAAGAAAAAAATCGGAGCAGAAAAATACTAACTGACAGAGAACCTAAAGGTGACTGCGGTCATCTTTTCCCTCGCGTCACATTGGGAGCGTTATTGCACATCTAGTTGTATATATCAATGAATGTAACTATGTAATATATATACAAGTACTAGTTTATAAAAAAAGGTGGTCAGATGTCGGGTTACATAAAAACATATAGGTATCTAAGTTAAGTAAAAGTATTAAACAGTTCATTGTATTTATTTAGTGAGTGCTTAACACAAAAACACCATGACAGAAGGCACGCCTTGTCTAATCAATAACCTTGCTTGACATGCCATTTGAAGAAAAAAAATCCTTCATTGAACTTAATGAACATTGAATCTGTGATAGCAATCTAATTAAATTGTGTGAAACTATTTTAACTTTATCACGTTTCCGTTTTAGTAATTTCTGTGCAATTTAATATCATAAGTAAGAATCATCTATTACGTACGTGAGATTTATTTATTTTGTTTTATATGGCATTATAACAATTTGCCAGTGTCAAAGTAAATATTTTTTGCATCAAGTTAATATTATGCACCACGATTCATTCATTCATCATACTAAAGAGTCAGGTCAAGTCACAGTCAAAGCAAAAATTGCTCCAGTAAAGTGGTAGAATCTTTACTGAAACTTCCTACACAGTTTAGGAGGGAAAATGGAAACACAGGTTCTCTTCTTTTGAATTGTTTGCCCGCATTCCCGCACGTTCACGAACACTTAATGGTTAATAATCCACCATTATTACACATTAACACTCGAAGAAACACAAGTTTAGGAAAATAATTCAAGACAGATAACCTAACATCTCAAGATGGCCGTCAAAACTCTACGTGAGATCATCAAATGTCACGTATTTTTCCCACAGGGATAGGCAGAGACAACGGCCACTTGCCACGAGCCTAACACACTTACTTGATGCTTCCCTTACATCCACAATTCTCATCATACAAGCTCTACGATTATAGGCAAAGATACAAAATATAAAAAATCATATATTTTCATTTTTCCTCCAAAACTCCACTATTAAAAGATAAAACTGAAGACTAGGCTGTATAGGTAAAGCCCCTTGCCTTGAATAAAACAACAACAAGAACAGAGTGAATGGAAGAGGACTTTTTCTCACTACGTCATCAATATACATATCTATCTATGTATTATTATATGTACTACTGTGTTATTTACGATCGATAAAATTACAAAACAATTGACAATCACTGTGTTGTGATTACCCGATTTCCACTACTCGAGATTATGTTTAAACGTTTAGACATGACGTTATCAGAATATAGATAGATACATATGTACTTAAAATAGGTAGAGTACCTATGTCTACATACATAAAAAAAAACTTACGTCTTCTTCGTATTAAAATACTGAATTATATTGAAAATTGAAATGAAGAAAAATCGCCGTTTTGCTTACTGAAGCGGAGCCCCGAGTCGAGACATCATAAAGTTTGACGCGACCTATACACGACAAGCGGCACTCTACCCTTCCATAGCTCTGTTATCTGCCCATAGCATAGCAGAGGCGACTGCTTTGTAGTGGCAGTTATCTCAGTGCAACGGTTGCACACTAGACCACACAAAAAGAAAGATAGAAAAAAGTTAGCTATCGATAATAATTTCTAACGTTGAGCTGGAAGATACATTTTTTGACATATGTGTTTTTATTTGTTTTATATGGCGTATAACAATTTGCTAGTATCAAGGTACATATTTTTTGCATCAAGTTAATAATATTGTGCATCACGAGTCATTCATTCATCACACTAAACAGTCCGGTCAAGTCTCAGTAAAGTCAAAAATTGCTCCAGTAAAATGGTAGAATCTTTACTGAAACTTCCTACGGAGTTTTGGAAGGTAAATGAAAACACAGATTCCCTTCTTTTGAATTATGGGCAAACAATTCAACGCACTTTCACGAACACTTAATGGTTAATAATCTACCATAATTACACATCAAGACTCGAAGAAACACAAGTTTAGGAAAATAATTCAAGACAGATAATCTGACGTCTGAAGAAGGCCGCCAAAACTCCACATCTCAGTGTTAGTATTTGAAAGTTAATTAGCATAACTTTGCTTAACAAGTTTTCTAAACTTTTCAGTGACAACGTTTATTAGTAATAAGTACTAATTGGGAAATCATAAAAGAACAAACTAAGATGAAGTAGTACCTATTATATTTTATGTACCTAAATAAATAAATAAATAAATAAAGTACCTAGAGAATAAAATAATTAATTGTGACTCATTTTTACCTACAATATGTTATAATATATAAAAATTATAAAATACACTCATTAGTTTTTTGCAACAATAACTAGTTTTGCTGTAAAGTCCGACGGTCGTTTTTTATAGCTCGACATATGACCACACTGCCTGATGTTAGGCTGTTAGGCACGGAAACGACTGCTACTACAGAGAAATGTCAACAGGCAGCAGTCGTCACCGCTATGCCGACTTCAGGAGACGAGGATACTCCATTTAGATTGAAAGTGCACACTTCTCTCTCTCGTTGTCACCCTTCCATTAAGCTTGCTTAACCTTTAACCCTGCATATTGTTGCGAAAAGTATACACGATTACGACGACGTATATGATTTTATTAATTTAAAACAAAAATCATGTATTTAAGGGTTAAGGAGACGAACAATCATCTTCTCTCGTTATACTTGGGTACTTCCTAGCTGATCCCTAAACGCGATTAGTCCACGGCTACACTTGAAAGTGATAGTATTACCTCAGTTTTACATAATAAAAGCGAAAAATTTACATGTTTTTTTTAATGGTAATATTTAATAAGTAGTGCAGGATAGCGGAGGCTATTAATGGCAGCAGTTCAATAGTAAAAAAAACATTGCTGTTATTAGTTGTCATCGCGTTGTTGCTCTTATTAAAATAATAATAAAAAAACACTATTTTTTAAGTAAGAACAAAATGATCTTTAGACCCGATCTTACTATCTACATGTCGATATGTTTAGACGATAGATATGACTACAATTCGATTAAATCATCAGTTTATCTTCAAGCTTTGTTTGCATTTAGGTGTATGACACGCCAAGAACAATATTTACTAAAGTGAAACAAAGAATCTTTATAGCACTTTGTTCTATATAATTATGTGATTAAAGATGACACTTGCATGAGTATACATGTTAGTGATGTGCTAAATATCGATTAATGACATTTTGTTCTTTTTTAATAGTAGCTCGACATGTACCCATACTGGGCCTGATGTAGATAGGTAGATGACTGCTACCACAGTCGTCTCCGCTATCCCAGCTTTGAGAGATAGAAGGCTGCCGGTAGAAAGATAGAGTGCACTGAGTGCTGTGAGCCATAGCATCCGTAGAGTCAGCGCCTGATTTAGACTTCGGCAGCCCATAGGCAGAGCATGCTGTGGAAGCCCTCAAATCGTTTATGGTAACTGTTAAAAGTTTCTATTAAGGTCAAGGTAAAGAAAAGAGCAACTAAATAAGTTGGCTAATACAAAATTTAAAACAAAACTCAGTATTTTTTTGTTTCTACTGAGCCTTTGTCAATTTAATTTTTATAATTTTTTGCGGTGTGGTGGCGGCCCATAGGCAACTGCCTACGTTGCCTATGCTTAAATCCGGCACTGCGTAGAGTGCGGTCCGTGATAGTGAATAAATAGTTCATGAATTCAATTTGTTTGAATTCAATGTTTTTGTTAATTTAATTTAAGTTTAAGTTAGATTAAAGATCAAGAATAGAAATTATTATAAAAACTGCACTAAAATTGAATCAAATGTTAACATTAAACTTTTAGAAATTAAATATATTCAGTAATAGAATTATTTAAACGAATAGTTATTAGTTACGTACCTACTGCCCGAGTAAATCGATTTCTAACCGGCATCCTTTCGACCATATGCATAATATTCATACTTCCTCGTTAATACTTGAAGAAACACTGTAATTTTTAAACAAAACCAAAGTACATTGACCTAGATTTTTTTTTAAAACAAGTTCTTGGTGGTTCTTCACGGAAAAAATTGCAGATGATAACGAGACTGATGATTATAGATGATGATGGTTGTTTGGTACTACCAGTAAAAAGATCTCTGAAGAATGAAACACTCTTTGTTTTAATTCAATTGGAGATTTTATTTATTAATGTAAACTTGGGATGTAAAAAGGATTGCCAACCGTGCTCTAATAATTATAATATTGTACTACCAAAATGTACCAAAATGACTCATTTTTATGGACAACTCAAGCTTGACCAGAAAATTACTATGCCATTCGTTTTCATAAAAAAAGAGCAAATGGCTCCTAAGACAGTTCCCCTGTATCTCCTGTGGTTTAGGATTTCCCCATACTGTCCCAGTTAAAAATTAACCTGCTTCAGGAGCAGAGGCGGCTCTAGCTCTTATGGCGCCCGTGTGCAACCAATACCATGGCGCCCTCTAGTAGGAGCGGGGTGAAAATGGAATACTTAGTTATATTTTCAAACGGAAATTCGGGTGCAAATAGTGCAATTTTAAGTGATGTCGGGAAATGAGTAGTGTCTTTGGAGGTGTCGCATTAGATTAGAGGGTGCTCGGCGCCCCCTTAGACCCGGCGCCCGTGTGCGCCGCACATCCTGCACTATAGGTAAAGCCGCCTCTGTTCAGGAGACGAGCATGTACCATCTAGATTAACACTGCACACTCCTCTCGTTATACCTGGCTACTTTTAAATTATTCCCGAAATGCGACAAGTGGCCTTTACGGGTGTTACATTCGAAAGTGATGGTTTATTTCGAGTCGCGTTCTTTAAACTGCTGAAGAAGTATATGTTATGCAAAAAATACTATATTTCAGTTTGTCACTGATAGATCCTTTCCTAAGCTATAATATGTTGTATTATATGTTGCTATAATAGGTTGTTGTATCATATTATGACAATTCAAGTAGGCACAATTTTTTTGTACTTGGAAAGGAGAATGCCCATTCACCTAAGAGAAATGAAAACGGAGCAATTTTCAATGTATTGTTACTTTATGGTTTAACTAGTGTCTTAATGTTATACTTTCAAAAAAATAAGGTCGTTTTTGTACCTTCCGCGATCCGGATTTGAACCGCGGTCCGCCAGTTGACGACCCGTGCTCCAGAACCTTAAATAATGTGATGAGCCAAAATTATTTTTATTTATATTTAATTCGATGTTATTTTGAAGTATAAAAAATATACACGTTGAAACATTTGCACGAATTAATGTCTTTTTTTTGTCTCTTTTAAATTTATTGTATTGACGTTGAATGAAAACTTGAAATACCAGCTGTATAAATACATTGTATTTATACATGTACCTGTATATGTATATGATTTGCCTTCGAAAGGAAAATACCAAAATTGATTTATTTTTTATGCAACCGCCTTATCTTCGTCATTATTTTCTACGCCTCTCTGCACCGAAATCGCAGAAATATATCAATGGTGAGAACGCGGCGTAATTAACCGATAATTTTACATATTATAAAGTCGCATGATCACATGTATTTGACTCCGTGGACAGGAGGCCTTATCTTCATAACAATCGTGACATTCTATCTGACTATAAGTCGCCTTCACTATGCCAGCTTGATAGACTCCCAAAACGCGTCATTTTTGACAATGCCGAGCTACAATAAAAAATAATAAAAATTCTTAAAGGATGATCAGTATTGATGTATATGATATATGATAGTATTTGAAAAAATGAGTTAGTTACAGTTGAGTAGACATTTTATCACTCTAATATCATATTTCAATCACTAACAAAAAACGTGTTTGCTATCAATTTCATTGGCAGATTTACGATAACAAACTTAAGTAACATATAACTTGTCGTTAAGTATACTCTTAGATGAGTATTAGAGAAGTTAATTCAGTGGCTTAGCATAGTGGGGGCGGCAGGGGACAAGTTCGCCCCGGACGGCACTTCTAGGTAAGAAGTAAGAACCATTCCATTTCATATTTCTGTCTCACTTATAAATTCAGATAGTATTTTAAATGTTGTAGCGAAGCGGTGAAATTTTCCTCCCCAAAGGAGAATGTCCATTTTTGGGCCCATTTGGTAACAAAACAATTTTCTAAAATAATATCTTATTTTTATTAATTCATCATTTAACAATCAATAACCAATGTTTAATTACATAAAAAAAACAGATATCAATTATAATTAATTAAAGCATTTAAAATAATAATAACCTGAAATAATGCATCAGAAAACATCTAATTACTCAATAACCCGGGTGAAAAAATTAAAACTGATTGGTGATAAGGAAGTCGAATTATATTTATACAAAATTAACCAAAAATCATCGACAAACTCGAGACAAAAATTCTCCTTTGGGTTGTTGTGGTCACATTTGTTAATTATGTCAGTTCCGCCTTCCTGTTTCTTCCATAAACGCCCAGACCACCCGGAAAAGTACTATTTGTTCATGATTGAAGTTACAGAAGTATGTAAAGCGCTTTGACACTACGTTCTTCGTACGTACTGCGAAAATGTGGAAGTCTCTGCCGGAATAAAACATGAGTGTCCTCAATTACAGGATAAATAGGTCAGGGACAGATCCAGCAGTCTCTCGTATATATAGAAAGAAATATTTAAGAAATAAAAAAGAATTTCATACATATTTAATCTAATCCTTTATCTATAATCTAAATCTAATAATATTTAATCTTGGTTGCCGGGGTTATTGAGTTTTGGAATTCCCATCTCTCTCTAGATCTTGGATCTCGGAGACTCTGTCTAGGTCTAGTCCTAATAAAAAGACTGACGGAGAAACACGAGCGTCGAGTGAACTATGTAAAATTAGTACCCATTAATAATTTTATTACAAACGAAGAAAATACATTGTAAACCGGAAGATGACTGTATGCTTTATGATCGTATAAGGTAAAACCTTCAAACGAGGAAATTGTATTAAAATAAAAAGTAAGTATAGGAATGAACATGTTTTTTGAAATCCAAAACTAATAATATCAAACACAATAGCAAAGTTTTATCCATAATTTTATAAGACCTAAATGCGCGACCTAAAGTTACGTTTATTAAAAAGCAACCCGCGAAACCATTTGGGTTGGCCAGGCCTATTTATAGACCGCACTCTAACTAGCAGGTGAAGGGCGTTTACAAGTACAAAAACCACCTCAAATATAAACGTTCATAATTAAAATAAAATAATAATTTTCCTGTTTTTACAGTAACAAGGTGACCAAACTTGACAATAAAGGAAGGATTGTGCAGGAAATGTCCGTGTGAGGATGAGATATGATTGCCAAATTACAATGGTACATGTTATCCTTAAAACCCACCGTCCATAGAGACTTGACGTCTTATTTCACACATATAAATCTGTATAGGAACATCTTTTATATACACCTCTATATAACGATACAAACCAGGCACTGATCGATACCATGAGAAGTAACAGTATTTCTTTGATTTTTACCAATATACCAGAGTTGTATCCATACTGCTTGTTTTTGATATTTAGTATTTATTTTAACAAATCATAGTACAATTATGTAGTTCGACAAAAAAGATCCAAACAATAACAAAAATTGTGTTTTCAAGAATGAGATTTGTACCGCATCTGCATGTCATTTTAATATCGATACCGAAAATATAGAAAAAATATCGGTAAATGATCATTACCTCGATATCGAGTCGACAAACAGTCATAAGAAAAAATATTGACAATAGTTAAGGTATATTTACCGGTATATTTTTGCACTTTTTGGGTATCGATAGCTATCGATAATATCGACAAACTCTATCACGTACCTGTAAGTTGAAGAAGTAGACAGACTGACGATGGTTATTAGTTATTAGCCCAGTCTGACGTCCTGTAAAGGTCTATACTGTACCTTATTTATAATAATACTTATATAAACAAATGAAATCCTCTGTTGACGGAGGTTCGTTAAAAATCAAGGTTTTTGTTGCAATATCCATTCCGTTGCAATGCTTTTTCCTTGACTGATGCTATAATATAATTTTTCTATGCAATTACAGCTTTTATCTGATTTAACCAATATTGTTACTTTGTCTATTGTAATTTATCTACTTATAACAATTTTTTTATTGCAATATTTCGATGGAGTAACCATTATCAGTCTGCCTAACCACCCTTAAAATATTATTTGAACATAAACTTGTAAAATAAAGTAGGAGTTTTGGCGGCCATCTTGAGGCGTCAGGTTATCTGTTTTGAATTATTTTCCTAAACTTGTGTTTCTTCGAGTGTTAATGTGTAATAATAGTTGATTATTAACCATTAAGTGTTCGTGAACGTGCGTGAGTGTGGGCAAACAATTCAAAAGAAGAGAACCTGTGTTTTCATTTTCCCTCCAGAAGTCCCTAGGAAGTTTCAGTAAAGATTCTACCACTTTACTGAAGCAATTTTTGACTTGACTGAGACCTCATCTGACTGTTTAGTGTGATGAATGAATATTATTAACTTGATGCAAAAATGTTTACTTTGACACTGGCAAATTGTTATATGCCATATAAAACAAAAAAAAAGGATTTAAAGTAAAATTGCTAATTTATTCAAAGCGCATACATTTTAGAAGTTGGTCGGGTTCTTTGGTATGTCGCGCAGTTTCTTAGAAATTATTTGTTATTCTTTTGTTTTATAATATTTTTGAGTAGACATATATTTTTGATGCTGACCTTACGTATGTTTTTGCTAATGATAAGTTGTTTGTGTGACAGAACTCATTTCTGTCCAAGAAGCGTAAATCCGTTTATTATATAATTTTCATATTTATATATTTTGTATATGTTTATGTTTTAAGGGCCCTATAGACCTTGATTTCATAGCGCAACGCAAAAAGACCCTATTATGTTCAGTGTTCACATTACGCATAATGTATATTTACCCTTAATATATCTATATTAAATAAAAAAATTAAAACACACTAGCTAGTTCATTTTGCAAACTTATAATTTAAAAAAATATATATTTATTGATTTTTCACCAAGAAAAACTATAATATATCAAAAACTTAGCACGCACTAGCTTACTATATGCATTTAAAAAAGTCAAGAACGAGTATTTAAATCGGCTAATTGTAATAATCTACATAATCAATAATCATAGAATCAACTATTTAATAAACACCCATTGTTTTCTTATGCGTTTGACATAAAACTTATTAAATAACATTTTTCATATACCTACCTAATTTGAATTTATAAATAACCATGTACTAAGGCCTGAAAATAGTAAATTGGAAAACTATTCCGAGACATCACTTCTATTTCATCTACGAGTGCATATTTAATAAACCTTGCTTAAAAAAAATTTGAGATGTTAAAAAAATCAAATAGAATTCTTACTTACTCTATTGTAGCTCGGCATAAGTCAACCCCCCGATGTTAAGCTAGAGAGAGATTCATGAACGGAAACAATTGCTACCCCAAATAAATTTCTGCAGGCAGCAACCGACTCCGTTATGCCGGCTTAGGGAGACAAATGTGTATCATCCAGATAGACAGTGCACACGCACTATTGCAAATGAATATTGTAAGAGATGGGTATTAACAAAAGGTTAGCTGAATGACCTTAATGCTACGGCTCCGCCTGTGTCAACAAAAATTTCTCACGACATCAAAACTATGGCTACACATTGTCTTAAACCACATGGTTTGATTATTGACCACATTGGGGTTTTGCAGTAATTATTGCACTAATTAACGCGTTAAGATGCAAGTGGCCGTAGCATAAGAGGCCATTTGTGTTTGTACTCAATAACCTTATTCTCAGCTCATGCTCCTTCCTATAAGTTCAAACGATCGTATTTTGCAGCAGCGTCCGCTTTGCTGTTAGTACTATTTTATAATTCGTACTTTTAAAACACGCACAAAGTCGTGACCGATCACTTCTACTAATACACAAGTCTAACAAAATATTGTCCGAAGCACGTTTTCTAATATATTTTATGTTGAGCAATAGTTCGTATTAAAATAAACAATTTTCTCTCGTTATCGCCATGGCCGTCATGAAAGTTGCAATACATGTGTCGTTATAACAAATCAAGGGCAACTCAATTATAGCACGAAAAATATATTATTCACGTATGTATTTATCGCTGACAATTAAGTCTATTTCGATCGATACCTGACTAGGCACAGCTCTGAGAGAGTTTATGCTGCAGTCCTTTGAAAAAAAGTCTGCACAATGACTGTCCATTTGGCTCGCACATCCTACAGGCTGTGAAAAGAAAGGGAGAATCACCGCAACCCAGAAGTTGTATACATCATTCTCATGCGGTATAAGTACTCTTTAATATAGTTACTTACATTGGTACCTGTCAGAATTTAGCGAGATTTGAATACGGGTCTCATCGATTGTGAGTTCTACCGCTAGACCATGGCCTCTCTCTTAAAATTAAGAGTTCAAACTACTCCAAACACTATCGATTCTTACATCCATAATTTTCTTCGATATTTACCCCCAAAGAAAGCGGCCAATGAGGTGCTTACTTTAATACTGGGGAGGGAAAATACAGGAAAAAACATAAGGCATGATAAAGATATCTTAGAAGGATTCTACAATAAAATACTTTGTAAACTATAATTTTGTATTGTATACAATCACATCATTATAGCATTACTGCACGTTTCAACCTTGACACGAAATTAACTTTCATATAAACAAAATTAATAACAATGTGACAAAATACGTAACTATTGAGTGTACGCTTGTACACATGTACACAAATTAAGGGCTCTACTGCTGCCAATCATCTTGACCATACGATTTTGATACGACTTTGACAGCGTAAATACGCAAAAACCCTTTTATTTTCACATTATACCTAATTTATATTGAATTTATAAAAAGAAAAAAACCATATTCTAGTAAATGATTTAGCAAATATATTGATATAAAATAAAATTGTATTTGAACAGTTTTCACCGAGTATCAAAAATTGCATCAAAAATTTATTTAGAGTTCACTTCACGATATTTTTTCTCGTAATTATAAGATTTAATTAAGAAAAATAAAAATATCAAGCTACACTATATATCCTGTAGTTTAATTTATATTTATTTTTAGACTCATAAGTCTTATAGTTATTGAATAAAACATTTTCAAAAACTGGCAACAGTGATAGCCTTAAATGTGGGCGTCCATAACACGATCATCTTTCGCTACTGTAAATAGAACAATATAAAAGATTGTAAAAATAATTAACATAAAATCACGTTCGTTCTTTTATTAGTACAAGGTTTTTAGATAAATACGTTTTTTCAATACCTATAATACCTATATCATAGTAGCCTACTTCAATAAGCCACGTCTTTTTTATTGTGTAATATCTATTTGACAATATTTATTATGATATTTATTACTATCGGTAGTGATAAAAATTATATTACAATTATTATAATTTTTTAATTAATTAATTAATTTTTAGCATCAAATGCTGAATTTTCCACGCAAAAAGCGCAACGTGAACTCACGTCCTCCATTTTGCGTACGAATTCTTCAACCACTAAGCTACAAGTGCTACAATACAGTTGGTGGCATTTCACGTAACCGCGCCGATATCACTTTTCTGTCTTTATATTTCTCTTTGCAAACCTTTCAAGTGCTTGATGGGCTGACGCCATATATTACCGGTTTTTAACTACAAATCATACGAACAAGCTCTACTTTGCATTTATGTTCATTTTTAATTGTTCCACTTAGCGTGATATCCGCCAAAAAGACAAGATTTTTTTCAAGGTTTGAACACAGGGGTTATAGATTGCGAGTCACGGTCACGGACACTTATTCATAGTTTGTTAAATAACAAGAATTTTTAAACAAAATCAGCTTTCATTTTAAAACATATTGTTTTTATTGTTAAAAATTTTCAATGCACACTTTTCCGCTATATTTTCCGCTTAAATTTTATTTTCAAAGTCAACAACAATACGTGTAAAGAATTTAAATACATATCTATTTTAAAAATATGATTCATACAAGAAATCAAGAAAGAGAACATTAAAACTTTTTTTGGGAACTGACACGAGCAAATTGTCTCTGACTCAAGGGTCTTGCAAAGTTTCGCCTCTATACAGGTTGTCCCGTAAATAGTGGTATCAACAATATTTCACAGATAGAGGGGTTCAATATTTATACCAGCTAGTTTAAAAGTTATGACATTTAAAAAATATATCATAATTTCCCCGTTTTTACACAAAAACAATGTTCTAAAAATGTGTTTACAATTATTTTCACTCGTGTTTTTATTTAGTGGGTTGAGAAAACACAGGGCTTTTTAATTAAGATCAAATAACATCTTCATCAATTAATTAATAACCGTGATTAAATAACAAATTAAATTCTAAACAAGATTTAATTTCTCAAATATTAAGCAAAATATTCAAACGAAGCTGGTGTAAAAATATTGTATGTCAGATTGAGGGACCATTGTTTTAAAAATATCTACAGTTCACACAAATTCTAAAAAGATATAAAAATGTTCGCTATCATTTAATTTTTTAAAATGGCAGTAGTTTATCGCATATTTGTATTAATTAAATACGCATAATAATAAACGTAATTTGCCGCAATTATTATTTTATGATTAAGTGATAAAAATATAGAACAAACTGTGAAAATATAACTTTATTATATTTTTGGATATCTATTTGCAAATTACTTTAAATTATTTTTTTTTAATTACAAAATTGATTTTTTTTAACTGGAAGTATTATTCAAATTATGTGAAAATAATTTATCTCGTGTTAACTACTTCCGTGCTATTGGACGGATTTTTTTTTATTGTAGCCAGCCGGATGAAAAGCTAGAGTGCGGTTCAAGCAACGGAAACAACTGCTTGCTGCACAGAGTACTTTACTTCTAATTTGTACCTCACTATGTCCACTTGATACGCAATGTGTATACTTATCTATTCAATCGATATCCAGACCTTTTTATATCCGAATTACATAAATATATATGTGTATTTATTATCTTTTTCTTTAAAGTAACATGACTGTGGCTCTAATTGGGGATTATCTATACTAATTTAAATTTAAATATATTCAATTATATTAATTTAAATAAACAATTTGACCCTTATCGTGCAGTAAATAAGTAAGTCGATGGCATGTCTGTTGTAATGTCTGGGTGTTAATTATACTAAAAATTTAAAATTTAAAAGTGCAGACGTTTGATATGATTATGATACAAATAATTTTATTTGGGAAACATTGTTTTTAATGGTAGCTCGGGCTGTTACCTACAGCCTACAGCTACAGTGCTGTCTATGAGCGAAAACATCTGTGAAAATGTCTTCGCTATGCCGGCTTTGGGAAATGAAAGTGCACCGTCCAGGTTGATAAGGACTCTTCTCATGCTAAGTGATCTCGAATGTAAGTTGACGGATTCTACACATCTTCCTGATCATCTTATTTTTAAATACATACCTAGTTTTATTTATTTATCAGAAATTATTGTCATGTAGTGTTTCAAATCTAATAGAACTTGGATTAAACTCGAATTATAAAAGATTTTCTGTGAACTAAATATATTTTCATCTTATTGAATACTCGTATGTTTTCAGAGGTTTTGTACGAATTTTTTTATTGAATTTGAAATAAATATATACGGCTTACTATCGGATAAAATGGAACTAAACGTCGCATAAATCATTTTATTCGTCAGAATAAAATAATCGAAAATAAACGCGATCGTAAAGAATATAATTGAATTTTTTAAATTTAGCTACAGAAACTTGTTAAATAATATAAACAATATTAAATAAAAAATTACACAGTTGTTCATTTATTTTATATATGGATTAATTATGTACCTATATTATTTAGCTATTATTTTATATATGATTATATCCAAAATGATGTGGAAAATTACTTACTTGGTGAATCGGAAACATCGTCCATAATGGCCAGCTTACTTGGACGCTTTTCATCTTCTGTTTGAAAACCCATTTTCACAAATTAAAAAAAATCGTATTGTTGGTGAGAAATGACTGAACACTGATCGTTAAAAAACGAAGTTATTTACTTCGCGCGTTTCAAGTTTGCATGATTTTGGCGCGTTTATAGAACTGCGCACGCGCACCTTCTGCGTGAAGGCTTGTCTCTCAACTGTTACGGTAAGATGGGCGCGAACGTTTTTAAACCGAACAACACTTCGCCAGTCAAATATATTGCAATGTTAACGATTAAAGATAACATATGTGATAATATAAAACAGAAAAGATTATCTTTTCGAGTGCCTGGTTTAAATTTGACAATTATGACATTAAAATTAAAAAAAAAATGGTTTATCAGTTAGGCCTAACTAAAGTAACTTTCACAGTATTTGTCTCGAGATGACGAGACGCCCACGACTCGGCGTATAATTTACTTAAAACTTTTGATATAATAGAGTGGTAGGCAGACTGATGATGGTTAATTAGCCTAGTTTGTCCTCCTAAAGTACCACCACTTTCTAGTGTAACATGTAACCTGATTCTCATCCTCGATATGCCCTGTCAACCTGGACTTTGCACATTCTTCTCATTATGCCTGCGTTTTTCCGCACTTAAGCTTAACACCAGACTGAGATTGGTCACATGCCGAGTTACTATTGAAACTTACTATAATACATTTTAAGATAGTGATTTTATCGTAGAAGCTGATATATTAATTAGTTCAAACTAAAATTATCTAATAGATTATCCTATTGATAATTAAAATAATAAATAATCATTCTTTGACCCACATATTTTGTTTGTTATTTACGAGTATAATCAATTATATTGTTTGTTTTTTTATATTTTTATTTTTTTTTTATTTTGGCACGACATATGACCTCGACTGGTCTGATGGTAAACGCAGTGGAGGTCCATGAGCATTGACGACTAAAGAACTGCTCGCACGGTGGCTCCAGTCGCCACCACTATACCGGCCTGAGAAGGTGCTTTTTCACGCTCCGCTTGAAGGATCCAAGGTGAAAGGATTGGGAGAATACATGGGAGGGCAAAGCACTTTTTTTATTATACATATTATACAACATATTATACATATATAAATATATATTTTTTAATAGTAGTTTACTTTCTTTAATTGACCCTTCTAATTAGTAGTAGACCGAGCAAAAATTTTTTTAAGAAAATATTTTCCTAGGGCGCCTGCTTACCACTTATTTACTTACGTAAATGGCCCAGGTTACAATCCTGATGATTAATTTATTCGTCTATTCTGCAGTAAGATAGTACCACCGTCCGTGACACCTAGCCCGGTTTCAGTATTAGCTTGGAAGTAACCAGGTATAACGGGAGGAGTGCACACTATCAACCTGAAAGGAGAATGCCCATTTCTGGACCCACTTGATGTCTAATCAACAGAACAATATTCTAAAACAATATCTTATTTTTTCATTAATTTATTTCAAATACATCAACACATCGTTCACCAATCAATAGACAATGTTTAATTACATAAAAAACAAATATCATCAATTATATTAAAGCATTTAATATAATAATAACCTTAAATATTGCATCAGAAAAAGTCTAATTACTCAATAACCCGGGTGAAAAAATTAAAACTGATCGGTGATAAGGAATGTAGAGTTATTTTCCTACAAAATAAACTAAAAATTATCGACAAACTCGAGAAAAAAATTGTTGGCCCATTTCTCTTGGGCCAATGGGCATTCTCCTTTCTCTATGAACCTCCGTTCATGAATCGCACTCTAGCTTAACATCAGACATGCTGAACTACTATAAAAAAGAGCGTTAATAAGTTCTGCCTACCCAATTATGAGTTGATTTAAGTGTACAAATAAAATAGCAGTTCTAGTATTTTCGGTTATAATAAATTCCGTATTATTTTAATTTATTTATCATTTTGACCAAACTTGTTAAGATAATTGTGTTGCTGCTCAAGTAATTTATAACAATTTCGACAGTAACCGCATGAAAATAGAGCTCAAATTTATTTAACAGCAAACTACGTGACTAACTTTAAAGAGTACATTGACTGCTATGGTTAAGTAATAAAGGCGAAATATAATACAAAAACATCGTTGTACATGAAAATTGTAAACGTATGTAAAGGGATTAACATTATTTGCTTTGCGTCAATAGCTTTTTCATTCATTCACGTGTAGATCTCATGCGATCGATAAAATGTACAATTTTATGCTGTATGTTATATTTTTATATTAGTACCATGTAGTTTTTGTGGGGCGCTTCGCAAGCGCTGGGATAGATTTGTGGGTAGTTTTGAGAAAAAAAATAAAATAAAAAAGTGCTCGGCATATGACAACACTCCGCCTGATGTAGAGTGCGGTCCACGAGTGGAAACAACAGTCGCCTCCGCTATGCCGGCCTGAGGAGACGCGTATGCACCATCTAGATTGACAGTGCACACTCCTCTCGCTATACCGTCACTTCACGGATGTTATATTCGAAAGTGGTGGTACTACCCCAGGACGGCGGACTGGGTAAATAATAGTAAAAGGTGACCACACTTTACCATAAAAATCAATTCCTAAAATCCTAGATTGGGCAATAAGTTAAAACAAAATTTAATGAAATTTTGGGCCCGGATGATGAAAAATGCCCGTCAAAATTTTGGACCCGGTGTGATAAAAGTTTCGCCCAAAAAAATTACTAATTTCACTAAAGAAGTGAAAAGTGAATAATTAAATTAATATTTTAATAAAATAATTAATAATAACATAATTTATTGAATCTATTTTTCAAAAATGCTATAATATTTAATAATAATATTTTTTTCTTTCGTTGAACATACCAGTGGCCCCAGTGAAGATTTAAAAAAAGAAGCCTTTAAACTTTCATTAAAACCTCTAAGCCTGTAACAAGTACAGCCTTAACGCGACGGAAATAGAGGCTATTTTATCTCTATAAAAGGTTCCTTAGGGATGATACGGGATCCTAAAAACGCATAAGAAATTACAACAAATGTCTTTTTTATATACATACCTATACTAAACTAGTTTTATCATTATTACAGATTTATTTAGGTAATCGTAACAATATTAGTTTTTATTATACATGAATCATGATCTTTCTTTACATTTATGACTCGTTATCTCTATTTAAAACACTAAAAGGACAATAAAATTGATGTCAAATGATTGATACTTCGGATGTTACTCATAATAAGATTTCCTGTAGATTAACATTTCCTTTTCAAAAATCTATTTAATCTTGTATATGTATTATAACTTCCTAAATAAATATTTTTGTAAATGTAACAAATTATAGAGCAGCCGTGGTCTAGCGGTAAGACGCGTGAACTCACCATAGATCAGATCCGTGTTCGAACCTCGCTAATTCTGACTTACTAACTGATACCACAGAAAAAAATTCTAGCCTAAAAAAGTTTAATTGACAGGGCACACTCCTCTCCTTATACTCGACCTAGTATGCCGTTACTAGGTGGCAGCCCTCTTTTAATAATCTAAATAAGTATTTTTCTTCACTGTACTTATTAGAGAAAATAAACAAAAATCATTTTAGCTTGACTGAAATGAAAATGAAATGAAATGAAAATCCTTTATTAACGTAGGCTGACTGTTAAACTATAGCAATATAGGTATATTTATTTTGTAGGCGTAAACCTTAATAATTACGATTGCACAAATGGGCGCGAAAAATACAATGTCGTTATTTTCTTTGTATAATCGTGATATTATCATGATGATTGTCGTTTTTTTTAATGTCTAAATACCTTCTAGTGTAAAGTTTGAAACTTAAAATATCTGAATTATTTTTCTGTTAGATTTATGAAACAGTTTTCGGAATAGCGCTGAGTAAAAAGCATAAAATTCACCGTTCCTTATTATGCAAACTGATTTGATCAAAAAAGACATTTTTTCTAACAAGCATTTTAGCATGCTCTTGCCATACAGACCTAAGAGTGCCTGACGTAATTCAAATAGTGCACACCTATTACCCAAAAGAACCCTAATCAACTAAGTAGCTCTCAAGAAAATGTCTAGATAAAATTAATTCCACGTTTCAGAGTCAACGTTCTAAGTAACGTAGTTTTCAACCAATGAGATGTCGTTTACGAACTTCACGCCCACGGCACATGGGCTTCACAATACAACGCATGCAGTAACAACTTGACAAGATAAAACAATAGTCTCTCAAAAAAAACCCTCTTCAAATAATGAGACAATAAAAGCATATCTCAAAGTTTAACTAATAGTTATATTGACTTTTTAACACCTACCTACCTACAATGTTGTTGAGATATTTTATTGAATCATAAGTGATAGATAAAGAATAATGTAAACGTCTGGAGGGTATCGTGAACAATCATTTGTACTAGTACTAATCATAATGGTCCATGTTCTGCAGTCTGCAGCACTATTTATTTGAAAACGAAAATATGAGTAAGATGTTCAGAACCTTCAGAAGTCAAATATAAACCAGTAACACGTTACAAAATATTGATAATTAATTGAATGGATTTTAAAGGGCTGAAGTTTCGTTCGTGTATAATGAAATCCTATAAAAATGAAAATAATAATGTTATAATATAGCTGCCGACCTAAAACTACCTACTAAGTATTTAAAATTAGAGCTTAGATGAAATAACACAGAGGTTTTGAACTAATAAATAAATATATTTTTATAACCTTTAGCCTTTTTATTATGATAATAATTTCGACATCATGATTGATTTCGTTTACTAATATCAGAATTAGTAATCAATTACTATTTATTAAACATTGTTCTCTATAATTTATCTATGAATCCGCCAAAATCGTCTATAGTCTATGCGCGATACGTCATTTATTTCCTTGACTGCCGCCATCTTGGATTTTGTGAGTCAATGTGATTTTCGTTGCTTCGTTTTGTTTCTTTCTTTTAACAGAAAAATCTTTACCACTAATTTTTTAAAAGTTTTTTTAAACTTCTAAGTCTTTACAATAATTAGTCGATAAGTTGAGTATTTTATAGCCTGAAGAAATGGGTAGGAAAAAGAAGAAGGCGTCCAAGCCGTGGTGTTGGTATCCTTTTCAAATTATAAATACAAGTTTATATAAAACTATCGCATGTGGCCTTCGAATAT
Organism: Tinea pellionella; assembly: GCA_948150575.1. NCBI lineage: Eukaryota > Metazoa > Arthropoda > Insecta > Lepidoptera > Tineidae > Tinea > Tinea pellionella. The sequence goes on from OX411258.1 coordinate 1,240,934, forward strand.
AGGTCAGAGTTTAAAAATATTATGTTGTATACGTATAAATTCAGTACGTTCCTTAGCTAAGTGTTCAGGTATTGCAACAGAGAATTCGACGATGAAAAAATACTTATTCAGCACCAGAAAGCGAAACATTTTAAATGCCACATTTGTCATAAGAAATTATATACGGGACCTGGATTATCGATACATTGCATGCAGGTAAGAGATTTGGTGATAGGTTTTTGGCGGTGTGCCCTAGACTGTCGAACATTTGGGCGTACTACTGCGCAACAAATTTAACTGTCTTTTCAATCTCTCACGACGCTGCCTATATGTTATTTCATTCTCTTTGTGCTGTGTGTAATATTATTTTAAGTTAAAACATGCCTAAATATCGGTAAATTTGGAAAATAATGAGTTCAAAATGTTAAAAATAAAAAGGCCACCCACTAACACTAAAGTTAGGTGGACCTTTCAAAGTCAATACTTCAGTATTCATATAAAATAATTATACATATTCTGAAAAATGACTCATATTATTGTCTACCCTATTTAATGTTGAGAAGAAATAAATCTAGTTCTCAGTGCATTTTAATTAAACAAGTTCAAATCTACACTTACGGGAACCCTAAATTTGTAAAGGCAGTCTTATGATTGCATGCAGTCAAAAGATAACTTTTACGAAGTGCAATTTTTTGCTTACTATGCACATCATACATTTTGTTCGATATCGGAGCAGCTAAGAATGATTTTGTTGAAGATCCCAAGCTCAAATAGTTGTTCAAGTGACGCAGCGCACTATTGCTGATACTAAAGGATAGTACTATGATTCCCAAAGTGATTGATGATGACCTGCAAGAGTGACATGATGATGTGAAATAAAATTGGGCGTTTAAGTAGTTAAGGATCTGATATAAATAATTGTGACTTTGGCTTTAGATATACAACTAGTTTGTTGGGCACGCTTCGCGAGCACCGGGATAGTAGTAGTTTTGGGTAATTTGGAAAAACAAATTTTTTTTAAATAACAAAAATATGGATTTCGAAATTACGAGGGCATTTCCTACAACCTTTGTTCTGGAACTTCGCCCTCATGTTGAGGTTTTCTCGAGGTCACGGGAGCGCCCTCTATATGTATCAAAAAGAATCATCTCTCTAACCCCCCGGCAAGTGCTCCATAGTCATTGATGTCAGTCAGTGAGTGAGTCATAATATTTAAGATGTGGTAGGCAGACTGTTGATGGTTATTTTACTAGCCCAGTCTACCGTCCTGGATTGATATTACTACTGTCACAACTTAACAAATATTTCGAACGTAATACCTGTGATATCGTTGTTCCGGAATCAGTTTCGAAGGAGCTGAGTATAACGAGATGAGTATGAACTATCAACCTGGATGGAGCACATTTGTCTCCTTAAACCAGTGAATTTTTATACAGTAGCAGTTGTTTCTATTCATGGACCGCACTAACTTTACATCAGACGGAGTGTTGTTACATGCCAATAGAAAAAATTGCAGATCAGTGGTACTACATACTTACAACATTAACTGGGGAAAATTATTATTTCAGGTGCACAAAGAAGCGATAGACAAAGTACCAAATTCACTTCCGACTAGATCAAATATTGAAATAGAGATCTATGGAATGGAAGGTATACCCCCACAGGACTTGAAAGAACATGAGAAACAAAAAGCAGGTATAAATACATTGTATTATAAGAGAAAAAAGACATTTGGACGTTTTTTTGCGGTTGTTAAATTCATTATGGAGAGATTATTTAAAAACTAAAACAATAATAACTTTTTCATTATCAAATACAAGCACTCTCTAAAAATAAGTATATATTTATCAAATATAAAAACATAATATGCATGTAAAAATTTAAATTCAAGTCTTAGTAAAAAAAAAATTATACTCAGAATTTAGATTTCTGTGCTTTTAGTGAAAAGAAATACTTGACGGCCCTTATCATTTATTCGAAAACATTATTCCTGTTATAAAATTCATTATTTATTAAATTATGACTAAAATCAAAACTCACCTTTTTTTTATAACTATTTTTATACATATTATTGAGAAATTTCTCTTTATCTGGCTTATTATGTAAGCAAAATATTGCTTTTAAAATGATAGCAAGGTTCATTGGCAAGAACACCTTCAATCGTTTCAATGACAAAGAGATTTGCGCAACTAAGTATAACAAGACGAGTGTACCCTTTTGAGATCCTCTGCACACGTTTCTCTGTGTTAGCAGTTGTTCGTGGACCACACTCATAGCTTAACATAATAAAAAAAGACACCAAAGAACAGTGTTGTTTTCCATATTGTACTAATTGTACGACTTATGGGTGAGTGGGGGTCGAATCAGTAATTTATCCATTATCGCACTGCTAAAAGCCATCGGTTTTAAGCAAGCAGAGTAGACATCTAAAACAGCCCAGGATTTCTTAAATTGGGGTTCATGGTTCTACTCCATACATTCTTAAAATTTCTTTTTCTTTGATTTGAAAATGGGTCTGCACTATTTTGGAAATTTTTGAAGGGGTTCCACCATTACACAATAGTCACACACATAGATGCATTTTTAATAAGCCACCTCGTGAATTTATACATGTCTATGCTATCCAACCCTTTGGTGGGTGCTGTTGGCAATTGATTTGGGCAGTAATTCAAATAAATATAATCTATTTTCTTAAGTTTGTTTACATAATAAGTCTTAACAAAAAAACTATTAGTATCATAAACATTAGACCCAACACGCACCGTAGCCAAAACCTTTTTACTATAGGCACAGATTTATAAAGATTTAAACCAAATAAATGTGCCAGGTCTACGATTATCACGGCTCTGGACTGATATGTCAACAGATCGAGAGAGCTTGGAGTATGTATTAGATTAGTTTTAATGCTCGGTATACTGCTATTAGATGTTTTTAGCAACCAGTTTTTAAAGGTATTTGTTGTTGTTTTTATTTTATTTCTCTATACATTATATACATATATATATATTTCCACATATTCTAGTTTGTATTTGTCTCTTACAATGTGTCTCTGAATAGCTTCAAGGATCAAAACTCTTTAATTTTTAATATTACATATTTATATACATTGGAAGAAAGTTTTGTTATTGTTTCGTTTAAATGGATCTTTATTAATTTGTGTAATAACTGTTGTTGAGCGGCCGTGACCTAGTGGTAAAGGCGTTGGCTCACTATCAAAGAGATCAATGTTCAAATCTCACAAAAATTGACCTGCACCAATATAGCTTTGGTTACTCAGTATCTTTGCTAAAATAATCTATGCAGACTGATGATCTGCCGTACTGAGGTGGCACCATCGCTTTCAAATGTAACACCCGTGAAGTGGCCTAGTTGTGTTTCGGGATCACCTTTGGAAGCGACCGAGTATTACACTGTCAACCCGGATAGTACAAGCTTGTCTCCACAAGACGGGATAGCGGAGGCATTTCTCTGTGGTAGCAGTTGCTTCCTCACATGGATCGGACACTAGCTTAACAACAGGTCATATATTGAGCAACTATAACAAAAATTAATATATTTTTTCGAAATTATTCCAAACTTTTGTCCGATGGACGTTCGGTTTATTGGAATTGTTTTTGCTTCAACGTTTTGTTGTGATTTAATTGTGACCAATGACAATGCATCACGAAATGTTTTAGGAAAAACAATGTTCGTTTCAGGCTAAACACATGGTAACGACAAAGTCGTGGAAGTTTCATCAATGAAGCGCACATATAGATTTGAAATCGGACACTTTTTGTCGCTGCGAAATTGTCGTCATTATGGGCTTAGTGAATAAATCCATTATTAAACTGCATAAAATATGTAATCTCTTGTAATATTTAAAAGATAACTCTATTATGTTGAAAATGGTCAAAATAACAGCTGATAACTTAGGCTTAACGTATTTATATACCACAGTTAGTGAATGATGCTTTTTTTATACATACATACATAAACACATGCCTTTATTTACTTTTTTATGTGATGTTCACTCCTTGTGCTTTTGTGAGGAAATGCAGTATTAGATAATCATAGGAACGGCCGTGGTCTAAAGGGCGCGGGTTCCGACCCCCTCACCTGACCAGTACTTTGAAATGTACTTTTCCTTAATGAAAATGGCCGCTCCTTCAGTTTGGTACAAATTCTACCTAGTATTGGAATTTAAGTTTAAGTACTAATGATATCCCGTTGCCTGATTAATTAAAAAAAGTATAAATGGAATAGTAAAATTTAAAAGCTTTACTAATGCAATTTAAAAAAAAATAGATGACCATAGTCGATCATTTTTTTCTTAATTCCTCGGTCGTGACTACGCACAGACATTTTGTAACGTCTGATGTCGACGTGGAGAAAAGATAAGTTGCACCAATCTATTGGGTTTGTGGTGTTGTATTTTATTTTGTTATTTTTATGTTTATATTGGTTGACATAGGTGGTGGTAGAGGGTCGGACAGTGAGGATGACGAACCGGCCGCGAAAAAAAAGGCAACGCCTGCTTTGGTAAGAGTGAATTTATATTATTAAAATAATATTAATTTTATTTATCGTAATTGAAATAAGATTGTACTAATGGGAAGTTTTTATTTTTATTTGGTCTAAAAATAAGTCGAGGTTTGATCACCGAGTACCAATGTGTCTTTTGCATGTACTTTGATCGCTTTTTTTTTTTCTATTGATTTATGTTTTATTTACTAAAAAGGACTATTGAAAGCTTCTTTTTCCCCCTTCTACTAGCAATTTTTAAGCGTAGAAAAATACGTATGCTGAATTAAAAGATATATAAATTAAAAAATACTAAAATTTCAATTTTCAATTGTATTTTGAAACTATAATCTGAAGTACAATGACCTACTTAAGTCATTTTTTTGATGTATCACCTGTTTTTTTTTTTTTTTTGTGCACATTTTGTTTATTTTTCATACAAATTACGTATTAAATTTATAATTATATCCGACAATTATTTTGTGATCACATATTTAAAATAATTTTACAATAAAACAGCTGGTGGTTCGTGATAAAACTGGGTTACCAAATTGATTTGCGGGGGAAATTGTACAGCGGTCTGTAGAACTACAAAGTAAATGGGCCCACATTTTTTTTCCCGAGTTCGTAGATGACTTCAAACTCATTTCGTAGTAAAATACATCTAAATTCTTTATCACCAATCAGTTTTAATTTTTTGTTACTTTTATATTAATGCTTACGCCGCGCTGTGTTGAATTAATGGAAGAATAAGATATTATTTTGTTAACAAACTGTTTTATATAAAGTGGGCCCAAAAAATGGGTATTGCCCTTCTCACAGGTCACGAAATAATTGTCGAAAATTAGTTAACACGTATTCATTGCATTTATTTTATTTTTTGCAGGACAGTGTTTCTATAACAGTGAGTCTGTATGACCCCCCCTTTTTTTTAGTTATTCGCCCACTCCCCCCCGCTCTAAAAATATATTCTTCGTCCATACACGTCATTTGTACCCACCAACCGAATTATTATCGCTTCACTGTACATTTTTTTTTCTTTATGTATTAATTAACATGTTTTTGTCGTACAAAACGAAATAGCTATCAAAATTCTCATTGATAATGGAGAAATTTGTATTTATTTGTTTATTAAAATAATAATAAAATTAAAATGTATTTTTAAGGTGGCCATTTGATAACATTCTGTCTGATGGTAAGCTAGAGTGCTGTCCATGAACGGAAACGCCTGCTACTACAGATAAATTTCTAGTTAGCGGTCACCTTCGCTATCAGGGTTTGAGGAGAGAAATGTGTACCTACCTACTTCCAAACTGTTCCCGAAACGCGACAAGGTCACTTCACGGGTGTTACATTCGAAAGTGGTGGTACTACCCCAGGACGGTAGACTGGATAAATAACCATCATCAGTCTGCCTACCACTCTTAAAGCCAAGGGTAGCCAATTGTTGAATTTGTTACAAAAATCCGGTTGTTAAATAAATAAATACAAATATCTTTTCATATAAAACCCTTCCACCATTTTAGCATAAAAAAATCATGCATCTTATTTGCTAACCCATTTTTTAAATCATCATTTGCTTTTTCATATTGTTTTATTGTTAAAATCAATACTTAAATAAAGTTGTTCTGTGTCTTCAGTTAGGTGCTGGTCCGTCAGGGGTGACTCCTGGCATTCTCCCCACTCCAATGGGTCACGTACCGCCAGGGATGTATCAGCATATGCAGATGAACCCCATGATGGGACCGATGGGACCGCCTTTTATGGCCGGGCATAGGTAAGACTTAAAACATTTTTAAGGATCTAATTTAGCGGTAAGACGCGCGAACTCACGGTCGATGAGACCCGTGTTCGAACCTCGTTAAATTCTGACTGGTACCAATGTAACTATGTTTTACAAAACTGGTGATTGTTATTTCCCAATCTTCCGAGTCTGCTCTGTCAATCTGGATGGTGCACATTCGTCTCCTTGACCCGGTATAGTGGAGGCGACTGCTATCTGTAGTAACGGTTGTTTCTGTTCGTGGACTGCCCTCTAGCTTTACATCAGGCGGAGTGTAGTGTTATACGTCTAAAAATTAATATACCTGTATGTTTATTTCAGAATGATGATGCCCGGTATGCGGCCGTTGTTCCCGGCTGCCAGTGTTCCTACCTCATCAAGTAAACCTACTTTCCCAGCGTATAGGTAAGTCCCAAATTCATGTTCACCATCAACAAAATCGGAAATCAATATTTGAATTACATTAAACCCCAATATTAACATGTATCGTGTGTAGTCGGCAGAACATACATGCTGAAAGCAGAGGATATTGGTTCGATTCTCATTTTCATAGCCAGCCCTGGATATCAGGATAAAGACAATTTAATAAGTGTTAAAACATTTTTTTTCTATCCGCAGCAGTGCGACAATAAGCGCTCCTCCCACGACGGCGACGACGAGCGTAGAAACGAGTGACAAAGATGTGAAACCACCCACACTGAACGCCTGTCCGTTAGTAACATCTACCGGCACCGGCTCACGCATCATACATCCGCCTGAAGACGTCTCATTAGAGGAGATAAGAGCGAGGAGAACAGAGTATAGAGCTAAACCAAAGCCTGAAAGTAGTCCCGTAGTGAATACGTTACCGCACGCTGCGTTGGCGCAGATGGCACACCAACCTACGCTAATATCGCCGAGCACGAGCCACGCTGAGGTTAACTATTACAATGTACAGTATTCCATAAAAAAGAAAAAAACCAATTTACGCTAGATTATTTCCGTTTAGATTTTTTTTTGTATTTGTATAAAGGACGATGCCCATTTTTGTGCCTCTGATATCAAATCTAATATTTATTTCAATTATATCAACACATCGTTTACCAATCAATAGACAATGTTTAATTACATAACAAACAGATATCATAATTTATTAAAGCATTTAATATAAAAATAACTTCAAATATTGCATCAGAAAAGTCCAATTACTCAATAACCCGGGTAAAAAAAAATTAAAACTCGTGATAAGGAATGTAGATTTATTTTCCTACACAATGAACTAAATATCATCGACAAACTCGAGAAAAAAAAATGTGGGCCCATTTCTTTTGGCCGAATGGAGCATTCTTCTTTTTAAGCGATGCGTCTCGTTGCGAGATATTGGATTGCTTGGAGATTTCTGGCCGATTGTGCGATCGTCTTTTTTTTGGGATTTTTATCTATTATATCTTTATAGTAGATAGATCCGTAGAGGGGTTAAAGAAAGATGTTCAGATGCCATCTAACGGGTAATAGCAAAGTCGCTACACCACCTTATTTCCAGTTAATCAAATGGTCGTTCAGTTGGTGAGCAATCTTATAATAGAACGCACGGAAATAATCAAGCGTCACGGTTTTATTTGTAGGGGTTGATTTATTTTACGTCAAAGTACCATATTTGTGAGAATATTAAAATTGTTAATGATCATTGTCATTAGTCTAGGACTTAGGGCCGGTAATTCGATACTTCCTTAATTGTAAGATGACCTTAGTCTTCAATTCTTCCTTCATTTGAAGCTCGACTCATATTTACAGACACGTGCTCGTATCAGTACAGAAACAAAAGAAAGTTGAGATTCTTTTAAGAGTGGTAGGCAGACTGATGATGGTTATTTGTCCAGTCTGCCGTCCTGGGGTAGTACCACCACTTTCGAATGTAACACCCGTGAAGTGACCTTGTCGCGTTTCGGGAACAGTTTGGAAGTATGTAGTCTGGTAGAACTACATTCGACTCCTCAAGCCGGCATAGCGGAGGCGACTGCTGCTTGTAGTAGTTGTTTCCATCCATGGACCGCACTCTAACTTAACATCAGGCGGAATGTTGTCATATGCCGAGCTACTATAAAAAAATATTCTAATTTAAACAGTGACAAGTCAGTTTATTAGGAAATTTTGAGGCACATTTGTACTACTAGTATATGAATTTCTATTACTTTATTTTACACAGTTGCAGTGCTATCAGTAAGACGCTACTAATTTAGCGCCATTTTTTTTAAACATGGCTAGACCCTGGCCTTCAGACACGGTTTCCCTGTATCTTGAAGACCAGTGCATTCCAACAATTGAGTTACTGGCCCTTAGAACTATACACAAATTTTTATATTGTCAAAATGATACTTGTACATTGTACAATGACTGTATAGAGATGTGTTCATGTTCAGGTAGCGGCGCACATGTCCGCAGCGGCGATGGCGGCACACGTGTCCGCGGCGCGTCACCAGGCGATGCGTCGCCCGCTGATGCAGCCCATGGTGAGCATGTTGCCCGGCGTGCGCGTGCCCATGCCCGTGTTGCCCATGGGGCCCGCCTTCGGTCTGCTGCCCGCGCGCCCTCTGCAGCCCGGTCAGTACACACACTACCCGCAATACCCGCCGCACTACATGCCCTCGACGCAGCATTGATACATATCGCATCTTTTTGACATTAAATTTTAAAAAAAAGTTTCTAAAACAAAATTTACTTTTAAGTATAATAAAGACTGTTGCATATTTTAAATGAAGATCGCGATATTTATCGACAATTAAAATAGCGGCCTCAGGCCGGCATAGCGGAGGCGACTGCTAGCCGTAGAGATTTCTCTGTAGTAGCAGTTGTTTTCGTTCATGGACCGCACTCTAGCTTTACATTACAGGCGGAGTGTTGTCATATGTCGAGCTACAATGAAAAATAAGTGAAAATTATCTTATATTATAGGATTTTTTATTTTTGTTAATTTAAATTAAATGTCAGCTCTCGCTTGAAACATTAATAAAAATATATATTCATAATTCTGAACACAGAGAAAGGCTCGTACTCAAGGTACAATAGAATAATTATATTGAATGTTGGCACTAAAACGCCTTTTACATGACACGAAATGGTATTTTCAAGTTGAAGCCAACCGGCAAAATTGCTCATTTGGTCGGCAGGGGGAACATGGTGTCATTGATTGCGAATATTGAAAATATCATTTGACAATCCTATTTACAGTCATTTATGAAGAAAAAACTCGACACCCACACACGCACACATTCCTCTCAAATTATTATTTTATATATAAATAATATTAAGACATTTCTTTTGTAAAGAATAAATGAATTTTTCGAAATAAAATTTGTTTGAAAGTAATTCACCATATTCGCTCGCTGTGTCGGCAACCGCTCGCGGTGAATTATTAGTAATTAATTTTTCACTTTAATATTAATAATAAAACGTGTTTTGTTGTTTACTATTTTTTTTTTTAAGTCGAAATTAATATTATAATAGAAAAAATATTAAATGTCAAAACGCGTTTTAGCAATTATTTACTCTGAGTGAGTAAACGTATAAAATAATTAATTTTTATATTTTAGTATAATCAACATTATGAAATATCTTACAGCGTATCATTCAGTCGAGTTAAGTCCACTTGACAAAGAATCAGGTACAAAATTGGGGTTTTATAGAGCACCATATATTTAATGGTTCATTTTTTTTAAATTATAGTAACATTCTTACATCGATACAATTGGTCAATATAGTAATTTTTTTAAAGAAATGTTTTACATTAACACTTTCGCTGTTTGTTTCTCAATTCAACAGACAAAACTGCTAAATTTAATGTGAAATGTTCGTTTAAAATATCGGAAAAACATATCATGTGGCAGACTGATGCTAGCTATTAGCCCAGTCTGCCGTCCTGGGGCAGTACCACCACTTTCGAATGTAACACCCGTGGAAGTGACCTTGTCGCGTTTCGGGAGCAGTTTGGAAGTAGCCAGCTATAATGAGAGGAGTGCGCACTGTCAATCTGGGTGGTGCACATTCGTCTCCTCAAGCCGGCATAGCGGAGGTTACTGCTGCTTGTAGAAATTTCTCTGTAGTAGCAGTTGTTTCCGTTAATGGACCGCACTCTAGCTTTACATCATGCGGAGTGTTGTCATACGCCGAGCTACAATTTAAAAATATATATATTTTGTTGTTATATATTGACTCGAATGTATCTGTTATAGTTTAAATAGCTATTATTCATAATAGTACAAGAGACACTCCACAACAAATATATAATATACATAGATAACCTTTTTTTTTCTCTAAATGTTATGTAGTTATCCATTAATGATGTACCTTTTAATGTATGTTGGCGTAATTGACGTGTAGACGAAGCGAGAGAGTACACTCGGCCATTATTAATATTGTGAATAAATATGACAAGTGTGTATCGTGGGAGTTTCCTTTACACGGCGCCGGTTAGCCCCGAAGCCGGCGGATGATCGGTAATTTTATTCATATTAATGGATTTCGCTTAATGTAGTAGCTCTATTATCTCAATCTTTTATATAGTATAATGTGTAGTGAGTAACACACGAGACCGGGTGGGTACACTAATTATATCTAAGTATAAAGTAGTTTGTCGCTTTACAATGTGCATGTCTACAAAGTGAGTATCACACGTACATGCATGTCGCGGGCGGGGACTGTGTGAATTTATGTGACTCCCATGAACTATCCAGAGATACCTCTCCCGACTCCCGACGTTCCCGTGTCCCCCTCTCACTCCTGTGTTGACGGTGCACGCGACAGGCGAACTGCTCGCACCGACACTGGTGCTGGACTGAGGGTGTGCGCGTCGTACCTACCATACATACATCATACACTTTTTTTGATGCAAGTAAGTGAATATACACACACACGGCGTGCGACAGAAAAGGTCCGACTAAACCATAGTGTACTTTTTCTGTTGTGTGCATCGTCGTACGGCGCGTATCACCCCCGGTCCCCTGTCGCTCGCGGGTGTGTGTGTGTGACGGGCGGCGTGTTTCAGGCATGTTGCTGCCGGGAGGGATGATGTCGATGGGCGCGATGTTCCCCGGACTGCCCATGATGCAACCGCGGTTCAGATAGCCGACGTGGCCGATGTATGTAACCATCAAATAATAACTGTCGCTTGACTGTTTGTTTCTAATAATTTTTTTCGGGGGTTTTAGCGTGGGAATGATCGAACGGGATACGCCTCTTACACTCTCTTCTCAGAATGTGTTATTGTTGTAATTATTTAGCGAATTGTTATTGTTAAATTCTTAGTACATTTTATTTATTATGACGATCTAAATTCGGGTAATATGAGAGATTCAATTTGTGTAAAATTTATTTATGTACCACGGCTGACCCACGAAAATAAACTGGATCGACCGAATATCAAAAATATGCCTCGAGAGGCTCTCGAGTGCATGTGACCCCGGAACGACCCATTTATTCATGAATAAAATTTTTTTTTTTTTTCGCACTGACCAATCAGAGGGTGGGTCAGCGAAATTAAAGTTATCATTGTATTCCTTAATCGTGATTTCCCACGCTAAAAGTGGGTGCAGCTGAGGTCCACTTATTACCACGTTACTCTAACGACTGCGGGACAGGTGATGCTAAGGTCGCCCCGTCCGTCCACCGCGACGTCATCATTACGTTTTAAAACGAATATTAGTAAAAGTTATTTATTTTGTTGTGAATGTAGAGTATTATTATAGATAGTGTCTCGTGACGTCACTAAGGACGGACGTGGTTGGGCCGACAGTTCCCTGCGTTGCAGGCGATCCTTGTCACAACGTGTGTTGTTGGATTGGCGGCCCCCTGTCTCTTATATGAAGTATACACAACACTATAACGGCAGCATTATAGTAAAAGTTATTATTACATTTTTTCGCTAAAACAAGGATTATTGTGTGTAAAAAAAGAAGCAAAATGAATTCTATTAAATGTTATTTGCCTTGAAATTTTTCTTAGCATTTCCAATTTGAAGTTGTGATGTTTGCCTATACTCTCGTAGTGTTATTTTGACAATTTTATCAATAAATGCGCTGAATATTATTTTTTTGCGTTTCATTTATCGTTTGTGTATATATTATTATTATTATGGTACTAATTGATTTTAGTTGTTTAAATAATTAATGTATTTTGAATTAAGACTTGTGTTTCTTTTTTGTCAAAGCGGCAGTAACGGTGCCTTCTTCGGTAGCGTCACACTAAAACGGTCGAGACGCGTTTTAATTAGCAAGAGTCACACGGTGAGACATGTGATTTTACAATATTGATGTTTTAATATATATTTATTGCACGGTTGGATTTGATTTAGCAACTTATGTGTATGAAAATAATTACGGAATGTGATTATGAAAACTGTTATCTGTGCAAATTAGGAATGTAATTTGAAGACGCTTCGCTATACAGTGACGTGAGGTAACACAAAACATGTTGAAAGTTGAAAGTAACGTTACAAAAATATACCGTCAAAGGACGATGCCCATTTCTGAGCCCACTTTATTTATAACCGAACAATATTCTAATATTATATTATTATTATTTTTTATTAATATTCAATTTTATATCAACACATCGTTTAGCAATCAATAGTAAATGTTTTAATTACATGATAAAGAAATATAATTTTTTAAAGCATATTTAATTTATTAATAACCTCAAATGTTGCATCAAGAAATGTCATATTATGTATGTTTATTACCCGACTATATCTATTTTTATTGTGGGCTCATTTCTATTTGGCGTAAATGAACATTCTCCTTTAAATGACGATGATGGGGTAACGTTATTTAATACCGCTAAAAAACTAAAAAATCAACGTTACTTTCCATAGTAACGTATTCAGTCCCTCATAACCACATTTCGTAAATATGATTAATTTTTGAATCACAATTTATTTAAAAATATGCCTACGTGTTTAGATAAATGTACGTACTACGTGAGTGCAGGCAGTCATAGTGGACGCGCCCCAGTGAAAGGTGAGCCGACCAAATTATTGCGTCGATTATGGGTTGCATGGGTGTTGGACATATATAGAATTTGCAGAATTAAAGTGGAAATAATTTTCTGTGTAGATTTAAAACTGGCTTTTTGCACTAAAAACAATTATGGACCTCGAATTTAGGCTCGTAGAAATCTAATTACATATACTGCCGTCCTTAGCAAAGAGTACTGTATTTCTGAGATATTCCGAACAAGTTACTAAATGGTCGTATATCTGGAAAAAAAATCCGCCAAATTTTCTCGGCTTTTCGTGACGTTTAGAAAACGTCACTAACAGCTTAAACATGGCAAAAGTGTGTAGCTACATAGCTACTAAATATATCACATAATTTACCAATCAATAGACAATGTTTAATTACATAAAAAACAGATATCATAAATTATTAAAGCATTTAAAACAATAATAAACTCAACTATCGCATCAGAAATAGTCTAATTACTCAAGAACCCGGATGAAAAAATTAAAACTGATTGGTAATAAGGAAGTAGATTTATTTTTCTACAAAATTGACTAAAAATCATCGACAAACTCGAGAAAATAATTGTGAGCCTATTTTCTTAGGCGAATGGGCATTCTCCTTTGGTATTTGGTTTTTAATGACGGTAGTATAGGTAATATAGTATACAGAAACTTAAACAAATAAAAAAAAAACTATAAAGCAATTATTTATTGAATCACAAACAATAAGAAGTATCTTCTGGATATTTATTATATACTACATTATTACCTTAATTAAAATAAACTAAAAAAAAACTGACTTTACGATTGAAGCCATAATAAAAAAAAAAACAAGAACTTCGATGGAATAAGTAGATCTATAATTTTAATATTAATTAAAAATATTGCCAAATTAAGGAAGACCTTTGGGGGCGGTTTGAATTTAATTACAAACAAGTATCGATTCAAACGCCCATTAAAATAACTAAATAATCCGTATTATTAAACAAACAAAACACTGTGGCTAAGAAAGCTAACTTATTGATTGGTACAATACACGGTACTGAGTGCCGGATTAGCCACGTAGCAAGAGTAGCAAATGCTACAGGCCCCGCGAATTTGGGGACCCCGCGCTCCACCGCCTGTCTGACCGTAATAAAAAAATATTAATTTAGATAGGAGCGTCAAATATCTTGCATGCCTTAAACACGAAGCGCCTTAGGCTATGCTTCACTTCCACTTATTTAATACCCTAAACTTGAGAACCTAAAGCGAACCAAGGGCCCCTTGACAGAATTTGCTACAGGCCCCGCGCTGACTTTATCCGGCACTGGGTACACTCCTGGATAGATACATACTCCCGTGTATCCTAACGAAACGTCAAATCCCATATATTTTGTTGTCGATTCGATCAAGCGACGACGGTCGACTGCCTTTTTGACTTTAGCCACTGTTACTTCCAAGCTGATCCAGCAATGCGTCACTTCACGAGTGGGTGTTACACTTCCAAGAATAGCAGTTAAACCGAAGATATATAAAAAAAATACAATCTAAAAATAACGATTAATTATAAAATACAGTTAGTCATGTTCACTAAAACTATGTTTATCTCCTTGCCTAAATCCTATCATTTACTAAACATCAATTGTTATCCACTATTTGGTCTGTTTATTTTCGGTGTACTTATTTTTTCTACAAATATTAATAGAAAAACTTCCCTAACCTTATGCGAGAAGAACAGAACAGTTTAAATAAGTGATACAGCTCAAATACCACGATGATGTAATATTCCACGCGCGAGTTGATTGCAAAAATCAAATGCATAAAGATGCGATTCAGACCGCAAAACCGCTACTGTTACTATCTATATGAAAATCGTACTGAGCACGGCGACATCGTCTTACTACTTGCATGTAGCCATTATGTGCGCGAATTTAAGTCGCAGTCGGAATCGCATCTTAATTGTGCAAAAATTGATCAAAAACGCGAGAATGCACTCGTCCCAGACCTCAATAAACACGCGCGCGTTGCCGCAATATTCATTTACTTATATCATAATTTGTAGACATACCCCCCACATTAAATAACATTGCTAATATATAATTTAATAACGTATATAAAATACATATTGCAACCTAAAAAAATATCAACTAATCCACCAGAGCTCTCCGACATGTGCATTGTTCTTTTTATTGTACCTCGACATGTGACAACACTCCGTCTGACGTTAAGCTAGAGTGCGGTCCATGAACAGAAACAACTGCTACTACAGAGAAATCTCTACAGGCAGCAGTCGCTACCGCTATACCGACATGAGGGGAAGAATGTGCACCATCCAGATTGATAGTGAACACTCCTCTCGCTATTCTCGCAACTTTCAAACTATTCCCGAAACGCAACAAGGTCATTTCATGGGTGTTGCGTTCGAAAGTGGTGGTACTACCCCAGGACGGCAGACTGGACTAATAACCATTTAAACAATATGCTCATGTGGGCACTATGACGGGCTGGATACAATAAAAAAAAACAGTTACCGAATTATAAATTAACAATATAAATTAGTTGCAATAAAATTTAAAAATGCATAAATGGAATAACAATCTAAACGATATAATACTTAACAAAAGTAATCAATACTTATGCGTAAGCTATGAAATGCTTTGAAATAACATTTATCGATATGTAACCTTACTATATTTGCTCGAATCGATAGTTTGACAAGAGTACTGCAAACGATCGATCCTAACACATCCTAAAACCTACGCGAGCAACCCCCACCACTAAATCACAACCCTTCCAAGTGAACACACCGTTGGCACGCTCGTTAATTGGTGTTTACCACGTGTATGATACCACGACTAGAATAACCAAACAAAACGTCAAGGTAGTAGGACCAATGTTTTGACGTAATAAATAAAATCATTGACCCTGCTACTTCGACGTCAACATTCAATACTAATTAATCACTTTTAACTACAATAATATGGCTTTACAATCACAATTACTTGAAGAATATAAATATTATAAAATCTCCTGACCTCCTTATCACAGAAAGAAATAATACAATCCCCGAAAGAGATAGCGTGAATAGTTTAATAGTTCTAAAGAGAGATAGAATTAATTCCTAAAGATCTGTTCTATAATAAATGGAAGTATTATGCAATAAAATTTACAATTAACTATCTTCAATCATTATGCAATCTTAAAATCTCAACTTTCCAACTGATTTAATTTAAACAACAGCAGGATCGTCAGAGATATTCGTTGGTGTAATTTTTTTAATACCTGCTTGTAATAGACACTGAGCGACCGAAGTACATAGTTACATTGGTACCAGTCATAATTTAATTAACGACTATTCGAAAATTAATATTGTAATTACCTCCCAGAATGGAATTTTTAATTTATAATACTGTATTTTTAATCCAGAACAGATCCACGACTTTTCCTACCTCTGTGTTAAAGGAGGCTGATCATCCTAAGCGATCAGGAGACGGCGTAACATTTCTAAACACATCTAAGGAAGGAGACATCGACCTGGCCAATTCAGGACAAGGCGTATTAGTACGCGTTAGACTTTCAAATCTCTCCCTCATAGCTGCCACGTGACCGGCTACCACACATTCCTTCTTCTCCTCCTTGACTTCCTCGACTGGACGCTCGACGTCTGTATCAGAAACCAAACTCACTTCTGAAGACGCCGTGTAATACATCTCGCTAGGTGGACCGTCGCAAGTAACTGTCACATCATCATGTCCCGGCACAGACGTCTGTGAAGTGTCACTCCAACGTTCACAATTTTCCACTTTAAAAGGATTACCGCTAACTTCTGTTTCAGTCGCGTCTGACGCCGTCTCTTCCGAATTAGCTTTTTTAGAATCCTCTGACGTAACAGAAGTTTTGTTAGCTTCCGCGACAGTCTTCACACTTTCAACTTCACTCCAAGTGTCGACTGTGTTTATAACTACTTCCTCGAGATGTACTGTACCAGCTTCATGATATGCGTTAGCTGTCACGAATTCTACTGGCTCTATAGTTTCAATGACTTCAACAAACGTTTCTTCATGATTAGACGTCTTCATAGTTTCACAAAGTTTATTAATGGCATCGACCACATCTTTTAAATCACTCACATTCTCTTCTGGCATAACCGCTTCTTCTATAGGTAATATATCACTTTTTACACTATCTTCACTTTTTGATGCTTTGCCAGCTACAGTGTTAGCCGGGCATAGTAACGCGTGTGCTGCCGAGAGTAACGCGTGCGCAGGGTGCGTCTCCGGAACGAGATGTGCCGTGGAGGCTGTGTGGGGGGTACGAACCCCCCGCCCGCGCTAGCAGGCGCTCGAGGTACCCGACCAACCATCCAGTGGTACAGACAGTGGCGGCGGCGGAGCCTGCGCCTTGCCTCCTGAAAATAATTATTTTTTTGTTCTTAGTACTTTTCCATTGTGTTTTGCGAATTTGTGCACGAATTAATGTTACATTTTAGTATTTTTTTAAATTCTTGTTACAAATTCGAAATTAATTCTATAAGAAAACAGCATTAACTATAATTAATAAGTTTTAATTGTATGATAAAATATAGATGCATACTGTTAAAAATTATGTATTAGTAATGCGCATGCGATGGCCAAAATGCAGGGTTGCAAGACTTAAAAAACATGCTACAACATAATACAAATCAAACTTACCCCAACCATGCGTTTTCCTTACATAAAACTTCGTATAGGAAAAAATTATCAGACAGCAAGCAAATATAGTTTGATTTTACTTTAATATTGCTGACTGTACTCTCATAATTTGGTGAAATGGAAACATTGGTTAGATTCGTGTTTTTTTATATATATTAACTATTCCACCATGTATAAAATATACCGAAAGCGAGTACAGTCACCCCTATCACTACAAGGATTAAATTGGTGGTGACTGTACTTAGACGATACATAAAGCCACACTTCAAAGCTGCGGTAATTTTGCACGATCGACAGACTATGGAATGTGTAACTTTTACAGTAGCTCACTATGTTACCACAGAGAAATTTTTACAGGCAACGGTCGCTTCTACTATGCTGACCTCGTTATACTTGGCTACTTCCAAATTGATTCCGAAACGTGAGTAGGTCACTTCTCAGGTTCACAGTGGTGGTATTGCTTCAGGTTAGCATGCAGGTCGATACAGTGCAAAATTACAACCAAAATGGAGGTAAGCAAAAATCGTTCTTGTAATCAATTAAATTTGTTTATTTTGTTTTTTTCATATACAAAATATAAATACTATTGCGTAAATACCTCTCGCTGTATCACAATTACTAACATAATTATTAAAAGCTATAATTACACTCGTGTCGTGATAAATAAATAGACGAAAATTGCTTTAAAAAAAAACCAAACAAAATTATTTTGTATTTTATAGAAGAAACAAATCTACGACACAAATGTACAGGGTCCTAATTTTCGAATGTAAGAAACTTAAAAAACTGGCTAATCTTTAGATATAGATTCAATCTTTACATTTCTACTTATTTTGATAATTTGCTCTGTCACGAAGTATTTTCTTATTCGATTTCTTCGATTTCTTATTCAAATATTATTTCATTGGTGGAAAGATTTCACTTTACGCTGTGACAGCGTAAAACGCAAAACTAGCCCACTAGTTCCTATTAATCATCAAGAATAGTAAAAATATAAAGTGACATCTTTTACATTCGAAAACTGCCGCCCAAGATAGCGAAAGAAGCCGTCGCTTAAAATTAAAAAAAAAAAATCAAGCAAACATAAAAGTGTATTTTTTTCTTATTAAATGGCACCTCACTATTATAAATAAATTGATCACATTATAATAATAATTTTTTATACTAATCAACATTTTTTTACCGTGATACAAAACTGTCATTAAATAAAATAAGCACGGGAGGCCTGCGTATAGAGTTGTCAATATTTTAAAGTTGACTATTTTTAATTGCATAAAAATTAACAGAAAAAACTATGGAATATGGATGTTGCAAATCAAAATTTACTTATATTTGAAGTAAGTTTTAGAGCGGCCGTGGTGGAAATAATAATAATAAAGTATGGAAATAGTAAAAATAAAGTAAAAGTAAGTAATGAAAGCCAACACCTGAGCGTCCATACATTTTGTTCTACCACATTGTTCGAAGCATAGCAGATTTATGTTGAAATTAAGTAATTTGGTAACTTTCTCAGCACTAATTATTATCGCAAATCACTATAATAAACAAAGCTATACAGAATATATAAAATGCATTTTACATATTTTAAACATTTTATATTGGTTATATTTTACAAGCATTTTATATATTCTGTGCTGTACCTATTTGTTTATTATAGTGATTTGCGATAATAGTTAGTGCTGAGAAAGTTATAAAATTACTTAATTTCAACATAAATCTGCTATGTTTCAAACAATGTTGTAAAACAAAATGTATGAACGCTCAGCTGTTTGCTTTCATGTTAATGCTTAACCATTAAATTTTTAAATACACATAGATAACTTTTGATTGCGACTGCACCTACGCGAACAAACCCGCACCTACATTTATTCAGCTATACATGTCATATCAAGGGACCGTTATTTCAACCCTTATAAGGCGGTCTGCAATTCGCTAGTTTTAATCTTCGGTCGATTTCTCATATTATCCAAAAATATTAATGACAGTTTAATATCAAAACTAAAAAAAATCGACAACTAAGCAGTCAATTATTGCGTTTTGAAATAATAAGACCAAAAAATTCTTAGGCTTAAGTATTTAAGTCTGTCTTTCCCGAGTGTCTGTGTTTCCCGACACATAGGTCTCTTCAAATCGAAGGTGAACAGGTACCTCATAGGCAAGCGTGCTCCACCTTAGACCACATCACTGCTTAACACCAGACAGGGTGTGGTCAAACACTTGCCTATTAAGCATTAAAAAAAAAAATTTAGACAGTTCATAACAATACTTATGCTTAGAACTTAGCTAAGTAACATTAGCAGAGGCGTTTCGTTATTATTTTGCGCCTGTATAAGTTCTCTTAGGCCTTGTTGCACCAAAGGCCCGTTAAAGTTACTTTGACTGTCACATTTTACGATGACTTTAACGGTTACGTTTACTTTTACTCCACACGCGTTGCACCATCGTGTAAATTCATAACGCTATCGATAAAAGGGTGGCTGATGTAATTAGGAGTACATTCCCGAAAAAACTAATAGAAAAACATATTTGGTTTCTTTTCATACACTTGACGTTAGTGACATTGGTTTAACGATTACAATAATTTGGACCAGCTGGTTACGGTTAGCGTTAAAGTAATCGTCAAAAGTGACGGTGAAGCCGCCCAATTTTAATTTTAACCATTACTTTAACGCAAAGGTAATGGTTAAATTACTTGGTGCAACTGGACCTTAATTTCAAACCGCAATAATAGAAATACACGTAAGTTCATATAAAATAAAACTAAATATATTTAAAATCTAACCAAGAATAATGACTCTAAAATTCCGCAAATACTAATTTATGATAAATAATTACTATAATAATAATTTTAAAAAAAAACAGTAATTTTTAACTTAAAATACACAAAAATATGCTTTTGGTTTGCAATGACTCGTTTGTTTTTTTAGATAAACTTCGATATAAAGGCCAATATTTAAAAAAATAACTCCCTAATAAAGTTAGAAGACGATTATTTCGATGTTTTGCTTTGACCGCGACGACCGAGAACATTTTATCTAATCTTAACTTATAAAATATATGTTATGAATAAATAACACGATTTGAAACGGTACGTTCGGAAATCAACGAAATTACACTACCCTTTTTTAAAAAAATATATACATATAATATTTAAACAGAGTTATCCTCTCCCAAAAAAAAACTAATAATTTTAATAGAAAATATAACCTCAATAAGAATTTTTAAAAAGCGGTACACTTAGTAGGTAGTACCACCACTTTCGAATGTAACACCCGTGAAGTGACTTTGTCGCGTTTCGGAAGCAGTTCGAAAGTAGCCAGGTATAGCGAAAGGACTGCACTGTCAATCTATATTGTGCATACTCGTCTCCCCAGGCCGGCATAGCGGAGGCGACTGCTGCCCGTAGAGATATCTCTATAGTGGCAGTTGTTCGTGGACCGCACTCTAGCTTTACATCACACGGAGTGTTGACATATGCCGAGCTTCAATTAAAAAATTTAGAAAACCGATCTGGAATGATTTTCGCGTTTGTCCATCGGGGAGTTTTTAAAACAAAACTAATTAGCCATTCAACAGAAACTTAATAAAATAAATTTATAAACAAAATTTTACGCCGTTTTGCACCAAGTCAAATCGTTCTTTACAGCTCAATTTGATGAAACATGCAAAAAAAAGTAAAGCATTTGCTGCAAACCGCCCTAAAACGACAGAAAACGAGGAGGTAACTAACAATTACATTAAAATAAGAATAAAGGAAAGTTTTAAAAAAAGCTAATTACAACTAGTAATGTACTAAGTATAAAGCTCTCTCAAAATATCAAAAAGTACCGAATTACAAGGCCGTTAACCCACAGAGGCTTGGCCCGATCGAAAGGCTGGAGATTTTGAATTTGCCTCCATGGGTACTGGGCTTTATTAATTCACAGTATGATTCGAAATTAAATAGTTAAAAATATATATATAAATCAATAATAATATTTCCTAATTAAAATTGTCACAGAAACATGCTTAATTAAACGTGCAACAAATACGCTAAATTAATATAACATTTATCCCAAAATAATCAACAATCAAATATAAATTCTACTTAATCGTTTATTAGGGGGCTATCCGTAAATTACGTCACACGTTAGACAGAGGGGAGGGGATCGGGCCGTCACATTTCAAAATACAGTAATACCCCGCTTTACGCGAGGGATACGTTCCGCAAAAACTCGCGTTAAGTGAATTTCGCGTACAAGGGGGTCACGTTTAAGCATAACCAAAAGACAGTACAAAATGCAAATCAATACATACTTTAATTCTAAAAACACATTATGCTTTTTTTACGGAAAAATGTACCATCTATTTGTATTCTGTTTTGCGTTTCGTTTACGGTCTTGTAAAATATTTTCATAACACGCAACACATCATCACAGTCTATGCTCTGCGATATGTCCAAACCTGAATAAATCTCTGAAAGAGCAATTTTAGCGCGAAATATTGAAATTCGCGTAAAACCGAAACCGCACATAACGAGGTCGCGTAAAGCGGGGTGTTACTGTATAATATATCTAAGTATTGAAACAAGAGTTTAACTATTATCGAAAAACTTAAAACTATTTCCAACTGTATTGAATTTATGACGTCACACTAGAGAGGGGGGAGTGTTGAAAATTCATGTAATGTAATTTATGAATGACCCCATATAGATATACCTTCTACCACTCGGTAACGTACTGTTAACCAAAGTTTCGGCTTCTCATATACTCTCTGGCACCAGAGGCGGCTTTACCTATAGTTCAGGGTGTGCGGCGCACACGGGCTCCGGGTCTAAGGGGGCGCCGAACACCATCTAATCTAATGCGACACCTCCAAAGACGTAGTGTCTTTTCCCGACATTATTTAAAATTGCACTATTTGCACACGGGCGCCACAAGGGCTAGAGCCGCCTCTGTCTGGCACACATCTGTGATGTACTAATTTATCCGAAGCGTGAACTTAACAGTACTATACCTCCCGAACATCCATAGATATAAGGCCCCCATTCATTAAAAAGCTAATATAATAATAAAAAATACGCGTCAAACTGTGCGTCTCCAATTAAAACAAAGTAATTTGGCCATTGAAACTTACTAACTGAATTTATTGTCAACTTTTTCTTTTACAAGTGACATATAAAATATTCATATTTTTAATTAAGTCAATATTTATAAATCTTTATAATATTGATTTTTTTTTAAAACTATTTAAAAACAATTACTACCCTTCTATATTGCATGCCAACACAGGAAATACCTTTGTCTGACTAACAAAAAAAAAACCGCGTTTCAATTATTTATAAAATGCAATTACAAGAAAATAACTTGATAAATTTAATCAATTACAATTAGTAATCGATATCGGAACGGTGTACAGCAAAGTCAGACAAAAGTATCAATTCCAATGACAAAAATCAGCAAAATATTATATTATTGTAACATAAATGATGTTGAACAAACTAAAATGATTTGTTATTTATGAATGGAAAAACAACAAATATGTTAAAGACAATATAATTATATAAAAAAATTCTCCTTATTTTTTGGTAAATGTTATCTTTATATAGATTTAGTTCAAAATAATAAATTTAAAATTATTATTTTGAACCGAAATCCTTCGAGCCAATGCGCTTATAAGCCACTCAACAAATAATAGTGTTCACCACCACAGTACGGCTGCTTGTTACCCTTTAAAAAGTGCATCTTATATGTGTCATTAAAAAGCATATTTTTATATAATCAATTACAGACTATACTTCTAATTATACCAATAAAAATATGCTTTA
The DNA here is from genome assembly GCA_948150575.1 of Tinea pellionella. NCBI lineage: Eukaryota > Metazoa > Arthropoda > Insecta > Lepidoptera > Tineidae > Tinea > Tinea pellionella. The sequence continues at coordinate 1,264,651 of OX411258.1, forward strand.
AAACGTTACACATAGAGGCCAAAATAATCCACCACAAATAACACCACGCGTCAAAATTCACGAGGCGTACTTACCGGCGGCGGTTGAACTGTTATAACCCTTGCTGACCCTCAAGAAGGCATCGGGGAAAGGAAAACTCGATACGGGGTGGAATAATTCCGCAAATCTCGCCTCCAATTCGCCCGCGCGCACTGACGAACCGCGCACGGGCGGCGCGGGCGCATTTGTATTGTCATCTGTGCCGTTTATGCTCTGAAAACAATATTACCATGCGGTCAGTCGCGACACCTGTCCGTTCTCCATTAAACGATGTAAATAGTTAATAAAACATACATTAGTCCTGTGCGGCGGTGGCGGCGGGGGATGCGGCAACGAACCGTGACGTGCCGGTGGAGGAGGAGGTGGAGCAGCTGGCGGGGGCGGGGGGCAAACGCCGGGGGGTCGAAGCGGTGCGCGGGTGGCACGGAGTGTTCCAAAATGGGATGCGGGATTCTTACTGAGGGCCGGCGGAGGAGGGGGTGCAGGTGTAGAACGAGCGCTGCTCGGAGACGGAGGAGACACCGGCGGAGACCTGAAACGCAACAAATAAATATCAAAATAACGACCAAACCACTGAACCGATTTCTATTGCATTAACCACGTGTTACACTACTAATACCAACACATTGCATTTTTTAAGATTTTTACGTAAAATCAAGCCGTAACGTTATAATAACATCGCCGAGGCAAGCGAGCACGGCCTTCTATCAGCTGTTAGTTAAATGACTGTGTGCTAGGTAGGAGGCCGTCGCGACACCAGCTGCACGTCGATCCTTACATTTGCATTGCTTGTTTTTGATATTTCGATGATGTTTTGTGTTTTTTTAACAAATAATGATACCACAATGTTATGGAATTGATATTAGACCAATAAATTTAAAATAAATACTTGCATCAGTATCTTCTGGTCGCACTAAACGAATGAATAGATTTTTTCTGTATAACAGAATTATGGTTACAATAAATACCTGGGCATCCGCATACTCTGCGCCCTAGTGGCGATTTTTCCATTCATGAACAGCTTCTTCGGCGGCGGCGAAGGTCTATTCTCGACCGCGTTTGGCAACGGTGGTGCTGGACATGGTGGTTTTGGTGCTAGATTTGGTTTCCCATGACTTCTCGTTGTGCGTTCAGATAAATCCGACGTGGATAGACTTGCAGACGGCGCCGGACTAGGTGGGGCTGCAGTTAAAGATGTCATGCTACCACCTATTTGGTAAATATAGGTTATTCATACCTATTTTCACCTAAATGATATTTTTGGGTACAAAATACACATAATTTTTTATACTGTTAAAGTTCAAAATGTATTGTGGCTTTTACGACATTTTAGTTTTAGGCTTTGTTAGAACTATAATAGCTTGGAACATGACCACTTCGTTCATTAGCACGACCATCTACGTCAATGTAGGTTTCAGTCAAGTATTATTTGATAATAGCCACATTAAAGCCCGTTATCACCGACAATCCCTTAAATAATTTTCATCTTTCGGAACCGGAGTATGGTGGGCAAAGCACAATACATTTAGAATTTAAACGGTAGGCATACATATAAACTCGATGATCGCAGATAAACATAACGTTTTGCGAGGTAGTGTACAATATATATAGAATTAGATATAACGAGAGGAGTGTGCACTGTCGATCTAGATGGTGCACATTCGTCTCCTCAGGCCGGCATAGCAAAGGCGACTGCCTGTAGAAGTTTATATGAATAATAGTAGCAGTTGTTTCTGTTAATGTACGGCACGTTAACTTATCAGGCGGAGTGTTGTCACATGCCGAGCTACTATAAAAAAGAAAATATAATTAAAATCCTACCTAATACAGTTGCGGGGCTGCTGTGTAAAGAACTCTTATTCCTCGACAATGTGGTGGCAACGTGCGAGGGTAACGTCTGCTCGGAAGGCTCTCGAGGTGTTATCGACGAGGTCGTTATAATATTATCCGAATTACTCTGTAACAATATAAATTGCGTAAAATATATATAAAAAAGAGTGGTAGGCAGTCTGCCGTCCTGGGGTAGTACCACCACTTTCGAATGTAACACCCGTGAAGTGACTTTGTCGCGTAAAAATAATTAAAATAATTAAAAAATAGTAAAAATAAAATAAAAGATTATTATGTCATGTAAAAAAATAAAATAAAATAAAAACATTTCTGAAAAAAATTGAACCGACTTCTAAATAAAACACAAGGCACTAAAAAGTAAAAAAATAATTTTAATTGAGAGTACATACACACAATTTAATAAGCATAAAAATGAATAGATGCTTATTATTTATTGACAAATTAATTATCTACATTTTATTTAACATATATCTGAAGTCGGTGCATGCATTTGAAACATGTTTTATGATTGGTAATGTACCTAGATTCAAGCGATGCGGAGTTTCATATTTGGTTGGCACCGACTACAGATATATGCTAAATAAAATGCATATAATTAATTTGTAAATAAATAATAAGCATCTATTCATGTTTATGCTTATTAAATTGTGTGTATGTACTCTCAATGAAATAAAAATGCAACAAATTATTAATCATGTCATAATCCTATTAATATGTGTTTTATATTTAGTGAGTGAGGAACTCGGGTGTTGAGTAGTATGCTTTAGTGATTAGTAGCCGGGTGAGGTGCTTCTTGAATAAACCCGAAGTGAGCTCTTTAATATAACCCGGTATTTGATTAAATATCGTCCTGGACATTCCTATGGCACTCTTTTGAAGGAGCGTTGTATTCGCCCGCTTCGGCCACAGTTCATTTTTATAACCATCATCAGTCTGCCTACCACTCTTTAATAGTGCCTATAGGCACTGAGCGACCAAAGTACATATAACAAAGTTACATTGGTACTGGTCAGAATTAGCGAGGTTCGAACACGGTCTCAGCGATCGTAAGTTCACGCGTCTCACCGCTAGACCACGATCGCTCTTAAAATACGGTCAATGGTATGTATACTAAACAGTAGAAAAACAAGATAAAAATTATTCAATTTAGCTGCGACGGCTAGCGGCTTCTAGCTTTCAATCGATTTACATAATTTATTAGAAATATATGTTAGCGTTAGATCATCAAGACGAAACGTCATCGTTTGCATGTTTTCATATTTAAAGATCTATCTTTTGTTTACTTCACACCTGCGATCATTAACAATAGAATTTCATATTTAACGCTATTGTTTATTGGAGTTTGAGCAGATATTGTTTAGCGAATAAATAATAATAGAAAAATAATTAAAAAAATCACATAACAGTCTCCCAATATAAAATTACAAATCAGGTTAACAAACCTCCGATAGCAATAAAAAAAAACACTAAACATACTTTATTGAAATTTTTTTAGTGTGCCTGATGTAGCTAGCTAGAAGCTAGAGCTAGAGTTTCCATGAACGGAAACAACTGCTATTACAGACAAATCAGTCAGCAGCAGTCGCCTCCGCTATGCCGACCTTGCAACCATCATCAGTCTGCCTACCACTCTTTAATAGTGCCTATAGGCACTGAGCGACCAAAGTACATATTTACATTGGTACTGGTCAGAATTTAGCGAGATTCGAACACGGGTATCGTCGATCGTGAGTTCACGCGTCTTACCACTAGACCACGACCTCTTTCGAAACTTAATAAAGAACAATTTATTGTATGTATGTTGTATGTATTATATAGACTATATGTATTTATATTATTATGTAGATATCTATTTGTTTGTATATATGTACCTATAATATTTCTATTATTCATATTTTATTGCCCCTGTCTCCGCTTTCATCTCCCAATGGTTAGCCGGGAGAAAATGCCTAATGGCATTAAGCTCGCCATTGTACATTTATTTGTGCATTAAAGAATTACAATTATTATTAACAATAAATGTCAACAATGACGCAGAATACCTTCAGATTTCCCATAGAACTAGGTGTCACTCATTACTATGAGTAATAAAGAGGTAATTAATTCGAATCACGTCAAGAGAGGTTGGTTACATTGACGTTTATGAATCTGTGTCCTTAAGGTTAAACGAAATGAATCATCGCCGATGATTCACACTATTTTATTTATTCAGTTATCTTTAAATAAATGTTTGTGATGTTTGCAAAATGTATTCGTATAGTACGAATCAAACTTTATGGCGGCTGGGAAGTTAGCCACAAGCCACTGCGCAGTACACAAATTGAGGAGGGCACGGTGAACGTGAGAGGGAAGGGCAGGCTACCGAACTACCCGCCCGCAGGTTGTTTTAATATGTTCTATTCATATTTAAAATTAACTCTTAATTTTATTATTGTAAACTTCCGAGACGCCATTAAGTTTGACGCGACCTATAAGTGACTCCGTAGTAGATTCAATGTGGGGGTCTACGCAGAGCTCGTATATCCATGTACTCATACTATATTATTAGGTATATTCACCATAGTTACAAGAGAAAGCAAATTTAGTTGAGAGAAGCAGTAAATTAAATACTTACAAGTTGATAATTAGTGAAAGTGTTGCCACATTAGACAAAAATTACAACCTGTCACATTTTTTTTGTATATTTTAATATAATACACACCTATTACTTATGCAGCGTTTTCGCATCGATATCTTTCAAAACGATAAGCTATGAGATAATAATTTTATCTCTCGGGAGTAAGCAATGTGAAGGAAATCTGCATTTAAGTTTTTTTTTATTGTAGCTCGGCATAAAAGCTATAGTGCGGTCCATGAACGGAAACAACAACAGAGAAATTTCTGCAAGCAGCAGGTTGGCAGTGCTACTTCTAAATTGATCCCGAAAAGCGACTAGTTCACTTCAGAGCTGTTACACTTGAAAGTGGTGGTACTACTCCAGACGGCAGACTGGGCTAACAACGACCAACAGTATGCTTACTACTCTTAACTTGAGAAATTATGGTTTCCCCCATACAAACTTTTATCCCCTATTTAACCCCCCTTAAGGGATGATTTTGGAATTATTTATTATCAAAAGCTTAAATATTTCTAACTTGACTGAAGAATAGCAATACACGAGCCCTAGTCGAGGCCGCGCTGTCACTATGCCGGCCCAAGATGCTTCACAGGTCTTCATAAATCAATGAATAGCAAATTATTTTAATACACTTTTTTACACAACATTATTTTGATGTAAAAACGTCATAAAAACAGATCCGTTTATTTAGAACAATAAAGACGTGAAGATGCGTCATCTCTGCTTACTCCAAACATACACAGCCGTTAATATATAACAAAGTTAAGTCACAAATAAACTTCATTAGTTATTAAACACAAAGTTAGTTTAACATCGAAGTCAGAGAACACAGAATCGAGCGAAGTTCTTGGCGGTATATCGCGCATGTCTTTTGGGATGCCATCTTACCTCACACAGGTTCATAATTAACGCTTTTTATGCATAATATAATTATAGCTCTGCATTATGTTAGTAGGTTATATCTATGAAATTGGTACGAGAGTTTTCATGCATTTGTGTTAACGATTGCGGACACACGCTTCGGTCACGGCCGCTATTCATTAATTTAAAAAATTGCAAATCCCCAAAATTCAGCTAATTCGTGTGTAGCCTAATTATTCATCTACTCTCTTTTTTATTATTATATTGTCTGTCACCCTGGGATAATACCTACCATCACTTTCTAACACATTAACTTTTAACACCCGTGGATAGAACGTCGCGTTTCGGGAGCAGTTTGAAAGTAGCTAGGTATAGCGAGAGGAGTGAGCACTGTCACTCTAGATGGTGCATATACGTCTCCTCAGGCCGACATAGCGGAGGCGACTGCTGTCCATATAGATTTCTCTATAGTAGTAGTTGTTTCCACTCATGGACCGCACTCTAGCTTTACATCAGACAGAGTATTGTCATATGCAGATCTACAATTTAAAAAAAACAACTTGGTCCCAAGCTAGAAATTAACCGGGTAATGATTAATTTGTTTGTAGTCCCTAAACGCGTGTAACAATTAAAATGACACGAATTTTTAGTAAATAGGTCAACAATAAATGTTTGATTGCTTTCCAGGATGCTTGCGTCATGCCCGATGCCCATCGTCGGCATTAAACGTTTTCGCAAGCATACCACTAATTTATTATACACTCGTTAAAGAGCTCAACTGTTTTTGGCAATCAACGCCTGTTACGGTTCACTTGAGTTTAACTCGTGCACTTGTTTTTTATTGGCTGCAATTTTACTATAAAAGGCGCTCGTGACTGCATGAAGAATAAAATTGGATTGGGCCACGCGTTTTGCAACTAACAACTACGTGCGTAGACAACTGCTATCACGGAGAAATGTGTACAATTGCTACCTCTATGCTGACTTACAGAGACGAGTGTGCACGGTTACTTCCAAGCATCCCAAAATGCACTTCACGGGTTAGATTGTCTCTTTTACATAAGTTATATTTCTTACTGCAGCTCGGCATATGACAACTCGTCTGATGATAAGTTCGACCATGAACAGAAACAACTGCTACTCTAGAAATAAATTGTTTTTTTTAATTGCTCTATGCCAGCTTGAGGAGTCGAATGTGGACCGTCCAGATTGACAGTGCACACTCCTCTCGTTATACTTTTAAACGGACTCTGAAACGCGATAAGGTCACTTCACGGCTGACTACTGAGGCTACTGAAAATCGTCAATCCGCCTACCACTTCTTAAAATTCTACATCTGATTGCGTATTTTTGAACCCTCTTCCGATTCCGCTACAAAACAATTTTGGCACATAAAAACAATTATCAACAAAAGATAAGAAAAAACATGTCGCCGCGGCTACGGAACAGATAACACGATATCTGACAAAGATAATATTTGCTATTAATGATATTTATTTCTGCAATTTTACGTTCAATAATCACGTGAATGTGACGGACGAGGAGAGTGGTAGACGGACTGATGATGGTTATTAGTCCTGTCATGCAGTCCTGGGGTAGTACCTCCACCACTTTTAAGTTTATGTGACCTAGTCACATTTCGGGATCAATCGGGACCGCAGTTTAGCTTAACTTCATGCCGATTTGCTCTAAAATAGCGATAAACAAAACCATTCTCCACTGATATTATACTTTATGGCAAATACCGGGAACTCGTGTTTTTTTTTTTTTTCACTCGAATCCCGGTCCCACCCCGGTACCAATGCTTAATAAATACTCCTATACAATACAAGACAATGCTTTTTATGTATATTACTCATCATTATAATTAATGTGTGAGTCAGTGTGAGGCACGTTTCGTTGCGGGGGACATTTTTTTGAAATTTATAACTTTTGCCTCGAAACAAAAATAAACAAAGAAAACATTAATCTTCTTAAGAGACTTAAATGATAAAGCAATTGCAAACTTTCAAAACACTGATTACATGATAATGCCTCACAAATTGACGATTTTTAGAATTATCGCTACATTTTTTTTTATTGAAGCTCGGCATGTGACAACACTCCACCTGCTGTAAAGCTAGAGTGCAGTCCATGAATGGAAACAACTACTACCACAGAGAAACCTGTGCGGGCAGCAGTCGCCTCCACTATGTCGGCTTGAGGAAACGAGCATGTACCATCTTAGATTGACAGTACACACTCCTCAAATTTGTTAAATGTACTTTGGCCGGTCAGTGCCTATAGGCACTATTAAAGAGTGGTAGGTAGACTGATGATGGTTATTTGTCCAGTCTGCCGTCCTGGGGTAGTACCACCACTTGCGAATGTAACACCCGTGAAGTGACTTAGTCGCGTTTCGGGAATAGTTTGAAAGTAGCCAGGTATAGCGAGAGGAGTGTGTACTGTCAATCTAAGATGGTACATGCTCGTCTCCTCAAGCCGGCATAGTGGAGGCGACTGCTGCTCGCACAGGCTTCTCTGTAGTAGCAGTTGTTTCCATTCATGGACCGCACTCTAGCTTTACATCAGGCGGAGTGTTGTCACATGCGGAGCGGAGCTACAATAAAAAAAAAGCATAAAGAGATACTTATGTATATTTAGCTAAAAAGTAGAATAACCGCGAAAGTGTCATCGAGAATAAAGTCAAGGTAACCCAAACAAAAGCTTACCTACACCAGTCTCCAAATAAAGAACTAGCACCACCCACGTTAAAAAAAATAATGTATAAATATGTATATTTACGTAATATTGTCCATTTTAGCTTTATTTACATTTTTATAAAAACTAATCTGCAAACCATCTTTCATTTAACACATTTTTTTTTTAAATATTGACGCGACATGTGACGTCGACTGGCCTAGTGGTAAGCACAGTGGAGGTCCATGAGCGCCGACGACTGGAGGACCGCGGTACACGGTGACCCCAGTCGCCGTCACTATGCCGGCCCAAGAAGGTGCTCCGCTTGAAGGATTGGGAGAACACGTGAGAGGGCAAAGCATTCCATTTATTGATTGTGCGACATAAAAAGGATGCGCCGACATTAAAAAAAAAACAATTGATGTCGACAGCCGAAAGGGCTTAAGTCAAAAGGTAATCGACAGTTGTCACTCAATCGAATCGACGCCGCGACGATAATATGTATGGGATTTGACTATGTATGAGGAATATGTATGTATGAGGTTTTTTTCACAACACTCCGCCTGATGTAAAGCTAGAGTGGAACAATTGCTACTACAGAGAAACCTGTGCGGGTAGCAATCGCCTCCACTATGCCGACTTGAGGAAACGAGCATGTACCATCTTAGATTGACAGTGCACACTCCTCTCGTTATACCTGGCTACTTTCAAACTATCCCCGAAACGCGACAAAGTCACTTCACGGGTGTTACATTCGAAAGTGGTGGTACTACCCCAGGACGGGAGACTGGGCAAATAACCATCATCAGTCTGCCTACCACTGAAACACATATACCATAGTTACATTTTTCACATATACCATAGTTTCCATTCATGTACTGCACTCTAGCTTTACATCAGGCGGAGTGTTGTCACATGTCGAGCTACAATAAAAAAAAAATTAAAAAAAATATGTACTTCGGTCTCTCAGCGCCAGTGATGGTTTATAGTACAAGCATTTATAAAATATAATAATTATTATTTTTTAAGTGCCTAAAGTGCGATTCTTGAGCACACTCCTCTCTCGTTATGTAGTAGGCTAAATCTGGGAATTTCATTGACGTATTTCTACAAAACTGTAAGGAATATGTAGGTAATTACTAATTTACCCACAAGGATAAAATCCTCACCAAAACAACAAAATTAAATACGTCATAGTAACTCTTTAACTTCCGGTTCATGTTCATATAACATTTAGAACAGCAGTAGCGAACCAGTAACCTGCAGATGTCACTGACCCACGCAGGCTTTTTAAATACCTACCGCGTTGATTTCATAAACTTGTTAAATCGAAAATAAAATGTTTGAGAATATCGAAAGTATTTCTTGATATTCAATTAATGATGATTAAATTAAACGTAGTTTTAAAGAGTGGTCGGCAGACTGATGATGGCTATAAGCCCAGTCTGCCGTCCTGGGATATTACCACGACTTTCAAGTGTAACACCCGTGAAGTGGCCTAGCCGCGTTGCGAGATCAGTTTGGAAGTAGTTGGAACAAGTTGGAACAATGAGAGGAGTATGCACTGTCAATCTGGAAACTCGTCAATTCGTCTCCTTAACATACCACCAGGCAGAATTGTCATATGCCAAGTACAATTTTTTTTAAATCTTGAAATATGTACTAATGAAAAAGTAGCAAAACTGTACGTTGTACATTCCGGTAAGTAAGTACACCACACCTCTCGTCGTCCCGTTTACATAGGTACTACAGGTAGGTAGATATACATATATTTCGGTACCGATCGGGAGGAGAATTTTAACTCGCGAGAAATCACGATATAACCACACATACTTGAAAAACACCACATGACCCGACAATATTAACATAATCAAATGCAACGCGTGCCCCCGCAAAGTCTATTTTTGCACGTAGCGGGGTATCCTCAGTTTTTTAACAAATGAATATTTTATCTATTTTTATTTAAACTCCGTTGGTGTTTTGTTTTTATTGTAGCTCTGCCTATGACAACCCTTCGCCTGATGCTAAGCTAGAGTGCTGCTACCACAGAGATATTTCTGCAGAGAGCAGTCGCGTCCGTTATGCCGGCTTGAGACGACGACGAATACTTGGCTACTTTCAAATTGATCCCGAAACGCAACAAGGTCACTTCATATAACCATCATCAGTCTTTCTACCGCTCTTTTATTAATTCCCATATTACATAAATAGAATTGGTATCAACCAGAATTTAGCGAGGTTTGAACATGGGTCTCATTGATTGTGAGTGCATGCATCCTAGCGCAATACCACAACCACTATTGAATTATGAATTATTAGAAATTATAATCACGCTAAATAAAATACTTACATAATTATTAATATAATAGCAGTTATAATAACATAATCGTTTAAGTTCACTTTATAAATAATAAGTATTTTTTTAGAAATTGCATATCTCAACATGATTGCATACGAATTGCGACTGGAGCCACCGTGTAAGCGGTTCTCTAGTTGTCAGTGCTCTCCAGTCAGATCTCCACTGAGCTTATCATCAGGCCAGTCGACATCACATGTCGTGTCATCATAATAAAATTTAAAAAATCAAAATGTGTTTTCCCGAGTTTTATTAATTGCCCCAGCGCCTAAACCGCCCTTATACGCCCAGTACAAGTACAAGACACAGCCCAAAAGATACAGGGCCCATTTGCATGTGTTTTGTTTTTTGTTAGGAGAGCGGCCGTGGCCTAGCGGTAAGACGTGAACTCACGATCGATGACACCCGAGTTCGAACCTCGCTAATTCTGACCGGTACCAATGTAACTTTGTTATATGTACTTTGGTCGCTCATTAAAGAGTGGTAGGCAGACTGATGATGGTTATTTGTCCAGTCTGCCGTCCTGGGGTAGTACCACCACTTTCGAGTTTAACACCCGTGATGTGACTTTGTCGCGTTTCGGGAATAGTTTGAAAGTAGCCAGGTATAACGAGAGGAGTGTGCACTGTCAATCTAAGATGGTACATGCTCGTCTCCTCAAGCCGGCACAGTGGACGCGATTGCTACCTGCACAGGTTTCTCTGTAGTAGCGGTTGTTTCTATTCATGGACCGCACTCTAGCTTTACATCAAGCGGAATGTTGTCACATGCCGAGGTACAATAAAAAAAAATACATTGGACCAAAGCACTGGGCTAAAATCTCTAAAATTGAAGGCACTAATAGTAAAAAAAGTACTCACCGAATGCATATTATTCTTTATTGAATATGGTGGCTGGGGTGGTGGACCTCTTTTGACTTCACTAGGTTGTCTCTTAACTACAGGTCTGGGTCCATCGCGGGGTGACAAAGCTTCAGAGAGCGCAGCGGATATTGCGCTAACATTGCCCGCAGAAGACGGGGGACTTCTCCGTGTCTTTTCTGGGGATGTACGTTGAGGAGGGTGTGTGGGTGGTAATCGTGGTGCTTCTGCTTTTGTTTGGCCATTCAGAGTCGTACCTTCAAAGATAATATATTTTATTTTAATATTAATTTTTTATATTTTTTTACAATAGGTATTTCTTAATTTAATGCTGTTGTGTATTTATTTTAAAGCAGAATTAGAGTTACAGAAGACTCCTGGCATGATTAATTTGTAATACAGAAAAATTTTAAATATTGATTAAATTATAAAAAAATATATTTATTGCATTTCTATATGTAGAGTTGTTTAATACCTTCTGAATATTATAATTAGTAAAATTTAATTACTAAAAAAAATCATTAACTAAGGTTACTTAGTTAATTGTATAGTTAGTACAAAATTATTACAGTTCAAAACTGTAATTTTTAGTTAATATGGAGAACTCAGCTATCAACAACAGGAAACTAAAATCATTACCAAAACAAGCATCAAAACATTTTGGCTTCTTACTTAAAAAAATGTTATCATCATTATTGAATAAGCTTCAAATTGATATCAGATAACATTGATAACAAATTTATTTTACCTGATAATTTTCCCGTTGGCCTCAGCTTTGGCATTCCTCCTGCAAATAGACCTCCTAAACCTGGCGGAGCACTACTACCACCATTCTGAACCACACCACCTCTAATCCCATTATTAACAGGAGCCGGCCCGCTAGAAGCGTTTGACACTTTTCCAGGAATATATGGCCCACTTTTATCCACTGTGACAGCCTTTTTTAACTTTGCTCCTTGTCTTATAGAGTTCAATAGTGCCCCTCTTCCATCAGAACCACTTTTAGAAGAGCCGCTGAACATAGGAGGCGGCGGCGGCCCTGGAGGTGGTGGAGGCCCGGGTGGTGGCGGCGGAGGAGCCATACTGACTTGGTATCATACGCAAACAAAACTTTCCCAAAAGGCCATGAGACGCAATACGATATTTACTTCACAATGTCAATAAACACCTGTCATTTACACATCCTCAGTCGAGACTTCCTACACTTCACCTGAGAGTAATACACAGCACGTCCGACGAATAAACTATATAGCATACCAATTAACATAAAATATCAGAAAACATTGACTTAAAAATTACTCATTATAGGAAGCACGTAGGCACAAACATTTTCACAAATTCAGGCGGTATTGGTTCCGTTCTTGACTTATCTTCAGCCGTCATTATTTATTAACCAAATCTGCATAGATAAATATTTTAGATTTCGCTATTAAAAATAGAAAAAAACACCCTCCCGGGCATACGAGCACACTCAATAGAAATCAGACGAATTGTAGAACATGGCCGACTACAGCTGTCATGTGAAGTATACCAAAGACAATTAAATGATACCAGCATAATAGTATTTATTTTACATTATAATTGAGCATATAGTGTAAAAATAATCGGACGGAGCACAAATCGGACCCGGACGCCCATGATATAAATATACAATATTAATTAGAATCATCAGCGTCCACATTTATAGTTTCGTAATTGGCCAAGTTGGAGTCAACATCACTGGCTTCGCTTACTCCAACTTCCATAGCTTCTAATGCAGCCTTATCAGCAGCAGCTTGTTCTTCAAGTGCTCGGATATTTCTTTCAATAAGAAGTTCCTCCTTATCTTTGCTCATTTTTTCTTTCATATGAATATTATCTTTATAAATTCTTAATTGAGCAGATAAATATTTTATTGGATCAGTAGGTTGATGCAATACTACTGTTGCCAGACATTCACGTAATGCATGACCCACAGTCTGTTTCAAATAAGCTGAGTCTTCTGATACTTGAGCATCATCTCCACATTCTTCAAATATATTCAAGCGACTACGTATTCGTACTAAATTTCCATAACCATCTTGTTCATATTCACTTGTAGAATCAAGTTCACGGTAAATACGTTTCCCTTCCTTATCAAAGAAATAACGACCATAGGAATCATAATAAAATGTAATGCCATCGCGTTCTTCTTTATGTTTCAGTAAGCAACCTGAAGGTCCTAATACATACTCACTAGCGTTTGCATGAGCTTTGTAAATACGCTCCTGCGTTGTTTTGTCGACATAATAACGACCACACTCATCATAGAAGTAAATAAAGTTATCATCATCACTAAGCGGTACCAATTTATTTTCCTCGTTCTGTTGAAACAATGTAACGCTACCGGATTGACGATAGATTTTTCTGCCATGTCTATCTACAAAAAAGGTTCCAAGATCATCTTCAAATTCTTCCTGGACAGAGGCAGCGCTCAATATGGAAATAATAGATTTTCGACCTTTTGGACAACAAAAAACTTTATCCCAAATAACACATAACTCTGTAACCAAACCTTCACGCTCAGATATTGGAAGTAAATGGTTAAAGATTTTAGCTTCATAACAAATACACTCATCAGGTTTACTATCATCTTGTAACTCGATGAAGATTTGCGCCAAAGTGCTCTTGTTTAAAGATTGTAATTTATTTTCCAAATACACCTTTTTGTTGACCAAAGCCAAAGCTGCTGTGGCGCATGGCTTTCCAATTTCCTTTATTGGTTCCCCTAAATCATTAATGATGTCACATATAATACGAGCTTCCAGAGCACACCCACCGCGACTTCGAATCATATCGTCTAAGTCCAGATGCTTTGAATTTATTTCTGTTAAAAAATCATCATTGTTTCTTAAATTAAGGACAATTTGTTTTAACGCTTGTACAAGATCTGACGCAACATTAGAATTTTTCTTTTCAAAATGTTTTGTTGTTAGAACTGATAGTTTATCATTGATTTTGTCAAACCAGTCTAATAAATTGCAAGCTTCAGTTTCCATGTGACAGGTCAATTCGCATTCAGTTGCCAGATTTCTTGCCCAACTCAATTTATCAAGTAAAAGAGCTCTAACCTCCGAATGCATGGCTTCGGTTATTTCCATTTCGAATTCCATATTTCTACCTATTTCACCTTTTAAATACAATTTATAATTATTGATATATCTATGTAGATATTTTAAACGATTATCCAACGTATCTATAGAAAATTTGATGATGTCAAATATTTCTTCATTAGAATATAAATTGATACGCGCCTTAAAGTTTTCTATATCTATGACGCTTTGTAACCATTGCAGGTTAAATTCAACAATAGCGTCTATAATTTCTTCTTTTGGTGCCTTGTCCAGTTTAAATCTTCGTAATTTACAAAGCGTATTAAAGATATAATCGGCGAAATCCTTTTTTGTGACAAATATCACAGGAAATTCGTAGAAATATTTTACCTCAGTTACGATATCAAACAAAAAAGTTATTTCGTGGTCGTCTTTTTCCTCCATGTTGATTATTTATAAATAAATAATAATCAAAATTGGTTAAAATTGACGAATGCGCTAAAAATCGATGACATCAGTGACAATTACACTAACTTCATAATATTTAAAAAAGTGTCTTCTCCATTTGTCCACATGTGCATTTTGAGATTTTACCCTAATTTTATGTTTATTGTTTGTGGTATTTTTAATTTTTTAAATTGTGGCAACACAAACTGTCGCGTCTACGATTTGTTTCCGAAGAGATCGTCGATGACTTTGCGATTATACAAAGGAATAGTAACATATTTGTAGTGTGATTATACGGTTTATGCTGAGCTCATTTTAGTTTAAAGATATACACATACGTACTTTCAACATGGCTGGTGCAATGTTATTCGAAAGATCACAACTCGCGTCGTCGAACAGGGACGAAGACGTCCGCATGACCGATAAAATGGTTAGCACTGGTGATGTGCCCGAAGATGATGAGGAAAACATACGTGCTAAAGAGCAAGGCATCCTAAACCTCGGCGAGAAATATAAGAAAGAAGGAAAAGCCAAGGAACTAGCCGAACTGATTAAAGCCACGAGACCTTTTCTTAGTTTCATAAGTAAAGCCAAAGCGGCAAAATTGGTGCGCTCGCTGGTCGATTTCTTCTTGGATCTGGAAGCTGGTATCGGCATTGAGGTACAATTGTGCAAAGAGTGTATAGATTGGGCCAAAGAGGAGCGCCGAACATTTCTACGACAATCGCTCGAGGCGAGACTCATCGCTCTTTATTATGACACTGGTATGTACACGGAGGCGCTAGACTTAGCTACGGCTTTGCTTAGAGAACTAAAGAAGTTAGATGATAAAAATTTATTAGTAGAAGTGTTGCTCTTGGAGAGTAAAACTTATCATGCACTAAGTAATCTACCAAAAGCGCGCGCCTCACTCACTTCCGCCAGAACTACGGCTAATGCTATATACTGTCCGCCCAAAATGCAGGCAGCACTGGATTTACAATCGGGTATACTGCATGCCGCTGACGAACGGGACTTTAAAACGGCTTACTCATACTTTTATGAAGCTTTTGAAGGATACGACGGAGCTGATAGTCCAAAGGCGCTGACTGGTTTAAAATATATGTTATTGTCTAAAATAATGTTAAATCAGGCCGAAGAAGTGTCAGGACTGTGCGGCAGCAAGACGGCTCTCAAATATGCAGGCAAAGAATTAGAGGCGATGAGGGCCGTAGCGACCGCTTCTCATAAAAGATCATTAGCAGACTTCCAAAGTGCATTGAAATCATATAAGCGTGAGCTGGAGGAGGATTCTGTGGTTCGTGCGCATTTAGGTTCTCTATATGATACGATGTTGGAGCAGAATCTTTGCCGCATTATAGAACCTTATATGAGAGTGCAAGTAGATCATGTAGCCAAGTCCATACGTCTGCCTGTTATGCAAGTTGAGAAGAAGCTGTCACAGATGATATTGGACAAGAAACTGAATGGTATCCTGGATCAGGGCGAGGGTGTGCTTATTGTTTACGATGAATGCTCTGTGGAGCGCACGTACGAGATTGTGCTGGAGACCATACATCACATGAGTAAAGTAGTTGACACCCTCTACCAGAAAGCTAAAAAATTATCATAGGCCGTAGTCTGTAAATTAATTGTAACTAAATATAAATAAAACTAACAAATTTCATTGTTGAGATAATTATTTATCAATTCTAAATTGCATATTTTTTTACCTCACTGGTGTAAATTTATGACAGAAACAAATTATAATAATTTTTTTAAATCCAACCTAAAATGATAACAGTTCTAACATGTTTTAACTAAATCTAGAAAAAAATTATATTCTGTTTTATTGAGAAAAATAAATGAAAATGTTCACCACATGTGTTGTTTTTATTAGTCATACCGTTTATTTAGCAAGTCACGCAGTGATGTTTATTTCTACCTTTTGGCGCGTGCTTTCGGGAGACTACAAGGTTATAACATTAACTTTCATATGTACTACGTTAATTTCTTTTCAAATACAGATGTATCCACGTTTTCTACAGATAAGATTACAACAGAAGTAATAAATTAATATTATTGTATTTCCTATTTTCATTAATATTCAAACATGCTGACATACACATGCCCTTTGCCACATTTACATTTTCCCGCGCATTTACTAGTCTCATGACCTTGTTTCTTCACAATTATGACCTCACGGCGTGAGGCCTACGCACCAAATACGGGACTCGTTCATAGGTTTTAAGTCCATAAAACGAGCTAGTTTGCTTTTGCAACGCAGAATCTGTTTATTTTACTAACTGCAATTGGCATTTTTTTTATTGTAGCTCGACATGTGACAACACTCCGCCTGATGTAAAGCTAGAGTGCGGTCCATGAATGGAAACAACTGCTACCACAGAGAAATCTCTACAGGCTGCAGTCGCCTCCACTATGCCGGCTCGAGGAGACGAGCATGTACCATCTAGATTGACAGTGCACACTCCTCTCTTATACCTGGCTACTTTCAAACTATCCCCGAAACGCGACAAGGTCACTTCACGGGTGTTACATTAATTAAAAAATGACTACTTGGACTATTTTCGGTTTAATTTATTAACGCTGGGTTTGAATGAATAAAATTATACATGTTTTGCACTATTAATAATTTATTATTACTTAAACTACCTAAGGCCCTGTCCACTACGCCTCTCTTCCCTTCTCTGCTTTGGTGGATACTGGGCCTAATTGATAATACTATTGTATTATTATCACATTAAAAAGTCACATTTATTAAATTGCATTGTTTTCTCTATTAAACTTCTCAGTGTCATCAGCTACATCCCATCTCGGATTCCAGTACCCTGGCGGAGTTGCTGGTCTGGCTGGATTATTACGACCGCGGTGTTTAGAGCATTCTGTCATCAACTTCTGCAGCATTACCGGATTGTCTTTATACAGAATATCATAGAACTGTAAAATAAATAACAGTTTAGTATTTATATACCTCAAAGCTTCGATTCTAGGATTTATAAAAAATTAAAACTATTAAACATTGAAAATTACTTGGGTATTTCAATGCAATTTTTCACGTTTTCCATGTGAGCGTTATAGATATAGACAGAGGTTTCCAGAAGAGTGGTGTTTTAGTCGGTATGCCAACGCTAAGCTGGAGGTCCGATATAACCCTAGTACCAGGACATTGGTAAAGGGGATTAATGAAAAAAATTCCGTCACTACAAATAGAAAATTTTATGGTTCTGTTTAACCATGTAAGATTTTGACGTATTTTACGAGAGACTAAGTAAAAAGGGGGTGGTCTAACTCTAATCTACGGCTTGACTGTTATATAAAATAATATAAAAGTAATGTTTAAAATGTAAATTATATAGTTTAAAAATATATTACATTTTTGCATTTTTCACAACTCCAACCTGGTAATGCCAGTTTTTCAGACTTTTTACGGATAGTCGCTTCTTTGTACAATGGTTCATGTTTTTCTTGTTTAATACTGAAAGAAATATTCTACACAGTCAACATTCAGCGTTAGGCAGACTAATGATAGTCATTAGCCCGATCTGCCGTCCTGGAGTTGTACCATCACTTTTGTGAGGTGACCTAGTCGCGTTTCGGATCAATTTGGAAGTAGCTGGTATTAATTTGTCTCCGCAATAGCATAGCGGAGACGACATCTACCTGCAGTCATTTCTAGCGTAACATCTGGCGTAGTACATACACAGACTACTATAAAACACTGCCACAAACTTCAACTTTTTTTTTAGGTAGAAAATGTCTTTAAGCTTTAAGCTCGCCTTTGTACACTTGTTATTATTTTTTTGTGCAATAAATAATTTTATTATTATTAGTTTTTATCACTCACATTTTACTTAGAATACTTTTCTCTTTTAGTGCTCTATTTTGCGGCAATAATAACATACTTTCACAATAGTCTTGACTCAAATTATCAGCGTTTATATTCTCTATTAGTGGACTTTTTGATGGGCTGCAAATAAAACATTTTAAATCATATTATAGAGTGGTATTAACCCAGTCTGCCCTCCTGGGATAGTACCACCACTTTGATAGAGAAGTCTGGAGCGACTGTGGTAGATTTAGTACACACAAGTCGCAATCATCTTTTATTAAAAAAAAAACTTCGACTGGTACCAATAAAAAAATTAGTTCTCTCAGCTTAACGCCCTAAGTTTTGCAAGCCAGGCCGCTAAGGTTGAGACGCCTAGAACATTTAATAGGATGGAGTTTAATTTTTTTGCGCCATATTGGCTTACTGGCTGCAAAAATGACTTCGTGTAACGCAGGCATAATACCAGCCTTCGACCAATGGTAATGAGTGAGAAATGGCTGAGTGGAACTGAGTAAAACAGTTTGAACTTGTTCAGTCTGCGCCGCCCACTCTTTCAGTGGAAGCAGGACACCTGCGTGTTTGCTGAGCGTGGTGACCCGTGTCGGAGGAGGAGGGGATCCTGGTGGTTGAGACGGCAATGCCAGTCAACACACCACTCTTCCCAAATTCTCTCAAGGTCGCAGTCTAGCCAGGCTGTGATCAGTAACTCCTGTTGGACGGTCGTCATCTAAGGGTGGTGACCGGTTGACAGGGGATCATGTCGGCTGGTGGGAGGGGGCCGCAGGCGGTGTTGCATGATTGTCCACATGTGAGATTTAGCCTCGCCCACAGCCACTGGGACCTTACCATTGTGAGCTTAATAGTCATTACGGAGCCCATTCCGCTAGGAGTGGAAAGCCTCCATGAGGGTAGGTATTTGCGAGTATATAAAAACAGAATAAATAATATATATTACCTAATAATTACTATATTTTTCTCTACAACATTCATCTTCACATCACTTCCTATATCGAAGCTATCACAAAACGTTTCATCTATATCTCTAACTTGATCTAGTGGACTTGTTCTTAATCTGAAATTAGTAATACATTTCGGGATCAGCTTGGAAGTAGTCAGGTATAAATTTAATAGATATTGTCTTTTTTTTTTATTGTAGCTCGGCATGTGACAACACTCCGCCTGATGTAAAGCTACAGTGCGGTCCATGAATGGAAACAACTGCTACTACAGAGAAACCTGTGCGGGCAGCAGTCGCCTCCACTATACTCGACAAAAAAATTGTGGGCCCATTTTTCTTAGGCGAATAGGCACTTTCCTTTTAAATCTACGTGAGGTTTAGAGAAAAATTTATATGTTATAATTATTACCTATCGCTTATTGGGTGTAATAAATTAATTGATTGATCAGCTGTATCCTGTTCTAATGTAATTGGAGTAATATTCTCTCTATCTTTCTTCAGTGCTAATTTAGATTTTGGTTTTTTTAGTTTACATGGACTGCTAACTGTTTCGAATGATTTATATCTGAAAATAAAGTTTTAAAAGTAGTAGGTAGACTGATGATGGTTATTATTTATGGTGCACTTCTGGAAGAGTAGCACGTAGCACTTTAAGAGCGGCCGTGGTCTAGCAGTAAGACGCGTGAACTCACGATCGATGAGACCAGTGTTCGAACCTCGCTAAAGACCAGTACCAATGTAACTTTGTTATATGTACTTTGGTCGCTCAGTGTCTATAGGCACTATTAAAGAGTGGTAGGCAGACTGATGATGGTTATTAGCCCAGTCTGCCGTCCTGGGGAAGTACCGTCACTTTCGAATGTAACACCTGTGAAGTGACTTTGTCGCGTTTCGGGAACAGAAAGTAGCCAGGTATAACGAGAGGAGTGTGCACTGTCAATCTAAGATGGTACATTCTCGTCTCCTCAAGCCGACATAGTGGAGGCGACTGCTGCCTGCACAGGTTTCTCTGTAGTAGCAGTTGTTTCCATTCATGGACCGCACTCTAGCTTTACATCAGGCGGAGTGTTGTCGCATGCCGAGCTACAATAATTTTTTTAAAAAAAAACCACCCGTGAAGTAACCTCTGGCTAAAGTCAAAAGCCAATCTACAGTTATCGAATATCTTGATCAAATTAACAACAAATATAGGATTTAACGTTTCACTGTCACCTAAGTGATAACAAAACGTCAAATCCCATATAATAATAATAAATTCTTTATTGCATTTAACACAGTTAAAGAAATACAAAATCATAAATAAGTTACTGCAATTGGCGGTCTTATCACTAAAAGCAATTTCTTCCAGACAACCAATTGATATTAAATAAATTGTAAGGAAAAGAGAAAAGCGGGTAATGCAGTCAAGAAGTACCTAATATTAAATAATCTAAAATTAGTTATAATAAAGATATAAATAATAATATAATAGTAACATACTATACTATACAATACAATAAAATACATACATATACACATTATAAATACATACATATATATTACATAAATACCTAATTCAGAAAGATAAATAGAGAGATTTAAGTTTAGATTTAAAGATCGGGAGAGAAGGTGAAGATTTAATAGACGTTGGTAACTCATTCCACATACGTATAGCTTCCACAGTGAAAGAGTTGGAGTAGAAGGATGTAGAATGAGTAGGAATCAGTAGGGTAAGGTTATCAGAAGAACGAAGAGAATAGTCTTTGAAGAGGTGAAGAGACTGGAAACGTTGTTTGAGATAGGACGGAGATGTAGGCTTAAACATATTTAGTTTTCAATTCGATCAAGTGACAACTTTTGACTTTAGCCCCTGGTCGTGTTTCGGGACCAGTTTGTAAGTAGCCAGGTACAACGAGAGGAGTGTGCACTGTCAATCTGGATGGTCTCATCAGCCAGCATAGAGCAGCAACAGCTGCTAGTGGAAATTTATCGGTAGTAGCAGTTGTTTCAGTTTATGGACCGTACACTAACTTTACACCAGGCAAAACTGCTATTTGCGGTTGCAATTTGTTACCATTTCTTTAGTAATAATAATTATTATAATAATTCATAATTTATATATTTTTTAATGTATTTTGTACTTACATATGAGAGAATTCTTGTTTAGATAGACTGGTTGGTGAAGGCAGTATTGTATCTTCATTTTCCATTGATGCTTTTTTTGTATTAAGCTGTCAATTTTTAAACAAGTATAAATTTTCCATCCAGTGCACACTGCTCTCGCTATACCTGGCTACTTCCAAACTGTTTCCAAAACACGATAAGGTCACTTCATGGGTGTTACATTTGGAAGTGGTAGAACTGGCCTCATAACCATCATGTCACCAGGCAGACTCCTTCCACTCAATAATAGTGCCTATAGGCACATAGATACCGGTGAGTGTTTAGTTTGAACTCAGGTCGTATTGATCGTGAGTTCGTGAGTTACCGCTAGACCACGGCCATTCTATAAATTCCTTCCTTAATAACAAGACAATCTATTATTCTTGACTCAAAAACTCTTTGTGTTGCAACAATATTAATGAAATAATTACCTGTAAAGTACTTTTATCATTTTGTGATCGTCTCAGTTCCGTTAACATTGTCAAATCAGCAATACTAGATGCTTTTGTTTTAGCGAATTTTAATCTTAGTTGTTTCATTTTGGCATTCGTTTTAGGTGTCCTTTCTGGCGTTGTTTGTTTAACTATTTTAGATTCTGGCGTTGGCCTAAAAATTTTCAAGGTTTATCAATTAAACAGTCCTGGGGTAGTACCACCATATTCAAGTGTAACATCTGTGAAGTGACCCGGGGTCAGTTTAGAAGCAATCAGATATAAAGAGAACTGCCGACCTAATGGTGCAAGACGGCATAACAGAGACGACTGCATGCCGTCTGCAAAAATTTGTCTGTGGTAGCAGTCATGTCCATTCATTGACCACGCTCTAGGCTAACATCAGGTCATATGCCGAGCTACAATTTAAAAAAGGAGGAAACAAGTCTGCGCGCATTAAAGACTAAACGGCACAGATCTAATAACCATCACTTTGCCTCCCACTTTTTAATCTTTTTGCATTGACTGACCCAAAAATCGCACATACACCAACAATTACAACAATACAGACCTTAATGTATTGTTTAGCCATAAACCCCCTCAATGCCACAGACCTCAGGTTAAGGAACCCTGCTTTAAGTCCTTCTATTTGTACAAAAATGTGTTGTGTAATTTGTCTTTAAATACATTACATTAAAAACAATCAATTATTAGTTTAAATGACATCATAGTTAGTGATTAGTTAATTAAGTTATTTTGTTGTACTATTGTCAATCAATATTTTAAGATTTTTTCCTCATAACATGTCCTAGGTCTTTATTAAAATCGATTAGATTACTTGTGAAGTAAATGACACAAAAAAAGATAATTTTCTGTTCAATTTTCATCGTAATTTAATAATAACAACGCTAATTTGAATATGCCAAACAACCGGGTCAGGGTGGGTTGGTCTCAGGCCTGGTCTTATACTAACTTTTGAACTTACCATTCATTATCAGTTTTCTTTTTCCTGTTCTCTTTGCATCTATTTGTCTTGGACAAAATAGGACTTATTCTACCCATTGGCGTACCTTCAATGTCTGATGAAGAATCATCATCAATAGTAATGGCTTCACTAGATTTTTCAGTTTTAGTTGAGTTATTTTCATCAGAATTACTTTCTAATGGTGTTGAAGATTGATAATCATCATTAATAAGCATGAAAATATTGTTAATTAAATTGAGATCCTTTTTGTCATTAAGTTTTGTTAATAATGAAGCTGAAAGATTTTTAATACAGTATTTTTTTGTGTATATTTTACATAATTAATATAGATCGCATCAAACATTATGGCGTATCGGAAATAAATTAAGAGTAAAGTTTAAAATATGAATAGAACATATAAAAATAAGCTGTGGGTGGATAGCCCGGGAGTGCGCCCTTCCCTCTCACGTTCATTGTGCCCCGTTGAACCTAAATTTGTGTACTGCATAGAGACTTATAAGTTCCGAGACGCCATAAATATATATACTTACCTATAGATTGTATTAAACTTTCTTTACTAGCGATAACTTTTTGTGAATCTTCACAACTTTTACACGGCTGTCTATAAAATAAAAAATAAATTAACCATATAAATATTATATCAAGGTTTCTTAACCTGTACATGGACCCCTAACTACAGAGGGTCCATGGCTACACCTCACATTCTTAAAGATCTATAAAGATCATAGTTTATGAATAAAATAAGTTCCTGTAACACCAGTATTACATTCAAAAGTGGTAGTGCTCCCCACAATGGCAGATTGGGCTAATAACCATCATCAGTCTGCCTACCACTCTTTAATAGTGCCTATAGGCACTGGGCAACCAAAGCACATATAACATAGTTACATTGGTACATGGGTCTCATCGATTGTGTCCTTCAGCTAGGTCATGGCCGCTTTGGGTAATGTAATGATCCAGATCTTCATTTGTATAGTTACAGTACAAAATAGACATAACACATTCCTTAGATACACAGATACAAGAGGACCATGGGCTATCTTTTAGAGTAGGGACCTTAAAACTTTGAGATACTTCTAGTGGATTGGGTTAAATTGGTCCCCGCTAGAGTTCAAACGCGGTACCAAAGGTTCTCAGACACTTAAAACTAATTTTAGAATTACTTTTAATATACAAATACATTTAATTGCCAGAATCCTTTTGCCTGTTACAAAAAGGTTAAGTTTAGGATTGTACGCAGAAATCCTTCTATCTATTACAAATAAGTTAGGTTAAGGTTTATTCCACAATTTATAGTTTCCATTATAGTTAATAACTTGTATTCGCGACTCAGAACTGTAGACGCAACATACAGAAGGGGGTTTAACAATATTTATAAATTATAATCAATTAAAAGCAAAATTTACCTCTTGCACTCTTCTAATTGTAACTTATATTTATCCAACTCTGTTTCAATTGCATAGTACTCTTCTATCGCATCTGTTAATTAATTATTTTTATTAACAATATATTTACGCCAACAAAATAAAGGCCATTCCGACAATACATACCTTTGAAAACAGTTAAAGTATCGTTAAAACAACTTATTAAAGTTTTAAACTTTGCACTTTTTATTTTATTAATAGAAATTGAGTGTAAAGAAGGGGAAAACATTTTTAATACATGGACCCCAGTAATTTACAACAGATTTACATTTTCATGTGTCAAAAACACAGACTATATAGTCAAAAACTAATTTGAAAGCACCACACCACAGAGTACTTTATTTATAACGCAACCACAGAAATGCAACTGAAGGGAGTAGTGTTTTTAATTTATAAACTCACGGCGCGCGTAAAGTGTATAGCTCCACTAATAGGATCGCTTCATTTGACCTTGGCGGTCATTTAACGTCAATACTACATATTTAATGTTGCCTGATTGGCGAAAAAATCACCACTCCATACCACCCACAACTCGGAGGACCAATATGAATTTACAATTACATTTTACGTTTTCTCGGCGTAATGTATTTCGCCACAGCATCTATATTGTCTGTGCTTTTTTTTGTTCTATATGGCGTTAACAATTTGCCAGTGTCAAAGTAAATATTTTTGCATTAAGTTAATAATATTATTTATGCATCACGAGTCATTCATTCATCACACTAAACAGTCAGGTCAAGTCTCAGTCAAGTCAAAAATTGCTCCAGTAAAGTGGTAGAATCTATACTAAAACTTCCTACAGAGTTTTGGAGGGAAAATGGAAACACAGGTTCTCTTCTTTTGAATTGTTTGACCACACTCACGCACGTTCACGAACACTTAATGGTTAATAATCCACCATTATTACACATTAACACTCGAAGAAACACAAGTTTAGGAAAATAATTCAAAACAGATAAACTGACGTCTCAAGATGGCCGCCAAAAAAATATTATTTTGACGGCGCACCGCGGCATTGCCACAGGTAAAAAAATATATAAAGCAATCTTATTGGTGGAGAACATAGACTTTACGCCGTGACATCGTAAATGTAGACTTATACTCGACTTGACAGATTTATACCCATACTTTGACAGATTCTCGCTTCTTTTCAATTTCGCTTCACATTGTTGTGGTTTTTATTTGTCGTTTTTAGCAATTAATTTTCTAATTTTCAGGGACTACAGTAATACCTAGTGCATATAATTATCTGTGAGTTACATATGATCTATATAGTCGGTGATTAGAAAATGGAAGACGAAGATGTAATCTTAGTTGTTGTGGAACCAAAAGCTGGAAAAACCGATCCTGAGCCTGAATACTTAGAAAATGTCGATGTTAATGGTATTTATAATATTTTTACAATCAACAAAAAATTATAGCAGTCCGATACACTATAATATTGTGAACTTATTTGCATTTGCAATATATTGAATGAAAGATAAACGCATTTTTTACAGATTATTTGCCACAGTTAAAGACAAATAAGAAGGTTCATGTTAATAGTTCTTCTGGTACAGATGCAAAATCAGAAGTCATAGAATATTTAAATTCTAAAGATGACAATGGAGGTTACAAGCCTAATATTTTAACAAAAAAAAGTGCAAAAAAGTCTATTGCTAATACTCGAAAAAGGATAATTGGGGGCAAGAGTAAAACATTTAGAGTCAATGAGATATGTGAAATCAATCCTGAGTTGAAGAAGAATGAGACTCCAGAAGTTGCAGAATATTTAAATTCTAATAATGAAGATGATGAAGGTTGCATACCTAATAAATCGACAAAGAAACTCAAAAGTCCAAAAATTCCTAATAAACGAAAAAGGTTTATTCTTGGCAAGGATATTAATTCTGAGTTGAAGACGGATGAGACTTCGGAAGTTGCAGAATATTTAAATTCTAATAATGAAGATGATGATGATGATGAAGGTTACAAAGCTAAAAAATTAACAAAGAAACTCAAAAGTCCTAATAGACAAAAAAGATTTATTGTTGACAAGAATAAAACATTTAGAGTTAATGAAATATGTAAGAATAATCCTGAGTTGAAGACGGATGAGACTTCGGAAGTTGCAGAATATTTAAATTCTAATAATGAAGATGATGATGATGAAGAAGGTTACAAAGCTAAAAAATCAACAAAGAAACTCAAAAGTCCAAATAGACAAAAAAGGTTTATTGGTCACAAGGATAAAACATTTAAGGCCAATGAGATGTGTCAAATCAATGATGACTTGAATAAAGAACTTGCAGAACTTATAAATTCTAATAATGATGATGACATTGACGATGATGACTACAAACCTAGTAAATCAACAAAGAAACTCAAAAATAAAAAGAAAACCATTCCTAATAGACAAAATAAGTATGTTGGTGTCATCAAGGATTACACATCTAGAGTTGATGAGATATTGCAACTCAATCCAGAACTGAAGAAGGATGATACTGCATTGATTACATTTATAGTTCAAGAAATGCAAAATTTAGAGGTCCCGCCTCTTGGTCCTGATTGTTATGATACATTACCTGGGAATATTTTTCAGTAAGTTTTCGAAATACAGTGTAAAGGAGAATGCCCATTTTTGAGCCCACATGATACCTAATAGTATGGTAACAAAACAATACTCTAAAATCTTATTTTTTTATTAATTTATTTCAATTATATCAACACATCAATTACCAATCAATAGACAATGTTTAATTACATAAAAAACAGATATCTTTAAGTATTAAAGCATTTAATATAATTATAACCTCAAATATTGCATCAGAAAACATCTAATTACTCAATAACCCGGGTGAAAAATTAAAAACTGATTAGTAAGAAGGAAGAGATTTATTTTTCTACAAAATTAACTAAAAATCATCGACAAACTCGAGAAAAAAATTGTGGGCCCATTTTTCTTAGGTGAATGGGCATTCTCCTTTTTGTCACTAGTTCTTAGACCAATATTTTTAGTCACATTTGTTTTATCAATTAAGAGTGCCCTCAATCACACGTCCCCAGGCACGTATCTAGTTGGCCATTGCTTGATTCCATTTAAATGGCAATGACATTGATTTGTTAAATAAATAGCAATCCTTGTTAGCAATATCTTAAGCTCCATTCCCCACTAACTTCATTTAAATTGTAGCATGTGAGTACAAAGGAGAATGCCCTGGGCCCACATCTAATAATTTGTTAGGAAAACAATACACGCAAAACGAGCGGCCATGGCTGCTCAATTGCGGAGAACGAGCCTGCGGGAAATCTACAATCTAAGAAAACAATATTCTAAAATAATACCTTATTTTTTAACTAATTTATATCAATTATATAAAAACACCGTTTACCAATCAATAGACAATGTTCAATTAGATAAAAAACAAATATCATCAATTATTAAAGCATTTAATATAATAATAACCTCAAATATTGCATCAGAAAAAATCTAATTGCTCAAAAATCCTGGTAAAAATTTTAAAACTGATTGGTTATTACCAAGTAGATTTATTTTTCTACAAAATTAACTAAAAATCATCGACAAACTCGAGAAAAAAACTGTGGGCCCATTTTTCTTAGGCGAATGGGCATTCTCCTTTCATGATTGAAATTATTACAGCTGCAATGACTGCAAAATTACAAGATCAAGTAAGGGTGATATTGAGAGACATTGGCAAGAGTATCATGGACCGAGATATTTGTTTTGTATGGCATGTGGGGCTGATTTTAGAAGGTATTACCATTCACAGTTTACGTCTTTATTATGATACGGATCCACTTGCGTTAGCGTTAATGGTTACGTTCAACTGCGCGCTAAAAATTACGGTATTGGTTCCGCCCAAGTTAGCATTTAACGTGTAATGCCGTTAAAGTCTTTATCGCATTAATTATTGCATTAATTAACGCTTGCGCAAGTGGAGCATTACAATTAAAAATGTGTCAATACTTATCTGTTATTTTTTAAATAAACTTTTAACATAATGAAATATTTATATTTTTACTATTATTCAATTTTTTTTAAGCTGAGATGAAGCAAGGGTCGAACCTATGTCCTCTACTATTGACGGGTTCAATTTCCCTGTACGTTTTAAGTGTAGTATACCTAATTCTTTTTGTAATTTTCCATCTCTAGTGTTTTCAACGAATGCAATGTTAAAATCAAATACGTGTATTTTTCCAGCAAAACGAACCTCTTCCGGCATGAAAAAAAATGCAAAGCACCAAAGGCTGGTTATGTGCGTAAAGCTAGAGCCGTTTATGTAACGAACCAGTCAAAAGGTCGGAGGAAAGACCATCCAAATATTGATGTACCCCGCAAGAATCACCGTTGTGACATCTGCCACGCCAACTTCTCAATAAAGTCTTCTCTAGTCTGTCATAAGAAGAAGCACGAGCCATCAAACTTGACATTGCCCGAACATGTTAGAATCATGCATAGTATAGGACGAAAATTTATTTGTAGAATTTGTGCTAAGGCTTATAGAAGCGCTAGTTCTTTGTATGTAAGTGATTATTGATTTTTTAATATATTATTACTATTATTTTAATGCCTGTACTAAGATAGGCCACGGGGTGACCAAAGCAGCCAGTCAAAATTTGAGGTTTGAACTGCTAGACCACGGCCGCTCACTTCGCAAACTAGGTTTAACTGGCATACTAAGCGACAGCGTTCTGCTTTCCTCGTGTTGCAGTCTGGCAATGTCTTACTATTTTTGTCTCCTGTGCATTAGTATCAGTACTGTAAGTGTGTGGGTGACAGTGTTTAGTTGTGTGTGTAACTCCTTTCTGCAACACTATCTGTCACAGTAAGGACATTCAGCGTTTGTTGTGGATGGCAGCATGTCCAGTGACATGTTCTTGTCAATATCAGTGGAGGAGCTCCTTAACATCATCCAGATTTGGGATATGCGAGGTTTCCTTTTCCTTCTTTGTTCTCTAGTTTTTCTAAAATCTAAGGGTGTGTCTCGGTTGTTGTTTAACCCTAAACTGATATCCTTCATGGCTAATTTTTAAACTTTTTTTTTAGAAACATAAATGGAAGCATCTAAATGAAAAGTTTATATGTGATCACTGCGGTTGTACATGTACCAATAAAGTGACTTTTATACAACATTTAAAATTGCACAGTAAGTATATAAACATAATGTTTTTTTTAAATAAAATAGATTTTAATTGATTACTATTTAGATATTACACTAAATTAAAAAAATATATATTGTTATTCGGCATATGACACTGCCTGATGTAAAGCTTAAATGGAAACAACTGCTACTATAGAGAAATCTCTATGAGCAGCAGTCGCCTCCGCTATGCCTGCTATCTAGATTGACAGTGCAGATTCCTCACGCTATACCTAGCTACTTTCAAACTGCTCCCGAAACACGACAAGGGCAGTGGTGTTACTACCGCAGGACAGCAGACTGCGCTAATAGCCATCATCAGTCTGTATAAAAAACCCTCAAAGGATAACAATGTCAATTTTTAGACTCGCTTGATATGTTGGTCAGTTGGACAAATAATTATTCTAATATTTGATATTTATTTTTGTAGCACCTCGGTACGAATGTACACGATGCCCATTAAAGTTTGGTTACAAAGCAGCTTTGAAATTTCATGTACAACGGGAACATTTGGGTTTACCACCACCTTACTTATGTACAATATGTTCTAAAAGGTGTGTATAAAGCATTTTTTTTCGCAAGCAAGGCCCACAGAGGGTGGTTATCGGAGTGCTTATTGGTCGGTCAGGCTAAAAAAAGCTGGAGGCAATTACAATTTTAATTTACTTGAATTAAATATTCAAAAGTGGAATGCCCATTTTTGGGCCTACTTGATACCTAATAGTTTGGTAACACAACAATATTGTAAAGTAATATGTTTTTTATTAATTCATTTTAATTATATCAATACATAATTTATCAATCAATAGACAATGTTTAAATACATATAAAACAGATATCATCAATTATTATAACATTTAAAATAATAATAACCTCAAGTATTGCATCAGAAAACATCTAATTACTCAATGACCTGGGTGAAAAAATTAAAACTGGCTGATAATGAGGAATGTAGATTTATTTTTCTACAAAATTAACTAAAAATCTGCGACAAACTCGAGAAAAAAATTGTGGGCCCATTTGTCTTAGGCGAATGGGCATTCTCCTTTGTGGATGAGACGGGCAGACCCCATTACTTCTGCGGGATCAGGACTTTTGACTACACCGCTGAACAGATTTCCTTTTTTTTTATTGTAGCTCGACATGCGGCAACACTCCGCCTGATGTAAAGCTAGAGTGCGGTCCACAAATGTCTGGTGTTGAATTGGTGGATGTGTTGAATGTATTGACATTTTTGTTTGCAGGTTTTGCCACGACCGTAATCTCAAACATCACATGAAAACTATTCATAATATTGTTGTTATTACTCGTCAGGTCTGTATATGTTTTTTTTTTGTTTCATATGGCATTATAACAATTTGCCAGTGTCAAAGTAAACATTTTTGCATTAAGTAAATAATATTATGCATCACGAGTCATTCATTCAACATGCTAAACAGTCAGGTCAAGTCTCAGTCAAGTCAAAAATTGCTCCAGTAAAGTGGTAGAATCTTTACTGAAACTTCCTACGGAGTTTTGGAGGGAAAATGGAAACACTGTTTCTTTTCTTTTGAATTGTTTGCCCACACTCACACACGTTCACGAACACTTAATGGTTAATAATCCACCATTATTATACATTAACACTCGAAGAAACACAAGTTTAGGAAAATAATTCAAGACAGATTGTAATTCAAGAACATCTACTGCGCGTCCCAAGGTCAGCGTTCTTGATCCATGGTGCGTACTATAATAAGTTTGTTTATTCCACAGATGTTGATAAAATCATTAACAAAGAAGCAAATCGAGAACGCAATGTTTATGAACAAAGTAGAAATGTTAAAATCGCATATAACTGAAATGCATGGCGTCGGAAATGACCCCGATGACTTTAAAATTGAAACAGTTCCAATAGAGTTTGGTAATACAGACAATCAAGATAATAAAAATGACATTGTTAAAATGATTGTCTTAGATGATGGGGGAGTTAATAATTTGACGAAAATCATCGAAGACTACGATAAAAAAACTGACAAGTCTAACATAATTGTCGTTCAAGATGGGAAAATCTTGGATCTTAATGAGGAAATGTCGGAGTATGTTGAAGAATCGTTTCTGTTTGTTGACAAGAAACAAGATAAAACTGTATCATAAAGCTTAAAAAAGAATTGTTTTTTCTTTGTGAGAATAGGGTTGCCAACATCCATATATACAACTAGCTAAGCAATAACGCTCCCAGTGTGACGCGAGTGATGACCGCAGTCACTTGTATTTTTTCTGTCGGCTAGTATTTGATTTGACGGCAACATTGTCGAATCGTTTGAAGCCGCTCCTCTAGTATACTACAATGGTTGCAAACATGTTTTTCTTTCAGGTTATGGTATTTTATGGAAAAGTAAAAGAAGTCTGCAATTTTAGTGACTTCAACAGTATATTATAGGATGCATACTTAAAATATAGTATAATACTACAGCAAGGTTGGCAACCCTATGTAGGGAGTAGGGATGTTGCGGATGCGGATTTTAAGAGGCTCACATCCGCGGATGCGGATGCGGATCTGTACAAAAAACTGTGGGTAAAAAAATTAAAAGACAGAACTATCCTTTCTTTGTTTAAAAGTAATGAGTGAATTATTATTATTATTAACCGACTTCAAAAGGAGGAGGTTATCAATTTGTCGTGTATTTTTTTTTTGTGGCGATGTTCCCTCATATCTCCGCCGTTTGTGAACCGATTTTGATGATTCTTTTTTGTTTGATAAAGTATGTCTCGGGATTTAGTAATACTTAATAGTACTTACATACGTAAACAACACAGTTACATGTACGCGATTCAGCGTTAACAGATTTTTTTTTTGCCAAGTCGGGATTTCGAATCTTTTTGAGTGAAAAAAAGCGGTATTCTTCTTCGAAAGCGGAATATAGTAAAAAAATATATAATCAGAAGTGTTTAAATATGTATCTTTTATTTGAGTTTTAAATTACGTTTAATAGATAGTAAAAATACCCATAGAAAATGTTTTTTAATAAAAATATGATATTTTAAATCAGATTTACCCTATCGTTAGGTAGTTGAGTCTTCTTATTTGTTTCTGAAATCTTCGGTTTGCATAACAAACCGTTATAAACATATACTCAGATAGAATTAGCTTTCTGGCCCAGAAATTCCTATTGGACGGGATTTTTTTTTTGTATAGATCAGTGTCAGGAATTGATACCAATAAAATTTATAAGTGAATATTGGGCGCTAAGATGCCAAAAACATGGTAAAAGTGGTAAAAACCAGTTTTTCGCTTCTAGAGGAAAAACTACAGCTCGGACAAAAAAAATTTAATGTAACAAATGCGCGCAATAAAAAAACAAAGAGAATGAGCCTCGGTAGAGCAAAATCGGTCCAAAGGCGCCGCAGCGCTACCTCGCGCGCAAAAAGTACCTGAACTTCATAGATTATTTAAACAACTTTATTCTTTGTCAAGTTATTTGGAAATTTGTAGTTCAACTCCTCCTTAATGCATAGGATCCGAAATTATAACGTTTTTCGAAAATTAAAATACCCTCCCAGTCGATTTAAAAAAAGGTTACTCTTTGCAAAAGTCGACGGTTTGCAAAAAGTTTACAACATTTTCATCTGATAATTTAACTGTAGTTAGAGGACCACAAAACTGACAGCATATTCTAATTTCAACTCTCCATCACTTTCAGAACGCGAGTTATTGAATTTTTTTTTATTATTTAATTTCTGGACCGATTTTGTTCTACCGGGGCTCATTCTCTTTGTTTTTTTATTGCGCGTATTTGTTGCATTTAGCTTTTTTTTGTCCGAGCTATAGTTTTTCCTCTAGAAGCGAAAAACTGGTTTTTACCAGTTTTACCTTTTTTTTGGCACTTTAGCGCCCAATATTCACTTATAAATTTTATTGGTATCAATTCCTGACACTTTAATCTATACAAAAAAAAAATCGTCCAATAGTAATTTTCTGTTCTTTTTAAGAATTTCTGCTAATTCTATATGAGTAATACAAATTTGACAGATCGTAAACGATAGTTATATCAAAATGTATAGGGAATGTGTCCGTTAGAAAAATGTGGTGTTTCAAATAATAGTCTGAAGAGTGAGTCACAATTTGTACTCTTTATACACAGTTTACAGTAAGCTTTATACTTATCCGACGTCACAATACACACACAAGTCCGAGAAGCGGGACTGAACCTGTCCCGCACGGGACATTGAATTTTGATTTAACCTTTCTTTTTAACCTAACTCCTTTCTTTCTTGTCGCGACCTGTTACACATTCGCATCCGCATTAGCTCCGCATCGATTTATGCGGATGCGGATGCGGATGTCTAAATCGATGCGGATGCTCCGCATATGCGGATGCGGATGCGAATATTCGCAACATCCCTAGTAGGGAGTATATAATAAAAAATGAATTATGGACAGTATTGTTTTTGTGTATACTTTTAATTATTTTTTAAAATTGGGGATAAAATTTTTATTTTTATTAATTTTGGCCGAAGTTAATTTCTAAGTGAGGTTATATCGTTAAAATAATCTGTAAAATTAGATGAAACCAGAATTTAAGTAGTGTTTAGTGAATATCTTAGTTTGAATATACGATGTTATATGTATATCTATATTAACTTATATGGTAAATAGTAATTAGTTCTTAGTTATTCTTAAATATATGTTCATTAATAATATTGCATTTTATTGTATGAGTAATTTACTTTTACTATGAAATATATTTCTTTATTCTAAAGATTTACTTATTTGGTACTGGCTATTGTTAATGGTTCCATATTGGTAGTTTGAAACGAGGAGCTGCCTAGCCGGGGGAGACTGTGCAAGAACATTATTTATTTATTTAAAATACACATGCATTGTTAAATTATGCGAAGAAAATGTGTGGCAGCGCCGACCAGTGCACGTCAGCATTTAATAGTTTTTAGAAGAGGTAAATTGTATGAGAGAACGTAAGGAATATTTCAAACGGTGATAGAATTTTTCGAGGAGTATGTAAAGGCTCTTATACTCCTTAGTGTTTTTAAGCATCTGCAAACTCTTATCCTATACGTCGT
This sequence comes from Tinea pellionella, assembly GCA_948150575.1. NCBI lineage: Eukaryota > Metazoa > Arthropoda > Insecta > Lepidoptera > Tineidae > Tinea > Tinea pellionella. The sequence goes on from OX411258.1 coordinate 1,299,400, forward strand.
TATCGTCATACACAAATTCACATTGAACCATAGCATTGAATGCACCGAGTACTGCATTCAATTAATAGAAATCGAAATGCTTTGCCCATCACTAGTCGATTGTCAATTATTTTTTCGGCGCACTGTGGGCAACGCCAACGCTCAAACTAAAGCACGGATTTAGCCATTTTGTTCCTTGTTATGTTATTTGCTTTTCCGAAAGGATTTGCGAAGGTTAGTGCACATATTAATTATTGTATTTAACATTTTTAAATATAAGTAGTCAGCACTTATCGCCTGTATGGTCAATGTCTCGCACGTTTACATCTTGGAGGCTTATGTCCATTTGCACCATATGACTTAACTATTACTGTCACGTTAAAGTAATGGTTAAAGTTAAAATTGGTTTGCTTCAAAAAAAATCTGTCCCATTTGACGATTACTTTAACCTTAACCGTTACTGGCGAATTTCGGCCGGTCAAAGTTAAAGTAATAGTTAAATCAATGTCGCTAACGTCAAATCTTTGAAAAGCCGCTCTTGTTTGTATTGAGAGAATTCATTTACACCAGCAACCCTTTTAACTATAACGAATTAATTTACACGATGGTGCAACGCGCGTGGAGTAAAAGTAAAGGTAACTGTCAAAGTTAAAGTTAAAGTAACAGTCAAAGTTACTTTAACCGGCCATCTCTGGTGCAAACCACCCTTAGATGATGGAATAAATTTTTTAAATAAGAAAGATGGCGTCTATTTAACTTTTTTTCGACCGCGACCTTTGCCTCAGTTATTGATAATAATAAAAATTTAGAAGAACGCGGGCGGGCACAACGCAAAATTAAAATGATTTGATTCGTGATTTCATATAGAATGTATAATTTTCTTTTTAAACTAAAACATAACACTTGTAGGTTAGATACAGAATTCATTAGCAATGGATGAATCGGCAGATAAAGGCGACGAGGTGATTGTTATTGTCGTGAATGAGGATGATGACGATAATAATGTTGAACAACTTGTCGATCCCAGTGAAATTAAATCAGAACCTATGTGCGGTGTTGATAACGAACAATTACAAGAACTCCACGAATTATTACAACAACGTAAGTATTTTCACAAATTCAAAAGTTTAATTTTGCAGATAAGTTTGTGCCTACCTACTATCATATAAACATTGAACTGTTTATGGAAACTTCCATCTGATCATCCATCAAACCAGCAGTTGGAAAGGCAGCCAACAGAAAGATAGGGCAAAGCAATTTCGATGTGGTCACTAAAGGTGCTGACAGCAGCGGTGACTGGACATGGGTTCTGTTCCCACCTTAGCTCAGCTTATTTATTTATTTTATTTTAGCTCGGCATGTGACAACACTCCGTCTGATGTAAAGCCAGAGTGCGGTCCATGAATGGAAACAACTGCTACTACGGAGAAACCTGTGCGGGCAGCAGTCGCCTCCACTATGCCGGCTCGAGGAGACGAGCATGTACCATCTTAGATTGACAGTGCACACTCCTCTCGTTATACTTGGCTACTTTCAAACTATTCCTGAAACGCGACAAGGTCACTTCACGGGTGTTACAATTGAAAGTGGTGGTACTACCCCAAGACGACAGACTGGACAAATAACCATCATCAGTCTGCCTACCACTCTTTAATAGTGCCTATATGCACTGAGCGACCAAAGTACATATAACAAAGTTACATTGGTACCGGTCAGAATTAGCGAGGTTTGAAAACGGGTGTCATCGATCGTGAGTTCACGTGTCTTACCGCTAGACCACAGCCGCTCAAATTTATTCTCTTATTGATTTGTTTTTCTGCTAATATGATAATTATTTTAATGGAAATTCACAGATGTTGAATTTATTAAAACTGAGGTACCCATCGAGAATGATGAAGATGATCTCTATCAACCTGAACAGGATTTCTTAGAATCGTCCGATGATGAAGAGCCAGGCCCTGGTCAAAGAAGAAAAATAGATCCGAGTAAATGGACATCTCATGTCCGTGAGCTCTGTCGGGAAAATCCATCGTATGAGCATAATGAAAGTGATTTAATTCAAGCATTAATTGAGGAAATGCGTTCTGTTAAACCGCCAATGTTATTCGGTGTTTATGAACATACTAACGAAGGAAACTTTGTGTAAGTGTACTTACTTTTTTTTTTTTATTGTAGTTCGGCATGTGACAACACTCCGCCTGATGTAAAGCTAGAGTGCGGTCCATGAATGGAAACAACTGCTACCTGTGCGGGTAGCAGTCACTTCCACTATGCCGGCTTGAAGAGACGAGCATGTACCATCTTAGATTGACAGTGCACACTCCTCTCGTTATACCTATGCACTCTAGTATATGTATTTATAATTAATTCTCTTGAAAATACGTAATTAAAAATATGTAATACGTAAAAAAAAAGGTTAACTGATAGAAAATGCCTCAAGGCGTTGAGGTCGCCTTTTGCAATTTTTATATTGTGCAATAAAGTATTTTATTATTATTATTAATGATATTTAATATATTTAACAGATGTTCAATGTGTGCTGTTGAAAAATCCACAGTTGGTGATATTGAGCGTCATTATTTGGCACAACATGGCCCCAGATACCTCATTTGCTATTCATGTGGTGCAGACTTCCGCAGGTAAGACACACTTTATATCTTCTTCTTCTTCTTTTAATTAATGGCAACTGTGTCGATTGCCAGAGTGACATCAACAATTCATGCCAGTGTCAGGGTAGAGGGGAATGAAGCAAAGCGATTTATGGCGGCCTCTTATTTTGAGTCCACACCTGTTAGACAAACACACACAAAAACACACATTAGTTCACGCAGTTGTTAGTATATTATAGGGTTAGTAGAAAAACTTAATAATATTAATAAACATATAAATATGTACACACATATACATATACACACTTTGTCTTAAATGAATTGCAACTCTTATCAGACTGTCTCTTTAATATAAGCCCTGATCTTCCCTCCAAGTTGAAATGTTCTGCTGTTCACAAAAGAATTTTTTTTTATGATAGACTACATATACAGCTTGATAGATGTAAAAAATACATCTAACAGACATTAATTATACCTAGAATTAAAATAATAAATTATTAAACAATTAAAATATTGTATTCCTAGAACAAAACGGTTTTAACTAAAAAATCTCAAAGATCAATGAAAATTGGTACCAATCATCATGTCTTGAATAGTATTTCCTATGTAGGTCAAATGCACGGACTTAAAAGTTATATAATTAAAAAAATGGCCTTCCAGTTAAATATGAAGAGATAAAGACATCTCAATTTGTTACAGCACTACAAATTTGTACAAGCATGAGAAGCGGTGTCAAGCGCCTGATGCAAAATATGTGCTAGAAGCTCGCAGTCTTTTTCTCAGTAATAAGGCACGTGGACGCAAAACAGGCGCATACAATGATTCTAGCAACAAGCGGTTCCAATGCGACCTCTGTCCAGCATCATACGTAGCCAAAGTATCACTCATGGCGCATAAACGTATGCACAAAGCTGAGAGGCCCTTTCATTGTGAGATATGCCCTCGTGCTTATACCTCCAAGTCTGTTTTAGCTGTAAGTATCTGCTTTTAATTCTGCTTGATGTATCTTGAATGTGGTCCATAAAGGGGAACAACTGCTACTACAGAGAAATCTCTGTTCAGGGAAAACTGCTCCCGAAACGAGATAAGGTCACCTCAAGGGTTACATTCAAAAGTGGTGGTACTACTCCAGAACGGCAGAATGGGTAAATAACCATCATCAGTCTGCCTACCACTCTCTACTAGTGCTTATAGGCACTGAGTGCACCAACAATATAACATGGTTGCATTGGTCAGAATTTAATTAAGGTTCGAACAGGGTCTCATCGATAGTGAGTTTACGTGTCTTACCGCTAGACCACGGCCGCTCTAACAGTATAAAATTTATTTTTTAGAAACATAGATGGACACACAGTGAAGCAAACTTTGTGTGTGATCATTGCGGGCGTACTTTTAAATATAAAACTGCACTAGCTTCGCACATTTACACACATTATCGTGAGTATTGTCTTTAAGCTATTTTTGTATATAGGTATTTTATTCGTATGCTTCTCATCCATGAGGCAATTAATAAAATACATTTGACAAGGCTAAAGGAAAGGAAAGGTTAATATCTAAGTTTGTTAACAAAACAATATTCTAAAAGAATATCTTATTTTTTCAATCATTTATTTCAATTTATTACAATTTTTTGTACATTTACATTGTATACCAATCAATAGACAATGTTTAATTACACAAAAAACAGATATCGTCAATTATTATAGAATTCAATATAATAATATCCTCAAATATTGTATCAGAAGAAGTCTAATTACTCAATAACTCTGGTAAAAAAAATTAAAACTGATTGGGGATTATAAAGAATGTAGATTTATTTTTATTTATTTTTTTCAAAATGAACTAAAAATCATCCACAAACTTTTTAAAAAAATTGTGGGCCCATCTCTCAAATTTATAACAACCTTTATAGCTTCAGAGTTCAGAACGTAGCTCTACATAATAATATTTTTAATATTTCAGCTCCTCGTTTTCCATGTCAGGAGTGTCCGAAGAGGTTCACATACAGAGCAGCGTTATTGTTGCATATACATCATAAACATAGGAACTTACCACCGCCCTGTGCATGCCAATTATGTCCAAAGAGGTATTTTATGCCACATTTCTCATTAAAACACTTGAACTCTCAATTGGCTATATTAAATAAATGCATTTTCATCATATTTTAAAACTGGAGCGCATACTGTTGATGGTTATTAGCTCAGTATTATACCACCACTTCAAGTGTAACACCTGTGAAGGGACCTAGTCGCGCTTCGGTATCAGTTTGAAATTAGCTGGTTATGAGGGGACTGCACTGTATGGTGCTTCGTCTCCTTAAGCCGGCGTAGCGAATGCCTGTGTTATGTGTTTTTGTAGTAGTAACAGCTGCGTCTGTTGACAGATCACACTTTAGCGCTTAAATTTTCATTATTTTCCTGGAGTATTTTTAAATATTTAAAATAAATTATTATTTGTTAGATTTGGCCGGATGTGGGCATTGAAAGATCACATGAAGAAGGCTCATGGTATGATATTGATGACACGCAGGGTGAGTATCAAGGCTTTTATTCGAATAGGATTAGTCAGTCATTTGGCTGTATACAGTCAGCATAACAAAAGTATTTTTTAATGTAACTTGACTGCATTTTGAACCTCAGCATAATGTTAGATGTTATATGTAATTTGGTCGCTCAGTGCCTATAGGTACTATTAAAGAGTGGTAGGCAAACTGATGACGGTTATTTGACCAGTCTGCCGTCCTGGGGTAGTGTATCACGTTTCGGGAATAGTTTGAAAGTACCCAGGTGTAACGAGAGGAGTATACACTGTCAATCTAGATGGTACATGCTCGTCTCCTCAAGCTGGCATAGTGGAGGCGACTGCTGCACATTCTAGCTTTACATCAGGCGGAGTGTTGCCACATGCCGAGCTACAAAAAAAATAAATAGAAAATTGCATTAGTTTCGTTATGTTTGTGTTTCAGATGTTCTTCAAACAATTACCGCAAATGTCACAAACTGAAATAGAGCAAGCAAAAGTCGTCTTACGTTCGGAGGTGCCATTATTACATCCGAGCGACATGGAACAGGAACAGCAAAACATTAAGATGGAACCTCAAGAACCAGACTTCGAATTGGACTTTACTAGTGGCCAATTACTCAGAAAGAATGTATTTACAACGCCAAAGAATAAATCTAAAACAAAAGCTAAGCATAAGGCGCAAGCAAATTTAACTGAGAGTAATATGGAACTGGATCCTGTTAGTGGGGAAGTTACAATCAAGGAAGAGGAAGATTTAGAATGTCTGAAGGTAGTCGTGTTAGATGAAAGTGAAGTTGATTACAGAGCTATAAATATACAATATCATTTGAGTGACTACGGTAGTAAGGGCCGCAATATAATTGTTGTGGAAAACGGAGCTATTAAGGATTTAAATGATGAGGAATATAAATTAATTGAGGAAAAGATAAATGTTGTTAAAACCTAGTTTTGTGACTTCTTTGCTTCGTCACCATTTACGGTTGTATCGTCAAAACTTATTAGTAATACATAGATGTAACGTTTTAAAGGAAGGGCTATGAAATGCATTTTTTTAATTTATTCTTTGAGCCGTTTGTTGATGAAATTATTTGCGGTTATTTTGGGTATGCTTGTGTAATGTAAAAATGTATTTAAAGTTATTTCCCGAATAACTTTGCCATTTTTTAGATCTTTAATAAAGATATAGCTTTTTCTTTGTTTTGTTTCATTAAATGTTGCCTATACCGCCTAGTTTAAATTACCTACTCTTTCACAAGGAGTAGGCTAGTAAAGCACGTACAAAAACCGATATAGAAACGTCCTGTTAGGATAGGATTTATAATATGCTGATGTATCTGATGTTATCTCCAGAGGCCTACCAAAAAACGCAATGTTCAACAACCGACACTGCTAACTCTACCAGTCTATGGATGTCAGTTGGGATGGTTCAGAGTATGGCACACGGTGGTTGTATACAATTTAAATAGCCCGCTAAATTCACGTTGCTTCCATATAACATATACACATGTAATTTTTTTAATAAGTTGCCAATGTCAATTGAAATTTTTCATTATGTTCTGATGATAATAGAGTTGCCAGAGAAAAATAATCCACAGACTATATAGAGTGAGATATAGCCGGAGGGCCAAGTACGAGTTTACAATTACGCCATGACAGCGTAATGATATCTCTCCACCAATGGGATCGCTTCGTTTCATTTTTATTACCTCGACAGTCAAAATAACGTCATCTGATTGGCGAAGAGGATTCGCATTACGGTGTCACGACCTAAATAGTAACTTCGTACTTGGCCCTCTGCTAGACTGTAGTCTGTGAACTCCATAACTCCGTGATTCTATCGGTTGGTGTAAGCTTGGTTAGTATTTTCAGTACTGTATTATAATCTACCATGTAGTATCTAAATGTTTTATGTCTTATATAAACAAAAAAGATACTTTGGTCCCGTACGTCTTTCTAATTCAAAAGATTGCTGCCATCTGCTAAATATATAAGAACACCAAGCGCCAAAGCAAGCACAGATATTGCCATTTTGTTCCATTTAATGGCACAAAATGTAGTGTTTTAGCCTTTTTGAAACTGGAGTTAGTATGAATTTATTCTTTTATTGGTTTTAAATTGAGAAGTGATTTGTGTGGTTGCTCGCAGCCTGCAGAAGAGGTTGCAGGCAAACATGAAGTATGAAGTTGATGTTATTAATTTTCGCACTTTGTATGCCTGTAGTACATTGCATTTTATCTCTAAATTAAATATTTTAGGTTTACAGGATTCATCGACGATGGCTGAATCATCTCAAGACGATGTAATTGTTATTGTGGTGAAGGATGATAATGATGGAGACGTTGATGAGCAACATGTGGACTTAAGTGTAATAAAGTCAGAACCTATATTCAATACAGATGATGAACAATTACTTGAATTTCAAGGATTATTACAAACTGTATTTAAAGGTTTGTCTTTGTTTATTATTGTTCTTTTTTGAATAATTTTATGAGCAGTTATTTCTTTTTAACATGAAAACGTTATATGAACAGTTTTTTTTAACAAACAGATGGCGAAAATATTAAAACTGAACAGTTTGTCAAGGATGAGGAAATAGAACTTGACGGAGATATACTCTATAAACCAGAGCAAAATATTTTATCAAGTGACGATGAACCAAGTAATTTTCCAAAAGAAAAGGTAAATCGAAATAAAAGGACGTCTTTTATCCGTGACATTTGTAAAGCGTATCCAAAATATGAGAAGAGTGAAACTGATTTGATTGAAGTATTGGTTACACAAATGCGTTCTGTTCAACGTCCAGTCGTGTTTGATGCTTATGAAGAGACAGACGAGGGTTGCTTTGTGTGAGTATTGACACCCAAATCCATATACCATTGTAGTTAATTGCGTCTTTTTTTTATTAATTTTTTAATTAATTTAATTTTAATTAATAAGAACTGCAGCTGTGTACGTTCTTTTGTTTGTTATTTTGTTGCTTTATTGTCTAGCCCGTATTTACCTTGACTGTCGGCATCATACGGATCGAAGATTCTGTCGTTAGGCTGTTATGCATAATGTTAAATATACTTTATTGGTAAAAAATGTTATATTAGTAACATAGTATTGATTTTTCTTCTCTCCATTAAACGACAACTCTCTATAACGCTATAAAATGCGCAGTCCCTTCAGTGTCGCTATATAGAGTTTAGTAGTATATATTTTTTAAATTTAACAGATGTTCCGTGTGCTCTGTTGAAAAGCCTTCTATTGGTGATATTGAGAAACATTATTATACACAGCATGGACCCAAATATCACATTTGTTTGGCTTGTGGTGCTGGTTTCCGCAGGTAAGAAAAATTATATATTTTCATTTTTCTGTTTACCGTATTTCTCTGAAAGGAGAAAGGAGGAAAGACTAACAAGGTGTACAAATGATTGAGAGCCCTGTTTTGTGATCAGTGTAGCGTGCTCTGTCAGTGGATAGTGCACATCTGTAAGCCTTAAAACGGCATAGTGGAGTGGAGGGCTGTCTGCAGAAATTTCTCTTTGGTAGCTTTTTTTTTTGTAGTTTGTAGTAGTTTTTTTAAATTACTATAAAATAGATATGACAAAGTTATATACAAATAATTAAGTTAAACGCAAGTGTTCATTTTTTTCAATGTTTAATTTTTATTACAGCAATTTATATCTGTACAAACATGAGAAGCGTTGTCAGTCGCCCGATGCTAAACATGTGTTGGCAGCACGTGCAGTAGTCCTGGGTAATAAGTCACGAGCAGGACGCAAACCTAAAGGCTTTGACAGAAGGGATATGAAAGCAAAACGCTTTCTTTGCGATCTTTGCCCGGCAACGTTTGTCGCTAAAACATCGCTCATAGCACATAAATACATGCATAGAGCTGAGAAACCGTACCAATGTGAAGTGTGCCCTCAGGCTTACACTTCTAAATGCGTTTTATATGTATGTATCTATCTGTACTAATATCATAATTGTCATATTTTCACGCTAAACAAACTTAGATTAAAACAAAAGGAAGAAGATACGTTATGCACGACTAAAAAGTGGACCCTGCGAACTAGGTCTAATTGACATACTTTGACACACGTACGTAAACGAGTGACAGCATCCTGTCTCCCTCGTGTTGCAGTCTGGTAATGTCTTTCTATCTTTGTCTCCTGTACATGAGTATTGGTACTGTGTGTGAATGAGTGTTTGTAGTTATGTGTCTGGTCCGCTTTTATCACTAAACAAACGGAGAATATCTTCATCTTTTTGTTTTAGCCTAAGTAAACAAACGATAGCTTTGCTGCAGGGAAAGGAGAATGCCATTTTTTTAGTTTTTCGATGATTTTTAGTTAATTTAGTAGAAAAATTAATCTGCATTTCTTAGCACCAGTTTTAATTTTTTCATCCGGGTTATTGAGTAATTCAGCTTTTTCTGATGCAATATTTGAGATTATTATTATATTAAATGTTTTAATAATTGGTGATATCTGTTTTTATGCAATTAAAAAACTGCACATTCGTCTTATTAAGCCGGTATAGCGGAGGCGACTTCTGTCTACATAAAGGAGAATTGTGGGCCCACTTGATGTCTAATAGTTTGTTTAAAAAAACAATATTCTAAAATAATATCTTATTCTTTCATTAATTTGGTACAATTATATCAACACATTGTTTACCAATCAATAGACAATGTTTAATTACATAAAAAACAGATATAATAAATTATTAAAGCATTTAATATAATAATAACCTCACATATTCCATCAGAAAAAGTCTAATTACTCAAAAACCCGGGTGAAAAAATTAAAACTGAATGGTGATAAGGAATATAGATTTATTTTTTCTATAAAATGAACCAAAAATCATTGCTAAACTCGTGAAGAAAAATAGCGGGCCCATTTCTGTTAGGTGAATGGACATTCTCCTTTATTTACAGTAACAGTTGTTTTCGTTCATGGACCGCACTCTAGCTTAACATCAGGCGGAGTGTTGTCATATGCCGAGCTACAATTTAGAAAAAAAATACTGTTACGTGCATCTGGAGTGCGAGAGAGATAGCATGCGTCTAGAAAGTTTCTAGAAAGTTCTCGTATAAGCGGCGTAGCGTAAACATCTTGGCCACGCCCACAAAAGTGGCGTGACCTGAGACCTTGTTTATATTATAATTAGTAAACAACTTCGACGAGATCTTTCTAGAAGCTTCCTCCTGTTTGAGTATAAATACCGACACCCGAGTGTCCCAAATACAAGCGATACTGAACAGCGACTGAAGGCTATCCAGCGACTATCGTACCACTCCTGCTTCTACGTTATTGTGTGTCGTATGCAATAAATCGGTGTGAAGACCGAAGTCGTGTATTATTTTGTAGCCCCCCACGAACGTAACAATATTATGTTTATGTTATTATGTTCTAGAAACACAGGTTGACGCACAGCAGCGACTCGTTCACATGTGATCATTGCGGACGTACATTCAACACTAAAAATAAAATCATCTCGCATATTTATTCGCATCTTCGTAAGTATCAAAATATTTTATTTATCATAAGCTAGTGTATATAAGGATAATAAATTGAAAATTATAATCACGGGGTTGAAACAGTCCGATGGTAATCATTAGGTCCATTTGCACCAAAAGGCCCGTTAAAGTTACTTTAACTATTACTTTTACGGCGACGTAACCGTTAAACGTTTACATTTACTACACACGCGTTGCAATACCGTGTAAATTCATATTGTTATCGTTAAAAGCGTGGCTGATCTCGAAAAAATAATAGAAAAACATAATTATAAAAAATATTGTGTAATGATCCAGCGCTATGAGTTTCAGGACAACATATAACACCCAGTCTTGGCGCAAACTTTTTTAATTATAAATATTTATGTATAATAATTTGATAGCAATGTCAGACTTTTTTTTTATCGTAGCTCGGCATGTGACAACACTCCGCCTGATGTAAAGCTAGAGTGCGGTCCATGAATGGAAGCAACTGCTACTACAGAGAAACCTGTGCGAGTAGCAGTCGCCTCCACTATGCCGGCTTGAGGAGACGAGTATGTACCATCTAGATTGACAGTGCACACTTCTCTTGGTATACCTGACTACTTTCAAACTACTCCCGGAACGCGACTAGGCCACTTCACGGGTGTTACATTCGAAAGTAGTGGTTTGCACCAAAAGGCCCTTTGAGCTATCAAATTATTACACATAAATATTTACTAGCTGTTGGGTAAAGGCCGCGGGCGCAAGCGGCCCGCGGAGGCCCTTTTTGTCGTAAAACGTATTAGATCGAATAGATTTTAGGGTAGTTTTGAAAATAATTAGCTCGCCATCTAAAAGCGTTTACTTTTCTGAACAAAATTGGTCTTTACACGGTTACGCTATCGTATGTACTTTTTGAGATATGACGATTTTAAAAAATTGAAACAAAAAAGAAAGTGCTGGTCACACTGAACAAAATTAGTCTTTACACGGTTACGCTAATGTATGTACTTTTTAAGATATGGCGATTTTAAAAAATTAAAAAAAAAAAATAAAAAATAAAAAATAAAACAAATAGTGCTGGTCATACTGAACAAAATTGGTCTTTACACGGTTACGCTAATGTATTTACTTTTCGAGATATCGCGATTTTAAAAAATTAAAAAAAAAAGAAAAATTTAAAAAAAATAGGTCATACCGAACAAAATTGGTCTTTACACGGTTACGCTAATGTATGTACTTTTTGAGATAAGGCGATTTTAAAAAATTAAAAAACAAATAGTGCTGGTCATACTGAAAAAAATTGGTCTTTACTCGTTGACACTAACGTCTACTATTCGAGTCTACTTTAATAAATCTACTTTTCGAGATATGGCGATTTTAAAAAATTAAAAAAAAAAACAAAAATTTAAAAAAAAAGTAGTGCTGGTCATACTGAACAATATTGGTCTTTACACGGTTACGCTAACGTATGTACTTTTTGAGTAATAGTGATTTTAGAAAATTAAAAAAAACAAAATTTAACCGCCCCTAAATACCCCGAAAATTGTATGGTTTTTTTTTGCCCGATTTGAATTTTTTTTTTTGCCCGATATGATTTTTTTTTTGATTTCGCCATAAAATGATATTCTCTACAACTTTCTCTTCGGAGTGACTGCCCCGATTCGCCCCGTTTCCGAGATATCGCTGTCACTTCCGGTCCAGAATCGACTTCCGGTCAAAGTCGTATTTTTCTCGAGGTTTTTTCGACACCCCCTATACACCCCGAAAATTTCACCCCCGTACCCCCCCGGCAAGTACTAAATAATTGATGTCAGTGAGTGAGTGAGTGAGTGAGTGAGTGAGTGGTATTGCAGCTATATATTAGTATAATAATTAAAAAAGTTAGTGTTAAGACTGGGTGTTATATGTCCTGAAACTCAAGCGCTGGGTCATTATACAAATAATGGAATGTCCAATATTTTCTATATTTCAGCACCGCGGTTTTCTTGCAAGGAGTGTCCGAAGAAATATTCATACCGGGCAGCATTATTACTGCACGTGCATGAAGTCCATAGGAAGTTACCGCCGCCCTGCGCGTGCCAATTATGTCCAAAGAGGTAAGGGAAACTGTACTTGTTGAAACGCAGCTGAATTCTGGCTGTACAGCGATTTAACATGACTAGCTCACTTCAAGGGTGTTACTGCGCCAGGACGGCAGTTTAACAATGTTGTAATTAATGACCATTCATAGGCTTTTTTAATTGTTGCTGTGCCTATGACAACACTCCTCTTGATGTTAAGCTAGAGTGCGGTCCATGAACGGAAACGATTCCTACTGCAGATAAAGGAAAATGCCCATTCGCCTAAGAAAATTGGGCCCACAATCTTTTTTCGAAAAATAAATCTGCTTCCTTATTACCAGTTTTAATTTTTTCACCCGGGTTAATTGAGTAACTAGATGTTTTCTGATGCAATATTTGAGGTTATTATTACTTTAAATGCTTTAATAAATTGATGATATCTGTTTTTTGTATGTAATTAAACATTGTCTATTGATTGGTAAATGATGTGGTGTTGATATGATTAAAATTAATTAATAAAAAAAATAATTATTATTTGAATAGTTTTGTTTATAAAACTATTAGTTATCTAGTGGGCCCAAAAATGGGCATTTTCCTGCCTGCAGCATTCAGGTTTGACAGTGCACATTCCTCTCGTTGTACCTGGCTACTTCTAAACAGATCCCGAAACGCGATAAGGTCACATTCGAAAGTAGTGGTATTACCCTAGTACGGCAGATTGGGCAGTCCCAGTCCCATTAAGATTTTACTATATTTATAGTTCTTTTTTTAAAATTAGATTTCGTCGTATGTGGTTGTTGAAAGATCACATGAAAAATGAACATGGCATGGATTTAATAACACGCAGGGTGAGTATCTTCACGTTCAAAACCTTACCAAATTTTTTTAACGCAGAAATAACAGATGTATTAAATAATTTGTTAAATTACCGTAATGGCCACCACATCAGAGCGATCGTGGTCTAGCGGTAAGACGCGTGAACTCACGACCGACGAGATCCGTGTTCGAACCTCGCTAATTCTGACCGATCACCAATGTAATTTTGTTATATGTACTTTGGTCGCTTAGTGGCTATAGACACTATTAAAGTGGTAGGCAGACTGATGGTGGTTATTTGTCGTCTGCCGTCCTGGGGTAGTACCATGATTTTTAGATGTAACAACACTCGTGAATCCCTCCCTGAGGCGTGCCGGAACGTCGATGGCGTACTGGTCCTCATGCAGGAGGTAGGATGGCTTGTATAAGTACGGCAGGACGCACCAGGGACCCACCATAGTGGGTCTGCGTGCGGAAACCAGCCCGGAAAATCAAGAATCAAGAACACCCGTGAAGTGACCTTGTCACGTTTCGGGAATAGCACTATCAATCTAGATGGTGCATATTCGTCTCCTCAAGCCGGCATAGGGGAAGCGACTGCTGCCTGTAGATATTTCTCTGTAGTAGCAGTTGTTTTCGTTCATGGACCGCACTCTAGCTGTACATCAGGCGGAGTGTTATCATATGCCATGTGACGGTTTTAACTTTATGTTTACATTTCAGATGTTCTTCACTCAATTTTCTTCAATGGGACACACTAAAATAGAAAATGCGAAAATTGTCCTACGTTCTGAAGTGCAACGTCTAGGTGACATGAAACAAATGGACCAGAAAATTAAAGAAGAACCTTACTCTGACTCCAGTAGCAGTCGATTAGATAGAAAGAGCGTTGTTAAAAAAAATAAGAAAACTAAAACTAAACCGACTGTCACCCAACCGCCTTCGTTCGAAGGTGAAATAGAGATCGAGTCTACTAGTGTTGTGCCGGTCGAAGAAGAGAATGATCCAGGAAGTATAAAAGTGGTTTTGTTGGATGAAAATGAAGTGGATTACGATACATTAACTCTGCAATATCAATTAAGTGATTATGCCCGTTTAGGACGTGATGTACTCTTTGTGGAAAATGGAAGCATTAAGGAATTAAATGATGAAGAGTATCAAGAAACTTTGGACAGATTAAATAATGTCTAGATTAGTTTTGTCAGATGCAACTCACTATCGACTGTTTCCCGACACGTACAACATAGGTCTCTTCAAATCGAATGTGAGGTACCTCATAGGCAGGCGTGCTCCACCTTAGACCACATCACTGCTTAACACCAGGCAGGGTGTGGTCAAACGCTTGCCTATTAAGCATTAAAAAAAAATCGAGGAGCCCCGTGTACAAATCCCGCAAAAATTCTGGTCTTTACCTAATAATGTAACTTTGTTTATGTACACATTCGTCTCCTCAAACCGGCATAGCGGGGGCGAACACTGCTTACAGACATTTCTCTGGTAACAGTTGATTCCGTATGTTATTTACAATAAAAAAAGTTCTGTTATGTCACTATTCATTAGCGCATTAGAAGTGTAGCTCCGCCGCTATCCATGGAGGCTTGTAATTATTTTGTACGCCGGCTTGTTCCTTGGACTAGGAGTATCAGATTATATAGATAAACGCTTGTATGTATATAAAATCATTTTTGAGGTTATAATAAAGCTACATTTTTAATACGAAAATTGTTTTATTACGCACTTATTATTCCAACCAAATGTTTTAAATAAATCTATAGCATTATATATAATACACACAGAAAATACCACAATTTTTATACATTATAATTATCTGTTTTTTAATTGGAAGAATAGTACTTATTTTCTAAATATATCTACTATAAACGCTATGGAGATCGTTTTCATGTAAGAAATTAAATTCGAATGAAAGCGACGGACCTTCTATGTCGGCGGCCTCAATTTATGATTAAAAATAACATTTTAGAATGGAGTAGGCAGTGCTGTTAGACTTTAGTTGTAATTCTTCTAATTAAAAAACAGTACACGGCAATATACAAAAATATTTAACAGTGTCTTTGAAAATAACTATGCACTACTGGGATAATTGTACAAACGTACGTTGAACAAAATGCACCAACAAAATTTACTGCAATATTTCGGTCCACACAGAACACTATACCACGTTTGTCGTTCCATCAAAAACAGCACAAAATAGAGACACCCTCCATCTTCAGGCATAGACAACTACCCTTTTTTTTTTCAAAAAGGCTATAACAGTAAATGACATGTAGAAAATTAGTTTTATTTTTCATTATGTAAAAATTAATGGAATCTGTGCATGTTTTACATCTAGAAAGCGTCTATGGAACCTTTTCCCTCACACCACACTAATCGACATCATTACCTCTCAAATACTGATCATATCTTTCTTAACAAATGGTCCAAAAATATCTAATAGCTTCCCTAAACGAGTAGAAAAATACTTTTTTTTTAATTCCGCCAAACGTTCTTTGGGTCTATTCAGTCAATTTACATATCATTATTTAAATTCATAATATAAATAACCATCTTATTTTACCAAATTACCCACAAAAATACATATTTGATATTATTACTGAATAGATACAAAGATTTTTATATAATTTTCTTAAGCTTTTCTTTATTAATAAAATATCAATATTTTTTAAATATATTTTTACAAAGTAACCTTCTTGTCATGCTGACGTCCTTAGCAAGAGTACTGTCTCTAAATTAAAAAAAAAGTTTCACCGTAACAGACAAAAGGCATATCGTTGCGTACAGTTTTGACGTTTTTACTGCTTTAAGATATACTCGTAACATAACGACACTTTCTAAGGACGGCAGTTTAGGTCTAAAAGTGTTATTCTACTCACTACCGTGTCCAATATATTATTCAAACAGAATTTGCAATTCATACCAACAAGTTTAAACCAACAAATGTTTAAAAAAATGCAAATTCTATTTAAATGAGTCGTACAATAAATAGCTGCCAACTTTTTCACAATGGGGTTATGGCTGTGCCTCGGTTACATAATATTGTCACACTTACAAATATAGTTTCTACTAATTTTAAATCTTAATTAGACATTAACTTTGCAATTAGTAAAATCGACTAATTTAATAATAATGTTATTTTTAGTGAAGACATTATGTTTTTACACAGCGCAGTAGGTACTGTATAGAATAATTTTATTTACTATTAAACTCGTTACAGACGTAATTATAATGTAACTATGTATTTTCTATACTATTTTAAGTGACCACACACACACAGCTAAAATATATTAAAACCAGGGTCTAAAATCAAGTCAATTGAGAGTTGTCACTTGACTCGTTATCACTTAGGTGACAGTGAAACGTTAAATCCCATATATTTTGTTGTCGATTAGATCGAGTGACAACCGTCGACTGGCTTTTGACTTTAGCCCCAGAATTATAGCTACGTCTGTGCCGGGCATTACGAAACCTTGTGGAATAAAACGCCTTGTCATAACTAACAGCAACACAGTAACCACGTAAAGCACTTCCAAAACGTCTTATTACATAGCATTTAAATAGTTATAGTAATGTTTTCTAGAAATGGTCGTTGATTGAAAAGACGTAAAAACTGAGTGTGGCAATGGCAACTGTATGAACGTATACTATTTTTGTTAAAAATTATAGTTCGCGTCAAAGTTTTGCTCAAACTCGACTCGATGTTGTCTCTGGTCATTAAGGCCACCATTCACAGTCAAATTGAAGTTGTGTTAAGGCTGTCATAAGATAAATTGGGTTCGGTCCGTATCATTATAGTAACAAATATTTAATACAATCGTCAATATGATGATACCCAAAGCCATCATTTAATTTCTTACATAAACTAAAACAGAAATGTGCGTTTTTTTTTATCAACGATCTTAATATTAGTTCAAAACTCTGGCAACACTGATAGTGACTTATGAATCATCAGCTGTTTAATAAAATAATTATTATTATTACTAATGGCAGTTATCAACTTTTTGATATATCGTATGATTGTGACGGTTGCGGCGGAATATACAGAGTTATTCGAATAACAAGCTTTTTTTAAATATTGCGGTATTATAATATTTTGCCAATGTCAATAAAAGTAATCAAAATGGCGAAAACATTAATGACAAGCTTCCGGCATTGGATAAAAGTTTTAGATCCGCCCATAATATTTTTTTTTAAATTTTGTTATCGCTTTACTTATTATTCTTATAACTCAAGATCTTCATTATCCACAGATCATTCAACACTCGCTACATTCCACATGAAGCTCATGCATACTTATCAATAAAAGAGGTACCAGCATAAAGTAACACACGCTATGCCTGCTATTGTAAATTCAATTGTAATAATAAATGAATAATAAAACCTATTTATTGTATTTACTACAAAATATATTTCAGAATGCATCGTTCCTCGACTTAATAACTACTTAAAATTATGTTATTAGTAAGTAATAACCACAGTTTGCTTGTAAATTGCGCTTCTCATTTGAATTAACAAAATACTTGTGTCAAACTAAAAAAAAAATCGTTCTTGTAATGAACAAAAAAATCTATATGGACTAGTTAAAAAAAATATGGTAGGAACAACATCCACACTGAGCAAAAACGAATTCTCGAAAAAAAAAAATATATATATATCCAAGAACGTTTTTCTTTTTCTCTTTTTTAAATCTTTACTAACATACTTATCACAGGTTAAAGGGACAAGAGAAAGTATTAGTGTTCTCTTATAGATACAAATTTTAATATAAAAAAGAAACTTACGAATTATATAGCACATAGCCTCAATGGGCGCAGTGTTGCCACAAATGCAAACCTTATAGCCAAATTCTAAATATAAAAATGACAATCCAAGTAACTCATATCCATTAAATCGTAAAATAAAGCAACAACTAAACCTTCTTCTAATTATTCAATTAAATTATAATAATTAAAAATTAAATTAACTACGATGAACTGACATTTTTATATTTAGAAAGTGCATCACTATCATTTGCGCGGCAAAATTTCGCGCGTAAAATTTGACAGTGACATTTTTAAACTGTAAGGCCGCGTTCATTCGTCAAAATTAGTATTAAAAGTTCGTTTTTTTCTTTTATTAGTACAATTAACCATTTCGGTCGGTTGAGATCGATAACTTAAATAATAAACACTGCTTCTTTTTTTTTAAGCGACGCCGAAGCAATACAATGATAGAGCAGCACGTAAGGCGATAAATTGATCAAAAGTCTTTAATTTCCCAGCCTCAAATTACAATACCAAATCAGAATAACTATTATAAAAATATAATTACAAAATTTGTCAAAGAAATTAAAGCCTACATAAGGCTTAATTGATACCAAATGAAAAAGCATCATTAACCGTGTCTAGATCAATGCAATTATTTTGTTAGGAAACTAAAAAAAAACTTATTGTCATAAATTGTCAAGTTGTAAGGTGCAAAGATCTAGACAATAGACATTTAGGTAAGTAAGCGAGGCTGTCCCTCTCTCTCCGACGCATTACCGCCATAGGTTCGTCACACTCACACATCACATCACTAGTCCCATCCGTTTTCTTTCACCATATGAGCTAGTTCAATTATGAACTTGCCCTCTTTGTATTTTTGACTTGATTCAAAGGCATGCTCCTGAAAACCATAAAAAATATATTATAAACTATTTTTTAATTAATTTTTGTCATATTTTAAATGTTAGATCTATTGTACTATTAATTTGTGATGAAGATTGAATGAATAGGTACAAAAAAAACACACAAGGCTTTTTCTTCGTTTTTTCATCATAATTTAAGAATATGACATAGTTTTAATTTCGTCTTCACGCTTTAAATTCAATATAAGATAGGTAGGTCTTAACGATGGTTTGTGAACTCATTTTACACATTTCTCATCTGTCAAACACTTAAGGCCCAAACAGACGAATGAGAGGCCGTGGTCTAGCGGTAGAGGATGGGTCTTACGATCGATGACTGTTCAAACCTCGCTAAATTATAACTGGTACCAATGTAACTATGTTATATGTACTTTGGTAGCTCAGTGCCTCTGATACAAGCCTTAATATAGGTATTAAAAATTAAAAAGAAAAAAATATTCGAACGTGTCAAGCTCATCTATTAATGCCTTTTGATTTAAAATTCTTAATAAACATGTACGAGTATCATAACAAAATATTACTTACATATTTCCAGCCCAACATTGTCTTGCAACACTCGCAGTATATGTCCGCGACAGCGTGCAATCCAGTCAATAATACGCGCTCCTCTGCCGGACCACAGCCAACGTTCACACTGAAGTATACAAAAGCATGTTGTTACAAAAAAGAACTAACCAATCGCACTATTATTTACAGAAATGTAACTTAAAAGTAAGAATTGTTAAACTATGTTTGTTTGTCCACTAATTTCTGACCGGTACCAATGTAACAACTATGTTATATATGTGCTTTGGTCGTTCAGTGTTAGTGGAATAATAATAAAAGCACTGAAGAGTAGGTTGACTGATGATTGTTATTAGGGAAGGTATTTATTAAGGAAGGTAGTCTGCTTTTTATTTGATAGTGTCGGACTAACGCGCGTGAGCCTTAATCACTAAAAGCAGAATTGAATACTTACACGGAGTTAAACAGGTAAGCACGCCCCTGACTCCCTTGAAACGACTGAAACACAAAAAATAATACTAAATACAACATATTTTTAGATTTTTAACACTTAGAAAATTGATGAACACACTTTTGTGTTATCCCGATCAAGACTTTGTGTGTAAAAATAACTAAAAAACAAAATATAACAAACAGCTCTCATAATAGAATGACATTAGATATACTTAGTATTATAATATGGTGAAATAAATATATCCTCTATGAGGAATGTGATTAAGAAAGAAATTCTTGGTGAATATGTTTAGATATTTTGAAATAAATAAATAATAAAAACCTTCGAGATGAGCTCATCATGGCTGGCTAGATGCGCGCGGCAGTGGATACAGGAGTACGTCCGGTGCGCTGGCGGCAGGTAGGCCTGGAATGTTTTGACCGGTGTCCGCGTGGCCTGCGCCTGGCCTGCGCCCCCACCACGGTTAGCGTCGCGCATGAGTGCCTGCTAGCTACCAACACAACGTCCTTCCTCAGACTACATACAAACAACGAGCCAATGGTTCATCTATCTCTAGTTTTAACTTAACAAAATGACGGTAGTTTATACAGTACAAATATATTGAATAACCATTGCGGAATCAAATTTTAAAAATACAGCTGTCAAACTTTACCGCTCAAATAGTGGTGTATAAGCAATTAACATGAGTTCTGTTGTAGTTTGTAGACAAAGGAAGGCTAGCTCGTTTGCCTCGCGAATATTTCTGTATTTATACAAATATCGATTCATTGCCAGATATTATCGTTCGTCAAAATACTTTAATTTCTTAAATGCACAATAACTTCATGAGCATTATAGAATTAAAAAAGGAAACCATTAAAAGACGTAAATAATGTACGGCATTAATGTATTTTATTTTTGGAAGTGTCCGGTAAAGGGTAAAATTTGAGTTGATAAACGATGATATCCAGCAGATTGGGACCTTTTTGAGCAAACAAAATTAGATTAGATCTTTTTTTTTTGTTCGCAGGCCAACGTCCCCCGCCATGATGATGACTAAGTAAAGTTGTGGGCGCGTAGCTTCATTCTGAGCACTCATGCGTTCAAAAAATTATATTTATTAAACAACTATTTCCTAAATCAATAAATAGGAAATATATCGAATGAAACTTATTTATCTATAATATAGGTAATTACGCTTACATTAGTAACTAGAATGAAGGTTAGACTAACTTCATTCGATTTTTTATAGCATTTTCTTTTTGCTTTTTCAGATATTTTTTTTATAGATAGTAATAGTAATTTAATTATTTTTCTAGTAATACTATGGTCAAAATACAGACCTGCCTGCCGCGAGCAGCACGCGCCTGCCGCCCACATGTGCCGGTCACCGGCCGCGCCTCGCCTCCGCCCGCCCCACCGCCCTATCACCGACACCCGCCACCCTCTGCAAATTAAAGAAAATACCACATTCATGTCGATGTTTGTATGAAGTCGTAAACCAAGCTGAAGGCCACAGTTTCTGTCAACCACACTGAGTTTGGATATAGACGAAATTCTGAACTGAGAGATTTTTGAAGACATGCAAAAAATATTTGAGAAAATAAAATTATTTATATTTATAAATTATACAATAATAAAATTAACCTCCAATATAAAGCAAAAAATAAATGGCACGCATTTCTACAAAATATGATACAAAAATTTAAATTTTAAAGACAATATTTTTTTATTTTAAATCGAATCATTTGCTACTGATACTAGATAAACAGTTATTTACTCAGGAGACAGGCAAAAGAATTCAAACACCCACTCCATGCCATTCAAGTATTATAATTAATTTATGCGGAACTTAATTTTATGTAAAAAGCATTTAATAATAGATCTTTCTGCACAGTATCGTTTCGTTCGAGTGCTGCAAGTTGATCAACCTGAGTTGATCGCGCGCTACGGTGCGGCAAGGCCGTAACGCTTCGTCCGTTTGTCGTGCATTCACATTCCTAGGCCGAGGAACTTCACGCATCACAACACATATCAATTGAATCAAATCACTACTACGGATAATTTATATATCTACTTTACCAATCCCACAAACGAAACGACTCTCGACAGACGACCCTAGTTTTTGCAGACAGCAGTCGCCTGCGCTATTTAAACAGACTAATGCGTGCACGTTACTGGTCGACGAATAGAAACGCGCATAGTTCACTTTAGCTGTGTAGCGGTACTGCCTCGGGACGATAGACTAGGCTAATAACCATCATTAATCTGCCCACCACTCTTAAAAAGGCCGCTGAAATGAATTCAGATGATGCCGCAAGTAAGATACGTTATGGGCTAACAAAGTTGACAATAGACTGCAAAGACATCGCGGCTGGTTCAGACGAGGAAGTACAGAAGAGAATGGAGAGTTTTAGTCCAGAACAAAGTATACATATCGTAAAAAATATTGCAAATAGTAAAGCAGAAAAGTAATTACGCAGAAAGAAAAATAGTAAATAATACTGAAGCCACATCCGCAATTCTCAATGTTGTTTATTTTTACAAAATGTTGCCCCGAATGTTGCTCAAAATAGATTCATTCAGTTAACGTCCACAAATAGATAGTAATAAACACTACTTTAGGATAAACATTTTAATAATTAACGCTTAGATATTTCCTTGTTTCAAAGTAAAAAATTGTACCGCATTAAAGGTCGCTCTTTTGAGTGAGATATGGCTTAATACCAATCTTAAGATAAAAATAAGGGAGTTTTGGCTAGATTAGGGAGATAACATGTTATCAGTGCAGAATTATTTCTCTAAACACGTGTTTCTTCGAGTGATAATGTGTCATTATTACACATTATCACTCGAAGAAACACGTGTTTCCAATTTTAGTTAAAGGAGAATGCCCATTCGCCTAAGAAAAATGGGCCCACAATTTTTTTCTCAAGTTTCACGATCATTTTTAGTTCATTTTATAGGAGAATAAATCTACATTCTGTATCACCAATTAGTTTTAGTTTTTTCACCCAAGTTATTGAGTAATTAGACTTTTTCTGATACAAGAGCGGCCGTGGTCTAGCGGTAAGACGCGTGAACTCACGATCGATGAGACCCGTGTTCGAACCTCGCTAATTCTGACCGGTACCAATGTAACTTTGTTATATATACTTTGGTCGCTCAGTGCCTATAGGCACTATTAAAGAGTGATAGGCAGACTGACGATGGTTATTTGTCCGGTGTGCCGTCCTGGGGTAGTACCACCACATTCGAATGTAACACCCGTGAAGTGACTTTGTCGCGTTTCGGGAATAGTTTGAAAGTAGCCAGGTATAACGAGAGGAGTGTGCACTGTTAATCTAAGATGGTACATGCTCGTCTCCTCAAGCCGGCCTAGTGGAGGCGACTGCTACCCGCACAGGTTTCTCTGTAGTAGCATTTGTTTCCATTCATGGACCGCACTCTAGCTTTACATCAGGCGGAGTGTTGTCACATGCCGAGCTACAATAAAAAAAAACAATCTTATAATTTCCATTTTAATGTTAAATTAGGACGAGATTAAGCAATTATAATGTTTGTTTGTATATCTCCATGTATATTTACCCCGAATCCCTAAGCAATTTATTTAAAGCGTAGTTAGGACACGTGATGTGGTACGAGGAACGCAAAAATCGCTATTATAATAAAGTAATTTTTATATTCAGGGAATTTAATAATAAATTTCAAAAAAAATTTTTTCAAGTAACTCGGCATATAACCCCGCCTGTTGCTGTTAAGCACGAGTGCTGCCCATGACCTCCACTATGCCTACTTTAAAACTAATCCCGAAACTAGCTAGGTCATAAATTACATCGCCTAATTTTTCTATTACACTTTCATTTGAATTTTACGTTAAAATAAATCAAGTTTAGTAGAGATTGAAAATGATTTATATCAAACGTCAACCGTTAAGTCTTCCACTAAGTTAATAATATTAGAAGAGGGTTATACAAATAGAATCTAGATTCTAGACCAAATACGGTTACTCCATATCCAGTTACTAACTGTTAAAGTTTAAACTGTACATGTATCTAAAATTAACAAATAAATAATTTTTTTACATTGATATATACAACTAGATGTGCAATAACGCTCCCAATGTGACGCGAGAGAAAAGATGACCACAGCCACGTTTAGGTTCTCTGTCACATAATATTGGACTTAGCGGTAACATTGTCAAATCGTTTAAAGCGTAGACCGCTTTTTTTATGTCCAATGTATGAAGTTTGCACCTCTAATATATCTATAGGTGTTTATATTAAATTAATGTAACGCACTATGTAAAGGTACGATAATCATATATAAAATATAAATAAATAGCTTGGGATAGTATTCTATAATATAAAATAGTTTTACTATGCTTTGATCCAAAATTATCCAAAGCAAAATAGAATTTAAAACAAAAGTATTTTATTCATAAACCAGGCCTATAAAGTTAACGACAAAACGAAACTCATATCCTGTCAAAAAAAAAAAAAAAATATCCGTTAGTATTCTTTAAATTTTTATAAATAGTACTCGTATGTGAATATGTTTTGCATGTCACGTTGCGAAGAGCGGTGATCACGCGCAACTAACATAATAAAGCATTTCGTGAATCACAATGATGTCAGTTTCAACAATGCAATAAGGTTGATTTTCCTTTTAATTGCTTTTAGTTTAGCCTAGATTAATGTTTTATTAAATTAGCTATAATATGTATTGAGAGACTGACTGGTGCTTCAATCTAATTGATTACTATTTATTATTTATCTTTATCTATAGAGGATCGTTTGAAAAACATGTTTTGTCAACTTACTAACTTTAAGTTACGCGTTCGGGTGTTGGGTAGTAAACTAGAGGAAACCGTGATCCGTGAACGTCGCCATCACCACTAACATTTCTCCCTCCATCGCGCATTCTCAGAGCATATTGTTTAAATTAGTGACTGCTCGGAACCACACACAGGGCTCATAGACAATCGTTACAATGACAGTTGTTTTTTTTAAATAAAATTTTGCGCATTGATATAATAGCAACACGTGGGCTAAAGTCAAAAGCGGAGGACGTGGGTTCAATCTTCAATGATTCAATGATTTTTTTTTCTATTTAATTTCTATGATAATTTAATAATAAACAGATCTAGAGTTTTAATATGACAAACGTTGTTAAAAAAACCGATAATACAAATATTCTTGTCTAAAAAAAAACTTTGAAAAATTTCTGCCATTTTACTGATTAATTACTCGTAGGCAGAACACGGCGGCATTTTTTGCTATTTTATTTCAAAAAAAATAATTTGGATATAAAAAAACCAACACCCTCGTTAGTGAAGGATTTTAATTAAGCTATATACATTATACAATATACATACATATATAAGTACACGTAAGCTGGAGAGCGATCGTGAACCACACTTTAAACTATGCTACTATTTAGCTACCAATAATGCTGAGGTTAAGTTTTTTAATATATTCTCTACACATAGGTAGGTAGGTAGCTATGTTATCATATGAGATGAATACGTTATTAGAGGATATGAAGTAGTTTTTTTTTCTATTGTAGGCCGAGACGTTACTCAGCCTAGAGTTAGTCCGTTAAGCTACAGCAGAACTAGTACAGATAATCGTCTGCAGTGATTGACAGTGCACACCATCCGTGAACTCACAATCAATGAGACCCGTGTTCGAACCCTGTTAAATTCTGACCGGTACCATTGTAACTATGTTTATATATACTTTGGTCGCTCAGCCATTAAAAAAAAAAAACAACAATAAGAATAAATTAATATTTCTTATTATTTACTTTAAGATTTATAAAATTATGATTATAGATGAAGTTAACTAAAAAGATTTATAGCGCGAAAGTGGACGGCAACGTTGGAAGGAGGCGCCCTAGGAAGACCTTCCTCAGCCAGACCGGTCAACTGCTGAGAAGGGATCAGTTGAGGAGCACACTCAACCGACGTGCATATGCTCGAGTGGAGTAATGGATGTGTTCGAAGCGAAAGTGGTATGTAGAGAGAGGAGCCCCTGGCGCTCTATAGTTTCTGCCTACCATTGCGTCGTCTAACTCCTAGAGTTGTCAAATGTAAAGCAACCAAAAACCTAAGACCACTATAATATTAAAATCTGGTAATTACAAAAACAAAATACATTTATTCAAATGCAAACTCCCAAATTATTTTTATTCTATTTTTCTAATAAATGTAATAACTTATTTACAAGTTTTATTTATTGTACAGTCAAGAGCTCGTGTAGCTTTATACGTTGGACTCTGTACCGTTGTTATTACAATCGCCGTAGATATAAGGCTCGTACTACAAGTGAAAAGCTTCATGTGCTCTCGGCTTTACCTACCATCGGCTGGCGACGCCCTTGCTGCCTTCCCCAGTGGGAACAGGCGCGAGCTAAGCATTAACGCGTAACGATTAACAGTAAATACCAAAACTATGTCAATATGAAATTGAGTAAATCTATTTATTATATTAGAAATATAATGATAAACAAGGTCGCTCAATAAGAGCATCCTATATTTAGAATTGCAAAAATAACGTAGCCATTGCTCTTTGGCAATGATACTCGTGTGCCTATATCTAAACGGTTATGCATTTTTTTATAGTAGCTCGGCCATATAACACTCAGCCTGATGTAAAGCTAGAGAACGGTCCATGAACGGAAACAAACGGGGAGGTGTATATGGTGATATTATATTTTTTGGATAATATAGATGTGTAACGTGTTTTTGGTAAACTTTTATATGCTTTGTTCTATTTTAAATAATTTTTAAAAATTACGATTCTAATGTAGTAATCGTAATGATCCGAACGGAGTTAAACCATTGCCAGGCAAAACAAAAACTATATCCTTGTCGTGTTTATAGAATAATATTTTGTTCATTACATCGTAGTGGTTATTTGTATGAAATATTATTATCGTAAAGAAGAATAAAAAAAAGACTCTATAGACAATTATCTATAAACTACACCACCTCTTTTTCCACAACAATGTCTATGGTCTGTCCGAAAGAGGTCGATCGCGCGTCATTACAGTTTTTCAAATATCTCCTCGATTTTAAAGTATTTTCAGACGGGAATAAAAAATACATCTAATTGAAGTGTTATCTCAAAATGATTTTCGATTTACATAGTTACACATTATTTCTTTAGGACCCTCCCCATTGCTAATAGAGAAAATTTTGTAGACAGCAGCTGTTATACCTGCTTACTTTCAAACTGATCCCGAAATGTGACAACGCCACTACACGGGTGTTACCATTTGAAAGTGGTAGTACTACCCCAGTACAGCTGACTGGGCTAATAACCATCATCAGTCTGCCTACCACTTTGTAATAGTGCCTATGGGCGCTGAGTGACCAAAATACATATACGTTGATGTATGCTGGTCATAATTTTTCGAGATTTGAACACGGGTCTCATTGATCGTTAGTTCACGCCTTTTACCGCTATACCATGGCTTTATAAATGTTGATTTAATTAAATTTTTTTACGGTTTTACGTATGATACATTAGGCACAGTGTTGTCACATGCCGAGTTACAATATAAAAAAACAGAATTTTTAAAATCAGACTGGTAGTACCGCTACGCACAAAGAGACACATACAAATAAACATTTATATATAAAGATACATAGTATTTACGTATGCCGAGTAGAAGAAAAAAGTCGAGAGTTCAACATGTAAGATAAGAAAACAGCTGATAAAAGCACAATAGCCCTGCCTCTTATGCAACTAGATAACAGCGCCTGCGCATTTAGTGAAACACAAACAACTATAACCACTAACACGGGCACATAAAGATGATAATTGCAAAGCAATATGTAAAGAATCATGTACAGCTGCTGTACGCCATTTACATAATAGGTACGACCGAAGAATACGATTGAAACGAAATCAATCGAACGGGTATCCTAATAAAGGTTATTATCGCGTGGTTAGTTGTTAGTAGTTAGGGCGTTTTTGTTATTAACAGGGAGTTGAAGAGTTGATCTCGTAGAATGACTTCCGCAGTGATTCCATGACTATTTGCTATAGATTTTGTAATCTTACGTTTATAAGTCAATTTGTTAAGATAATGTTTACCTATCATGTAAAAAAAAAACATTAAGTTGTATCGACACTTATCTAGCTATTTATTAAAAAAGAAGTGGTAGGCAGACTTATGATAGTTATTAGCCCAGTTTGCCATCCTGGGGTAGTACCACCACTTTCGAATATAACAGCCGTGAAGTGATCTTGTCGTGTTTCGGAAACAGTCTAGCTTTACATCAGGCGGAGTGTTGTCACATGCCGAGCTACAATAAAAAAAAAAGTAGCCGGGTATAACGAGAGGAGTGTGCACTGTCAATCGGGATGGTTGCTCGTCTCCTGGCTGCAGCTGTAGAGATTTATCTGTAGTAGCATGGACCGCACTCTAGTTTTACACTAGGCGGAGTGTCGTCATATGCAGAGCTACAATAAAAAAAACAAACGAGAATTTTAGAAAACAATAGACACAGACCTATTGAGTCGAATTTCTCCGAAGCATGTTTTACAATTATCTAACGAAACGTATTGATTTATTAAATATATACATAAAGTAGTTGATCTTGACATTTATTACAAATTGTAACCAAACATGTTTATTAATATACGATATCTAGTGATTTACTATTTTTTTATCGATTCATGCCCGATTCAAATACCTGTAAAAAGAAATGTTTTCCCTACAAACAGTCAAATTTAATAAAACCGCCACACAAAATCTTATACAAAAATCATTTTAAATACTTTTTGGAGAAAGCTATTTAAGAATCAATATGTACGTTTTAAATATATTTATTGCCATATATTAACATATCCGTTGTCTCTGCCAATCCCTGTGGGAGAAAGGCGTGACAATTGTATTGTATTGTATTAACATTTTTATTGACAAATTACGGGAAACAAAATCGGATTGTTGTTTATAAAAAACCTGCAAATTTTTTGTTATTGTAACCCGGCATATGACCACACTCCGCCTGGTGTAAAACTAAAGTGCCATCCATGAACGGAAACGACTGCTACTAAAGATAAATCTCTATTGACAGTGCACCCTCCACCTATATATTCACGCTATACCTGGCTACTTTCAAACTGCTCCTGAAACGCAACAAGGTCACATTAAGGGTGTTACATTAGAAAGTGGTGGCACTACCCCAGAACGGCAGACTGTATTTTTTTCAAGTGTATGTTTACCAAAATCCGTTCACTTTCTTCTATCGATAAATCAGTACATTTCACTAGACAATGAGCCTAATTGAAATAAAATGTAAATTAGTTATAATTAATTATTCATTAGTTAATAATTAATTATTACACGTGAACACGTGTTGAAACTAATAAAATATAACATTGAAAATCTAGAATATACAATAATTTGCAATTAATATTATAATCTAAGAAACCATATCACAAACTTAGCCTATTGATTACTAGTTTGCCTTATTATTACAATCGGCTTCAAAACTTTCCTTCGGCACTTTCAATTGAACATAATCCTTATTGCCTACAGCATAGAGGTGAATTTTAACAAAGGAAAACTCAAATTGTGTGTGAGAAAACGTATCGTACGAACATTCAATAAAGCCACGGTGGTCTTGCGTAATCTAATAACTGAATTCATTTCTAGGAATTAATAACGCTTGCAGAAAATGTCCTATCAAACTAAAAAAAAAAAAAACAAATCAAAAACAAAAAATATTGTACCTAGACCAGTGATTCTCAACCTTTTTTTTTGTTGCGGCACACTTTTAAAGATTTCAAAATTTGGCGGCACACAAAAAGATAAGTTTAAAAATTATTTACTTGCCTATAACACCCTGCGTAAAATAGTTTATTATTTTAAATGTGCGAAATAAAATAATATGTACTACTAAAATAACAGGGATTAATTACACGTTAATAATATTAACATAATTATATGTTGGCTGTAGAGATTTTTCTGTAGTAGCAGTTGTTTCCATTCATGGACCACACTCTTGCTTTATTTATATCAGGCGGAGTGTTGTCACATGCCGAGCTACAATAAAAAATAAATAAAAAAAAATGTAAAATTTGGCGGCACACAAAAGTGCCGCGACACGGCGGTTGAGAATCACTGACCTAGACATTACGTTAGTAGAAGATATTTCTAGGTTCTAACCCGTCCATGGCCACAGATTGGCTGTAAAACATTCTGTATACTTATAAAATACCCAGCTCTAGCTCGTAGTAGTGGGAATTACCGGGTTCTGAATCTCATATGCTATAGCTCAATAGCTAGACAAAGAACGATATATCTGTCGTCGCAAACGTACGCTAGAACACGGAGATCTCTACTACTTATGTCCTAATAAGTCATGCTTATTTTTTATATAAAGTTTTGCTTTGACAGTTAAAGAAACTATGAATACAGGGTTTTACCGAAACACATTTGGTGCCTGACAAATTTCCTTTACATTGTTTTTACTTTCAGATAACAGTTTCACTTGAAAAGTACATATTAACTGCAAATTCTGCGTTTCCAGTTTCAATATTCGCTATAATTCATGACGCGTCCATAACGAAGAAATAAATTTAAAAAAAAACACGAAAATTCGCTGTATTTTTTTTTCTTTAGATATTTTTCTCCATTATCACTTAACAACAATATACAGGGCCGGAAGTGAAGTGTTGCATAATGCTCTCCCGCAAAGAAATCCCTTTGAATTCTATTTATAAGGGCATGCAGGTGGCTGATGGACCTCCCGCGTTAACCTCCATCCCTCACAGCAGATGACATCAATATTTTCTATAATTTATTATTATTATTACTTACAATTACTTTATTAAAATTCAAACTGTTACTTGCAACTTCAGAGTGCTCGGGAGCCAGGTCCCTACTTTCGCCTTTCCTTTGAATCGACTTGATTAAGGGACGGCAGACTGGTCTCATAACCATCATCAGTCTGCCTACCATTACTACGTTTGTGGTGCTATATACGTAGTTTGGGGGTCATGGCACTTAACGTAAAGCTGGGGGACAAGGTCGAAGGGCGAGTGAGGTTATGTATGTTTAACACGCAGGCGTACAACCTCTTTGAAGATTCGTGGTGAGTGGGATTTAGTCATACATAGGTTTTGGAGTTCATTAACATGATAATGCGCTGCTGTCACAATTTACGCAGTTAGGCACGGTTGCGCGTTCACGCCAATCTGTTTACCAATTTATAAGTGAAACAAATTCGTTAACCTTTTCGAAATTATTCTAGCTTTTTAATATTATTTATTATAATTTAATTCGATACAGTTTTTAGCAACACAAAATGTAGGCAACGTCGCTCGATTTTCTTTGATATTTCTTATTTTATTTTTTCAGGCAGCAGTCGCCTCCGCTATGCCGGCTTGAGGAGACGAATGTACTCCATCCAGATTGACAGTGCACACTATTCTCGTTATACCCGGCTACTTCCAAACTGTTCCCGAAACGCGACAAGGTCAGCTCTCTTAGCTATAGTGACGTTTATAGAACGAACATAATTGTTACCACAAGAAAGCGTCTGCAAGGCAGCAATTGACTGCCTATGACTTCTCGGTACATAAAAGGCAAAACTATTGTTAAAGATTTAATATAGAATTCATTTACAAGAGCAAACGAAGATAGAGGACAAGTTGTAAAAGATTAATGAAAATAAAGCACCGTATAATAAATTACTATTTAGTTTTGGAAGCAAAAACAAGAAAAACAAATTAACGGACAATTTTTTGAGCAACAATTGCTCGACAGCAAACGCCAGAAGTAGTGGAGCAATTAATGGGACAATCTATAACAATATATAATATATTTTTTTAAATCTTTCAAAAGACATGTTTGAAAGAAATATTTTGCTTTTACCTTTTTCCTTTTTGCCCCCTTCCATAAAATACTATGCACTATATTTTTTATAGCTAGTTCTGAAAAAAAAAATACGGAATCCGCGGAATATAAGTTGGCAACCCTAGGAAGGTCACTGCCTCCCATAGTTGGTTGAAAATGTGACAAACACTTTTTTTATTAGTAGGTCTGTAGGGCCGGGCCGATCCATAAGAAATGTTTACAGATCACTTCCGATATTGTCGAGGACGCGAATATTCCAGGTTGACATGTGACAACACTCCGCCTGTTGTAAAGCTAGAGTGCGGTCCACGAATGGGAACTGCTACTACAGAGAAATCTCTACAGGCAACATATAATTATGTTAATATTATTAACGTGTAATAATTCCCTGTTATTTTTGTAGTACATATTATTTTATTTCGCACATTTAAAATTATTTTACGCAGGGCAGCAGTCGCCTCCACTATGCCGTCTTGAAGAGACGAGTGTGTACTATCTAGATTGACAGCTCACCTCCTCTCGTTTTACCTGGCTACTTTCGAATTATTCCCGAAACGCGACAAAGTCACTTCACTGGTGTTCCATTCGAAAGTACAGGACGGTAGACTGGACAAATAACCATCATCAGTCTGCCAACCACTCTTTTTTTAAAATTTTATTTATTACCTACATTATTATTTAATATTGTAAAATAAAAAAAATATCATGACTACCTACCCGAAACTGTGAATCAAGTAAGTCATAAAGATATGTTTAAAAAATAACTCAGGTCAGTGGCATTAATGTGATTGTCCTAACAAGTAGGCGGTCTATTTTCAATAAGGATGTGATGTTTTGAATCGATAGTGCTGTATTTTGCCGACGACTTCACGGTCATTTCAATGATAATCTCCTGTAACTCGGCAATTAACCATTTATGTTGCAACATAACTATATTACGTCCAAATTTTAACATAAGAATGCTAATAAATCTATTATTAGAACATCATAAAATAAAACAAACGTGACCTTGTAAATAAAAATCGTAGCTCGGTAAAAATGAACGCAAACATCAAGGGCCTGTCTCGATGCATTACCAGGTTAGTGCCCCTACACTGAACGGTGACCACGTCCTCTAGATCTCCATGAATCATGTGGGTACGCATCATAAAAACACTCTTTTATTTATTAACAGTTAATTTAAATGTATACGAGGTCGTATATAAATTTTTATAAGAGCAAAACAGTGAATAGTAACAAAAATATGTATTCGCGTACAAAGCCGTTTATTTGGAAACATGTTATCCAAAGAGCGATAGGCTTAAACGCTACACTTGAAGTTGGCGCTATTTCGGAATACAAACTTTATAGCCAATGGACGTGATTGTTTCCCAAATACGACTTCATTGAATTTACAGCCAATATATCCCTTTTGCTTGCTTTATGCTTTGACTAACTTTATTATTAATCAACACTGTTTATACCTAATTCTTAAAATCTCAAGAATATACAATCTCGTAGATACTCGTTAAATGCATGTATTAAAAAACAAAACAGTAAGTATACTTAATAAAATACTCATAATATAAAACTTGTTTCATATTCAATGCGATACACGGGGACGAGAGAAAATAAAAATGAAAGCGGAGCGAGTGCAGATAGATGACTATTTAAAATTTTAAAAGAACAAAGTTGTAATAAATTAAAGAAGCTTGCTAGACAAAGACATAGACGTCGTTATTTTAAGTAGATGCAGAAACATCGCAAACGTCTACCGTCTAGACGGGGGGATGCAGCGTAAATGCACCAAGAGTATATTACTTTAAAATAAATTAGTCTGCAACGCTCCCCAGACTGGAACCTCTCGCAAACAAAGGAAACATCCAATATCGACTAGAGAATTTTCGCGTCGTGAAACGAATGCAGGGTGTGCTGCAATCATAAAATATCATTCATTCTTTATTTTGTTATTTCTGCCGATGAATTTTGCACTTTCATTTTATTTCATTGAATTATTATTATTTAACCTTCTTTCGTTGAATAAGTGGGGGGGATGGTATTTTAAAACTGAAGGACTGTTTACATTTATCATCAAGTGATGAAGATGCATTAATGTTTTTATAAACAGTTGTGTAAACAAATATAAGTCATTGAAAGTGGCCATTCAATTCACAAGAGGAAGGTACATACAGAGTGGGTAAGGACTAAGAAACATCTGCAGACGCCATGCAGTACACGCTTAACGTGCACATGTCTAGACGTCTAGGGGAGTATACAATTAATAATAATACGGAATAGTGAGTTGAGGGAGGTATGGAAACTCCAGTCTGCCGGAAAGTAAACATCACGCTCTGAGGCGAGACTGAAACCGATCAATGCCAATCTTCTGGGTAGCTGACCGGAAGAATCCTTTGCAAAATGGCTGACTCACGTAAATCGGCTTAACAGGACCGGTAGTGAGTAAGACGTTGTTTTATTGATAGCTTATTTACTAGAAATTTTGCGCATCAAACAAAATACATATATCAATCTTTGTGTGATATAATTAGAAATATTTTTTAACGTAAAATATATCTGTGACATTGCCAATTGTGGCTTTCGAAATAACTACAAAGGAATTGACAATAATTTTAAACAGTGTGAATGTTTGTTGTAATATTTACGACTGACATTCTGACATCATTGTTCTCCCACTTCCCGGGGTGGTTGGGGCATGAAATTTTCGAGACATATTGACACTTCGGTGAGTACAGGAAAAAAAACTGACATTGACCGGAAGTTGAGTATGGCTGAACCAGAAGTGATCATGAAATAGCCCCACTGTTGTGTCGAAACAAAAGTTGTAGCAAATGTGCTCATCTCATGAAATCGACACTTTTTTCCAAACTACCCATTTACTAACTTTTTTCAAACTACCCTGAAAAATATCACGCCAAAAACACTAATTTATTTACATACTCTTATTTAAATTAAAGCTTAACGTATGTATGTTTCTTATAATAGACCAGGTTCGAGTTTATTTAAAGTCTCGGGCGACGCAGTTGTAGCAAAGAACGGCACGTGCAAATCCTAACAAAGGATTATAATTTACAATTACAACACTTACCACAGAAACTTATTATTTTCTGTATTCCCATTGGACAATCTCCAACAAACACTTATAAGACTTAAAGCTTGACTTAAAATTCTGGGACAATGTTAAAATTAAATTTTTAATCACGTTTGTAAAAATTACTTCAGTCTTATTTTGCGCTGTCGTCTACATGAGAAGCAAAACGATATTTTTCTTAAAATTAGCTACATGATAGCAGTGTCGGAAGGAGGTGCCCTTTCTCAGCCAGATAAGTCAATTGCTCAGAAAGGGTCAGATGAGGAGCACCCTCAACCGACGTGCATGCATGAGGGGAGTAATGGATGCCGCTGATGCCTCTAGTTTCTGCCTACTCCAGTGGGAATAGGGCAAGAACTTAGTAAGTAAATAAGTAACTGCTCATGCTACGACTGCTTGCGACCACCATTTCTGCAGGCATCGCTTCCGCTATTGCTGGCTTTAGGAACTCACTGGAGATACATAGCGAACTTTCATGTTGATCGGTCTAAATGGTATCGAAGTCTATTAATGCCTGGTAAACCAATAATAAATAACCGGCACTCGAATCTGGGACCTCCGCGTAACAGACAGGCGCCACAACCACTGCCCCAGTTAGGTTAAATTATTGTTTTATGAATAACGAAATAGTAATCACAACAGAATGTAAAACATCTGTATGATGCTACTCTTTAAATAAATATTTGTTTGAGGAATGAGTTTGCTTTTTGTAATTTTTATGATACATTTAATTTTGTGTATTACATCTCTTAACTAAGGCAGTTAACTAAATCACTAGTTAGTTTGTAAAAACGTTTTAGATCAATTTAGTCCGACGCGACACGTTTCTAAAACTGCAGCCACCGTGGTAGTGGCAAGAGAGATATCAGTGACAATTTGGACGAACAATACCTCAGTTACACGGCGACCGCAACGGTTGTGAAGCTATCAAAAACAAACACGATAATAAGCCGCATAATTTTTTTTTTTTTTTAAATTTATTATTATATAAATACGACTCGTAATTTTTCCAATAGTTTAAAGAAGAAAACGGTATCAGGCGCTATTAAACCAACGTTGGCCTTTGGCATGAAGCCAAGTAATGCAGATTGTTCAGTACTTTCTCTATTCAATTGAATCACCGACTGATTCACACTCATTGTTGATCTCACGAACGAACAAAGGCGCTTCTTGACTGCGAAGAGTTCAGAAAGTTTTTTTAACCATTTAAAGGAACAACGCTTAAAAAAATTACACTGATTGAAGTATTGCATACAACCAACCAATGTTCGGTATATTGGAGCTCGACAAGAAACCACATTTCGCCTGATGTCAAGTTTAAGTTTGAACAGCTGTTCTGCAGACTGGTCTAACAATCAACGCGTTTTTAACCCTAATGCATATTGTTGCCAAAAGTATACATACTATCATTTTCAAAATATATAT
The DNA here is from genome assembly GCA_948150575.1 of Tinea pellionella. Taxonomy (NCBI): domain Eukaryota; kingdom Metazoa; phylum Arthropoda; class Insecta; order Lepidoptera; family Tineidae; genus Tinea; species Tinea pellionella. Next base: position 1,335,872 of record OX411258.1, read on the forward strand.
TCTTTATTAGTACCTAAATTTCCTATCGGTGTGACAATTGTATTGTTGTAAATTTCCTATAATATACGATTTTATTAATTCAAAACAAAAAAAAATCATGCATTTAAGGGTTAATGTTCGTGGAATATCAATTATTAAGCATATTCCTCTAAATAAACAAAAATATCTTCAATTTCTCTAAGTTTCACTAAATAAAAAAATACTATTACAATATTTTTTATTTGTTTCTTATAAAGAGAATTGGAAATGTTAAATTAATAAGAAAGATATGGAAAACACGAGAATTAACGATATAATATGCGAGATCATACAATTGGGGGAATATTCGATTTAATTTTAGCGCGTAGTACCCCTATCCATGGGTACAATGAATAATTTGTCGTTACAAAACATGGCAATGCTTACGCCTTAAGAATCCTTGAAAAGGATGAATGAAAGGAGATTGACGAAAGGAATATATAAATCTGATGTGAATGGATGCGTTAAACAAGGCAGACCCAGAAGGGTGTTTTCCGATCAAATAGGAGACATACTCATGAAAGCTGGGCTGCCTAGTGCCCATAACCGTCGGGCGCGCATGAAGAGAATTGTGGATGTGAAGGAAGCGAGGGTGTTGTATTAGGATCGTGGTAAGTGGCGTTCCGTTGTCTCTGCCTATCCCTGTGGGAAAAAGGCGTGACAATTTTATTGTATTGTATTACGCCTTAACAAAAAACTTGTACATCCATAAAACACCTATTTTGTACTACTTTTAGAGAAACGAGTCGGCACAAAAGAGCTTGACCCTCAAACTTACACTTTAATATTTTTAGCAGTGTACACGCGAAATAAGTGGGTGTCTATTCGTAGGATTTGAACATTACATTGGGTGATTTCTACAAAAGCTTTATAACAACGGATTGAAGTATCATACTTCAAAGCAAAAACAATAATGAAGTTCAAGAATGGCTACCTGATGCTCAAGAATGAGATGAAAAGATTAAATTCTGCGAAAGATATATTAGGACAAAACGGCGTGTTCATTTAATTTAGTCCTTTTGAACTAAACAATTATAATTGGCACTTATTCAGATACTCGTAAAACCTTCAACGAAAAGAAATGTAAAGAAATAACACCACTCGAAATCGTGACTAGTTTTTATTATCAATGCAATAAATATCGATAATAATACAAATACATGCGCATTTCGATCAGCACGTGGGTTTTGAATAATATTTTTTTATTGACAAACTTTTCCATTAATTTGGCATTAATTCCTATTCGCACAGAATCTATAACTCAGAAGATGAGTCAAGATCGTGTAAATAACTACTTGCCTATTTTAAGTCATACATTCATACAATTAAAACGCAATTGTTATATTGTTTGATGTTTAGACATTTCTGTGCTTCTTCAGTCCATCCAGCATGTCATTTAATGTCAAGCCTACGAGCAGATTTGCTACCATAGATAAGTATTCGCTGAGAGATATGAAATGAAATTTTTATTGCTTGAAACATGGTGTTAATTGAGTTACAATTTGTCTACATGTATATTGGCATGGCAATTAAAATATTATTATTATGTCAAATCTATAAAATCACTATTTATCTATTTTGCCGAGTCGAGTGTGCAAATTCCGAAACCATCACTCGGAAGTGGTGGTATGACCCCGGGTTAATAACTATCATCAAACTGCCTACTATCCTGAAATAATCGATATTTAAGTATTTATTTAGGAAGATTTAGTTTAAATTAAGAGTAAACAAACCTTTGGGCAAGTGAAGCGATTACTTTCTTTTCAAATTGAAGAGTAATTGAATGGTACCAGTCGGTGAAATTCCGTCTACTATTTATTAAGTTCCAAATAAAGTACGTTTACGAATCGATAATGAGGTGACACATAATGATCATTGTTTCGATAACATAATGGATGGAAATGTACCTTTGTAATGCCTCTACACATATACTAGCATTTGGAAAGGGTCACTTTTTGCTCCACCAAGGGTATAGGGCAGGGTTCGGCAACCTGCGGCTCGCGAGTCACATGCGACTCTTCGGATGTGATTCTGCGGCTCTTTACTTCCGTATGCAAATATTATTTATTTTATTAAAAAAAAAAAACATTAAAAATCGATTAACGAGAATTAGGCACCATTTCTAACTCTCAGACACTTGTTCTAGCTTTTCTCCCCTCCCCCGTCAAAAAACTTAATTTAGGCAAGCACTATTTGTTGTTAGCAAGAAAAAATTTTGTGGCTCTTTAAAAAATTTTAAATTTTGTAAATTGTAATTTTTGACTCTTCTGACTCAAAAGTTTGCCGACCTCTGGTATAGGGGGGTAAACATGTTAACTTTATTCGACACAAGTAAAGGGATAGATGGATTCTGTGTTCCTTTCTTCACACTATGATTGTTATAGCTGATAAGATCATCTTTAAACGTTTACGAGGATTTCGGAGTCAAGTGGTATATATATCGACATGGAAATTGTTGGTTTATTTAATACTCATTTTAAGGGGTTGAAAACTCGTGATAGAGATTTTGCAAAATATCACCCACGCGCTGTGAATTCCCTATCGTATAATATAGGCATAATTGAATAAAAGTGATAGACAGTGATGGTAAATGGCCCAGTATGCCGTCCTGGGGTAGATCACCCGTAAAGTGACATAGTCGCGTTTCGGGACCAGAACTGGATATAAGGGTATGCACTGTAAACTATAATAATAATAATAGCGATCTAGCTCAACGCCAGAGGGAGTGCGGTCAGAATAGAAGTTGCTATAGAAAAATAGATTTATACTCCGTTACATCCGGTTCATAAGCGCGCAAATTAATTGCGGAAAGTAAATATTGAACGACAGTAAAGTAACGGATGACACTGTTGTGTGAATGGCAGTGACGAACTGCGACGCCGCCGCCGCTAGCTACAAATAGTGAAACATCGCTGTACAAATTGGGACCAAGCGGGAAACGGTAATGTTTCTGAGACGTAAGCGAAGTCATTGTGTTTTCTCTCAATCGACGGTAGTTCTTAGTAAATATGTCCATCAAGCTAATATTGAGAAGTCAGCTCGACGCCGAGACCGAGTCAAGCCAAAAAACTTCACTAAATTGGTGGATTTTTTACTAAATTAAAACACTAGTTCTAAGCATGGTAGGCAGAATGATGATGGCTATTAAGCCAGTCTGCCGTCCTAGTCTGGTTTTATCACGTGTCGGGATCATTTTGAATCATTTCACTGTGGTAGGAGTAATTTCCGTTCATGGACCGCACTCTAGCTGAACATCAGGCGGAGTGTTGTCAAATGCTGAGCTACAATAAAACAAATTAGTGTGGACTGTCAATGGATGGTCCTCAGACTAGCATAGTGGAGGTGATTGTTGCCCGCGCGCTATAACATCAATTACGATAATAAATCAATGCAATAATAGTTCATATGAGCATAATCCACGTTGAAAGATGCCGTTATTTGTTGGCGACCTAACGTGAGGTTACCGCTACCCACCATCTACGGTAACAGGCCAAATTATAACTGTTTTTGTACCGATGACTCGACTCTTGTTATGTTTGTTAACAGAATTATTAAATTCACTTTCCGATTTCAGATTTGTAATAGTGAATGGAAATAATAAAAAAAAACAAAACTTAACCGTGTTTTTTCAAAAATTAATTGGATAACTTTTTTAAGGATTAACACTTTTTTTTTCTTTTTTAATAATTGATTTAATAATGTAATTTAGAAAATTATTTCCAGTTCCACCTAACTTTATTAGGCATATAGACATTTGGAAATAAAGATACGTCTAACAATTTTATCTTTAAATAAATATAATATCGCTATGAAAAAAAAAGTATAATAAATCGTTACAAATACGATTTAAAAATCAACAAGAATAGCGTAAATTAAAAACAAGAGACATGTCCGCATTTCCCACGACTCCGCACATTAACTTGGGTGTATCATTATTTTGTGAGCATACCTACATTTTTTTCATATAAGACTGAATAATTGTTTAGAGAAAAAAAAAAACTTAAAAATAATCTTTAATTAATTATTGAATCTATAATTATCGCGATATTAATTATTGTGATAAAAAAGAACAATTACAGTTTTCGGGGTCCACTTGACATCTAAAAGTTTGTTCACAAATCAGTATGCTAAAATAATATCTTATTTATTCATTAACTCATTTAAATGTTATCAACACATTGTTTATCAACTAAAAGACAATGTTTAATTACATAAAAAGGAATGTATTTTTCTACAAAATGAATTAAAAATTATAGAAAAACTCTAGAAAAAATTGCCCATTTTGTTAGGTGAATGGGCATTCTATTTTTTTCACAGATAAACTTAGTGGTAAAGGCTGACTTGTATGTGGTCAAGGAACAAGTTAGTTAATTAGGTTTAAACAGAATAATAATTATTTGTTTTCAACATCTGATGTTTACTAATTTACACTCATTATTAAAACATTAATTATAATGATTTTAATTCAATATTTTTGTGGTTAATATTGATAATGACGAGTGAATTTTATTTATTTATTAAACAAAGACATTAAAATTGTAAATAGTCGGCCATCGCTCTTATTTATTTATACAGTACAAGATAATACATAATAACGTCATATAATTACTACGCAATTAAAAACTTATCACAAAACATTAGAAAACACACAAAAAAATAATCAAATGACGAGATGCATTACCTTTTGTCGAGACAGAGAACTTTATGGTAACCAAAAACTCAATAACCCGGGCGTTGACAGGATATCTGCTGGCACAAAACACTTAACACCAACAAATAACGCGCAAAAAAAGTTGTATTTTTTCCTCTAATATTTAGAATAACTACACTAAAATTAGCACAATAATACGATAACAGCGATATAGATTGCGCGAAGACGTCCGAACACAACCGCTCCGTGCCGTTGTCCGTGGACGAATGCTACATTTGCTTGTCAACAAAGACCTGCCTGTGTGTTGTTGCCCGACTAGGGCCGCGGGCGTGACTCCATACAGCTGTATACAACGTAACTATACATACAATATAACCGAGCTACATATAGATTTGTAAACAGTGCGTCGTAGTTGAGAGAACTGCGAATTGACGCTAACTACGAGAAAGTGTAACGTTCAAAACAAAAACAATTTATCTTTTATCGAATTCAAATTGCTATCGTCATCATAATCATAATAATCATTATCAATTATCACTCTTTTTTCCCAGAGGGGTAGGTAGGACACTACTAGCCACGATCCTGTCACAATTCCCTCGCTTCCCTCACATCCACAATTCTCTTCATACAAGCCCTACGGTTATGGACACTGGACAACCCAGCTTTCATATCTCTTTGATAGCTATCGTTTACATAAGAAACCTATCAATCGATAAACACATTGGCAGACTGATCTGTGATTAATATTATTAGTTAGTAGGCATAACAGACGCGACCGTTGCCTGCAAACATTTCTCAGCTTACGGACCGCATTCTAGCTTAACATCGGGCGGAGTGCGGTCCTGAAATGTCAAAGTCTTTAAGGTTTCTGATTATAGATAGCACTTACGAGAACGAACGGTCTGATTGACATTTGCCACGCGAATTTCGACTTAGATACTATTAGATTGCCAAGCGAATTTGGCATTAAGGTGGGTCACAAATTAGTACACATAACGTTTATGTTTATGTTTATAATGAATAATTTCACGTGATTATTTTACATTAAAAGGCAAGTCTCACGATTTATTTTGTTTGTAAATTGTAAACGAGTATTTTCGTAATTTTGTTATCTTTTTGCGTCTATTTTTCAGTCTGAAACTACGTCTCAGAGAACGTAAACAACACTGAAATGTTAGTTCTGAATGTTAGTAAGTAGTTATATGTATTTAATATTAAATTATGATAAGAAATGAATAGAAAAAAGCTTAAAGCGCCAATGGTCATGTAGTTTAGTAGTCAGAACAACTGCGCGCATAACCGAGGACGTGAATTCAAATCCTAATTCAGCACACAGTTGTTTATTTTGTTTTATTTATTTTTCTATTCAACTGTTAATAATAAATAATATATTTACAATTCCAAAAATTATTAAAAAAAAACACGGACAATAGCTACGTATTACAGGTCTATGTGGTTGTTTATCCTTGTTCTGATGCCCACGATACCGGGTATCCAAATCACGGGTAAGGGAATTGTGTTTACTATTATTATAAGGAAGACTGTAAGTAAACAAATTTTGGTTCACAGTCAATTGGCCGGTTAATTTAACATCGCATAAGTACAAAATATATTGGTAAAAAAGCTAAAATAAATAAACGCACGACCTTGAACCTGAAAGTGGGCGATATTCCGTGAGAAAACAGCTACGAGTGAAAATGTGACGACAATTGTAAAATATAAAACCCACGATCCACTATACATATAATACATTTAAGCGTATCGTCATAGACGCGTATAATTTGAAAAAAAAAACCTACATACATCCGAAAACTTAGACCATTTTAAATATATTTTTTTAACTTTTAAGTCTTATTTTTTTTAATTAGCTTTTATTGTAGCTCGGCATATGACAACACTCCGCCTGATGTTAAGATACAGTGCGGGCCATGAACGTAAACAACTGCTACTACAGAGAAATCTCTAGAGGCGGCAGTCGCCTCCGCTATGCCGGCCTGAGGAGACGAGTATGCACCATCTAGATTGACAGTGCACACTCCTCTACAATATTTTTTATTTTTCATAGCTGATAATTAAATTTTCGTGGTAGGTGGCGTTCCGTTGTCTCTGCCTATCCCTGTGGGAAAGGGGCGTGACAATTGTTATGTATCTTAAAATAAATATGTATATAAGAATCACGTTGCAAGTCGAATAAAGCTAGATTATGCAAAAGTGCCCTTGAGCGATATCGTAAAGATAACATGTTCGTCATACAATTCCATATTTACGTAAGATCTGTTAGTCTGCATACACTATACATTGCTTGTTAGCTATAGAGTTCGCAATTAACACAGCATTGAAATTACGCAATGTACCAAGTTTATTAATGAAAATTTAACGAAAATTGCTAGTTTTTATCTATTTGTTAATTAGACACTTAAAAATAAGAAAAATAAATTGTAAAAAAATTACGAGTGTGGAAGATTATTACGGTCGCTTATTTTTAATTACTTTTTTCATAGTAGACTACACTCAGGTTGACAATGCACAGTCCTCTCGTTACACCTAGCTACTTTCAAACTGATCTGGAAACGCGACAAGGTCACTTCACGGGTGTTACATTCGAAAGTGATGGTACTGCCCCAGGACGGGCGAGTTACATTGGTACCGGTCTTTAGCGAGGTTCGAACACGGGTCTCATTCATCGTGAGTTCACGCGTCTCACCGCTAGACCACGGCCGCACGAATTATTCACAATTAAAACTTTACCAAGCCCCTGTCAAAATTAACTAAGATGCAGATGAAATACATTCATTAATTTTGTGCGTGTTTTTTTTTCAACCGTAATTGCTCTGACCGTTCGATACTTTGATTCGTTATTGAGGGTCGTTGACTGAAGATTATAATTGTTGATATTTGGAGCGTGTCTCGTTATTTGTGTTCTTTATGTGACGTCAGACTATTAGTGACCTGCCTGCCAATATCAAGACTTGTTTGTAGAGTAAACGACATTATGTCATTAATTTGCTAATTACATACATTATAAATATTGTATGTCAAGTAGGTAAAATAGAGAGAGCTAACGTAACCTATAACCTAACATGTATACAATAAAATATTTGATTTGATACAAGAAGGCCGTGGTCTAGTATTAAGACGCGTGAACTCGCGATCGGTGAGACCCGTGTTTGCCTAAAGGAGAATGCCCATTTTCGGGCCCACTTGATACCTGATAGTTTGGTAACAAACAATATTCTAAAATAATATCTTATTATAGTGGAGGCGATTGCTGCCAGGGCAGGTCTCTCTGTAGTAGCAGTTGTTTCCATTCATGGACCCCACTCTAGCTTTACATCAGGCGGAGCTACAATAAAAAAAAAGTGAGATATGGGCACATACAATTGTATGTTGTACGTTATCCGAGCAAGACTGCAGTTTTGTTGATTTTTATTTAAAGGAGACATAAATTGTTATTGATTGTGTTTAGTTTGCATTTGTTAATAATTTATTATGTTTTGTATTATTGAGTTATTTTGTGTGTATATTAGATTAGGGACTAATGGGACTGATGATCGTGGAAGCCCCAAAAAAAACCTTTGTATTTTATTTATTTATTTATAAAGGAGCTGGGACTGCTACAAATACATTTCAGGCTCGTTCTTTCGCTGTGGCAGTGTTTTTTGGTTGCTGGCTGTCCAGGTGCCCCTGGATACGTTCTACGTTCGAGACGTAAAGATTTCTATACAATTTCTACTACTATTTCATATTATCTCTACTAATCTGTATCTATACGTTTAAAATTAAACTTTTTAAAAGATAAAATAACAAAGGGGATTAGGTTTGTTATTCCATGAACAGCTGACTAAAGTTTATTGAGACGAATTTCGGCGAAATAGTTTGCTCACTTACGTGTCTCCATTAGGTCTCGCTTAGGTCATGCTTAAATTACCTAGAAATAAATATTTATAAAGTTAATAATGTTTCAAAACAACACCAAATAAAAGTAGCTTTACTAGAAGAATCTGAAGAAAAAAAAAACAATAATAAACAAAATGTCTGCTAAAAGTTTACTCCGGTGCTTTGGCCGTAGCCAAAACAACACGTAACAGACGGCAAAAACACGCAAATAGACCTTGTATACTCGTATGTTGGACCCATTAAATAAAACTTAAGAAGGCAAAATAGAGGATGTAAGTTTGTATCGAGAAATGCTAAGTTCAAGCTGCCTATAAACGCATACATCCTTGTCGTCCAATCTGACCTCCTAGCAAATAAAATGGCAAAATACCTTGAACCATTTTCGTTTGTATGTACATGAACTTTATTAGCCCTTGAACGAATCACGCAAATTAACTATATGTATAAGTATAACGTAGGAGCACTACAAGCGTTTAAAAGTAACAAAAACCAGCACGAATTTGTTAGTAGATGAAAATTGAATGGAAAAACGATTAACATGCACACAACGGTCTGAACTCATGTTGGGATCGATCAACGAACCAAATAATACAACAAATTATCACTCCTTTTTTCTAACGTTACTTGCCATCATCCTGACACATTTTGTGAATCTTTTCATACAAACTCGACACTTACGGGCACTAGGCAACCCAGCTTTCATAAGGATGTGTCCGATTCCATCCCCTTCACAAACCTTTGAAGCATTCATTTTACAATCCTTGTCAAGACATCTTCTTGTCTCATCATCAAATTAATTTTAATAATAAACAAACTCAGCATTATATTGAAGTTTTTTTTTGATAAATACATGAAGAAACCTTTGGTTAAAGCTATCTGTCGGCAGTGCAGTGGGTGCAGTGTATGCGGGTTTGATGAGACAAGCGTGCAACGCCAGCCTCACTCTCATTATTCGCAGTTACGTGACTAGGTTATGTAGGAAAATACGTGGTCGTCACCGCCACAGATACCATTAGCCTCCATTATACATAGTTTGTTTCGCTTCATTACTTTTGAGCGTACTCTGACATCCTACATTTTTTTTCCTATCAACTTCAACAAAATATAAAAAAAACGCTATTTTGTAGGTACTGTTAATAATAAAAATTATTAAAAATAGATAATGTTTATATTAAAAAAAAACTATAAAATATATTTACAATTTTTTTCAAACAAAGTCGCTCGTATTGGTAGGTCACCTTGTTTAAAATTTAAAAAACAGCTGAATCAATTGTGTGAAGAAAGAAAAACTCTCACTCGTATTCGGGTTTCATGAGCGGCAAACTGGGTTAGGTCAAGTAGTATTTCAAGCCTTTTAAAACGCCGATGTAAGCTAATGCACATAACTTCATAACTGATATTTAAAGAGAGTCTATACCTAAATACCAATATTCAATATGGCAAAATGGTTTTTTTTTTTTTATTGTAGCTCGACATGTAACAACACTCCGCCTGATGTAAAGCTAGAGTGCGGTCCATGAATGGAAACAACTGCTACCACAGAGAAATCTCTACGGGCTGCAGTCGCCTCCACTATGCCGGCTTGAGGAGACGAGCATGTACCATCTAGATTGACAGTGCACACTCCTCTCTTATACCTACTACTTTCAAACTATTCCCGAAACGCGACAAGGTCACTTCACGGGTGTTACATTCGAAAGTGGTGGTACTGCCCCAGGACGACAGACGACAAATAACCATCATCAGTCTGCCTACCACTCTTTAAAGGTTTGAGCCAAAGTACCTAAAGGTGAACCCATATCTATTTTTAAGTGTAGCTCGGCCATAGAGATATATACTAGAGGTGGAAACTTCATACATCTGACATAAAAAAACAGCTGCTTCAAACGATTTGACAATGTTGCCGTCAAGTCAAATACTAACTGAGAGTGAACCTAAACGTGGCTGTAGCCATGTTTTCTTTTGCGTCACATTGGGAGCGTTATTGCACATCTAGTTCAATCAATGAGCTCGGCATATAACAACACGCTTGAAGTCAGGCTAGAGTTCGTACCGCGAAAATCATCAAATCAAGTCTTTAAGTCTTTTTTTTTTTTTTTTTTTTTTTTTTATGTATGTTTTATTATATGTATTTTATATATATTATTTATATGTATATTAATTATATGTATTATCTTACACATTGTATATTATATATTCATATACGTATATATGTTTATATATGTAAGTTTATGTATGTATGTTTATGTATGTGTGTATTTTATATATATATTTATCTATGTATTTACTATTATATACTTACTGTTCTATCTTACTACTTATCTCACTATTTCCCTATATTTCTATCCTGCACCCTCCAAATCACCACATAATCTTTCTGGTTAGCTGGTAGAAAATGCCTTTAGGCATTAAGCTCGCCTTTGTACAATTATTTTTGCGCAATAAAGAATTTTATTATTATTATTATTATTATAAGTCTAAGCTCTCAAACTTTCAATAACCCCTATAATCTAAAATTATTTTACAAAAGAGAATACGCATTCTTCCAAGAAAAATGAGCCCACAATTATTTTCTCAAGTTTGTTGACAATTTTTAATCAATTTTGTATGAAATTAGACTTTTAAGAGACTTTTTCTGGTGCAATAGGTATTTAAGATTATTATTATATTAAATGCTTTAATAAATTAATAATTTCTGTTTTTTATGTAATAAAACTTTGTTTATTGATTGGTAATTGATGTGTTGGTAATTGATGAGCATCGTCCTTTCACCTGAAAAGTTTTCACAACCGCTGCTGAAGATGTAAACCGGTTTTGTTTAGAATATCAACAAATTCTCAGAATATTCATTTACTTCATCGAATCCGATCGATTATTCCGAGGTTCAGTCGACAATTCATCGGCAAAACGCAATATCAACTGTTAGATGTTTTGGTAAACATGTCTAAAAAGTATATTTGATTTATTTAGTGATGTTAAAAGATAAATAAAGTTTAGACAATAAAAGACATAACAAAAAAATTATCAAATAAAATAATTAATCTTATAAAAAAACAACATACACGATAAATAATTACGACTTAAAAACGTCACATATTTTTATCTTTTTAGCGGAACCGAGTCGTACATCATTACGACATGTGACTTTGTTTACGAGAGAAAAACTCACGAAATGTCAAATGAAAATCAATTACAGGAATCCTTCAAGTATCACTTTCAAGTGTTAAATTATTTTAAAAAAATTGATAATAATTTTTTACGTCATACTGGTGATGATTTTTATACACATTTTCATTTGTACCCATGCATATTTTTTACTTTATTTATAGCCGCGAATAAAGATCAAAAGTATGGACCAACTCATTTTATGACGTATTAATTGTATTACAACCCGCGCAAATAAAGAAACGATATACATATAAATGGCATCCACTTACATGCCGTCTAGTTCATACTATATTTCCGTCTATACTCACACACAAAAACCCATAAATTATTCTTTAATTAATTATGTTATTGTAAATTTGTTTTACTATAAATAAACACTTCTGTCTAATAATTTCGCATATAAAATATTAATCTACCCATAAACAGCAGTTTATAAATAAAATAAATCGTAACTAATAAAATATTATACAGAAATAATCATAAAATTATTTTTGACAACCTTCTTTGATGACCGTACTATAAGTACCGAGCCGCCATTTATAAATCGTTTCTCTATTGGCGCTATATAAGCCGTTATACAAGACAATAAAATCACATAATAAAAAGTTGTAATAAACTTTAATACGGCAAAAAATAATAAATAAATAACCGATAATTTTATCCGAAAGTTTATCCTTCCGGCAGTTGTCGACCCCTGACCTAGACATACCATATACGAGTACCTAAAGTAATGTATATAACTGTACATTTCATATGTTATTTAACTAATAAAGCTAGATATAGATTCACATAATACGGTTAACAAAATCGATGAACAAAAGTGACGTCAATCCATAAATACTTATCGATATGGAATAATATTGAATGTTATACAAAAAACTACGAAAATAGAAAATTACGTGCACTGTTCATTCTGCAATTGCAAACTTTCGGTATTTGTTATTACATAATTGTGACACGACATAAATCAAAAAATGTCTATGATGCGGCGTCTCTGTGAAAATTTTGGACATTTTCAAATATCACGACGTGAGGACAAGGTGCACTGTCAACCCGGAAAGATCATTCCAAAGACTTGGATGGATTCCATATTATTGTGAGGACAATTAAAGAACTAAGTACATATGAGCCAGTCAAGAAAATATGGACTGTCTCAGTGGTAGGAATTGTTTCCCCGCTCGAGGACCGCATTCTAGCTTATTATGAGCAACTGGTGATAGGACTGCGGTCGCGTGCTAGACTAAGAAAAATTGTTTGCATTTCCTTCATTAAGGGGGAAGTGTGCGCAAGTGCCACCAACGCTCTAGTCCTTTGTTTCAGGTTTGGGTGTAAAAAGTTTGTGTAGTCCTTCTTCTGATACCCATGGTGTTGGGTATCATAGTTAGGTATCAGGGCATTGTGTGTGTTTATTATTTATAAAAAATATAAAGGTATGTATCCATTAATAGAAAAAAATAATTATACATATCGAATCAATAACAATAAAATGCTCTTTTATGGCCACGTCTTATGCAATTGATATTTTTATTTTACATGTGTACGATTAATTGATTCGTTGATTAGTTCGAGTACTAACACGAGGTGAAGTCGTAGTCTTTGTATATTAAAAAATAACTAACTAAACGTATAATACTTTAATAGTGGTAGACAGGCTGATGAAGATTATTAGCCCAGTTAGTCCCGCAGTAGTAACAAATGACCAGCTTGGAAGCAGCCGAGTTTGATATACTAATTTGATCGGTGTATATTCGTCTTCTCCAGCCGGGGTATAGCGGAGGGTACTGCTGACTGCAGACATTTTCTCTGTGGTGGCAGTTGTTTCCGCTCACTCTAGTTTAACGTAAGGACGACTGTTGTTGAAACCGACCACAATTTTTTTTTTGCTTCGTTCGTTTGAGCATTATCACGACATTCCATACTAATTTAGTACACTCAATACACGACGATTTTTTTTGTGGTACTAAATTCTAATGTGGGAGGAATGTGGTACGTGTGAGCGAAGCCTAAAACATACCTATCTTTTTAAAAATAATCAGAAATACATAGAGGAGCAAACCATCGGACATGAAAAAAGCGCAACGATATCACAATATTGTCAAATACTAACTGACAGAAAACCTAAAAGTGATTGCGGTCATCTTTAGCTCGCATCACATTGGGAGCGTTATTACTTATCTAGTTGTATATATCAATGAGAATAATGTAATAATAATAATTGATTTTTAATTATTTTTAAATTTTGAATCATCAATTTAATTGTTATGCTGTAATAATTATCTATTTTGAAGATTCAATAAGCAATTAACTTGCGTCCGTATCATAATGACATGGATTTTGTTTTCTTTGTTGATGTTTCTAATAAAAAAATAAATATACACGTAAAAAAAATTTCATTAATCAATAAATACGTAATAAAAATAACTGTAAAGGCTAAAATTATGTTTAAAAATATGAATGAAATCCAATAAAAAAGCATTGCATCCAAACTGAGACGGTGCCGCCGGTGTCAACGGCCAGCCGCCCAGGGACGTCGACAGGACGGGACCATTGACCGCGGGCGGAAATGCAACGAATGTCGACCCCATTGGGACAATTCGCAAAATTTCCTCTCTACTCGCCCCACGATACATTTATAGGTATATATGTATATATTTTATTAGTGCGTTGATTTTTTTTTATTGTAGCTCGGCATGCGGTCCGTGACTGGAAACTACTGCTACTACAGAGAAATCTCTACAGGCAGCAGTCGCCTCCACTATGGCGGCTTGATGAGACGAGCGTGTACCATCCAGATTGACAGTGCACACTTCTCTCGTGGCTACTTTCAAACTATTCCCGAAACGCGACAAGGTCACTTCACAGTTGTTACATTCGAAAGTGGTGGTACGGCAGACTGGACTAATAACCATTATTAGTCTGCCTACCACTCTTTAATAGTGCCTATAGGCACTGAGCGACCAAAGTACATATAACAAAGTTACATTGGTACCGGTCAGAATTTAGCGAGGTTCGAACACGGGTCTCACCGATCGTGAGTTCACGCGTTTTGCCGCTAGACCGCTAGACGGAGTGTTTTATTTATTTAGGGCTGCCTATGAAAAGATAGAACAGATCAAGGAGAAGCCCACCTAATAGTTAGGTAACAAAATAATATTCTAAATTAATATCTTATTTTTTTATTAATTCATTTTAATTATATCAAGACATCATTTACCAATCAATAGACAATGTTTAATTACATAAAAAACAGATATCATCAATTATTAAAGCATTTAAAATAGTAATAACCTCAAATATTGCATCGAAAAAAACCTCTAATTACCAATAACGCTGCTGAAAAAATTAATACTGATTGGTGATAAGGAATGTAGATTTATTTCTTTACAAAATGAACCAAAAATCATCGACAAACTCGAGAAAAAAATTGTGGGCCCATTTGTCTTAGGCGAATGTGCATTCTCTATTCGACGCGGTCACCTGAAGCGCCAGCTCAGTCGTCAGGGTTATCGGTGCGCTAAGGATAGGACGTGGGCTTGATTCCCACTTCAGGTCAGCTCGTTTTTTTTTTCTTCATTATAATTTTATATTTGGTTTTATTTTATTTATTATATTTATTTATTTGTAGTCGCTGTGGTTGGATTGAGTGGATATTGTAAGACCTCCATCACCATGTAGACGGGGATTGGGTCAACCTACCAAGTTGGCCCATATTATGTGTTGGTTTTTCTACATGGATTAAAGAGTGTTTCGACGGAATTATGGTCGTCGCATCTACACTTCCATTCCCCTTTCTCATTCCCCCTTCCTATAACATGGGATCCTTCAAGCGCAGTGTGAAGAGGCATCTCATTAAGCCGGCATAGCGGGCACGACTGCTGTTTGCAGATGCCTTTCTCTGACAGCAGTCGCCTCCGCTCATGGATCGCACTCTAGCTTAACACCAGGCGGAGTGCGGTCATATGACGTGCTAAAATAAAAAAAAAAAACACGTTGGCCTTGACTCAATGTATACAGGAATTATTTGTTTTTTGCTGTTTGTTACGAACCGTATAGCAAGTGGGGCGAAGACACTGAGCCAAAGTGTACTGGAGGCATAACGTGTAGAAGCGAGCACAACAGATCGCCCTAACGTCTGACCTATATAATTGTTTATACATCAACGGATTTGAAATCTCATTCGTTTAAGATTACACAGAAATAAACATCAGAGTTGTATTTTGAGAAATCGAGTACAAAGTTGCCATAATTTATATTTTGTATGGGTTCATTGGCCGATTAACCTTTTCGTGGGATATTTGGAATTTATGTATGTACCATTGAAACCGTATATCTTGATCATACACGAAGATATACAGTTTTTTTATAGTAACGAATGAATATTGCAACAAAAATGTTATTATTAATTAATAAGTAATTTTTTAGAGATATTATAACGCTGGATTTGTTATGTGATACATGATATTGAACAAAAAAAAATTAACGCGCATTCATAATTTAATAGCAAATACAAATATACTAAAAACTAATAAAAATAATCATGACGTGTGCGCGCAAAAGGCGTGACAATTGTATTGTATTGTAAGAGACGCATCAATTAGCATCGAACTCGAGTGCAAAGTAGGGCATGCTAGGATTAATTGAGATGAAAAAGGAAGGGCTGCCTATGAAAAGATAGAACAGATCAAGGAGAAGCCCACCTAATAGTTAGGTAACAAAATAATATTCTAAATTAATAACTTAATTTTTTTATTAATTCATTTTAATTATATCAAGACATAATTTACCAATCAATAGACAATGTTTAATTACATAAAAAACAGATATCATCAATTATTAAAGCATTTAAAATAATAATAACCTCAAATATTGCATCAAAAAAACCTCTAATTACACAATAACGCGGCTGAAAAAATTAATACTGATTGGTGATATATAGATTTATTTCTTTTCAAAATGAACCAAAAAGAGACAAACTCGAGAAAAAAATTGTGGGCCCATTTGTCTTAGGCGAATGGGCATTCTCTATTCGACGCGGTCAGCTGAAGCGCCAGCTCAGTCGTCAGGGTATCGGTGCGCTAAGGGTAGGACGTGGGCTTGATTCCCACTTCAGATCAGCTCGTTTTTTTTTTCATTATAATTTTATATTTGGTATAGTTTAGTTAAGTACCTACTAGTACTAAAGAGCGTAAAAAGAGCGGCCGTGGTCTAGCGGTTAGACGCGTGAACTCACGATCGATGAGACCCGTGTTCGAACCTCGTTAATTCTGACCGGTACCAATGTAACTTTGTTATATGTACTTTGGTCGCTCAGTGCCTATAGGCACTATTAAAGAGCGGTAGGCAGATTGATTATGGTTATTAGTCCAGTCTGCCGTTCTGGGGTAGTACCACCACTTTCGAATGTAACACCCGTGAAGTGACTTTGTCGCGTTTCGGGAATAGTTTGAAAGTAGCCAGATATAGCGAGAGGAGTATGCACTGTCAATAGATGGTACATGCTCGTCTCCTCAAGCCGGCATAATGGAGGCGACTGCTGCCCGCACAGGTTTCTCTGTAGTAGCAGTTGTTTCCATTCATGGACCGCACTCTAGCTTTACATCAGGCGGAGTGTTGTCACATGCCGAGCTACAAGACTAAAAAAAGAGTTTTTTTTAGTCTTGTATACAAAGTGCACTGCCACTGAAACTAGTATGGGGACTGTGTTACTAATAGCAGAGTTACTAGTCCTCACGTCTAATCTAGATTTATGTCCAAGTTGTTTATCTAATAATTAAATTTATAAATTCCATGTGAACTAAAATATAAATACGGATATTTATCAAAGGTATGCCATGAATGTAAAAGTTACCTTGTTATTGTTTTTTTATTTAATGTTATGTCAGCTGGAAGCAAGTATGGTAGGTATGTAAGTAATTATGAATAAGTGAACCAAACACCTGCACTTGAAGTATTCACTTGTCTACCTTTTTAGAATATCTGTGAACTGTATATATATTTTTATTTCAATACAAAGTTTAATTTCCATTTATGACCATTCTACAGCGAGTAATGCAATTTGTCCAAATATTTTGTTAAAAGTTTTGCGAATTTTTTTTAACTGATAAAAAGTATAATAACATGTTAATTAGAAAGAGTTTTCTTTACGTTAATTAAAAACGCGGAAAAAGTAATGATCAATATTTTAAAGATTTTTTTTAAATATATTTTTTATGAGATAACTTTAATACCATAATTTATAAAAAAATAACATCATACCAACGCCTTTCAGCACCAGAATTCCTTTAATAACTTGATACTACTACTTACGGACCACCCTGTATCTCATATCCACTATACATGCCAGAATATTATGATTTTTTTATACACAAAGTACAACATTTATTTCTATATTTTTAATTAGTATAAAAAGTTAGAGTTCATTGTACTTAGAATAGTAATAAGCATTAATGATTAGGTAATTAAGAAGGGCATGAGCTGATGCCCTCGTAACATCTGTCTAGCGTATGCATCACAGGTGTGTCCTTATTGCAACGGCACAAGGATCAATTTTGTTAGTTTAAAAATGAACATTTGCAGTTATTAATGCATGTTACACACGAAGGTTGAAACGCTAATGGCAACGATAAAACTATTATATAGTTTGTAAAAGATAGGGACATTGCAATTTTAAAATATTTGCTAAAATATTCTGTCTGTTTCGTGGACACTTCCGGAGGTGTGTAAAAACGTGAAGATCTCCTGGTCTTTTTGGGAGGGTTTTCAGGTGGCTGCAGTGATGTGGAATCTAACGCACAACGAGCCATAGCTGTTCAATAGAAAAGCAAAGGAGAATGCCCATTCGCCTTAGAAAAATTGGCCCACAATTTTTTTTTCATGATCACTTTTATATTATTTTGAAGGAAAATAAATCTATATTTACCTTAATCTATACACCAATCAGTTTTAATTTTTTCGCCCAAGTTATTAAGTAATTAGACTTTTTCTAGTACAATATTTGAGGTTATTATTGTATTAAAAACTTTAATAATAATTGGTAATATTTATTTTTTATGTTATTAAACATTGTATTGGGAAAAGATGTTTTAATAAAATAAAATATATATGAAGAAATAAGGTATTATGTTAGAATATTGTTTTGTTAACAAACTATTAGAGATCACGTGGGCCCAAAAATGGGCATTCTCCTTTCTTTTCTTACCTAGTTTACGAAGTCGCTGGCAAACAACTTCTAGTACACATAATACAGAAGCTGGTATGTTTTTTTTACATCCGGAATATCCGGAGTTAACGCCTAAGGGAATATAAGTGGAAACTCTATTTACAGCGAACATTGGCGAACCGCAGTAACTTTGTCCTGCAACTGAGACATGTTCTGTGAACTTTCCTAACTAATAATATGACATTTTATTAGAACTCCTATAAAATACATACTAGAATTATCTTCTCTATAAAATATAATAGAATAGTTTAATTAATAGTTTTTCAAAACTAAATAATCAGTATTGAACTTTAAAAGTATATTTTTTAATTTATATAATAACTATAAATATAAATATTATATAAATATAAATTATATAATATAACTTATTTTAATTTGTAAGTTGCCGCGTGTAATGAGAGGAGTTAGCATTTGTCACCTGGAGCCGGCATAGCGAGAGAAATTTGCACTGTCAATCTAGATAGTGAATACTCGTATCCTCAGGCCGGCATAACGGAGGCGACTGCTGCTCGTAGAGACTTCTCAGTGGTAGCAGTTGTTTCCGTTCATGGACCGCACTGTAGCTTTACATCAGGTCGGAGTGTTGTCGTATGCCGAGCTACAATTTAAAAAATAGTGGGAGCGACAGGCGCCCGTAGACATTTCTCTGTGGTAACAGTTTTCACCGGACTCTAGCTTACCATCATGCGAAGTGTGGTGGTCACATGCCGACTTACTATAAAACAATATGAATAATACATGTGTCTATAAAAGTTTCATTTCAAATCTGAACAAAGTTTCTGAACACGTAGTAACTAAAATATAATACAGTAATACCCCGCTTTACGCGAGGGATACGTTCCGCAAAAACTCGCGTTAAGGGTCGTTTGCACCAGAAGGCCGGTTAAAGTAACTTTAACTATTACTTTTATGGCGACAACGACCGTTTACATTCACTCTACACGCGTTGCAATATCGTGTAAATTCATATGTGGGTTAACTCGAAAAATAATAGAAAACATATTTGGCTTCTTTTATACATTTGACGTTAGCAACATTGGTTTGACGATTACTTTAACTTTAACCAGACAAGATTCGCTGGTTACGGTTAAGGTTAAAGTAACCGTCAAAAATGACAGGCGCAACGATGGTGCAACTCGTGTGGGGATTTACTCCATACTCCAAACCATAACGATGGGGCAACTCGTGTGGAGTAAATGTAAACCATAATGTAAATGTAATGGGTAAAGTAAAGGTAAAAGTAATAGTTAAAGTTACTTTAACCGGCCGTCTGGTGCAAACGACCCTAAGTAAAATTTGCGTACAAGGGGGTCACGTTTAAGCATAACCAAAAGTCAGTACAAAATGCAAATCAATACATACTTTAATTCTAAAAACACATTATGCATTTTTTTACGGAAAAATGTACCATCTATTGTCTTCTTGGTTGTGTTTTTACTGATTGACACACGGTTAAAACACGGTCATCATCACTGTCTATGCTTTGCAATACGAGTATATCCAAACCTGAATAAATCTTTGAAAGAGCCATTTTAGCGCGAAATATTGAAATTCGCGTAAAGCTGAAACCGCGCATAACGGGGTCGCGTAAAGCGGGGTGTTACTGTATTTAGAAATTCCTAAACACACCACACCACATTCACGCTATATTTCTAGCTTCGGCATAGCTTATTTCTCAGAATTAATAAAAAGTCTAGACTTGCAGTATTATTGCCAGTCCTTGATCACGAGCTCATTGGTTGATAGATTTTATTACAACACGTTAAGGCTCTTATTGTTGCCAGGGTACTTTTTTGAAACACTTTTACTTTGTAACTATAAGACTTACGAGGCTAAAATATATATCAAACTACGGGATATAAAGTACCATAAAAAACTGAGGAAAGAGTTACAAATTAGTTTTCTTTGGATCTTTTCTCGGTGAAAACTTATCGAATTTTTATTTTACACAGTTATATTCGCAAAATCATAAATGTTCCAGACAAACCTCTATGCAACAGCCGCGAGATACGGTCTTATTTTGCATGTACACACGTACCTTAGCCCCATTATCTTAAAGACTAATTTTGCTTGCGGTGTTCAACAAGCTCATTCTCTCCCATTTTAAAGACACAGTTTTATGCGAAAAATACATATGTGACTTGTTACATATGTCAAAATAATAATTTAATTTAAAAAAACCAGATTTTTTCAACTATTTTCATACATTATAAATTTCAACCCTTAAAATAAAAATGCCACAATAATAAATAAAAAAATTGGTTTACAACTTGTAGGAAAACTTCCAGGAATTGTGATTATCCCGGTTGAGTGCAAAACATGGTGCACCTATTAAAAAGTAGGTAGGTAGTGGGTGAGTCCAGACAACAAAGGCGTGAACTATACTCAACTTATATGCATAGGGAGCAACAGTTTCAGCTATACGTCTATCGGATTATTGCTGTCGTATTTTGAACTTTAAAATTATTAGCATAAAGGCGAGATTTATCAACATACCCAAGTTATTGCAGTTTGCGTCTAGAACTTTGGTTTACCTGTAAAGAATAATTAAATATTATTTTAAACGGCATTTTTAGTAAACAAAAGAAGTTTAATGTATTACCACTGTTCATTGTAGTGCATCGTCATAGACGCGTACAATTTGTCAGAATTACAAAATGTAGGTATGGATGACAATGTTATTTACAATTTTTATTTTTTTTTATTGTAGCTCGACATGTGACAACACTCCGCCTGATGTAAAGCTAGAGTGCGGTCCATGAATGGAAACAACTGCTACCACAGAGAAATCTCTACGGGCTGCAGTCGCCTCCACTATGCCGGCTTGAGGAGACGAGCATGTACCATCTAGATTGACAGTGCACACTCCTCTCTTATATCTGGCTACTTTCAAACTATTCCCGAAACGCGACAAGGTCACTTCACGGGTGTTACATTCGATTTTCTGAATTAATATTCTTTTTTTTTGTTAATTATTATATGCACAGGCGTATTTGACGAGTTTCCTGTAGCAGTCTTTTCGCCACACGCCTTTCCGAAGCCATGGTAGTCTGACGATGATCAAGTCCATCCTAAAAGCCCATGCCTATCCTAATAATTTCATTGCATTTATAACGAATCTTCGATGAGACGCCTTCGTGAAGGGTACTAGGTAAGATTTTTTTTTGTATCTTCCTTCTGTAAAGTAGTCCTGTCCATACACCGCTGATGTAAAGCTAGAGATTGGTTCATAAGGGCACAGACAGCGGTTGTCTCCGCTACGGCCGGCAAATGTGCATCGTATCGTACATGTTGAAGTTTTTGGTCCCATCTAATTCTGAAACGCGAGTAGTTCATTTCACGGGTGTTACGCTTGAAAGTGGTGGTACTACCCAAAGACGGTAGACTGGGTAAATAAACATACACAGATTGCCTACCACTTTTTAATACTAGATAGGGGAAACATTTTTTTTTTCTCGAAGTAGGAGAGATTTAAAAGTGTTTCGAACAATAAATATTTTCTGTTTTTTGTAATTACTGACACATAGGTGGGAAATACCTATTGTTAAAATGATTCATTAGATAAAGGGGTTGTCAACCTTTCAACCTTCAATTTTAAGAAAACAACAAATAAACAAAACAATATTAAAATTAACGGTATCTTATCTTTAATCTTATAAATTTAAATATATGACTAACTTAAAAAATATACAATAATTAGTTGACATTTATTATTATTATGCCTATATAATAAAGCTTATTAAATACGTGAGCACCAAGTATAATCAGCCAATCATAGGTCAGCTGCATTACCTTAAGAACTATTTTTGTTTGTACTCATTCTTGGACTTGGACTAATAGAAACAGGTGGTTTTAAACTTTTGGAGTATGTGAAGGAGACCCACACGACCTCGGAAAAACCTCGACATATTCCGGAAGTCCGTTCCGTCCGGTTCCGGAACGCGATATCTTCGAAACGGAACGAGATATGACCGAAGTTCCAGAACAAAAGTTGTAGGAAATGCCCTCTAATTTCGAAATCGACACTTTTTTTAAATATTTTTTTTCAAAACTACCCAGAAAACCATCACAGCGCGCCATAAAAAACTAGTTAGTATCTCTGTGAAAATCTAATCAAAAAGAACGTTTAGCATTTTGCTACTTGGTCAACTTGCGTAGCTAGTAATTTTACTACATAGAGGATTCAATACTAAGCACTTCTGAAATCTCGGACGATTATTCTCTAAAGTGATGCAGCGCTAATTTTGCTGATAGTACCGTGGTACCTACCGAGATTTTTAGGAGATTCGAAGAGAAAGGTTTTCCCTAACGTCTATTATATAATATCAAATAAAAATGTTGAGAATAATGATCAAGATGGAAAATTTTGTTCGAGAAAATAAATATTGTTTCATTTTGTGACAGGCCGGCACGCTCGCAATCTACAATTCCCCAAAATCGTCATTCAAAGAGTGGTAGGCAGACTGATGAATTAACCATCATTACAACCATACCACATACCACCTACCATTATTTTCGGGAACAGTTTAAAAGTAGCTGGGTATAACGAGAGGAGTTTGCACTGTTAATCTAGTTGGTGTATACTCGTCTCCTCAAGCCGGGATAGCGGAGGTGACTGCTGCTTGTAGAGATTTATCTGTAGTAGCAGTTGTTTTCGTTCATCTACCGCATTCTAGCTTTACATTAGGCGGAGTGTTGTCATATGACGTTGTAGCTCATCATATTAAGAAAAAATATATATTTAACAAAGTACCAATGTACGAGTACTTATATTGTTATTGAATAGTTTATCAACTTGAAAATATTTGTTTGAACCTAATTAAAATTATGATAAATTAAGTGCTATTGATTCTTACATCTTATCAGGCAGAAGGTCAGGGTTGAAAATTTTATATAATAAATAATAAATTAACTAAGATATTGAATGAAAACGAAACCATGTATTTATAAGTTTTTTTTAAATATTAATTACACAAGGTCGTTAAAAAGTACGTGTCAAGTGATAGTATTAAGACCAGAGTGGAAAGGAGTATGCTAAAGTGGTCATTTGGAAAGAATGAAGGGAGATTAACTAAAAGCCCTAGGAAGACCTTTCTCAGTCAGATTGTTCAACTGCTCAGAAAGAATCAGGTAAGGCGCACCCTTAACAGAAGTGCATGCATGAGGAGAGTAATGGATGTGGTCGATGCGAAAGTGGTTAGTAGAGAGAGGAGTCGCTGGCGCTCCATAGTTTCTGCCTATCCCAGTGGAAACAGGGCGTGAGTTAAGTTAATAACATAATTGTTTTTAAATGTTTTTGATTGCCTCGTCTCTTAAGCTCTGTTGCCTAGTAAGTAGTAGGGGGACTAAGGCCTAGGCAACCTAGGCACGTGCCTAGGGCCCGTAATTTTAATTATGTTTATTTAATTTTTATACAGGTATTTTTTCCTTTTTTTTTTTCTTGGATTCCGATAATTAAATAGAACTACATACTATATGCTTTAAAACCAAACTACCAAACGCAAAGTATGAATCATGACTGAAAAATAGGCCCGGAATTACAATGTTGGCTAGGGCCCGCTTTAGCCTTCTGCTACTGGGTGTACAGATGGTTATTAGTTAGTCTATCTTTCTTGTGTAGTACCAGTAGACCTTTAGTCTGGTCTCCCAGCTTGGAAGTAGCCGATGCAAGAGTGTAACATGCCATTGGACGGTCTCTACAAGTCGGTTGCCAGTAGAGATAAAAGATGAGAAAGTGAAGATTATAAGTTTATTTTAATGTAAATATATTTATGCGTACAAAATAACAACGAGACACTTATTGAACTGTGAATCTTACTCATCGATTGATTATCAAAGCAAGGTCACGGCAAATGCCAGCCTAATGAAAAATGTATGAATACATATATTTAACCAGGTAAACCTATTCTAAATTGTAATACAATTGTTAATTGTACTCGCATTGTAAACAACTCGATTTTTATTTTCATCATCGATTTAATTTTAAATATTTACAGGACCAACACGTCCCGTCGGACCTTGCCGAATGTCTAGATATGTCCTGGGGCAGTACCACCACTTTCGAATGTAACACCCGTGAAGTGACCTAGTCAGGTTTAGCCAGGTATAGCGAGAGGAGTGTGCACTGTCAATCTAGATGGTACATGCTCGTCTCCTCAAGCCGACATAGTGGAGGCGACCCGCACAGGTTTCTCTGTATTAGCAGTTGTTTCCATTCATGGACCGCACTCTAGCTTTACATCAGGCGGAGTGTTGTCACTTGCCGAGCTACTATAAAAGAAAATACCTTACTGAAAGAAGGGAGGCTGAGCAATGGGAAATTAAATAAGCCTTAATAATAATAATTTAAAAAAAACACATGTAAACAAGCCGCACGACCACTAGGGAAAAAGGCATAAGATGAAAAAGTAAATTTTACAGGAGAGCATAAAGAGTGTTTAAATTGATATAACTTTTTTTTCCTTTGACCTAAAAGAAGGTTTAAAACGTCATTTAAACGTACAATCATATGAGTCGTTACGTTTAATTAAACAATAATAATTTTGCGTCCACAAACATATTCTGTTATTTGTTAATAAGAAAATCGGAACTGTCAAACGACGTATTATAATTAGTAGTAAACGTAATATATAATTTTATCGATAAAATTACGAAAAAAATTGAGCCTTTGCGGCCTTATTAGGTGGTGTGTAATATGTACCTGGTGTGAGTATACAGAGTCTTCCTTCGATTAGTGGACCGACAGAGCTGGCCCGTCCTCAGCACCAGGAGTGCGAAACGACACCAAATGTATGCGGTTTTTATGCGGTTTGAGTACACTGATCACTACCACTCGGCACTCGCGACTTTGCGGGTTTTTATACGTAAGTATAGCGGATTAGGGGTCGCAGCGTATGCGCACGGGTCAACGTTCACTGGTGTACTGAGGTTTCATTTGCGGGTGGCCGTAGGTATCGCTGTCTTCTTTCCACTAATGTGTATAGGTAATGTGTGTGAAAGAGACGAATAATAATATAATAAATAAACTATATTATGAGGAGGTAGCGATGAGGAAGGGATAGGTGGTTGAGGCCAAACCATGCCCCCGGCCTTGATGTATTCCATATATCAACAGAATGATACACAGAAAAATGCGGTAAAAATTGCGGTTGCGGTTGCGGTTGCGGTTTATATAATAATGCGGAACTTAAAATTAAGTATGTGTAGCGGAAATTATGAACTAAAATTAATCTAAAATAAAAATAATGAGAAAAAAGAAATTAATACTATTGAGTTGGTAGCGGGCAAATGCGGACGACGGGACGTTTGTAAACTCCAGTCTTTGTTTTTACGTCTACTACTCGAGCGATCCCATCAGAACCTGGATAAGTTTTTTTGAATTATTCCTAGCGGCCAATGAAGCGGCGGACAGTTGTCTTCCTTGATTATAACAACTGTACCTGGCTGTACGGATGCGGAGTTTTGATACCACTTGTTCCGAGGGAGCAAAGAATTAATATACTCTAAGTTCCAACGTTGCCAATATGACTGTACGAGTTTATCCAATAGTTCGAAGCGTTCAAGTGTAGACTGCGGTTTATCACTGAGTTCTCTGCTCGGCAGCCATTTAAGTGGCGTAGAGGAGAGAAAGTGAGCGGGTGTGAGTGCGAGCGGCTCAGAAGGATCTGAACTCAGCACGCAAAGCGGGCGACTATTGAGCAGTGCCTCGATCTGAACGAGCACTGTATTCATCTCTTCATATGTGAGCACCTGGGAGCCTATAACGCGGAACAGGTGCAGCTTGACACTACGCACTGCCGTCTCCCAAATACCTCCCATATGAGGACTATGCGGGGGATTTAACTTAAAATTAATTTTATTTGAGGTTAATTCGCGGACTAAACTATTATTATAACTAGAGGAGGTTAGTAAATCGTACAATTCATTAATTTTGCGTTTGGCACAAATAAAGTTAGTGCCTTGATCAGAGTGTATGACTGATACGGGGCCTCGGCGACTTATAAAACGTTTGAATGCGTTAATAAACATTTCTGCTGTGAGATCGGATACTAACTCGATGTGTATCGCTTTTGTGGCGAGACACACGAAAATGCAAATATACGCCTTTTGCGACTTAACACCTCTGCGCTTGCACGTAGTGACGAAAAGTGGGCCTGCATAGTCGACTCCAGTTTCTACGAAACACTTTAATTGAGGAGTGATCCTACAAGATGGTTGTTGACCCATCAAGTGGGAAAGCGGACGCGGTTTGTTACGAAAACAGACGTTACAACCATGTATGATTTTACGTACTGTTTTGCGTGCGTTTACAATCCAAAATCGTTGTCGTAAAAGTGACATAACTAGACTCGGACCGGTATGTAGATGCGCGACGTGATAGTGACTTATGAGAAGCCAAACTATTTTGTCATTAGCGGGTAAAATAAGCGGGTGTTTTTGACCATAGCTTAATTGGGCGTGTTCTAATCGTCCACCTACTCTAAGTAATGAATTATCTAAGAAGGGGTTGAGCTTGCGCAACGATTGTGCGACATTTTTATTAGCGATTAATGCGGAGATATCGTTTGAAAAGGCATTGTTTTGAATGCACTTAACAATATATAATTCTGCACTTTCTGTGTCCTCAGCTGTGATGAGTCCACGAGAGTGCCGTTTGCGGGCGAAGCGAAGTATATATACAACTATATTAACTAATTTTTTCCAAGAGGATATTCTAAATGCGACATTATAAATGATATTGTTTTTATCGGGGGTAATTGTACTCATTAATACTTGCGGTGCGGATTTTAATTCAGGCATTGTATCAAAGGTGCTCGGTATGAAGACAGAAATCGGCCATTCGTGAATAGGCAGGGTTGTCCAAGCGGGACCTTTGAACCATAAGTTATTATTTATTAATTTGGCAGGGATAGTAGGACGAGATAAAATATCGCTAGGATTCTCAGTGCCTGCTATATGAAACCAATGAGACGATTCTAAATTAGCTTGAATCAAAGCGACGCGGTTACTGATAAACGTTTGCCAGCGATATGGCTCTGAATGTATCCATGAGAGGGTGACAGAAGAGTCGGAGAATGCGTAAATATTGTCGATTTGACAGCGGGAATTAATAGTTTCCTTAACTAGGGAGATTAATTTAGACAAGAGGTAAGCGGCACATAGCTCAAGACGAGCGAGAGACAATTTCTTAAGCGGAGCGAGTTTAGATTTTGAGCACAGCAATGCGGTTTCACCAGATGAATTAGCATCGGCACTGACGCGAACGTAGAGGGCGGCACCGTAGCATTTCTCGCTGGCATCGGAGAAACCCAAGAGGGTGACGTGAGAGGGTGAGCGAATACCGATGTGCCTGGGAATTTTGATTTTGCTAATCATCTCGAGTTGAACACGAAATTGACTCCAAGCCTTGGCTATTGAGGGAGTTGCGGGTTCATCCCAATCCAGGCCTGCCTTCCAGCACTCCTGCACAAGAAGCTTCATGTAAGCTACCACCGGAGCTATCAACCCGAGGGGGTCGTAGTACCTCGCAGTGTGCGCTAAGATATTACGCTTAGTACATTCGCAACTGGGGTCTGGCTTGACCTGAAAGGAGAAGTAGTCATCGACCGGCGACCATTGAAGACCGACTACTTTAGTATCGGCACTTTCGTCGAAGGTAATGAGATGCGGAGAGCGGTTAGATGAGGGGATGTGGTTTAACATCTCGGGCGAATTTGTCATCCACTTAGTTAGTTTAAAACCACCAGAAGAAAATAAATTAATGAGTTCTGAATAAACATTTTTTGCGAGGTCTAGAGAGGGGAAACTATTAATATAATCGTCCATGTACATACATCTATTCATATACATAGCGGCGAGCGGGTACTTCTCCTTCTCATCTTCAACCAGCTGTTGAACAACTCGCAAAGCTAAGAAGGGCGAAGCTTTTGTTCCGAAAGAAACGCGGGAGAACTCGTATGTAGAAATCGGTTCGTCAGTATTAAATCTATAAAATATGCGTTGAAACTTATGATGTTCCTTTTGTAATGCGATTTGAAAATACATCTTTTCGATGTCTGCGGACAAAGTAATCGGAAAGAGGCGGAGGTTCAATAAAACAGCGAAAATATTTGTTTGCAGATTAGTCCCACAATGTAAAATATCATTTAGGGACTTACCACTACTCGACTTGCAGCTGGCATCTAAAACAATTCTCACTTTAGAAGTTGTTTTATCTGGCCTATAAACTGCGTGGTGCGGTATGTAAAAATGAGGTAATGCGGTATGAGGGGTTGTAACGAGAGACAAATAGCCATTCTTAATATAATCACTAATTGTTTCGTTATATGCGGCCCGAATATCGGGATATTTAATAAAGCGTTTTTCTAAATAAGCGAAACGTTTAAGTGCGGTGCGGGCGGAGTCTCCTAACAGCGACGGATCCTCCTTGAAGGGTAAGCTGACCGTATATCGGCCAGTGCGGTCTCTGGTGTGAGTGTTGACAAACAATTTCTCACACTCAGTGTCGGCGGAACTTATATGGCGAGGTAAATTAATATTTTCAACCTCCCAAAAGTTTTTTACGAGGGAATCTAAACTTAAATTATTATTAATTGTACAAAAAAATGACTTATTACTATTAGAATAATTATTAAATAAATACTGCGGGTGCGCATCACTAATGCCCATTACAATATAGCCTAATGTAGTCTCGATACCGACTACACGCGAAGTAGGCGCGGTGATACGATTAGAACATAATAAATAGGGAAATATCTCGGTACCTATAATGCCATCGATTTTTTCTGGAACATTATAAGTATCGTCAGCCATCGGTAATCCATTAAAATGTTCTAAGTTGCGGGAATCTAATAAAGCGGCGGGTAAATTATCTGTTATTTTATTTAAAACAAAAGCGTCAATCGAGTATGAAACCTGTTTGTCATATCTCGAGTGAAAAGTAAATTGCGTTCGTCCTTTGATAGGTCTCACAGATGAACCTATGCCCTGAACAAATGATTGATTATTATGAACAAAAATATTTAATAATTTGCAACACGATTCGGTTATAAAATTACCCATAGAACAGCTATCTACAAGAAAACGAACAAAATGCGGGTTTCCGAATGCATCATAAATTACAACTTTAGCGGTAGGCAGCACGCGCACAGAGTTGGTTACGCGCGGCATTAAATTCGCTGTAATCAAGCTAACATTGTTGTTGCTAGGCGCGGCGGTGGCGCACGGCACGGAGGACGCTGTGTTCGAGTCCGCGCGAGGCGCTTGCGTATTAATAGTCACAGCGGACGTCGAGCTGTCGCTTTGCTGTGCTTGCGGGTTGCGAGCATTCGAATAACATAACAAGGAGTGATGTTTGCGGTTGCAATGTTTACATAGCTGCGTTGATATGCATTTATCGAGGGAGTGAAAACCTAAACAATTAATACAAAACGAAAGACGTTCGACAATACGTTTACGTTCGAGCGGCGAGGAAGAAATAAATTGTTTACATTTAAAAAGAGGGTGTCGATTATAATTACAAACTAAGCATTTGTTATTATCACTGCGGGAATCATTAACAAAAAATGACATATTATTTTGTTTATTTACATTACTAGGTTTACCATGATTTTTATAAGATGCGGGATTATTTTTATTATTAGCGCGGGAAATTATTTTTGATTGTTCTCGTACGAACGTTTCTAATTTATTAAAAGTGGGCAATTCAGAATCTCTGAAGTTTTGTTCAAAGAAATAAACAGTTTCTTTGTCCAATTTTGACAATGCGATGTGGGTGATTATAAAATCAGATAAATCATTTAATTGTATTGATTTTAAAGCGGCTACAGCGGAACAAAATTTATCACAAAAAGCATCTAATGCTGCGGGGGATGCGGTATTAAAAGATTTAAAATTCATTATTTGTTCAACATAATGTGTGGACAACATACGTTTGTCTTCATAACGTTGAACTAGCGTATTCCAAATAATGGGATAATTATCTCCCGTGGCGGGAATGCCGGCACAAATATTCAGTGCTTTCCCGGACAGTTGCGGTATCAGATATTGCACCTTTTGCGTGTTTGATAACGAATTGTTATCATGAATAATACTTTTAAAATTTTCATAAAAAACTGACCAAGTAGTGGGATCACCGGAGAATGACGCTAACTCTAATTTAGGTAATTTAAATATTGCGGTGGGAGGTGCAGTAGCACTCTCTCCTTTTAATCGTCCCTCCTTAGTGCGGCGGACAGAGAAGTCATCGCGTATTTCACGTTCCACATACTTGATTTTACAATATAAATCCTGAAATGATTCTAAAGCGGCGTAACTAGGAACGAAGTCCTCATTTATTTTTAATTTTGCGGCATTTAATTTATCAACAGTTTCTGAAAATTGAGATTTAATGTTATCTAACTCCTCAATACTAATTAAAAATGCTTTGCGTTGATTTGTACTTTCGTTAACCTTTAGACTTAGGTCATAACTTTTTTGAATGAATTTAAACAACGTTTGCTGTTTGGCTTCAAGTATTAAAATGTTTTTATCAGCCATTATTTTTTTATCAAAAAATATTTGAATATAAAGTACAAAATAAAATAGAATAAAAGAAATGAGCAAAAAATTACGGTAGAAAATTATTTTTTCTGCGGTAGCATTCCAAACAATATTGATGCTTATTTCCGTATAGATATAAGAGCTAGAATTGTATGAATAATACAAGCGGCGCGGGCGATGCGGATTGTTTCAGCTGTGCTGAAAGCGGGTATCGATGAAATTTTATATTTTAGGATTATTTTATTTAGGATAATTAGGAATAGGGTTTTAATATAATAATATACGTAAATAATAAGCGTAGTGAATACCTATAATAATGTATGAGTGAAAATGCGGAATACCTATTCTAATGAGTGTTTTATAGCGGGAGCGGGGTTGGATGAAATGCCAACTTTGAGGTAAAAAGCGGTTAAAAAGAGGGAATCGAGGGTCGAAGGACCAACATATGGTGTGTAATATGTACCTGGTGTGAGTATACAGAGTCTTCCTTCGATTAGTGGACCGACAGAGCTGGCCCGTCCTCAGCACCAGGAGTGCGAAACGACACCAAATGTATGCGGTTTTTATGCGGTTTGAGTACACTGATCACTACCACTCGGCACTCGCGACTTTGCGGGTTTTTATACGTAAGTATAGCGGATTAGGGGTCGCAGCGTATGCGCACGGGTCAACGTTCACTGGTGTACTGAGGTTTCATTTGCGGGTGGCCGTAGGTATCGCTGTCTTCTTTCCACTAATGTGTATAGGTAATGTGTGTGAAAGAGACGAATAATAATATAATAAATAAACTATATTATGAGGAGGTAGCGATGAGGAAGGGATAGGTGGTTGAGGCCAAACCATTAGGACTATCTAACCGTACCAATAACTCAAAACCACCATAAAAAGGCTTATGCTCTTATTACTCTGGTGCCATATGACCGCACTCCGCCTGAAGTTAAGTTAGAGTGCGATCCATGAACGGAGATGACTGCTATGAGAGAAGGGGATCCGCAGACATCTTGAATAATCTTGATACATATAAAGTTTTTCTATTTTCAGAGCAAGCAAATTAATCTTTATTCAGGATTTTCATGTGACTGAAATTAGTTGCCTTCACGAGATGTTCAAAGAACCCTTATATTTTCATGTAATTTTGCAAACGGATTTTCTGCGTAAATGAAAGTTGTATTCGAAAGAGTACTAAGACCTTTGTTCAGGCAAAATAGAGATTTCGAATGACGTCACAAGAGCTTCCATTGTCTAAAGAGCTGATAAACGTGTGTTTAATTCGTTATCCTCGCCACTACTAGATTAGTATTGTATACGGTTAACGGCTGATAGCATTTTTATTATAATCTAAGCCTGTTTAGACCAGGGATTCCCTAACTATTACGCGCCCCCTTTTTAAAGACGAAAATTTCCGCGCCCCCCTTGTACACAAGTTAAGTGGCCCTTATTTGCCTCAAGTAAAGTTATAGTATTAATTAAAATTTCGCGGTTCACGAATATAAGGACTAGCAGTGCTAGTAGGGTGTAAACGCGGGTAATGTATGCATAAGGTCCTTAGCCATACTAGTGGCCCACGCCCCCCTTTAGCGGGTCTCTGTGCCCCCCACTTCGAAAATCCCTGGTTTTGATATTTTGAGCGGCCGTGGTCTAGCGGCACGCAATCGATGAAGACCCGTGTTCAAATCTCGATAAGTTCTGATCGGTACCAATGTTATATGTGCTATAGTTGCTCAGTAGCTAGCTTAGTATAGACTTTTTAAAAACCCTATGTATGGAAGGACAAATAATTATGTGTATTACCTTACATCTTAAAATTAAAAGTAAAATTCTTAAAGTAAATTCTTCCTTGGATATTGTACGAACATTAAAAAAAAAGCGCGGGTATATCTCATTGTCTTTTACATGTACTATTGTCAAAATAAGTTTAGTCTTTTTATCGACCGAGCTCACAATGCATAAACCTTCTTATTTTTTATCAAATAAGTATACCTATTGATTGAAGTCCGAGCGGCCTGGAGTGAGTTTGTTTCAACAGCAAAACAACAAATAGCCTGTAAAGTGATACACCTAAAATATTACTGAATGTACATTCTATTTAGCAACTACGGCTGTCCCAAAGGTAGAGAATGCAACTTAGCAATAATTCCGCAAAATAAATAACAATTATTAGAAGTATTAAATGTACACGTTTATTTGTGTTTCAGATACAACATACATAAACAAATACAGATAGTATAGTGAAGGTGATAAGATATCTTTTATTATTGCATTTGTACACAAAAGATACACGGGCACCGCAATGACAAAGTTGAATAATTAGTTTTACCACAAAATGTTATCGAAGATTTCTCCAATTTTCTCTGTGGCAGCAGTTCTTTCATCACCAAAACAGGCGAAGTGTGGCCTGAGGAGCTACTATAAAAATAGACCAGCGCACCACTAAGCGGATTAGGTCCTGGCAGGCCACATTGGTTAAAGGTGAACGGGATGTCATACTTTATACAGTTCAAATGCATCTCATAAAAGTTATTTGATCTGACCTCAAACCATTGAAGCGTATCGTCATAGACGCGTCACAATAATTGATAGCAAATATTGCGTGTATCTGATTTTATAATTATGTATTTAATTAGACGTATATATTTATGTCAATTTAGATAATAAATATATGAATTTCACCATTTATCTGCATATTTCACGAACAGAAATATTTGCATTAATTTTATACCTGATTTATTTTAAATTATATATTCAAAAAAATTATAATAATACGCAAATGAAATGTTTAATTTAAATAAATTGCGATACGAATTAGTAATCTGGAACGCGTGAATAAGTAAGTACAGTGACCTTTGAATTCATTAGCGTATTCGCTATCATTATGTAGGGTACATCGATTATGTTTTGTTATGTTATGCCCACACGATGAATAGATAAAATTATAATAATTTCAAATGGTAATTAATTGATTTTGATTGAATTGAGTGGTTAGTTGATTACATAGTATTTTCGTTTTTTTTTAATTGTAGCTCTAAATATGACAACAATCCGCCTAACATAGAGTGCGTGCCAGGAACGGAAACAACTGCTACTACAGAGAAATCTTTATGGGCAGCAGTCGCCTCCGCTATTCTGGACGCACAGCGAATATACTACGAACCAGTCCCTTGTGTTTGTCTTAAAAACTGATAATTGATAGCTACATAGATAGCTCAAACCACCGGAATTCGTTACAACGCATGTGACGTTTCAGTAAACTTTACTCGCCTTTTACAAACATGACATGAGTTACAAAATAATAATTAAAATTTTAAAAATGAAAACAACGCAATTTGAAAGCTAATGCGGTAAAAAATAAATTACGCAACCGAACCAACAAAAAATGCGATGTCAAAACTAATTCCCATCGGTTTAGTTTAGAAAAATAAAAAATAAACCTCAAATTTACCTGGAGACGTACGCAGAGCAATTATCAATCTTATGTAACTCGTACAACACGAAAATTATAAAATAAATCTCATGACATCATCAGGAAAGAAGATAAAGGGTCTTAACTCTAAATAGTACAAAATTGCTCTTAATACTCGTGATGCAATGGCGATGTCGCAAGAAGGGAACTGAATGTAGATTAGATGTTCTACTTTACGTTGACTGATCTAATTTACGTATTGGGTCAATCGTCCTATATATATATTTAAAAACTATATATATACATATATAATATATATTAATATACTCAAGGCAAATCGTTGGCAAATCAAGGCAAAAAAAGGTAACCCAGTGCCTGTAGCCACTATTAAAGAGTGGTAGGCAGACTGATGATGGTTATTAGCCCAGTCTGCCGTCCTTGTCGCGTTTTGGGAGCAGTTAGAAAGTAGCCAGGTATAGCGAGAGGAGTGTGCACTGTCAATCTAGATGGTGCATATACGTCTCCTCAGAGATTTTCTCTATAGTAGCAGTTGTTTCCGTTCATGGACCGCGCTCTAGCTTTACATCAGGCGGAGTGTTGTCATATACCGAGCTACAATAAAAACAAAAGATATATAAAAACGATTATTTGACAGCTTTACAACGAATGTTCATCACAGTGCATTTACTGATAATAAATTAGACACATAATAAATACAAGATATTTTTTTAAATACATTCTTGTCAAAGACTACCTTACCGACTTAAACAATATTGTCAAAGACTAAACATCTTAAATAATAAAACAATTATAGCAATTAGCAAAACAACTGATAAAAGTTGAACGATTAGAAATCGCTGAATACATATTGTTTCTTATTTATTTATTAATCTGTCAATTTACTAAACATAAAATGAAATTAGTGGAAAACAAAAGGAATAAACTATGATAGAGCTTGACCGAAGCCTTCTAAGTTACAATAAAATAGTAATGGCTTCATGAATAAAATGAAACGGTCTGTAGGTTTCAGTGTAGGTAGGTACCTACTGTATTTTTTTTAATTGTTGCTCGGCATGTGGCACACTCGCTAGAGTATGAACAGAAACCTTGAAGCTTGAGGAGACGAGTATGCACCATGTGGATCGACAGTGCACACTCCTCTCGTTATATCTGGCTACTTTCAAACTACTCCCGAAACGCGACAAGGTCACTTCACGGGTGTTACATTCAAAAGTGGTGGTACTACCCCAGGACGGCAGACTGGGCTAATAACCATCATCAGTCTGCCTACTACTCTTTAATAGTTACTTCCAAACTGTTCCCGATAAGATCAATTCACGGGTGTCACATTCGAAAGTGGTGGTACTGCCTAGAACGGCGACTAGGCTAATAGCCATATCGTCACTCTGCCTACCAGTCTTGTATCTCTCTTTTTCACTCTGTTGTATCTTGTTGAAGTCGAAGCGGCCACACGTCTCCTGCCACGTGGAGAGGCGAACACGCGTCGAGAGGTTTTTGCACGTTGGTGAAGGGTCTAACATTAACAACTAATGTGACTGTGTACCTACCTTCACTAACATTGACTAGGGAAATTAGTTGCAAAATAGTGTTTTAAAATTTAATAGTCAGATATAACGAGAGGAGTGTGCACTGTCAAGTTGGAAGTTGCACATTCGTCTCCCCAACGAAGCCGGCGTAACGGAGGCTGATGCTACTGTTGCCTGAAGAAATTTATTTGTAGTTGCAGTTGTGTTTTCTTTTTCTTTTAAGGTCTGCATTTAATTTGAGTAAATCCGTCCGGTCGATTAATTTGAACAAATGACTGCGACATTTGACCGGGTCACCTCGAAATTGGGTTAACGCGGTTGAATTTTGTACAAAAAAAAGAAGAAGTTGTTATCAGTACGAATACACGAATCATTGAATAGTAAGTAACACGGAAAGCAACTTGTATCTTGAAAGATAAAAGAAATGACGTATTCAGATATTTTTTCCCCGGCAAAAATAATTCTTAAAATTCTTCTTAATTCTTAATTTTTAATTAAAGAGCGGCCGTGGTCTAGCGGTAAGACGCGTGAACTCACGATCGCTGAGACCCGTGTTCGAACCTCGCTAAAAAACCGGTACCAATATAACTTTGTTACATGTACTTTGGTCGCTCAGTGCCTATAGGCACTATTAAAGAGTGGTAGGCAGACTGATTATGGTTATTTGTCCAGTCTGTCGTCCTGGGGCAGTACCACCACTTTCGAATGTAACACCCGTGAAGCGACCTTGTCGCGTTTCGGGAATAGTTTGAAAGTAGCCAGGTATAAGAGAGGAGTGTGCACTGTCAATCTAGATGGTACATGCTCGTCTCCTCAAGCCGGCATAGTGGAGGCGATTGCAGCCCGTAGAGATTTCTCTGTAGTAGCAGTTGTTTCCATTCATGGACCGCACTCTAGCTTTACATCAGGCGGAGTGTTGTCACATGTCGAGCTACAATAATAAAAAAAAACACAAATAGATTCTAAGACTAGATTCAACTAGAATCTAGATTAACAAATTACCTAAATCATAATTATTTAAAAATAACATATAAAGTGGTAGGTAGACTGATGATGGTTATTAGCCGTCCCAGTACCAGCACTTTCGAATGTAACACCCGTGAAGGGAACAGTTTGGAAGTAGCCAGGTAGTAGACAATCTGGATAGAGCACATTCATTTCTTCTAGCCGGCATAGCGAAGGCGACTGCTGCATGTAGTTTATTTGTAGTAGCTGCAGTTTCCGTTCATAGATCGCACTTTAGCTTTACATTAAACGGACTGTTGTCATATGCCAAGCTACAATTTAAAAAAAAATATACAACACAAAGAAACACTTATTTTCAACTCTGGGGTAAACAGGTATAAGCACATTGAAGCGTAATACACGTGAAGTGACCTAGTCACGTTTCGGGATCAGGTCGGAAGTAACCGGATATAATGAAAGTACATAGCCGGATGTGGAGAGAGAATCATGACCCGTTTTAACAACTCACATTCGTAAGGCAAAGTACAATCAGCAAAAGGTTAACCGTATCACTTTAAGGCTGTTATTGTTGCCAGCTGTACTTTTTTGAAACGGTTTTACTCAGTATAACACTAAGGTCTAACTGCACCAAAAGGCCCGTTAAAGTTACTTTGACTGTTACATTTTACGGTTACGTTGTTGCACACGTGTTGCACCATCGTGCAAATTCATATCGTTATCGATAGAAGGGTGGCTGATGTAATTAGGAGTACATTCCCGAAAAATTAATAGAAAAACTGGTAGATAAAACCTCACGGCTTTAAGTCCACCTTTTGTAAATTTACAATAAAGTATATAAATAAAAATAAAAAAAACATATTTGCCTTCTGTTCATACAATTGACGTTAGTGACATTGGTTTTACTATTACTTTAACTTTGATCAGCCATGCTTTAACTATTACTTTAACCAGCCAAAATTCGCTCGTTACGTTAGCGTTAAAGTAAGCGTTAAAACTGACAAGTTTTTTTTGAAGCAACCCAATTTTAATTTTAACCATTATTTTAACGTGAGAGTAATAGTTAAGTCATGTGGTGCAATTGGACCTTACGAGTCTAAAATATGTCTTATAAATATGTGAAATGAGTAATAAAGTATAAATCAAAGTTCGATGCAGTTTTTCTCGATATGAAAACTGAACGAACAATTAGTATGGTTTTTTTTTCTTTTTTAAAATTCAATACACAATGTGAAAATAATTTGGTTGTTTTGTGTGTTTACGTGCTGTCACGGTCGAAGCATTCCTATACTCAAGGTAAATGGCACATATAAGACCCTTAAGGACTAAATTTGCTCTTGCATTGTTATAATAAACTTCTATAGGCTTTATTATGTACTATCAAGAGCAGGTGAGCAGTCCCAGTTTTTTTTTCAAAATTGTTTATCGGAATATTACAGTTGCCTTCTCTTTCTGATTGTATTATAAGTAAAGGAGATCAATATTGTTGTCAATGTTTCTATATGTTTTTTACATATTGCATGTCATTTAGTTGTCAATGTTATGAGGGAAAAACGAAAAAAATGACATGTAAATATCAATCAAATTAATCTACACACGTCAGTTGTCATAGCAACGTAAACATAAGTTATATTTAAAGTAGGAGCTGAGAGAAACATAAAAATATGCAAGTAACATTAGTCCTTAAGGTGGGATTGCTCCCCTGCTCTTGATAGTACATATGTGCAGATTTAAACTACATAATAAACACATAATTATGCACACTATGATATTTATTTTAACAATTGCGCAATTTAATTAATTTTGATAAGAATAATTTATGTGTGTTAATAGGGCGATCGGTTATCGTGTTTTACGCACAATTATTACGACTATTCGGACTCTCCTAAAGCAAACTGTTCACAGAGGCACGAGTCTCGACTTTATTATGTACGAATATTAAAAAAACAAAAAATCATCTTAAAAATAGCAGATATTTGTGACATCTAGCACGATTTACTATAAAGTTCTAGGTACAGTAATCTAGATACAGTTAGCGAAAGGTTAGCTACATCATCATAAGGATTCGATTCGTGTATGTGCCGTACAACGAGTTCAATCTCGGCAGTTTGGACATCGAAAGATTACATCCCGAATTGGTTCAAAATAAAAGAGGGTGTGACTCATGCTCCTGAGGTCTCAGCCGATTATATTCTAAAGTGCTGCAGCGCTAACTTCGCGCATAGTACATTATATAACAATTACAAGATTAAAGCACATTTTAAACTATATTAAACTATATATACCTATATACTATAGGTATACCTAAATAAACACCACTTGTCATATTCAAGGTTTCTTCTATACGGTCTAAAAGAGAGCAAAAAAACGTCTATTGTCCAGGCCAGAAGAGGGATACAAAAAAATCAACAAAAAAAAAATCTTCGCATTCATAATGGTAAAGTTCTTATAAGAATTTTTAAATATACTAATATAATTTCGGATTGACCAATGATATAATTTTAATATAGCTAAATTGTTAACCTATTTTGCAAAGAATTGATAGTTATTTGGGTGTCAACCAAACAAGACACTAGCCTTAAAGCCTTACCCATTCACCTAAGAAAAATGGGCCCACAATTTCTTTTCGTGTTAGACGTTCGAATTTAGTTCATTTTGTATGAAAATAAACAATTATACTGAAGGTGTCGATTCGCACGCAAATATCATAACAATTGTGCGAATTGACTCCTACAATTTTCTTATTTGAATAATCGCCCGTTTCGAGCGAATCCTCCCCTTGCCTCGAAGGTCGGATTCGATTCCCAATTACGGAGTCATTTAAGAGTAAGACTTTGTTATATGTTCTCTGGTCGCTTGTCGATTGTCTACAGGCACTATTAAAAGAGTGGTAGGCAGACTGATGATGGTTATTAGCCCAGTCTGCCGTGTTGGGGTAGTACCATCACTTTCGAATGTAATTACCGTAAAGTTTCAGGATCAGTTTGGAAGTAGTCAGGTGTAACGAGAGGAGTGCCAGCCAGCTTTACATCAGGCGGAGTGTTGTCATATACCCAGCTATAATAAAAAGAGTAACGTAAGTACATAAAGTACTCATATTTAAAGTCCATATTAAATTTATTGTGAATAAAGTAATGATGTAATAGAAACTAAATAGCTTTACGAACTCAAAAGTGATTCATATTAATTACACTAAAACTTTAAAAATATTAATTAAAATCTCTCGTAGATAATCAAAAACAAGATTTAAAAAAAAAAGCACAATTAGAGCGTTCGAGTCCGCTAAAACAATTGCCTGACAAAAAACAAGAGTTCATTGTGCATTTTATATTCCGTGGAATTTCTTGGGAAGAGAATGATGGGAAATATTCTATTAATAGGGTTGTCACTTTCATGTGCTTTTTTATTGTAGCTCGGCGTGTGACAACACTCCGCCTGATGTAAAGCTGGCTGGCACTCCTCTCGTTACACCTGGCTACTTCCAAACTCCGAAACGCGACAAGGACAAGGGCTAATATCCATCATCACCATAATATGTAAATCAACTTTGTTATTTGTCCAGTCTGCCGTCCTGGCGTAGTACCACCACTTTCGAATGTATCACCCGTGAAGAGACCTTGTCGCGTTTCGGGAATAGTTAGTTATAGATTAGACTGACAATTTAGATGGTACATGCTCGTCTCCTCTAGCCGGCATAGTGGAGGCGATTGCTGCTTGTAGAGATTTGTCTGTAGCAGCAGTTGTTTCCATTCATGGATCGTACTCTAGCTTTACATGAGGCGGAGTGTTGTCACATGCCAAGCTACAATTAAAAAAAAAATTGGCATTTTTTATTATTAGTCCACTTTACTTTCGCTCGATTGATGAGCGGAGGCAATTGCTACTACAGAGAAATGGCTGTGTACCATTTCACCTCTGCTTGCCGACTTGGGGAGACAAATATATACTGTCTAGTTGACAGGCCACACTTTTTTTGTCATCCATACAGGCATTGGCTAATATGCGAGTGTTCAAATGTGCCCACCACCTTGAATAACCATTATTTAGAACTTGACGTATGACAACCCTAATTATTAAATCATATTTTTAAGTGAATAACCTGAAGCTCTAAAATTAACATAGTAACTAGGTAGGTAGTTGTAACAGTAATTAAAATAATAAATATAAAAATTATGATATTTGTGTAAGACGCGTTCAAAAAGTAACGCTATATTTTTTATAAAGTAATTTTAAACAAGAATGTTTTTTTTTATTGTGGCTTGGCATGTGACAGTTCTCGTTAGTTTCGGGAACAGTTTGAAAGTAGTCAGGTATAACAGGAGGAGTGTGCACTGTCAATGTAGATGGTACATGCTCGTCTCCTCAAGCCGGCATAGTGGTGGCGACTGCTGCCCGCACAGGTTTCTCTGTAGTAGCAGTTGTTTCCGTTCATGGACCGCACACTAACTTTACATCACATCAGGCGGAGTATTGTCATATGCCGAGTAACAATGAAAAAAAATAATACAAAAGCGCCTCCCCTATGTCGGCTTTGTAGGCAGACTGGTGATTGTTATTAGCGTAGTTTACCATTGGAAGTAATTTCAATTGATGCGACTTAGTACATAGATATACCTACATATAGTAGTATACATAAATCAATGTAAAACTGAAATCCCCAACGGTATGAATAACTCATAAAATTTCAAAGAAATCTCTCCTTTCAGAGCTATTAAACTGGAGTTAAATAAATCTTCCTCGAAACGTATTCTAGCAATTACAACCCTTAACGCGAAAACTTAGAGTTAAAATTCCTTTGCAGAGAAACAGATATTACAATTTCAAAAACATACTTAGGCATTATAAGCGTTAGGGCCTAGGTATTTCAGTTTAAATTCCTATATCAGCTAAGACGGAATAGTTTATGCTTCCGTGTAACCCAGTTTGGTGGCCTGCATCACTG
Source organism: Tinea pellionella (assembly GCA_948150575.1). Classification (NCBI taxonomy): domain Eukaryota; kingdom Metazoa; phylum Arthropoda; class Insecta; order Lepidoptera; family Tineidae; genus Tinea; species Tinea pellionella. The sequence goes on from OX411258.1 coordinate 1,378,217, forward strand.
CAACTAGTACGACCTGGATACTAGGTCGGTTGTGACGTCACTGGAGTGGGGGATTACAGGGGAAAGTCTATCTTAGTACTTTCGGTTGTAAGGCGTAAGATATGGGTTTGGTTTATTTATTTTAAGAGAGTTTTGTTGCGAAATTGTATAAAGTAAAATAAAAACTTTAATATACACCACTTTCAAGTGTAACATTCGCCCAGTACTCGAGGTCTTTTGACCGTCAGTGACACTGTCATGAGTCATGTGGAGGGCACTACTAAAGTCGCTGGTCTCCCATCGGCCCTGTCCTCAGGTGATGAACAGAAGGTCCCGAGATATCTCGCTGAGGATATCCCGGCGTGAACAAAACCCAACGAAGTGAGGTCTGGTCACACTTTGCTTTCCTGTATCTTCTTCGCATCGAGCCTACAAAGTTTGTTGTTAAAATTAAACAAGTCAACTTTGTTAACGTACATTGCTTGTATTGCAAATCTGTTTTGCATGTTTTGAATAAGTCTTAATTATGTTGTAGAATAATTTTGCCAAAAAATTACCAAAACAAAAGTGTGCACTCTGACATAACATCAAACTGAGTAAAAAACGACATAGTATATCCTGAGAAATGTGTATCAGGGTCAGGACAACACCAATATGGAAATAGGAAAATATAAAACACGAAGCTTTATTAGTAGCAAAAAGGCCTTGAAATTACGGAAGAAAGATCGAAATCTCAGAGGATTAATAAAAACGCAATTTGATTGCATTTTTTCTGCTTGTATTTTTGACATGAATAGAATTTTTATTAGATCGTAAGTTTTAGTAGCTAGAAACTATCGTCAAACGGAATTCGCAGTCCGATTTCGGATCTTAGTTTCAAATGTAACTTTGTTACGTACTTTGTGCTCATATGTGATACAATTAACAAGCGACCGTAGTCTAGCAGCCGAGAACGGACGTCACGATCCTCATCTTCAACCCGTGTACAAACCTCGCTAAATACTGACCGGTATCAATGTTATATGTACTTTGGTGGCATTTCCACATTGGTGCCAGTCAGAATTTAGCGATGTTATTGTGAATTTTTCCGCGCTCTTCGCCAACAGGATTGTTTTATTTGATTTATTTTATCATTACTAATTTCTAAATACTCTGCAATAGTTGTTTCTAAAGTCTTTCTTCTTTCTTGAAGTTAATATTTATCGAATTTATTTCATTATTTTCGAAGTCGCACGCGCGTCAAGTTTATGACAATTTACGTTAATAAATCTTTTAGTTACAGCCTATTGTTTTAAATTTCTACTTCAGATTCTGTTACATTTGTGACGAATTGGTCAGTGACCTAAAAGCGTCCTAGGTTTATATTATTATTTAAGTTTCCTGGTATTGTTATATTTATTATTGTTACGTTTTCCTGGTAATAAGTGCGTTATAAAGTTGAAAGATTTTTGTAATTACAGAGAGTAGAAAGAGTGATAAGCAGACTTATGATGGTTATTAGCCCAGTCTGCCGTCTTGGGGTACAAGTAATTTTGGGTAGGGTCTGAATACCTCTGAAAATTTTTAACAGAGACGAGAAAAAAAATGTCGCAGTTTTAATTGTTTTTTTTTTAATTTTATTTATTATATTATGCGAAGTTTACATTGAGGAATGAGAAGAAGTCTATTTACACGATAAGTTGTCTAATAAAAAATATAGTAGGTAGCTAAATATATGTCTAACGCGTATAAAGTACCTATTTTATAAGGAATCAATTATTCGATCCAATGGTTCATGATATTTATTTTTTTCTTTCTTATTCATCGCATACCTATCACTTGTGAGTGACAGACAGTAAGGTCCCCTTATAGAAGATTAATAGAATGTTGGTAGTTTCATAATGTTTATATAGTTTTTTTTTAAGTTTTATATGGCATTATAACAATTTGCCAGTGTCAAAGTAAATATTTCGCATCATGTTAATAATATAGTGCATCACATTTATCACATTAAACAGTCAGGTCAAGTCTCAGTGAAGTCAAAAATTGCTCCAGTAAACTAAACTAAGATAGAAATCAACCCTTCTTTTGTGACAAAACTAATTCCTTACTCAATACTAGTTTGTCACGCAATCTCATATTACAACAAACGTAAAAAGCAATGGATACTTTCTTTGATACGGTTGTTGTTAACCACACGTAACAGTAGCAAAACAATGGTGTAACCCGAGATGCAACGACAATTGTGTGAATTCAAAAGGTCAACTGTTTATTGCGGTTGCAATTTTTCAAATGGTTTGCCATACATAAAACCCAGCGTCCACAGACGCGACCTCGATTGGCCACAACAGTCGGCGTCAGTATGCCGGCTAAATCTTTAACAACTATTTTGCTTGTACTATTCAGCAAACCTATTCTCGGCTGCCTGGATGTTGACCAATTCGTTTATAGTCAAAAAGAGAATACCCACTCGCTTAAGAAAAATGGGCCCACAATTTTTTTCTCGAGTTTCATATCACCATACAGATTTAATTTTTTCACCCGGGTTTTTTTTTATATGGCATTATAACAATTTGCCAGTGTCAAAGTAAATATTTTTGCATCAAGTTAATATTGTCACGGTCAAGTCAAAAATTGCTCCAGTAAAGTGAAACTTTACTGAAACTTCCTACGGAGTTTTGGAGGGAAAATGGAAACTAAGGTTCTCTTCTTTTGAATTGGTTGCCCACACTCACGCACGTTCACGAACACTTAATGGTTAATAATCCACCATTATTACACATTATCACACGAAGAAACACAAGTTTAGGAAAATAATTCAAGACAGATAACCTGACGTCTCAAGATGGCCGCCAAAACTCTCCTTCACCCGGGTTATCGAGTAATTTTTCTGATACAATATTTAAGGTTATTATTATATTAAATGCTTTAATAATTGATGATATCAATAATTAAACATTGTCTATTGATTAATAAACGACGGGTGAAATAAATTAATGAAAAAAATAAGATATTATTTCAGAATATTGTTGTATATTGTGTGTTAACACTATTAGACATCAAGTGGGCCCAAAAATGGGCATTTATTTATTTATATTTACTTGAATACATGGTTTATAACACAGTTCTTAACATTAGGCATGTCCTGACGACTAATCACTTTGGCGTGCAAATATTTGTATAATCATAATTACAATACAATTCAATTATGTCAGTGTTTATAACATTTTATTGATATACAACTAGATGTGCAATAACGCTCCCAATGTGACGCGAGAGAAAAGATGACCACAGCCACGTTTAGGTTCTCTGTCAGTTACTATTTGACTTGACGGCAACATTGTCTAATCGTTTGAAGCAGCCTACGCTTTGTTTATGTCAGATGTATGAAGTTTGCTCCTCTAGTATACTATATCTTTATAGATTATAATCCAAAAACTCTTCCATAGAGTGTTTGGCGCGCTTTTGCTCGGGAAGGTTGAGATGTTTATTATCCCTTTCCTTAATTAGTTTAGTGGTTATTATTGTGTTAAATTGGTGTTATTTTGCGTAACTTCTTGCTGCGCATATGAGTAATTGTGGAAACATTAAAATTCACACTATATGAGGCAATGGAAGGAGTTTTTTTGTAGTTATCCCACGCCGTGAAAACGCTCATATTGTGACGTGACCGGGTGAATACTCCAAGAAAGCGTCAAATTGTAAAACACCATTGCAATTTGATGTAAAAACATCAAGAAATTTACTACTCGACATTGGCAGAATTGTCGTTGTTATGACATCTGAAGCCATTTAACAAGAAAAGAAGTCCTTTACATTTTAGCTAAAAAATAAAGGGGGAGAGTTCCTGTAAGCTCAGACGATTATTTTCTACAGTGCTGCAATACCAGTTTTGCTGTATTTAGTTCATCGTACGGAAACTACCCTTTCAATGGAAAATGGGATTACCTCCTTCTAGGTATTAAGGATTAGTAAATGGAACAATGGCATGAAGCCATATGTGTTTTCTTTATAGTAGTCCGACATGTGAACATACGCAGCCTAATGTCCAGGCAACACTCCGCCTGATGTAAAGCTAGAGTGTGGTCCATGAACGGAATCTCTACAGGCAGCAGTCGCCTCCGCTATGCCGGCCTGAGGAGACAAGTATGCACCATCTAAAGTGACATGCTACTTTCAAACTGTTCCCGAAACGCGACAAGGTCATTTCACGGGTTTTACATTCGAAAGTGGTAGTACTACCCCAGAACGGCAGACTGGGCTAATATTTTAAACACCCTTTTTTGCTTTCCTGTAAAATTGACTTTTTCATCTTATGCCTTTTTTTCCCTGGTGCTGCGATATAATAAAGGAATTTCTGCGCGTTCCCGTAAACCTGTGTATTTTATTAGTCAATGAACTCGTGCACGAAAAGAAAGACGCGCGTTCGATTCCCACATCAGCCTGTGTGCCCAGCGATATTTTTCTACATTTTTATCATACGTAGAAGATGCGTAGAAGTGCTGTTTATATTATATACAACTATAGGTATATATTGCGCGCGTCGAAGTAGCCGAACCCGTCCCACGAGTTCCCTCCCCCTTCGAACAGCTGACTGCTCATACCCACCCATAACAAAGAGACAAAGGGCACACGTCTATCCATAATATAGGTACACACATTATAATACACAATACTAACAAAGACATAGTCAAAACGACTTCATTTGCAATAACCCGATGACCTTGAAATATGCATTCAATCAATCAGAATTATTATTATGAAACAAACTGTTTATGATTGGCACAATAAAGATTTATTTAATGTGTACAAGTGTCCAATGTTAAGCGCTAAATTAAACTACGATTATAAATAGAATAGATATTTAAATGATAGGTATAGGTATGGAACTATGAACTTATGAAATACAGTGAAAGGTGCAATTTAAAGGGCAATAGGTACTTGCCTTTCTGCACATCCAATACACGTACGCCCTCGATCCTCAGCTCTCCGAGGAATAAGTTACGTTGTAAAGGACAATGTAATAACAAATTAGCAATCAATCACAAACATTCATATTTTTGATCGCGAACGACACTACGAGGTTCTCTCAATGGTTTTTTCTATACACTTACATTAGGTCAATAATAAAGCATAACATGTACGATTACCGTTGAAAAATGTCTTATAGATAGTTTATTTTGATGTTAAAGTCTTATTTACATCACTCTTTTATTATTAAATGAGCGAAATAGACGCTACACTGCGCACTTATGTCGCGCCGCTGCGTCAACAAACATTGGTTCGGCTTCTAGCGGCCCGGCTCGCACACTCGTCGGCAAGTGAGACCTAGATAATCATGCGTCCTTCTCTTACACAGGTAAAAATTAAATGACAATGTTGCCAGTGTACGCTATGGTAAAATCCGGTAAAGTTATTTAAATATAATTATACCCCCATAACAAATATAATGAGTACAAATACCAGTGTGCCTATTCCATTATTGGTAAAGAATTGTTAAACTTTGTTTCTGCCCATATGGACATATATAATAAATGACGAAAAAAACAAATAAATCAAAGAATCGGAACAAACAATATGAGAAATCATCCGTTTCTAATATAGCAACATTTATGAGGTTAAAACGGGAAAAACAATAAAACATTGAACACGGTTTCATAACTATTTATTTAAAACATTGAAATGCGCGTTTATTATTGACCAAGGTTTGTCTAAATATAAATTGACATGACTTGTGCAAAAATAAATCCCTTAAATATTTTTATAAAATACATATTATTATTCATGAACAAGCAATAAGTTGAAATAGTTCTAGACAATCTTTAAATCAATCAAAAATAACATTAATATCCTGTAAACTTTGTAAATTACAAATTATAAAGCAAAACTAAGAACAGTCTTTATTCATATAACTTTTTGACAAAACCAAAAACAATTTAAGCTTAGTAGTAGGTACAGTCAGCATCAAAAGTATTAGTATTGGCTCAGCCTATTCAATAACTTTATTCAGGCGATAAACCCATTGAGTATTTTCTGATATCTTTGATGCTGACTGCAGTGTACGTACACCAAACACCATTTATACATTTTCATTCTTATGAGCATAATTATAAATTACCTTATTGCTTAAACGCTGTTCAGATGCAACAATGAGATTTTAGTTTAGAACTGTGTAGTTTAGAAGTGTGTTAACTAAAATTGCTTCATCTGAACAGCATAATAAGGTCCACAATAGTTTAAATTTTAATTAACATACTATAAAATTTCACGAAGTTTTCTGCCAGAATTTTGCTGATGAGCGTGAAGTTTTCCCTTTGCCTGTACTTTTTTTGGGGACCGTGTGATCTATCATACCCCCAGAGTTTGACTCTTCATTTTCAGCTTGTGTTTTTATCGTCTTTTTAATATAGGAAATCTGTTAAACAAACATGGTTTAATTCTTATAAAACAGTATTGTGGAGACATGTACCTACTATTAAATTGAGTTTGTACTAGTAGCAAAGACCATATTGCCTTCACTTTGGAAATTAAAAATTGTCCTGGGGTAATACCACCACTTTCTAATAGAACACCCGTGAAGTGACCTTATCGCGCGTCAGGAATAGTTTGAAAGTAGCCAGGTAGTAGGAGAGGAGTGTGCACTGTCACTCTTGATGGTGCATACTCGTCGCCTCGAGCCGGCATAGAGGAGACGACTGCTGCCTGTAGAAATTAATTTGTAGTAGCAGTTGTTTCCGTTCATGGACCGCAATCTAGCTTTACATTAGGCAGTGTTACCATATGCCAGAGCTACAATAAAAAAGAAGTCAAAATAGAGTTAGTGGCCCCCAATCCATATTCCTACCTCCTGTTCAACAGTTTGTTGATGATGCAACGATTTTTGTTTCTGCTGATTAGCTCTTTGAATATGACGATCAACAGATGTTAATACAGCTTCACAGGCTTGGCACCAATCAGCGAGGACCTCACAAATACCTGCCGCATCCTCCAATCTTGCATCTCGACCTAATGCAACATCTACCTCGACCCTTTTGCATTCCTGATCCAGTTTACCATGGATTATGTCTGGAATTATTATATATTTATATTACTGGAATCTTCATTATTGTTTTCCTAGTCACACATACACACACATGACTATTCATAAGATACATGAATACATAATATGTTCATACAACGTACAACATACAACTGGTGGTGATAACAGTCATTAAATTCATAAAATAAACTTAGACAACAAAATCTGCATAATAATAAACTTACCAGCATAAATGGCTTCAATTATCAAGTCTTCCAAATCTCTAACATTTTTAATTTCTAATTCATCCAATAAAACACTATAAGGTATACATTTCTCTTGTGTTGCCAATGTTGCAATTGTTAAATGTTGTAACTTTTTCGTCATAAACGGCGTTAATTCTAGATATTCATCTTTATTTTGAAGATAATCTTTGTATGTACCATAAGCGAAGAGAGTGAGCGTTTTGAAATGTTTTGCAAAAGGTCCGTCCTCCAGCTAAAAATAGAAAATATATTACAATGTTATATTATTGAAACTTTAAATTTAGGATAGGGTGTGGGATAAAGTACGTTGTTTACAGTATGTGACTAAATAAAATGTTTAAGTGGTATACGCAAGTCAATAACAATAAACACAAAACTAACCTCTTTTACGTTTGCTATTTCTAAAAGTTCTCCAAAAACATGGACACCGGGTGTTTCTATAACTTGTTTTATTAATTCCGCACATCCAGAACCTTTAGTACCCTTGGCTAGTAATGTAAATTGTTCCATGGGGTTGTAGGTTGGTTGTGACGGCGCCGTGGTTTCATCTTTCTCTCCCGACATAGAATTCATCATTGAGGTAGAATTATTTTCACTTTAAATGTTCTTTTCTGTGTGTATTAATTTCTAAAATACAGATTTAAACAAGCATAGTGAATACACAATAAAATAACCAAACATACAATAGCTACAAACCATAAAATGAAATTCGGAGTTCACAAATCGATCAATGAGACGCAGAAAAGCGAAACGTCAAATAAGGTTTGCGTTTGGTTATTAAATAATTATAAAAATATTTTCACATTATTGCATGAACAAAACATAATTGATAGTGATGTCTCAATTGGATATTTTTTTACCGATGTATTCGATTTAAAACGATATTGGCCATAAACAACAAGATGGCGTCCGGTTTCTTGTGTGTGCGTTGAGACAGTAATTGTTTCCGTGTAGAGACTTTTTTAGTGATTTCTCACACATATCCCTTGTGTATTCTGTGTATATTTTAATTTTGTTGCCATGTTTTTGTTACGTTGCCTATCGAAATGTGTATAGATAATGTGCGTGTCAATTTTATCCCTCTAGCGTCGTTGTGGTATGCCGCCTTTCGTGCATTCTTGATTATACCAATTACACGGGGTTCATTGAAACCCGCCTGCAAATTACACTTTAGATAGTAGTAACTTTAAATACATAATTGTAATAAGTGTCTGAAATCGAAATGTTTTCGTTGTTATGATACTTATTGTATGATTTCATGTGTTAGTGTGTGTTACTCATATAACTATTACGGAGCTGTCATGAGAACTCGTGTTTACAATCAGTGTTGTGACTGTTTATTTGTTAGCAAAATTCAGTGTCTTGGTTAATTGTAAGCGTTAGAATGTGTATGCCAACTCCTACAAATGTTCCCGGATTTGGGTATTCATGGGGGTTCCCTAATACGGAGCTTACCAAAGGAGAGGTTGAAACACCAAGTAGTCTCAGCTATACTTTGGGAAACACAGTAAGTAAAAAATTTGTTGCTATTAATTGTCATTAATCAGTTAAAGTTTGTTATTGATAAATTCTTTTAATTCGTAAGGTTATGATGAAAATTGAATTGCCTGTGATGGGGATCTAAACGTCCTCTGTATCCACTGCTGGCTCTTTACATGTCGGTATCTTAAGTTCTTCTATATCCATTGGCAGCCCTAACTGTTGGGTTGAACTTGCATATTAACATTATTTTTTAAAATTATTATTCTAATCTTCCAGGCGTCACCAGAAACTACATTAACTATGACACACAAGTCACAGCAAGATAAAGTTGGTACTGTTACAGTCACAAATACGTCAAACGTAACTCGGGTTGTCTCTGCTCCAGTGACAACAAAAAGAACCATGTTTGTTCTAAATGATGGTATTGCTTCTACGCACATGATTAATAGAGTATCGCAGCAGAATCATACTGCTACAATACAGAGTAAGTTACCTTTGTCATGTTACATGCATTATAAATTAATTTAATAAAAGAAATTAAAAAAAGTGCACCCTCAACCGACATGCATACATGTGGAGTGGTAAGGGATGTGGTTGAATTTTTTAGTGTTTCTAATAAATTGTTGATGTTTTAAATGATTTGCGACTAGTAACAATTACATAAATAATTTTAAAAATTAAGACAATATTCAGCCTGAACTAGAATGCCCTGTGGCACAAGGCTTTTTTCTCTAAACAATTCTAATATCAAAATAATTAATTAGATACCACAGTATAGACAGTGTTAAAAGACAGCTAGCAACAACCTATCCAGAAGTTAAATGATGATGAGTGAAGAGATGGTTAAATGTCTTTTTACACCCTATTACATATTCCTTAATTTTATTATTACTTTTTTAAATTACAGCAACAAACATGTCACCCAAACCATTCATGACACCGCTGGGACCAATTCAATTGACAGCGGAGGAATGTAATGAAATATTAATGAAACGGGCATTACAAGCTCAGGGGATCGCGACACCAGTTATTGATACTTCACAAATAAGTCACTCAATATTAAATGGCACCATAAAAACTATAACGGAAGCGGCAACAGCGCAAACTCCTCAGGAAAATATACAGACTACAATACATCAGCACCATTTGTTACATACAAAACAGGAGCCAGGGACTGCAACCACTTCTCCGAAAGTAAGTTATTATTGTTTTTTTTTTATTGTAGCTCAGCTTGTGACAACACTCCACCTGATGTAAAGATAGAGTGCGGTTCATGAATGGAAACAACTGCTATTACAGATAAATCTCTACAAGCAGCAGTCGCCTCTACTATGCCGGCTTGAAAAGACTAGTATGTACCATCCAGATTGACAGCCTCGTTACCTGGCTACTTTCAAACTATTCCCGAAACGCGACAAGGTCACTTCATGGGTGTTACATTCGAAAGTGGTGGTACTACCCCAGGACGGCAGACTGGGTTATTAACCATCATCAGTCCGCCTACCACTTTAATAGTGCCTATAGGCACTGAGCGGCAAAAGTACATATAACAAAGTTACATTGGTACCGGTCAGAATTTAGCGAGGTTCGAACACAGGTCTCATCAATCGTGAGTTCACGCGTCTTGCCGCTAGACCATGGCTGTTCAAAAGTTGTCTTATTGATGCTATTATTACTACCTTAAATGTAATATAAGTAATATAGGCATTAAATAAAGGAGTGGGTGGGGCAGACTGATCACCACTGTCCAATATAACATCTGTCAAGTGTAGTCATGTATCAGGGTTAGCTTGGAGGTAGAGAGATGATAGAGTTGTTCTGACAATTAAGCTTCTGAATTCAGAACATGACGCCTGCATAGTGAAGTTGGCTGCTCTGTAGAAATTTTTCTATGGTGGCAGTTGCTTTTATTATACTCGTACATGCTGTGTTACTATAAAAATGTATGTGTGGGTAGGTAAAAAAGAACTTAACTCGCCACTAGATGGCGCTTTTACACATCAAATTTACTGCTCAACCAATACACAGAGGAGAATAAATAAAGATCAATAATGCCTGTATTTAAACTCAATGTAATACTATTATTAATAAATTATAATATTTTAGAGTGCATGTTCACAGACAGAGTATGTGCTGGGAGTGAATACGACGCCAGTTGTGAAGGAGAGACCGTATTCGTGCGATGAGTGTGGAAAATCCTTTCTACTGAAACACCATCTTACTACGCACGCTAGAGTACATACTGGTATGTTTTCTTATTCTATATCATAAATAATTTAAAAAATTAAAGACTGGCAAAGCGAAGGGTCTGTGGTGTAGCGGTAAGACGCGTGAACTCATGATTGATGTGATCCGTGTTCGAACCACACTGTTCGCTTTCTCTGTATTGTAGTAGCAGCTGTTTCCACTTATGGACCGCATTCTAGCGTTACATCAGGCTGTCTCATCGTCTGTGAGTTTACGCATCTTACCGCTGGACAACGGCCGCTTTATTCAGTAATTAAGTCATAACTACACTTTATCTGATTTTTACGCTAGCATGTTCTCAGAAAATTTAAAGATTGCAGGTTAATATTTTGACATCCACATTTATATTTGTGAAATACACGAATAATTTATTAACTCTACAAGTTACTGTATAAAGATTTGGGGGTTCGAGTTTTTTTATATTCCTTAAAATCTCTTTTTTATCTAACCCTAATTATAAATGTAGTGACATTATTTAATCTTTCCAGGTGTTTGCATACCTCGTATTATTTTTAATATAAGTATTATTGACAGGTGAAAGACCTCATATATGTACACACTGCGGAAAAGCGTTTGCGAGGAAACACTGTCTGAACACGCACTTGCTACTGCATACATCGGAACGGCCGTACAGATGTCATGAATGTAAAATGTCTTTTACATTAAAACATCATCTTGTTACACATTCTAGAGTAAGTTTTTGCTAAAAACCTGTTCTCTGCGCAGGCATGTAAATATATCTAAGAATAAGTCTTTAATATTTCTGTGCTGTTATACAGAAAAATGTTAACAAGATGCCTTTATGATCAGGAGGCATTTATATGCATTATTTAAATTATTTTTTCATAAAAAAAATCACATATACAGATCTGGAAATGTGATATTAAGCCATAAACAACGAGTAGACCTGTGAGATGGTCTATAACACATGTATAAAGAGAGGTAGGCAGACTGATGATGATTATTAACCCTCGTCTTCCGTTCTCGAGCAGATATGCCATGTGGTAGCAGTTGTCTGCATCCATGGACAACATTCTAGCTTAAAATAGGGTGGAGTGTGGTCAGATTCTTTTTAAGCGATCAAAGTACATGTACATATAGTTATGTTGGCACTGTTACTAACTTAGTGAGACTTGAACATTGGTCCCATCGATCGTGCGTTCTGCCGCTCATAAATAAATGCTAGGCTACAATAAATATATAAAACACGTATTTTATAGGTACATAGTCGTGACCGTCCGTTTATTTGTGGTGAATGTGGCCGAGGATTCCCTTTGAAGCGACATCTTGTAACTCATAGCAAATATCATGCTGGCGAAAGACCTTACGTCTGCAATGATTGTGGAGAGAGCTTTGCACAAAATGTAAGTTCATACTTGTATACAATATATTATTGTTAATAGGCAAGTGCTTGACCACACCCTGCCTGATGTTAAGCACGGTGTAAGGTGGAACATGTTTGCCTATGAGGTACCTACTTATCCTCAATTTAAAAAGACCCGTGTTGTATTCGTTGGGAAACAGAAATAGGGAGTGAGTTTCACAGTTTGACGTGGTGTCTGAAAAATGGGAAAGTTATTCTTGTCTAATTATTACCTTTTTTCTGACCAAAATTTGACAAAAAGAATTTGAAAAGAATGAGTTTTGACGTTTTACCGTCACCTAGGTGATAGTGAATCCTATACATTTTGTTTTTGATTCCATTAAGTGACAACTGTTGATTGGCTTTGAGCCTGAGAACCCATTATCGATTGTATTTTTTTTACTTCAGGAACACTTAGTAATGCATTCACGTTTCCATGGCTCTGTATCACCCTTTGTATGCTCTGATTGTGGTCTTGCCTTTGCAAGGAAATTTCAACTCGTTAATCATGGAAGGGTGCATGGACGGATACCCCACGCTTGTCCCGTATGTGGAAAGGAATTCTTACAGAAAAGGACTCTTGTTGCACATTTAAAGTAAGTATGTGCGCCTGAACTGTAGCAAAAAGGTGCATAAATAAGAATTTAAATGGTACATTGGTATCTGTATAGAGATTTTAACAGCTACATTGTGAAATAGAAATTATTCGATTGTTTATGCAATAACAATTATTATTCTACGATTAAATAAATCTTAATTTTGTTTTAGAATACACACAGGCGAAGGTGTTGTTGCTTGTTTAGACTGTGGTGAAGCGTTCAAATCGAAAGTGGAACTACAATCGCATTGTAAGATAACTAGGCATTGTTTGTCAAATATTGGTATTAGTGCACAAACGTCGTCCGTACAACAACAAAAACAGCAACAGCAGCAACAACAACAGCAGCAGCAGCAACAACAACAGCAACAACAGCAGCAGCAGCAACAACAACAACAACAACAGCAGCAACAACAACAACAACAGCAACAGCAGCAGCAACAAGTGACGATAAAGCAAGACGAGTATAAACCACAGATTTTGCACGTAAGTATTATGACACAAATAACGTATTGTATGAAAGAAATATTTTAGCTAAGATAAAGTTTATGCGTATTTTAAATTCGTGCAGGTAATTGGTGCTGATGGTCAAGTTATATCAGAGAAGCCGCCTGGTTACGCGTGTCAGGAATGCGGTTCATGTTTTAATACTAAGGTATTGTTTTACTTTACAAAATCTATACACACCCTGTTCAGACACATATACTTGTAGAAATGTTCGTTATTTATATATGTTATTTTTATTTTTCATCAGGAAGCATTGGCATTACACGTAAGACTACACGCCGGCGACAGGACATGTGTAACAGATTTATGTGCATTAACAGCTGCCCTACAACCAGGACTTGTTACACAACAAACAAGTAAGTTAAATAAAACATAATAAAGGCCAGATGATAATTATTATACAAGTAGATTAACTTTGATTTACGAACGCCCATCCCCACTACTCGTTATTCGCCGAATAATCAGCTTGGCACTCTGTGAGACCCGCATGTCTGGTCCTGGCCTTAGAGCCAATTGTTTTCTCTCCTTTTTTCTGCCAACACGGAATAAATGTATTAAAATGTACAATCATTAATTATGCCATAATATTTTGTACAAACATGTTAATCGAAAATGATTATATTTTTCTCAGATCCAATTCAGATAATCTCATCGAATCCCAATAATGTTGTTCATACGCAAGTGATAGCGACGGTGAGTCTTGTTTAAAAAATTCTTCATAATTGTAAATTGAGTCCTTTTACTAAAATTGTATAAAACTTTTCAGAATCATCACTTAGCACAGCCGCGTCCTAAAGTACATTTTTGTATAGACTGTGGAAAAGGATTTGCGGCTAAACATGGTTTATTAGCACATAATAGAAGGTATAGTTTATTTATTTATTTAGCATAGTATATCAACTTCGGCAGGCATATCAGAGGCGACTGCTACTCACAGACTTTTTTTTACACCTGCAGTTGTCTCTGCTCGTGGATGGCACTCTGTCAACATGCAGGCCTACTATAAAATAACTAATTCTTGTTTATTTACAATTCTCTCTAACAATGGCCAGTCATACTCCCACAACAATTGCGTGACGTCACTTGAATTAAAAAAACCTAATTGGATTGTTTAGGCATCCCGACGGGAGTTGTACATTACGGACGCATGTGTGCGATCAGTGCGGGAAGGCATTCTTCCAAAAGAATCATCTCATGCTCCATCAGAGACAACATATGGACTTGCCTAGCAGAAGTGTAAGTATTTATGTCATTAAATATATTGTGGGATGTCAGAAAAAAACCTTTAAAAAATTGCGAAAGCCTTTCAATAAAAAATAAACATACAATAAATTTTTGTGACAGCAATCACAAGCACAACAACAAGCAACACAACAGGCGCAACAACAAGCCCAGCAACAACAACAACAACAACAGCAGCAGCAGCAGCAACAACAACAACAGCAACAAGTGCAACATCAACAGCATCAAAATATGAATGATGTTGATGATCATAACCAACCAACGCATATTCAAGTGGTAAGAATAAATAATTGACAATAATATAAAAAACTTACGGGTAAAAAGTTTTTTTAGTTGGTAACATACTACACCAGTGAAGTGACCTAATCACACTTCGCGATCAGTATTGTAGTACTTAGGCATAACGAGAGGAGTGTGCATTGTCGACCTGGATAGTAAAACATGTCCGACTACAATATATATTTTTTTATATAGGTAACAAATAGATCCGGTCAAATCATCGGCAACCAGATATTAGTGGGCGGTCTCAACTCGAGAAGGCAATTAATAGGCTCACAGTTGCACATTATAGGAAGAGATGGGAAAACGCTCGGCACTCAAGTGACGCATAAGGATCGACATAGGTAAGTAAACGTTGTTGTTTTTGTTTATGGGTTTGTTTATGGGAGAAGACGAACTTCACGGGTGCCACAGAGAAATAAATGCAAGGAAGCAGTGCCTCCGCTATTTCGGCCTGAGGAGACGAGTATGCACCATCTAGATTGACAGTGCACACTGCTCTAGCTATATCTGGCTACTTTCAAACGCGACAAAGTCACTTCACGGGTGTTACATTCGAAAGTGGTGGTACTACTCCAGGACGGCAGACTGGACAAATAACCATCACCAGTCTGCCTACCACTATTTAATAGTGTCTATAGACACTGAGCCACCAAAGTACATATAACAAAATTATATTGGTATCGGTCAAAATTAGCAAGGTTCGAACTAACAAGATCACTTCATGGGTATTTATACTTGAAAGTGGTGGTGGTACTCCAGGAAGATAGACTAGGCTAATAAGTAACTATCATCATGGATTTCGTACTAGCGATGGTTTTTAAGGTACCGGGATGGTACTACCACTTCCGAGTTAACCTCGGTTAACGGTTTAACCCAAGGCTGCCCTGTTGAACTAGGTGGTGCACGCACGCCTGGTGTTAACAGGTCTAGGGTGGATGTCTATGAAATTTTATGCTGCAATTTAAATAAATATGATTATTTTGTTTCAGCGCCGATGTTAAAGATTTGGGTTTGGTGTCACGTGGTATCAAATATGAGATAAGTTTACCGACGTCCGTGGTGCAAGTGCATCAATTAGACTGAAACTGAGTTGCATATGACGTCATACAAGTATACAAGAGTTTTTTGATTTAGTCTCGTACAAGAATTTTCGAGTATATTGATCATCTGTTAGTTGACTGTACTGGTTGACCAATATCTAGGAATGTATATGTAAAAAAACCTGTCCACGAAGAAGTCGTGTCATTATTTAGTACGCCTACATAAAAATATTACTGTTTTTGCCATTCTACTTGAAATCTTTTATATGTGAAGTTAATTTTGCAAGAAACTACTTTAATGCATTCAAATGGGGTTACCGGTTAGTTATACAAACATGAAGGCGTACGAAAAGTGTAAAAAGTTTCAACTGCATGTATGTGTAATTGTTTTACATCGCAACTCTAAACTAGTGCGGTGATTTGTCGATAATAATATCGAGAGTTTTAAATTATCGAATAATTAATTCGATTTATATAATTGTACATAATTATTATGTAAGTACAGTAGTACAGTTATGTTTATCTAAAATGAGCTTTATGCTGCTCGAAGTAAGGATGTTGTATCTATACGTTATACCAAATGAATTTGGTAACAATGTAAATAATTCAAACGGCACAATAAATTAATAGATTTCTATATTTTGGTGTGCAAATATGCACAAAAATTGGGAGTTTTTTTATATATTTTTTTTTTATTTGGTATAAACGTATAGGTTATATTAATTTGACAGATCAAGGATAATACCTTACCTTATCTTACCTTACCTTACTTTACCATACCTTATTAACCTATTCAGTGCATTCAGCTTTGCAACTTTATGTCTATTTCCAATTTTTTTGCAATTAAAGCTCGTAAAGAGTAATTTTATCCAATAAAAATAATGGCCAACAATTTGAACAATTTAATTAAGATTTTAACAAAGTCTAGTTTCTTACTAGTCTAGTATTTTACTAAACACAGATGAAAAAAAGTTTATTAAAACTACCATAAATACAATTTCCGCTAATTGATCTTAGTGAGGGTAGGTACACAATCACAAGAGGAAGCAAGTAGCACCGCTCGTCCTCCCACAAAACGGGTGCAAACACGTTAGGCCCTACACCATGCAAATACCTCTCGACGCGTGTCATCACTCCACGTGGCATCCTCAGGAGACGTTTGGTACTCCATCGGCTGCCGTTGGATTCGTTGGTCGATTACACTTTGTTAAATTTTAATTAATCGATTCAAATTGCTGATCGACACTGCAAAAGTTAAAATAGTGAAGTTTACTTGGTTGGATTATCTTGATTGGTTGACTCGTGGTGATTACGACTAAAAAAAAGTCTAGATTCTTCTATGTGTGATTCATTGGATTCGACTCGCTTAGTCGTATCGGTTATCGCTAAGTAATGTAGCTCCGACCTTATTCTGTGAGTGAGAATGATATTTCGAAGCTTATCCTACATGTGTCAACTTAAAACTTTATAAGTGTCAATTACAATTAACGTCTACTGTCCATGGAGTCATCCCAAGGTTGTATTATAGAAGAAAATTCGATTTAATCAGCTGTTAGTGTAGTATTGCCCTAATTTGGCGATTGTTAGTTGAAACATGGAATAACGGTGGACGTAAGAAGACGTTGGGTGACGTCCCGAAGAAAACACGCCCACCAAAATATTATTTATACATATTTTTATATTTAAAAATTATATTTGAATCATATACTGTGGAGCTGCTTAGTCCAAATCTTTTTTAAATGCAAAAAAATAATTAGTAATTATTGTAAAAAAAGGTCAAGTACGGCGCGTCGAATTAAACTTTTCTAATATTTTTTTTTTGTCTACGATATGCTATTTTTAAACTGGATTTGTAAATATGGTATTTTTAAAATAAATTGTACATATCAGTAAATAGAATTAACGGGATTTTTTGTAATGGATTTAGTAATTATAATTTTAGTGTTGTACAATCTCTCTAGGTATGCATTTATGTTTGTTCGTTTAGACTCTATATATATTTGATATTGGTCCTTAATTCAACGGAATAGAGTTCGGTTTGTGTTGTTTATTTATAGATCTGATTACACTGGCCACAACCGATACTCATGTACAAGAGACAAAGATAGAAAGACGTTGCCGGACTGCTACACGAGGGAGACAGCATGCTGTCACTCGTTTATGTACCTACGTGTGTCAAAGTATGTCAGTTAGACCTAGTTTGCGGTGTCCACTTTTTAGTCGTGCGTAACGTATCTTCTAAGCAAAATGCGCGATAAGTCCTCGGTTTTGGAAATAAATTATATTCGCAGAATTATGAATCAATTTTTTTTTCGTTAACTAAATCATAAACAATAAAATGTATTTATTAAAAATCGATTACAATATACTAATTAAATTACTTAATTTTTTTAATTTTAATTATTTTTAGGGTCATTTATTACATCACAATTATTTTAAGTTTAGTTTTAATTATTATTATTTTAAATCTCAACATGAGATATGAATGTTTTAAACGTCTTCCCGAACTATAACAACACAATGTGGACCTTATGTTCAAGGCAAACAGTTTTTGTTTATTTTTTGTTTAAAGGAGAATGCCCATTTTTGGGGCTAAAATAATATTTTTTATTAATTGATTTTAATTATATTAACACATCGTTTACCAATCTATAGAGGATATTTAATTACATAAAAACATATATCATCAATTATTTAAAGCATTTAAAATAATGATTACCTTAAATACTGCATTGGAATAAGTCTAATTACTCAATAACCCGGTTGAAAAAATTAAAAGTGATTGGTAATAAGGAAATAGAGTTATTTTTCTACAAAATTAATTTCAAATCATCGATAAACTCGAGAAAAAAAAATTTTGGTCCCATTTTTCTTAGACGAGTGGGCATTCTCCTTTGCATGAAAAACTGTGTAAATAAGTAATGTAAAAATAATTGTTTTAATTTAACGTTAACTACGAATTAGCAATTTTGATCAATATGGACCTGGGGGGAAATTTTCGAAAGCAGTAACGGGTAGCTTGCGATGCCAAAACCGTCTAAAAAAAACATCTAATAATGATGGTTATTTGCCCAGCCTGCCGTCCTGGGGCAGTACCACCACTTTCGAATGTAACACCCGTGAAGTGACCTTGTCGCGTTTCGGGAGCAGTTTGAAAGTAGCCAGGTATAGCGACTGACTAGCACTGTCAATCTAGATGGTGCATACTCGTCTCCTCAGGCCGGCATAGCAGAGGCGGCCGCTGCCCGTAGAGATTTCTCTGTAGTAGCAGTTGTTTCCGTTCATGGACCGCATTCTAGCTTCACATCAGGCGGAGTGTTGTCATATGCCGAGCTAATTTAAAAAAAAATGGTTCAGACAGTGCCGGATTAGCCACGTAGCAAGAGTAGCAAATGCTACAGGCCCCGCCCTCCAACGCCTGTTTGACCGTAATAAAAAAATATTAATTTAGATAGGAGCGTAAAATATCTTGCATGCCTTAAACGCGAAGCTCCTTAAGCTATGCTTCACTTCCATTTATTTAATACCCTAAACTTGAGAACCTAAAGCAAACCCAGGGGCCCCTTGACAGAATTTGCTACAGGCCCCGCGCTGGCTTAATCCGGCTCTGTTCAGACAGTTTCCCTGTATCTCCCATTGTTTTGGGATTTGTCCCAGTTTTAAAAAATCACCTGTATATCTACTAAATTTAACTTATATGTTTGTTTTATATAAATATGGATTTGAAAAGTTATTTGAAGTTATTTAAAGAATTACGATAATGCTGATTTTCCATTGGCTAGTGTTGATACATTAGTGACAAAATAACTTTACTACATTCGAAAATTTTCCCTCAAAATAAAGGGCGGTTTTTTTTAATCTATGGATTTCCTTTATGAGCAATTATTTTTGAAGCTTGTTCTATCTATCTATCTATCTGTCTAGTCTGTGATAGTAACAGAAATTTATTTAAAATTAAATATACATTGTTTTAAATTATAGTATTATTTCTATTTTATGTGTTTTATGGATTGCTTTTTGGTATATGAGGATGCGAACGTCAAAGAACAATTGAATTTGAGATAAATCCTTTTTTTAATTCTAGCTTGGTATATGACACCATTTTACATTCTAAGCTAGTGTGAAGAGGCATCTCACAAAGCCGGCATAGCGGAGGCGACTGCTGTCTGCGGATCCCTCTCTCTGATAGCACTCATCTCCGTTCATGGATCGCACTCTAGCTTACCATCAGGCGCAGTGTGGTCGTATGGCGTGCTAAAATAATTTATGTGTTACATTGGGTGTTACATTCAAAAGTGGTGGTACCTTGGGTAGTAGATACGGCATACTGGGTTAATAACAGTCAAAATAATTTTTTAAACACTACTTTGCAACTAATTTCCGCTAATCAATGCTAGTGAGGGTAGGTACACAGTCATATCAGCTGTCAATGTTAGACCCTTCACCAACATGCAAATACCTCTCGACGCGTTTTGCCACTCAACGTGGCATACTCAGGAACCTACCCTCACTAATATTGAATAGCGAAATTAGTGTTTGAAAATAAATACACTTAATAACAATCATCAGTCTGCCTACCACTCTTTAATTAGAAAGATAGTGATGTTTTTGCAACCTCATTGTGGTATCTGTGGTCTAAGTACAAGTTTATATTTTACGCTGTCCCGGCGTAATATGAGATCATCATCATCATCCGTCAATTGCTTCATTCGAATTTCTTTCACCTCTGCTCGCAACAATATTGTCGGATTGATAGAGTTCTCGCTTTACGCCGTGACACCGTAAATGCGAACTTATACTTGGCCCTCTCAATATGAAGTCACGTCGTTATTCTTATAAATAGTATAGACATTTTCAATAATACATTTAATAAAGATATGTAATTTTTTTAGTGCAGTATTTTTTATTTATACAGTTTTTTAAAGGAATTTGGCACCGAAATATATTATACTTTTGGTTTGCGACAAGTTGTTTGCCATTTACTTAAATAATGTAAATAAATAGTCTGTTAGACCGTAATAATAGTTTTTATATTACACAACAGAATAAATAATTATATATAACCTTTCTTTTTGTATTTTTATTTGTTTTGTCCTCTCTTCGGCGGCCCATAGGCAGAGCGTGTTGTGGGGGCCCTCAAATCGTTTGTGGTTAACTGTTAAGTTTCTACTAAGGTCAAGGTAAAAAAGAGAGCAACTAAATAAGTTGGCTAACACAAAATTGAAAACAAAACTCAGTATGGTTTTGTTTCTACTGAGCCTTTATCGATTTAATTATTTTTTTTTGTGGTGTGGTGGCGGCCCATAGGCAACTGCCTATGCTTAAATCCGGCACTGCCTATCTTATATAATATTTGTGCAGTTTATGGAAGATGAAGAAGCTCGAATGTCAATCGGTCGATCCAGTGCCGTAAACAAGTGAAGGTGACTAGAGGAAACATTCTTTTATCTAAAAATAGGAAAAAAAAACTGAATTCATAGATTTTTTAACTAGTCTCTCATCTAAAGTGGCTTTTTACAATCCTGCAAACATTGATATAACTAGATGTGATCAATGGCCCTGCATACATTTAATATTTTTGACAATTTTTTATTTTGTTAAATAATAACAAAATAATTTTATGGGTCAAAATTCGGTTAGATAACGTTTATTGACGGTCATCTGAATACAATGTCGTGACAGACCGAATCCATTTTGTTGATTACATCTTTATGGACATTTTGAACGCTTCGTTTGTTTTCAACGGGTATGATCGACTGCTTATCTTTGTCCCTCGGTCTGAGGGTATATAGTACAGATTGTAGGGTACTTTGGTTATGACAGCAAATGTATTGCTTTTTTTACACGTTTTAGGGTCGTTACACTGAGAAAACGAAGCTAGGAAAGTACCAATTTTGCTTGGTAAAAAATTACAACCGACACTTTTTTGAGTGCTTGAGATGGCATTATAACAATTTGCCAGTGTCAAAGTAAATATTTTTGTATCAAGTTAATAATATTGTGCATCACGAGTCATTCCTTCATCACACTAAACAGTCTTGTCAAGTCTTCAATAAAACTTGCAATCCAACTTTGTCAATATTGAGCAAGCAATGTACGTCAACAAAGTTTATTTTTACTTGGTTACAAATAGCAATAACTTTTTTATTTTCTCAGCGTAATATGTAGGCAAATATCTTTAGTTACAGTGGTATTTTTTAGCCATAAATGGGAAGAGAGGAGTGAGTTCTGTCAATGGATAATACACTTTCATTTCCTCAAGTCTATATAGCAGAGGGGAGTGTTGCCTGTAAATATTTCTTGGTAGTCGTTGTTTCCGTTCATGGGTTGCACTTTGGCTTATTAACAGACGGAGTGTGGCAACAAAATGGTTTGTATTTTTTAGACAAAAATCAAAGAGTGGTAGGTAGACTAAAGATGGTTATTTGTCTTGTTTGCCGTCCTGGGGTAGTACCACCACTTTCGAATGTAACACCCGTAAAGTGACCTTGTCGCGTTTCGGGAATAGTTTGAAAGTAGCCAGGTATAGCGAGAGTGTGCACTGTCAATCTAGACGGTGCATGCTTGTCTCCTAAAGCCGGCATAGGTTTTTCAGTAGTAGCAGTCGTTTCCATTCATGGACCGCATTCTAGCTTTACATCAGGTGGAGTGTTGTCACATGCCGAGCTACAATAAAAAAAAAGTAATAAATAGCTGGTACGTGTGATATGATCATTTGATTATTGGGAACAATTTGAGAAATCAGCTTACCTTTTACATAGCCAGTCGCCTAGCCTAGTGTGTGGGTTGAAAACGGTTGCATTAAGGGACCGATCAAGGACAAAGATCGTATTTGTAAAACCAAAAATATCCATTTATCTCCGTACGTTATTGCGACTGTCTTATCATAAAGTAGGAACCGCAATCAAGCCCCCAGATTCCCGCGGGAACCTTTGTAACGCCAAACCATTTTGATATTTGATTTTGAAACTGATCTGTTGTAATAAAAATATTTAGAATCCAGTATTTTTTGTATTTTTTTTTGTGATACTTGTACCATAGGCATTTTATTGAGTTTACGAAGTATCTACATACAAAGTGGCTAGATCCAAGCCAGGCAAGCGGCCGTGGTCTAGCGGTAAGACGCGTGAACTCACGATCGATGAGACCCGTGTTCGAACCTCGCTAATTCTGACCGGTACCAATGTAACTTTGTTATATGTACTTTGATCGCTCAGTGCCTATAGGCACTATAAAAAGTGGTAGGTAGATCGATAATGGTTATTAGTCCAGTCTGCCGTCCTGAGGTAGTACCACCACTTTCGAATGTAACAGCCGTCGCCGAAAAGAGTCTCGATGCCGATTTTGATGAAAACTAAAACTGCATTATTAGATTTTTGATAAATCCATTTTCCCGGCCAGGAATCGAACCTGTTGATTTGGAAAAAAAAAACACTGTATTATTGCACCATCCGATAGTGTTCCCGATAAGGATCAAATTCTGGGAAGTAATGATATACGGCAAACCAAAGAAAAGTGTTGATTTTTAGCAAATTGTCTCTTATTTCCATGTATAAAACATTACCTACTACATTTATTATGTTTTGATTTAGGTGCATGTTTTATTTTTTTTATTTTATTCTGGAAAAAACCTAGATAAGAACAGTAGTAAAATTAGAAGTGAAGAGTATCTCGGGAATATGTTCGTCGTTGAACTGAGATTGAGATTGTTTTTCCCTCTGCCCCTAATTTCAATCTTGAATTTCACGACTTTATCTCCGTAGTAACACGATACTCGTTACGTTTTATTTCTTTTATCTGTTTTTATTGTTTGCTTTAAAATAAGTCAGAAAAAAAGTGTTTATTAAAGAAGTTTTTGTAGGAGCAGTAGATGACATGAACCCACGATCGATGAGACGTTTTGAATCTCTCTAAATACTGACTGTTATATGGTCGCTAGTTTAGTAAGGACAATTAAAGAAAAAAGGTCCCGAATAAACACTTTGGGAAAATACAGTCTACAGTAATTTATACTGTCCCAAGATGCCTGTCAAAATTCCTTTAAGTAGTATTTAATTTTTTTTTTGTTTTATATGGCGTATAACAATTTATTTGCCAATGTCAAAGTAAATATTTTTGCATCAAGTTAATAACATTGTGCATCACGAGTCTTTCACTCACCACACCAAACAGTCAAATTGTTCCAGTAAAGTGGTAGAATCTTTACTGAAACTTCCTAGAGAGTTTTGGAGGGAAAATGGAAACAGAGGTTCTCTTCTTTTGAATTGTTTGCCCACACTCACGCACGTTCACGAACACTTCAACACTCGAAGAAACACAAGTTTAGGAAAATAATTCAAAACAGATAACCTGACGTCTCAAGATGGCCGCCAAAACTCTAGTATTTAATTTCGATATTCAGAGGTGTAAAGGTATTTTTAGGTTTAACACATTTTTATGATCTCTCTAGATAGGTATTAAATCTGTCAAATCATTCATAAATAAGATGGTATGATAAATGACCTTTGGGGTGGATCTCGGCTCACATTAGGACTACTATTTTGTATAAATCACATAAATAGTTATACAATTCTAATTCTGATTTTCGATCTAACAGTTGATACAAATAAGGGTCAATTTGAAGTGTAAGTTGAGTTGCTTTCAGCGGACAAAAGGAAAGTACATTAAACCTTAACGTTCTCCGATGGACAGATCATAGATATTTGAGTGGATTTAAGAAAATGAACTTGTCTGTTACAACTTACAGTTTTGAAAAATAGTTTTAAATCTTTAAAAAATAAATTCAGATTTGCAGATTTTCTGTCTGTTTTTTTAAACTCTGTGTAAAGAAAAATTGAAGTATATAATGATATATTTTTTGTAGGTATTGTATAAATAAATAACAAAAATAAGGATAGAATATTGTAATAAAGATTTAATTTAATATTAATTTCTTTGTGGGGCCTCAATTAATTTTCTTTGTTCAACCCTCCCTTTATGTTATAATCCGCTTACGAATTGAATCCAGGACGGATTACGAGAACGGAGTTTTAATTTAATACAAAAACTATATTGAATTTGTAATATTTTTTTTTATATCTCAGATATTGTGACCGCACTCCGCCTGATGTCGAGTCAGAGTACGATGAGCGGAAACAACTGCTACCACAAATAAATGTTTGCAAGCTGCAGTCCCCTCCACTATGTTGGCTTAAGACGACGAATGGCGCCATCTATTGACAGGGCACACTCCTCTCAAGTGTCTTAAAGTATTACAAATATTATCATAAAAACCATAATCTAAATATTCTGAAAAACAAAATAATATGGAGGTTTTAATCTATTGACACCAGAATTTGCCAAAATAGGCCTAGGGCCATGCCATTCTAGTCTATAATTCTCCAATAACTTAGAAGTTAAGGAACCAAGTATTTTCG
The DNA here is from genome assembly GCA_948150575.1 of Tinea pellionella. NCBI lineage: Eukaryota > Metazoa > Arthropoda > Insecta > Lepidoptera > Tineidae > Tinea > Tinea pellionella. The sequence continues at coordinate 1,403,636 of OX411258.1, forward strand.
CAACCACTGCGCTGGCCGGACAAGTTGTACCAAAGGGTCTGGTTGCTATGGGATGCGCCTTTGAAGCTGGAATTGGCTCCCAACCCTGAGAGTGCCAACGTTCAGGTAGAAAGGTTTTGGCTCGTACGAATTGTTTTTCTATTTTGCTCGATACCCCGTGGGCCAGGACTATGTCGACCTGAAATTTAAAAAAAATTTAGAACAGGAAAATAAGAAACAGATGTATAATTTTCAGTTTTCTTTAATGGTATAACGAGGGAAGTGGACTCTATCAACCTGGATGGTACACATTAATCTCCTCAAGTTGGTATAGTCAAGACGACTTGCCTGCAAATTATTCTTTGATTTCTATTCATGGACCGCACTCTAGCTTAACATCAGGCGGAGTGTTGTCATATGCTGAGCTACATTTAAAAAATAATAATAAGTTGATATGGAGAATGAGAAAAGTAGTAGTGAATTATAGGGAACGTTGAGATCACATGAAGCATTTCACATGTAGTAGATGTAAGGCTCGTACATCTACGGCGATTGTAATAACAACGTTACAAAGTCCAACGTGTAAAGCTACACGAGCTTTTGACTGAACAATAAATAAAACTTGTAATAATAGCAGAGCGTACGGAATATTAGGAATGGAATTGGTGAATTCATTCGAGTTTCGACGTACAGGAATGATCGATCAAGCAAGTGGGAATGTCTCAAAGACTTAGGCTTAGGACTTTGGTTGCTTTACATTTTTTAGAATCTCTAAGGGGGTTGGCAGCTGCCTCTCCCTGCCCCACTTGGCGACGCCCTTGATCCTTACCCCTTCAGGTATTTCGTAGCCTCCAACAATGATATTCTCCATAGTTCGTCTAACGATGCCTCCAGTAGCTGGATGCAGTCTAAAACCTTCTTTGACACAGGCTGCTACATATTGCAGTTCATGTCGTGATGACTCCTCATGTTCAGCGGTAGTTCTCCATGACAGTTCATCACCTACACGTTGTTGTCGAACAGGATGGATGGAGAATTGATATAACAGAGATATTGCTGTGTGGGTTAACTGAAATAGAATTTAGAGGAAACGTTTGAGTTTTCTTTTGTAGATTTGTAGAAAAAGCCCAGTCTTCTCTCCAAGGGTAGTACCACTACTTTCGAATGTAAAACCAAGTGACCTTCTCGCGTTTCGGGATCGGTTTGAATGTATGGACCGCACTAGAGTCAGGTAGAGTGTTGTCATATGCCGAGCCTCAAGTCCAGTCTGTCGTCGAAGTAGTACTTTTAACCTATCTGGGCAAACATTTTCTTCAAACCAGCATAGCGGTGGCAATTTATAAGTTGTTAAAATAATAATATAACAAGTAAAAAATAATTACCAAATCAACACCAGCTAATAACGTGTCAGCTGCAATTGGCAATAACAGTGAACTCAAAGGTCGTAGATTCTTCAACAATGACATTTCTTTTGCATCTTGACCTGAATCTATATCTTGAAGTGATTTATTGAGGAAATGCTCTATTAAACTGCAAAAAAAATATTCAATGATTTGGGGAAATTCTCAAGAGTCTCTAGAAAGTTGTGGTACTACCCATTGGGAAACAGATTGGGCTAATAATTAATTAAGTTGTATATCTACCGCTAATTTATAAAGCTCGATTACCAATCACTGATATTAATTATGAAGCCATTCCCGGTGTAAAAAATTCGATAAGTTCCAAAAGTCCATTCCGTTCGTAAAACAGAATTTCGACTTAACTCCATAATTATTAGTTTTAGCATGGATATTTACTTTAATAACCCTGATCCACATCTCGGTATCATTAGGTGTTATTATAATGCAGAGATCATACATCATAAACTGTTTTTCAGTAATTAATAATACTAAGCATTTTCCTTTTTCACCTGTAATGTTGGTCAAAAGTCTTCAAAGCTTTATTAAAAGTCTCGGATTCACTCCTCAAAGTCTTTTCATTTCTAACCAAGAATTCACCATCAGTTATCTCACGAGAAATTCTCACTAGTCTATCAGCTGGAGACAGATCTTCTATTGATATTTTTTCCTGTTTACTGAAAATTTAATTGAAATCTATAACGAGAGGAGTGTGCAGTGTACACTTTGCCTGGATGGAGCATATTCGTCTCCTCAAGCCGGCATAGCGGGGGCGACTGCAGTTGTCATTTCATTTCTGAAGTTAAATATTTGAAAAAGCAATTCTAATAATTTTCTACTTAAGTTTTTTTACCAGTAAATATTTCAGTGTAAGTCGTATTGATGAAACCAGTAATCTCTAGCCCGAGGCGTATCGTCATAGACGCTTCTCAAGTACTGAAACTGTAGACGCAGAATTTCTGTCAAAATGTTTTTTAAATGCCTGTACTAATTGGTTGCCATTTGCTTACATATGGTGCTGAGCGACCAAAGTACGTATAACATTGTTACATTGGTCACAATTTGGCAAGATTTGAACACTTGTCCTATCGATCGTGAGGTCCATTCTCTACCACGCTAACAACTTCAATGGACAGTAGCCTTTATAGTATTAATACGTACTTATCCATTTTAGTGCTAGTGGTACCGTCAAGACATCCAATCCTTCTTCCTATAATACACATAGCTAATGTTTCTATCGCCCATCTATGTATTTCCGACTCTACATTTTCATTTAGTGTCTTCTCAACGGATCTTAGGTCACCTAGTCTGAAATAATGCAAATAGGATTAACAGCAAAAATTAAACATTTAATGAATAGTTAACAAATTTTGAACAGTTTTTTTTAAACTTGTCAATGCTTTTGTCGAAGTATGTTTAAAATTTAACATTGTTTACCTTCGTGTGACGTCACTAGAAATATCGTCAAATGCTTGATCGTAGTTACTTAAGAACGATCCATCTTGTAACACTGCCCGAAGTGATGGCCAAATATTTTCTGTTGATTTACTGGAAAATATAAAATATATGAAAAAAACTTAGGTCATCGTGAAAGCGGATTTTTATCTACATACATGATATACATATATATTAAATATTTATTAAAGAATAGACTCTAGTAAAATTTTAGAAATAACGTGTTTTAGCTGCCTACAAAGTGGAATAATTTTAATTTTATGTATTTGAAATTATATCTATTTATATTTCTAAAATTATTATCAAAATATCTTAAAATACATTTATTATCCTATAATCTTATAATATTTTAAAATCTTTATTTATTTTTATACCTTTATCTTTGCCATTTGCAACTCAGGTATATCTTTTTGCGGATTGCAGATACTAGCTTGTAAACTCGATAAACATGTCTTTTTTTTTAATTTTCATATAGAGTTTGTCTTGATAGACAATTGTGACATAGTTTTCAAAATATACTTAATTCTAAGTTATAATAATTTATCTATAAGGTAACGCTCTCGTTGCACATCTCTTTCTACAGACTATCTTTGTTTCATTCAAGCTTATCATAATCTCATAAATGCACGTGGGTTGAAGGTGCTCCTTATCGGACCTTTTCGCAATCTCATCGAAAAAGGTTTTCTTAGAGTAATCCTTCTTGAATTATACTCGGAAATAGATATATAAATGAACGACACGTTTTTTCTTTAAACTATTTTGCAGGATTAATATTTAAGTTTTCGTGAATATGTTTGAGTGTGTATATCTAAAATAACGAGTCATTTTCCCCTCCAAAACTTTGTTAGAAGTTTTACCATCGCTTTACTATTTTGGACTTGATTTTCTGCTTACTTATTTTTATTTTTTAAGCTAGTGTTTGCATCAGCGCTGGATTTAGACTTCAGCGGCCCATAGGCAGAGCATGTTGTGGAGGCCCTCAAATCGTTTGTGGTTAACTGTTGAAAGTTTCTATTGAAGTAAAGAAGAGAGCAACTAAATAAGTTGGCTAACACAAAACTTAAATCAAAACTCAGTAGAAACAAAAATTCTACTGAGCCTTTATCGATTTAATTAATTTTTTTTTTTTTTTGTGCTGTGGTGGCGGACCCCTTGTGTTGGCTGCCTATGTTGCCTATGCTTAAATCCGGCACTGGTTTGTATCATGGGCACTAAGCGACCAAAGTACATATAACATTGGTACCATTCAGCGAGATTTGAACACGGATCTCATAGTAAGCCTTCTACCGCTAAACCATAGCCGCTTTGATTTTGAACGAATGACGCTTGATGCACAATTTGCTTTCCAAATTGTTACAATGCAAATAAGAGAAGACTAATTTGCAATTGTATAAATATTCATATTTAATTTAGGCTAGAAAAATTCGCAGACTTAATTTAAAAAGACCGTTAACTCACCCACTTACGGTACATCGACTGCTTTTCAAATGTCTTTGTTTTTGTAAAGGCGAATGTTCCCAAAATGGAGCCTTTGTTGCACCACTATCATACACCTGTGAATAAATAAATAAATATTAGGAATACACTCCTTAAAAATTTTAACAATTCCCTTTTATTTTATTGCTTTAATCGGAACAGGTCAGGTGAGGAGCACCTTCAACCAACGTGCATGCATGAGAGTAATGGGATGTGGTTGAGACGAAAGTGGTATTCAGAGAGAGAAGTCGCTGCGATCGACACGATCAGACGATGTAATCAGATTCGAACATCGCTAAATTCTGACTGGTACCAATGTTACTGGTACTTTTTTTTTAGTATAGCTCGGCATGTGACAACACTCCGCCTGATGTAAAGCTAGAGTGCGGTCCATGAATGGAAACAACTACTACTACAGAGAAACTTGTGCGGGCAGCAGTCGCCTCCACTATGCCGGATTGAGGAGACGAGCATCCAGATTGACAGTGCACACTCCTCTCTTATACCTGGCTACTTTCAAACTATTCCCGAAACGCGGCAAGGTCGCTTCACGGGTGTTACATTCGAAAGTGGTGGTACTACCCCAGGACGGCAGACTGGACAAATAACCATCATCAGTCTGCCTACCACTCTTTACCTACTGTGGTAGCTCAGTGCCTATTAAAGAGTGGTAGGCGGACTGATGATGGTTATTGTTATGTATTGTGTATGTAACACCAGTGAAATGACTAGTCACGTTTCGGGAACAGTTAGGGTCTCGTTGTATATTTCTTTATTTATTTTTTAAATAAAAGATCGGTGGTCATTGTTTACGAATAATATTTCAATGACGAATTTTCCTTATTCTGATGTGATTTATATTAATAAGTGTATTGATAACAACCAATCTATAATTAACTCGAATGCGTTTACATGTACTTTAAGAGCACGTGCTTAACGCGTGTTTACGATTGTTCAGTATAATTTATTGATTAACTAATTACATCATAAAATACTATCTAAGGTTAATGACAGTTCATATAGCAAGCCTAAATACTAAAGGACTATGTGATAATAATATATACTTAATGAAATGTGAAAGTAAATCTGTCTGCTACCTTTTACCTTCTAACAGATTTCGATAAAATAAGATAGATTGCATTCTAGGGAAGGCCATACTAGTAGATTGCTTTATGAAAAACTGAAAGGGGGAGTGGTGAAGGTTTGGACGAGGAACCCATCATCAGGTTAGTGATATAAAAACTCATATTTAAGTTTCTTGATAAGGAGTAACGAATAACGTATATGTAAAATCGTCCCTCAAGCAAGGAAGAGAAAGATGGAATAAAAGTTTGTTTGAATGAATAACACTCCGCATAATGTAAAGCTAGAGTGCGGTCCATGAGCGGAAACAACTAGAGAAATCTCTACGGGCAGCAGCGCCTAAAGTGCTGCTAATGGCTGTTCCCGAAACGCGACAGGGTTAAAGTTTCTTTTTTAAATGCCCGCACATTAGTACGCAAACGACGCCGCGAGCAACCGCTAGTATGAAGATAAATCAAACTTTATCAATAATGTAAACATAATTGTTATCTTTAATAATAATTTATGACGCACGTTATCCACGAGGGTCAAAGGTCAATATATATTATAACAATCATGTTTATAAATAAACTCTAGATAGAATGCGGACCAACGAGTGAAGACAATTGCTACTACAGAGAAATGTCCGCAGACAGCTGTCGCCTCCGCTATGCCAAGCCGGTTTGATATTAGTATTAGCATTTTACATATTAAGTTTAGTATAATGATTTATTTCTAATATATATTCTTCTATCGACTGGCTACAGAAAAAATATAACTAGTGATGTTTTTTTTGTATTTTATCGATTAGTATTGCAGCACTTGAACTCATCTAAAATACGTAAAAAAACGTTTTTTTTTATTTGTAAGGGATAGTCGTTCTTTTTTTTTTTAGATAAATTTTAAAGCTTATTAACATACGTTTCTAATGACACGTAAATTATAGATAATTTTGAACTAGCTGTTGGGTAAAAGCCGCGGGCGCAAGCGGCCCGCGGAGGCCCTTTTTGTCGTAAAACGTATTAGATCGAATAGATTTTAGGCAGTTTTGAAAATATTTAGCTCGCCATCTAAAAGCGTTTACGTTTCTGAACAAAATTGGTCTTTACACGGTGACGCTAACGTATCTACTTTTCGAGATATGGCGATTTTAAAAAATTAAAAAAAAGTATAGCTGGTCATACTGAACAATATTGATCTTTACACGGTGACGCTAACGTATCTACTTTTCGAGATATGAAGATTTTAAAAAATTAAAAAAAAAAAAACAAAAATTTAAAAAAAAAAGTGCTGGTCATACTGAACAAAATTGGTCTTTACACGGTGACGCTAACGTATCAACTTTTCGAGATATGGCGATTTTAAAAAATTAAAAAAAAAAACAAAAGTTTAAAAAAAAATTAGTGCTGGTCATACTGAACAATATTGGTCTTTACACGGTGACGCTAACGTATCTACTTTTCGAGATATGAAGATTTTAAAAAATTAAAAAAAAAAACAAAAATTTAAAAAAAAAAGTAGTGCTGGTCATACTGAACAATATTGGTCTTTACACGGTGACGCTAACGTATCTACTTTTCGAGATATGAAGATTTTAAAAAATTAAAAAAAAAACTAAAACAAAAATTTAAAAAAATAGTGCTGGTCACACTGAACAAAATTGTTCTTTACATGGTTACTCTGACGTATCTACTTCTTGAGATATTTAAAAGAAAGCCCGCCGCGCGGAGCAAATTCGATGTTCACGCGGCCGCGCTCACCGTCCGACTGACCGAGGTAAAGCTGTTTCGGTCGTTCGTCCCGAAAATGCCTCGTCGCGCATGCTGTTAGGCCACGCCCACCGCCATGCTCCGTTTCATATTGGCGTACCGGCGGGAAAAGGATATAAATACGATCGAGGAAAAATTTTTTTTGAGCAATTTTGAAAAAAAAAGTATCGTTTTCGAAATTATAGGGCATTCCCTACAACTTTTTCTACGGGGTGACTGCCCTGACTCGCCCCGTTTCCGAGATATCGCTGTCACTTCCGGTCCAGAATCGACTTCCGGTCAAAGTCGTATTTTTCTCGACGGTTTTGGAACACCCTCTATACGACTCAAAAAACCGCTACCCTCCACTATACCGGCAAGTACGAAATAATTGATGTCAATGAGTGAGTCAGTCAGTGGTATTGCAGCTATATATTAGTACTAGCTGTTGGGTAAAGGCCGCGGGCGCAAGCGGCCCGCGGAGGCCCTTTTTGTCGTAAAACGTATTAGATCGAATAGATTTTAGGGTAGTTTTGAAAATAATTAGCTCGCCATCTAAAAGCGTTTACTTTTCTGAACAAAATTGGTCTTTACACGGTTACGCTATCGTATGTACTTTTTGAGATATGACGATTTTAAAAAATTGAAACAAAAAAGAAAGTGCTGGTCACACTGAACAAAATTAGTCTTTACACGGTTACGCTAATGTATGTACTTTTTAAGATATGGCGATTTTAAAAAATTAAAAAAAAAAAATAAAAAATAAAAAATAAAACAAATAGTGCTGGTCATACTGAACAAAATTGGTCTTTACACGGTTACGCTAATGTATTTACTTTTCGAGATATCGCGATTTTAAAAAATTAAAAAAAAAAGAAAAATTTAAAAAAAATAGGTCATACCGAACAAAATTGGTCTTTACACGGTTACGCTAATGTATGTACTTTTTGAGATAAGGCGATTTTAAAAAATTAAAAAACAAATAGTGCTGGTCATACTGAAAAAAATTGGTCTTTACTCGTTGACACTAACGTCTACTATTCGAGTCTACTTTAATAAATCTACTTTTCGAGATATGGCGATTTTAAAAAATTAAAAAAAAAAACAAAAATTTAAAAAAAAAGTAGTGCTGGTCATACTGAACAATATTGGTCTTTACACGGTTACGCTAACGTATGTACTTTTTGAGTAATAGTGATTTTAGAAAATTAAAAAAAACAAAATTTAACCGCCCCTAAATACCCCGAAAATTGTATGGTTTTTTTTTGCCCGATTTGAATTTTTTTTTTTGCCCGATATGATTTTTTTTTTGATTTCGCCATAAAATGATATTCTCTACAACTTTCTCTTCGGAGTGACTGCCCCGATTCGCCCCGTTTCCGAGATATCGCTGTCACTTCCGGTCCAGAATCGACTTCCGGTCAAAGTCGTATTTTTCTCGAGGTTTTTTCGACACCCCCTATACACCCCGAAAATTTCACCCCCGTACCCCCCCGGCAAGTACTAAATAATTGATGTCAGTGAGTGAGTGAGTGAGTGAGTGAGTGAGTGGTATTGCAGCTATATATTAGTATAATAATAATAATAATAAACATCAACAAATAAATCTAATTAGGTTATCTGACAAACAACAGATTATGAAACGAACTAAATTGTTTGGGTTCAAACAGCTTTACGATAATGTTATTTTAATTGTAAATATTGTTTCTTGTTTGTAAGTAAATAGAGGAAATAATACTACTAAACGTGTTTTATGAAAAGTAGACACACAAGACGAAAAAATAAATTAATAAGTGTAGTCACTACAACTACATATTACATTAGTTCATCGGCCTCTTTTATTGTAGCTCGGCATATGACAATACTCCGCATGCTGTTAATGTGATGGTGATTTCATGTAATGCGCTGAGCACTCGATATATACAGAGCCGCAAGTTTTTACAGTCTGTTAGGAACAGTATATTGGCTGCTGAGTCAGAGTCTCAGTCCCGCGTGTGTTGGGCGCTCCTTTGCGACGCGTCTCCCTTCGCGCGTAAGGTTCGCTTCGTAGACGACGGGACGGAGCGCCCAAAAACTCAGTAACTATGTTCAGAGTCTACTTAAAGGCGTTATATGACTGTGTTACGGAGTGGCATCCTCTGAAGCCGCGATCCGGAGGGCCGCGGATGACGCGCGAGTCGGTCCATGCACGCAAACAGCTGCTACTACTGAGAAACTACTTCCTACATTTTAATTTTATATTTAAGTTTAATTTTATTTTAATTGACATTTTATGTTTAATTAAATTAATGTTCTTGCTACGCCCTACCGGTGCATCACATTATACAGATTGTATATTATTTATATTATGTGACATGTAATAAATACGAGTAAATAAATATTTTTTGGAAGCAGCAAACGCATCCGATATGCCGGTTTGAGGAGTTGAGATGTATACCATCCAGTTTGGCGACTTTTAAGCTGACTAAGTGGGTCTAAATTACACTTCAAAGTGGTGGTGTCTAGGATGGCAAACCGGGCTAATCAGCCTGCCTTCCCTATTTGATTAAGAGTGTGTTTATATAGTTTACCTCTCGCATAAGTTCTGGATCAAACACATAAAGAACAGGTCGTTTTCTTGAACCTTTAGCTAATCGCACCAAATCACCGTATCTATCACGGAGACCATCTAAAACACCCAAACCTACTTGATGATGAAAATTACCTGTAAAAAACAATTATGAATTTATTTTTGGAGTACATCATGTACTATCAAGAGCAGGGGAGCAGTCCCAGATTTTTTTCAAAATTGTTTATCGGAATATTACAGTTGCCTTCTCTTTCTGATTGCATTATAAGTAAAGGAGATCAATATTGTTGTCAATGTTTCTAAATGTTTTTTTTTTACATATTGCACGTCATTTAGTTGTCAATCTTATGAGGGAAAAACGAACAAAAATGACATGTAAATATCAATCAACTTGACATTGTCATTAAATTTCAATATTCAAAATATATAATATAACTATTAGATTAATCTACACACGTCAGTTGTCATAGCAACGTAAACATAAGTTATATTTAAAGTAGGAGCTGAGAGAAACATGAAAATATGCAAGTAACATTAGTCCTTAAGGTGGGACTGCTCCCCTGCTCTTGATAGTACATCTATACAAAGACAAAATTAATAAAACTGTTAGGTATTTATTTTTAAGTCTATATTAATGAGTTTTCGATTTCAAAAACATGTTCATTTCGTTTGATCAATATGAACAAAAATATAAAAGCGGAATGAACAAAACACATAATTAAATTTATTATTACCCCTGGACCAATGTATATAATCAAAAGTAAGAAGCCAGTTTTTAATTGCATTATAAATATATATGTAGTCATGTGTTAATTAGAACTAAAGGTATCGAATCTCACACATCTTATCTTACCAATTCTAGGTAACACGTGAACGGAATGCCTTAACATTGGCAACGTCAGCGGTCCCGGAACATCTGTGAACCGTTTTGGTGGTTGTACAATAGCTGGTGCTTCCTTCCTTTGTGGGGATGTTGATCTTCGTCTGCATGTTGTTGATAGAGATCGGTTTATTGATGATGGTCTGTTAAGAAAGACAATCTGTTCAGTGTGAAATGTTTTTAGTATTTTTAGTGGCGAAAATAGTAATTTAAATCTATCGCAATTTCTGCCAGTTTCTTCGGCTTAAATAAATTAATAAATATAGAAATATATACCTTATTTTATGCGCAATAGAGTTAAAAAATAAGAAGTTTGTTTTTAATCTTGTTTACAAAAAAACTTTCTTTACTGTTTTGTAAATGTAAAAAAAAGATAATATGAAATAAATTATATAAAAGTATTTTTATTCAGTAAACAATAACCTATTTATATTTATCAAAAAAAGACTATAATTTATAAGTCAAAATATTTTTATGAGACACAAAATACACACTTATCATTGTTAAAAACTTAAAATTCATTATCTTCATCCAAAAGGTTATCGAATTTTATTGGAAATACTATAAATGTGGTAACAAAAAACTAGTTTTAATTTAATTTAAAGTAACAAATGTGGTTTTTAAATTATGCGAAATTAAATACGCAGGTCCGTCGTATAAACGAAGATCAAGGCTTTATTCACCTCTACTGTAACAATTTTATAACCTCTTTTCACACATTATACATTGCGGCTTGTTGATTTTCTACAATATTACCTATACTACATTAGAAATGTGAAATAAAGTTTGTTTGTACCCAAATCACGTTCAAACGGCTGAATTGTGTATGTTTTTTTTTTATTGTAGCTCGGCATGTGACGACACTCCGCCTGATGTTAAGCTAGAGTGCGGTCCATGAATAGAAACAACTGCTACTACAAAGAGACCTGTCCGAGCAGCAGTCGCCTCCACTATGCCGGCTTGAGGAGACGAGCATGTACCATCCAGATTGACAGTGCACACATTGGTACCAGTCAGAATTAGCGAGGTTCGAACACGGGTCTCATTGATCGTGAGTTCACGCGTCTCACCGCTAAACCACGGCCGCTCTTTTTTTTTGATTTAGAAACGAGATTATACATTTTAAATAGGTTTATTGTAGCAATTTTTTCTACAATATAAGATATACAGAAAAATAGTTTTATAAAAAACCGTCAATGGATATCTGTTATAAAAATATACATACAATCGATGTTCAATGTCGCGTCGTAATAAAATTATGTCTTGCGCATTAAAACAAATACGTTTTTTAGTATTTAATTTATTTAATATCTATATTAATAAATTTACGTAACATGTTTTAAGTTATAAATGTTTTTTTAAGCTTAACAAAAAGATAACATTCAATAATTATGTTACAATTAAGTCACTTATCTTTTTTTTAAGAAAAAAATTATAATTAAAAAAATAAAATAATAATAATAAAAAGATACCATAATAATATTTAAAAAGAAATAGTCATGATTTTTTTTATTTTTTATTTTTTTTTATTATTATTAATAATAAATAAAACTTACAAGATATAACAATGGAGGGTAACACTCGAACTTCGTGCCATTATTGAGACGTTCACAAACCATTAAACATAATAAAAATATTTAAATAAAGTTTTTTTAAACACACGACTACTAAGGTCTCTCTCACATCGATTGTGCTCTTATGTATGTATCTCAGCAATGAGAAACGAGTTGACTTTATTAGTGTAGTGTTGTTCTTAATAAAAAAACAAAATATTTATCGATGAATTTTAATTATTATTTTATTTATAAATTTTAGAACTAATAAAGGTTAAAATACGACTATTATATAAAAATAAGGGTATTAAGGGCGTACGTAAGCAATGTGAAATTAAATTTTCAATAAGTAAATATTGTTGTACAATAAGACAGGTTTAAATTAAAAACATATGTTAATGCACGCACATCACTTTTTTTAAACCTTATTGAATAATGTTACTTTTGTGTCTAAGAATAATTTTATTATTATTTTCTCTTTTCGCAAACAGGAAACTTTCTTTTGCGTATTGCATTTCTACTTTAATACTAAATAAGTAAATAAATAGTAGTGAGAAATAAGAAATAATTTAAATTGCCTTGCAAAAAGACTCAATTAATCGATATCGATAAGTTATCGATAACGGTTACATGACACCACTATATATTGAACTTTGTTCCCTGTGGGCGCACGATTGTTTATGTTTTATTAATCACAATATATTTTTTCACAAGTGCAATGTATCAACTTTTATCATTACACAGTTTTAAAGTACAAGTTATCGTAGCTCTTATGACGTATGTATTAAAGGTGGTTTTGTATTAGCAACACAATGTAACTGGTATTGTGTCTTTTATTATTAAGTACTTCCTATTGAATATTTTAATCTTAAATGCAGGATGTAGACGTAACGGTGTTTGATTATAGGTGATATAGGTGAATATGATACCTATTTTTTTTTTATTTACGTATTCGATTTATATTTATTAATGAACAAACGACGCACTGAAAACTATTTAATGAGAGATTTAATTGTTTTTATTTTTATTATTTTTAATACTGACGATCTTATTGAGGAGTCTTCAAAAATTAAATATTCACTCGTCCGTAAATTGTGATTTGATAATTTTTATTTTTATTTTGGCACGACATGTGACCTCGACTGGTCTGATGGTAAACGCAGTGGAGGTCCATGAGCATTGACGACTAGAGAACCGCTCGCACGGTGGCTCCAGTCGCCACCACTATGCCGGCCTGAGAAGGTGCTTTTTCACGCTCCGCTTGAAGGATCCAAGGTGAAAGGATTGGGAGAATACATGGGAGGGCAATATTTAATTATAGTAACACTTTCGCTTTGTTATAGTGAAACAAATTATTAAAGAAATATTTAATCTGACAACATTGTTGTTACTAAAATATGATGAAAATTGAATAATTTGTAATAAATTACAAAATAATTTAAATACTTTTTATTATTAAATTTTTGTCATAGTTTATTATTAAAAAAAGGTAAACATTATTATTCGCCTATATTAAGGTCTAGTGTAGCGCTACCTCGAGGTGAAAATTGTCAATAAACGAGTACCATTAATCTAATCTAAGACAATTTTCAAATTAAATATTTTAAATGAAAAATATTGCAAAGGACAAATCCCCATCAATCAAGGATTCTAAAGCACAATGGCGGAAGTGGAACTCGGGACGAAAGAAAATAAGAAGTAGGTTAAGGTCCAAAGGATTTCAAACATTAAGGACATATTTACACTGAAAAGGATACGTTCATCTTCCTCTTAATACCAATAATAATAATGTACTTTGTTAATAAATTATAATGACGATTGAATAAGAAAAATCAACAGTCTGTGGTTAGTTGAGGTGAGATTCGAATCAACGTATTCCCTTACATATGGATAATTGGACCACTAAACCACTAGCGCTTTACGTGCCGGCGTTACCCTACTGACTACAATTAACAATAACAATACGAAAAATTTAAGTAATGTAAAAAAGTATTTTATTAAATTATGTTAAAAAATAGCGTTTTTTTTTCTGCTTGAAATATATTATTTTTTTTAAATTGAAGCCGCCTGATGTAAAGCTAGAGTGCGGTCCATGAGTGGAAACAACTGCTACTACAGAGAGAAAACCTGTGCGGGCAGCAGTCGTCTCCACTATGCCAGCTCGAGGAGACAAACATGTACCATCTAGATTAAATTTATCTTTTTTTATGTTCAGTTTTCATTATAATTGCATAATAATAAATTAAGCACTTATATTACAATTTCATTTTGTGTTGCCAAAAAATTAAAATTACGACATTGTTGAGAAAGAGCTTATAAGTATAATAAGTAAAATTAATTCGAACACAAAACGATAAATAAAAAATATTATATAATACGAGTACATTTTGTTACAAACAAGGCTTCTTTGTTTTGTTTGGTTTCTTCTTTTGTTACCGGAATATAGAAAAATAAATTGATTTGCGGACTCCAGTTCGATTTGTTCGCCATAGAGCAATAGGGAGAAAAGTACGTTATTAAAGAGTGGTAGGCAGACTGATGATGGTTATTAGCCCAGTCTGCCGTCCTGCGGTAGTACTACCACTTTTTAAGTGTTACACTCGTGAAGTGACAGTCGTATTTAGTGATCAGGCTTGGGAGAGACAGGGCTTAAAAGAAGCAAGCTGGTATAGTGGAGGCGACTGCCGCCTGAAGACATTTGTCTGTGGTAATATGAAGCGGAAAAACTGTTTTTTTTTATGTGAATAAGGTTTTATTTAAAGTAATCTGTAAATTGTCGAGTTTGCGGCATGGGCGGATATCTCTGTTGGGCGGATAAATCTACTCAAATGAATTTTCGCTGTTAGTTACATGACAAAGCTTTCATGATTGCGGACGCTTTTGTTGGTAGGCTTTTATGCAATTTGTGATCGTATATTTCATTACAAGACTGTATTTAAATTCATTGTTTTGTTTTTTTCATTTAATAAATGAACGCGTGAACTCACAATCGATGAGAACCTCACTAAATTCTTACCGGTACTTATATGTACTCGTACTTGGGTCGCTTAGTATATTGTGGTTTAGTTATGTTTGTTAGATTAGTTACGACTATTATTTTTTCTTTCTGAATTTATAATTCAGTTTTTTTTCTTATTATAAACACAGGCTATAATTGACGAGTTTCTTATGGCTGTCTTCTCGTCATATGCCTTTCTGAAGACAAAAGTAGAATCTGACGATGAACAAGTGCATGCCAAGTCCATGCCTACGTTAATAAAGGATTTTCATTTCATTTCATTTCATTAGGGCACTATTAAAGATCGTAGGCAGTGATGGTTATTGGCCCAGTTTGCAGTCCAACCACCGCTTTCGAATGTAACACGCGTGAAGTGATTTGTCGCGTTTCGGGAACAGTTTGAAAGTAGTAGTAGTGCACATTCGTCTTCTCAAGCCGGTATAGCGGAGGCGATGGTTGTCTAAAATTTTATCTGTAGTAATAAAATTAAACAACGTTTGAAAGTTGTTTTCCGATCAAATTGGAGACATCCTTATTGTGTGAAGAAAATGAGGATGTGTGGGAAGCGTTTTGTTGTCTGTACTTATCCCTGTGGGAAAAAGGCGTGACAATTCATGATGATGATGACTATTCCTTTATAAATCTGGATTGAAATCGAACCAACGACGCACCTATCTGTCTCACCGTCTATATACGCTATTGTCTTTTTTTTGTATAATACGAGTAGCTCGGCATAATGACAACGCTCCGTCTAATGTAAAGCTACAGTGCGGTCCATGAACGGAAACAACCGCTACTACAGAGAAATGTCTACAGGCAGCAGTCGCCTCCGCTATGCCGGCTTGTGGAGACGAATTGACCGTGACACTCCTTTTACTATTATTGGCTACTTCCAACGCGAAAAAGTTACATCACGGGTGTTACATGACGGTAGATCACTCTTAATAGTATCTTGAACAGTCAACGTACATATAACATAGTTACATTGGTATCGTAAGAATTTAATGAGATTTGAACGCGGGTCCCATCGATCATGAGTCACGCGTTTCACCGCTAGACCACGGCTGCTCTATCTTATTTAGCTTCAACCTTCAAAGGGCATATTTATACGTAAAATTTCCCCTGCAACATTTATGAAACTGTTTAGTATTCATGATCTGCGACCATTTTTATTTGTAGAGCATAAACACAGATAAAGTTATCTTTAGAAGGGGGTTAGTATTACGATTTGTGGTCTCAGATTTGATCCGCTTCATCAGACAAACACCAGTTTCTGATCTTTTTTATTGTAATTCGGCATATGACAACACTCCGTCTGATGTAAAGCTAGAGTGCGGTCCATGAACGGAAACAAATGCTACTAAGTGTCAATCTAGATGGTGCATACTCGTGGTGCCTGTAGATATTTCTCTGTAGTAGCAGTTGTTTCCGTTCATGGACCGCACTCTAGCTTTACATCAGACGGAGAATTATTTCACGCATGACGCCATTTGAAACTAGACAGACAATAAACTTAGAAAGTTTTTCACAATGCGGACTAATGCGTTCTCAGGAGGTCCTTGAAAGGTCTACCAAATGACAAGTGACGTGATGAGATTGATAAATCACTAGTGAGTGAGAGGAGGGTCTGAATTCGCACTTAAGATGGATCGATGGTAAACATTTATTGCATTAAATTGATTAAAGAAATTAATCTACATTTTTAGAAAAAAAAAAATAGTAACAAAATCAATGTAAATTGACCTAGTTGGTTGGAAAGCCAATGGAAGAGTAGCTTAACGCATGAAGTATAATAATAATAATAATAAAAATACTTTATTGCACAATATAAAAATTGTAAAAGGCGAACTTAATGCCTTGAGGCATTTTCTACCAGTTAACCTTTGGTGTGGTGGAAAAGTGTATTCGGTGCAGAAACAAAAACATAAGAATAAATAAATGAAAAATAAATAAATCTACAATTATTGAATAAGGCAAAACAGCATAAGAATTTAATAATCTAACATGAAATATAGGATAAATATACATACATATACATAAATATATATATATAAATAAAAAAATATGTATACATATAAATATAAATACATAAATAAAAATACACAGATACTCAAAGTAA
Source organism: Tinea pellionella (assembly GCA_948150575.1). NCBI lineage: Eukaryota > Metazoa > Arthropoda > Insecta > Lepidoptera > Tineidae > Tinea > Tinea pellionella. The sequence goes on from OX411258.1 coordinate 1,420,872, forward strand.
TAAACGAAATACATATATTATAATATAAAATAAATAAATAAATTATGAAATTTTTAGATTATAATTTAATTATAATTTGGCTAACTTTACTTTTTTCTTAGCTTTTAGTAGTACAACTACTTAGCTTTTTATTTTTTTTATTTTAGCTCGTCATATGCCACTCCGCCTGATGTTAAGCCAGAGTGCGATCCATGAACGGAGGCGACTGCTGGCAGAGCAGGGGATCTGCAGACAGCAGTCGCGCCCGCTATGCCGGCTTGATGAGATGCCTTTTCACACTGTGCTTGAAGGATCCCATGTTATAGGAAGGTGGAAAGACGTGACTGGGAAGGTCGTTCCACAATTTAATAGAACTCACGTCTTGTTCCCACTGGGGTAGGCAGAAACTATGGAGCGCCAGCGACTCCTCTTTCGCTTCAACGTCCGCGTCGGTTGAGGGTGCTCCTCACTAGCTAACTGTAGTAGGTATATAATACACTATAGTTAATATATCTTTATTTAATATAAATATGAATTTAAGTAGTTCTTAAAATTATTTTTCGTTAAATTATTGAAAAAACGATTTTTACTGGCAATAAAATTCGTAGAAAATTAGAAATCAAGTTGGTTTAAGTACATTTCAGAATTGTTCCCTAGGCTGTAGTGTGCGTGTTGATTTTTTCTATTAAATTTTTATTATACGAGTAATTCAATAATAAAACAAATCTAGCATTTAAAATATCGACAATAATAAATATACTTTTCTAAATAAAAACATTTCTGAAAAAAATTGAACCGACTTCTAAATAAAACACAAGGCACTAAAAAGTAAAAAAATAATTTTAATTGAGAGTACATACACACAATTTAATAAGCATAAACATGAATAGATGCTTATTATTTATTTACAAATTAATTGTCTGCATTTTATTTAGCATATATCTGAAGTCGGTGCCAACCAAATATGAAACTCCGCATTGCTTGATTCTATACATAAAAGATGTTTCAAATGCTTGCACCGACTTCAGATATATGCTAGATAAAATGCATATAATTAATTTGTAAATAAATAATGCATTTATTCATGTTTATGCTTATTAAATTGTGTGTATGTACTCTCAATTAAAATTATTTTTTTACTTTTTAGTGCCTTGTGTTTTATTTAGAAGTCGGTTCAATTTTTTTCAGAAATGTTTTTATTTTGTAATTTTTAGTTGAAACTGTTGATTGATTGTATGGATAACATTCTAAACGCGCTGTTCAAATGAAATGTGATGAGTAGTGGGCTTATAGACAGACACTCTCGAGTCCTACCCGATAAAAAATGAATCATTAAAATCAATCGAAACATCCCCTAATTTTCCACCCTTAGAGGTGGAATATTTTAATCCTTAAATGGGATCAATCGCGAAACGTACTTTATCAAACAAAAAAAGAATCATCAAAATCGGTTCACTAATGGCGAAATATCCCCTAATTTTCCACCCTTAAAGGTGGAATATTTTATTCCTTAAATGGGACTAATCCCGAGACGTACTTTATCAAACAAAAAAAGAATCATCAAAATCGGTTCACTAATGGCGAAATATCCCTTAATTTTCCACCCTTACAGATGAAATATTTTATTCCTTAGATGGGACCAATCCCGAGACGTACTTTATCAAACAAAAAAGAATCATCAAAATCGGTTCACTAATGGTGAAATATCCCCTAATTTTCCACCCTTAAAGGTGGAATATTTTATTCCTTAAATAGGACCAATCCCGAGACGTCCTTTATCAAACAAAAAAGAATTATCATAGTCGGTTTATAAACAGCGAAACATCCCCTAATTTTCTACCCTTAGAGATGGAATATTTTCTTCAAATTTAAAATTGACCAATCACGAGACATACTTTATCCACCAAAAGAAAAATCGTCGAAAAATCATCGAAATCGGTTCACAAATGGCGAAACATCCCCTAATTTTCCACCCTTAGAGATGGAATATTATCTTTAAATTGAAACGGGACCAATGCGGACATATACTCTATCCAACAAAAAAAGAATCATCAAAATCGGTCCACAAACGGCGGAGATATGAGTGAACATCGCCACAAAAAAAAAAAAAAAAAAAATACACGACGAATAGATAACCTCCTCCTTTTGAAGTCGGTTAAAAAGGCGTCATCTGTGCGCTCAAAATTATACGTGTAAATAGTTGTAAAATTGTATTTATATCATCATTATATGAGTAGTGCGCGCGTGAGCTGATTGCCGACCTAAGGAATGCATTTAATATCGCTCAGAAGTTGCAGAAAATATTATGTTTGTAAGTACATGCTGTAATTCGTAGGAAATAAATTTAAGCTTTGGTATAAAATAATGACGTGTTGCCTACGTAGTTATTATGTTTGAGAATAGCTCGGATAATACTAGATTGTTATATTAAACCTTTTATGCAGTAACAACTGTCAAGTGTCATTAAACTTCAGTAGAACTCTTAAAAATCATCGCCAGTGAGAGTTAGAAGCTACTAGAAGCCACTCGACAAGCCATGCACACCATTTATCAAAAGCATGAGGCGTGAAAGTGGCAAAAAGCGTCGCAATAAGTAAAAACTCGGAAATTGCAACCAAAGCTGTCCAAAACTAAATATTAAAGGAAAATTATTTTTGATATTTTTTACCTTGAAAACATGTTTTATATTTTATCTTCCTATGTCACAAATTTCCTAATGTTTTTTTTTTATAGTAGTCCGGCACGTAGGTAGGTACTACACTCGGCTACAGTGCTGCCACAAAGGAACGTCTGCAGATCGCTCTGCTACACTGCTATCCTTTCTAAGAAACTTTTTATAGAGATAAAAAGTTAATCAAGAAATCAAGAAAAAAAAAAGAACTAAAAGGTTCTTAATAAATGGACTATCAAACGCAAAAACATTCTTCAAATAGTACAGCACCTTTTAAATTAGTTTTCGCATGTTCCCAGAATTCTTTTTTAATTATTTGTTCTAAGTTTGTTTTACGGAAGTACCAACAGAGGTCTTGGTTTATTTATTTATTACACATACAAGAGAATGTGTAGGTCATATTTGTTTAGTACCCACATTAAAGTCTAGCCTAAACTTACTCGTAGGTATTTCCAAATCTATTGTAGTATTTGAACAAGTCATGTTCTTGGTTGTAGTTTCGTCCATTTTGGAAACTCTGAAGTTATATATAACAACATTGTCCTACATATTTGTTTGTTTGTTAACCCTTGTACTGTGTAAATATTGTTTGTTGTAGGGTTTACTATAGACATTTTTCAAGCCTCGAGACCAAAGCCCAGTACTTTTTTTTTATTGAAGCTCGGCATGTGACAACACTCCACGTGATGTAAAGCTAGAGTACGATCCATGAATGGATACAACTGCTACTACAGAGAAATCTCTGCAGGCAGCAGTCGCCTTCACTATGCGAGCATGTACCATCTAGATTGACAGTGCACACTCCTCTCGTTATACCCGACTACTTTCAAACTATTCCCGAAACGCTACAAGGTCACTCCAGGGGTGTTACATTCGAAAGCGGTGGTACTACCCCAGGACGGTAGACTGTGCTAATAACCATCATCAGTTTGGCTACCACTCTTTAATAGTGCCTATAGGCATTGAGCGACAAAAGAACACAAGTAGAACATAGTTACATTGGTCAGAATTAGCAAGGTTCGAACACGGGTCTAATCGATCGTGAGTTCACGCGTCTTACCGCTAGACCACGGCCGCTCTATAAGTTTTTTAAAGTAACTCGGCAGATGATAACACTCCGCCTGACGTTAAGTTAGAATGCGGTACTGCTACCATGGAGAACAATGTCTGAAGATAGCAGTGGGCTCCGATATGGTGGCTTTTGAATCTCGTCGTTCGGGTCTTCGATCCATTGCTTTCTCTATCATTCGCTGTACAAGCCACGAGTAATAATTGGTGAATTATTTGTTTTGACTTTCTTTACTTGAGTATACTGTAATTAAAAATAACAAAGTATTTTTCTTGTACTAAAAAGTTAATGAAGAAAAACGTTTACGTAAGTACGTTATTGTTGACCTTTCTACATTCAATTAAAAGCTACTTAAGTAGATTTATAAATAAAGGTTACTATAAAAAATGCAAAAAGTTGATATACATACTTAGAAATATTTTCGTGACATGATGAATACTTGAAAAGTTTTTTTAATTGTAGCTCGACATGTGACAATACTCCGCCTGATGTAAAGCTAGAATGCGGTCCATGAACGGAAACAACTGCTACTACAGAGAAATCTTAGTTTAATCTCCAATATTGTGTTACAAATATCAATAAGTATTTTTATTTCTAATTAGCACTTTCTTTTGCATGCACAAATACAAGTGATTTTATGTTTTGCGACGAGTGCGAAGCTAGAGTGCGGTCCATAAACAGAAACAACTGCTAACACAGAGAAGTTTCTGCAGGCACCAGTTGCCTCCACTGTGCCGGCTTAAGAAGATGAATGTGCACCATTCAGGATTGACACAGTGCACACTTCTTTTGTTATACCTGGCCAGCGCCGGATTTAGACTTCGGCGGCCCATAGGCAGAGCATGTTGTGGAGGCCCTCAAATCGTTTGTGGTTAACTGTTGAAAGTTTCTATTAAGGTCAAGGTAAAGAAGAGAGCAACTAAATAAGTTGGCTAACACAAAATTTAAAACAAAACTCAGTACTTTTTTTTTTACTGAGCCTTTATCGATTTAATTTTTTTTGTGGTTTGTTGGCTGCCCATAGGCAACTGCCTATGTTGCCTATGCTTAAATCCGACACTTTACCTGACTACTTCCGAAACGAGGCAAGGTGTTACATTCGAAAGTGGACTAGGCTAATAACTATCATCAGTCTGCCTACCAAGCTTAATTTTCCTAGGGGGATTACTTATTTAAAAATTGAAGTGACCCCGTCACGTTTCGGGAATAGTTTGAATGTAGCCAGGTAAAACGAGAGGAGTGCACCGTCAATCTGGATGGTACATGCTCGTCTCCTCAAGCCGGCATTGTGGAGGCGACTGCTGCCCGCAAGGGTTTCTCTGTAGTAGCAGTTGTTTCCATTCATGGACCGCACTCTAGCTTTACATCAAGCAAAGCCGAGCGAAAAAAAATACCTTTTTCTTTAGTCATCACGCGTGTTACAGTGTGTGGATGGGGCGCGGTTGTAAGCTGCTGGGGCAACGTGTAACGCCGGGGTTAGATTGATAAAAAGTGACATTTTAAATCTTCTTCTTTGAAATCAATCAGCGAAAAGGAAGGAAGAAAGGCTTCCCGTCCATTGCGTGGGGATAAAATAAAATACAAGTGACAAGGACAGATAGCAATTGTGAAGGGTCTGTCAAGTGTAACAGTAACAGGGCACACTTCAATCTTGCCCCTGCTTGTAGATCAGGAACCGAATTCATAGGGTAAACTAAATATAAAAGCTATACGGGCGTAAAAAGCGGGAAAATCCCTTTAACCACGAATACTGAAACGATATTATAGGCACTATTAAAGACTGGTAGGCAGACTGATGATGGTTATATGGCCAGTCTGCCGTCCTCGGGTAGTACCACTACTTCCGAATGAGAGGAGTGTGCACTGTCAATCTAAGATGGTACATGCTCGTCTCCTCAAGCCGGTATAGTGGAGGCGACTGCTGCCCGCACAGGTTTCTCTGTAGTAGTAATTGTTTCCATTCGTGGACCGCACTTTACATCAGGCGGAGTGCCACATGCCAAGCCACAATAAAAAAACACGCTTAGTCCAAAGATTATGTTTACCTTAAATGTTAAATGTTATTATAATTTTAAAGATATTTTATACCGATATATGCACTATGAATAAATGTTCATCCCATTTAAGAGAAAATGTCAAAGAAACATTAATATATTATAAATATATAGAATTTACAATATATACATAACGATTTGGTAACTATATCAATTATGTCAGATAAGTTATTGCTATGATATATCTTGGTTTTTCGAGCATTTTTTTAGGAAGTCAGGTGATGTTATACTAGAGTGTGCTACTGTCTACATGCAGCAGTTGCCTCCACAATGCCGGCTTACCGATACGAATGTGAACGCCCTCAGGTTGGCGAGGCAAACTAGCTTACCATTTTCTCAATTATTTTTTCTTTATTTATTTAAATTAATTTGTGAATATTCATTGAACATGAAAGGCTTTAGCAATTATATGAAGCCTATAATATTCAGTAAAAAGAGAAAATAAACTTTTAAAACAATATAATTATTTACTTGCGACTGGAATAATAGTTATTTTTCATTTAAGTATTCGCAATCGACAACTCCAGTATTCCAATCTCCCAAAATCTCTCCGCCGGTACCGATTGTTATTAATAATAATAATAAGTTTAAAAAAATATATTTTATTTATTTTTATATTTTTGTTTCTGCACTGAAAACACTTTTCACATCTTCTTGGTAGAAACTGGTAGAAGTTCGCCTTTTGCAATTTTTATATTTTATAATCTTGTGCAATAATTATTACGAAAATGACTTAAGGTGAAAGCCAACGCCTGAGCGTCCATACATTTTGTTTTACAACATTGTTAGAAACATAGCAAATTTATGTTGAAATCAATTAATTTTATAACTTTCTCAGCATTAATTATTATCGCAAATCACTATAATAAACAAATAGCTACCGCACAGAATATATAAAATGCATGTGAAATATAACCAATATAAAATGTTTAAATTTATAAAATAATTTCAAATAATGTTGTAAAACAAAATGTATGGGCGCTCAGGTGTTGGCTTTCACGTTAATAAATTACTGGGTCAGGATTTATGGAGTTTTAAACACGGGTCTAAGCAAGTTCATGCTTTCTATTGCTAGATCACGGCCGCTTTTATAATTATTTTATTATTGGTTAAGTAAAAACAATTTATAAACGAAAAGGCAATTTTTTTACTGCAGTATGAGGTTATGATCACATATGGCAATTTCCCACATAAATATATAACTAGGTAAGTATCAGAGTTCTAGCAGTATTACATTAGAATCAATATCCATTGTGCAAACTCATTATTCTAGTAGGTATGTACATAAATCTAGGGATACGTTATTTACAGCAAGGATGTGGAGGAACGCTTTTCCCAACAAAAGTCAATCAAGTCAATCAAATTAAATCCCACCCTTACCGTGATAGCTAAGAAACAGACCAGTCATTCTTAATTACCGATAAGAAAAACACGTAATTTTGCCCCCGGACGAAGCCCTGAACTAATTTTTACACCGAAAATTATTCCTTCAGATAAAATGTTACGAGGACCTTCATAGGGCATCTGCCGCAAATTAAATTAGGTTTTTTTTTCTATAGTTTTGTTACTTATAATTAGCTGTTACCCGCATGTAATTAGTACTATTTGTTTAACGTTCCCATTTCTAGGAAATCTATATTAGGGATGAAATAACTGTACTCCTCGGTTTCATCCACGTTAATCTACAAAGAAACATTGCCATAAGAATTATTTGAACTAAAAAGTATTTCCTAAAAAAATACGCCGTTTGTTGTTATTTATTCATGGTGCTTGTACATCTCAAAAGTAGTTGTAACTCATTGGCTATGACGTCACGAATCTACTACTACCTCTTTTATACTTAGTAGAATTTCCGACAAATTTGTTCCTCCGTTTAACGCAGAGTCCTTGATTGTCTGGTTAATTAAGTCTTTAGAGATAATTAGATCAAGATTGATGGTTCTTTTCCTTCCCTCTTACATTTGTACTATATTTTATGTGTCTGATTAGCTAATAAAAAGTTAATTATGTTTTGTATTTAGGGAAAAATGATGATATTAATAAAATATAACAAAAATCTATTCTAATTTCCTTTTTTTTTTTTTTATTTTGGCACGACATGTGACCTCGACTGGTCTGATGGTAAACGCAGTGGAGGTCCATGAGCATTGACGACTAGAGAACCGCTCGCACGGTGGCTTCAGTCGCCATCACTATGCCGGCCTGAGAAGGTGCTTTTTCACTTTTTCACCTTTAGTAATTTTATGTATATTATATTGTATAAATAGGTATTTAATTTTACAGTGTATTTAATTTTACAGTGTATGCGTTTTGTATATGTAAAAACAAAAATAGTCCCCTAATTAGTGAAACCGGACTCCTGAAATACAGACTAGTTCAGGAGTCAGAGTACCCGAGTTCTTTATTATTGGTACTCAGTGCCGGATTAAACTAGCGCGGGGCCTGAGCAAATTCTGTCAAGGGGCCTCTGGGTTTACTTTAGGTTCTCAAGTTTAGGGTATTAAATAAGTGGAAGTGAAGCTAGCCTAAGGAGCTTTGCGATTAAGGCATGCAAGATATTTTACGGTCCTATCTAAATTAATATTTTTATATTACGGTCAGACAGGCGTTGGAGCGCGGGGCCCCCAAATTCGCGGGGCCCCCAAATTCGCGGGGCCCGTAGCATTTGCTACTCTTGCTACGTGGCTAATCCAGCACTGTTGGTACTAACATTAATATAAGTTCATTTCTACTAACCTGTGTTTGTAACTTTAAATTGAACTAATAAAGATTATTATTATTATTATTTTAAAAAGATAAGAACATATGTACAATGCATAATATAAAGAGTTATATATATTAAAGTGCATTGCACTAAAATGTGCCTTTAAAATGAAATTTGTAAAAGTAGATTTTTCTGGAATGTTGCCATACTATTAATAATAGTATTTTATTTGACCAGACACGAGTTCTAAAGCCTTAGATATAAAGTTATAATATTTATGCTTGTTAGGATGTAACAAGGCGGTGAGTAGTTTAGATTAGTTTAGTTTAACCACATATACCAATCTTGCATTTTTTTTTAAATAATTGTTTAAAGAAAAAATTTAATGCAATATTTTTATTAAACCGCTATGAACGCGTAACATCGTAACACAAGTCGTTTATCAATCGTGACAATCAGATTGCTTTTGTTTTTGATTTTTCGACGATATAATATTGTTGTGTAGTTGATATTAGGCAATGAACGTCAAAAAAATGCAAATTAAAAATATATATGTAAAAAATAAAGAGTAAATACTTGTAATTAACTTCTAATTCACGGGGTTTGCTATATGGCTTTATACGCTCTCTATATTATTCATATTTAAACTCAAATATTGAAACTAAAACCTCAAAACGAAGGAGAAATTAAACCTAAAGTACGTATATGTATAAAACCTTTATCCCTTGAAGAATATCTATCTACTCCTACATAGAAATACGGCTTTAAATTGTTTATACTTAGGTTTCAATTAAAAGCACTATTCAAATACATACTTAAGCTGTATTAAGCTCTATTACACTACAGGGCTGAATTATCCTTTAGGCAGACTAGGCCTAGGGACGCGTACTTTCAAAGGGTTATTAATGTTATTATGTTTAAAATATTAGTAAACATGTAGTGGGTCTTAGGTCCAGTTGCACCACATAATTTAACCATTACCTTTACGTTAAAGCTATGGTTAAAATTAAAATTGGGTGGGTTGCTTCAAAAAAACCTGTCACTTTTGACGCTTACTATAACAGTAACCAGCGAATTTTGGTCAAAATTAAAGTTTTCGTTAAACCAATGTCACTAACGTCAACTGTATGAAAAGAAACCGAATATGTTTTTCTATTATTTTTTCGGGAAAGAACTCCTCATTACATCAGCTACCCTTATATCGATAACGATATGAATTTACACGATGGTGCAACGCGTGTGGAGTAAATGTAAACGTAAGCGTTAAAGTCACCGTAAAATGTAATAGTCAAAGTAACTTTAACGGGCTTTTTGATGCAACAGGGCCTTACAATTCAAAAGTTACAATATAAGTTATTAGGAAAATGTATTATAAAAACAATCATTTGTAAATTCATTCATTCATTTATTTGTAAAACATATTTTCGAAAGATTTTCGGTGTTTAGTGTTATATTTTCTTAAGTTTTGGGGAATTAAAGGAAAAATCTTTATAAGCTACAATCGCGTTTATTTAATTTTCATGCCGAGTAGAGCTCACCGTGGCCGTAACGCACGACGTCTGCAAAGCTTCAAGCGTCGTCCGATCAAAATTAATTAAATTAAACCGGAAAATAATTCAATTAGAAAGGTTTTTCTTTGGAAACGATCTTTGTTCATTTGTTTGTTTTTTGTGCGACATAAATTTTGTCATTGTAATTATAAAAAAAATATATGTGATTGATTAATGTAAAACTCTACAAGGACTTTAATCTATAATTCATAACTTTTTTAGTTAACTTTTATCAGTTAAATTATTTTTTTTTTAGATAAAGCTAAAAGTGTTTGAAAGTGTCTATTTTATTTCATTGAGGAAAGTCAAGAAATAGGTGATTTATTATACTCCATTCTTTTAGTACGGGTGTAATGGCAAGCAGCTCTCTCTCCATTTCCTCTATTCAACTGAGCGACTTTTGGCGGGAAATTACTATCTTCCTTTCATTCTAAATGGTGTCTATGCATGCTCCTTGATACATATAACTATAGAAATATACGTATATAGATCAGGCCTTCTTAAACTATGGGTTAGCAAAATTCTGGGGTCGCGAGAGATATTAATGTGTATTTAAGACGTTCAGAATTCCCTTTTATTTATGTTATTGCAAAAAATGCAATTTTGATGAAAAATAGGGCATATAATTTTTGTAACTATAATAAATACAATTTTACAAATTTTTGTGCAATTTTTAATTTTAGATTTTTGTATGTTTCTAAACGAATTCTAAAACTATATATTTTCATATGTATATGTATATTGTTACCTAATAAATAAATCATAAAAAAATATTTATTTATATTTCTTTTATTTCATATGAGGTCGCCAGGAAACTCGCAATCATAAATGGGGTCGTGAATGAAAAAAGTTTAAGAAGCCCTGATATAGATGAATAAAAGTTACGTTTTGGAGATTTTTTTTTAAATTGTAGCTCGACATATCCACTCCGCCTGATGTTAAGCTAGAGTGCGGTCCATGAACAGAAACAACTGTGACCACAAAGAACATCTGCAGTAGTAGCCTCCGCTATGCTTGCTTGAAAAGATGATGTTCACTATGACAGGGTACACTCCTCTCGTTATTGATTGGTCTACCAGCCGTTTGTTGGCTTAAATTAAAATTAGAGTATACGGAAAGTAAATTTAATTTTACCTATTTTCATTATACATTTCTTTGTGTATCTGTTTTTAATTATCGATGTGGTTCCTGTAATTGACAAACATAAATATTATAATTTTAAATGTTTTTATTATTTTCAAGTGTAAATGTGTAATTATGTCTTGCTGCTGGCATGTCTAATAAATAAATAAATAAAAAAAATATGTTTTAAATATGTTACCTATCTTTGTATTATGCTTTATGCTATGTTTGTTTACCTATATATAACGCTCCCAATATGACGCGAGAGTTAACATGACCACAGTCACCTTTAGGTTCTCCGTCAGGTATTTTATAAATTTGATATGTTCCGGTTTTATGTTTTACGGATTCATGTATAGAACAGAATATTCAAATTTCAAAAGGTTTGTTCCGTTGATTGAGGCATGAAATTTTATTATGTTATATTTTATATTTCTTATTTGTTACAATCTCGCTTTTGCTAGACTGGTAGGCAGATTAATAATTTCCGTGGCTCGCGGTCCTTTGACCGTAAGTGACAGTGTTATATGGGGGAGCACTGTTGGAGTTGCTGGTCTCCCATCGGGCGCGTCCTCAGGTGGTGGATAGAGGGTCCTGGGATACCTCCCTGAGGTACCCCGGCACGAACCAAAACCAGCAAGGGCTTTGTCTTCTCAAGTGTCTTTGTTCGGGTCACACTTTGCATTCAGAGAAGACCTGCCTTACTGGCGTGGGCGGAGGCGGTAGCGGAGTAACAAGCGTTATCTCCTTTGCTTTGAGTCAAGAGCGATAATCCCGGGGTTGGACTGCCGCTTATTTACTTGGCTGGAATAGTGTTTCTTGTCGATGAGGTGGAGACAAACGGCCAAACGTCGCCGCGTCGGTGGGGTCGCGGATATAAGCGAAAACGTGCCCGTGACCTCACCACATGACGTAGAGTGGGACACCGTGGGGGTTTTTAGTCGTGTATACCCGGTGTTGGGGAGTACCGGGGAGTCCGACATAACCTCGTCATCTTTCCCGAGATGGCGAGGCATCTATAAAAGATTTCCCCCACATTAAAAAAGGCAGGTTAATAATTGTTATTAGGCCAGTATGTCGTCCTGGGGTAGTACCACTAATTTAAAGTGAGATGAAATTCATCTCTTCAAGCCAGTATGTATAGTAGAGGCCACTGTAGCTGTTTTCTATGGTAGCACTAAACTTGTCTTCGCTTACCGTCATGTGAAAAATTATGAAAAATAAATTTTAACTAGTGGACGAGAGCTGCAAGTTCATAGAGCGGCCGTGGTCTAGCGGTAGATGACGTGTACTCACTATGGATGTCACCTGTGTTCAGATCTCACCAAATCCCGCTAAAATATGTCTGTTTTGTTGTTTAGTGCCTATGATAGCTCAGTATAAGCATTAAAAATAATTATATAATTAAATAAACACTTTTCTAATTATTCCAAAAATAAAATAAATATTTTCCACAAGTAATTCTCTAGGTAAAACGAAAACAGTAAAAGTTATGCAATATTCAGCGTTTAAAACGATCTCTGTGTAAAAGGTCCTGTAACTTTAACTACTTAAAATTCAACGAGGGTTTTTTACACTCGTTACTCTGGAAATTTTGGCATTAGGATCCAGCATTATGTGAATTACAAACACGATTACGTAACTTTTATTTCATTGGAATATTTAAAAAATAAAAACTGACTATATCTAAAAAAATAAATACATATAGTCCTATTTCTAGTTAGTAAGCGGACAATGCTCAAAATATAATGCAGCTGTCATAAATTGCTTAAAATTAATGTATTTCTTTAATTAATGAATTTGACAATGCTCATGTGCAGCTGCTATTGACATGAATGTTATTGTACTTATCATTGTATTAATTATTATTATTATTATTGTATTAGTTATTGTATTTATCAACGTGTAAGAGTGCAGTTTATCTGTCTATTTACTGAAATAAATGAGTTGAATTGAATAGTGATAAATATATGAAAAATGCTTATGCATGTTTTTTTAATTGTAGCTCGGCATAATGACAACAATCCGCTTAATGTAAACCTAGAATGCATTTCATGAACGGAAACAACTGCTACTACAGATAAATCTCTACAGGCAGCAGTCGCATCCGCTATGCCGGATTGAGGAGACGAATATGCACCATTTAGATTGACACTGCTAGTGACAGTGTGTGCTTTGCTTCTAAGTGCATGGACCGCACTATCCGCAGACAACTCTATCACAAATAAATATCTGCAAGCACCCTTCACTATGCTCCAACTTAAGGAGATGAATGTAAATCGTTTCAAGCTATCGAGATTAGAGACTAGATCATGTGAACATGAATCTATTAAAAAAGTAAAAGGCGTCAATTTTCTTTGTATGAATAATGGACCTATTGTAACATCTATTAATGAAATATATGCCGATTTGTTCATCATAATCTCTACATTATAGTGGTAATATGCGTTTTATAATGTCTAGCTGGAATATTGAGAAATATATTAATAATCATATTAACCTTAACATATTCATTAATTAATTATTGAATTCATAATTTTTGTTAGATTTTTATATAATCTATCGCTCATTTACTAAAGGAAATTGATTATTATTTTTAGTGAAATATGATCAAAAGATCGGGACCCACAAACAAGGATCTCCTTTAAAAATCGTCACGGTTTTCTTCTTAAATTTACAGTTTATATGCATTTCAAGTTACTTGTCCCAATTTGAAGTTAAAATGTAACGTTTAATATCTAGCCTCGAGATCTCTTAATCCTCCAAGAAGATGAGATTTTAGAATACCAAACATAAAAGAGAAGTGGTTATACACAAATATTTCTAAAGAAAAAGTATTTACGACTTTATTGCCTAGGCATTAAATACTAAAATAGCTTGTTAGTATTTTGTGTAATCGTTTAATAAATTTTGGGTTTAGATAGCAATTTTAAGAGAATACTGACAAAGTTTGAGTTTTTAGGCTAGAAATTACTTAAATATTTAGTGGCTATTACGGTCACTTCACAGTCTGTCTTAAACCTTATTCCTACTTCGTATTTCAATTCCCGTAACACCCGTACTGGGAGGGGGAAGCATCCACAATTTGTCGACCGAATCGGTGGCCGAACGAAACGGTTCGGTGCGTCCTTTTTGTGTCGGACAATTGACAAGTGGAATGCTTTGCCCTCCCATGTGTTCTCCCAGTCCTTTCACCTCGCCTCACCTTCAAGCGGAGTGTGAAAAAGCACCTTCTCAGGCCGGCATAGTAGTGGCGACTGGAGCCACCGTGTTAGCGGTTCTCCAGTCGTCAGTGCTCATGGACCTCCGCTAAGCTTACCATCAGGCCAGTCGAGGTCACATCTCGTGTCAAAATTAAAAAAATATATATTTGCATGATAAAGTAAACTAAGTACTTACCGGTGTTGCCAGTTGACATTTTTGGGGATTTTAATACGGCTCCCAATTGCGTTCGGCCACGGTTGTCGGTAAAGCACGGATACTAATAAAAGAAAAAAAAATCTTTAAAACTAAAGTTGCAATTTACTTTGATCTCTTCTTCCCCAACAATATTAAATTGACAAACTTTAACTTTTGTTACTCGAAGTTTGCTTGACAGATTCTCTTTAGCAAAAGATTTTGTTAATAAAGTAGCGGAGTAGGGTAAGAGACGCCGTCACCATAAATTTTAAACTTTTTAAAAAAGTAATAACTTTAAACTTTTTAAAATTAAACTCGAAGCTTAAGTAATAGTGGTTCTTCCTCTTCAAATTCCATTAGTGTGGAGTTTCTGCCAATTTGGTATAAAATATGATGGCTCAGTCTGCCGTCCTGGGGTAGTGCCACCACTTTCGAATGTAACACCCGTCAAATGACCTTATCGCGTTTCGGGAACAGTTTAAAGCCAGGTATAACTAGAGAAGTGTGCTTTGTCTATCTGGATGGTGGACATTCGTCTCCACAAGCCAGAGTATCGGAGGCGACTGCTGCCTGTAGAAATTTTTCTGTGTAGCAGTAGTTTCCATTCATGGACCGCACTCTAGCTTTACATCAGACGGAGTGTTGTCATACGCCGAGCTGCAGTAAAAAAACTTCTAAAACTATCCACATAGAAATATACTAGAGGTGCAAACGTCATACATTTGACATAAAACAAAAAACCGTAGGCCGCTTCAAACATTTGACAATGTTACTGTCAAGTCAAATACTAACTGACAAAGAACCTAAACGTGGCTGTGGCCATGTTTTCTCTCGCGTCACATTGGGAGCGTTATTGCACATTTAGTAGTATACTATCATATTCATATGATAAAAAATTGTAATGGAAATTGATTTGAGAATGTCCTCTGATATTGCAAATTTATTAAGTATTAATTAACACAAAATAATTAAATACTTAACATTATTAATATAAACTTTTCTAATATTAAAACTCGTAATCTGCTCAAATCTTAAATTTCATACTTTAATCAAGAAACTTGGTTAATTTAACTTCGTGATTTTACCGACTAAAGGATTAACTTAACTCTGGAAAGTGGAATATTATTGGTAATGATTAGTTGTTTTTGTTTCTTAATCTAGAATAATTTTTAGTACTAATAATGCTAAATTAAAAGATTTAATGCTGTTTACTAATGCGTTAATTTTCCGATTTAATCTTTGCAGTCATCGTGGATGGTTGCGGTGACCAAAATAAACGATATAGTAAGCCGCATAAAGTCTTGTATTTTAGTATTGTTATATTGTATACTGTATAGTGTATAGTAGCACGACATAAAATGACTACACTCCGCCTACTAAAGTGAGTGGACACAACTGCTACCACAGACAATGTCTACAAGGAGCAGTCGTCTCTGCTATGGCGGCTTAAGAAGGTGAACGACCAGGTTGACATTGCATACTCCTCTCGTTGTATAATATTATTGTCAAATCAAGTTTTCTAATACAATAAATAAGAATCATATTTTTTTATTGTAGCTCGGCATATGACAACACTCCGCCTAACGAAACACCTGAACGAAAACAACTGCTACTACAGAGAAATCTCTACGGGCAACAGTCGCCTTCGCTATGCCGGCCTGAAGAGACGAGTATGCACCAACAGTGCACACTCCTCTCGCTATACCTGGCTACTTTCAAACTGCTCCCGAAACGCGACAAGGTTATACTTCACGGGTGTTACATTCGCAAGTAGTGGTACTACCTCAGAACGGCAGACTTGGCTAATAACCATCAACTGTCTGCCTACCAATCTTTAAATTTTTTATAAACATATTTTAGATTAATTAAAAGATATAGTTATCAATTTGTTAGCCTATTATTGTATTTTAAAATAGTCTAGACATTGCCTAGATCTACAACTAAAAGTAGACTAGAAACGCCACATATGAATATTGATTTTATAAATGCTTGTAAGAATAATGTGAACCGTAAATAGATATGCTTTAGGAGGCGTTGCTTTATTTATTTAACATAAATAAGTTTAACTGTAGTTACTGTAACTGTAACTATTTAGTTAATGTAAGACTTTATGATGATCTTTGTGGCGCAGTGGCTACAGCCATATAGCTATTATAAAGATTTAGGTGAAAAAAATTGACTTAGGTCTAAAACAGGGTGTAAAAATAAAAACTGCGTACATCATCCTGATTCGGTAGTTAAGTAAAGTCCAGATAAAACAAAATAAAAAACTAAAATCTTAGACAAATTTGCAGTAATATAAACTGTGGTTAATGTAGTTTGAAATACCGGCCTTAACCCTCGTCTAGTACCCATGTAGTATTACACGTAATTTAATATTCAATGGAAGAGGAATTTGCGCTAATCCAGACTTGTAGAAACAACGGTCTTATTGGATTTAAACAACATAAATACATCACTTTGTTTCTCAGTCTATACAGTTTTCTTTTCTGTAAGAAACATTAGTGGGAAAGCTTGCTTTCTGTATCTACTCGTATAGGTCTGTTAAACAAAGTTCAGGCTTCGAAGAAATTTGATATATGAAAAACGAAAAATGATTTTTTATTCATTAAATTTTATTATATTAAAATAATAAGGAATAGGACACCAAATTAAAGAAAATAATTTAAAAAAATAATACAGGAGAAAAATAATGTATAAATAATCGAAAATTAATTGCTCTTCTCTTATTAATTTCACAAAATCTATGAAGTATAAATTTTCAAAAAATCCAACTTTATTGCGACCTTTTTTGATATCTAATTACACAATATACCTGTTATTTTTAAAGAAATCAAAATTTTCCTTTCGCTTTTATCATAAGAAATTAGACCAATTTTTTTTCTATACTTTATTGTGTAAAGGTGGGATCATTTGCCAAAAAATTAATCAACTTCTATTAAGCATGATTTATTAATTCCCACCACTGGTCGCCCTTAAAAAAATATAAAATATAAAAAAATTCAAATTCCGGTAAGGTTTTAGCGGCCATCTTGAGACATTATGTTAAAGAGTGGTAGGCAGACTGATGATGGTTATTTGTCCAGTTTGTAGTCCTGGGGTAGGACCACCACTTCCGAATGTAACACCCGTGAAGTGACAATGCCGCGTTTCGGGAATAGTTTGAAAGTAGCCAGGTATAACGACAGGAGTGGATCGTACACGCTCGTCTCTTTAAGCCGGCATAGCGACTGCTGCCCGCACAGGTTTCTCTGTATTAGCAGTTGTTTCCATTCATGGACCGCACTCTAGCTTTACATCAGGCGGAGTGTTGTCACATGCCGAGCTACAATAAAAAAAAAAAAAAAAAAAAAAAAAAATTCTGTTTTGAGACATTAGGTTAAATTATTTTCTTAAACTTGTGTTTCTTCGAGTGTTAATGTGTAATATGTGTTCGTGAACGTGCGTGAGTGTGGGCAAACAATTCAAAAGAAGAGAATCTGTGTTTCCATTTTTCCTCCAAAACTCCGTAGAAAGTTTCAGTAAAGATTCTACCACTTTACTGGAGCAATTTTTGACTTGACTGAGACTTGACATGACTATTTAGTGTGATGAATGAATGACTCGTGATGCACAATATTATTAACTCGATGTAAAAATATTTACTTTGACACTGGCAAATTGTTATAATGCCATATAAATAAATGTTGATAAAGACGCAAAAGCGAATTCTAGATAAGATTTAATCATACTATACGAATTCTTATATAAAAGCTCAGGCTTAGGCAGTACGTAATGTTAGTACATTAATTTTTAAAGACGACCGTCAAAAAACGCTTTGTAGCTCTCACACAAATCGTTCGAATATTTTCTTTGTTGAGTATGAATTTTTAAAATGCTTGTATCGTACGATTTTGGATAGAAAGTATTTTTTTTATTAAAGCTTGCTTTGGAAAATAAAAAGTAATGTACTTTGAAAATTTAAGACCGGATTCGAACCTACTATATTACTTTTTGTCGCTACGATTGCGACAATAAAAGAAAACCATCTTTCAGTAATGGATATTACAGTCTTTTTTTATTTTACTCCTCGTAAAGTTTTACTTCTTATCGGAAGTTATTCTTATAGTACACAAAAAAATCACAAGTAAATGTGAAAAACATAGTGAGTTACTTCACTTATATGAAGGCTGGCGTCCACTAGAGAAAAATTAAGGCGCGCCAAATCTAAACTCATGTAGTAAGTCACGAATTGGCTTGATTTAGCATCAATTTACACATACATCGATTTCTACCGCTAAACCACGGTCGGTATAATTATTACCAACTAGTTATTTTTTATATTATATTTTTATATTATAAATATTTTTACAAATATAAGAATATGTCCGTAGTAATAGCGATGACTGCATCCAGTGAAGTCTAATTGGTTGGAAAGTGGATTAAATTCCATTTTTATTAGCTTAACAATCGTATAAAAGTTTTATGAAGTATCTGCGGTTTTCAACGATGAACCATTTTACGAATGGCTTAGTGATCACTTTTGTATACTTTTTGTTATATAGGTTAATATAAATAATAATATGTATATTTATATATAGTTTTGTTATAAATATTTCATGCCATGCACACTATTTGGGCTACAGTACAGGGCTAACTCCTAAAATTTATATTAATTAACATATTCAAAATAAAAATCTTTATTATCTTCTTGCTAGATGTGCTGCAAGAACCCAGTTGGGCCACAAACTTATACACTTATTTACGTACATACATACATTGTTATTATTTATTGTTAATATGTAGTTAGTTTGTACTGTAGTGTGCCTTAAAAATAAATAAATAAATATCGGGCATCTTTATGTTAATTTTTATACTTAACTACTTATGTAATATAGGCTAGATTCCACTAATTCCTTTTAAAGCGTACTTTGATAGAAAAATTACATTAATTTTTTTTTTGTATCTATTATCAATCGTGACTACTATCAAACGAAATAAGAAATCAGTAGAGATTATTTCTTTTAGCTTTTAGTAGAATATATTATTTTTATATATTTTTTTATTTGTAGTTTTCTGGCTTATTCCAAAGTTAAGGTTGTTATTTTTCTGTTCCTTTTTTCAGCATAATTTAAAAACCACATGTTGTTAGTCTAAAAGGCCAGTTTGTCCGTGAAGTGGAAAGCTTCATCTTGGTAGTTATTTTTAACTTAAACAGTTAATTTTATGTTATTAAAGGTCAACAAACTAAAAGGTAAGCGTGAATTTTATACGTTTTATTTTCTGTGGAAATATAATAAAATCTTTTACGACTTGTAAAAGACCAAATGTGCTGATTCACTCATCATGTTTTATTATGCGAATGTACGCATGCTTCAACGACTGTGGGCTTTTTAACCTATTAAATGTTTTTATATGTAAAACACTATTTTGAAAGTAAACTTTTATATCTTTTTTATCGCTTGAAAAGGTTTTTGTATTTCAAGTATAGTACTTACCACTTGTGTCAGGGGACAGGCTGACAGAGAAAAACTAATTAAGGAACTAAATTTAAATAAATGGGATGTCGGTGTATATAATGCAGCATTGATAGATCCTTCGTCCTACTCTGCTATCTGTATATATAAATTTATCGCCAACATTATTAAAGATAGGTAGTTTGAAAGTAAATTTAAGTATTAGTTATAAGTTAGATTAATTTTTTATGTTGTAAATGTTTAAGTTATGATGGGACTGGCGTAACCTGCCGGGTTAAAAGTCCCTAATTAAAATTGAAATAAAAAAAAAAGTATAGTACTTAGGGGAACGTAGTAGTTTCCACTGAGGTAACCAGAAATTATGAACCGCCTCTCTCTACGTACCATTTTCGCTTGTGCAAAAAAACATGTTGTCTCAATCTTCTGCCGCCTGATGCCACCGTGCTCAAGTCGTTGGGCTCATGAACCTTCGCAGTGTTTACGATGAATCTAGAGTGCGATTCGTAAGCAGAGGCCACTGCTGCCAGAAAAGGGGATCTGCATACAACAGACGCCTTCGCTATGCTGAATTTGTGAGATGCCTCTTTATACTGCGCTTAAAGGATTCTAGGTTAAAGGAAGGGGGAAGGATATGATTGGGAAGCTCGTTCAGAAGGAAGGAAGGATTGTGAGGATATAATTTTGACGATGTATAACTTAAATATGTAAGAGTGATACGCAGATTGATGCTGGTTATTAGCCCAGTCTGCCGTCCTGGGGTAGTACCACCACTTTTGAATGTAACACTCGTAAAGTGACTTTGTCGCATAACGACATTATTTTGGACGTAGCTAGGTATAGCGGGAGGAGTGTGCACTGTTAATCTGGATGGTACACATTCGACTCCTCAAGCCGACATAGCGTAGGCGACTGCTACGTATAGAAGATTCTCTGTGGTAGCAGATTTTTTTTCGTTCATGAACCGCACTCTAGCTTAACATCAGGCGGAGTGTTGTCATATGTCAAGCTACAATAAAAATAATAATAATAATAAGTGTAAGCAATATTACGAACCGAATGATATAATTTATTTCGGCGTCCGATCATCATTGTGTGTGATCACTTGATACGAGTATATTGTGTAACAAAGTATCGATATTTTTATATTATAACTTCGTTCGTGGCGGCCATTTTATTATTATAGTTATCGTACACGCACATATCTTACTACTTATTAAATTATGATGAAAATTTAATAGACAAAACAAAATCGACACTGTCACGTAAAGCGCCAATTGGGGAGGTGTATCTTTTTTACATATTTTTTAGATAATATAGATTAATTTAGTCGACACGTGTTTCTGGAAAACTTTTGTAATTGCTTTGTTCTTTTTTTATTAATTTTTAAAAATTGCGATCGTAATATAGCAAACCTGAGGTTTCGTTCGGAACTAAACCATTGCCAATGAACAAAATAAAAAATCGTTTGTCAAAAGTTCAAACAAACTTAACTTTAAAAGTTCCTGTTAATTAAAACATCGTGTTATAGTGTAGTTTTGTTTTAAAAATTACAATAGTTATTCGTATAAAACACTGTTATTGTTAGGAAACACAAACAAAATATATTTGACAAACTTGTGAGGCGATAACCATAGACAACAAAATAATCTACAAAACTGTTAGGTTGGTACTTTGTATTCTATCTTGTCAAGCTGTACGAAAGTCGAAATGAAAGGTCGAAGACGGTCATTACAGTTTTTTCGATTTTTAAGTATTTTCAGACGAGAATCAAAAAATTCTTCTAATTGAAGTAATATCTCGAAATGGTTTTCGATTCATCATGGGTTTGTTTTTTTGGACCTTGCCCATTGCTGTGTAGCGTGTTCAGTGTGCAGAACATCCACACGTATAGTGACGTGGGTTTGATGCCTACCTCGTCTCAAGCTTGATTTTTTCTATTCAATTTCATCATACTTTATTAATAAAACAAATCTAGCATCTAATATGCCAAAATTTTCAAGAAATAAATTACTACTTATTTTAAAACTCCATTAAAAAAGCAATTTGTAGTAAATTTTGATTCATTACCGGTTTCTCTTTAAAAAAAATTAGTCATAAAATGGATTTTAACGTTATTCGACCATTGAATTAATTATTGCAAGCTCCACTAAACCGGGTTTAAATAGGGGTAGAACTGGAGTAAATAGAACCTTTGAACTCTTTTAAAATGTACAGTTAATCCGGGCGTAATTAAACGATTCCCTAACATTTTAGGTTTAAAAAAGATAATGTTATTGAACTATATTATTTTATATTATATGTAAAATGTAAAATACGAAAGATTGAAGGAATTTCAGCGAAGCAAAAGTCAAAATGTAAGAGCTCTCTTGGGAAATTTAAGCGGCATTCAAGTTTTTAATCGTGCATATTTTATGAATTGTTCATCTTAATCTTAAATGCTTGTGCAACTTTGTGAGTCGTTAAAAAGTTTATTGGAATCGGTTACAATCTTTCAAGTGTAACATCTTCGCTGTGACCTATATAGATTTTTTTATAAACAACGACCCGTTATTAGTATCCGTAATTTATTTATTTAATTTGATGCTCACTACAATAGATCAGTAAAACTGGGCTGCAACTCAAAGTGTGAACACTGCATTAATACATAATTATTATTATTTAAATTATTTTAATAGTCAAGTGTGGTTAGTAGTTTTACCCCGCAGTTTCACCATTGGCGGGACCCGACGACTTAATTCTTTTTTTTTTATTGTAGCTCGGCATATGACAACACTCCGCCTGATGTAACGCGATAAGGTCACTTCACGGGCGTAACATTCGAAAGTTGTGGTACTACCCCAGGACGGCAGACTGGGATAATAACCGTCATCAGTCTGCCTACCACTCTTTAATAGTGCCTATAGGCACTGAGCCACCAAATTACATATAACAAAGTTACATTCGTACCGGTCTTTTTTTTTTAAATTTAGCGAGGTTTGAACACGGGTCTCATCGATCGTGAGTTCACGCGCCTTACCGCTAAACTACAGCCGCTCTAAATTCGGAATTAAAATGTTGATATAATGCCACCAGGAAAGGGTAATGAGCGGGAAATGGTTGAGCGGAACGGAGTAAAGTAGTTTTCCTTACCACTAAGAAATGGTTTGACGGTTCATAGGTCATTACAGAACTTGAACAGTGTACATTACTCTCCTTAACCCGGCGTGGATGAACTGACTGCTGCATGCTCTGTGGCAGTTATTTTATACCGCTCTCTAGGTTAACATCTGACTGAATCACATGCCTGGCAGCTACAATAAAATCTATTTATAATACTTTTGTGGCTGGATAGAAAGTTTGCGCAAACCGTTCGAAAACGTTATCACGCAACGCTGCGTCAGCTATTTAGATCAAAAAGGCAAGTCAAACGCTAAATCTTGATTCTGTCAGTCTTAGGAACAAATAACTAACAATTAAATTAAATTTAGAGCGGACGTGTCCATAGGCGCTATTAAAGAGTGGTATGCAGACTGATGATGGTTATTAGCCCAGTCTGCCGCCCTGGGGTAGTACCACCACTTTCGATTCTAACATCCGTAAAGTGACCTTGTCGCGTTTCAGGAGCAGTTTGAAAGTAGCCAGATATAGCGAGAGGAGAGTGCACTATCAATCTAGATGGTGCATACTCGTCTCCCTAGGCCGGCATAGCGAAGACGGCTGCTGCCCGTCTAGCTTTACATCAGGCGGAGTCAAAATTTGAAACTGAAGAAAACGTCAATATTATATTTTTAATATTTAAGAGTAGATTCTAGTCTGTAATCTGGAGTGTGCCCATGTACAAAGCGATCAAAGAACCAAACATCAAATGTCAGAAACAATGATTACAGAAGAGCTTGAATAAGAGCTTCGTAAAAGCTTCCCAAATCCTCGCCTTTTGATAAATTGTATCCTATAATTTATGAGGAAACATCGACATGGATTTAAGACTAAATAGGGGCACGTAATCTTACGTTTTAAAAGTCTCTTATTTAGAAAATAGGGGAACTAAAACCATATATTTTTTGTTACGACGAAAGAAAATAAAATTGCTGCTTGGCACAAAGAAATATCAGTAGTCGTCGCTATGCCGGCCTGAGGAGAAGACTTTACACGATATACTCCTCTTGTTATACCCGGCTGCTTTTAAGATGATATCGAAACGCCACTAGGATTATTTACGGGTATTGTTGAAAGTGATGGTACTCCCGAACAGTGCCGGATTTAAGTTGCCTATGGGCCGCCACAACACAAAAAAAAAAATTAAATTAAATCGATAAAGGCTCAGTAGAAACAAAAAAATATTGAATTTTGTTTTAACTTAGTGTTAGCCAACTTATTTAGTTGCTTACTTCTTTACCTTGACCTTAATAGAAACTTTCAACAGTTAACCACAAACGACACAACATGCTCTGCCTATGGGCCGCCGAAGTCTAAATCCGGCGCTGCTCCCGAATGAAGGCAGACTTGGTTAATAACCATCTGTCTACCACTTTTTTTAAAATTAATGTCTATTACATGTTGTAAAAGATATATTGATACTGGTCAAAATTTTAAGAGATTAACTTCAAACAAAAACGAGTATTATATTGTAACATACATTTATATTTTACATAAACATTTACATATAAATGTATTTTTATTATATACATAAAATTGTTCATTCTATTCACTAAGGAGTAGGTAGTAAGATTTATGATTAGTGCGATCTAAGAATATGTAACCTAACAGTGTCTGATATATATTTAAAATACGTGCCTACATTTGTAGGATTTGAATTAAAAACTTCACGTAACCGTCGTAAAATAAGTATAGTATTTTTATACAGAGTTTATGCTTCGAAGGCATTTGAGTTTGATGATTATATGGTAACCGAGAGTCGGACGAACGAGGTGTGATGACATTGTGAAGGTGAACGGAAAGAAATGCAAGCGCCATAGATAGCAGGTTGAGAAAAAGGGCTGACGATGGTTAATACATAAAGATAAAGAGTTAGACTAAAAAAGTGTGACCTGAGAAAAGGCGCAAGAAATAAGAAAACTTGTGGGTAAGATTTGGAAACGTATAAAAAAATTCACTCATGCCAAATCAAAGACCATTTCGAGATATCACTTTTAAAAATAAAACCGTAAAATAGAAGTGATACAGACAACCTACTATTATGGAAGTTTTAAATTAAAATTTCAATACGTAGTACACTGTAGCACACGAGCGTAGACCTCGTTTGACGCAGCTATACCTACTTTTTAGAGTGTAATAAAACTGACAAACGGCAAGCGCCATCTGTGGTCCAAATCCGTATAATCCAGCCAACAGTTAAGACATCTTATTTTTGGCAATAAATTTTCGCAAAAAATAAATGTTGATGGAAAGCTTTTATGGATCGAGGATTAATCTTTTTTTTTATTAAATCTATTTGGGAAGCTAAGGCCCACTACCCACTACGCACTATCTATAAGCTACCTTTTTTATAGTAGTCCAATATGAGCGATCCATGAGCAACGATCTACCACAAATAATTGTCTGTAAGCAGCAGTCATCCCCGCTATACCAGCTTAAGGAGATGAATGACTTATAAACTGATTCCGTGACGTGACTAGTGGTACACTTGAAAGTGGTGGTACTATCCCAGCACGTCAGACCGGGTATAACCATCATCAGCCTGCATGCAATTCTTAAAAATATGGCCATGAAAGAGACAAAAGATGTGTACTTATCTCTGGGAACTAAAATAGTGTTTTTTTTTTAATCTTTATTTATTTAGGACGCTCACGTGGCGATGTCGGCCCCATTGAAACCTAAACAACAATAGTATCAAAAACTGAAACATAAATATAACTAAAACTAATCCATAAATAAATAAAAAACTAAAATTTGTGTGTGTGTATATTTTTATTTTTTATTTATTTATATTCTTTATTGTAAGTTTACAATATATATACAGTTGTATATATTTTATTTATGTATTTACTATAATTATATAATCCGTCCCCCTTACCTCTTCTCACTTACCCAAAGGTCGACTGGTAGATAAAGCCTCACGGCTTTAAGTCCACCTTTTGTAAAATTACAATAAAGTATATGAATAAATAAATAAAATAGTGTTAATATAAATACAAGATAAATTGTAGTGATTGCAACAAATTGTAAACGATCGTCCCAACCGCGTCGTCTCGTAAGGTTCCGCCTGTGATCCTCAATTACATAAATACTGAGTAAAAGTGCCCACTAAATGGAGGCTCTGCTAAGTGGGCCCTCAACTGTGAGGAGGGCTCTAATTAAGTTTCACATAGCGATACCAGATTTGACGTTTGTTTTAAATCCCAGAAATATTTTATTGATTAATTTATTTGGTTTGGTTATTTATGATGGCGTTGCTGGTGCATATTCGTCTCCTCAAGCCGGCATATCGGAGACGACTGCTGCCTTTAGAAATTTATCTGTAGTAGCAATTGTTTCCTTTCATGGACCGCACTCTAACTTTACATCAGGATCACACTGATCATTTGCCGAGCTACAATAAAAAAAAAATTAGGCGAAATTAGTAAATATGACGATGTGAGAGAAAGTAATCAATTGTTCGCTTACTACTCGATGATTTCAAAGATTACCTCACTAATTTAATATAACGTCGGAAGTTGATCATCGACGCTATGATTTGTCGGCCGAACGAGTCTAGATTACTGTTTACATACTCCTCTCGCTATACCCGGCAACTTATAAGCTAATTCCGTGATGCGACAAGTCCACTTCACAGGTGTTCGGGAGAAAAAAAAACGCGCTTGAAATTGAAAGAGAGCGCAATGGAGATAGGGGGTGAAAGTTAATAGCGTCAGTGACGATGGCGATCATGTTATTTTTCTAGAATACTAAGGAGTAACAGCCGAACACGTAATGACCGCTTAAAAAAATAATTTAACAAAAATCAGTCTGGTAGCACGTGTTTTACCTTGACGAAAATTACCAGCGATACTTTCTGAAGCGTAAACTTGTTCAGGTAGCAATTTGTTTGTTATTTATAAATTCTATAGAATTTAGCAGATTTATTTAACGTGAAAATATATTTTAATTAGAGGTGTAGAAACAACATTTTTTATTAATTATCATTAATAATTAAATTATGACGAATATTGAATAGAAAATAATTGGCACGAACAGAACAGTCTGAGCCGAGGTGGGGGTTCGAACTCGCGTCCTCCATTATCCGATCGGACGTTATTACCTTGTGGTAATTATTACATAGCCTTTGGTGCTGATATTCCTTTCCACTACTGGGTTTATTATTCAAAAATTGATACAAATGTAAACAGTAATAAATATTAACAAGTTATGGATGTTATTTCTTTTTTTTTTATTGTAGATTTGTGTATGACAACACTCCGCCTGATGTTAAGCTAGATTGCCGTCCATGAACAGAAACAACTGCTGCTACAGATAAATTTCTGCATACAGCAGTCGCCTTCGCTTGGGGACACAATGTGTCGAGATGTGACTATGTTATTTTTCAAACCCTACTTTGCAACTAACTTTCGCTAATCAATGTTAGTGAGGTATACAGTCATATCAGCTGTCAATGTTACCAACATGCAAATATCTCACGACTTCGCTCCGACTGTCGAAACGACCACACGTCTCCTGAGGATGCCACGTGGAGTGGCGAAACGTGTCGAGAGGTTTTTGCATGTTGGTGAAGGGTCTAACATTGACAGCTGTTGTGACTGTGTACCTACCCTCACTATCATTGATTAGCAGAAATTAGTTGCAAAGTAGTGTTTGAAAAATAATTTTGGTTATGGATTTCCGCAAAGTAACGCCAATACTATTAAACATATGTGACAATGTTTCCAGTTTCATCCCGAAAGGTGGTTAGGTGGTGTTACTCTTAAAACTGGTGATGACAGACTGGTTTAATGTAATAATGATCAGCCTTACTATGTGATATTGTATAAATAAAGTCATATTTTTGCATAAGTTTCGCATTCTATTGTTTTGTTTCTTTTAAAACGCCGCCGGAGTGTTCCTTTGTGATGTTTGTCCACAATGAAGGCTTCACTTACCCATTCAACTTTTTAAGAGATAAACGGTAAATAAAAGTGATTTTTAGGACCGCTCCATTTTTAATTGACTTCAAAATTAAATTTTCCCCGTGAACAGCGTTCTTTCCTGTTATTATTTAATTTTACTTTTTTAAGTTTTGTGTTTCTTTTTGCGATTTTATTGTAGCTTTGCATATTATTATGACAACACTCCGCATGATGTAAAGCTAGAATGCGGTCCATAAACGAAAATAACTGCTATCACAGAAAAATTTCGGCTTGAGGAGACGAATATGCACCATGAGATTGACAGTGCACACTTCTCTTGTTATACTTGGTTACTTCCAAACCGAAACGAAACGCGCCAAGTTCACTTCACCATCCATCTACCTACCACTGTTTTTTTTTTATAATGATTTAATTAGTTTATTCTATTTTTACAAGTCGATATTTATTGGTTTACTTTCTATTACATCTTCGGGCTTGATCCGCCTCTCGCCTATCCGTGATGGGCTATGACTATCCGTAAAGGCGTTATAATATAGATAAATTCCTTCCCGGTGACTATAATAATTTAAGAGGAATAGGGAAGGGCTGTTTAGGGTGATCTAATGTATGAATAAAAATACCTTTTAGAAAAATATCTTTAAAAACATTTTTAAAATTACGACAAGAGATAAGAGGGTGTCGTAAAAAAACATTGTATTTTATATGATGAAAATTATGTACTGGAATTTTATATTCTCACATCAAGCGGTCAGTGAAGGTTATAAAAATATACTGATGCCATACAAACCGACTTTATTCTAGTATGCTTGTGATAAGAGCCCGTAGTGCCCGTAATCGTAGAGTTTGTATGAAGAAAATGGAGGGAAAGAAGCAAAACAAAGACAAATTATCTATTTCGGAAATGGGCGCATTCATTACGAACAGAAGTGTATGTATGCTTATATGTATATATACTTCGCTCACATCTGTCCTAAACACGGAGGTGAGCTGGAAGAGAATTCTATTTATTATTAACTTCGCTTGTGTCCACGCTACACTAAGATTGGTGTATTCGCGGTAATTACAATTGTTAAAGATAAATAAAACGCGTAAATTTGTACTTAACAGGAAATTAACATGACTTCATTAACTCACGGCACCTCTGGGCAGATGTACTCGCGTTTCGGGATCAGCGAGATCAGCAGAAGTAGCCCGGGAATAGTACTCTATCCATGGAAAGTGCCCTACTACTAATTGACTGACTGTGTCCTATTAATTTGACTTACATACTTAATAATAAAATAAATAATGGACGGAGCTCTTTCGTCTCCTTAAACCAGCATAGCGGATATGACTGTTGCTTGCATACGTTTATTTCACTGTGATAGCGTTTACCGTGTTACCAATGTAACTTTGTTATATGTACTTTGGTCGCTTAGTGCCTATATGTACTATTAAAGAGTGGTAGGCAGACTGATGATCGTTATTTGATCAGTCTGCCGTCCTGGGGTAGTACCACCACTTTCGAATGTAACACCCGTGAAGTGACTTTTCGGTCGCGTTTCGTGAATAGTTTGAAAGTAGCCATGTATAACGAGAGGAGTGTGCACTGTCAATCTAGATCGTACATGCTTGTCTCCTCAAGGCACTGTCGAGGCGACTGCTGCCCGCACAGGTTTCTCCGTAGTAGCAGTTGTTTCCATTCATGGACCGCACTCTAGCTTTACATCAGGCGGAGTGTTGTCACAAGCCGAGCTACAATAAAAAATAAAAAGTTGTTTCCGATCAAAGGATCGCGTTTTAGCTAGCTTAACGTCCGCGGAGTGTGGTCACATGTCGAGTTACTATAAAAAAAAGGATTGTTGTGGGGGACAGTAATAATTGTATTTGTCTTCGAGTTTGCTACGAACTCGCATCAGTGCTACGTTGCAGGCCGTCGTAGTCGCGCGTCGCGTCCTCTCTCTGAAAATTCATGTCGAATATAAATACGGACAAAATAAAAAAGGGCCAAATTTTATTTTGTGTAAATCATTTATAAGTTTGCGTTGTTGAGTTATGATTTATTTTTTGTTAAAATGAATGTTGATATTTTAGCTGTTATAAAACATCAAACAAGAAAAGAAATAAAAGGTAAGTGGTTTTGTATATTTTAAAGGAGAATGCCCAATCGCCTAAGAAAAATGGTCTCACAATTATTTTTTTAGTTTGTCGATGATTTTTAGTTAATTTTATTGAAAAATAAATCAAAAAACTTTTATTTAAAAAATAAATAAATGGAATGTCCATATTACCAATCAGTTTTAATTTTTTCATCCGGGTTATTGAGTAATTAGATGTTTTCTGATGAAATAATTGAGGTTAATAATATTTTAAATGCTTTGATAATTGAGGAGTATTTAAAATGCTTTAATAATTGAATTTATCTATTTTTTATGTAATTAAATATTGTCTATTGATTAGTAAATGATGTGTTCATATAATTAAAATGAATTAATAAAAAAATAAAATATTATTTTAGAATATTATTTTGTTACCATACTATTAGGTATCAAGTGGGCCCAAAAATGGGCATTCTCCTTTATACTTATGTATAAATATAAATAACATTATTTATTTTTAAAATGCCGGATTTTAAAATCAATTATTAATTTATGACATTTAGAAACTTTTAAAATTCCTAACCAGATTTGAAAATTAAAATAAAATACACTAACTTTAATATTAACTAGAGTGGTAGAGAAACTGGTGATGGTTATTATCCCAATAAGGTAGTACCACCACTTTCAAGTGTAACACCCGTGAAGTGACCTAGTTGTGTTTCGGAATCGGCTTGGAAGTAATCGGGTAAAACGAGATGAGTGTGCACTGTCTATTTAGGCCGGCATAGCGACTGAGGTCTGCAGACATTTCTCTGTGGGAGTTCTACAATTAATACTATTGAGGTCAAACCATTTTATTGAAAACTAACTCAAATTCAAAATTATAAGCCTGTTACAACAATATTTTATTCAAGAATTATCGATTGGAACAATTTACCACACTTGTGGTTAGTTGTGGAGTTAACCACTTCAAGGGTATTGACATTTTTTAAACCTTTGCCTTCCGCAATTTATTTAAAATAGTTTTTAAGGCAGATCAAAGGACAAATTAAAGATGTAAAACATAGTTTTAGTAAAGAGATAGAAACCATTGAAGATGGAAACAAAATACAATCTCATAAAGTACAAAAGGATGATTTCAAACCATAAAATGTCACATATTACACTTTATAAAAAAAAAACTCAATCAATAAGTGTGTGTCAAGTGTGAGGCCTTTAAAAGTTCGTGACAAAGTGGTTATCATCTATCGCTACTGGCTAAGTTTTCACATCAGCAATGTTTCCCATATCAAACAACTTTATACATTATTACTGAACACCTAAGTTTTTCTTTTGTGTGAACTTTTTTCATATTTTTCCAATAATTTCTTTTTCATATGTTGGGCCTAAAATAAAAGATTATTGTATCCAACTGTAGGTTTTCTTTTTATTATATAACTAAAATTTATAGCACTACAAAGTTATCTGATCAGCAAACATTTTTGTAACCAATTACGATTATTTTGATTGGTTGTTAGTGCTCTAATTTTTTTATTGTTTAATTGTTATGGTTTAACTGTAAACACATCCGTTTCCTTAGGCTTAACACACACGTACTACTTTCCAACAACAGGCAACAGTCGCCTTCGCTATTCCGACTTGATGATACGGATTTACACCGTTAAAGAAGTAAACAGCAAGTTTACAATAGTTGTACACGAGATTTAATGTACTTTATATTTATTTTGGTACGTTAATTTGGAATAATTTGGTATTATATTATTATTTTTTTAATAGCAGACTATTCAGGGTCAAATATAATAAGGTCGAAACGGTATCGAGTTGACAAAAATGAATCTTAAATGAAAAGGTTACGTTGTATTGATTTTTTATTGTTTCATTTATTTCTATACACATCTATTAGATATATGTATATGTATATGTTGATATACATAGAGTAATTATAATTAAAAATTATATGTATATATTTTTAGGAAAGGTCAAGATAAAATAATGTAAAAATTAATGGGTTTAAAAAATTGTGTAAGTATAAAAAAAGTATTTGTATGAATAGATTAAGAGTGGTAGACAGACTGATAATGGTTATGTTCTGGGGTACGGCAACTACATACAACACCCATGAAGTTAAAGGATCAGCTTGGAAGTAGGCAGGGATAATGAGAGGAAATCTAGCTATTTTCTTAAATACTTATAGACATAATACTTATATAATAAATAAATTATTTAGTTAAAAAGAATTAAACTTCATAGTTGTTTTGTGTGATATAAAACAAAAGATACTGTAATACATATAGCGTAAATATTTAATTTTAAAAATAATTAAAAGTGGTAGGAAGTCTGATGACTGTAATTTACCCAGTCTGTCGTCCTGAGGTAGTATCACCACTTTCGAATGCAACACCCGTAAAGTGATTTTGTCGAGTTGCGGGAACAGTTAGGATGTAGCCAGGTATAATGAGAGGAGTGTGCACTATTAATCTAGATGGTGCACATTCGTCTCCACAAGCTAGAAATCCTAGTAGCCTGATCTATAGTAGCAGTTGTTTCTGTTTATAGACCGCACTCTAGTTTTACGTCAGGTGGAGTGTTGACATTAGCCGATCTACAAATTAAAAAAATACACAACCGTTTCCTTTTGAAGTCGGTTAAAAATACACAATATTATTAATATTTTCTCCGGCACATTTAGAAAGTTATTATTCACAATTGAGAAGAGAACTAGCATTTTCATTAAGACATACCATGTGATTTGACCGATGCGACGCGACGTTGGCATTTAAGAAACTCGGTATTCAGGGTCAATTCTTTATATAGGCTTTATTAATTGATTTCACATATTTAGACGACATATTCCTATACCTAAATTAGGTAAAACAATAATTTAGTTCAAAGTTTATATTTCTTATATATTTAGATAATAAATACTTAGATAGGTACATATACTATTTTAACTAGGCAAGTAGATTGAATATTAGCCTAGTCTGCCGTCGCGTAATCGTCTCGTCAAGTCGGTATAGCAAGGGTGATATTTGGTTACGATAATGTGATATTAGTAATAAATTTAATGCGTCATGCTGAATGAAAAATCGCGCCGTGAACTATAACTGATATTATAAAGAAAACTAAACTAAACTAAAAAAATGTTTACTTTTCACATTTTTTTTAAATCTATAGTGATATGTAGTTTTTGAATGTTTCTTGACTCGAGAGTTTTTGAGTAGCTCAAATGACTCAAGTTAAATAAATTAAGACAAGACATCCTTAAATAATATTTTCATTTCATAAATTATATTCTACATGAATAATAACGTCAGATTCTAATTTAATAATTAGTCTGGCATAATTAATTAATATGATAATTGTATTTCACCGTTCATTTGTTACATTTGGAGATTGATGTATGTTAACGCTAACATGGGAAATTAACAATTAACACAGAGTTTAGGTTTGGGTTATCTTTCTTAGGTTTTTGATAATAACCATTATTCATTTAAATTTTAAATTAGGCAAGTTTAATGTTGTTGATTTTTTTGCTATCATATAAGCCCTAGTTTTGTACAAACGTAGCCAGAAGTATTAATTAGCTTGCTAGCCTACTGGCTTGCAAAACTACCCTTACGTATCCCGGGTGTTACTATGTTATATGCAGTCTATTTTAATACTTATTATTTTAACCTGATAACATTTTAGGAAACACGTAGTCGATACAGTGGCAAGGTGCTACATAAAATCTTTTAATTTAGTCAAAATCATGTTCGAGCAAAACCTTGGTGGACACAGTTCATTTCTTTACCGTTATTTTTTAAATAAATTGTTTGTTAAATTTTATTTATTTATTCAGTGCTTATTGTATAATATAGATATTATTTAGAAAGAGTTGTAGGTAGACTGGTTATACCCAGTCAGCCTTCCTGGGACTGTATCACTCATTTAAACAAGTCCTAGTCTCCTAGTTATAATAGATTTCGAAATTAGCTTGAACGGTGCACATTTGACTCCTTAACCCGGCATAGCGGGGGCGACTGTCTGCTCACATTTCTCAGTGGTAGCAGTTGTTTCTATTTATAGACTGCACTTCTGCTTAACACAAGCGAAGTATGATCATATGCCGCAATCTATACACAAACAAGAACGTGTCTTGTTTTCTATTTACTAAAGTACAGTGTATACTATAGATACAGTATTGTTATTAAGTTGTAGACTTCAGAAAGACGAGGGTTGAGAGCTTGTTGTCTTGTCACATCTTCTGACTATACAAAACTTTACTATTAAATATATTTAGTTTAAAATTATCACGTATTATGTAAAAATAGCAACCTACTTAAAATATAAATTATAGTTATATGTTATTTACCGATATCTAAAACGAATTTTGTTTTATGAAAGTTTTGGTGGGTTTTTTTCTTATCAATTTAAGGCTGTTACTGTTACCAGCGTATTTTCTTGAATAAGTTATATATTAAACTACAGGAAATAAAGTTTAACCTGGTTTTTTAGTTAAAATACCAATATATTTTGTTCATTTATGACTTCCTAAGGCTCATGTAAAAGCTCCTGTTTCTGGGTCTATAATTTTATAAATTTTATAAATTTATAGGAATATAGTTTAAAAAAACATTAAATTTTTTATTTATATTATTAAAGTAAAGCAGACTTGACCAAATATTTAAATTTAAAAAGTACTTATATTTTTGTATTCCTGTTAACAATCAACAATGTTAACATCAGGATCTAGCCATTGTGCTAGATTATAGGTACATGTACCTACATATTACAAGAGGAGCCGGCATAGAAGAGACGACTGCTCTCTGTAAAGATTTTCATTGATAGCAGTTGTTTCTTGTTTTGTTTCACATAACATTACTAAGTACATATAGCTTCTTAGTACAGGTATTTAAAAATACATAAGTCCAAATTGAGTTTAGTTTTGTTATTAAAATGCACTCTTTAAAGCCTATACTCATATATTTATTTAGTAACGATCAGAACTAAATGATCTATTACAAAATAAATAGAGCTCAAGGACAGTATTATGGCCAAAGTGAAAAGGGGTAAGTGGATGAAAGGAGATTAACAAAAAATCTATTGTGCGAAAGTGGATGGCAGTGTCGAAAGGGGCGCCCTAGGAAGACCTTTCTCAGTCAGATCGGTCAACTGCTGAGAAAGGGTCAGATGAGGAGCACCCTCAACGGACGTGCATGCATCAGTAATGGATGTGGTCGACGCGAAACTGGTATGTAGAAAGAGGAGTCGCTGGCGCTCCATAGTTTCTGCCTACCCCAGTGAGAAAAAAGCGTGAGCTAAATAGTAGTAGTAGTAAGTAGATACAAAATAACATTAAAGGGCAAATCACGTTGTAATATAAATTAAAGTAATCATTACTCTCTGCAGAATATTCATGAACACGTCGCGATTTTAACTGATTTTAATTGAATTCAAATCGCGTTTAGTGATCAATTTACTGAATGAAACCTTTTCAGTTAAATTTGTGATGCATGAATTGATTTATAGCAGTTGAAAACCGGTAATAAAATATTTTTAAACGAATATAAAAACGGGAGGAATTCGATGCGTAGCGTCCGCTATCGAGTTTTTTTTTTTCACAAAATAAAAAAAAAATACATATACATACAATATTTTGTAGTATGTAGATAAGGAATTTTTAACTATAGGTACCCGAATACGTTATATCAGTAGTTGTGTAACGTTAAAATTCTACTTACTGACATACGTCTATCAACTGACATCAATTTGTCAGTTTCTTACAACACATCACTAATCTTAGTATTTAATTAATTTTAAAAAAACTGTTAAATAATGACGAAAACTGACACATCGCACATTTTAATAGCATCGAGGTGGGTATCAAACCCACGTCCTCTGTTTTGCGTACGGATGCTCGGTTCGTAATCGGCACCTTGACCGCTAACCTACTACGCAGCGTTCACGTGCATTTATTTAGCAAATTTAAAAAAAATGCAATAGAAAATATAATTTAAAAAGTTAATTTGTTTAATTTCACAATACTGGAAAACTAAATTCTTTAAGAAAATAACAAAGATAAACGATGCAGTTTCACGACTTCGAGGAATGTGAGCCGAGAGTACGATTAATGTTTGTTCAACATCTACCTGGAATTCGAGATCTATTAATAATGTGCTTGTGTCAAAGTGAATCTTTGCTTAAAGTACTCGTAGAGTTTTGGCGGCCATCTTGAGACGTCAGGTTATCTGATGGATGACCTGCTGATTTTTTTGGTAGCCCCAAAAATATTTAAAGAAAAAAAAATTCGCACCGAAAAAAGTATCTAGTAATTTTAAAGTACATGGATTTTTTTGTTTTAACGTGTTAATGTACCAAT
This sequence comes from Tinea pellionella, assembly GCA_948150575.1. NCBI lineage: Eukaryota > Metazoa > Arthropoda > Insecta > Lepidoptera > Tineidae > Tinea > Tinea pellionella. The sequence goes on from OX411258.1 coordinate 1,457,375, forward strand.
ACTTTTGATTGTTTCCCTTTTTTTCCTTTAAATTGTAAATTTTCGGAAATAGAAAAATTGACTTTAATTTAGAAGATGAAGTGTATATAAAAGTATATAAAAACAATATAAAAAACTCTGTGTGGGTAAAAGGTGTTATAAAAAAGAAAATTGGTAATGCCATCTACCTTATAAAAATTAGTGATTCTGCTAAGCTATTCAAAAGACATAAAAATCTAATTTTGAAGTCGTTTACATCCGTCATTGCTACTCAGGATAATGACGTCATGAAAGGAAGAAGTTCGACCAGCAAAATGGACCAAGGGTCTGTAGCGGAGGAGGAGGAGGAGATGATGGCGCCTCAATTTGTTGTCCCACATGAGTCACATATGCCGGTGACCTCCGCAACTCCAGCTGTTACGACTCAAGTTGAAGTTGATGATGTGGATGAAGAGCGCCCAAGTTGTGCTACAGCTACCAGCTCTACCAGCGAATCTCCTAGTGTTGCTACAAAGCGCACCACTCGTGGTCTAACTTCCCTGATGGACTTTAAAAAGTATTTCTAAGATAAATTAGGCTTAGTTTGTAGTGTTTCTTAACTATTGGTGGAGGGGTGTTATAATGAGGGTATTCTGTGAATAGGACAGCGGCTGCGACCGCTGTGCAAGTCAGTCGATTACAAGCTGTGAGACTATACACCCGCGTTTCATTATCGACCCTACAAACATAACATTTATGTTTCCATATTACACAATAGTTTGTAACTTTGTATGTTTTTAGATTAAGTTTTAATGGGGATAACATCACCACGATTGCGAGAGTAAACCGTAAAACAAAATAAAGATTTTTAAAAAACCTATAGAAATCTATTCAATTATCTAATCTATGTTATGCTAAACATCAAAATTCCTTTCGCAGGGACAAACTGGAAAGATCAAACAAAATCATGCCTTAAAATTAGTATAAGATGTTCGACGTGTTAATAAATAAATCTGTCAATCTAGATGGTGCTCATTTGTCTCCTCAAGCCGACATAGCGGAGGCGACTGCTGCCTTTAGAAATTTATTCGCAGTAACAGTTGTTTCCGATCATGGACCGCACTCTCGCTTTAATAAAAAAAAAACTAATAGTGCAATTAACTAGGTGCCGTTTGAACTTTAGCTAAACGGAATTCGAGTAAAGTTATCTAATTGTTGGCATACCACAATTACTTGACAATAGTGTTTAATAACTTTGCATAATTGCATGCAAGTGGTTTTAACTTACAGCAATGCGGATACACTATTCTGCGTAGATGTCGTGATGGTTGAACCAGTCAATTCATTATAGTTCTATTTAATGAAAAATTATATTATGTATATAATCCATTTGTCAAAAAATCAGTACAAACTTTTTTCGATTATCAGAGCAGAGCGATGAAGGGAGAGGGAGAGTACGTATGTGTATTCGAGATAGATGTAACATAGATTGAAGTGTGAGAGTGGAGGGAGAAGTTAACGGTGATAGTGACGAACACGTTGTTTATCGGTTTAATCCCTGGCGTCCGAGCGCGTGACGTCAGTATAGAAGCTTCGCTGTGAAATCGTCGTGATTTGTGTAGATCTAAAAAAATAGTTAAAATATTTAAGTTATGGTCCAACCACGTTTACGCGCACAATATTTCGCCCTGGCGCGCTTTCACAAATTTTGTACATTTTCCTCATGAAATCCAAAACTCCGCCCCGCCTGAAGCTGGGACATGATTTATACCACCTATGCGTCAAGTTTTCAGAACACTTTTTTACACTTTATTTATTACACGGCATTAAACTTAAAACACACAATAAACTAATTATATTTTATTTAAATGCTGTTTATTAGGAGTTGGTAGGCAGACTGATGATGACGACCCAGTCTGCCGTCCAGGTTCAAGCGTAACACCTGTGAAGTAACCTATTCGCGTTTCGGGATTAGATTTGAAGTAACCAGGTATAACAAGAGGAGTGTGCCCTGTCAATGAATAGCAATTGCCAGCTGCAAAAAAAGTTGTTTCGGTTCATCGCCGAGCTATAATAAAAAAATATAAAATGATTAAAATAATTGAATTTAAAATGAATTAGATGAGGCGTATTATTCTCGAATAATATGTTTACAGGTATTCTAGAAACATCTATCAACTCTAGAAAGTTGTCAGCTTTAACAGAAACGGAAATTAAAGGTGTTAGACAGAAATATCTTGTAGTATCGACCTAGTTAGTACAATACTAGTTTATTAATTATAGTTGGGTGACAGCTTAATGCGTTCTGAATAGGGAATTGTTGCATGGCTAACTGATGATAGTTTTTAGCAATCTTCCGTCCCACTTTCAAGTATAACAAAAAACATTAAGTGACTTAATCGCGTTTCAGGATTGGTTTGGACTGTGAATACTAAGTTTATTCAAGCGGCAGTGAACGACCAAAGTACATATAACATAAAAGCGGCCGTCGTCCAGCGGTAGAGGAAAGACTGATGAGACCCGTGTTCAAACCTCGCTAAATTCTGATAGGTACTATAATACACAATAACCAATAAAATAATCTTGCTGAAATCGGTTGAGGGTACTCCTCACCTGACCCTTTCTGAGCTGTTGACCAATCCAGCTAGGAAAGATCTTCTTAGGGCGCCCCCTTCCGACTCTTCCTTCTTCTCTCTCTTCTTCCGAATTCCTTTTTAGTTAATCTCCTTTCACTCAACCTTTCCACTATAATTAGATTGTATAAATTCCCTATACAGAAATAGTACCTAAATATGTAAAATTTTGTACGAGAATTTCACGTGTAAAGAATTCTTTTTACATTTTCCCATAAACTTTATTCACAGTAATATTTTTATTCACTCAATGCCTTTGCTCAACATCGATATAAACCTTTCACGTTTATTTTCAATTCAGTATGATAATTTTTTTATAACATTTTATGAAATGCACGTTAAATTGTTCACATAAATTTAGATAGAAAACTTTGATAAAGAACCCAATTTTTATGTATTTTCTTGGTTTTATTTTTTATAGAATACCAGCTATTAATCCAAGACTTTGTATGCGTATTATTAGTATTGGTCCCTTGGAAACCTTCTCAATGAGGTGAGTACATCCCGTTTTCACCCACGTTAATAAAAAGCTCAAAAGCTTTCTTAATAAACGGGCTATCTAACGAAAAAGAAAACAGTTAAACTTATTTAATTATTATTATATTCTTTTAAAATAAATAAATAAAAAATATATGAATTATAAATCGTATATGATAAGAAAATAATGAATGAAATCAATTCGTTCCTTATACTTTATACATTGAGCCGGCATAGCGGATGCGACTGCTGTCTACAGATCCCCTTCTCTGACAGCAGTCGCCTCCGTTCATGGATCGCACTCTAGCTTAACATCAGTGCTAAAATAAAAAAAATAAAAACTTTATATACATATAAATGGTCATTACTTCTACTACCTAAACAAATATAATTACAGTAATAATAACATCAATAAAACAAAACAAAAACCATTAATATATTAGGAAATTCAATGACAACAATTGTTCTTCAGTTATTTAACGCAAAATCGATAAAGTACCGATGCCAGCGTAAAGGTCAGAGAATGGAACCCCCGAGACCGTTCAATGTACACGATAATGATCACCACGGTTATCGACGAACAATTTGTGTTATCATTTTCATAAAAATAAATTACACCATCGATTTCTGACCTCGTCTGTTTTACTACTGGGATTTAGTACCTAGCTTTTAACAGGTAGGCAGAGCAGTGGTGGGACTCAGTATGTGTACGTACTCGTAACTGTAACATTGATTAATTCGGCAGCAGTATATGAGAGGAGTATACCCTGTCAATTGACATACATTCATTCATGTCATTGGCACGCTCGCCTCGCCTCACTAGGTCAGTATAGACATCCAATCAAAGCTGGATTTGCCGCTGCTATCTGCAGATATTTCTTTGAGCATTGGGTTAGTGAAGACATATTATCCTAAATGTCCTGCCTAATATTAGTTCATTGATATCACCTACCAACGCGATGGTTGACGATTGAGTCTTATCGCTACTATTTCTCGTTCCATTACTGGGTATCTGAATTGGTGCTTTGTCTAGTTTAAAGTATTAGCAATAAACAGAAACCAAAATTTCTATATGCAGCAGTCACCTCCGCTATGCTGGCTTGATGAAAGAATGTGCGCCTTCCAGATTAATAATGCAGTGTGGATATCGTTATACTGCTTCCAAACTGATCCCGAAACGCGACAAGGTCTCTTCACTGGCATCTCATCAAGCCGACATAGCGGACGCGACTGCTGTCTGCAGATCCCCTTCTCTGACAACAGTCGCCTCCGTTCATGGATCGCACTCTAGCTTAACATCAGGCGGAGTGCGGTCATATGACGTGCAAAAATAAAAAAAATAAAAAAAAGTGGTAGTACTGCCCCAGGTCGGCAAACCGGGCTTATAACCATCATCAGTCTATCTACCAGTCTTTAAAAGATTTAGTACATGTTTCCTAAAATTAAGATGCTTCATAGACCGTAGTCTATCTAGTATGTACTGTAGAAAACAACTCTACCTTATATGCAACCACAGAGGGGTATTTCTCGAATGTAGTAAATAGAATTCAATGAAATAGATTAGCTGTTAAATTCCACACTGCTTATTCTTCGTTCTTGCCTGCTGTTCTTATTGACTGCCATTTAATTTTGTTTTTTTTGTTGGTCAAGGCATTAAGTTCGCCTTTTGCAATTTTTATGTTGTGCAATAAAGTATTTTTATTATTATTATTTTTTTTTTACAAGTAAGTATACTATTGTTAATCAATTTCTCTAATTCTTTTTTGTTAGAGTTTCTATTTAAAGAGAATTTTTTTACAAAATTATTTAATTTAAGGGTTTTTTTTTTCTTTGTGACAACAGTCAGTCTGATGTAAAGCTACACTCTGATACATGAATTAGGTATTATTATTGATTCATAAACTGAACTTTAAAGTAGACAAACAAGATTAATTGTAATAAAGGTGTGATAGAATCTCCGGCTCAGTTTTATGGACCAATTTGCACACAATTCACAAATTACACTCCAAAGATTAGGTAGGTTAGAGTACAGAATGATTTGGAGGTTATAATTTAAGAAATTATTATCATTAGATTCTACCAAAAAGCTCGTGTCCACAAGCTGAAACAACTGCGACTTCAAAGAAATGTCTGCAGCCAGCCGTCACTCCGCTATGCCGGCTTTATGAGAAGCATGTTAACGTGTACATTCCTCTCTTCTTTGAATTAGACCACAAGCGAGATCTTGCCTTTTACATACACAGTTATGACACATATAATTATTTTACCCTTCTCCCTTTACACTTCTCTGTTGTCCTCAAGGTTAACTGGCAGAGAATGTCTACGCGCATTAAGTTCGCATTCGTATGAATAATATATTATGTTACAAAAAATAAAATAAATAATATATATTTTTTAATATTGCTACAATGTATTATAATAAATAAAACAAAGAATTATAAATTGATATTTAACTAAATTAATAGAATATATTTTATTATCAAATATATGGAAAAAAAGCTAGGCACACATTTTCATGAAATTTAATAATGAAAAATATCTAGCATTTTATATTACTATTTTTTTTCTTTTAATAAACATATAGAAGCAATAAAGTAATTAATAAAGTAAGGAAATTTAAATTGATTTATTTTATTTTTTTATTGTAGCTGGACATATGACAACACTTCGCCTAATGTAAACCAGGTATAGCGAGAGGAGTGTGCACTGTCACTCTAGATGGTGCATACTCGTCTCCTCAGGCCGGAATAGCTTAGGCGGCTGCTGCTTGTAGAGATTTCTCTGTAGTAGCAGTTGTTTCCGTTCATGGACCGCACTCTAACTTTAGTGTTATTATATGCCATAAACAAGACACATGTAACTTAAATATCTAAATTAAATAATAATAATAAAAATTATGTTTTATTTTAGTTAGAAGATAATAGTTAATAAGACACTACAGTTAATAATACAGGTTATAAGGTCAGTTTCCTATGAATTATGCAGATATACGTGGTGCGGTTAGCATATTCAATACATTTTCAAACCAATTTTCTAAGAAACTCTTGTACTGCGGCGTAAAATAAACAGAATTAAATCTAAAAGTAACATATATAAAACAAGTTATAATCTAAGAGCGGTAGGCAGACTGATGGTTATTTACCTAGTACACAACGACCATTTTTAAGTGTAACACTTGTGAAGCGACCTGATCTCTTTTCGTGATCAGCGTAAAATTAGCCAGGTATAGCAAGAGAAGTGTCAACCTGGATGGTGGACATTGATCTCCTCAAGTTGTTTCCGTTCATGGACCGCATTCCAGGCCGAGTGTTGTCATATGCCGAGCTGAGTGAGTAATAACTAGTAGGTAATAATTTCAACTATTCTTCGAAACTTTTCATTAAATTAGGTGTACGAATAAATAGTGAGGTGGCATTCCTATGGGACTAAAGACATGTCATATAAATGGACAGAAATATCTAAATGACGTCATAATGTAAAATATTAAATTAATTTCATTAAATAGATGTGACACACATTGGCTGTAGATACATAGCCTATAGGTTGATGGTGTCAACTAGAAAAAAATCACTTCAAACCTTTTTTAGCTGTTGTACTGCTGTTTTAACTTAGTCGGTATGAATTTTCTAAATCCGCAGAGGTGATAGAGTAATGCGGGGTACAATTACTTTTGGGACCTTTAGCCACTGAACAGATCACCTATACTTCCGTTTAACAATTATACATAATAAAATAATGTCGCAAGTCGTACCCGCGTGTTTTAAGACCTTTTAACCTTCATTTTACTTCATCGTACTATCACTGCAGACCCTTACATGAAGGGCTACATTCGCACGAGAGCCTCGAGATTAATTAAAAGTGTCTCTACTGCCCCATTCCAAACTTTAAACATGAATCTAGGTTTTAGAGAAAGGCCTAGCCTTTGAAATACGCGGGATCCTGAGGGGATAGCGTTATATGAAATAAAATGTTAAATAAACAAATGATTTGCAGTGTTATGATGAAGATTGGACACAAAAATAGCACCGAGATGGGAATCGAACTCACGTCCTCCGCTAGAGCTTAAATGAACAGGGGCTAAAGTATTCTTCTTCTTCTCTAGTTAAATGGCCTCAAATGCCATAACAACGACAATTCTGCCAATGTCGAGTAGTAAATTCTTGATGTTCTTGCATCAAATTGCCATGGTGTTTTACAATTTGATGCTTTCTTGGAGTATTTGGCGGCAATTCACCCGGTCAAGTCACAATATGAGCGTTTTCACGACGTGGGATAACCACAAAAAAACACCGCTTCGGGTTGCCTCATAGTAATTTTAATATTTCCACCATTACTCACAAAATTACGCAAAATAACACCAATTTTACACAATATTAACCACTAAACTAATTAAGGAAAGGGATAAAAAACACCTCAACCTTCCCGGGCAAAAGCGCGTCAAACACTCGGGGTTAAATGGAGGAATAGGATTTGACGTATCTTTATCATTTGGGTGACAGTGAAACGTCAAATCCCATATATTTTGTTTTCGATTCGGTCAACTGACAACTGTCAATTGGCCCTTAGCCCCAGGTCCCTTCGAATGAAGTCTAAACTTAAATCGTAAGATTGCTTTAATTTGGTATTGTATTATCGTAATTTTATAAATAATTTCTAACAACTTCTTAAATTCATGTTTATATAAAATAAACATGTTGATTAATTTTAGTTAAACATTAAAGTTAACCAATACATTTTATATAAATATAAATTGAAAAAGTCTACTATTTTAGAGAACACGATTTGAAATTGACAAAAAAATTCGTAAAAACGAAAAGCGATAGAGATAGATCGATACCTTTCAGTCGGATAGGAATTCGATGCAGGCTTTTGTGTGCAAAGCGGAGTTCTGAGGTTTGATTACCTTGATGGTGCTGTTCAAATTTCATTCTTATTTAATATATTATATAAATACCCATATTTAATATTATATTATTATTATAATTATTATTATTGCTGAGTTCCATACCCATTGCGAAGTTGTTTTGATTATTATTATTATTTTTAATTTCTTGACATAGTTTTAACCATTATTTTGTTTTGTTATCATTTTTAGCATTGTTTAGAGTATAATACAGTAAAATAAATAAATAAATATAATTTTTAATTTGATTGTTACCACTTGACATAGTATTATTGTTATTTTAATAATTGAGATTATTATTGTAGCATGTCGTCCTATCCTATAATTGGAATTGCATTTAGTTTGTAAAATAGTAAGTAAGTAGCAATATTATAGTGTTAGTGTAATTTTGTTGGTAGGCTTATAAATAAATAAATAAATAAATAAAACGCTGTTAATATCCGTTATTAAGACCATAGCTAAAAGGTAATGACGTGTCCCGTAAACGTTTTACATTTCCTAAATGCTGTATTGTCATCACGAATCTCTCGACGGATATTATGCTCTTTACATATAAAATAATTGCGTAGTTAACGAAAATTGACATAAAAACTGGCTTTGTGTAAATTCTTACAATGCCTATTTATTACATAAGTGCTTATTAAAATAACAAATTATTTAATTTGATCAGAAGTTGAAGATTTACTTTCAGGTGACGTAAAGTGATTGAGATGCAAAAATAGCGGTAGGATGCGTGAGACTCGTGTTCAAACCTCGCTGAATTCTGACTAGTACCAATGTAATTATTACATGTTATATGTACTTCGCTCGAGTACGTCTCTTTGTGTTTATAGGCACTATTAAAGAGTGGTAGGCAGACTGATAATAGGTTTTAACCTAGTCTGCCGCTCTGGGTACCGTCGAAGGTACCGTGAAGTGTTCGGGATCGGTTTGGAGGTAGCCAGGAGTCAAACTTTATGGTGAACATTCGTCTCCTAAAGCCGGCATAGCGGAGGCTACCTGTAGTTTATCTGTAGAAGCATTTGTATTTGTCATGAATAGCACTCTAGCACAAATGCAGCCGTTGTCATATGCCGTGCTACAATAAAAATAAACATATTTTCATGAAAAATAACAACATTATTCATTGTTTCAGGTGAACAACGCTGGATAAGAAGAAAAGATGAATTTCGCGCTCGACGATTGCATCCTTTACGACCTACGCTTAGACGGAGGCGACAAATCGGTGAGTCGAATTTACATTTATTTTATTATTCAAAATATTATGATTGTTACTAAATTATGATGAAAACAGAAAAAAAATGCGCTGAAGTGGGAATCGAACTCGTGTCCTTTGGTGTAACATGAATGTTATCATAAATATTGAATTAACTTAATAATACCAAACATAAACAAAATCTTCTAAATTAAATATAAATTGTCTTACATTTTTAAGCGTTCTATTTTAATAAATCAATTATTATTTTTGCTGATTGATCCACCACTGTGGATATAGTAAGGGATTCCCCTGGGAACACGCTCCTATTTATACAATTAACTAGGTTTAGTACAAATGATTAGTTTTTTTGTTATTAGTTAGAACTTAGAAGTCACCATATCCTTTGTACATTTAACAGTGACAGTTTTCCGCTGTTGCTTAATAAGTTATATGTACTTTGGTCGATCAGTGCCTATAGCCACTATTAAAGAGTTGTAGGCAGACTGATGGTCATTATCCCAGTCTGCCGGCCTGGAGTAGTACCACCATTTTCGAATGTAACCTCGTCGCAGTTTGAAAGTAGTCAGGTATAACAAGAGGAGCGTGTACTGTCAATCCACATGGTGTATACTTGTCTCCTTAAGGCGGCATAGCGGAGGCGACTGTTGCCTGTAGAGATTTTTCTGTAATAGCAGTTGATTCCATTTATGGACCGCACACTAGCTCTACATCAGGCGGAGTATTTTCATATGCCGAGCTACAATAAAAAAAAACAATATACATATATAACTATTTGTCTACCCCTCACAATTTGTATAATATATAGATGTATAGTTAGGAATTTTAAATATTACCTACCTACTCCAGGTGACATAGGTTTAAGCTCGGCGCCTATAATATTTCAAACGAAATGGCTATGTAGCGCCGTTAACCGTAAAGCGGCCTCCATAAATTATAATAAGATTTGCATCATCATCAGCGGACGTACACGGAAATAATTATATTAAAACGATTTTAAAATTATGACATTACATAAATATCAATGTTTGATGTATACATTAAACATCTTTGTATCTTTTAAACACCTAGATACCATTTCATTTTATGTTTAGTAAATTAAGGAGAGAATTTATTGAATTAAGAAATTTACAGTCAGTGAGACTTGTCTTCGAACCTCGCTAAATTCTCACCCATACCAATAACTATGTTATATGCACTCTGGTCGCTCAGTGCCTATAGGCGCTATTAAAGAGTGGTAGACAGATTGATGGTGGTTATCAGTCCTATTTGCCGTTCTGGGGTACCACAAATTTCTAGTGTTACATCTGTGAAGTAACCTTGTCTTCAGGATCAGATTTTTTTTTTTTTCTCTAATCCCTCTGACAATATTGCTCAGAGACCTTCAGGATCAGTTTAGAAGTAGCCAGATATAATGAGAGAAGTATGCTATCAAACTGTCCGAGCAGATTTGTCTCTTTAAGTCAGCAAAGCAGAGGCGAAAGTAGTGTGCAGAAATTTCTATGTGGTTTCCGTTCATGGACCGCACTCTAGCTTCAAATCAGGCGGCGTGTTGTCACAATATGCCGATCTACAATAAAAAAAAAAATAATTAAAAAATATTTTCTTAAAATATAAACTTTTCTTAATACGTTGTTCCTGTAACACAACAGAAATTATTATGGAAAAAAACTTTGCAAAATTCGTTAACCTAAAACGAAGTTCAGACAATCACGTTCTGAAAATCTCTCATGAAACAAAATTATATTTTTACAGTTTCATATAAAACTTTTAATACATTTCTTTAACAAACTGTTTTGTCAGTTTTTATTTTGATTAAATTCTAAATAACTTTTTTATGCCACCTTTTAATATAATAAATAATTAATATATATAATAATAGAATAGAATATAAATCGAATCACAAAATTCATATATCTATAACATTTAATATAAAACAGCGTGTATTAGGAACGCCTCGAGCAGAGGTGAATCGAATTGTATCAGACATCATTTTGGCTTACTAGTGGCAATACTATGCGATTCGATTCGATGCGAATCAATTTTTCTCTAGTGATAGAAAGTTAATAGCATTTGAATACACCAGCAAATTAATAAAACCGACGTGATAATGATTATTTTGTTTAAAAATACAAGAGTATAATAATAAAAACGCAATGTTATTAATAATGGACGATTATTTATTTATGATAATTGAATTTAAAAACAAATGACGTATCGAGGTCATACTCGTATTTAAGCGCAAAACATAAAGCGGGAGTGGGTCGGACACAAGAAGGGACGTACTCCCGGCTCGTATATATACCCTCTTTTTAAAATTAATAAGAGATTTTGTTAAATGGTATTAGATTTGATTTAGGTATTCCAAAGTACGTTTTGTACTCTAAAGCATGCTTATTTATTTTTAATTTCAAACAAGTAATTTTTCTAATTTTTTTTATTGTAGCTCGGCATATGACAACACACCGCCTGATGTAAAGCTAGAGTGCTGTCCATAAACGGAAACAACTGCTACTACAGAGAAATCTCTACGGGCAGCAGTCGCCTCCGCTATGCCGGTCTGAGGAGACGAGTATGCACCATCTTGAGTGACAGTGCACACTCCTCTCGCTATTCCTGGCTACTTTCAAACTACGCGACAATGTCACTTCACGGGTGTTACATTCGAAAGTGGTGGTACTACCCCAGGACGGCAGACAGGGTTAATTAACCATCATCAGTCTGCCTACCACTCTTTAATAGTGCCTATAGTCACTGAGCGTCCAAAGTACATATAACAAAGTTACATTGGTACCGGTCTTTAGCGAGGTTTGAACACTAGCATCATCGATCGTGAGTTCACGCGTCTTACCGCTAGACCACGGTCGCTCTAAGTTTTAAAGATAAGTAGCATTCACATTTTTAATTGTTGACTCTGGAATGTCACTATATAGAATGAAGCCAGCAGTCGCCTCTGCTATGACGATTTAAGGAGACAATGTGCCAGTGCACAGGTTTACAGTGCACGCTCCTCTCGTTATACTCGGCTACTTGTAAACTCCAAAACGCGATTAGGCCCTTTCACAGTGGATAAACTTGAAACCATCATTACTCTGCCTATCAACCTCTAATTAATTACTAGTTATATTAAAAATATTTTTAAAAAATAACTATTTATCTATTTATTTATTTTATAGCGGCCGTGGTCTAGCGGTAAGACGCGTGAACTCACGATCGATGAGACCCGTGCTCGAAACTCGCTAATTGTGACCGGTACCAATGTAACTTTGTTATGTGTACTTTGGTCGCTCAGTGCCTATAGGCACTATTTAAAGAGTGGCAGGCAGACTGATGATGGTTATTTGTCCAGTCTGCCGTCCTGAGGTAGCACCACGTTGAAGGTAGCCAAGTATAACGAGAGGAGTGTGCACTGTCAATCTAGATGGTACATGCTCGTCTCTTCAAGCCGGTACAGTGGAGGCGACTGCTGTCCGCACAGGTTTCTCTGTAGTAGCAGTTGTTTCCTTTCATGGACCGCACTCTAGCTTAACATCAGGCAGAGTGTAGTCACATGCCGAGCTACAATAAAAATATATATATGAAACAGCTAAAAATTGAAATAAACATTAACATACATAAGTGACTTAACAGTAATAAGCTGATGTGGATGCTTCGACACTGTGCCGTATTCAAAATAAATACTTGCTTCAGATGCTGCAACGACTCAAGAACCTGAAACTGAAACTGAGGCAGTTAACGACGAATTTACAAAAAGACTGCAACCATCACAACCTTCCCGCATATCAGTTGGTAAGACTTTTAATTGTAAATTAAACTTGTAATAAACTAAAAAATAATACTTGAATTTGTAGGTTTTTTGTCCATACTTTTAAATTATTTTATATTTTTCTTGTTTATCATTATTTTATGTTTTTATTTTTTTTATACAAGTATATATTTTTTTCTCTTTGCTTTACCGTTGTCGGATTTGCATTAAATTTTTATTCATTATTGTTAGTACTTTCTCGGCACTATTGGTCTACTTAGCATGTAATTCTATTTTGTAAACAATTCTTCTGATGACTGTTTATTGCCAAAATAAAATAAATAAATAAACTTTTTGTTAAAATAAAAAAATGTACATTAGAACTATATACTGCTAGGGGTGCAACAACCGAGTAGAGTTGCTAAAGTAAATAACAAGAAGTGAAGCACAATAACATTAGGCTTGTCACCATTCAGTCCTTTGGTGCCCCGGAATTCCATGGGGTTGCGCATACAGTACCCTCTCGTATGCGCGCTGTTTATATTGGAGCCCGACATAACCCTGGGAAAGGACCCCTGAACTGCCCTGAAGACTGATATTCTTTATAGTCCTTATACAACATTTTAAAATACGTACAAATATACAATTTTGTATTGATTAGCTAGAATTAATACCAGACATTTATTAACTTAATTGCCCATAATATACTAGTATGTATATTGATCGTTTTAGTTAATTAAGATTTTAAATACGTTAATTATTGTACATTTGTACATTCGGAGATCTTTTTATAATTGACAAAAATTGCAAGAGATAATTTTAAAAATATTAAACGAGAGGAGTGTGCGCTGTCAATTTAGATGGTACATGCTTGTCTCCTCAAGCCGGCATAGTGGAGGCGACTGCTGCCCGAACAGGTTTCTCTGTAATAGCAGTTGTTTCTATTCATACACCGCACTCTAGCTTTACGTCAGGCGGAGTGTTGTCACATGCCGAGCTACAATAAAAAAAAAATATAGTAGAATCGACATGTGATTTATTAATAAATTTTTTCTTTTCTGATGTAGAATGGAGTGGGGCAACTGGAGGTCTACCTGCAGAAGTTGTACTACGTCAACATCCTCCAGGAACAACCTCCAAAACTAACACCACCTCATTGACTGTTGGAGGTATGTTTATTTAAAATTACTTGCTTACTCAGCTCACCCCATGTCCCTATCTATGAAGCACTTTCACCTCGACCATAGACAGGGATGTATTCGTACCTCACCTGACCCTTTCTGTGCCTTTTCTTTATTGTATGCATGTGACAACACTCCGCCTGATGGAAAGCTAGAGTGCGGTCCATGAATGGAAACAACTGCTACTACAGATAAACCTGTGCGAGCAGCAGTCGCCTCGACTATGCCGGCTTGAGGGGACGAGCATGTACCATCTAGATTGACAGTGCACACTCCTCTCGTTATACCTGGCTACTTTCAAACTATTCCCGAAACGCAACAAGGTCACTTCACGGGTGTTACATTCGAAAGTGGTGGTACTACCCCAGGACGGCAGACTGGACAGATAACCATCATCAGTCTGCCTACATATAACAAAGTTACATTGGTACTGGTCTGAATTAGCGAGGTTCGAACACGGGTCTCACCGAATGCGAGTTCACGCGTCCTACCGCTAGACCACGGCCGCTCATAAAAAGTTCATCAATGTGGCAGAGAAAAGACTTCCTAGGGCATCCCCTTCCGAAATTATTTACAATCACTTTCACTTCGTCCACATCCATTGCTCTCCTTATGCAAGTACCCTTTCGACACTACAATCTAAATCTGTACTTTCGCGCTTGACAGTAACTAAAAATGCAAAAACATTTACGAAATAATTTTATTCACATTTGTAGCTGAGTGTACAATGAACATACACGTATAAAACCTATTTGGCGGGATGCCAGCTAACATTAAAAGGATATTCTGATTCGAGCCAAAAATTTTCTTGTATCATAAATTGTACAATTGTTTAAACAGCTATCAAAAATTTGTCTTAGATACTAAAATTATAAAAGTAAAAGTCTGTTTGTTTGTACCCCAATCACGTTTAAACAGCTAATTTGCTATATTAAGAGCAGAGGCATAGATTGAGGGTTAGAATGGCGTAAGATTTCTTTGTATTTTTTTATTGTAGCTCTGCATGTGACAACACTCCACCTGATGTAAAGCTAGAGCGCGGTCCATGAATGGAAACAACTGCTACTACAGAGAAACCTGTGCCTCCACTATGCCGACTTGAGACGATTGACAATCTTAGATTGACAGTGCACACTCCTCTCGTTATACATGGCTACTTTCAAACTATTCCCGAAACGCGACAAAGTCACTTCACGGGTGTTACATTCGAAAGTGGTGGTACTACCCCAGGACGGCAGACTATTTTATTTTTTTAAACTTTCACCGTTTATTAAGTAACGTTTTGGGCTTTTGTTCTTTTGATAAACGTGGGTATAAGAGTCCTAAAAAGGTACCCCTGCAGCTGTTTTAATCCATTTATAATGTTCCCTGGGCATGAAACGGGAACACTGGGCATATTATACTAATTACACGGATACGAAGTTATAGCTAATTTAAGAGTATAAGTAACAATACTAAATATTTCGCCTTAATTACCCTTGCTTGAACTTGGGCGGTGCATAAACGGTCCCCAGAGGCTGCTTTTTACTATGAAAGCGACTTCTGTTTGCATTTCTTTGTGGCAGCAATTATCATCGATCATTGACCTCACCCTAGCTTAAGTAATGATGGTTATTAGCCCAATCTACCGTCCTGGAGTAGTACCACCACTTTTAAATTGTAGCTCAACATATGACAACACTCCGCCTGATGTAAAGCTAGAGTGCGGTACATGAACAGAAACAACTGCTACTACAGATAAATCTCTACGGGCAACAGTCGCCTCCAACAGTGCAGACTCCTCTCGCTATACCTGGCTAGTTGTGTCCTGGTCACTTCACAGGTGTTACATTCGAAAGTGGTGGTACTACCCCATGACGACAGACTGGGCTAATAACCATCATCAGTCTGCCTATCACTCTTTAATAGTGCCTATAGGCACTAAGTGACCAAAGTACATACAACAACCAAAGTTACTTTGGTACTGGTCTTTAGCGAAGTTCGAACACGGGTCTCATCGATCATGAGTTTACGCGTCTTACCGCTAGACCACCGCCGCTATAACACCCGAGTGTAACACCCATCAAGTGACCTTGTCGTGTATGCCGCAAGTATAACGAGATAAGTGTGCACTATCGATCTGGATGGTGTACATTTGTTTCGTCGAGGCAACTGCTGTTTTTTATATTTATTCGGCGAAGTGTGATCTAAAGTATTATAAACAGAAGAGATTTTGTATGTAATGTTATATTTTATTACATAGGTGGTAGCGGCGTCGTTGTAAGAGCTGAAGAAGCATTAATAGTAGCATTTGTTTTGCTACTTTGGGTCGCAGCAATAGCGCTTTTCTTCAACCGATGGGGCAAGATCAGGTTCGTCTACAAGCTGTACGTAGAAACGAATTATTCTTATATAAAAATGCACCATTCGCACTCTGTCGTTTCCTATTAAAGTGTGTAGTAATTGAAGAAAGGCCTGAAGGTTTTCAGAACTTATTAACTATATCTGACAATATTTTTAAAGATGCAGAGGTCATTATTAGCGCAGTATAGCGTCCTGGGGTGGTACCACAACTTCCAAGCGTAAACCCGTAAAGTACGTAGTCGCGTTTCAGGGTCTACTTGGAAGTTGCTGGGGTCAACTAGAGTATTGTCTTGTATTCTCAAGTCGTTATAGTGCAGTCGAATAATGCATTTCTCTGCTTTTAAACCGCTATTATAAAAAATTGGCAAGTGCAATCGTATAAATAAAACGTAAACAGAATCTAGTGACTTGAGGTGACTTTTTTTGTTTCGGCTTTTGAGCGTTCAAACTTTTGCTTAATTACTGTACATAAAAATAAGTTATATGTTGTAATTAATATCACAAAATCACCTTCTAAATTAATTGTGCGTTGAGGTGTTACGGATAAGAATATTTCGAAATAAATCATTTCATTACGGGATTATAAATTGTGATGAGTTTTTTCTGTTGAATTTTCATCATAATTTTATGATCACAACCCCAGCGTTTGACTATGTCAAAAATTACAATAAAAAACTTCATAATAAACAAATGAGTTGCGTCAATCATCAATGACCTCAACTGCAAAGTAGAGATTCATTGTAGCGTAAGTTATAAGGCCTTTGACCGTGAGTGGCAGTGTCACTTGGGAGTGCCGTTAGTCGCTGGTCTCTCATATGTTGCGTCCTAAACCAAAACCAGCGAGGTGGTGTCTTTCCTCTGGTCACACTCTACTTTCATCGGAGTTCCGTTGTCTCCGTCTTTCGTAGCTGCTGCTCTTTTACTTGGCTTGGCTTACTTGGCGTTGGTGGGGGGCGGATGGATGCGAAAGCGTGCCCTTGACCTCACCATATGACATAGAGAGAAACACTGTGGGGTTTTAGTCGTGTATACACAGTTTTGGGGAGTACCATTGAGTGCGACATCACCTCGTCGTCTTTGTAGAGATGCAAAGTGTCTATAAAAGATTTCCCTGGCGTATATAATAAATATAGATGAATTTCGACGTGTTCACGTGAGCGCTGTCTGTGTAAAGAGTGGGTTCGATTCCCACCCCAAATATTGACTTATTACAAATAAGTGTGTATTTTTTTAAAAATATTTCTTTATTCATAAACATACTTAAACAGTTGTACAGTACAGTAAAATTTCAAGTTTAGTACACAAGGAAGTAATAGAATAATGTAGCAACCAACTACATTATCCACGTTGAATTATACAAATATTGAGTTATTTCAGAATGTTAGAACCTTACCAGCCAAAGTTTCAGCAACAACATAGACAGAGTTGTGCTCTCGGCGATAATGCTGTCTCTATCGCTTCGCATGTAAGTTATAACTATTTATGTTTATAAAAATACTATACTTCATTATCTACCCACGAATATGTCATAGCTTCCGTTTTAAAATAAAAAATAGTTTTAGAAGTGTCAAACAAAACTATTTTTTGAAGTAGCTCGGCATGATAGCTAAAGTACGATCCGTTAGCGGAAACAGCTGCTACTATAAAATAACATCTAGGTAGTAGTCGTCTCTGCTATGCCGGCTTAACACTAGATATTCCTCGCCTTATCCGGTTACTTCCAAGTTGATCATTTTCACTTGAAAGTGGCAATCAGTAGTCTACCGCTCCTAATTTATCTTTAAACTTTAAATTTATTCATACAGTATACATATAGAACTCTAAATTAGAACACTTTTGAATTAAATACACTTTTCAGCAATGAAAAAAAAACTTATATTCTATTATGACGCAAAACAAAAGAATTTAGATTCTACAAAAATATAAGATACGTTTTAAAATACTTATGATAGAGGTCAAGCGGATTGTTTTGCATAATGTGCTGATCGAATAACGATCGACGAATGTTCGACATAACATAAAGAAGCGATTTTTGACTTGAAACCAATAGTTGAAACAGTTTTTATTCAAGGATGAGATATTCTCTTTTAAACTATTTATTATTTATTCTAAATTTTGTCTTTATCTAACAGCATCGTGCATCTCTTTCGCGAGGATGTGTATCATACGATTGCGGGTCATCTTTCTCAGCTTACCAGCCATGCGGTTACCTAGCTCACAGGCCACGTCAGGTAAGCTACAAGTGCTGATGCGGCTGGATGAAAAGACTGTGAAAGTTTCTCTTCACCTGAGAATCAGATCGGAAATTATTATTTGCTTGCTGTGCTTTTATATTCTTGACACTCATTAGCATGAGTTTAGCAGTCTTCGAGGGTGACTTTTGCGGTCTCCGTTTAGTACTGGTTTTCAGGAAAGTACGGAAAAGAAAGTTAGTGGGAAGTGTCGTATATGTGTATTTTGACATAATATATATTTAAATAAATAAATGGTGTGAATACCGAAGCATTCTACGAGACTACGAGTTTGCTACGACATTTTATCGTAGCAGGTAAATTTAGATAGCTATTTTCTCACGGGATTGTACATTCAATTTCTTAGAAAAACCTTGAGGCAAGGGTAAACATGTTACCCAAGAATGACAGTTTCGAAATCTTCGCAAATATACTTTTCTAGTTAGTATATACTTGTAAACCTCTACCTACTACACTATCTGACATATAATAATAATGGTAAATATTGAACAAAAAATGCAATGACCAACTTAATGCTAGAGGACAGCTAACCGTAGGAAGAGATGCAGTTGAATAAAAAAATTAAATGAAATAAGAAAAATAATACTAAATAATTATATCTACACATTAAATAAACATAAAGAATACATGTAAATATGTAAAGAAAACGTTGTTGTTGGATTTAAAATATTGTAATAACAATATATTTTTTTTATTAATAAATAATTATAAAGGGTTAACATTACAAAATCGTCACTTAAAACTATATAAATATTAAACTTTTTTTTGTTCAAAAGTCCTGTGACATAATCAATATTATTTCTAGAACTCGGTATTCGTGGGAAGCATGGGAATGACTCTCATACCTGAAAGCCCACCACGTAGATCCAGATCTGCTACAGATATACCTGCCTTGGTGACACCAGCTGATATTTCCACACATGCTACTCCTAGGTAAATAAATATTATTATTATTTTCATATGTGGTATGGGATGGCTTTACCAGGATGGCAGATTGGGCTAATAACCATCATTACTCTGCCTACCACTCTTTTAATTAATGCCTATATTATGCCATACACACTGAGCGACCAAGTATAATATTGGTACCGGTCAGATTTTAACGAGATTTGAGCACGGGTCTCATCAATCGTGAACTCACGCGTTCTAGCGCTAGACCACGGCCGCTTATATTTTTCTTATAATTTATTGTAAAAAATATGTATTCTTCATTCAGATCGTCTCGTGCTGCCAGTCTTCATAGCGCAGTAGATTTTAGAGTAAGGGTTCCATCACCAAAGACATCAAGAGCTGGTAGTCTACATAGCACGATTGATATGCCACCTGGATCAGTTCAAGTACATGTCCGAGGTTCAATTAATAATGTTGATCGACCTAGGAGCCCTAGACGATTGACTGTTACTAATGTGTAAAATTTAATTATAAACAATAACAACAACGCAGGGATAGGCAGAGACAACGGAACGTCTCTTACCACCCTACTGACACAACTCCCTTTTAAGTATAAATTATACCACTAAATAAGGTTCTCTATTAAAAATTCTCGGCTAAATAATATAAGCAACCCATTTAGAGGCAGCCAGAAACGCGGGTTGGCACCTAGATAATAATAAATCTAATTAATAAGTTTAAATTAAAGAAAGATTTTTGTCTAAAATCAAATATCCGGTTCGAAGGACCAATTGACGTCGTTTAATTTGTTTTGTGCTCTCGGCATTTATTGTTTCTGAAAGTTTGATGTTTTATTACACTTATTAATTAAATATTAGTAATAAATACACGCCAAAATATTAAAAGCTGTATATTCTTATTTAATATTAAGCTCTATTACTTAGCTTTAGAATTGTTATTACAGTTAACACAATAATAGGGATAATAAGTATTTAGATAAGTAAGATTTCAAGATTTATATCAATAACTAGTTTTTTGGGCGCGCTTCGCGGCGCTGAAAAAGTTATTTTTCGGGTAATTTGAAAAAAAAATTTTTGAAAAAACAAATTATGGATTTCCATATTAGAGGGCATTCCCTACGACTTTTGTTTCGGCACATGTGGCCTATCTCGTTCCGTTTCCGAGATATCGGCATCGCTTCCGGTCCAAAGTCCACTTCCGGTCAAAGTCGAAGTTTTCCTGGGGTCGCGGCAACGCCCTCTACACGCCCCAAAAAGAATCATCTCTCTAACCCTCCAGCAAGTGCTTCATAATATATGTCAGTCAGTCAGTGAGTCAGTGGTAATCGAGCTTTATATAATATGATGATTTTACAGTGGAGCCAATTCCTGCCTGCAGATGTTTCTATGCAGTTGCAATCTTCACTCATGAACCGCACTGTGGCTCAAAATCACGGGAAATGCATGTTGGGTTTAAAATACAATTAAATAAACCTTTCTTTATTTTCCCTATTATTGTATAGTCTATATCTTTTTATTTTAAAGTACTTTAGTCGTGTGGTGCTACTCTTAAGATGTATAAAACTTATTTACTTAGCTTGGGATGAGATCTAATCGATATAATATTATCATTAAAGACAATCGAATATGCATAAATTTCCTTTAATATATTGTCAATTATTTAAATATTTCTCTATCTTCTATCCTTAAATATTTTTACATCTATTACAAAATCCATTACCCTATTATTTGATGATTAGAAGAAAGTCTGTCCTAGCCCTATCATATTCGTCCTAATCCTTCTATTTTAGATTGTAGATTGTCTACTATACGCCCGTGAGTTGACTGCCAAGGCATCGCACCGCGACAGACGCGTGCCACGGAAGTAATTTTAGATAGAGAAGCAACTATGGATCTTTTAATAATTTAGAGCCAAAATTTAATTGATATGCATATTATATTATAGATAAAAAGATTGTTAATTATAAAAATTATAATACATTATTTAATTAAGAAAAATACAAAAGAACGAGTGTTCAATGGAAAAATATATTTACGAAGTTGTTGCGTCTGTTAGTAGGCAGACGAGATTGGGAAACTGTTTTTCTCTATTTCTCAAAGTATTTACTATCTAATAAAGTAAAAAGTTTCTGCCTACTTAAAAAATATATATGTTAATAAATAATAATATATCGTTAGTAAATTGGTAAATTAACACTAGGTAAGTATTATTAAAAACGTGACTAATAAATTAACTTTAAAAAACACTATTTTGTGATACTCTTAACTTACAAACTCGACCAATAAATGTTGTAAATTATTCATTATTTTCATATTATTTGTATTTGTTTAGGTCACAAAATTTCAGCGGCGAAGGGTGGATTTAGCCTGAAATATAAAAATGCTCAAAACATACAGCACTAAACTACATTTTGAAATACAATAGATTTTACATTATTTACTAGTGTTTTTTTTTTAAATATTAAGTCTTATCGGTTATAATTTTATAAAATTTAAAAATATTAAAAAACTAGATTTGTATATTATTAAATTATGTCACGAAAATGTTATTTACTTTTTATTGCAATGTTTTTATTAAGAAAAATAGAATAGAAGAATTTGGACGCGTTCACGAAAGCACCCCATGTAAAAAGAACATGCTTCGTGCTCAGTGTGAACGGTTTTTTTTCTGTTTTTAAAAAATAAATCCAATGGAACTCCCATTTATTATATTATATTATTTATGTTTATTTGAACTCTTCGCCACTGCAAAATTTATCTTAATTTCTATATAATTTTAAGTTTAGATAAATTCTTCCACCTTCTTACTATTATAATAGTTATAATAATCGAGTGATATTTATAAAATATAATAAAAAAATAATAAACCATGGTCACCCTAATTTCATGTCTAGTAGCTTTAAAAATTATGCAAAGTGTGTAGGGTGTCCATAGTTTAATTTACTCTATTGAGGATAAATATTATTCAAAATATCACTTGACACTTTCAATATTCCGTCCTAAAGTGGACTATTTGCAAAGCTCAATACTATGTTAATATAAATTATATTCTAATGTAATTTGTTTTTTATTTTAATCCTTGTGATTTATTCTCTTAAATCCCTTTATACTAATTTATTTCGATGCCTTTAACGCAAGCAGTATGTATAACTAAAAAATAAATAAATATATAGTCGGGAACTTTAAGTCGAATATACATGAAATTGTTGGTAATGGACTTGGTTTGTAGTTTTCGACTTAAATTGCAAATACGTGTTTAAAATATCTGAGAAATACGTCCAAAATCCCGCGTACGGTGTGGCGTGGGTATTGTACCCCTCAATCTTGCGATATTAATAAAATCACATTTTCTATACATCATACGTAGCTATACTAATAAAAAAAAGTATTACAAAAAAGAGATTAATTATGATTAACGTCAAAATATTTCTTCATAACTCAACAAGTAAAAGCCTACCATATTCGCAGTCAGTTTCGCAAAAGTTTTTGTAACACGTGCAGACGAGAAAAAGTTGTTTTTTAAATATTTCGTCGTGTGTTTATACAACTGGAAAATTTATACTTGTATATCTTCCACCCACACGTTTTTTTTTTCATCTTAGATTGACAGTGCACACTCCTCTCGTTATACCTGGCTACTTTCAAACTATTCCCGAAAGTGGTGGTACTACCCCAGGACGGCAGACTGGACAAATTACCATCATCAGTCTGCCTACCACTCTTTAATAGTGCCTATAGGCACTGAGCGACCAAAGTACATATAACAAAGTTACATTGGTACCGGTCAGAATTAGCGAGGTTCGAACACGGGTCTCATCGATCGTGAGTTCACGCGCCTTACCGCTAGACCACGGTCGGTCTTTTTCATTATCAGTCAATTAAAGGAGTTTTTTTTATTAACTTGATAAACTTTTTTGCGAGCTCTCCTCAGGTTAGGCGCGTCGGCCACTGGTATTGTATATGACGGTATGAGTTGAACACGTCGCGTAAGTAGAACAATCCCACAGAGCACTCTGATAGAACTTTACACAGTATGAAAATTGTAGTAATATTGTAATAATAAGCAATTTGCTCTAGTTTAATTTCTTAGCAATATTATCTATTATTAAAATTAGGTAATATTTGGGAATATAGATACCAAAATCTCTGTCGCCGTCGGTCTAAAGATAGTTTGATGTTCGTTGTAGCGTATGTTCACGGTAGAACGGCGATTGTAGATAATATCTCTTTATACCTATAACTCACTTACCTGCAACTCAGTATACGTATTATTCCATTCATCCTTCCATTCCAATTCTATCCTTCCATTAAGACAAAATGCAAATTGAATTTCCATTACAGAAGAAAATAATATATTGATAACATTAATACTTCTGGCCGTGACATAATATAGACGTTTCAATTTCTCAGACTACGTTCGTTTATTCCCATCATATCCCATTCCGAATTCCGAAAATTCATGCTTGTCGATGGATGTCACGTTTGTCTGGATGGTGCACATTCTTCTCCCCGAGCAGACATAGCGGAGGCGCCTCTTTCCTGCATGCAGACTGTGGTAGCAGTTGTCTCCAGTCGCGGAGTCGTCTCAGCTTGCATCAGGTGGAGTGAGGCATGCCGTGCTAGTCTTCTATGAAAAACTATTTATTTTTGTCTTAAATTTCATAAAAACATTGGAATTCTTTTTCGAATTTAGGTTTTAAGTGCATAAAAGCGTTTATTAAATTATTAACATTAACATTATAATCTGAATATTCGAAAGCTTTGTGGCTATCGTGGTCGTGGAGAGACAGCCTCTTTTGAAGATACTTTGAAATTAAAAGTAAACTTTTAGCCTCTGTTCTTAGTGATGTTTTTATTAACAAGTCACTTGATGGATTCTCGATCAATTTTCACAATGAAGCCTCATTCTACCCTCGGCCCTTAATGAACAATTAAGTGACAAGTTTCTTAAAAGGAGACAGGAAAGGTCATTCTAATTATTAAATTACGATAAAACTTTGCGATTTGTCCCAAATTAGATTTTCTAATTTAATATTTAGAATTTTCGAAACTTTCTATTTTATCTGGTTTACTAGATGGTACATGCTCGTCTCCTCAAGCCAGTATAGTGGAGGCGACTGCTGCCCGCACAGGTTTCTCTGTAGTAGCAGTTGTTTCCATTTATGGAGCGCACATCGGGCGGAGTGTTGTCACATGCCGAGCTACAATAAAAAAAAAATTATACGCATATCAGCTAGTATATTACAAGCACAAGCTAAAATAAATGATTATAATTAAAGGAGACAATTCTCTTTGTATAGGAAATAGGCCTATCTATACATAAATTGTAACATCTATTAATAAAATAAAACGAGTATGTCGATTTGTTCCTCATAATCTACATTATAGTGGTAATAATCATGTTTAACCAGAATAATGAGAAATAGATCAATAATTATAAACCTAAATAAATTCATAATCCCTGTCAGATTTTTATGTAATTTATCGTCTATTGAATACAAAAAATTCGTTAACATTATTATGATCAATAGAGACGACAGTGGCCCAGAAACTAGGATCTTCTTTTACGTATTATTTTATTTGAAATAACCTTGTGAGTTTTGGCGGCCATCTTGAGACATCAGGTTATCTGTCATGAATTATTTTCCTAAACTTGTGTTTCTTCGAGTGTTAATGTGTAATAATGGTGGATTATTACACATAATCATTAAGTGTTCGTGAACGTGCGTGAGTGTGGGTAAACAATTCAAAAGAAGATAACCTGTGTTTCCATTTTCCCTCCAAAATTCCGTAAGTTTCAGTAAAGACCACCACCAATCTACCACTTTACTGGAGCAATTTTTGACTTGACTGAGACTTGACCTGCTGACTGTTTAGTGTGATGAATGAATGACTCGTGATGTACAATGTTATTAACTTGATGCAAAAAATATTTACTTTGACACTGGCAAATTGTTATAATGCCATATAAAACAAAAAAGAAAAATAAATAACCGTGTAAAATAACAGCGTTCATAATGTTTAAAGATTTCTCATAAATGAAACGCTTAAAAATTTATATTTATGGATTTTATTCGCAATAACAAGTTTCACTGTTTTCATCAAGAAAAAAAGTATGCCAATGTATCGGTTATATGAGCACATAAAATGTTTACAACATTCGAGACGTAAATGAGAAGTGCCACTTTTCTGAAAATATCTCTTGAAATAAAACTGAAATCTCCGCTAAAGCTGCTCTAAAATATAGTTTTATCTTTTTCAGATCGTAAATAGACGTTGTTTTTTTATATAAAAATGTGGTACATAAAAACATTATATACGGTATGTACAATGTACAAATGTACTTTATATACGGTTTATATGCCAAATACCTACGATATTTTTTTAATTTAAGGTTGATTGAAGATCTGATATTACGTTAAAAATGATAGACTGAATTACGAAAATATATTATCTTATATATTGGAAAATTCTTGTTTTTTTTTAAAATATTTTTATGTGAGTAGCAGAAACTTAGGTCGTAATACTTTGTTTATACTCTATGGTTTTCACAACTAATTATAATAAACTAGTTTTTAAAAACTACAAAGAGGGGTGGGACATACAAGACAGACGATAGTTATTATCAATAGATGGTACTCATTCGTCTCCTTAAACCGGCATAGTGGAGGCAACTGCTGTCATTTGTAGACATTTCTTCGTGGCAGGACTCTAGCTTAACATCACATCAACATAATAATATGGATATAAACAATCATTTACCTTTAGGTAAAATAAAAGAAGACTTGATAGCGTATTCATATTCATTGCATATATTATAATACATGAAGGGGTTGTCAAAAACTTCATATTGGTGTATGGAATCGAGATTTCTATCGCAGTGAATGCCTGCGGGTGGCATGTTCTAGGCAGGCGATCTCAATTGAATATTGTAGGCTGTTTATAAACCCTTTTTTATTCTCAATAAACAATTTATTAAATATAGTATTATAGTACTAGTAAAAATGTTTTTGTAAAAGCGACTTTTAAATTTATATATTTTAAAA
Organism: Tinea pellionella; assembly: GCA_948150575.1. Classification (NCBI taxonomy): domain Eukaryota; kingdom Metazoa; phylum Arthropoda; class Insecta; order Lepidoptera; family Tineidae; genus Tinea; species Tinea pellionella. The sequence continues at coordinate 1,484,040 of OX411258.1, forward strand.
AACAATACTGTACTTAATAAAATATAATTTGCAATTTTTTTTAGAAAGATCTTCTACACAGCCTACAAAATAATAAGAAGAATTTTGGTTCAATTTTAGTTTTATTTAAACTTTTAATCAAAATAATCATCACATTCCTTAACGTGAAAGTCAACACCTGAGCGTCCATACATTTTGTTTTACAACATTGTTTGAAACATAGCAGATTTATGTTGAAATTAAGTAATTTTATAACTTTCTCAGCACTAATTATTAACGCAAACCACTATAATAAACAAATAGCTACGGCACAGAACATATAAAATGCTTGTGAAATATAACTAATATAAAATGTTTAAAATATTTAAAATTCATTTTAAACCTTTTAAATATAGCAAAGAGAAAACGAGAGAAGAAAACCTATAGCGGAGGCGACTACTACCTGAGTATATTCTTTGTTTAATCGACCACTTTTATTGAAATAATAAATAATATTATGAAAATAATAAAATTTCAAATAATATATGTTTTTTTATAAATAATTACTACTGAAGAAATTAATAATAAAAATCTTATAAATAAAAAAGATATTCAATCAAATAATAAGGAAAATACATTTATATTAGAATTCAAAGTAATAACTTCAACATACGACCGAGTTACTAAAAAAATACCTGCAAACAAAACAAAACAAAACCTTACATATAAATATAGTATGGTTATCGTCAATTAAAGCAAAAAATCCATGACCCTTATCTCGAGAATTGTGTGAAGTCTCGACCTTTCTGTCGGCCTCGCGGTGCACCCACTTCTCCGTCCTATATCTTGTGTTATACAATATATAAAATTGTATAATATAGACTGAAGTTCACTATATATATACTATAATATATAAGATGCAGTAATCCATAAAACATAGCTTCAAACTAGGTCGAAATTTCGGGTAAACTTAATTCGTCGTAGGTCCCTAATTTGATTACCTGCAGAAATATTATTTAACAAACATTTTTGAGGGTTTTATTGTATTTTCGGGTTTGTGTAGTCCTTTATCCCACAGTGTCTTAATTTGACCATTGCTATATGTTCAAACTGCGAGAAGCAACACGATGAAAAACCTAAAAAAAAAAACAAGACCTGAATCTATATTTTTTTAGAACCGGGACAAAAAAATTGACATTGGTGCGGCTATCCTGTAGCATTCAAGATTAATGATGTGGTCTACATACGACGGGAACACCCCTTGAGCGCTCTAACAGAGACATCATGCATAATATGCACGCGTATAAAAATCAACTTCTAGGTTGCGCTTAGATATCGGCACCAATCAATTGTGACCAATGTTGACCGCCGAAGTAAAACAAAATCGAATGAAGCGGTCCTATTGGTGGAGATATTTCACTTTACGTCGTGACAGCATAAATGTAAATCCATACTCAGACCTCAGAATGTGTTCCGAAATCAACATTTTAATCAATAAATAGTACGTCGCGCTATTATTATGAAGATTTTTTTTCAAACATATTATTATGAATTTGAAATAGTAAGTATCAAAAAATATTTACTTTTATTGTGAACTTGGGCAGCCCTTAAATTGCCTGGGGCACGTGCCCCGGTTTGCCTCTCCAGATTGGGTTGTTAAGTAGTTTTCCCTCCTATATACTTGACAAAGCGTGGTCTAAATTGCTCCACTGACTTTTATAGACCATAAAATTCATCCGAAAACATAATGAACCTTATACGTAATTTTTAGGTAAAGATTACTTATTATATTAAGTAGTTTTGTTATTTATATTTTAAAATAAACCTAAACATAATACAATTTGTTTCACAATATTTACTAGTTTTATTCAAAATAAAGTAAATTTCTACTTAATTGAGTGTACCTACAAACAAAGTAATAAACATAAACAATAATTGTAAACAACCTATGTACAAATTAATTGTCTACATAGCTAGATAGCATATTTCTGGAGTCGATGCCAACCAAACATGAAACTCTGCATTGTTTGAATCTAGATATATTTCCAATCATAAATCATGACAATATTGATTTGATTGTACTAGATTTCAGAAACAGGCACCGACGAAAAGTACAGACGAATTGATAACCTTCTTTTTTGAAGTCGGTTAAAAATAATATTGAGAAATTTGAAGATTTTTTTTATAAAAATTATTATTTTTGATTTTATTCATTATACATACACTAATAAGTCTAAGTATCATATAAGATAAATAAGTAAAAACTCGTGTTTATTTTAATCGCTTAATTAATAATAAAAAACATATCTCATTTTAACTGCGCGTATAGTTCGAATCCCATCTTAGACTCAGGTTTTTGTGTGTTTGTGTTTGTCTGTGTTCATATTTTTCTGTTGAGTTTTTTTATAATTAAATCAATTTTATTCATAAATGATGATTGAAGTTCATTTAACCGAATGAAGATAAATATTTACGCAATATATTAAATGAAGCTTCCATTCATTCTCATCTGGGTTAAATCCATTGTTGATTTATATGAACAATAAATGAATCAAATACTTCATAATTAAATGTATAATTTCGCTGCGGTTAGCATAAATAATTTTATAAACCCATTAAAATATTAATATGAAATTAATTTAACATTAACTACTAGTCGACCCTGAACATTATACGCGGAAACAAGACACCAACAAAATATTGTAGATCTTGAGATCTATATACGTATATATGTAACTATGAAAATGTGACTGTACGGATTTTATACCCTTTGCCTACTCTAACAGGAGAACTGAATTAATAAAAAAATATTATAAAGTAACATCTTTCGATAGATGTCAGAGAAAGTAGATTTGCAGACGGCATTAGCATCCAGTATGCCGGCTTTGTGAAATGCTCCTTCACACTACGGTTGAACCTAGGATCGAGGAAAAATGTAGCTCGCAAGGTCGATTTATTTTTCACTTGCCGAAACTTTAATTCAAACATGTAAGAGATACCCAGATTGCAACATTATAATTCAGACAATTTACACAAAATCTTCATAAATTATACCTCTAAATCTTACTCGTAAATCTTAGTTTATCTATTTGTGTAAATCGAATAAAAACTCCTACGGTAATTTTGGGAGATTAGCACGTTCCGATAAATGCACAGATAAACTATGTAGTAAAACCTAGTAGGTACTAACAGGAAACAACACAAACGACTACTACTAAAATTTAAAAAAAAATTGTGTTTTCTTCTAATGCGATTTTGACTTAATTAACCCGCGCTCAACATGATAGATTTTTTTAAATTTTGTAATTTTAATTTTGTATAGGCAGTTTATATTTTCACAGTTTAAAGAGCTAGGATACACCTGGACGTGTCGGCGATCTCAGCTTTGCGAGACTTCCATCTTTTCCAATTTAACATCAGCCGGAATGCGGTCGCGGTTGTATTTGAGAAAAAGCATTGTAATTAAGAAGAAAGATAAGTACATTAAAAGATCAAAGCTCACACATATGAGAACATTCTATCCCTGAGACCTCACTCGGTGCAGCTTAATAGTAACATTACTTATTTTCGCAATAAGAGAGTCGAGATAATTGTGATTGAGTGAGGGTTACGACGCCACTTATGGTCTCCACAAATTCTACTTACTAGAAGAGAAAATGCTAGACTATTTCTGTGCGTTGTTTAGGACGGTTATTTGTTGTTTATGTGTATACATACAGGGTGCTTTCAATCATGTGTAATTTATATTTAAATCTAATTTTAATAGAAAATAATTTATGTAGTACAACACTAGTTCTCTTGTACTGTTTTGTTGTAAATGTTGTGCACAATTGTTATTTGATTGCAAACACTTATATTATACTAAAAATATTTTTTTGTTGTTGTTTAATGTTATTGTTTGTAATCTGTTATTGTGCCAAATAAAATAAAAAAATGTATCTTGATACCAACCGTATAACAATCCTTGCATTCACTTGTTTTTAATATTTCGATGATGTTTTGTGTTTTATTAACAAATAATGGTACGATTATGTTATGTAGTTGATATTGGAAACAGCTGCGTTCTAGGATTAGCTTGGACATTCATCTTCTCAAGCCAGCGTAGTGGAGGCGACTGTGGTACGCGTTGTCTCCGCTTATGGCCTGTATTTAAGCTTAGGTAATATCCGGCGAGGTGCGGTCAGATGCCGATCTGCTATAACTGCTTCACAGGACTATTTGGGGTTATCACAACCCCCGAATGGGTTACGACAAAAGAACCGCGGTACACGGTGGCTCCAGTCGCAATGCCACGGTGGCTCCAGTCGCAATGCCGCGCCGGCCCAGGAAGATGCTCCGCTTTAAAGGCAATTCTATGTATCAATTGTGTGACACGAAAAAGATGCGCCGAAGGGCTTCGTTCAGCTACCAATTCATTCGACTCTGTGTGGATGTTTTTCTTGATATGTAACATAATAAATAATTGACAATTTGAGCCTTCGCTGACACAATACCAAAAGTAAGCTATATAGAACTGAGTTTAGAAATAGTTAAATGCTTTACTGACCTACTATGACATTTCATAGCGCATTGGTTTGAATATTTATTTAAAACTTTTTTAAAATGTAACGGCTTTTTTATATTTAGAACAGAGAAGGAAGATAATAGAGAATATTTCGTTAGCAGAGACGATCTCACTCTCCTTAGAGTGTTCGTCCACCTCCTCCATCCTCATGCCGAGCAACAATAAATAAAAAAAAGATTGGCATTTAAATATGCTTCACGTTCACAGACTCATATCGGCTCACCGTCTACCTCTACGCTTCAAAGCTGTGTGGTGTTCTACCTCAAAACAAAAGACTGGGTTATTAACCATCATCAGTACTTCTACCACTAAAGAATTGGGAAAACAAAAAAATACTTTTATTGCAATTTATAATGGATAATTTTGATGAAAATTGTTATTTTTCGTTATATTTATGTTATAATTAGATAATATCTAAAAAAAAGTCTTCTTTAAATATAATAATAATTTTTGAAAAAATATATTTGATTCAAAATGAGATGTCATAATAAACCAAAAAAAATATATTTATTTATTTACTTTTATTGCAATTTATAATGAATAATCATGATGAAAATTGTTATTTTTTGTTATTTATCTTATAATTAGGTAATACATAAAAAAAAAGTATTTTTTAAATATAACTGTTGAAAAAAATGTATTATTTTTGATTCAAAATGAGATGTCATGGTAAACCCAACCACGTACGTGATCTTCTCTATTGCTAACTGCAAGCCTAGTTGAGAATAGCAATTAATATGAAGCCTGTTACCAATAGATAACATATGCGATAGCTTCTACAACTAACCTATTGGTCTGGTCATAGAAATTTGTTAACTAATCTATTTAATTAATCAATAAAGGTGAATTTTGAATGTAAAAAATAAAATTAAAAATCCAGAATTGATATTTTGGAATGTTATGTATGCCGAGTATAACTAAAGTAGACTGGACGGTGCCAGTGCACATTCGTCTCACCGAGCCGGCATAGCGGAGGTGACTGATGCTTGTAGACATTTCTCTGCGGCAGAGATTAGGGATTAGGAGATTATAATGTTACGTTCGTGGGGGGTACAAAATAATACACGACTTTGGTCTTCACACCAATTTATTGCATACGACACACAATATCGTAGAAGCAGGAGTGGTACGACATTCGCGTTTCAGTATCACTTGTTATCGCAGAAGTTGTTTGTATCGCATCCAAAATAGTAGTACTACTTTTTGGGACACTAGAGTGAAGATCTCGTCAAAGTTGTTTACTAATTATAATGTAAACAAGGTCACAGGTCACGCCACTCGCGTGGGCGTGGCCAAGATGTTTACGCTACGCCGCTTATACGAGACCTTTCTAGAAACTTCGACGCATGCTATCTCTTTCGCACCCTAGGTGCACGTAACAATAATAATGAAGATGTAAATGTGCTTAACCTACCACATAAAAAAAGAATGTAATCGAGGCTAAGATTTTAGAGCGGCCGTGGTCTAGCGGTCACGATCGACCTTCCCCGTGTTCAAATCTCGCTAAATGCTAACCGGTACATTGACCTATAGGCACTATTTAATGTGGTAGACAGACTGATGATGGTTATTAGCCAGTCTGCCGTCCTGGGGTAGTACCACCACATTCGAATACGAAGTGACCTTGTCGCGTCTAGCTTTACATCAGGCGGAGTGTTGTCATATGCCGAGCTACAATAAAAAAAGGCATCTGGTCCTATCCTAGTTTAATGCGGTCCATCAGCGTTGCCAGACGTCCCACACAAACAGAAGAATTCAGAAGCCGGCCATAAGAAGACTCAACTCCCTAACGATAGAGTAAATCTGATTTAAAATATCATATTTTTATTAAAGTACATTTTCTATTGCTATTTTTGCTATCTATGGTCACGTAAACGTAATTTAAAACTCAAATAAAAGATACATATTTAAACACTTCTGATTATATGTTTTTTACTATGTCCCGCTTTTCACTCAAAAAGTTCCGAAATCCCGACTTCGCAAAAAAATCTGGTAACGCTGCGGTCCATAGACCTTGTCCTAAATTACCTCGTGGAAAGTACATATAGATAGTGCATTCCGGAAGTATCAATTTTCATGTAAGTGCTCGTAAAGAAAGTATAAAGTTACTAATGGCCTACGCATTTAGTTTAATTGCTGCCAAGGATTTTTGCTTCACTTCAATTTCTTGTAAACTTTAATGGAGATTTTCATTTGTACTTTATGACTGGACATACGGACTTGCGAGTACTACAGTTACTGCCGAGATAAAAAAATTGTAATTATGTCTAAGTGAATTTCTACTTAGCTTAGTAGCCGGAGTAACAAAACGGACAGCATAACGGAGGCGATTGTACCGTACTCTAGCCTATCATCAGACAAATATTTGAAAAAAGAACAAATAATAGATTTGTGAGTAATTGTGGCCAAAAAAAGAAGTACCGTGGCTCATTGGCACCAATTCTATTTTTCCTATGTTTTCTAAAGATTATTTATTTATTAAAAAATGTACTAGACCTAATGTATTGAATTGTGATGAAAATTTAATAGAAAAAATTATACGAGTTATTACAGAATATAATAAATATTAGAATATTAAAGAATTACAGATATATAAATATAAATAATAAAAAAATCATAATAATTATTGCCCCTGTCTTCGCTTTCATCTCCCAATGAGAGAAAATGCCTAATATAATGGCATTAAGCTCGCCATTGTACAATATTTATTTGTGCACTAGCTGTTGGTCTCCGGTGCTACCCGGGCTTATCAATTTAACAGCTCTCGAAGTATGAAAAGTAAGAAAAGAATACCTCATATTTAACTTCGTTTCCATAGTAACAATAAACAAAGAACTCTGTTATCACTAATAACATAAACATACACATGCAAACAAATTCCAAATTAAATGTATTTATCTGTAAATATGAATTATTGAAATTAGGTGATGTCAAAGACAATTGTGTTCACAGGTAAATACTCTTAATTAATAACACATTTATTTTGATAAAGATTAATATTATTATGTTGATACAACTATACGATAAACCCAGAATTTAAAATAGATAAGTAAAAAATACAAAAACTTATTGATAATATTACAAAATGTTAATTCAGACATTGATAGGGGCCAAGGGAAAATACTTTAAAAAAATAAACGAAGTGAACAAAGTTTGTTTGTCTCTATAGATTGGTTAACATGTTGTATGTTATTTAAATGTTGATTTATTTAAACTCAGAGAAGGGTAAACCGCAACAAAAGGTTGAGTACAAGCGATAAATTATTTTTAGTCCTTGACTATTTGCCCAAAATATATCTTATACGCAATCTACTATTTCGCTTTGTATCTTTCGATTCTTATTTCCTGTCTATTTCGATTCTTCATTCGATAAATATTTTTGAAAGCTTTTGAAAGCTTTCTCACACTTGAATACTATAAGTTTTTTACAAGTTACGAAACCGGCTACAACGAGAGTAGCGTCGTAACGGTTAATCTGTCTCCTCAAGCCGGCATAGCAGAGGCGAATACTGCCTACAGAAATTTTTCATATACTATATATGTATATTATTGTATATATAATATATACTATATCAACTACTATAAAAAACCTATGAATATTAAAGAGTGGTAGGCAGATTGATGATGGCTATTAGCCTAATCTGCCGTCCAGGACTAGCACCGCTTTCGAATGTAACAAAGTATAAAAAGCATTTCGGGATTAGTTTTAAAGTAGCCATGTATAACGAGATGAGTGTGCCCTGTCAATCTGGATAATGCACATTCTGACTGCTACCTGAGAAAGGATGCCCGTTCGCCTAAGAGAAATGGGCCCACATTTTTCTTGAGTTTTTAGTTCATTTTGTAGAAAATAAATCTAAATTCCTTATCACCAATCAGTTTTAATTTTTTCACCCAGGTTATTGAGTAATTAGACCTTTTCTGAAGCAATATTTGAGGTTATTATTATACTAGCGACGTAACCCGGCGTTGCTCGGTTGCTGCTAAACATACGGTGTTTATAGAGTTAATCAAATCAAATTAATTAACGAATAGAAAATAAGAAATACTCTAATAAATGTGTAGACAGAAATTTGTAGAACTTTCTAGAACATTCTATATCGATTTTAGCAGCTATATACAAGGTGTCCCAAAACTCAACGATAAGCGGGCACCAGAGGGTGGTCCTGCTCATGACTACTCGAGAAAAAAATATAAGAAAAAATAATCTCCTATTTTAAAAAAAATACAACAAAAAATTAAAATCTTTTGAAAATTGACAACCCTTATGATATTTTTAACTACCATGACCACAATTTTCCAAATATTTATAAATTTTTTTTTGTATCAGCAACCTAAGTAGCACTGCTATCCACCACAACCCTTAAAAATCCCAGATTACTTGTAGTTTTTACACAAAAATCAATCATAACTACTTTTTACATTAAAATTTCAAAAGATTTTTACTTACAGTCCATTTTAACACATCGTTGTGTAAAAAAAAAGTATGGACACTACTATGGCAAGTTTTTTTAAAAATTGACGCAAGTATCCAGGATTCTAAAATGGTATAATACTCTAGGAAAACTGGCCACAAAAAAAAACCATGCGTATAGTACTAAACAAGAACCAACTTTCACAAATCTTTGTTTGTTGATAGTAAACACTTTTACATACCAAAAATTGTTTTTTTTTTCTTGTTAAAAAATATTGAATGCAAACAAATGGTACAACAAATGACATTTATTTTTTACCGGATACATTTCGGGGAGTGTGCGCAAGAGCTACAAAACCTGGTTCTACCGTCCTCTTTCTTCTATCGGACGTCCGGGCACCCGGAGAGGTACCATCCATTTATGGTTCAAGTCCCTAAAGTGCGTACGAGGCGTTTCGACAACACGTTCCCCGTGCGTACTGCGAAACTGTGGAACTCCCTCCCGGTGTCTGTGTTTCTCGACACGTACAACATAGGTCTCTTCAAATCGAAGGTGAACAGGTACCTCATAGGCAGGCGTGCTCCACCTTATACCGCATCACTGCTTAACACCAGGCAGGGTGTGGTCAAACGCTTGCTTATTAAGCATTAAAAAAATCAATTTATAATTTTATTAATATTACAGCAAATATTCGAATTATTCGCTACCGGCAATAATACAGGCACAACATCGTCTTAAAAAAGATCGTTTTATTTGTCGTGCATATCTTCTACCATTGATATGTACCGCAGCCTGAGTAGTTTTTTGGCGAAGCTCGTCCAATGTTACAATTGATTTTGAGTAGACCCTGTCTTTGAGACAACCCCAATAGAAGAAGTCCAGAGATAGGATATGACCAAGTCGCCCAATCCAACGCCCTGGATACTCTTGATTTAAGTATTCTCGCACAGGACGGGCATAGTAAGCAGGGCAACCATCATTTTGAAACCACATGTTTTGTAAATCTATTATGGGCACGTCATCCAATAATTCTGGCAAGTCATTTTGTAAAAAGTTTAAATAACTATTGCCATCTAAGTTTCCTTCTAACTCAAAGGGCCCTATTGTTATTCAACAACGAATATCTACTATTTAACTTCTAAATTTTATTGCCTACGCACGTTTTCATGCAAATTCCAAGAAGTTGCAACAAAAAACCAATTTTTGGTAGGTAAAAGCGTTTATTATCAACAAACAACGATTTATGAAAGTTGGTTCTTGTTTAGAAATAGTACGCATGTTTTTTTTTTGTGGCCAGTTTTCCTAGAGTGTTGTACCATTTTAGAATCTTGGTTAGTTGCGTCAATTTTTAAAAGAACTTGCCATAGTAGTGTCCATACTTTTTTTTTACACAACTATGTGTTAAAATGGACTGTACGTAAAAATCTTTTGAAATTTTAATGTAAAAAGTAGTTATGATTGATTTTTGTGTAAAAACTACAAGTAATCTGGGATTTTTAAGGGTTGTGGTGGATAGCAGTGCTACTTAGGTTGCCGATACAAAAAAAATATTATAAATATTTGGAAAATTGTGGTCATGGTAGTTAAAAATATCATAAGAGTTGTCAATTTTCGAAAGATTTTAAATTTTTGTTGTATTTTTTTTTAAATAGGAGATTATTTTTTCTTATATTTTTTTCTGGAGTAGTCATGAGCAGGACCACCCTCTGGTGCCCGCTTATCGTTGAGTTTTGGGACACCTTGTATATATTTTTTATTTATTTAAAAACTTTATTGTTATACAACAAAAGGCGAGCATTAACCGCAAGCCAAAAAATACACATTTTTAATGTTTGAATATAATTCTAGAAATTTTTAAACCTTTCTAGAACATTCCATATCGATTTTAACAGTTGCGCACATTTTGGAACTTTCTAGATCATTCCAGAAATTTGTAGAACCTTCTAGAACATTTCATGTTGATTTTAACAGTTGCGCTCATTCTGGAACTATCTAGATCATTCCTAAAATTTGTAGATTCTAGCATTTTTTTTTTTATCAGATTTCTAACAGATTTTAACAGATTTCTATATCGATTTTAGCAGTTGATAACGTTTTGGAACTTTCTAGATCATTCCTGAAATTTTTGGAACCTTCTAGAACATTCTAGATCGATTTTAGCAGTTGATAACGTTGAATTCTATACTTAGAACTCAACATGTCATAAGTTAGAAAAAGACAGACTTAGTACTCAACATAAGTTAGAAAAGGACAGATATACATTTTTTGAGATTTTCGCCTCCCACAACCACCCTGTTCCACCCACCGCGACCAAACTCCCTTACTTTCACCAGGAGACCAAGGGGTATCTACCACCCCAACGGGAAGCAGATTGGAGTTGGTGATCATGGAGAAAACCCTGTCTTTACGTACTAACATTAGCATTTTATATAAGTATTTAGATATTTAGATTTAGATTAAATGCTTTAATAATTTATAATTGATGATATATGTTTTTTATGTAATTAAACATTGTCTATTGATTGGTAAACGATGTGTTGATATAATTAAAATGAATTAATGAAAAAATAAGATAGTATTTTAGAATATTGTTTTGTTAACAAACTATTAGATATCATTTAGGCCCAAAAATGGGCATTCTTCTTTATCTGTAGTTTTGGTTCATGGACCGCACTATAGCTTTACATCAGACGGAGTGTTGTCATATACCGAGCTACAATATAAAGATAATTAATATGAAATAATAGTACTAATATAGTATTAGTATTCAACTCGCAAAATATATTAAAAACACGTCAACATCTCTACTTTCTATTATAATGTATAGGGAGACATATTTATGAATTATTTTCCTGGTAGATAATGCAATACCACAGGAGAATACCTTATTTGTTTTGTGTGACAAATATTTGTGTTTTGTGCGTGTGGTAATTATTTAGTTTTCCCTTCTTTTTTGTCGGTGAAACGTGCCGTATTAGGAGTTGTAAACAAACCGATGCCTATATTAGTCCAGTCTACCGTCGTGTAGTACCACAATTTTATTAATTAGTTACGTTTCGGGATCATCTTGGAAGCTAGTTAGTTATAACGAGAAGTCCACATTCGTATGCTCAAGCCGGCATAGCGAATGTGACCGTTACCCGCGGACATTTATCTGTGATTAGCGGTTGTCTCGACACGTGAGTCGTACTTAACATGCATCGGGGTGGTCACAGTAAAAATTATTGAAAACGACGAATAATTGTATTTTAATTTATTTAAGTATTAATAGAGATTTTCTTTTGATTTGTATTAGTACTTAAACTAATTAGTATGATGCAGTAAAATTAAAATTACAAAGAACCGAGTGTTGCCAACGATATCGCTGCAGTATGGCGTAAACATCAAACCATAATAAGTGCAAATATAGAATAGATACATATAATTTTTGATGTTTTTTTAGTACGTAGCATGTGACCGCACTCCGCCTAATGTTAAGCTAGAGTGCGATCCATGATCCAATACAAACATTAAAAATTATGTTCCTATAATTATAACATTAAGTAACTTTCTATAACTTTTAATTTTATACAAATCTGTTTTTTTTAACTTTATGATTAAACAGATCAACGCTAAATTCTTTTTTTTTTTGTTATCTGTGCTGAACGCTGAATGTCTCGTTTCCTATTGGAATTGTCTGTGGTAGTTATCGTCGCTCATGGATTTCACTCCAGCCCGTATTATAAAGTATCTGTGACTGATCTGGGAATGCAATTTATTTATTTATTTAAATACAGCATAGCATACAGCTGTTGGCCAGCCAAGTCACTACTTGTCACATCAAATAATATTTATACATTTATTAAAAAAAAAATTAAAGATACATACATAGAAATTAATTACAATACTTGTTTACAATGTTTACTTAATTTTTACTTTTTTTATTTTTATTTAATTTTTTATTTTTTAAAATTTAATTTTATATTAATTTACTTAATTTAATGAGGGAAATAAGCAGCAGAGTAATAAGGGACAAAAAAGAATTAACAACGATAATGGCGACATTTTATCTCGACCATTTCGTTAGGAACGGAGAATTTGTAAGAAAAAAACTTGAGAAAATCGGAAGAAAATGTTCCCCTTACTTACTTTTTAAAGTAATTTGAGATAAACGTGACGGTTCGACTCAGTTTGTACGAAAATCTTGAGATCTACGCAGTTAATGATAATTGAATTCTGTTTTGTTTATTTTGTAAATAGGTTTGTTTTAAAATTGATTTAACGAAACTTTCTTATATGAAAATTAATAATAATAACAATAAAATTCTTTATTACACAAAAAGTTTTTTTTATTATAGCTCGGCATGTGACAATACTCCGCCTGATGTAAAGCTAGAGTGCGGTCCATGAATGGAAACAACTGCTACTGCTATTCCCGAAACGCGACAAAGTCACTTCACGGGTGTTACATTCGAAAGTGGTGGTACTACCCCAGGACGGCAGACTGTACAAATAACCACCATCAAAGTAACACAAATACACAATGGCGAGCTACCAGGATATATGGTATAAAGAAATAGAGTGCAGAAAAAATATATTTTTAATTTGTAGCTCGACATATGACAACACTCCGCCTCATGTAAAGTTAGAGTGCGGTCCATGAACGGAAAGAACTGCTACTATAGAGAAATCTCTACAGCCAGCAGTCACCTCCGCTATGCCGGCCTGAGGAGACAATTATGTATCATCCAGATTAACAGTGAACACTCCTCTCATTATACTGGCTACTTTCAAACTGCTCCCGAAACGCGACAAGGTCGCTTCATGGGTGTTACATTCGAAAGTGGTGGTACTGTCCCAGGAAGGCAGACTTGGCAAAATAACAATCATTAGTCTGCCTACCACTCTTTAATAGTGTCTATAGGCACTGAGGGACCAAAGTACATATAATCCCATCCTACAACATGGGATCCTTCAAGCGCAGTGTGAAGAGGCATCTCATTAAGCCGGCATAGCGGACGCGACTGCTGTCTGCAGATCCCCTTCTCTGACAGCAGTCACCTCCGTTCATGGATCGCACTCTAGCTTAACATCAGGCGGAATGCGGTCATATGACGTGCTAAAATAATTTTAAAAAAAAACAAAGTTACATTGGTACCGGTCAAAATTTAGCGAGGTTCGAACGCGGGTCTTATTGATTTGTAAAAATTAAAAATTACATGTTTTATAAAATCATCTCCTAAGAAATTAAAATAAGAGATGAAAGTCATATGATTCTTAGAGATGAAAGTGTATGGGGCAATCATTTCTCAAGTTAAACTCACACGAAGTCGCGAGCAACTGCTAGTGCCTATTAAATATCTAAATATAGATGAATCCTTCGACAATACAGAGTTAATGGGTTTTCTAGAAGATTAATCAGAACAAAAGTCTTATTAATCAACCCTTAACATCGAGGGGAATTACTTTGGAGGACCTAGGGTCATCCCCTGGGACGAATAGGGGTCCTGAAGAGGTGAGAAATTGGCTATTAACGGGTTACAACGGACATTTAGAAAGATATGGTACCGTATGGGTAGAATATTGGATAGAATATTAATTGTAAGTTATATGTATATAATATTAGTATAGTATTTATTTGTACTTAGATATACTTTAAACAAGTACAGGCTTCAAATTAACTCAGACTGAGCGGCCGTGGTCTAGCGGTAAGACGCGTGAACTCACGATCAATGAGACCCGTGTTCGAACCTCGCTAAAGACCGGTACCAATGTAACTTTGTTATATGTACTTTGGTCGCTCAGTGCCTATAGGCACTATTAAAGAGTGGTAGGCAGACTGATGATGGTTATTTGTCCAGTCTGTCGTCCTGGGGCAGTACCACCACTTTCGAATGTAACACCCGTGAAGTGACCTTGTCGCGTTTCGTTAAGTTTGAAAGTAGCCAGGTATAAGAGAGGAGTGTGCACTGTCAGTCTAGATGGTACATGCTCGTCTCCTCAAGCCGGCATAGTGGAAGCGACTGCAGCCCGTAGAGATTTCTCTGTGGTAGCAGTTGTTTCCATTCATGGACCGCACTCTAGCTTTACATCAGGCGGAGTGTTGTCACATGTCGAGCTACAATAAAAAAAAAAAAAAAAAGACTCGACAAAAGTGTATGTACTGCTAGGTTGGTTGCATACTCGTACATCCTTTAGTTACAGTTGGACAAAGGCCCACGATATTTTATTTTAGAATATATTTCAGGTATAGCTGAGATAGCTGTATTACGCTGTAAAAATAAAAGTTGAGGACCAAGGATTTTGTTGCGAACGCATGTATGACACGTATCGCTGACTCGATAAACTTATGCGTTGCGCCCTTACTGTTAGAGTATCGATAATGAATATAATACGACGGAACATCCCTAGAGCTACAACGAACTAAGAAGTAGGAGCAGCAGTCGAAAGAATAGAAACCTATAATATTAAAACCAGCTGGACACAATGCACAAATGGGTATCAATTTGCAGATATATCTTTCTTAATGGAATCGAAATAGAAAGCCTCTTATTGGAGGCTGTATGTAAAATATTTTGGTACTCTAAAAGCCTGTCATAGTAACAAATGAAACGTATTGTAGCTGCTACGACATGTCGTAGTAATGCGAAGTATTTCGTAGCTGAATAAACATATGTATTATACTGCACATCGTACCCGCAGCGTAGGTTGTTTTTTGTACGAATAAAACTTGACGATTTAGAATATAATTTTTATTATATTCACATCATTTATGAATATTGTAAAATTTTTTATGTTTTCCGATCAAATCGGAGACATTCTTATGAAAGCTAGGCTGTCTAGTGCCGTCAGAGAATTGTGGATGCGAGGAAAGCGAGGAAATTGTGTCACAGGCGTGGCAAGTGGTATTGTCTTTGCCTATCCCTGTGGGAAAAGGCGTGACAAATGTTGTTTATATAAAATAGGATCTTACGAAGCCAGCATAGCGGACACGACTGCAGCAATTAACACCGATTCTATTTTATTTGACGTATATCAGTCTACACTACTATCAAAAAAAGACTAACAGTAAATACGAGTATTGTTATACAACACGATCCAGTATAAAAGTCACATTAATTTACGGTTTGTTGCTCAAACTTAGCTATAAGGCGTCCAAGTACTCCTTCTGAGTGCACGATTCACTTTGAAATAAATTGCCTTTAATATATAGACTTTATTTCCTATCCCGTTCAAGATTAATGTGCCTAGTCCTCGTGGTTAGAAATACATAACGTTGAACTTTTACAATATTTGAATATTTGAACTTTACAACAGTAAACTAATTATTAGATAGACAAAATAATTTATCCAACATTGTTACGATTTGAGCAGACCCGGACACCAGGAGGGCAAATCGGAGTACGTGCCCCGGGTATTTTTTTAAATTGTAGTTCGACATATGACGACACTTGGACTGGTGTTAGGCTTAAGGGAACTTGTCGCGTTTCGGGCTCCGTTTGGAAGTAGTCAATTATAACGAGAGAAGTGTGCACTGTCGACCTGGATGGTGCACATTCGCCTGGTTGCTTATGGACCGCACTCTAGCTGTTAAGTCGGAGTGTGGTCGCAAACCGAGCTACTATGAATACTGCTGATACTTAATTGCGTAAAATTCAATATAAGGACTTATGTAATTATTAAATTGGAAGAAGAAACTTAAGAATGGAAGGTTTAATTTTTTTTTATGCTTAATAGGCAAGCGTTTGACCACACCCTGTCTGGTGTTAAGTAGTGATGTGGTCTAAGGTGGAGCACGCCTGCCTATGAGGTAGATTTGAAGAGACCTATGTTGTACGTGTCGGGAAACACAGACACCGGGAGGGAGTTCCACAGTTTCGCAGTACGCACGAGGAACGTGTTGTCAAAACGCCTCGTACGCACTTTAGGAACTTGAACCATAAACGGATGGTACCTCTCCGGGTGCCTGGACGTCCGATAGAAGAAAGGGGACGGTAGAACCAGGTTGTGTAGCTCTTGCGCACACTCCCCGAAATGTATCCGGTAAAAAACCGACAAACAGGCGACATTCCGGCTTTGTAGCCGAGACTCGACTAAAGTGTCATCCCCTATTAGCTTCCTGGCGCGCTTCTCAATCGACTCCAATGCCGCTAGTTGGTATTTGGCAGAGCCATCCCAAAGGTGAGAGTAGTACTCCATACAGGTCCTCACCTGCGCTTTGTACAGAGTGAGTTAATTACGATTTAGTGAAGTTATTTAATTTTTTTTAATGGCATTCGCCCTTGGCATTTTGCCAGCATCACATTATGGGAGATGGAGAACAAAAAAAATGAAAAACAAACAAAAAAGGGATAAAATGAATTTTTCATACGAATGAAGATCATGGAGTGAATAAAGAACTATAGTTTAATTTTATTTAAAGTAATGAACTTAGCGATGGATTGAAGAATAGCAGGAGATGATAACGAGATTGGTAGAAGGTTAGAAATGTTAATAGGGCAAGGAATAGATTTATGAATACATTTTAAGAAGTCGGAGCGATCATATAGGGGACAGAGTAGAAAATATGATTAGTATCTCCCTCATCCAATCCACACTCGCAAATCGATGAATCCCTAATTCTTAATTTATGCAGAAATGGCGTGCAAATATGACCCAATCGGAGGCGGCAAATTATAGAGACTACTTTTTTTTTGGAAATTTAGCATCAGTGAACCAGTGAAGTTATTTAATTTAGTAAAAGTTATTCGTAAATCTGTTTTAATATTTTAATTAACAGGGCTAAGCAAAAATATCTGAAAGAATCTGCGTAAGTTTGCGCCTGAAATTAATCTGTAACTTCATTATGTTATTCACTGAACAATAAAATTGAAAGAATAATGTTGTTTTTGTTTTTCTTTTTTTTTTAATTAGGCAAGTGATTAATTGTCTTGATATAATTTGAAGGTGATTATTTAATTCTACTTTATAATAAATAAATAAAGATACCACAAAATAAATCTTCATAATTTATTTATTAAATTAAACACACAAAACGGCATGCAAGCATATACATGTCAAAATAGCAACACAGTTAAAGTTTGGGATGGCTTGCATGCCAAAGCATGTGCTTACAATACAATACAATACAATACAATTATCACGCCTTTTTACATTCTACAATTTTATGCAGTTATCTCAACATTGTCATAGGTTAAACTAATCATTTCATACTATGCATACAAACACACTATATATCAAGATGTCTCAAACTATTCCTGAACACAGATAGTCTATTCTTGAAATAATCAGATAAGTAATTTTTTTATTATAAAAATTCAGGCGTTTTATTTTATTTTCTATTGTTACTTATTGCATCATACCTACCTAACCTAATACATAAAATAAAATGTTTCTTCATTTGCTTTTTGTTCGTCCAAGTCCGATTTTCTTTGATCTTTTTTTTCTATAATATTTTACCAAAGTAAATGTATTTTAGAATTGAAAGCTAATGTAAAACGCAATCACGAATTCTCCTTTGAACAGAACATACCGTGCATTGTTACAAAACAATACGGCTAACAATATTGAATTGTTGAACAACATTGCTCGACAATGTTTCATGTTCATTATTTAGCTTTAGAATTATTGATAGTAGTGAAACTGGTCGATAGTCGCCTCCACTATGCCGGCTCACTGAGATGAATGTATACTATTTATCCATTGACAGGGCATACTCCTCTCGTTATACTCGACTACTACCAAGTTGATAATGGAGGTTACATTCGAAACGGTAACACCTAATACCCCAGGACGACAAATGAGACTAATAACCGTCGAGCCAACATGGCGGAGGTGACTGTTGAGTGCTGCATGCAGAGATTTCTCGCGCTCGTTTGAATGCGTACAAATTTTCAAACAATAAAGGATATTGGTCCAGTCTGCCGTCCTGGGGTAGTACCACCACTTTCGAATGTAACACCCGTGAAGTGACCTTGTCGCGTTTCGGGAGCAGTTTGAAAGTAGCCAGGTAGAACGAGAGGAGTGTGTACTGTCAATCTGGATAGTACATGCTCGTCTCTTCAAGCCGGCATAGTGGAGGCGACTGCTGCCCGCACGGGTTTATCTGTAGTAGCACTTGTTTTCATTCATGGACCGCACTCTAGCTTTACATCAGACGGAGTGTTGTCACATGCTGAGCTACAATAAAAAAAAAAAATTTTTAACGTCAGACGTTCCAGGTTACATGTGGTCCCAAAACAAATAGACAAAATTAATATAATACCATTAGTAACAATAAGAATGCAGATATATAGTTAGCAAGCAGTAGATTAGGCTGGGACCACCTCACTGTAAATTAGTAAGCCGAAGTTCCTTTGAGACAAAGGCTTGCTTTAAACACTTGTGTTGTAAGGCCATTGTTGTTTACTTCACAACGTTATGAAAACCAAGCTAGAAAACTTCACTACTAATTACTAAATTATGATGAACAATCTAACAAAAAAAACCTCAAAAATATTGCAATATTTTTTTAAGTTTAAACAGTCGATGAGACCCGTTCAAATTCCACTAAATTCTGGCCGGTACCAATGCAACTTTGATCGCTTAGGGTGGTTTGCACCAGAGAAGGCCAGTTAAAGTAACTTTGACTGTTAAGTACTTTAACTTTAACTTTGACAGTTACCTTTACTTTTACTCCACGCGCGTTGCACCACAGAAAAATTTGTATAACTAGATATAAGAACAAATTTAGATAAATAATACAAGATTTAAATGAATTCTCTCAATACAAACAAGATTTCAAAGATTTGACGTTAGCGACATTGATTTAACTATTACTTTAACTTTGACCGGCCGAAATTCGCCAGTAACGGTTAAGGTTAAAGTAATCATCAAATGTGACCGATTTTTTTTGAAGCAAACCAATTTTAACTTTAACCATTACTTTAACGTGACAGTAATAGTTAAGTCATATGGTGCAAATGGACATTAGTGTCTGTAATTCCGGCACTGTATGGCTTATTACAAGCATTAAAGGAAAATATTACAGCAACGCTTGTTTTGCTGACAGTACTTAACTACCCACACAAATAAACAAACATCTGCATAATACATCTGTAAGATTCGTAGACATTTGTAAAACCACAGTGTTTAGGCAACCCTCATTAAAGCAGGGAAAACTACTCGTAAACCCTAGTAAAACATAATTTTAACACAAAGAGTACCTTCTCTCTTCTAAATATTACACAATACATAAACATGATAAATATTTCGTTTATAAATCATCTAATTTTTTGATGTCGAATGTAACACCCGTGAAGTGACTTTGTCGCGTTTCGGGAATAGTTTGAAAGTAGCCAGGTATAACGAGAAGAGTGTGCACTGTCAATCTAAGATGGTACATGCTCGTCTCCTCAAGCCGGCATAGTGGAGGCGACTGCAGCCCGCACAGGTTTCTCTGTAGTAGCAGTTGTTTCTATTCATGGACCGCACTCTAGCTTTACATCAGGCGGAGTGTTGTCACATGCCGAGCTACATTTAAAAAAAAATGTCTAGGCTAGTGGTTAAATCACAGGCACTGAGCGACCAAAGTACATTTAGGTATATTGTAGTTACATTGGTACTGGTGAAAATTTAGCGAAGTTTGAATACATCTCATTGATTTTGAGTTCTGCTAGACCACGATCGCTCGGCACTCTGAAATACGACTAATGGTCGTAAAAACGTGGATTCACAATCCTATTTAGGTAGATATAGGTGCGCGGCCGTGGTCTAGCGTGAACTCACGATCGGTGAGATCTGTGTTCGAACCTCGCTATTTCTGACCGGTACCAATGTAACTTTGATATATGTACTTTGGTCACTCTATAGGCACTATTAAAGAGTGGTAGGCAGACTGATGATGGTTATTTGCCCAGTGCCCAGCCCAATGTAACATCCGTGAAGTGACCTTGTCACGTTTCGGGAGCAGTTTGAAAGTACCTAGGTATAGCGAGGGAGTGTGCACTGACACTCTAGATGGTGCATACTTGTCTCCTCAAGCCGGTATAGCGGAGGCGACTGCTGTCCGTAGAGATTTCTCTGTAGTTGCAGTTGTTTCCACTCATGGACCGCACTCTAGCTTTACATCAGGCGGAGTGTTGTCACATGCCGAACTACAATAAAAAAATATACATATACTAAAAGTCTCAAGAAAAAGAAATTGTACTCGTATAAACCAAGTAAACAAGTTTACTATAAAATGTATTAATAAAGGTAATTTAAAAACAATTCTTTGGCTAAGTACGTGCAGTGGCGGCGCTAGACCAAACTTGGACATCGGTGGCACGCCTCTTTAATTTTCCAACCAATTAAATAAACTTTCATTTAGCTTGGTATGCCGTTAGCATTTTTTTGATATAATTCATATTATTGAAACCTATCCCAATTTTATCTAAATAAAACAATAACTTTCCATGTACTCCTATTTTAATCATTCTTTCAAGTTGAAAAGTAACATGTAAAAAGAGCGAAATGTAAAGTTAAGAATTGCCATGACTGGAGTCTGGACACCAAGTTGGTTGCAAAATAATAAACTCCAAAGTACCAAATTAGTAAATAAGAACATAAAAGTAGTGCACTATTTAGTTGACTACGTGTTTGCCCCGTTTACACAAGACCGCAACGTGTCATACAAAATTTAAACAAACCTTTCGTGTTTCGTGAACCTTAGAATTTTCAATTAGGATTTTATTATTTAAATGGTATGTTTGTCTATTTTATGATTTAATTAGCTAGAAAAATGATTGATTAGTAACTAGAGTAAAAAAATCTATCTATCGGATCATATAACTAAAATATATACTAATTAATGTTAGTAAAGATCGAGTAAGATCTTTGAAAGTTAAACAATAGAACGGTCAGCTAACTAACCCGAACACTTTAGTAACTGACGCCTTTGAAACCTCTTTACACAGATCAAGATTATAATAACCAAATCTATAGACTGTATAAAAAATTCAGTAATTATTGGATATGAACATAGAAAATATATGATATAACGAGGTACTGAAATACCGGCTTTGGTCTCGAATTAATTTATTTCAGTCTTAGTCCATAGCATCAGAAAAAGAGTTTAATTAAAGGAGAATGCCCATTTTTGGGCCCACTTAATACCTTATATTTTAGTAACAAAACTATAATCTAAAATATTGTCTTATTTTTTTATTAATTCATTTTAATTATATCAACACAACATTTACCAATCAACAGACAATGTTTAATTACATAGAAAACAGATATCATCAATTATTAAAGCATTTAAAATAATAATAACCTCAAATATTGTATCAGAAAACATCTAATTTAATTACTCAATAACTCGGGTGAAAAAATTAAAACTGATTGGTAACAAGGAAGTAGATTTATTTTTCTACAAAATTAACTAAAAATCATCGGAAAACCCGAGAAAAAATAGCCTTTTCAGTTACAATAAAATTAAATGAAATTAATTCAAATGTCAAATGTCATCGTGGTATCGATACCTAGAAAATACCGTAACGTTACAAAAATATGTCGGTAAATTAGGGTTAATACCGGCCAGTGACCAAGTCATGAGAGGAGTGTACTCTAATTTCATACTGATATTGAGATATCTATGAATTGTTTTTACTATAAATAAGGTTTAAACTTCCGTATCTCTTAGTTGGAGATTATTTATAAGATAATGTACACAGTTTAAGGTCTTGTTTTATCATGAACTATTTATTGAGTTAAGAAGTAACTATAAGACGATTATCGTAACTTATTTAATTAAATTATGTCTATGTACCTCACGCCCATATTCGACCAGCGAGTTCTTTCTCTATAACACTTTCGCATTGACCACATCAATTACTCTTCTCAGCACGTCGGTTGAGGGAGCTCCTCATCTGACCATTTATGAGCAGTTGCCCAATATGACTGAGAAAGGGTATTCCGTCTCTTTCAACACTTCTTTGTTGTTCAATTGTTCACAGTAATTTAAAAAAATGTATATAAAAATGTTTGTTTGTTCCGTATGTGTTTCAGTATCACCAGTCTGTTTTGCAAGCTGGGGCAGTAAGTCAGCATTAGTAAGCTAGTGTTTAGTAAGCCAGTAATGAAGCTAGTGAACCGCTTTAGCTTGAGCTAAGCCAGGACAGTAAGTCAGATAAGGATACTTCCTATCTTTACTAGGATTCCCGGGCATTAGATAGCTTGTTTATTTTAAAGGTTAATAGGAAAGATTTCAACTTAATATTCATTATAATGTTATTCATAAGAACTAGCTGGCAGTAGCAACGGCTAGTTTCTAAATATTTTGTTATATATAAAAGTCTGTTCTACTCGCATGTGAATAAAATATTTTGTAAGAAAAAAAAAACTTCGACCTATATTTCTATTACGTATTTGTAAAAGAATATTCTTTCCTCTAAGCTAACCATTATTCTATTGTGTTTATTATATTAATGAAAGAAAAATCGTTTTGAAAGAAATAATGTAAACGTGCCGTTAAAAGCTTTTTTTTCTTGGCAATTTTAAATTCCCGGTTGTAAGGATCATTATGCACATTCAGCCTTTTTTTTATTCAGTATCGTATATCTCGGTATGCGGCCATGAGAGCTGCTAGAATTTCTACTACGTTTGATAGCAAATAAATACTAGTACTTGTACTATTGCCTAAAAAATTCGAACAAGAGTGGTAGAAATTAATCTTAGTACATAGTATTTTAACTTTTTTAAGTCTGTCTAAAAAGACACATTATATTTTATATACCGGTATTAATAATAATTATTACTATTATTTATTTAATAATAAATCATTTCGATTACGGACCTAAAATCGTATATGTACATTAGAATCAGAGCGGCTGTGGTCTAGCGACAAGACGCGTAAACTCACCCGTGTTCGAACCTCGCTAATTCTGACCGGTAACAATGTAACTTTGTTATATGTACTTTGGTCGTTCAGTGCCTATAGGCATTATTAAAGAGTGGTAGGCAGACTGATGTTGGTTATAGTTACTGCCGTCCTGGGGTAGTACCACCACTTTCGAATCTAACACCCGTGAAGTGACCTTGTCGCGTTTCGGGAGTAGTTTGAAAGTAGCCAATTATCAATCTAGATCGTGCATACTCATCTCCTCAGGCCGGCATAGCGGAGGCGACTGCTGCCCGTAGAGATTTCTCTATAGTAGCTGTTGATTCCGTTTATGGACCGCATTCGAGCTTTACATCAAGCGGACTGTTGTCATATGCAGAGCTACAATAAAAAAAAAAGAACACTAGCATCCCAAATTGATGTAATAATAAATAGTGGATTAAGACGACAGAATAAAATATACATAAAGATGTAGCAACTTTTTAGTAGGCACGAGCTCTGAGTTATAGCAAAAATAAATCTCACGAGAAGAGCCCTCTTTAGTGCATTTTGATAGCACGAGGCGGAGACACTAACAGATGCTTTTTGCAATCGCTCGACTAAGAGAAAAATTACTTATTCTAGCCACGAATCTTTTAAATAAACTGTTTTAAAGATATTATTATTCGTTTCAAATATAAATAATGAGATGCATTTTATTACAATCACCACACGAGAAAAAGTACCCTTACCAGTAACCAACACAAATAAGGAAACGCGTAGTCTCCGAAGTACTCGAGACCTTGAACTGAAGTGAAAATCGCTCGTTTTTTTAATAAGATTCTTCATAATAAGATTTAATTAGGTAATTGTAAAGGAGAATGCCCATTCGCCTAAGAGAAATGGGCCCACAATTTTTTTCTCGAATTAAACGATGATTTTTAGTTCATTTTGTAGAAAAATAAATCTACTTCCTTATTACCAATCAGTTTTAATTTTTTCACCCGAGTAATTGAGTTATTAATTGTTTTCTAATGCAATATTTGAGGTTATCATCATTTTAAATGCTTTAATAATTAATCAAAGATATCTGTTTTTTATGTAATGAAACACTGTCTATTGATTGGTAAATGATGTGTTGATATAATTAAAATGAATTAATAAAAAATAAGATATTATTTTAAAATATTATTTTGTTACCAAATTATTAGGTATCAAGTGGGCCCAAAAATGGGCATTCTCCTTTAACGAAAAAAGCAAATTCTTAAATAATTGCTGTAAATAATTATTAGGTATAATTTCGCCAGACGAGACCAAAATATCAAGTGGGTGTTTGGCGTAGTCAAGTAAACTTCCCTGCGACAGACGGCTGTATTTCGTTAACAATTTCCGAGTGATTTCTTCTTAAAACCTATCATTTAAGTTTCTTAAGTAAACAATTCAATTTTTAATATTAAAAATTATGAATGTTACATTTTCATAAGAATTTTAGAAAGGTTAAAATGGGGCATGGCACAAAAAATAGAGCGGCCGTGGTCTAGCGGTAAGACGCGTGAACTCACGATCGATGAGACCCGTGTTCGAACCTCGCTAAAGACCGGTACCAATGTAACTTTGTTATATGTACTTTGGTCGCTCAGTGCCTATAGGCACTATTAAAGAGTGGTAGGCAGACTACTGATGGTTATTTGTCCAGTCTGTGGTCCTGGGGCAGTACCACCACTTTCGAATGTAATACCCGTGAAGTGACCTTGTCGCGTTTCGGGAATAGTTTGAAAGTAGCCAGGTATAAGAGAGGAGTGTGCACTGTCAATCTAGATGGTACATGCTCGTCTCCTCAAGCCGGCATAGTGGAGGCGACTGCAGCCCGTAGAGATTTCCCTGTGGTAGCAGTTGTTTTCATTCATGGACCGCACTCTAGCTTTACATCAGGCGGAGTGTTGTCACATGTCGAGCTACAATAAAAAAAAAAAAGGTTGGGAAACACTGATCTAGAATGACCTGGCTAATTTGGTTTATAAAACTAATTTATTATTATTATTTAGTGACCGTACTATAAATAGAGAGCAGCCATTTATAAACCGTTTCTTTTTTGCCGCGGCTTATACGCAGTTTTACTAATAACAACAAATTATGGTTATTGTGGTCCACAATCAGTCATTCCTGAACGAGTGAACACTAATGGAAATATTGAACGATTATGTTATAGAATAAGTTTATACATCAATCATTGTAATACAAATAAATATGCCGATTGATTCGTCTCAATTACTATTTACATCGTAGGTATTCAAGTTACTCTCTGTTTTGTATAGTCAACATCAAAAGCGACGAACAATTTCAAATGTTCTGGAAAACTAAACTATATGTACAGGATGAGGTGACGAAAGGGAAATCAGCTCAGCATGTGCTCTGGCAAATGTCAGAGCGCTGATTTTCAGCTGACACCGCAGGAAGTGGCAAAGGGGCAGTGATAGGGAAGAAGTGTAATAAAATAGGTTTGGAAAGTATTTTGTATTTGAACGATAAAATGCATAAATATAAAAGAATATGGAAGAAATAAAATAATATTAATAATAATAATTAATATAACAGTGTTGGCAGCAGCAACTGCGACCGCTATTCTAATTGTAGCAAAAGAAAATGTTTTTTTAATTTTCTTCATTTAATTATATGCGATAAAGTATGTTTTACAATAAACGCAGTACACGTTTAGATAATTTTGCCGCGTCTTTTCGTTTCGATTAGTGTTATAACATTGTGGGCATAAAATTCGTAAAAATACGGGAAATCAAAGCGACCGTGGTAACTCACGATCAATGGGACCCGAGCTCAAATCTCACTTTGGTCACTCAGTGCCTATATTCAATATTAAAGAGTGGTAGGCAGACTTATGATGGTTATTGGCCCAGTCTGCCGCCCTGAGATAGTGCTACTACTTTCGAATGTAACACCCGTGAAGTGACCTATTTTATTTTTGTTTTATCCTGTATTTTTTTTTTATTTGTCGAATATATAAATTGTACAGACAACAGTCGCTTCCGCTACTATACTGTACTCCGGCTTGATGAGACGAATGTGCACCATCCCTATTAACCTGGCTACTTTCAAACTGCTCCCGAAACGCGACAAGGTCACTTCACGGGTGGTCCATTCGAAAGTGGTGGTACTACCATAGCACGGCAGACTGGGCTAATAACCATCACTACTCTTTTAATAAATATAATTAAGTATATTGGTTCTTAACGAAAAACGTTTTGCCCAGTTCGAAATAAAGTGAATCACTGTGTTATATTTCCATTTGGGAAAAACGTGTTTTATAATAGCATATTGGATTGCGTTTCTGCGTTCTATCAATATTCATGACAAGAAAAGTACCTACATATTCACCCAGATTTTCATTTATTTACATTTGTGTCCTGCAATACTAATGTCAGTCTGCCGTCCTGGGGTAGTAACACCATTTTCGCATGTAACATCCATGAAATGACCTTATCGCGTTTCGGGAACAGTTTGGAAGTAGCCAGGCAATAAGAGGAGTGTGCACTGTCAATCTGGATGGTGTCTGCTTAAGCCGGCATAACCTGTAGAAAGGAGAATGCCCGTTTTTGGGCCCACTTTGGTAGAACAGTTTGGTAACAAAACAATTTTTTAAATAATAATTTGTTTCTTTTATTAATTTATTTTAATTATATCAACATATCATTTACCAATCAATATACAATGATTAATTAGATAAAAAACATATATTATCAATTATTAAAGCATTTAATATAATAATAATCTCAAATATTGCATCAGAAACCATCTAATTACTCAATAACCCGGGTGAAAAACTTAAAACCAATAATAAGGAATGTAGATTTATTTTTCAACAAATTTACCAAAAAATCATCGACATAGGTACTCGAGAAAAAATTTTGGGCCCATTTTTTTTAGGCGAATGGGCATTCTCCTTTCTCTGTGGTAGAAGTTGTTTTTGTTCATGGACCTTATTCTAGATTTACATCACGCGGAGTGTTGTGATTAGGGAATGCAATCCCGACTCGAGATCGCAAATTCGAGATCCCGCGGGATTAGAAATATCAATCCCGCGGGATCCCGGAATTTTCGGGATCTCGTCTAGTTTTAAGAAAATGTAAAGTTCGGATGACTGAAAACGATGAAAACTCAAACAAATAAACCAATAATAATTTTTTTCTGCAATAAGCCTTATTAGACAATGCTTTTATCTCGTTCACGCTAAAACAACTTATACTGTTGGTATCTCTCTCACTCATTCGTAAGCGTTCATTGCATTATTTACATTTCCTTTCGGTTGATCAACGTCTTCGGTGCTCGGCATGTGACAACACTCCGCCTGATGTAAAGCTAGAGTGCGGTCCATGAATGGAAACAACTGCTACTACAGAGAAAGCGGGCAGCAGTCGCATCCACACACCGGCTTGAGGAGACGAGCATGTACCATCTAGATTGACAGTGCACACTCCTCTCGTTATACCTGGCTACTTTGAAACTATTCCCGAAACGCGACAAGGTCACTTCACGGGTGTTACATTTGAAAGTGGTGGTACCGTATCCCAGGACGGCAGACTGGGCTAATAACCATCATCAGTCTCCCTACCACTCTTTAATAGTGCCCATAGGCACTGAGCGACCAAAGTACACATAACTCCTTTCAAAACGGAACGTTTTTCTTTACAAACAGTTGATGGATTTAACTGGTTTCGCTCAAAACGAAAAACGATTAACTCGTTGACAGTAGAAAAACGGTTGATAAAAACAGTTCGTTGAATCAACGCCCATCCCTAGCGCACCGTTTGCGCCCCGAGTAGATGTGTGTAGCGTTGCTGACCACTGCAGCACTACCGCCCAATCCCGTCAATCTCGAACGGGATCTCGTCATATTATGCTTCGGGATTGATCCCGAAAAATTACACGAGATCTCGCGAGATCGGGATCCCGCGAGATCGGGATTGCATTCCCTAGTTGTGATATACCGAACTACAATAAAAAAAGACGAGAAAAACTCAGGACAGGTTATAGGACACTCAAGAACATTCCAGGACAAACCAACGCGCTAGCTAATATAAATAAAATTATTTCTTATTAAATATAAGTAGCACGTTTGAGTAAGCATTGGAGATAGTTCCTGTATTTTACTCCAAAATTCTGCATTAAACACGAATTTATAAGGGTCATAATTGTCTGTTACAATTTCCCATTTATCCTCGGCAATTCGACTTACCTCAATGGAAATAGCTTTGTGTTTACAATCGACTTTAATCTAGTTTATTTTACTACCACTTTATACGACCCTTTGCTTTTTCGCTCTCCTAACATTGGATTAGATGTATGCTGTACGTACCATGTACCTATTATATAAATTATATAATAATACGTTCAGATGCTGGGAAGTAAACTAGGAAAAACTGTGATCGTCACTATCACTGTTAGACTTCTGCCTCCATTATTTGTCTCTCTCCGTCGTTACCTCTTCTCGCCACTACGTACTATTACGTTACGTTTTCCTGTAAATTTTCAGCATATTTATTATTGTCATTGCATAAATTTTTAAATCAAAAAACATATAGAAGAAATCCCCGAAGGGCTCAAATCTGCGACTTCGGCATAAATTCGCGGATCGTGTCCCGCTCGGGGATTGTTTTCACTGTTTTTAAGATTAAAAAAGAAGATTTTTTCCGAGTATTCCTACCTTATAATACTGGTAACTTCCCTTTTTATTGTCCGTTGCTCTTACCTAATAAAAAAAACCTGAAAACTGGAGTTCTGGGGGGCGTTTGGGGATCGTATTGAATTCTTCTCCTAAATTTGTTTCCACGAGTGTTAATGTGTAATAATGGTACCCGTAAACATGCGTGAGTGTGGACGATTGATTTAAAAGAACGTGTGTATTTATTTTCCCATCCAAACACCGCTGAAAAATTGAGTAAACAGTCCATTACTGTTTTAAAAAAATTTAATAAGAAAACTGAAAATATTATTGAAGTCTAGGCTGCACGGTCGATGATCCATTTGCCTTTATTCCCAACAAACAAATATAAACGAAAACTTTAGTGAAAAAATATTGATAACATTTTTATTGTTTTGATAAAATATGAATAAAAAATGGTAGGTCGGTCGATTTGTTAATGGAAAAAGAAAATTCATAGAAGAAGCGACCCATATGATGGTATGGCCATTTTTCACACAACATAAAATTTATGAGGCGAAAAACTTTCTTATCAAGCGCCCAGAAAATTATTCGAGCGTACTTTATTCATTTAGGCAACAAAAATGCTAAGATTTTCAGTAATTTTTAATAATCACTGTTTTTTTTATCTTTTAAATGTATTGTTTTGGTTTTTGTAATAATAATTAGGTACATATATATTTTTTATGACGCTCTCAATCTTGGCGCGGCCATGTGGGGACTCTCTAACTCCATGATATATCTGATACATACAAACAATGCTCTAAATCCAAACTATACGATGCTCTGTCTTATAGAAGAGTGGTAGACAGATTGATGATGGTTATTAGCCCAGTCTGCCGTCCTGGGGTCATAACTTATACCACCACTTTCAAGGATAAAGAGAAGAACACCTGTGAAATAACCATGTCGCATTTCGGGATCAGTTTGAAAGTTGCCAGGTAATTTAATTGGGCAAATTCATCTCCTCAAACCGGCATAGCGGATGCGACTGCTGTCTTATCTGCACTCATTTTAACATCACACGGAGTGATCATATGCCGAGCTAATAAAAAAACTATAAATAGAACAAGGACAAGAACAGTTATAACATGTAAATAACGCCGTGTGAAGACGTGACCGTTTTGCCGCCATTTCCGTTAACTATTCTAAAGTATTGCCTACACACGCGCGTTTATTGACGGCGTAAAAACGTATGTGTATTGCCAGCCTAACACGTTACATGTTAATATAAATGTGTGGGTCGTGAGTACCTCACTATGTTAACATATTTGTTTTATGTGTAACAAGATTGTGGTAAATAGCAAATAGCATAGATAATTTGTTTCCTCTGCTTGACCTTGAAAAATGTAGATTAACGTAAAATCTTAGTGCAAACGTTTTTATGTTTACTTATTTTGTTATTATTATCAGAACATTGTGTAGACGAAGACGAAATGACGCAATTTTTATGTCATCAATGTTACTCATGTACCCGACCTCCACATAAATCATGTAAAGCAATAAAAACATAGTTATGGTTCTAAATTAAGCAACAAGAATCCTAATATTTGAAAAGGAAAATTATGATTTATTTTGGTTATATTTCCATGCAATTTCCATTTCCATAAAAAGAAGAATGCCCATTTTTGGGCCCACTTGGCCCTGTTTGGTAACAAAACAACCGTGATAAAATTTCCACTAGTACTATATTACTCGTACATTATTAAGCTACGAGTAACAGTAAATCATGACATCATATTTTTAAAAAAACCTATATTAATTTGTATATTAAGTCTACCCTCCACGCATGGGCGGACTAAGGCCTAGGCAACCTAGGCACGTGCCTAGGGCCCGTAATTTTAATTATGTTTATTTAATTTTTGTACAGGCATTTTTTCCTTATTTTTTATCGATTGCGATAATTAAATAGAACTACATACTATATGCTTTAAAACCAAACGCAAAGTATGTATCATGACTGACAAATAGGCCCGGAATTACAATGTTGCCTAGGGCCCGCTTTAGCCTTAGTCTGCTACTGCCTCCACGGAGAAGTTTCCACGCAGATTTTAAACGCTTGCGAGGTGTGAATTATTATTCGCAGTAGGTACGGTATATACGAGAGCAAAAAACAAATGAATAGCCTCCATGGAAAGTGAAAATAAAGATCATTATCCATTGGAACGAATAGTACCACTTATTTAATAATAACAGTTTGTTACAGTTACCAGTTTAACCTAAAGATTTTGAGGATAGCACTCCTCCCTTATGCACAAAAAAAAACAAATCAAATTCTTTATTCACTAGTTAGTTGTACAAAATAATATTATATTATACAATAATTTAAAAGATTAATAAAATAAAACATGGACGTTAAAACCACTTTATAACGATAATATAATTTTAGCTGCCCCATCGACTTCCCAAACGGCCAGCCATTTCATTTTTATAAATACATTTAATATTATTAGAGATTTATTTCTATAGGTACCTACCTATTGTTTCAATCTATCTTATTACGTAAAAATACATAAGTTGAAAATAATTATTGACCCAAACCTAATTAAACAAGATTCATCCAACAGATTTAAAAAAAAACCTTTTAACAATGCTTTAACATCGTTAAATACATTAGTTAATTATAACAATGCAGTTTTGTATACACTAACGAATAAACACTTCAAAAACGAGGCCATTTTAAACAACATCTCTCTATCTCGCTCATGATGTGCGTGGCTAGCTGCTGTGGCAATTTTGAATCATAGTACCTACAATGGTTTACAAAGCACTTGATAAAATAGGATACTAATGTGGACACAGCTTTTATACGGTAATGTTTGGTTAAAGATTAACTATGACATAACGCGTTTACATTTCAATAAAATAAAATTAACTATATCGAAATTTATTAAATTCAAACTCGTATCATAGAGTAATATGTACAATACGACGCAGAGGTCACTCTCAGGTCTTTGTATTTTCGAGATGAAAGAAAAGCGCCATCTGTCTCACATACCATAATTACATATAGCCATTGTATATAAAATTCGGTTTATAAATATGAATTAGGTATTTTACTAAAAATAAAATAATTTATTTTCGTTATTTTGTAAATTAACTACTTATTCATTGACATATTAGTCAAGTTACACAGCGAGTATTTTTTTTACACATGATTAAATTAAAATTGGTACAAACAAAGACATTAAAATAAAAAGGGCATAGGTGCCTTAAAATTTAAAAAAATGTTAACTATATATCTTTTCTAATAATTATGTAATAATTATTATCATTATTATGATTTAATTTCTGGTTTTATTATATGCTTAATTAGAAGCAGATATATTTTTAAAATTTAGTTAGATATCTGCAACAGAGATGGCGCTATTAATAGCAAAATTTGTTTTTGTCATAGGCGTCCACCCCAAACTCGTATATTCTTCGATTCAAAAATTGCCTTAATTAGGTATCTTCTTATTGTAGGTATTGAGGTAATGGTATTTCATTATTCAATATTTTCGTTATTTAATATTTTAGATACTGATTAGTGTTAATTTTCACCAGCTAATTCTTATGCTTTGTTTAGATAGTGTATGTTTATTAGCACAGTTAACGTGCGGCCAGCAGCGAGTACGGATGCGAGTTGCGGTACGCGTGGGGATCGCAGCCTTGTGCGTAGTTTTAGCCGCCAGGTACTGCGCAATCGTATATCGCTACACTCGCACAGCTATTCACAAAACAAAACTCATTCTGACCTGGGTACCTTTCTTCGGTGACCCGTTCTACAATTTCGGCGAAGGACGCCATGCCTTCGAACGTGCCGGGTGCATTTATACTGCTTGCGAGCTCACCTCGGATCGTTCCAGAGTCCCTCTCGAGCTGTTCGACGCCATACTTTTCCACGGCTACGAATACTATGAGGCGGCATTCGGTGTCCCGTATCGCCGCTCGGAGTCACAACTATACGTGTTTATGTCGCTCGAGTCGTCAGCTCGTACGCCTATACCAGAAGAGAGAGAAAATTTTTACAACTTTACTATGACTTATCGATTGGATTCGGATGTCCCGTGGGTTTACTTTGAAGTGCGCGATATAGATGGGCGACATGTGGCACCGGCGATCGAACCGCAATGGTCCAGCAAGGGAAAGATAGACTTGAATGCATGGAATTTAACAGTGAAGCTGATCGCGAGCAAAAGAAAACCCCTCACATGGTTCGTGTCTAATTGTAAAACGAATAGTGGAAGAGAAGAATACGCGAAGAAGTTATCACGTCGGATTCCTTTGGACGTGTACGGCGCGTGCGGTCCATTCAAATGTGCTACGAATCAACATAACGCCTGTGCCCAGATGGTCGGTGAACAATATTATTTTTATTTAGCTTTAGAGAATTCCCTGTGTTATGATTATGTTACGGAGAAGGCTGCATGGGCGATGGCTGCGGGTACAGTGCCAGTGATACGATCAGGAGCGAATTTGAGTCGTTTCTTTCCACCTGGTTCTTATTTGGAAGCCGATGAGGACCCGGACGTGTTGGCAGATAGACTGATGAAAATATTACAATCGCCTAAGGAATATGAGAAGCTGTTAAAATGGCGGTCGCAACACCGAGTAGTTTTACGTAGTAATAAGATTTATGAGCCTGGTGAACATCCATTTTGTTCTTTATGTGCACATCTTCATGGAGCGAAACCTGTTATACCATCACGGACAGAGAGTGTACGAAGTTGGTGGATGAATAGAGAACATGATCCAAAGTGTTAACTAACGTGGAGCAGGTGATTTAAACAATAAACGAATGAAGTTCGCCGCACATGATAACGGCAATAAGTATAAGCGTAGGTAATATACTTACATAGGTGTTTGCATTGAGATATATATCTCAATGGGTGTTAGCGTATTTTGTAAGTTGATAACCTGATAAGCAAGTACCTAAATAAAATTTTTTTTTACTATTTTATTTTTGTTTCCATTACAACGTTTATTTTTTGACGAGTTTTGATGGTATTAATAAAATAAAAATTAAAAACGCCTGAACAATAATATTACGTACAAATTATTGAAATTAGGTACCGTTTAATTAAAGGCATAATTTAAAAAATCGAAATGCTCACTTTAGTTTCTTTAAAAAAAGCAAATAAAACTAATTGAAGTCGAATCAATTTGTTTCAGCGTCATCCATTCTGACAAAGATAAATTGCGATTGTCGTTAACGCGATGTCGCCTGCCAATTAAAGTCTAATATTTCCGACATACGTAGGTATATGTACTTTATAGCTTTGATTACAATTTTTACTACATTAAATACAAAATATTAGAGCTGCAACGGATAGTAGTTTAGCCGGATATCGGTTATTCGGTCAACATTGTGGCCGGATATCCGGCGGTACTTTGCCGTTTGGTGCAGCACACGAAGCACGCTTGCGTAGTAGGCGGCGTGCGAATAATCGGGTGGACTCCGTCCAATTCGGGTCTTTTAACAATACCCAAAGTTAACAAATTTGCCAAAATCTATCAATACTCCGCCTGATGTAAAGCTAGAGTGCGGTCCATGAATGGAAACAACTGCTCTTACAAAATCTCTACGGGCAGCAGTCGCCTCCGCTATGCCGGCCTAAAGAGAATGCCGAGTTATAAAAATAGTATGCACCATCTAGATTGACAATGCACACTCCTCTCGCTATACCTGCTCCCGTAACGCGTCGATGTCACTTCGCGGGTGTTATATTCGAAAGTGGTGGTACCTACCCCAGGACGGCAAACGGGGCTAATAACCATCATCCGTCTACCTACCACTTTTTAATAGTGCCTATAGGCACTGAGCGATATACAGGGTAATTTTTTTAAGTGGGACAGTATGGGGAAATCCTAAACCACAGGAGATACAGGAAAACTGTCTTAGGAACCATTTACTATTTTTTTATGAAAACGATTTTGGCATGGTATTTTTTCTGGTCAAGTTTGAGTTGTCCATAGAAATGATTCATTTTGATGAATTTTTTTTTGATGTGGTTCGACTCAGTTTCATGTAAGGACACCGGATAGTTTCCGGATATCCGTTGCATCACTACAAAATATATTCCCAATAAAAAGTCGCAATATTTTATCTACAACAAGCTAGGGCGGCGACTATAAGAGATGTGAAACGGAATTTCAGTAAAGGAGAATGGACGTTCTCCCTTTAGGCGAATGGGTATTCTCTAGAGATTAAACAGATATCCGGTATCTGGCGGCCTAAATACTTTCCAGCCGAATACCGGATTAAAATATATATATTAAAGTAATGAATTGCTTCGTTTAGTATCACTTACGAAATGCAATCAATTAAGAGAAACGAGATAATTCTACAACTTTGAAAATGAATTTCTACTCATACTGCACTAAAAACAAATTGTAGTGAATTAATACTAATTTGTCTGCATTAAGAGGTAGCAAGTCGGTTTCGCTTGTTTTTGTAAATAAGGTCATCTTCAGAAAAAAGTCTTTTGCTGTTCGCGCGCCGTCTACGTAAGCGTGCTTCTTGTGATGCACACTGCAACGTTCTGCCGGATATTCGGCGGCCGAATATCCGGTATCCGGCTAAACTGCTATCCGTTTCATCTCTAGTATCTCTATTTGATTGACTCGAAAAAAAAATAAGCTACGAAAGTCGATGTTGTGACATTATCGTTATAAATTAATGAAATATTTTCAAATACCGTTCAAGAATCGTCTAATACCTACTTCCAACTAAAGTAGGCCCCTAGGTACACGAGTCGTCTCGTATCGTAAGTCGTAACCTAAACTAATTTGTATAATTGATGTCAAGGCAACAATTGAAAACCCAACAATGAAAAACTTCTCATTGAACTGTGTATAGGTACTGTACATACCTACCTACCTATATTATTTTTGTAAGCCTAGTTTAACATCGTCATTGTATCTAAAATGGTTTTCACTAAGTATTGTGAGATGCGACAAGTATACAACTATATTGGAATCAACAATATCCACAATATACATATTTATTTTCTGATAAGATAAAACGTGTGATACGATCATCAATCGACTAAATAGATATTGGCTATACCCTTAAATTAATAAAAATCGTCTTTGAAAAAACTTGTTAATCTTTTACATTTTTTTTATAAAAGATCAAAGGCTCTATTAAAAGACTGGTAGGCAAACTGATGATGGTTAGTCCAGTCTGCCGTCCTGGAGAAGTACCTACCACCACTTTTGAATGTAACACTTGTGAAGTGACCTTGTCGCGTTTCGGGAGCAGTTTGAAAGTAGCCAGGTATAGCGAGAGCAGTGTGAACTGTCACTCTAGATGGTGCATTCTCGTCTCCTTAGGCCGGCATAGCGGAGGCGACTGCTGCCCGTAAAGATTTCTCTATAGTAGCAGTTGTTTCCACTCATGACTGGACTGTAGCTTTACATCAGGCGGAGTGTTGTCATATGTCTAGCTACAATAAAAAAAAGATCGTTGTGGTCATTCATTCAGTTATTACGATTGCTACATGTTTGGATCTTTGCTTAAACTAAGTATATCACGGCTCTTTCGTCTTAATTTAAACTATAATTTAAATAACCTTGTTCACTATGGGGCGAGTAGGGCCTCGCATAAACAATATTACTTTTGTAACATTTCAGCACAACTTGTAATTATATCTGTGTATTTTAAATTCTAGTTTATTTTTTGGAGACTGACTCTGATGCCGGATTACTATAAAATATAATGTAACTGCAATCTGAAAAGTTACATTATATTTACATACCTAAATAAAGATCATGCACTGAAGTAATTTACAGACCATAATATAACAGTAGTCAGTTCGGTCATATAATAATAATCTTTATGTTGACGCAATTTTGTATAAATTGATTATGTACGTCTTTTACCGCCTTTATAGACCATAGACAATAAGCCCATTTGACAGATTTTATGTTTCACTCGCACCCACTAAAAACGCCATATTGGCCCACGCTTTTCTCGCTCGCACAATGTTAAACACATAGATACATTGATGTGTTTGTGCAAGATAAGTCATTAATGTCAAGTCACACCGAAATATTATTATTATTATTAATTGTCTCTGCATACGTGTTTGAAGATTTTCAGTCAGTTGCCGCTGTTCAATGTGATTTTGTTAAAAATAATATTATGTGAATTTACGTGTATTTTACTAGTTTTGAAATACTTGAAAATGACGGACTCAAATAGACCAGCTCTTCGGATTGATTGGTTCGATGGAAGTGTCGTAGAGGGTCCGATGCCGGTTTCTTCGTCGCAGGATGTTATTTTGAACGATATTCCAGATTCTTGGGATGAAATACTAGTAGCAGATGTTCAACCACCTAAAAAGCTTATGGGATTTAAGAATTTACTGTATTTATCTCAGCAAGAGCCCTCAAGTATTATATTAGAACTCTCTCGGCCGACGTCTTTTTGGGTACTTTTAGATTCTGATTTGAAGGATGATTACTACGTATTACTTATAAAAATATTCGGAAAACTATTCCTGTCTCTAAAAACTGAGGAAAATTCATTTGTATTGAGGCAAATGTTAAAGGAAAAATTCTTACCTTCACAGTTTATTCATAAATTGAATAATTATTTATGTAGTGCAGTAAATGTTAAAGGGCCAGAGAAAGATAATAATAAGTTGTTTTGGATTGATACAGGAAGTGTGTATGGTAATATCCTGGATATTTGTTGTGGGATGTGTTTTGATAAAGAATCCTGTGAAAAAGCTTTAGATTTGATCGAGGCTTGTAATTTGAGTATAAACGATGCTATAAGTGATCATGGTGAAGATATTAAATATTTACTTGATGAACTTAATGAGGCTCGGCACACAATCAATGAGGCACTTGATAATGTGAGTTTCTTTTAAATTTATTTGTAGTACGTTTGTATATTTCTAAATTTCTACTTTTTGGTCTAGTTTCTGCACTCTGTTCCACTATTGGGATCCTTATTATGCCCGTCCTTACTCATGCTATGGCCATTGGGTCAGTGATGACTTAACTACAATTACCTATATTACGTATAATTCTATGAATGTGTTGATTTAAAATTATCTTAGTACATACTTAGGAGTGGTAAGCAGACTGATGATGGTTATTAACCCACTCTGCCATCCTGGTTTCTGTTCATGGACTGCAGTCTAGCTTGACATCAGACAGTGTTGTTATGTGTCGAGCTACAATTAAAATTAAAAAGCAAAAAAAACTTCATAAAAATATGAAGAATTTTTCACTTTAATTAAGAAATTAAAAACTACATTTTCAGCCGTTGTTATTGACTGAACAAAGTTTCAATTTCTTCGATACAAACCCGATACTGGAACATCTCAATATATTTCCGACAAGAGAAGATATCTTCAGAAATAGTCCTAAAATTCAGCCTAATATAATAAATGGTGCTTATTCCTCTGTAGACCATTATTTGGAGGTGCAGTTTCAATTGTTACGGGAAGATTACATCGGACATTTGCGGGAAGGAATTTGTAAGTTTTTGATAGTTTGTCATCTTTTGACAAATGACCTACAATTCTGCCAGTGTTGAGTGTATGTGTGTGAGAAAAGGAGCATATGTACTTCACACAGACTATGGGTTGATACATTGTAATTCCAGGCCTGTTTTTCAGTCATGATACATGCTTGGCCTTTTTTAAAAACCAAATTTTCGGGCCACAAAAATTACGGGCCCTAAGCACGTGCCTATGTTGCCAACGCCTTAGTCCGCCCATGTATACTGATGACATTAAAACAAATCAAAGGAGAATGCCCATTTTGGGGCCCACTTAATACCTGAGTTTGGTAACAAAACAATATTCTCAAATAATATCCTATTTATTCGATAATTTATTTCAATTATATTAACACATCGTTCACCAATTAATAGACAATGTTTAATTACATAAAAAACAGATATTATCCACTAAATTTATTTATATATTTAATATAATAATAACCTTGAATATTGCGCCAGAAAGGGTCTAATTACTCAATAACCTGGGCGAAAAATTAAAACTGATTTTTAATAAGGAAGTAGATTTATTTTTCTACAAAATTAACTAAAAATCATCTACAAACTCGAGAAAAAAATTGTGGACCCATTTCTCTTAGGCAAATGGGTATTCTCATTTCTTTATTTATAAAAGTATGTTACAATTAGTTACCGAGCCCCTGTACTAGGTGGGTAAATTTGAAATAAAAAGTCGTTTATTTACAGTAAAATATTTGATGAACCCACAGAGGAGGAATTATGATAATATAAGGTAAGAAAGAAGTTCTTACGTATTAAAATTGCTTAATTGTATGTACACGATAATTTGAATGATGTACTTATGGAAGCCTATAGGGTAGCTTCGGAGGCTCGCGTGCCTATCGACAGTCCTCTGAATTCACTGTGTAGATCGCAGCCCACAAAAGTAAACTTTATGGTCCATTTGCACCAAATTGCACGACTGTGTATATTCATATCGTTATCGATAAAAGAGTGGCTGATGTAATTAGGAGTACATTCCCGAAAAATTAATACAACATGGCTTCTTTTAACACGCTTGACGTTGAAGACATTGGTTATAACCATTTTAACAATTACTTTAACGTAAAAGGAAGTAAGCACTTGGACCTAATCCAATAAAAAGTGGACAGATTTAAAGACTTGATTTGACTGCATTGGTGTTGTACTAGTTTTGAGTTATTGTTTAATTGCAGAGTTCATCAAAAAGTGCGCTTTATAAAAGCACACGTGTATCTAGAACAAATAGGATTCCTAATAAATATTGAAGGATTAAAACATAGAAATAAACAATTCATGAATGGATCATTATTGCTTTTTACATGTGATCAATTTGACACTATTATATGTGCTACAGTTTTGAACTCGGACGAGGCATTATTGGAGCGTGGCAATGTGTGTATTTTTTCATATTAAATGTTGTAATTTACCTAAAGGGAAATCACTACATTGGCTTAGAAGTAGTCAAAATTATTTTTAAACACTACTTTGTAACTAATTTCTGCTAATCAATGTTAGTGAGGGTAGGTACACAGTCACGTTGCGCATGCGCTATCGAGCATGCCGCGCTGGCGCCCATGCGACAATATGTATGCGCGCTTGCCCCAGGGAGTCCGACATACCCCTGGCACTATCCCAGTAGTGCCAGGAAGTCCGTAATGGATTTCCTCACGATAAAAAAAAAAAGTACACAGTCGCAACAGCTGTTAATGTTAGACCCTTCACCAACATGCAAAAACTTCTCGACGCGTTTCGAACTCCACGTGGCATCCTCAGGAGACGTGTGGTCGCTTCCACTTGGCTCTGACGACTAGAGTTGGAGTTTTGCTTTTTTTATTTAACTAGCTGATCTGGCTAACTTCGTACCGTATCAGAATCAATAAATAAAAAAGCATTTCTGAACGACTTTTAAATTTAATTGATTTCTAAACGACGG
This sequence comes from Tinea pellionella, assembly GCA_948150575.1. Taxonomy (NCBI): domain Eukaryota; kingdom Metazoa; phylum Arthropoda; class Insecta; order Lepidoptera; family Tineidae; genus Tinea; species Tinea pellionella. The sequence goes on from OX411258.1 coordinate 1,524,940, forward strand.
GATGAACATCAAATGTTTTACATTCAAAACCAAAGGAACGGTTTCTAAGGGAAAGCGAAATCGTTGTTTTTACTATATTCCAAGCATTTTTTTCATATTTACTTTATTTATTTATTATTACTATATAATTTAAACCTTCCCTGGACTTCCACAAATAATTCAAAACCAAAATTAACCAAAAGCAAAATTTATTATAAATAAATAAATAAAGTAATAATTGAAACCACAGATCAGAACTAGATTATTACCCTACACGTATGTACACATCATGATTCATGCAGTATTACAAATTATAATATATAATAGTAAGTTATATCATCAGCAATATGAATTACAAATGTAAAAATACGTTGATATGGTGTTGAAAATTTAGGATGTGTGATGTAGAACTTTGCAGCGCCATCTAGCGGTGACTCATTACATTTCTATACACTGAAACAACTATTTTGTGTTTTCAGATACTCGTTACATTACATACACCAGTTTGTAATAAAATTTGGACAGAAGCATATGTTATGATCGAGAGTAATATCTTCTTTGAACCTTATCATTGGGTGATGAAAGTTCTACAATATTATGGTGGCAAAGATATACCCATGAGCAAGTATATTGTGCATGTTAAGGTATTTAATTATTATACTATAATAATAATATTAATAATAACTTTATTGATGTAAATTTTACCTATGTACAATAGTGCTCTGCCATCGGAACTAGTCTGGGGACTGTATCTCTGATGAATCAGAAGTGGTATAGGATTTTATTTTAAATGCCTGTACTAAGCCAGTGCTTGTATTACAGGCACTAAGTGACCAAAGTGAATATAACATAATTACATTGGTACTGGTCAGAATTTAGTGAGGCTTGAACACGGGTCTCGTTGATCGTGAGATCTGCTCTTTACCACTAGACCACGGCCGCCACATAAGCTGTGAGATGCACACACACAAATTGACTCAATAGCTTACATGGCCTGTCTTGACACAGAGTCGCCCTCAACCTTATGAGTTACGCTGTTGAAGTCAGAGCTTCCTCCAGGCACCAGTCCTTCCCCCCTCCCCTTGCGTTACCGTGGCTCCTGATGACCACGCCACTTTTGTAATAGTTCAACCACATTGCTACCACAGAGATATCTCTACAGGTTGGCGTGGCTTCCGCTATGATGAGACGGTAAGACGCGTGAACTCACGATCGTTGAGACCCGTGTTCGAACCTCGCTAAATTCTGACCGGTACCAATGTAACTTTGTTATATGTACTTTGGTCGCTCAATGCCTATAGGCACTATTAAAGCCTGCCTATTACTGCCGTCCTGGGGCAGTACCACCACTTTCGAATGGAACACCTGTGAAGTGACCTTGTCGCGTTTCGGGAATAGTTTGAAAGTAGCCAGATAGAATGAGAGGAGTGTTCGACAGTTCCAAACAAGCCGGCATAGTGGACGTGACTGTGTTGTTCATGGACCACATTCTGGCTTTACATCAGGCGGAGTGTTGTCACATGCTGAGCTACAATAAAAAAATATGAGTGTGTGTCATCCACTGACATAGCACATAGAGGTGATTTACTTCCCAGCTTACTGAAATTTCATGGTGTTACACTTAAAAAGTGATGGTACTATTCCAAGATGGCGGATTGTGCTAAATACCATTATCAGTCAGCCTACCACTTACAATATGAAATTGGTAGTAATCACTTACATCGGTATTAATAATTTTTCAGCCAAGTACAAAACCACCGGGCTATCTAAAACCTGATACAGTCTACAGAATTCATACAAAGAACGAAGAAATCTTAATACCAGTGCTGGACATAGAAAATTATCCAGAAACGTGCCTAGATTTCAATCAACCGCAATTGGAAGCATTCAAATTGGCTTTAACAAGGGAATTTGTTCTAATACAAGGGCCACCAGGGACTGGGAAGACATTCATGGGTAACGCAATAGCCAAGACGTTACTAGAGAATGTATCTTTGCAAGGCAATCCAATTCTTGTAATATGCTACACGAATCATGCGTTAGATCAGTTTTTAGAAGGCATAGCGGAATTTACACAGAATATCGTGCGTTTGGGCGGCCAAAGCAAGAATCCTAAAATGGCGCAGTTCAATCTTGCTAAATTTAGAAAGGGCTTTGGAAGAAGACGAAATGTCGATCCGTCTGTTTTGAATAATCTTATTGAAAAAGTCCGTTATGCTCAGGAGAGTTTAGAGAAATGCGATAAGGAACTACTTGATTATAAAACGATAAAGGATTTTCTCAAAATCGGCTCTAAAAAATATAATCTTAATAATAACGAAAGTGAAGATCCAATCCTTACTTGGTTATTTGATATAGATCGCGTCGTAGACAATAAATGCGCGAACGCATGCGAAAACAAGACCGAAGATCTCTCATTTGAAATTAAGGTTAATACTTGTTTCTCAATGAAATCTTATGGGCAAACGCAGTCTTTGGAGAATATTATGAAACAAGCTAAACTCATAACGGATGATGAAAACGAAATTAAAAAGATTGTTGATAAATTTCATTGCGAAGCTGAGAAAATCAACTTGAGATTGAAAGTTTATAAGGTATAGTAATAATATAATTGTAGATGTGAGGGAAGCGAGGGAGTTGTGTCAGGATTGTGGCAAGTTTTCTGTTCTTTAGCTTTACATCAGGCGGAGTATTGTCATATGCCGAGCTACAATGAAAACAGTGGTGTTCCGTTGTCTCTGCCTATCCCTGTGGCCTGACAATTAATATGATGATGATATTTAATTTTATTTTTAATTAATGTTCCCGCCGCGGGGCGTCTCATAGACTATAAATTAATTATATTATGTGACATGCAATAAATAAATAAATAAATATTAGTCTATGACTATGTATTAACATAAACTCATACAGACATACTATTTCTTTTTTTTTTTTAATATTATACTAAAATTTATTGTAAAAAATGTTTCGTTCAATTGAGAATCGAACCCGGGAGCACTGAGTAATAGTGTATTACACGCGTAAGAACTGCTGCGCCACAAATATAGAAATCGTAACTTTAAAATACATCTTCATCAATGTACCTACCTCTACTTTGTCTTTGTGTTACAGGATCAATTTGCCAAATTACAAAATAGTGAAATTCTAAATAAAGAACTAAGGCAAGTGCCAGATTTATACAAATTAAATTTAGACGATCGATGGATTTTGTATTATAAAATTGTCAAACAAATCAAGGAGATATTATTGGAGAGAATTTATACTTATCATGTATGTATTTATATTTTAGTTTGGGGATTGTGTAACAAAAAATTGCCAAACCATTATAGACTTTACTTACGTTGAAATAATATCGAAAATCGATGCACGCGATGACTAGTTGTCATCTTAATTGATTTCTGACATTATTTCAATGCATGCAAAGTTGATACTTTGAGAGGGATAAATATGTTCCCCAAAATATGTTCAGTAATATTCAGTGGTAGAGCTTTATCTATAAGTGAAAACAACTGAGCAGTCTTGGTTTATCGATGAGACCCGTGTTCAAACCTGGTTGTAGGTACTAATGTTACTATATTATATGTACTTTGGTCGCTCAGTGTCTGCGATACAAGCAGACTTTAATTAAATTTAAAAGAATAAAAAATATATCTGCTAGCAACAGTCACCTCCGTTATACCGCCAGCTACAAGAGACGAATCTTTAATAACCAATGTTAATATTTATTTTTTATTTATTCAGAGAAATATGAATAACAAAATAATTTCAGAAAGACTATCAAAAACATCTGCATTACAAGGAGGATTTGGCAGCTAAATCTGATGCCTGTATTATGAAAAATGCATCAATAGTCGGTGTCACTACTTCAGGAGCTGCAAGACGACACACACTTCTACAAGAGCTCAAATCACAAATAGGTAATGTTTATTTTTATAATAATCTTCATTATTCTTCAGCATGGTACATGCTCGTCTCCTTAAGCCGGCATAGTGGAGGCGACTGCTGCCCATACAGGTTTCTCTGCAGTAGCAGTTGTTTCCATTCATGGACCGCACTCTAGCTTTACATCAGGCGGAGTATTGTCACATGCCGAGCTGCAATAAAAATAAAAAATCTCAATGGACAGCAGTTGCCTCCACTATGCCGGCCTGAGGAGACGAGGAGACTCTTCAGAATACGAATTTTAGACGAGTGACCTCACTCTGCCTAATGTTAAGTTAGGAGGGAAGACAACTGTTACCACGAACGCTTCCAATATGCCGGCTTGATGAAATGAGACGCCTCAAAACTACTCAAAAGCTCAGGGCTCATCATAAACTGATAATCAGTCTTTCCTTAATATTTTCAGTGATTCTAGAAGAGGCTGGTGAAGTATACGAATCTCATATCATTGCGTCATTGACGAGACATTGCAAACATCTTATCTTAATTGGTAAGTTAATTATTGTACACTATAGATAGCTTTCAGTGTTTGATTTCTATGAAAAAGATGATTAATAACAGTAACTGATGACGTCTGTGGCGCAGTGGGTTATGCCAGAGGTTCCGGGTTCGATTTCCGGCACAAATATATACACAGGGTGTAAAATAAAAGGGTGTATATAGTAATCCCGTGAACTACCTTGTGTATAGCATACAAATGCGGTATAAGTATTTCTTTTTGAGATTTTTTTGCATAAAGATATACAGGGTGAATTTTTCAAGTGGGCTTTCATGGCCAAATCCTAAACTATAAGAGATATCCAAAAATGCTGAAAGGAGTCTCGATGCCGATTTTGATGAAAACTAAAACTGCATTATTAGATTTTTGATAAATCCATTTTCCCGGTCAGGAATCGAACCTGTTGATTTTGAAAAAAAATAAACACTCTGTATTATTGCACCATCCGATAGTGTTCCTGATAAGGATCAAATTCTGGGAAGTAATGATATACGGCAAACCAAAGAAAAGTGTTGATTTTTAACAAATTATCTCTTATTTCCATGTATTTAGACATTACCTACTACATTAATTATTTAATTAAATTTTAATTTAAAATCTCGCGCTCTTCGAGGTTAAAAGCCAGGATTAAAAAAAAATAAAAACAATTTAAACGTAGGAAAAACAATAAATTAATTTTTAAGGTCCTGTGCCGTAGCCGGCTAGGTCGCCAGATCTAACACCTTTAGATTAGTTTCTCTGGGGGTATGACAAAACCGAAATTTACAAATGTACGTACAATGAAATTGATGACTTAAAACTAGTGTTAGGGAATATTCTGAACGGAATCAATAACCTTGTGATGTGGAATGCAGTACACTCCTTTAGGCGTCGAGTTCAGCTATGTATTGAAAATAATGGCTATCATTTTGAACAATTGATTAATTGAGATTTAATTACTTAATGTTAAAAAAAAAATCATTATTTTGCTAAAAATCAAGACTTTTCATTTATTCTCACTCGAAGAGCTCGAGATTTTAACTCAATATGATGATTTTTTTTTTTATGAAAATCATCATAAATAATAAATGTCAATGTACCGGTAATGTATAAATACATGGAAATAAGAGACAATTTGTTAAAAATCAACACTTTTCTTTGGTTTGCCGTATATCATTACTTCCCAGAATTTCATCCTTAACGGGAACACTATCGGATAGCGCAATAATACAGCGTGTTTATTTTTTTTCAAAATCAACAGGTTCGATTCCTGGCCGGGAAAATGGATTTTTCAAAAATCTAATAATGCAGTTTTAGTTTTCATCAAAATCGGCATCGAGACTCCTTTCAGCATTTTTCGATATCTCTTATAGTTTAGGACTTGGCCATGAAAGCCCACTTGAAAAATTCACTCTGTATACTAGAGGTACCGCTTCAAACGATTTGACAATATTGCCGTCAAGTCAAATACTAACTGACAGGGAACCTAAACGTGGCTGCGGCCATATTTTCTCTTGCATCGCACTGGGAGCGTTATTGCACATCTAGTTGTATATTTCAATGATTTTTTGCATCTTTTTTTGACATTTATGACCAACATGTGAAGTTACTTTATAATTAAATGGGATCAGTTTGAACGTAGTCAGGTATAATGAGAGGAGTGTGCATTGTCAATCTAAGTGGTAGCGGAGGCTACTGGTACCTGCAGAAATTTCTTTGTTGTACCAGTTGTTTCCGTTCATGGTCTGCACTCTACTATAAAAAAACAACTATTTTTTTACAGGTGACCATAAACAACTGCGACCAACGGCAGCCAATTACAAATTAGCAAGAGAGCACAATATAGAAATATCATTATTCGAACGTATGATTAGTAACGGAATACATGCGCGTACTCTTACAACACAAAGGAGAATGCGACCAATTTTCGTTGAACTACTCGTGCCTATGATTTATGATAGATTAGACAGCCATCGTAATGTGACGAGTTATCCCCATGTCAGTGGAATGGCAAATGATTTATACTTCTTTAATCATGATTTTTTCGAAGATGGGGTTTGTATTTTCTTTTAATATCTAGTGTATGAGTTGAAAGTAGTCGGGTGTGCACTGTCAATATGGATGGTGCACATTCGTCTCCCCAGGCAGGCATAGCGGAGGCGACTGCTGCCTGTGGAAAATCTGTGATTGCAGTTGTTTCCGTTCATGGATGCCGAAATGTGAAGAAATTATAACAAAGTTGTTTTATTGTAGCTCGGAATGATACGTTATGATTCCAGAGAAAGAAGTCCTCTACGAAATGGCGGATTTAATTTTTTTTTTTTATAGAACACGGGAGATAGTTATAGTCACAAGAATTCCCTGGAAGCCAATTGGTGTATCGCGTTAGCTAAGTATTTGATTTTGCAAAAATGGAATCCTGCAGATATTACTATTTTATGCACTTATAATGGTCAAGTTGAACTAATACAAAAGGTAATTTTTAAGTCCACTTCTACACGACAAACACGTGTCACCAGACTCCGTTTAATGCATTCATGGCAGACTGGGCAAATAACCATCATCAGTCTGCCTACTACTCTTTAATAGTCCTATAGCCACTGAGCGACCAAAGTAAAGGTTCAAACACGGGTCTCATCGATTGTGAGTTCACGCGTCTTACCGCTAGACCACGGCCGCTATTATTATAATAATAAATTGAAAGCAGTGAGATTTTAAAATATTTTTTAGACTAAACTTTTTTTTTACAAACTTCAACTGCATAATATCTTTAATAACCTTCGCCATGCCGGCTTGTTGAGAAGACTGTGCTCAGTTCCGAGTTTACAAAGGTTCTCTTTAAACCTACTTAATCTATACTAATATATGTTTCAGTTAAGCTCAAAACATCAAGTGCTTAAAAAATGCCGTATAACAGTTGTTGACAATTATCAAGGAGAAGAGAATAGGATAGTTATATTGTCATTAGTAAGGAGTAACAGAGACAACAATATAGGATTTCTTTCTGCTCAGAACAGAGTTTGCGTTGCTCTTTCTAGAGCTAAAGAAGGTATTTTTTCCCAACACTTTAATTTTTTAAATTGTAGTTCGGCATGTGACAACACTGCCTGATGTAAAGCTAGAGTGCGGTACATGAATGGAAACAACTGCTACTACAGAGAAATCTCTACAGGCAGCAATCGTGTCCGCTATGCCGGTGCACCATCTGGATTGAAAATGCACATTTGTCTCGGTATACCTGACTACTTCCAAACTGATCACGAAATGCGACAAGGTCACTTCACGGGTGTTACATTCGAAAGTGGTGGTACTATCTCAGAATGGAAGACTGGACTAATAACCATCATTAGTCTCCCTACCACTCTTTAACAGTGCCTATAAACACTGAACGACTAAATTACATATAACATAGTTACACTGGTACCAGTTAGTTTTCACTGAGGTTTGAACAAGAGTGTAATAGATCGTGAGTTCACGCGTCTTACCGCTAGACGACGGCCGCTCTTTTATCGACTATAAACGTATATAGCGGGTAACAGCTAATTAAAATGGTTTTATTTTATATAATTTACTAATAGCAGATATTTTGACCAATTTTATTATTCTTATGTTATTTTTAGGATTATATATATTTGGCAATATGAGGCTTTTGAAATCTGCAAGTCCATTGTGGAGGTCGATAAATGAAAAACTGACAAGGATCAACGCTATTGGTGATTCTATAACCATATCTTGTAGAATGCATCAGCTTAACATTATGGAGGTAGGTACACCGAAATCTTGTACTAAGGGCAATATTCTTATAAAAACTAGTATAAGAGAAGGCGTTATTTTGCGGAAATCCATAACCAAAATTATTCTTTAAACTACTTTGTAACTAATTTCCGTTAATCAATGTTAGTGAGGGTAGGTACACAGTCACATCAGCTGTCGATGTTAGACCCTTCACCAACATGCAATAAAGTCGTTGAAACGGTCACGTCACACAGCACACGTCTTCTGAGGTTTTTTGCACAGCTGATGTAATTGTGTACCTACCCTCACTAATATTGATTAGCGGAAATTAGTTGGAAAGTAGTATTTACAAAATTATTTTCGTGCAAGAGAAAACTGATGCAGTCATATCCACTATGCTGATTGAGTAGACGTAATGTTCAAGTTGACAGCTTTTCATTATTTCTGATACTTCTAACCTGACATAGAAATGCTAGTTATGCTAGGTTGCTTTGAAAGAGGTGATGTTACCTTCCTAACCCCTAACGGCAAATTGGGTTAATAACCATCATCAGACTGCCTATAAATTATATGAAAACGTTCTAGAAATTTTTCCTTTTTTATAAATCAAAAATATTTTACTTATTTGCCGTGTTTATATAATGAGATAAGCTGGGAAAAAAAAGTATTTTGCTTTTACTTCCCTATCTGCAATCAGTCAGACTCGCTGACAAGGTTGAGTAGTGCCTCCAGAGTCCAGCAGGGCCTCTTATCAGTGCAACCTGTTTATATTTCTCGGCTAGCTAGATCTTGCCAGCTCCAATGCTTGTTTTTTTGCTACTTCCATTCTGTGCTAGAATTTTTTCAAAACAGCTTAATTCTGCAGCTCTTGTATGATAATTATATACATTTCTTTTTCAGATCGGACAACCAGAGGATTTGGAGAACTGTATAACAGGAAATTGCTTGAAAATTTGCCAAAATCCAGTTTTAGATTAGGTTGATCAAATGTGATACTTTTTTTTTAAGGAGAGCTCTCAAGATCAAACTACAGTATGATTAAACAAAGTTATGCATCAGTTTTGTATTGATATTTTATATGGCAATAGACAAAGATTTACTATGGTTTATTTTTTTATATATAAATATTGGCTTTGATATTGTTATGTTTCCGAAGTTTGTACCTTGTTTTAACAATACTATAGTAAAATAATTATCGTACAGGGACGAGTTGACAGTCGGTAGAAACTAGTAGTAAATATTCATAATAACTTTTAACAATTATATTGTTGAATTAATTTTTTTCTTAGTTTAGGAGTGGGTGTAAAATATGGCCACTTATGCTTACGCTACATGCAGGTCCATCGCAGACTTAGCCAGCATGTGAATGCGGACAAACGGGTAGCAAAAAAAGGTCAAACTTACTTTGTAAGCGGAAGCAATTTTGGCGATTAAATATTGTTATGTTATATTAATCCAAATCGTCAAATTACTATTTTTATATCCATTTTATTATTAATAATGTAAGTCAGAAAATTTGTTTTAAAATAAAAGAAAATGAGTATAAATATAATTTGTATTTTATTATATATGAAATAAATAGAAACCATCCAAACCAAACCATTATACTAAGTACTACATAAAGCGTTTATCTTATAAATAACGGTTTTTTGAAGAGATTAAATCTAAATTGACGACAGGCAATTGCACTTAAAGGATACTACGCACAGACAATCGCATCCTTGCCATGTTTGTTACATAATAATTATGTATTTATTGTAGCACCCTATTTGATGTTAAACTAGAGTGCAGAGAAATCGCAGGCAGTAGACGTCTCCACTATGCCGGCTTGAGAAGGCGATCGTGCACTGAGGCACTGAGCGACCATAGTACATATAGTTACATTGAATTTAGGGAGATTTGAACACGAAGCTCATAGTAAGTTCACGCCTCCTACCTCTGGACTACAGTGGCTCTAAATATAAATTAATACTATTAAGTAGTTAAACTGGTAAAGAATAAATTAGCTTTAAATTAATCAATTAATTAATCTTTAAATTAAAGGATATGTACATTGTACAGTATTAATTATTACGAAATGAAGAGCCAACAGCTGTGTAGCTGGGTGGTCAAAGCGTCCGTAAACAAAGTGGAGATCTTGTATTTATTTCTCATTTCAGCTTAGTTTGCGTTTACGAATACCTAACGTGAAATGAGGTATTAAAATATTCTTTCAAAGTAAGCTACTTAAATAACTTAAAATTAGAGAATAATTAAAGTACTAATCCTTAAAAACCCAACATTTTTAACAACCCTTCGCCATTTTAGATTTAACATTGCCAATAAACCATAATTGTGCTATCACAAACTGTATCACAATAATCAATTAAACTAAAAATTACGTGTTCTAAACAGTTAATTTGCAGTTAAATGTAATCTGTAACTTAAAAAGTGACCGGCCACCAGCAGCAAAGCCTGGTTTTAATCCAATAAATAAATAATACCAAAAAAATTATAATACGGTTTTTTATTAAAAAGTTATATTTTTTTTAAATTTAAAAATTATATAAAAAAAATAATTAAATTTTAATAAATAATAAATATTGAAAATTATAATACACTCTAGTATATGGATTAAAGCCAACAACTACGTTAGTTGTTTTTTTTTTTCAAAAGCAAAGCTGGTTAGACACGAAATTCAAGAAACAAGAACCATTTAAAACAGGTACCAATTTATACTAAATCCTCTATAAAGGGCAACATAAATTTAACTACATTTTCAGGCGCCTCCAACTGCACATGATGGGGCCCTTCTATCTCATGATATTCAACATCAGCCGTTTCCTTCATCTTTTCAACCACATCCAAATAATAGTCTAATCTATTCCAGCCCTGTCCAGGAACTGCTCTTAAATTTAACACTTTACATTGAATTTTTGTTGCATAAACTAAAGCAGTTTCTATTGACATCATTCCTAAACCAGACACTTTGAGTCTCGGATCCCTGTTAAAGTAGTATCCATTCTTCTTTGTGTGCAACTGCGCTGGTGACATACCTCGTCTCATCATAACCTTACAATTGTCTCTAGAAAGCGCTCCCCGGTAAGCATCATGTACTAAATCAATCATTAATTCGTACTCATAACATGGTACCTGGTCTTCTGTCAATTTTTCATAGGCTAAAGACTTGTCAATATCCGAACCTGTTGAGTTAATCATAATTTTAGGTTCCCTAACTGCTGGACTAACTATATCTATTTGTATAATTCTGTCTACATCTTTAGGAAAACCAGCGGCATATGTAAAACTTAGAGCACCTCCCATAGAATGTCCTAATAGAGTTATATTTGACCATTTAAAATGTTTAACTATTCTTCTAATTAATTGAATACCATCCCAGAATAAGTAATATTGCATTCCTTGAGGATAGTGTGTGGAGAAACCGTGTCCTGGTAAGTCGAGACATAGTACAGATGTCGATGGAGGTAACAGCGGTATTAAATTGTCCCATGTACCGGCATTGTCTTGCCAACCGTGAAGTGCTATAATTGGTTGCTTGTCGCGAGGCCCCCACCACTTTCCAGCCACATGGCCCCACGGTACAGGGATTTCTATTTCTTCTACTTTATAGCCTGGTGGTAATTCTGAAATGTAAAAAATATTATTTATAAACACAAATCTACTATTATATAGAAACCAAGTAAAAAATTTGGACTTTATACTATATAGATAATAAATCAATTATTCATGATATAAAGTTCACTTTTTTTACATGTGTAATTGGCCTATATAGTCCAACAAGTGAGCACCAAACTATAGTCAATAGGTAGATACAACTAATACCATAGTAAATGGGCACAGATAACTTCTACTATGCTGGTTTCCTGACGTGTTCCTGTTCTCAATTCTTCTATTCAGTAAATTTCTTTTTTTTTTTATTGTGGCTCAGTATTTGACAGCAAAAATACCATTGCAATATTTCTTATTGGAATTTTTAAGTCCTGTCTGCCCATTTAAGATTACAGACATGTGCTTATCATGACACATGGCTCACTTCACGAAAAAAGGTCTGGTAGATAAATAACATTATGATAACTGATAAGAGACTATTAAATCACTGCCAGTTACTCAATTTTTAACTTTGCTATCTAAAAGACACTAACCCCATTTTTGGAAAGTGAAAACTTTTATTGACACTCCTTTCACAATCTATTTATAAAAAACACAGTTAGACATTTCTTTTATATTGTACCAAATGATCTTTAATTAAACACTTAATAATTTAAGCTTTTGCAAGATGGTTTGTTACTTTCTAATCAAGCCAAGAACTACTATAGGGGGATCCGAACAGTGGAAAAAAAGGACACCCATGTGGAATAAGAGGGCCACCCAGAAAGTTCCGGCTCTATTTAAAATATAACAGTATGAAGGCTTGTACATGATTCTCAGTTGTGGATTAAATATTGATAAAGCCTTTTTGGCAGCCGCCTGATAGAAATTTATGGCAAAATACTGTAAGTATTGAGACAAAATGCAATTAATGAGCAGTACCCAATTTTTGGCCAAAATTTTTTCAAGGGTAGAGGCCACTATTTGCCTAGATCTGATTATGCTTAGTCTGATAGTCTCAGTCAAAGGTATTTGTGATTGTAACCATGTATTAATTTAAAAAAAAATATCCTATATATAATTTTTACTTACAGACAAATTTTAAGTTGCAGGTTAGAAGGTCAAACTTTATTAGTATTTTGAAATATATAAATCTCTAATGTAAGTAATGAACAATCAGTATAATGCGGGTTTATGTAAATTTACGAATACATAAGCATTAATTATTTATCATTACGTATATTTTAAAATACAGTAAAAAATAAGCAAATACCTGAAGAACTCTGTCCGTTCATTATTTTCGGTCTGGTAGTCACAAACTGATTCTAATGAGTGCTAATAAGTAACTGAATGATGATACAGATATATTGTATCAATATCAGTGCCTTATCTATGCCTTTTTACTAATATACAGAAGATATAATCAGTGCAATGAAGTCGTTGTAATTCATCATCTTTGCAGACAAATTAAAATATTTTATCATAAGAAATCAAGATTTAATATAATTCATACGTCGAAGCCTGACTTTCATTAAATATTTAAGCAGAAATACACACATAACACGGTTTCATTTTCGTAATTGATCAAATAATTAATAAATTCGTAAATAGCGACCTTGACCACACAGACTGTCAGGTGTCAAATTGACGTTTGTAGATGGGGTTGCTCAGTGTTATGATTTCATTTCTAATCTAAAATATCTAGAAGATAGAATGTATTTTTTATTTTAAAAGTATTCACAACTCTTATTACTACAACTTATTACACAAGTATCTAATTTATTGTAATTTCAAATCTCAACTTTGAATAATTAAATGGCAACATTAGTATGTAGGTGACAGTATTTTTTTTTATAAATAAATTGTAAGCACTTACACACTTTTGATTCCTAGCTTGAAATTCAAAACTGCATCACCAAATTTATCAAATTCACATACAAAGGTTTAATATAGTTAAGATTAATATTTTAGCATTTATATTGTAGTTTAAAATAATTATGTTTATATTTATAGTTTCATTGTACCTGTTACATCACTAAAGAAGTCGATGAAAAGTGCTGCGAAAGGATATGTCATAATAGTGTAAATTCTCGCAATTATTAAAAACTAACTCGTCATAAATCTAAATTGTTTAGTAAAATATAAATACACGTGTAAAGTTTGACTTCAAGCATGTCGGACAAGAGAAAAACAAAGAAGCGCAAAGATGTAAGTAGGAACATAATGTTTATTAATTATAGTGTTTATTTACGAATATTGCGGGCAGGGGTTGTCCACGTAAAATTCCACGTTTCTATAATTTTATTGAACTCTATATTTACATTGTCGCATATTTATTTTACGCTTTTATGTACATACTCACACGTGTACCATCTTTGGGGCATGTTATTTTTAATTATTTGCGTCTTGTTTACTCGTCGCCGTGACGTATTCAACTGAATAGTTACCAATTTAATTCTGCGCATCTCATTCTGTTAAGTCATCTTCCAGAATAGGGTTTTAAAGTGCATGGTTAAGGATATATTTTAAATAATGACCATAGTGAGTATGCATTTATTTTTTATTAATTTTTTATGTTTAATTTCAGCGTAAGAAGGTTTGTTTTGTTTTAAATTTTTGGTTTGTTTATTTTATAGTAGATTATTGAAAGTTGTAATCTTTATATTTTCTACTCAATATACACTAGGTACGCACTAAATTAACAACACAAAATATTATTATAATAATAGTATTATGGAATTGCTATTAAGAATAAAGCCTGTGGGACCTCTGTGTTATAGCTTGCATCCACTAGGCTTGAGTGGCTGATTCACAATCCTACATGGCAGTCCGCTGCATAAGACGGAGTTTGTAAGTCTCAAACGGAACACAAGAGAACATCCTATTTTGCATTGCTTTCCTGTACACCGGACAGGCCTGTAAACCTATTAAATTATCTGATATTTTTTCTCCTACGAGGCGGACTGCTATGCAGAATTATGAAGGGACCACTTTTTGAAATTGATAATACGGTGTTAAGGGTTTATGGTTGATATATGCGAAAAAACGTCAACACTCCCTGAGGCGTGCCGGAACGTTGACGACGTACTGGCCCTAATGGAAGAGATAGGATGGCTTGCATAGTACGGAGGGACGTACCAGGGACCCCCATCAGGGTCTGCATCAAAACTCAAGATATATGCGAAAGACATACAATTCAGCACGCTTTAATTGATTCTAGTGAAAGTTAGCCTTAATGTTTTGGGCCTCTTAAATAACGCAATTTAAATCCCCCTTAAAACTGTCCTGTATCTGGTTTTAAACTTGTAATTTTATAAATAGCGTTTTTTTACTCATTTGGGCTTGTGGATAAGGATTACTGTTGATCAGGATATAGTAAAAGAGAAAAATGAAATGAAATGAAAATTATTTATTAACGTAGGCATGGACTTGTTCATCGTCAGAATCTACTTTTGGCTTCAGAAAGGCATATGACGAGAAGACAGCCATAAGAAACTCGTCAATTATAGCCTGTGTTTCTAATAACAAAAAAAAAAACTGAATCATAAATTCAGAAAAAAAAAATATAACTAATTTAACAAACATAACTAAACCACAATATGGGGCACCAAAATGAAGAAAATTATATATATCATTGCAACCCACGTTTCAACCACAAAGTTACGCTCCAGCCGTCATGTGCTTACATGCTTTGTTATGCAAGCCAGTCCAACTTTGTTTAATTGTAATGTTTGATTAACTGTATGCCTGCATACTGTTTTGTGTGTTAAATAAATAAAGGCTTAATTATATATTGTCAAATAGGTTGTTGGGATGTTTTACAAGTTATTAAACAGTTGATTTTAGAAAGGTTCTGGTGAATCTAATAATATATAAAAATGAATAATAAATAAAACTGTGTGTCTGTCTTTTATGCATGGGTTAAATGTTGGGTGTGTGGGTGTGGGTGCAAAACGGGGGTTACAGCTTTTTAAACTCATTTAAAAGGTTCCCTAAGGATGCAATACTAAACCCATAACACTAATTATTTCCATATGAGGTTTGGGCCATCGGATAGTTAGATAGATAGATAGATATTAATATTTATTTTAATTTTATTATAATTAGAAGACACAAAAGAAAAATACATAAAAAAAATATTGCATCACAGACACTGAACGAATAAAGTACATATAACATAGTCATTGGTACCGGTCAGAATTTAGTGAGGCTCGAACATGGGTTTCATCGTACGCGAGTTCACACCTTCTACCGCTAGACCACTAGCTAACTTTTTGAGACATCCTCCGTTAAGTCTGTGTGTAGTGGAATACGACGATTAAGGGCCCCGCTGCTGCCAATCACATTGACCTTGCGATTACACCAAGCTTGACAGCGCTTGAAAGCCCCAATTAATTTCACAATAAGCTTAATATGCATTGAATTAAAAAAAAAACATGATCACGACTTTGTAAAAATAACGATGTAAAAGAAAATTTTATTCTAGTAAAAACTCACACTTGACGATTTTTTTTTCCTCATATTTATAGGACGTAATTACAAAACAAAATAACTAGGGGGCAAAGTCAAAAGCCAGTCGACAGCTGTCACTCGATCGAATCGAAAACAAAATGTATGGGAGATGCCGTTTCGTTATCACTTGGGTGACGTGAAAACGTCAAATCCCATTTTTTTTTTATTTATTTATTTTTTTTTTCTTTTATTGTAGCTCGGCATGTGACAACACTCCGCCTGATATAAAGCTAGAGTGCGGTCCATGAATGGAAACAACTGCTACTACAGAGAAACCTGTGCGGGTAGCAGTCGCCTCCACTATGCCGCCTTGAGGAGACGAGCATGTACCATCTTAGATTGACAGTGCACACTCCTCTCGTTATATCTGGCTACTTTCAAACTATTCCCGAAACGCGACAAAGTCACTTCACGGGTGTTACATTCGAAAATGGTGGTACTACCCCACGACGGCAGACTGGACAAATAACCATCATCAGTCTGCCTACCACTCTTTAATAGTGCCTATAGGCTCTGAGCGACCAAAGTACATATAACAAAGTTACATTGGTACCGGTCAGAATTAGCGAGGTTCGAACACGGATCTCATCGATCGTGAGTTCACGCGTCTTACCGCTAGACCACGGCCGCTCGAAGTTTAAGATATATTTTTTTAGTCTCGTAAGTGTTATAGTTACTAGGTAAAACATTTTCAAAAAAGTACGGTGGCAACAGTAACCGTCTTAGTAATAATTTACAGTATATGCATCAAAAGTTCAATATTGGTCACATCGTGTTGGCCTACTTTCACTTGTGAATGAGTCGGTCCTCGCTCTGCAAATGTACAGTTAGTTTCTTAGTCGTGTTTTCTCTAGTCAGGTGTCGGAAGTGTTTTCTTGTTATTTAGAAGAAAATAATAACAAAAAAATAATGATTAATAATAAATATGCCAAATTAAATGTGAGTTGTTAATTGTTTTTGTTTTGTGATAATTAGTGATGATTTTTAGGTGCGCGTAACTTGTGTGCCTATAAACTATAATTACATAGTTTCATCCCTAGTGAACCGAGAAAAGTTCAAACTTTCGCTAATAAAAAGCAACCTGATAGTTCCGGAACGAACAAGGAAATTGGAACTTTTGCTCTTTACATCTTTCTATTTTTATAGCCAATTATTTAACCCTATAGTTTCAGAACACAAACCGTGTTTAAACCACCCAGACACAAATTAATACTTTTTTGGAAATTGGGGTTTGTTATGTATTTAAAAAAATAGATGCCATATTTTGGATCAATATAAATGTTACTTACGGAATTTAATTAAGAAATAAGCTAGTCTCTAATCCGTTAGAATTCTAATTTTTGAGTTAATTAACTTAAATAACTATACTAATTACCTAATTAAGTAAAGAGACATAAATAACTCGTACAAATTAATGTTTTTCTTCTTTTATAGTACTAGTAAATTGCGTGCGACCTTCATAAACGAAACTGACCCTCAAACCTCAAATGCTATTGACCGGTTTTATTACAAACGTTATTTACGTAGTTATGACATGGGACTATGAAATGGTATAAAGGACAATACCCATTTTTGGGACCGCTTGGTGTCTAATAGTTTGTTAACAAAAATAATATCCTATTTTTTCAGTAATTTGTTTCGTCTGCCAATCAATATACAATGTTTAATTATATAAAAACAGATAACATTTATTATTAAAGTATGTATTTAATATAATAATAACTTCAAATATTGCATCAGAAAAAGTTTAATTATTCAATAACTCGGGTAAAAAAAAACTGTAAAAAAAAATGTAGAATGTAGATTTATTTTTCTTCTAAACGAACTTTTGGCCCATTTCTCTGCGAATAGGCATTCTCCTACCGTTAAAAGTAACATTTCAAAAACATACCTGTAAATATACTAACACCGATTAATTGCCCTATCTTTTTATGACAATTATTTTCGCCCTTATCTAATATCGGTATTTTTTGTTACATTTGGTTTATTATAATGAAATCTTTGCAATCAATTTGTAAGTCTTGTAAAAAAATCTAATAAATATCGTTACTTTACATGGTATAGTTGATAACTGGGTGTAGAAAGGTAGATATTTTGTAGAAGGCTTTTTTACATAGGATTATTTATTACTAACCAATCGTTCTCTACACGACTCAACCAATTCTCCGAATTGACTCCGGTAATTGACATTTCATTGCCTATATGAATTATAATCGGCAATATTTTGTTTATTGTAGCTCGGCATATGACAACACTCCGCCTGATGTAAAGCTGCTACTACATATAATTTTCTCGAGATCGCCTCCGCTATGCCGGCTTGAAGAGACTCTCGTTATTTAAACCTGGCTACTTCCAAACTGATCTGAAATTGATCACTTCACGGGTGTTACATTTAATGCAATTAACACTATCGGGCGATAAAATGCACTGTTTTTTTTTTAAATCTATTCTCATTAAGTATAGTTCAACACTTGGGTTGTGACAATGCACCAATATAACCCCTTTTCTATTTTAGTTCTTCTTTCTCTGTGTGTATTTGTGGTTTTGTAGAGTTCACTGGCCGGACTCACACGTAGTTTGATGTAGTTTTTTGTTTTCTTTTTCACAGGAACAGGCGGACGGTGAGGCCGATAAGCCTAGCAAGCAGGAGTATTTCGTAGCGAAATGGTTGAAGGCTAACGTGCCTACTAAAAAGACAAAATTTCACAATCATCCCGTCGAATATTTTACTGGTAAATATTCAAAATTATACTTAACCCTTAATAGCATATTGCTGCCAATTGTCTACATTCATTTTCACATAAAATTATTCAAAAATCTGAGTGTCTGTTTGCACAGGACTTTCACGTACTGAGTGCATCAAATGCTTTGTGTTGGTTACTTTGTGTGTCATAACAAAAATCGGATTTTTTTTTATTATTTACGTGATCTATGATAAATTTCCTATAATATTTTACTAATTCAAAACAAAAAATCATGCATTTAAGGGTTAAATAGAAGAATTTAAAGAGACAATTGATTTGGTATTCAATAAATACATAGTTGTACATACAATGAATACTCTGACCTGTAAACTAGAATAGGTTTCTATGGGTTTTAGCTGTAGGTTGCTAATCGTACAATATACGTATATTGGGTTGCGTAGAAATATTTCGATCAATTGTTTCGACCGAGAATCGAACTTGAGGCCTCCGCGTTGCAGACGCTAATTACTCGTACTGCGCGAATAGAATTTTATAAGTATAACATAATAAATATCACGTGATTTTAATTGACGCGTCCAACGATCTCTTATTTTACCATTTACTCTTTGGTGATAGTGAATATAGGCGTAAAATATCTTCTAATTTTATTATATTGAAACAATAAGCTTACCAATAAAAGTTATTTAGAATAATTAAGGCCACTGTCCACTTCGCGTTTTGACATAACTCATACATGGGTTATGTTATGACGAAATATTACAAACAATTATGTTATTGTAGCTCGGCATGTGACAACACTCCGCCTGATATAAAGCTAGAGTGCGGTCCATGAACGGAAACAACTGCTACTACAGAGAAACCTGTGCGGGCAGCAGTCGCCTTCACTATGCCGGCTTGAGGAGACGAACATGTACCATCTAGATTGACAGTGCACACTCCTCGCGCTCTACCTGGCTACTTTCAAACTATTCCCGAAACGCGACAAGGTCACTTCACGAGTGTTACATTCGAAAGTGGTGGTACTGTCCCAGGACGGCAGTAATAGTGCCTATAGGCACTGAACGACCATTAATATTTGGTTAAAGGAAGAATGGAATGGAGATGACGTTTTTTTATGTTTTATATTAAATTAAATCTATTTTGTTAAGGACGCTATTACAAAAATCGATGTTTTTCCGGTACCATTTACTGAATCAGGGAACACAACTGTGAGGATGTCATAGTATAAAATTATAGCTAATATATTCATCTCTAGAAATAAGGCATAAAAATTGTATAGTGCCATACAAAATTTTCCCATAAATACGATTTTACCATCGCAAGAATCACCGAAAATGACAAAAAATGGGGTCTGTTTAGGTACCATTATAACTAAATCCAGAGCATATTTTTACTTCAAAATCATAAGAAATTGTAGCTTATATAGTCCTCTATGCATGGTGTCTATAATATTGTTTTCAGTAAATTACTATTAAATTTATCGGGAATATAATAAAAATAGAGAAAAAAATTCATACAAAATTTTGACGCGGTTGGTCAGTCCGCGCTCGGACGCGCTCGTGAACGGGTGGGTGTATCGCTTTTTTGCAAAAATCAAATACATGTAAATACACGACTCCGAGTTGTATACTATGATTGCAAAAAGTTGATACTTTTTTCGACCGCAATAAATATGATTTACTACCACAACCTAATTTAAGAATAAAGAAATTTATCTTTTTGGTATCAGGGATAAACACATTTTTCATATAATGAAAAAGATAATAATAAATATATTTTTAAATTCAAGATGGCGGATGTCACTTTTTAATAAAAAAAAAGAGATTAACCATCTCCCTATTATGGAGTTTTTAGAGGTGGTGATTACGAATATCCACTTTTTAACCGACTTCCAAAAAGGAGGAGGTTATATGTTCGTCGCGTATGTTTTTTTTTATGTATGTTCATCGATTTTTTTTAAACGGCTGAACCGATTTCAATGATTCAAATTGTACTGTGTTAAGCTGCATCCCATAGTGGTCCCATATATTTTTCTAAGATGCACAGTGTGCAGTTTTTTATTTTTTCACTTTTTTATTTATTTATTGATCCTGAGGCAGTATGAAGTTTGCCGGGTCAGCTAGTCTTTTATAGTTTAAGATTGGGTCATGAAAGCTCACTTGAAAAATTCATCTGTATACAGGCTGTACAAAAACAGTCAGCTATCGCGCGAACCAGATTATAGCGTATACTGACGCGGTATTTTCAATAAAGTTTTAGCATTAGTAGTGTACCATGTGATTAATGGCATTGCCGTCTGTCTTTTTACACCTATACACAGTGTAAAAAGAAATGCGTCATCCCCGCAGACCAGATGTTCATCACATCATTCTGATATGATATTTTACTTTTTTTTTGAGACATGCTTTTTGACATTTATTAGTCTAATATCAACATAACATTATGACAACATTATTTGTTAAAAAAAAAAAACAAGCAATGTTCGTTCAAAAAACGGCTTCGTAGCATTCAACTCACAGTTGATGGACTTCCAAGCGCACTTGTTTTGGCGATGTTATTGCGGCTTGATTTATTTGAACATCTTTAAAAACTAATAATTAAAAAAAATCTAGCAATTACATTTTAGTATTGATAGTGTAAAACGTGGTTAAAAGGAGCACCCACAGTCCTTTCATACCCTGCGCGTACCAAATGCAATTGAAAAATTTCACAAGCTAACAATATTAAAATTAATTAAATAATATCTTCAAGTATCAAGATTAGTTAGGTAATATATAAAGTCGGGCAAAAACTGTATCAATGTGTGCGTAAGTAAAATGTCGTAGTGTGACCCAAATTCGAATGTGTCAAAAATGCGATAGCGTCCTTAATGTTTTTATTAAATTATAATGAAAGTTGAATAGAATTTTGGAACAGTAATATCATGTGGTCAAGGTACTGATATATGTGATAATAGTATAATATAATAGATTGCTGGCTTACTATGTGATGACACAATTAAACTTGTCAGCAATTCTATAAAGTTATCGTATAACGCGCCGTGACGAGAAAATCTAATTAGTGCATGGAAAAACGTCAAAATATTTACAATTATGCACTATTCAATCTAAAACAATAGTTAACTGTTACCGGTTTATCTGCAACTATAATCAATTTGGTACGGACATGGCTGTGAATTTATGACCTAAAAACGTGTGTAAAACATTCCTACTAATAAGGTTTCAAAAACCTGCCTTATAATGACTAAGTACCGTAGGTTGCTTCAAACGATTTGACAATGTTGCCGTCAAGTCAAATACTGACTGACGGAGAAGCTTTACGTGGCTGTGGCCATCTTTTCTCTCGCGTCACGTTGGGAGCGTTATTGCATATCTAGTTGTATATATCAATAAATTGGGGAGTCAATTTTTGAAATGTGTAGATTCATTTTTTTTTTCACATTGACGCGACATGCGGATGGCTTGATGGCAAGCACAGTGGAGGTCCATGAACGCCGACGACTGGGAACAGCAACACATGGTGCTCCCAGTCGCTGTCATTATGCCGGCCCAAGAAGGTGCTTGGGAGGTGCATGAATCTGGAATATGAACCCGATCAGGAGATATCTTTAATTATTGAAGATATCAAACAATTATTATGGAAAATTACGTGTCGTTATAGAAAATCATGCGTTAATGCGGTTAAAGGCTTCCGTTACAACCCTACTTTATTGTTAATATAAGTTTTTTTTTAAATTAAAGGGGCAAAGGCAGTCGACGCGTTAATGGAATCAAAATGGGCTACAGGCAAGAACCCATTGTTTACAACACGACCCGAATGCATACAGTTCTGTCACCAAATGTTACTGCACAAATTCTACCATCGAGGTAAAAAGGTATGCAATTAACTACTATTCAATTTAAATACATTATTACTAAAGCCATAGTGGAGATGACTGCAGATATGGAAGCAGTTTTTTTTTTTAATTTTAGCTCGGCATATGCAACACTCCGCCTGATGTAAAGCTATTGCGATCCATTAACGGAAACAAATACTACTAGAGAGAAATTTCTACAGGCAGCAGTCGCCTCCCCTATGCGGGCTTGAGGAGACGAATTTAGATTGATAGTGCACACTCCTCTCGTTATGCTTGGCTACTTCTAAACAGCTCTCAAAACGCGACTTCACGGATGTTACATTCGAGGGTGTTACACGGGTGTTACTAGCTCAGTCTGCCGTCCTGGGGTAGTACCACCACTATCGATTGTAACACCCGTGATGTGACCTTGTCGCGTTTCGGAAGCAGTTTGAAAGTAGTCAGGTATAACGAGACAAGTGTGCACTGTTAATTTAGATGGTGACACTCGTTTCCGTTCATGGACCGCACTCTAACTTTACATCAGGCGGAGTGTTGCGTATGCCGAGCTACAATTTAAAAAAAATACATAAGTATAAGCATTAAATAATAATAATAATAATATAAACACTGTAAAATATTTATTTATTAGGTGCCAGTATCCGAGCAAGAGTTGAAAGGGAAAAAGAAGAAAGAGCTGAAGGATAGTAAGAGTGGAGATGAGAAGGAGGCGGAGAAGAGTCAAGCTAGTGCTTGTGAAGGAAATGTGAGTAATCATCCCAACGAATTTGACACAGTATACACAAAACGACGCAGACACGCAATATGCGATAAATAAAGTATCCTGTTTAAGATTAACATTTCATTCTTTATTGAGTGCCGGGATAGTGAGAGTTCGCAGCTTTTAACAGCTAGTTACAGTTGTCAACTGTTTTAGATAAGGAGTTTTTTTTATTGTAGCTCGACATGTGGCAACACTCAAGGTTTAAAAAAAACATAGTAGGTACTATCAAGAGCAGGGGAGCGGTCCCACCTTAAGGACTAATGTTACTTGCATATTTTTATGTTTCTCTCAGCTCCTACTTTAAATATAACTTATGTTTACGTTGCTATGACAACTGACGGGTGTAGATTAATTTGATTGATATTTACATGTCATTTTTTTTCGTTTTTCCCTCATAACATTGACAACTAAATGACGTGCAATATGTAAAAAACATATAGAAACATTGACAACAATATTGATCTCCTTTACTTATAATGCAATCAGAAAGAGAAGGCAACTGTAAGTCCGATAAACAATTTTGAAAAAAAACTGGGACTGCTCCTCTGCTGTTGATAGTACATGTATGTTTTTTTATTTTTCGTTTTATTTTAAAGTAAATACATTACAGGACAAAGACCAGAAACAAAAGGATAAAAATAAGAAGCGCAAGATTCGTCTGGAGATGCATTTAGAGCAAGTTTTCTTGGATACAAAAGACGCGTACATTTGGATATTTGACCCAATGCCGTGGTGGTATTGGGTTTGTGGCGCACTTGTTGTGTTCGCCACCATTGCTATTTGTATGTTTCCGCTCTGGCCACCTATGGTTAGGTAAGATATTTTAAACTAAACTAAACCAAATAAGACACCCTATGCTATCTAAGACGATCTTAGATTACAAACAAATATAACGAGTTTTGGCGGTTGTCTTGAGTACATGCTCGTCTCCTCAAGCCGGAATAGTGGAGGCGACTGTTGCCCGCACAGGTTTCTCTGTAGTAGCAGTTGTTTCCATTCATGGACCGCACTCTAGCTTTACATCAGGCGGAGTGTTGTCACATGCCGAGCTCAACAAAAAAAAAAATCAGACAGGGCAGTGCCCAAGCACCAAGGAGAACTCGTATAGCTAACTAGTGATGTTCGCATGTTTTGCTTACAGGAAAGGCGTATATCACCTTAGTATAGCGGCTGCTGCGTTCCTAGTAATCATAATTGCATTGGCTATAATACGCGTGGTGTTGTTCTGGACGATCTGGGTGCTAACATTGACCCGTCATCATTTGTGGTTATTGCCAAATCTCACTGAAGACGTCGGTTTCTTCGCTTCTTTCTGGCCTTTGTATAAGGTATGGATACATTGTAATATTTTTTGCTACTAAAGGCTAGGTAAAGCCTGCCCACAATTTTTCTCGAGTTCATTGATGATTTTTAGTTCATTTTGTAGAAAAATAAATCTACATTTCTTGTCACCGATCAGTTTCAATTTTTTTTCACCCGGGTTATTGAGTAATTAGACTTTTTCTGATACAATTTTTGAGTTTATTATTATATTAAATGCTTTAATAATTGATGATTACTGTTTTTTTATGTAATTAATCATTGTCTATTGATTGGTAAATTATGTGTTGAAATAATTGAAATAAATTAATAAAAAAATTAATAAGATATTATTTTAGAATATTGTTTTGTTAACAAACTATTATTGGATATCAAGTGGGTTTAAAAATTACCCAAAATTAATTTTAACTATTACTTTAACGTGAATGTAATAGTTAAGTCATGTGGTGCCTACCACTCTTTAATAGTGTATTAGTACTGGCCGAGACTTATGAAGGATTCTTGGACTTTATTTGTTGCTCTCACTTCTCACTATGCTGTCTATAATTGCGATTCATAATTTCTGTAAATTATTCCCAAATTTCAGTACGAATATTGTCCACCTAATTCTGAAAGTGACAAGAATGGTAAAACAAAGAAGAAACGCAAGAAAGACAAACATTCCGACGAGGAGGTCGATGAGAAGACACCTCTTGTTGAACCTACAAATAGAACGCAGGATGTTGAAGAAAATGATATAAAACAACCAGAGTAAGTGTATTACACACACACACTAACACAGATAATTTCTATTATTTTTTTATTGTAGTTCGGCATGTGACAACACTCCACCTGATGTAAAGCTAGAGCGCGGTCCACGAATGGAAACAACTGCTACTACAGAGAAAACTGTGCGGGCAGTAGTCGCCTCCATTATGCCGGGTTGAGGAGACGAGCATGTACCATCCAGATTGACAGTGCACACTCCTCTCGTTATACGTGGCTACTTTCAAACTATTCCCGAAACGCGACAAGGTCACTTCACGGGTGTTACGTTCGAAAGTGGTGCTACTACCCCAGGACGGCAGACTGGGTTAATAACTCATCACCAGTCTGCCTACCACTCTTTAATAGTGCCTATAGGTACTGAGCCAAAGTACATATAACAAAGTTACATTGATACCGGCCAAAATTTAGCTAGGTTCGAACACGGGTCTTCATCGTTCACGCGTTTTACCACTACACCACGGCCGCTCAAAAAGGCAACTTTTTTCTGAAAAACTTATTTTACACTTTTATATACAATTAAATTTGAATAAATAATGAATGATTGTTAAATTCAACAGAGACGACATAGAGCAATGCGAGAAACCAGAGAAGGAGTCGGAATCAGAGTCGGAAACCAGTCAACGTTCATCAACGGACAGAGACTTCGAAATGGTTGATCGAGCAGAATTAGAAGATGATTTGGACAAGAAGTAGTACTTATATTTATCGTTCGTTAATAAAAGCTATTTGACGCTTGATGCAGTGTTTTAAACTCGTTTTATGTCGACTGACACTATGTGGCAGACGTGTACCAGTACAGACACAAAAGCAAGAATTCATACATATAAAAAGTAAGAAGTAAACGCAAGGCGAAGAAAGAATACTCTTTTGTTTTTGTGCTGGTACATGTCTGCCACATATGGTGTCTGTAGATATGAATCGAGTTTTAAATTTAAAGAGTTAATTGAGAAATTGGGAATGTGATTCCATTATTTTTTTGATTAATAAATGTGTTTAAATTATATTTTATACAACCTGTATATAAAAAAGTGGTCAAGCAGTATCGGTCAAACTCCCATATATCCCGAATAATGGTTTTTCGGTTATGTCAAACCCTAAACCAATTAATTTTCGGTTATTACGAATGTTCAAAATAGCTCTTAACTTCTATATAAAAAAACCTAAAGGAAAATCTTCTATCTTCGGCTTGACCAATCTTTTTGAGACACTAAGGGTTTATGATAAACCCAATATTGGGTTATTATTGTTGGTGGTCGCTACAGTTTATTGATACCGTGTTTATTGGTCGCTGGTTCGAAACCGACTCGCGGTTTTTTTTAAAAATTAAAATCGGTTCTAGTTCACTATAGTTTCCGATGACGGCGCTGTGTGAAATCTCAGAAAATTGTTGCTAATTTTCAAATTTTATTACATTATAATGCGTTTCTATAAAAAAGATGTATTGACCTTTATGACTTTTCAAATTGGTCGTGTTATAACGTGTTTGTATAGTTAAGATGAAAAATATATATGCAAAAACTCAAAAACACGAAGCAGGAGGGTTATATGTATGTGAATGAATACGCTATATCGCCCTGTCCTGCTCAGCGAGATTTTGCTAATAGTATAGCTTTTCTTGTCTATTACGTATATAGATGTATATATATATAATAAATAAATAACAGTGGACGAGATAGATGTTCGGTTAGCTTCAGTTACCATTGCAACTTTGTTATATGTACTTTGGTGGTAGGCAGACTAGCGATGGGAATTAGCCTAGTCTGCCGTACTGAGCTATCATGACTTACAACTGGTAGCGCCAGTGACTGTTGTTGCGTTTTGGAAGCAATTAGGAAGCAACGGGCGTTGACGTGAGGAGTCTCTTAGTCCAGCTGTCAAGGTGTGTGTAACCGAAGCTAACCGAACGTTTGATTTTTACCGTCTTGCAAAATTATCACTTTTACAAATTCTTATCACGTTAATAGCTGTTTAGTTGTAGTGTTTATATGCAGTTTTATGTAGGAACTGAAAGTCGTATGTTCGATTCTGTCTAGTATCGCAATATTCTCTATCTCGATTAATTTTCTATATTATCTATATTAAAAGAACTAGATTTTTATTAAAATTGTGTAGGATTAATATTTTCGTTTGACACAGGAATCACAGAAAAATCTTCCGAAATATTTGTAGTGTGAAAACACCTTTAGTTTAGAAGACTAGAAATAAAATCATTGTAAACTTGCAAGTTTAAAATTTTAGTTTTGTAAGGGCAAAGTATGAGTTTGTATTCACGCTGTTACGGCGTAAAGTGAGAGTTTCCACCAGTCACAGAAAAAAATGAAGCGATCCTCTTTATGGAGGAAAGTGTACTCGGGCCTTTATAGACTATAGATATATCTGTGCAATTTGATTTTACTTAAAAAACCTGTAAATTGTTTAAAAGAACATAATATGTCTTTTTGAGCAATAAAAATTATATAAGGCACTTAATTTTCTAAGATGAACATATAAAAAACATGTAATTATTTTTGGTTATATTATTTTGTAACCGGATAAAAAAAAAATTTTAAAGTTGTGCTCTCGGTAACATTGTTGCCTTTTTGTTTAATCCAAGTTTTGATGTGTGAATCAAGGTTTAAAATCCCGGAAATGAATTGCGTTTATAGTTAGATAATACCGTTAGAAGTAGCGTTACAAAATATACCGTTAATTTTTAGGAACCTCACAGATACGATAACTATGTCGTTATCTAATATCGATATTTTTTCGTTACTATTAAATTAAAGAATACCGGTAAAATAATAACGTTACTTTATATTAGTGGTATTTATAATGGATTTTATAATAATTAATGGTTTATCCATTGCCACAAAAAAAAACTTAAAGCTTGGGCAAATAAATGGTCCTTAGTAATCAATCATTTTAATTAACAGTAATTTGTATATCAATTTTAATTATTTGAGATAGATGTAAAGAGACGTGATTCGTCCGTGATAGGTGCTGTGTAAAGCATAATAATTGTTTTTTTTTTAATTATTATTAAAATTTTATTAAATCTGCCGCATTTTATGTAAATAGACGGGTTTTATCTTATTAATCTTGACATTAATTATTGGAAAATATAATTAAAACACTCTTTATTTTGTATTATTTTCTTCAATACCCATATTTTTGTAAAATGAGACGATCGCGTCCTCTTCGGTAGCCGTCCGAAGCGTTCCCGATCCCACCGAAATATTCCCGAGTAATTTCCGGTGCATCGTATGTGAAGTATAATGTGTAAGGATTTTCCTACTTGACCTTCAAATACATAATATATGGAAAAATTCTACGAATAAAAAGATACACTTATTAAAATGATTTATTAAAAACAAAATAATTGTAAAATATAGAACATGTTGTTTTTTTTTAACTAGTGCATTGTGCTTTATCTAGGCGTGCTTACAAGTTGCCGCGTTTTTCTTGTTCCATTTCGAGTGACTCGAACAAAGTTTTGAAGTTACCAGCGCCGAATCCCTGAAAAAAAAAAGTTATTGATTTAACGTTTTTGTACTTTTTTGTTTCCGCTTCTGGATGCTTGCTTTTCCCCTTTGGAAAAGAGAATGCCCATTCGCCTAAGAGAAATGGGCCCACAATTTTCTTCTCTCATTTGTCGATGATTTTTAGTTCATTTTGTAGAAAATAAATCTATATTTCTTATCACCAATCAGTTTAAATTCTTTTACGCGGGTTATTAAGTAATTAGACTTTTTCTGATGTAATATTTGAGATTATTATTGTGTTAAATGCTTTAATGATTGATGATATCTGTTTTTTTATGTAATTAAACTTTGTATTGGATTGGATTGGTAAACGATGTTTGGATATAAGGGAAATAAATTAATGAAGAAATAAGGTATTATTTTAGAATATTGTTTTGTAAACAAACTATTAGACGTCAAGTTGTGGGCCACAAATGGGCATTCTCCTTTGTGCTTTAACACTTCTGTCTACCTTAGCAGCGTGAGTTTATATTTTGAATAACCATTATCACTGACTGAGAATTACAATTTTAATACATTTAAAAAAACTTACATTATGATTTCTTCTTTGAATAACTTCAAGAAATAGCGTGGGTCTGTCCTGAGTATTTTTCGTAAATATTTGCAGTAGGTAACCATTGTCATCATAGTCTATCAGTATGTTCAGTTTCTCCAAAATATCTAGATTTTCGGCGACCTTCACTTTGCTATGTTTTAATTGTTCACGGATTAATTTGTAATATTTCGATGGAATTGATAAGAATTCCACGCCGCGTGCTCGAAGATTTGTTATCTAAAAATAATTGAAAAATATTTAAACGAACCTGCTGAAGTGTATCTGGTGACCTAGTCACGTTTCTGGACCACGTTTTAGAGGTAAGTATAACGATCGATGGTGCACGTTCGTTTACTTAAACCATAGCGGAGGCGACTACTGCCTGCAAAAAATTGTTTTTGTTCCCGGACCGCACTCTAACCTAATATCAGGCGGAGTGTCGTCATATGCCGAGCTACTGTAAGCAAAGTATAATAACTCACAGTTGTAATAATATCTTCAGTATTAATAGCGATGTGCTGTACACCAGCACCGCCATGGTATTCTACATACTCTTGAATCTGACTCTTCTTTTTACCGGCAGCTGGTTCGTTGATGGGCATCTTCACAGTTTCCTCCCAATTAGCCATTACTACAGAACGTAGAGCTGAATATTCCGTACATACTTGCTTGTCGTCTACTGACCAGAATCTGTTTAAATTTATATAATATGTACAAACAATAAATAAAATACACACATTAAAAAAAGGATGATCTAGTTACACCAATACCTATGGAATTGTAGACACCGTTCATACCAGGACGCCGCTTCCTCCATCTGATGATCAGGTTGATTTCCAACCACGTGATCAATAAAGTTTATTGTTACTTTCGGACTGAAATAATTTACGTTTATATTAAGTATGTATATAAATAAATACGTTGTACAAAAGGAACCCATGGAGTTGGTTCTGCGGGTATTCCAGCTACATCTGTCGAATTAAATCGTTTGATATGACATCAATTTATTTAAAATTCTCCTTGCGATGATGCAACGCTGCATCTTGCGTTTTGAAGAAAACTAATCTACGTTTCATCCACATTATTTTCTGTTACAAACACGATGAGATATTCACCATGTTACAGGAGCATCTATCTGCTAGTCTGTCATAATAATATTTATGCACTTTGAAAAACTTACAGTAAATTATTAATAGGGTCCTTCGCCAATGACTGGTATCCTGGTAAGAAATTTCCTTTATATTTCTTTCTGTCGACTAAAGTATGCGTGTTATCGCCATACTGAAATATATTTTACAATTTAATTTCTATAGACCTACCATTAAATATTTATCACATTTAAAAATAAAAATTACATCAATATCACTAAAGTCCGTAGGGTGTAATAACGTTTATTATGAACTTACAAGTTGAATATGTCCCGAAATTTATCATAAATCATGCGTATCAAACGTCGTCGCACAAAAAGGTGGTTAAGGGCAAACGTCTCCTCAGAAAATTGCAAAATTAATATTTGACAATATGTTTTCAGACTCAACTGTCGAGATATATACATAGTTATGAGACTATATCCACAAAAAAAAAGTGGAAAGAGAATGGTGCAGTCAAAAATAAATTTTAAGGATAATTTAGCCGCGATTCCCACTTAGTCAAAAAAGCATTTTCGTCTGGCGCTGAACTAAAAATGTATGGGATTTCATTATTTCGGTTGATTTCAGTTTGAAACGTGAAAATCCATACAGCGTTTCTCGTATGAGCCATTCCAAAATGCTTTAGACGGGTCTTAACTTTTTTCGACCGCAATCAATTTAGGGCGAATTTAATTCAACTTCTATAAAAAAAAAAATTTTAAATTGTAGCTAGACATGTGACAACACTCCGCCTGATGTAAAGCTAGAGTGCCGTCCATGAATGGAAACAACTGCTACCACAGAGAAATCTCAACGGGCTGCAGTCGCTTCCACTATGCCGGCTTGAGGAGACGAGCATGTACCATCTAGATTGACAGTGCACACTCCTCTCTTATACCTGGCTACTTTCAAACTATTCCTGAAACGCGACAAGGTCGCTTCACGGGTGTTACATTCGAAAGTGGTGGTACTGCCCCAGGACGACAGACTGGACAAATAACCATCATCAGTCTGCCTACACTCTTTAATAGTGCCTATAGGCACTGAACGACCAAAGTAGATATAACAAAGTTACATTGGTACCGGTCTTTTACCGAGGTTCGAACACGGGTCTCATTGATCGTTCACGCGTCTCACCGCTAGACCACGGCCGCTCGCATTAACTAATTTATATAATGTGACTAGTAAAGACTTACAGTTTTCAAAGTAGCCATCCTAACAATCCCGTGTTCATCTTTCTCCTCCCACAGATCTCGCACAACGACAGCTCCTTGCTTTTTAGCATAATCCAAAATATAATCCAGATTTTCTACTTCGAACGCCACGTCCTTAACGAAGTCACCGTGATATGCTACCTCATTCACGAATGGCGTGTCTTCAGGTTCGTATTGCGATTGTAGCACAAAAACTATCTGGAATTTGACAATTAATTGTTTCTGTTTAATCTTCACGATTACCCCCGCTGTACCGGCTAGTTACATAAGGTGAGTGTGCAGTCATAGCTCACACCTCAACTATGGTCAACGAAGTTGATTTCAACACACGGGTTTGTCTAGTATAAAAAATTAATTAAAAAAAAAACACTAATCTAATCATAGAGATATATACTAGAGGTGCAAACTTCATACATAAAAGAAACGTGGCTGTGGTCATCTTTTCTCCCGTGTCACATTGGAAGCGTTATTGCACATATAATTGTATATATCAATGAATCTAATCGTCCCGTTCTCAACTATATATTTATAAATGCAATTTAATTTAATGACCTAATTAAACAACATAATAAAATATTTTATAATGCTAAACCAATAATATCATTTAAAATTACCGAACCGGTTTGTTTTACATACCTTATTCATTCTTACTGCGTACGATGCTATTTTTCTCGAACCTGTCTCTAGGCCTTTGAAAGCCAAAGGTTCAAATCCAAATCTCGTCACATAGTAACTGGCTGCCTATAAAACACAAATGTTAATTATTAATTAAGTCTTATTTATTTATTTATGCGAATAACTTGTTTCAGTTTTTTTTAAATTCAATTTATTATATAACCCATAGGCACCTATAATCATATAACTTTTTTCATTTTTTTTTTGTAGTTAATTCCGAAAAATACTATAAATTGTGGCAACCCTAGCGTGAAGGTAAAGATGTAAATAA
Source organism: Tinea pellionella (assembly GCA_948150575.1). Classification (NCBI taxonomy): domain Eukaryota; kingdom Metazoa; phylum Arthropoda; class Insecta; order Lepidoptera; family Tineidae; genus Tinea; species Tinea pellionella. The sequence continues at coordinate 1,557,935 of OX411258.1, forward strand.
GACGAAAGAGGTGCATATTTATCGCGGAATGTGGTTATTGGGTTTATTCATTGTTAAGAATTAAATGGAAGCGCAAAATTGCATTTTTTTTTCAGGAGGATAAGCAGATCGCCCATTTTTAGGTCCACTTGATACCTAATAGTTGGTAACAAAATAATAATCTACAATAATATCTTTTTTTTTAAATTCATTTTAATTATATCAACACATCATTTACCAATCAATAGAAAATGTTTAATCACATAAAAAAATATGTCATCAATTATTAAAGCATTTATAATAATAATAACCTCAAGTATTGCATCAGAAAAAGTCTAATTTCTCAATAACCTGGGTGAAAAATTTAAAACTGATTGGTAATAAGGAATGTAGATTTATTTTTCTACAAAATTAATTATAAATCATCGACAAAACTCGAGACAAAAAATTGTGGGCCCATTTGTCTTAGGGCATTCTCTTTTAATGAGGAGGAGGATTTGCTCACTAAAAACACCACCCTATGATAGGGAATTTACTTTTAATTTGGAGGAAATTAGAACTCTATGACTCCCTCTATAAGGTCTAAAATTACCTGTTTAGAATTAGAAACCCAATAAGTAAGATGATCAAAAGCTAGAAATCGTCCATCAGCTGGTTTCTTTCCTTTATCAGTATATGAAGTCTGCAATAAACAAAAATCACAATTAAAAACGATTTTTTATTTATTAAAATAAATACATACAAAGAGTGATAGGTAGACTGATGATGGTTATTAACACAGTCTGCCCGTCTGGGGTAGTACCACCATTTTCAAGTGATCTTGTCACGTTTCGGAATTAGCCAGGTATAACGAGAGGAGTGTGCACTGTCAATTCTGAATAGTGCACATTCGTCAGCTCAAGTCGGGCAACTGCTGCCTCCAGAAATTTCTCTGTAGTAGCAGTTGTTTCCGTTCATGGACCGCACTATAGCTTAACAGCAGGCGGAGAGTTAATAAAATACAAAGCCATGACTCAAAACTAGGATGCTCAGTGTTATGGGCAACACACAGACTATTTATTCGTTTCGCCCGTCACTCGAACCCGGGACCTCCATGTAACAAATTAACGCGCTAACCACTACGCCACAGAGGTTGGCAAATAATTAGGAAAGCTTTTATTATTTTAATCAAGGTCAGTTTATTTGATCATGCTTTTTAAAAATAAAAAAAAAACATACCATTTTTTCTAATTATATTTCACGACACTCACGTGACACCGAAATGTAGGTACTTAGGGAAACCGCTCCCGTGACCCACCTATTTTAACAACAGCTACGTTTAAACTAATTGTTTTGCCCCAAGATGGGTTATATATATCCACTATAAGTATTTATGGATATTGTTTTAAAAATCAACATAATATAAAGACGTGATCACATTTTTTTGCCTTACACGCGACAGAAGTGACCCTAAACTAGGATACTAGTTACGTTCGGATATGGGTATTAGAACACAAACATAGAACACCCGAAAAAAATAGCTAGTTATATAAAAATATTTGTTTAGATCGGGTATCAAACCTAAGACTTCTGAGCACTAATCGCCGTGCCAGTCAGTAGCCCGTTTTTTATCAATTCAATATCAAATGAAAGACTAGAAACCAATAAATAAAACAACAATTTAATGACAATTTAATGTAATTTAATATAATAATTACAAACAATATTTAATTGATAAAATATTTGCAACGAAATGGAATGTTTTAATTTATTTAATAATAAACGTCGTAATTTTCCATTACTGTATAAATACAACTAATCATCTCTATCAAAAATTATTTAAATAAAATTATGTTGATTTTTCAGTAAAATATTTAAAATCAGTGTTTAGCGGCCATCTTGAGGTTATCTGCCCTGAATTAATTTCCTAAACTTCGAGTGTTAATGTGTAATAATGGTGGATTATTAATCATTAAGTGTTCGTGAACGTGCGTGAGTGTGGGCAAACAATTCAAAAGAAGAGAACCTGTGTTTCCATTTTCCCCCCAAAACATCAAACGTAAAGATTCTACCACTTTACTGAAGCAATTTTTGACTTGACCTGACTGTTTAGTGTGATGAATGAATGACTCGTGATGCACAATATAAACTCAATATTAAATGATTTACTTTGACACTGGCAAATTGCTATAATGCCATGTAAAACTAAAAAAATATTTAAAATGTTAATTACATTAAGTTCAACTTTTGAATACTTATAATAAATTTACCAACAAAATAAATACTTGAATATAATTTTCAATATTAAATGTCAGGATGAGTTAGTACCTGCCTACAGAGACTATGCACCGTGTACGATTTCATTTTCTCTCTTCAACGGTGCAGTTTTCGCTTCTCATACTTGCCCTTCTTTTTAGGTCACTTCTGAAAGTTCATAGTGAACAAACCTTTAGTTTATAAACGTCACAGTGGTGCCACTTTATCTTCGCGGTGTCCAACGGCTGTTGCTGCGTAGTGTCGAGCCCCCAACACTGTGGTTCTTTTACTAAAAGTACTAGACCAAATTATTATATGCCAACAGAAAAATAATATTGATCAATTCAATTCTAATTGCTCTTACACTGCTAAATATTAATACCATTAATTATATAGTGGGGGTTATGTCTTAAAAACTCCTGAGCTGGCGATTTTCTTACATATTATCGTATATTTAACAGTGGCAGACTGATTATGGTTATGCCCCGTCTGTCGTCCTGGGGAAATACGCACCACCACTACTATCAATCTATTCGTGTAGCTTAGGTAGTAAAGTAAAATAGCGTGCCCTGTCAACGGATTGTACACAATCGTCTCCTCAAGCCGGCATATATACATAAACACTTATATCACATTTTATTACATTATTATTATTTTTGTCTACTATTGCTCATCTATTTGTTCCACAGTCCAATATTACTATATATTTTATAATAAACAATATGCAAATGAACTTGTCTCGGTCGAAACTGGTATTCATAATGTATCGGCACAGAAGCGGGGTAGCGCCATATATTCTAAGTACTAACCATGCACAAATCGATGAAAAACTGAGAAAATATCCGTTTTTACCGTTCTTCAAACGAAAAAAAACATAAACAGGGCTTTTGTTTAATACTTTATAAGTAAACTTGTTGGTTGTACGTAAAATTTTGTTAAGAAAGTATTCGGAAAAATATTGAATTGCAATATTTTGAAATTAAATTTTTCAATTTTTAACATTTTCAATAAATTTAAACAAAAAATAATATTTTAAAAAGCGTTCAAAACTTAATCGTAAATTAATACTTTTACGTAAAAATAAAGTCCTAAATTTTTGTATTTAATTAAATAAATAAGAGAAACAGAGTAATTTGCTAGAATTATTTTAAAATCTTTCTAAAACAGTTCGATTCATAAATATCTTTACAAAGTTCGTATGATTATCATAGCTTTAGTTCAAGAATAAATTTAAATAACCAAAAGGCTCTACCCCACGCTAGTAGAGGTTTGAATCCGGCCCGAGAAGTACGCCCGTCCGACCAGTCTAATGGAATTAAAATTAAAATTTACATAGTCATTTGAAATCATTGCGCAATCTATTTCAATGGAAAATTTTCTGTTTTCAAAAGCTTTAAATAAAGTAGTTAATTATATTTTTATTATGTAGTTTAAATAAATTGTTTAAAAATATATTTCGGAGGATTTTATTTTATTAGGTAATTTATGTGCAGTAATTTCGCGACTTTCGTTCAGAAAGCATCAAAAATGGTACGATTTATTAACCAGCCAGCAAACGCTTCTGCATGTTGCTGGTGTTTTGTGATGCCATTTTGGTCTACCACATCCGATTGGTGGATGAAACTGACTTGATACTTCTTTTCCTATCAAGTCTTTCTTAGCATGCAGTCGGTGTCTGTAGCAAAAGAATCTCGCAAACTTGCCGTCTTCGAGGAGTCATGATTGAATTAAAATAAAAATCTTTTAATTTAGAAATAAAACAATATTGTGCAAATAAAAATTAGAATAAATTTATTTCAATATTATTTTATAACCGCCACCATTTATTGTTAAGTTATTAACAATGTAATCATTTATACAGTTTCACCATCTGTTTTTGCTTTTCCATTCTTCTCCTTTTTAGATGCTTCCAAACGTTCGATTGCTTCGAAAACCCATTTGTAATTCATTGCTCCAAAACCCTAGAATAAATATCACAAATCAATACAACTAAGCAACTAAAACACTACTTTCCACGGTCATTGCGCGACCACGGCTTCTATAATAAACCTATGTTTTTACAAGGTTTATAATTTTTTTACTTGATTACTTGCAAGCTGTCGCCCATATCCTTACTGAAAAGTAATGGAGCAAAAGGTATATTTTTCAATATACCTCACTATATGAGACCTGAACAATTCCCACAGGGATAGGCAGAGATACCGGAATACCACTTGCCACGATCCTGACACAATTCCCTCGCATCCACAATTCTTTTCATACAAGCTCCAAGATTTTGGACATTAGGCAACTGGGATTTCGTAAAGATGTCTCCAATTTGATCAGAAAACATCTCTACAATTTTATAATTTTCAAAAATAAAAGATATTATTTTACCCTATGATTTCTTCTTTGCAATATTTCCAAAAACACAGTTGGTCGTGCCTGTACATGTTTTGTAAATGCTTGTAACATGTAACCCTTGTCATCGAAATCGATTAAAATGTTAAGTTCTTGTAGTGTGTCTATGCTTTCTGCCACTTTTACTGGACTATCTTTCAGTTTTTCTCTTATAATATCGTAGTAAGTTGGCGGCCATGACAGTATTTCCGCGCCACGAGCTTTCAGATTACGCATCTGTTGGAAATAATATATAATTAATGAAAGAAAAAACATTGTCTTGGTATTTGGGATAATATAAACGTATAGACAGAGACATCTAGTTTTGAAACATTTAAATATTTGCTCGTGCACCTAGGGTGCGAAAGAGATAGCATGCGTCGAAGTTTCTAGAAAGGTCTCGTATAAGCGGCGTAGCGTAAACATCGTGGCCACACGAGTGGCGTGACCGTTGACCTTGTTTACATTATAATTAGTAAACAACTTCGACGAGATCTTTCTAGAAACTACCTCCTGTTTGAGTATAAATACCGACACCCGAGTGTCCCAAAGAGTACGCTCTCACTCTACTGCGCCCTCCTCTTAGGAGGACGCAGGCCTCTTTTATCCCATTTCTCGCGTTTTTGCTTTCGGAGCAGACGCTTCACATCTGTTTCCACCTCTCATTCGTGCTGATAAAACCCTTTGAGGGTTAGCAGCGGTTCTCTTTCAGATAAAAAAAAATCCCAAAGAGTAGTCCTATTCTGGATGCGATACAAGCAACTCCTGCGATAACAAGCGATACCGAACAGCGACTGAAGGTTATCCAGTGACTATCGTGCCACTCCTGCTTCTACGTTATTGTGTGTCGTATGCAATAAATTGGTGTGAAGACCGAAGTCGTGTATTATATTTTGAAACCCTCACGAATGTAACACTATCAAGAACCCTGTTAAAGTTAGTTTAAACTCACTGTTGTAACAATATCATCGGTATTGAAGGCTACATGTTCCACACCAGATGTTCCGAGAGCTTTCACAAACTCTGTGGCTTTACTTGTTGGTCTTTTACCTTTGGCGGCTTCATTCATTGATAACTGAAATTTAAATTAATTGTTTAAAAAGTTTACAGTAGTGGACAGACTGATTATGGTTATCTAGTCGTGTTTGATAACGAGCGAATTCTCAAGCTGGAATTGCGAAGGCGTCTGCTAACTGCTAACTACTCTGAGATAGCAGTTGCAGTTGTACTTGCTTATAGACTATCTTCTAATTTAATATCAGGTTAAGTGTGGTCTCATACCGGGCTTAATATTCGTCTCTTTTGCTGGTCGAATTGAAATAATTCAATAAATAAAAAGTATTAATACTAGTTAATTAAACATATATTAAAGTTTTTTTTTAAATATTAATATTAAACGTATTAAAATGCTGCATTCGTTATTAAATTATGGTGAAAATTTAACAGAAAAAATAACAACAGTCTCCACACTTCAGATTCATGCTGTTGCGGTTTTTTTTTGTTCAATTTTCGTCATAATTTAATAAATTATAACAAAAAGAAAAAAACAATATAATAAGTACTTACAAGAACAGTATCATCTTGGTTATAAACTGATGCGGAATTGATACAGGCATACGGGGTTAAGTCATGTTCATAATCGACACACCAAAACCTAAAAAAAAACATTCAAAATAATATAATTAACGGGTATCAAACCATGATAATTTTGGGGCGGAAAAAATCTGACGGAACTTTTTTTTTATTGTAGCTCGGCATGTGACAACACTCCGCCTGATGGAAAACTAGAGTGCAGTCCATGAATGGAAACAATTGCTACTACAGATACTAATACTGTACGGGCAGCAGTCGGCATAGCGAATATGCCGGCTTGAGGGGACGAGCATGTACCATCTAAATTGACAGTGCACACTCCTCTCGTTTTATCTGGCTACTTTCAAACTATTCCCGAAACGCGACAAGGTCACTTCACGGGTGTTACATTCGAAATTTAGGATAATAATATATATAATTATTAAGAAAAATAAATTAGACTATAATTTCTTTAAATTTCTGCTACATTTTTTTTATTAATTCGGACATAAACATGTATACTAGAGGAGCAAACCTCATACATCGGACATGAAAAAAGTGTAAGCCGCTTCAAACGATTTGAAACTCAAAAACTTAAAAGTGACTGCAGTCATCTTTCTCTCGCGTCACATTGGGAGCGTTATTGCTTATCTAATTGTATATATCAATGAATTCGTGTATTTAAAATCGTTTTGACGGTGAGCTGTGATTTAAATGTATAATAGCATTTCTATAAAATACGCGTCTATGACGATACGCTCCAATAAACAGTAGATCTTACTTTTGCATGTTAAGATTCTTCTCGTACCACGTCACAGAATCGTCTAAAGTACCATCTTCCAAATTACCTTCAACGTGGTCAACAAATGACAACTGAATTTCTGGTCTGAAAAAAGATATAGGTTTTTTGGCCACGATCAAGGCGTCTTGATTTGAAACGTGAAATTGTATAACTTCGCCATGCCCGCGCAGGACCGTCCTTCAAGATCTTAGGCCCAGAGAAAGATAGGCCCCTCATAAAAATATTAATTATTTTTCTAGTTTTGGCGATTTATTGCTTGTTATGATAACTTTTTTTTTGTAGTATACCGTGAATATTAAATACGGTATATTACCCATAGTCTCTTATTCTCGATTGATGTGGTGACAGGGCTCCCAGATTCTTCTTAGGGGGAGGGCCCCGAAAAAACTACAAAAAAGTTATCATAACCGTATGTATATATAAAATCTTACAATAAATCATTGAGAGCATCATCTTCAACAATCTGATAACCTGGTAATAATATTCCCGTATATTTACTGCTGTCGATTAATGTGTGTGTATTGTTACCATACTGAAAATAAAATTTGGGATAAATTAATTGACTAAAATTAACTTAAGATTTTAACCTGAAAACTAAAAAATTATTTACTAATATTGCTATCAGTGGCGGCGCTAAGACGGCTATCGACAGCTTGAATTTAACCAACAGAATCATCTTTTTCGCTTACTTTCGAATGGAGCACCCGTGAAGTGACCTTGTCGCGTTTCGGGAATAGTTTGAAAGTAGCCAAGTATAACGAGAGGAGTGGGCACTGTCAATCTGGAGCCGGCATAGTGGAGGCGACTGATGCCTGTAGAGATTTCTCTATAGTAGCAGTTGTGTCCACTCATGAACCGCACTCTAGCTTTACATCACGCGGATTGTTGTCACATGCCGAACTACAATAAAAAAAAACTTATTTTAGATAATGCTTGATAAAATAGGCACTTTGAGACCAACGTACAGTACTAAAGTTACATCCAGTACCAGCTGAGATTTTCGGCTCAGTGCCTGCGGTACCAAGAACTTGCTTACAGGCATCTAAATTTTTTTTTGAAAGATTGGAATACAGGGATCAGTCGCGAGCCTGTTATACCAACTCGAAATATAATATGTATATAGTATATATTTAAAAATACATACGGTTTTCAAAACGGCATATCTGACAGTTCCCTCTTCATCTTTTTCAGTAGTTATGTCCTTTATAATCTGCGCACCACCAGCTTTGGCTCTCTTTACCAATTCGTTAAGATCTTCAACTTTGAATGCGACATCTTTGACGAAATCTCCGTGCGCTTGTAAGTCCTTTGTAATCGGATTGTCAGGTGATGTAGGAGATTCAAATATTAATGTTATCTGGAATTTTAATTTGTGAAGTCAAGGTTAACGGAAGAAGGGTCAATTAACAATGAACTCAACTGCAAAGTAGAGTTTGGTAGTCTTAAGTTCCCATACAAAAGGCCTTAACGTTTTCCGACCCTCAAACCTTGGTGGATTTTGATAACATTTAATATATCACTGACATCTAGTCTGATTTTGATTTTTTTTTGACTGTAGCTCGGCATGTGACAACACTCCGCCTGATGTAAAGCTAATTTTGCTAAAAGTGCGGTTCATGAATGGAAACAACTGCTACTACAGAGAAATCTGTGCGGGTAGCAGTCGCCTTCACTATGCCGGCTTGAGGAGACAAGCATGTACCATCTAGATTGACAGTGCACATATTCATGGGTGTTACATTCGAAAGTGGTGGTACTACCCCAGGACGGCAGACTGGGCTAATAACCATCATCAGTCTGCCTACCACTCTTTAATAGCGCCTATAGGCACTGAGCGACCAAAGTACATATAACAAAGTTACATTGGTACCGGTCAGAATTAGCGAGGTTCGAACACGGTTCTCATCGATCGTGAGTTCACGCGTCTTACCGCTAGACCACGGTCGCTCTTGTCTATAGAATTATCTATAGAAAAATAAATATGTTACTAAATTTTCACAAATAATTTGTTTAATCTTTAAATAATTCCTAATAAATATCTAGACAACAAATTAGAAGGCTTCGGTCAGACATGGATTATGGGAAAGTTTAAGAGTCGAATAAAATTAAGACTCGAACGGAGCGATTTATCTCTATACTGGACAGCTGAGTCTTAAAGCATATTTTCAAAATTATGTTAATGCTTCTCCTTATTGTGTTGAAACTATACTAGTAATATGTGACTCCAAGCTAACAGTTAAAAAGGCTGACGATGGAAAAACAGGACAGAGAAAATTCGACACGATCATAAATGTAGCTTGCATTTTTTTCTTTTCAAGTTTCATCATACTACTACTACTACTACTGAACTCACGCCTTGTTCATCATAATTTATTATTAATTAAATTAATGCGGATTACTATTACGTTTATTGTAATAATTTGACTCGGACGGCTCGACACGTAGGCCTTTCCCACAAACAAACAAATAAACATTCTTTTACCTTATTAAGTTTAACAGCATAAGATGTTATTTGTCGATCATCACTAGGTTCTCTTACAGCGATAGGTTTGAATCCAAATCTGGTAACAAAATAACTCGACGCCTAAAACAAACGTGATTAGAAATCCTTAAAAATTAGGTTCCAAATATAGGTAAATACTAACCGTTTTAGCATTGGCAACCCAAAACACAATATGGTGGAAATCCAACACTCTTCCCTTGATTATTTCTGTAGTTCTTTCTTTCGACATTGTTTTATAAACTTAAACTAAAAAAGAAAATTTATTTACATAAATTATTTTTAATAAAATAAAACAATATTATTTAGCTCAATGGTGGCGCTAGACCAAACGTAGATGTCGTAAAACGTTAGCTGAATTAATGTACTATTTTTACTGGTTAACTTTAAATAAAACTTTTTAAAAAAATTGTAAAGTCCCAATTGCCGGACTCCCTAACACCGCCACTGAATTCGTTCGAATTAGGCACAGTTAATCGAGTAACTCGTGCGCGCCTGTGCAGTTTATTGTGATTAAATAACTACTTACTCTTTAAGATGAAAGCCAACACCTGAGCCTTCATACATTCTGTGCCGTAGCTCTTTGTTTATTATAGTGATTTGCGATAATAATTACTAAATTAGTGCTGAGAAAGTTATAAAATTACTTAATTTCAACATAAATAAGTTAAAATAAATATGTTTCAAACAATGTTGTAAAACAAAATGTATGGACGCTCAGGTGTTGGCTTTCACCCAAAGATAATATAGATATATATATATTGTCCTCCATGCTTTCACCTTAAGTTTAAAGCGGTCTTAAGAAAACAGCGTTTGAATGCGAACGTTACACAGATATTTAATTTACTGGTAATTTCAATCAAATATCATTAATTTATATGCCTAAGGATTTTGTTCTTCAAAATTATACATAATAAATATGTTGGTAATAATTGTCCTAGATATAATTAGGTATATCTACGTGACTGACATACAAAATAGATTTTTACGTTTACTTATTAGAAACTTTAGCTCAAGGTTTATTGAATTAAAAGTAATTTATTAAGTTATGTAAGAATAATTTATAATATATTTTAAACATTAAATTAAATTAGGAGAGTTACAATTTAAAATCAAAGGCACTGAGTTACTAAGGTACTTCATAAGTAGTTAGGTACATGTTCCTAATGTGACACGAGATAAAGATGAGGGCAGTCACTTTTAGGTTTTCTGTTAGTTAGTATTTGACATTGTCAAATCGTTTGAAGCGGGGCCTACGCATTTATTATGTCCGATGTATGAGGTTTGCACTTTGCTCCTCTAGTATATATCTCTATGGGTATCGGTCAGAATTTATTTAAACAAACTTAAAACTCACCCAAAAACAGTATAAGAACAAACAAAATAAACACACAAACTAAGACGTTACAAATTAAAACGCGTATTTATAAATTAGGTACATTTTATCAATCAATCTAAATCGATGATTTTTCTCATTAAAATAAATAAAGATTATAATATAAGATAAAAATTATTACCTCCGGTGTTGTGCAGTCCTTGCGTAAAAATAATAAATAAATAATAATCATTTTTTGTCTCGCTCACACAGCTAGCAATGTTCGCACATGCCAATATGAAGAGGAAAATATTTTTTTACAATTTTCCTTGCCATTTGCGTCAAATAAACAATGGATAAAATCTAATAAATTAATTAAAACGCAAAATAGATGTCACGCGTCACCGTCTCATCATTCTCATCCCTTGGAATGGAATCATTTCACTAAGTACTCCACATAAATCTATTTATTTTACCACTATTTTTGTTTTTAGGAAATAAAGGAGAATGCCCATTCGCCTAAGAAAAATGGGCCCACAATTTTTTTTCGAGTTTGTCGATGATTTTAGTTCGTTTTCTAGAAATATAAATCTACTTCTTTATTACCAATCAGTTTTATTTTTTCACCCGGTTAATTGAGTTATTAGATGTTTTCCGATGCAATATTTGAGGTTATTATTATTTTAAATGCTTTAATAATAGAAAATATCTGTTTTTTATGTAATTAAAAATTGTCTATTGATTGGTAAATGATGTGTTGATATAATTAAAATGAATTAATAAAAAATTTGATATTATTTTAGAATATTGTTTTGTTACTAAAATATTAGGTATCGAGTGGGCCCAAAAATAGGCATTCTCTTTTATTCTCGAGTGTTCAATACTTATTACCCACCCTGGACTGACACGGTCCGCGTTCTGTAAATAATTTAATTAAAATAACCTTGTTATACTATCTGGGGCAATTGTCGTAGTTCTAAACTTCTCGTCGACTTTAAACAATAAGAACTACTTATTACTTTTTAGAAAAAGATTTTCAATTGGTTCAAGACATCGTAGAAAAGTACCTAATATGTATAAATAAATCTATACATTTTAAGTGTTGCCAACGTGCGCTACTGTTTGTATATGACGTATGTCATGTTTTGGTTTTTGCTTGGTTTCTCTGGACACGTTTTAAGCTCGTTTTCATTATGTATACGTGTAGGTCGCGTCAAATTTTATGACGTCTCGGAAGTTGGCTGCGGGTGCTATTCCACGCAGTTACAGTCAAGTGCACAACACATAACCTGCGTACATATATCGTGCCCCGCTCTATTTGTGTATGCCACAAAGTTTGCTTCGCACATATGAGAATTGCACTCCTGACAGTCAGAATTGGGTTAATTAATCGACATTGGACACAACTACTGCAGTGCTTTTAATTACGATTTAAATCGATGGTCATAATTTTAAGGTTAAACAGCTAATTAGATAAATATCTTCATGATTTTTATCTCAAAAAACTTGATTTTTTTACGTAATTACATATTTGCGATGATTTCTAATAGATTCATTTTAACCACTTCTGAGTCATAAGGAACTATTTCGTGTACTATACGCGTATTTCTTTGACACATTTAAATTGGCAGTAATTAGAAAATATGTTCATGTACCAGTTAATTATTAACGAAAATTGATCGAATAAAAATCGAAATAGGGACTAGAAATGTTTGAGGATAAATAAAACAAAAGAATTGTAATAATAAAATATTTTATCATTTATTTATTAAAATTTTTATACAACATATAATAACTATATTTACAAATTTGTTTCAAAGATAAATTATTTTTCTTTACGGAGTATTTATATATATTTTGTTCGCACCTAAATCTACGTATAAAATATTAAGGCACCCTCGGGAAAGCGTCACTTTATAGGAACCCATTGACATGGTCGAATTCAATTTTTAATTACAAATAAATTTCAAAAAATTCAGTGCTTCTTTAAATTGTATACAACATGATTAGAGTGAGGAGTCTGGCTTGTCAACCAAAACGGTGCACATCTTATCTCCAATCACCCTGTATTTACAAAATTAATTATTTCTAAACAATTTTCATATTCTCGACCATGAGCAAAATCAATTGACAGACATAAAAGTCAAGACATCCCTTCACATTATAGTTCAGTAGACAAGCAATACGTAAAGCCTTAGGTTCAATTACTAACGAGAGGAGTGTGCACTGTCACCCTAGAGGGTGCTATCCGAAATTTCTTTTTCTTCTACTTTATATTTAAAATAAAAATATTTTAACTAAATAAAAACTTTGTATAAATAAGAAATATAACAGTTTATCTGATTTAAATAAAATAGTTTTTTTTTTCTTCTTTTGCAAGCTATACTAAATTTGTATGTGAAAGGGAAGCTTGATTAAAAAAAAGATCTTTTCAAACAATTCTGATTACACTAAAGACTAGGAAATATTTCCGTCAACAGATTTTGCTATTGGATTCTTAATTTTATTTTATACACATATATATAAAAAAAAAGGTAACAAAAACCTAATTTTAACGACTACTCTCTATATCTACATTTTCTCATAATTCACAGGAAAATAAAATTGCATCGATATTTAAAAAACAATATTGAAAGAAAAAAGCTTTTGCAAATTATATTATATTTACTCTTTGCTGTTATTCAGAAAGCTGTAATAGTAGAATAATAAATACCAATAAAAAACATCAATGCAATAATATACAACGAAATATACATAAAAACGGCATTAAATATTATATAATATTCACAATAATTGTCAAATCCAGTAAAATAAATAGAAGGTTAATTATTCTCCTCATATATTTGTTGGGAATAAAAGAATATAATAAAAAAGAAACAAAATTATTACATTAATTAATAAAAAATAATCTCCACTCTTTCTGTTAAGTTTATCAGATTGTTTCCTCTATTCTGGGAAGCAAAGCAGAACGACCCATACGGTCACGTCATCAGTTTTTTTTTTTCAGTTAAAGTAAGCACCAAGGGAATAAAAAGTTTATGCGATTGCGTAAGTTCGTGCCGGAATTGTTCTTATTAAAAATATTTTTGGATGAGGTCGCACCTTTAGAGTTGCCAACATTTTTTTCATAGTAAAAAAAGTCGCCAATAAATTGATTGAAAAAAAGAAATTGATTTGATCAGCGATACACTGAATTAGTATATTTTCATTGGCTTTGGCGTTGGTATTTTTAAGTTGGCAACCCTGGGTGCTTAGTCAATGGAAGGCAGCGATACCAAAAATTATATGTCGCAAAATTGTTCATCGAACAGTGGTCGAACATCTGGCACGAACCACATATTTGCAGTCAATATAATTTTAACAGCTATACAAAATAATAATAATTATAATTGATGAAAATTTATTTGGTAACTTAAATAAAAAAAAGCATGTCGAACTTAATAAAAGAGATATTTACATAAAAAAAATTCAGTCAAAATAGATTACATTTAAAATAATAACTTAAGAAAATGATTATACAAAAGGAACACTAAGATCAAATAAATCATTTCAATTGAATTTGCATAAAATCATATCATTTCTAATAATTTAAAAAATAAAACATTACCATGTTAACAACCTCGCCATCAACTAACGCTTAAACTATAGTGCAACCCATGATGTATACAGCCAGTCGTCTATGCCGTCTTGAAGAGTCAAATGTGCACCATCCGTTGACAGGGTACACTCCTCTCGATATACCCGGCTACTTCCAAACTGACCCCGAAACCCGACTAGGCTTTACGGGTTTCACATTTGAAAGTGGTGGTACTACCCCATGACGGCAGACTGGGCTAGTAAATAACCATCATGGGAACCCACAATTTCATGCAAATTCAATTGAAACAAAAAAATAAATGTAAATAATAACAAACACGTGGTAAATTTTGGTTTTTATAATAGATTTAGTATTTACGAAACAGTGAAGGTGAGACAATAGTTTTGAGATCAACAGTAATGGTCGAAATTAATTTAAAAAAAAAACAACACAACAAATAATTTAGATACAAAAAAAACAAACACGACATAATACAATTCCTCTGTCTAACGTGAAAGCCAACACCTGAGCGTCCATACATTTTGTTTTACGACATTGTTTGAAACATAGCAGATTTATGTCGTAATTAAGTAATTTTACAACTTTCTCAGCACTAATTATTATCGCAAATCACTATAATAAACAAATAGCTACAGCACGGAATATATAAAATGCATTTTAAATATTTTATATTGGTTATATTTCACAAGCATTTTATATATTCTGTGCCGTAGCTATTTGTTTATTATAGTGATTTGCGATAATAATTAGTGCTGAGAAAGTTATAAAATTACTTAATTTCAACATAAATTTGCTATGTTTCAAACAATGCTAAAACAAAATGTATGGACGCTCAGGTGTTGGCTTACACGTTAAAGCAACTTATACTTTATTACGAAGGCAGTAGAGAACGTGTTTAATTTCTTTAATTTAAAAACAAAAATTATAATAACTTATTATATTCCTTCACCATTTCCAAATACAATCCACAAGAGATTTCTCACTTCACGACCTTCTTACATAAGCAGGGATAAGCAGTCGTACTAAACAGGTTTAATTTTGTAATTCTATTCGCTTCCCGTTTGTACCGACAGGTGTCGCTGCTTAACCGAACTTTGAAAATCATCACATTATAGTTCCATTAAAAATATTGTACTGTGTAATGGACTTTATTTTTTTTTTAATTTTGACGGTTATTATCGTAATATTTTTGTTTTAAAGATCTTTAATTTCAATGCGGAGTTGCAAGCAAATCGGTAGTTCTAGAATCGTTTTCCCTAACACTTGCTTACTCGTTGAGTAGTGTCAACGCAGCACATTACAAAAGAGTGTACACGCAAGCCTAGGTAACGGACGCGTTTTTCGAGTTGCAGTGACAGTTGACAGAAATGATTTTGACAATAAATTTTCTATAGCGTCCATCTTGTTTGGTTCGCATCGACCAATATCAGTGCCGTATCATAGGGTTTAGTTAATTACCGTGACTCATAGCGAGTTCTTTAGTACCCCTCTGATGTGGCGGGTAGAACGCAATAGAAAAAAATATTGTCAAAACCATTTCTGTCAACTGTCACTGCAACTCAAAAAACACAAAGTACACGCTCTTGTAATGTCCTGCATCGACACGTGTGAACAAATGCATCAGTTTAAACGTGACGACCAATTTTGCAACTACTTAGAGAAAAATCCCAATAATAACCGTCGAAAACAATCTAAAAATTATTATAACACTTATCGCTGTATATCACAGATAGGTTGGCAGGAAGGGTCGACTAGTTGAGCCCTTTCCACGGCGACCAAACACCCTGTAGGTGTGACCAGTAACGGCGAATGTGAATTCCCAATCCACACCTTTTTCACATCTTGATCACTGGGATGCGGGCCGAGTGGCGACATGTAACCGCCTCTGAAATTTAAGTAATAGTTCATTAGAATATTTTGTAGGCTTTGACCACATAAATTGATTTGGCACTTTTTCAAGCGCTCTGGTGGAGTTTCGTACAAAAAAGCGAGAGTGGCTACAGATGTGGGGCTCAATAAAGATGCGATTTCGCAGGACGCAGTAGACGGCAGACGGCATTACTTTTGCAGTATTAAATTGTATGAGACCGATCCCGACACATGACTGCAAGTGTCGTATGCAGTTGTGGCTGTATGACGCTGCTAACTGCCGTACCTTAACACTTGTATTCGAATCAAAGTTTCAGTCGGTAATGAACCTAGTAACTTAACTAGTACCTATACAAACAATTATAGTATAAAAACACATACCTAAGTTTCCTATCAGCATGCAACAGCGCATCAGTTCTGAGTAACCTGACAGCAACAGCTACCAATATGAACAGGATGAGAGCTCCACAAACGGGCACAGCGATCGTCGCCGCTTTGAACCAGACTTCTCCGCCATTGTACCCTGCACCTCGTTCAGTGGCTACTGCATTGGTTTCTGTAAATAACGGATTAGAAGTCATAACCTGTTGTCATGCTAGAGTGCTATGAGTAGAGAAGTGTTTGGCAAAGAATGGTAGGCAGATGGTGGTGGGGTAGTACCACCACTTTCAGGGGCACACACATATGAAGTCATGTTTCTGCCTACCTCAATAAAAAATCAAATCAGCTCTATGTTATTGGCGATTAAAGTTATATAAGTTACATACAACATAAAAAGAAACTGGTAAGACAATTATATAAAATAATTATATAAATTGTTTCATTTTTTTTTTCAATTCAATAAAAAAAAAATTTTAGACTATATTTTAATATCACAGCTTTATTTTAGTGAAAACTGCTGTCGGACGTTCAGGGGGTAATTCCCTAAATTCCCTAATATTTTTCAAAAACATCTACCAAACTTGAATAGGCAATCGTACTTTCGAGAAAACGGCTATGAAAACTAGTAGAAATTAAACAATACGTTTTTCTAACTAATCTAGTGGAAGATCGAGCGTAAAGCGCTTTATTTCTATTAAACCGTTTGATGCGAGTGCGGTCTGCAGGTAACCTCCGCTATGACGGATTGGTTACTACAAACTAAAAACATACATGATGTTTCCAGAAATACACAAACATAACTAGGTTTAATCTTTAATGTGTATTTCTACAATAATATTATTCTAATTAAACGTTATAATGGAGGAAGTCTGTATAAATATTGATTATTGTTGATTCCATTGTCCGTGCTGTATGGCCCCATATAACATATAATTATGTATGTAAATTCCAAGATAATATATATCTAAGTTTTTTTTTATATTGACGCGACGTGTAACCGCGACAGTGCTGGTTCATGAGCGCCGACGACTGGAGAACCGCAACATACGACGGTCCCATTCACCGTCACTATGCCGGCCCTATCTATGTTATATTTCAGAATGTTTGTCTGCTAATTTGGGGAAAAAGAGTCCATTCGCCAAAGAGGAATGGGCCCACATTTTTTTTCTCGAGTTTGTCGATGATTTTTATTCCATTTTGTAGGAAAATAAATCTGCATTAATTATCACTAGTCAGTTTTAATTCTTTTACCAGGGTTGTTGAGTAATTTATTTTCATTATGGTTTTAATTTAAGGTTTTTTTTTAATTTTTTTATTATATTATATTATTTTTATTTTTTTTTTTATTTTTTTTAATTTAAGATTTAATTTAAGGTATAAATTGTTTTAAAAAATTAATTACATCTGTTTTTTATGTAATTAAACATTGACTATTGATTGGTAAACGATGTTTTCGTATAATAATTAACCCTTTATTACTCGCATATTAATAGTTACACAAACGGTCGCGTGGGGTAATATATACCCCAGACGCACTCTCCTGACAAAACAATACGATACATAGCGGCGTCTGCGACTGTTCCGCAGCTACCGACAACTCTATAAGGGTAACTTTAAAAATGGCGGAGAAATGACGTTTCAAATTTGTCGTGGGGTCTAATATACCTCATGTGAGTAATTAAGTGTTAAATATTACAGAAATTTTGTTAATACAGTTTTGGAATATTGGTTTTGTTAAGAAACTATTATTATAGATATTCAGTGAACTCAAAAATGTCCTTTCTTTGTGATACCTACTATAAAAACAATGACTAAGTATGCAGTAATATTTTCAAGTAAATAGGTAACACAAAATTATGCTAATTGTTATCAAAACGCAACACATATAAAATGTTAGGCAATCCACATTTAGGTATCAACCTAGTTCTATAACATGACTCATTAAACACATTATAAGTACTTTAATATTATATGTAGGTACGAATTTGTGTTTATTTTGATATTGCGTACGTGTATACCTTGAACTAAATGAATCTTCATTAAATATAAACAAATGTAGAGGGAATCAAATGAACAAAGATTTCGTTTAAATAATATTCGATAGATGAAAAAAGATTTTGCATTTAGAAACCTTTTTCAGCCTCTGAATGGAAACAGCTACTATTATAGTGAAATTTTTGTAGGCGAAAATCACCTCCGCTATGCTAGAAGACGAATGTGCACCATCCAGATTGACAATGCACACCCCTCTCGTTATACTTGGCTACTTTTTTCATAGTAGCTCGGCATGTGACAACACTCCGCCTGATGTAAAGCTAGAGTGCGGTCCATGAATGGAAACAACTGCTACTACAGAGAAATCTCTACGGGCAGCAGTCGCCTCCGCTATGCCGGCTTGAGGAGTCGAGCATGCACCATCCAGATTGACATGTGCACACTCCTCACAACACACTTTCAAACTGATCCTGAAACGCGACAAGGTTTATACCATTTATCAGTTGTTTATAATTTATTTTTAATCTAGCATTTGTTTATTAGTTTAAATAAAAAAAAAATAGCAGTTATACCTATTTTATCGATGGAAACATTAAGGAATTTAGACACGATCGCGTGAAGCGACAATGGCTGTGTAAGTTTAATGATCAGATGTTTTTACCGGGACTGAATCTGGACCTGAGGCCTAAATATACAATACAATTGTCACGCCTTTTTCCCACAGGGATAGGCAGAGACAACGGAACGCCGCTAACCACGATCCTGACACAACACCCTCGCTTCCTTCACATCGACAATTCTCTTTATGCACGCCCGACGACACGGTTTTGAGCACAAGGCAACCCAGTTTTCATGAGGATGTCTCCTATTTGATCGGAAAACACCCTTCTGGGTCTGCCTTGTTTAACGCATCCATTCACATCAGATTTATATTCCTTTCGCCAAACTCCTTTCATTCGTCCTTTCCAAGTGCCCAAACCATCGAAGCATATGAATTTACATTTACGCTATCACGGCGTAGAGTGAGAATTCCCCACCCCAGACCTCTGGACTGCGGTCCGTCAATTGCCGACCCCTAGCTTAGTACATTCTGTTTACCCTTAATAATACAAACGTGAATTACATAACATTAAGAGAGGTGGTTGAACTAAAATGAATGCACTGTATAGAAACTCTTTATCATTAAAATGTGACAGTTAATTGATTTGAAAATTAATTATAGATAATAAGAAGCCTTTGTTTTGAAAACATACGGAATATAATTCAATTTAAATTTAGTAAATTGGTAGATTAATTGAACTCTTACACGTTGATAAATAAAAACAAAAGCTAACCTTTAACAAAAAAGGGAAGATACGGTACGCTCTCTGTTTACTGAAAGCGGACCAAACACACAACTACATCCACTCACCCCTACAGAGAAATTGTCTGTAGGCAGCTGTGGCCTCCGCTATACCCGATTTAAATAACAATTGTAGCACTGTCCAGGTTTGTATGTGCGCATTCCTCTCATAATACCATACAGTATTTAGACAATTTCAAAAGCCAATTTAATGTTTTAATAGAATAAATTCGTGCCAAAAAAAAATTATTAACCTGTTTCAGAAGTAATATTAAGCCTGGCTCTCGCAACTGGACTGTCCTCGTGGTTGCACATATCGTGGAAACAGCAGAGGAGAAGGGAGTGCTGATGCGAAGGCTGACCGGCGCCTGATGATGGAGTGTTCTGGCATCGAGATAACGCTTCTTGTTCCCTGAAATGTGTGAAGAATTGTAATTAATATATTTGTTTATATTTCTAATTATCTGCAAAAGTATATTTTATATAGGTATCTATTAATAAAATATATAAATACCTATTTATAAAAATATAATATAAAATATATTATTTTAGAGGTCAACTGGCCCCATTGCTGGTATGTGGCCAAAGTTGACCACTATTAAATGGGACTACTAATCTGTAACAATTAACCTATCCAATCCTAAATCTAAACTTTTCCATTAATAAACCTGAAACGAATATATTAATCTGCTCACAGGAGCAATCATGATGACAAGCTACTGAAAGTGCACCGAAACCCACTCGCCAACCACCACAGTCAGACCAATAAAAAGCAATCCAAAGCTCTCCAATGAATAGAGCTCTAGTGGTCCACTTAACAAGTATAATTATAGTCAATGAACTGATTGTATATGGGTACTATATAGAAAAAAAAGTAATTAGGTAAAGTTAGTGACAAAGACCCTTTAATACGATAAAGATATTATCGACGCCGGATAACGTAGAAAGCAAGATAATTTTCGAAAACTAACGTGACGTTTCTATAAGGGTAATTCACTACAATCATGTGATTAATAATACTCAAGATAAAGTGACGTAATAATGTTATTGAACGATAGGTGAAGAAACAATGCATTCAAATAAAAGTAAACAATATAAGAATTAGAGATATGCAAAATATAACAAAAAAAAAAGTTCGCCAAACTTTTTTTTTATTGTAGCTCGGCATGTGACAACACTCCGCCTGATGTAAAGCTAGAGTGCGGTCCATGAATGGAAACAACTGCTACTACAGAGAAACCTGTGCGGGTAGCAGTCGCCTCCACTATGCCGGCTTGAGACGAGCATGTACCATCTTAGATTGACAGTGCACACTGCTCTCGTTATACCTGGCTACTTTCAAACTATTCCCGAAACGCGACAAAGTCACTTCACGGGTGTTACATTCGAAAGTGGTGGCACTACCTCAGGATGGCAGACTGGACAAATAACCATCATCAGTCTGCCTACCACTCTTTACTCTCTACTATACTATACTCTACAATAATAATAATAATAATAATGCGAACATGTTAGTAACCGGCTACAGCCGAGAATTTGTAAAAATAAACAACAATAATAATAATAGGTAGATAATTACGTAAATGACGTTATATTACATTTTCTATTTGTACCTTATAATTTGCGAGTTTTTACCTAACAACGCCCGCGTCGCGCCCAAATCATACTGAAAACGTTTAATGAATATCAATGTAGATTTTTTTACATTGCAAACCACTCACGCGCACAGTTCTCACGAGTTGGACAATTTACATGAAAATTATTGCATAAAAAACGTTTCAGGATGTCATTGAACTTTATATAAATGCTAAATCACAAGAAATAACTATCTAATCTGACTTAGGTAGGATAATTTGATTCTGACAAGGAAAATGGAAACATAAATGACCCGAAATTAAAAAAAATTACTATCTATTATGAAATATATTCTACGACCGGGAATCGAACTAGATTAGCACTAACTACACTAAACAAAGAGCTCATAAAACAACCATCTACAACAAATAAGAAAAAAGAACTTTTTCTTTGGAAACAATTTGCACAATTTACTAAAACTCATCTAATTGCCAGCATAAAATCAAACAATGCCATATAAAAAGTATGCAGAAAACAAAAAAGAAATCAGTTCTCATGGGAAAGAAGCGGCATCACCGCTTAACATTGAACCACCAACGACGTCAAACGTTTATAGAAAAAAATCTCAAACACGCAAATTTTCTACTAATTGGAAATCTTAGAATTTCGCGACGATAGATTATAAAATAATGTCTTCAAATAAACGATTTTCAGACGTATCTAGAATTCCACATATAAAAAATTAAACTAAAAGATATTTAAAAAAAAATAACCGAAGTAATATAAGATGAACTTCTAATTAAAGATATAGAGTTAATAGAGAATAGTGATGAAATAATTTTAAAAAGCAAATCACGTTCTTCTTCAATAGTTTTCATCAGCCGGCAAAAGATAATCTTAGCAGATAGGAGGCACATTCGGTTGGTAGCCCAATAACAATGGACGGGACGACATGGCGGCTTGATCAGTATGCGCGATGTCATCGTCCATCATTCGAGTGTGCGCAGTGCCCTAAAGCACGTACACATACCAGTTCAAATATTACTTTTAGATAAAAAAAAAACACAACTACTGGATGGATTAACATTCGAAAGAGATTACTTATAATATTTTTTATACGTGGTCACTTTTAACGTATTTTGACAAAAAGAAAAACCTATTAATTACCTATTAGTAATAAAGTATACAAAGAGGCAAATATTAATGAAATAAAGTTGATAAGGTAACGAGGCGAATTGTAATTAATAAGCTCATTACGATCCGTGAACACGCGGCATTAAGCACAAAATGTAATCTGCGGGAAAAGTAAAGTCACAAAGATAAAAACTTAAGTAAATGTTGTCGTTGTTTGAGGCTTAATGACGTGGGTAAATGCACGACACTCTTGTACGTTTTATCAAGTATACACTATTCTAATTAATAAAATAGCTGAACTCATAAATCTGCCTCGGAGGCAGTCGGTGACCGCACAGCTGCAACTTATCTCGAGACCCCGACCCGCGACCTCACCCCGAACTTCCATCACCCTTATCTCCACGAACGAGGACAAAGAGCCACTCTACAATATAGACCATAAACAAGTATACATTGAAATTAATTGTCGATAAAAGCTTGGAATTTCAATTTGAATTCGATTAAAATCTTAACGAAGGAGATGGACCGATCGTTAGCCGAGATAATGGCGACGTGGTCGCTGTGGAGATTGCCAAAAACGAGCAAAAATGTAAAGCAAATAAAAGCGGGCATGCGCCGCCGGCGGCGAAACCTGTTCCCGGAGCGGCCCATGCGCTGTCTCGAATAAGATAATCAACTGACCGGGTAATTTCAGAGAATAAAAAGATCGCCGACTTACAGAGTGCCTCGGCTGGTATAATTAAGAAAATCAATATAATCAGAGAGTCTGTAACCGGCCCTTTCCATGTAGGGAGAATAAAATATTAAATAAAGATTGTCAATGTAGTGCAATCAATTCGGTTCGTTCCCCCAGATAAAAATGTAACAAAAAATAAAGGTAACAATTTCGAAAGTATAGACAAATTGATGAAAGATACATTATAGCAACATGTATTAGTTGGTCGAATGAGAGAACGAGACCAGTCGGGACTCGGGCCATATCTAAACATGATAAGGCAAAATGATGGATGACAATGCACTTCACATGTACAACGAATAACAAAGCAATAGTTAATTAATTTTATGATGATAGAAGAAATAGGAAAGTAAAATTTAAATTAAGATCGGGGAGCAAAACAAAATATAAAATTAAAATATATAACATTTTCATAGCTAATTTCATATACATTAACATAAAATCCGAATGCATAATGAACTCCTCTTTAGGAAAATTTACAATATAGAATAACTCATGCCAAAGCGTGCGTGGCCAACAACATTTTAGAAATTCCCGTGCCATTTATTCTCGAATTGAGTTCATGTTTATTAATTAGTTAATTAATTAGCATCATTTTAGGAATTCTAAATGTATACAATCTTGAAAGCTTTCAGAGTTTATCTTTGGTCATATAGTTGTTAAAGTTATGTATTAAAAAAAGTGGTATATGCACTTACGTATCGGCTAAGTGGTGTAGACATCCATGACTAGCGTGATGTGCTCGTCTAGGAGCAGGCACGTCACTATAGCAGCCACCGCCTGAAGGTGCACGACACATATAACCTGTACTCACACACTGAGCGGTGTTACAATAACACCTAACGCCATCCACTTCATTTTCAGATTCCTTCCGATCTGTAAACAAATAATTAAATTCAATTATGTTTATGATAAAGGCGGCGGACATTTTAATGATTGCAATCAACAGTAAAAGCAAAGTGTTGTTTGAGGCTATGGACTCCAATAACACTGGATTTACAACTGCTTCGAACGAGGTATTAATTTATGACAATCAATAAACTGATGATGCTGCACATAAAAGAAAGTGAGTCATGTGCCATATTACGATTACTTTATTTCTCAAAACTATTGTTTGAATAATGTCGATCATATTTTAAAATGTAACATAGGACTAAGGATTCCAAGTAAACATGAACTGGTTCCCAACAAGCCGATGAACCAGCAAAAATAACATCCAGCTGGGACGAGGCTTGTATCGATATGAATAATGCCGCACGTCATATACTGCGGGTCCCTACATAAATATCATACAAACGGTCCGAGCCTCCGCGGCTGCATTCAATGTAAATCCGAGAGCTCCAGACGAAGAAACAAAACAAAATTAATTTCTTAGGGCCGCGAGTTTATTTGAGAAGGGAAACTAAGATGTGGCGACCGAGGAAGACCCCCCTTGATGCCAGGCATCTTTATACGCATACCTGAATCAACTTTTAACTAAATACCATAAAAATATTAAATTATGATTCAACTGTGGAAGTTTAAAGAGTACGAGTAAATAATGTCATTATCTTTCTGCAAAATGTGCGGGAGACATATATTCAATGACTCATTAGTAATGATAACCAAAACCATTAGCGTCTCACAAAGAATGACAACTCCACATGGGACAAGAAATTTAAAATTCCTTCTTTGGAATTTCTTATCCATTACACTACAACGTTCCTGGATGAAGTTCTCGAGCGCGCGGAGGCCGACCGCCTCGCAATAAATATATAATTAAGAGGAACAAAACCCGACCTGGGATTGGTAAAAAGACTAACAAGTAGAGTTTAATAACCGAGGTCGAGCACACGGGAAATTGGAAACTTTTAATAGCAAACTTTAATAGCATTTGTACGCGAAATTACTCGCATTAATTACTTATTGGCAATCGAATCCAAAGGGCAAATTATACCACGTACAGTCGCTTAAGTTTATGTTACATTAAAAAAGCTTTTAGGTGGGCTATCTACAAAAATAACTTCAAAATTTGAGAATTATCAGGAATAGTCATTAGGAGCACAATTAGTATTATCGGCGCATCATACATTACATCAGGACGCCGCCATTAACCGGCTTTACAATCAATTTCGAGTCAAAAACGAAGACACAAAGAGAACACCGAAAGATAAAGTAAATAAAAAACAAACAAACCAGGGAGAAAGGTCCGGGCATGTTATTTGGAATTGATAAATGACCCCCCGGAGACGAGAGGAAAGAGGACGGAGCGATGATTGAAAAAGATGGACATATCAAATAAGAAGGATTGGGTTTTATAGATATGCATTATGCGCATAGAGATACATGTGTATTTTGTAACTAATTGAATGTTAAACTGGCGACGTCAGATTTTCCATGGGAAAACAACTCGTCAAACGTGAGTTGTTGAATATTTATACTGTTTATTATTTATGAAGCGTATTAACATGATGATGTTTTTGAAGATTATCTACGGTAGATTCGGTTTGAAAAATAAATGTGAAGCCGTCCTAATCCAGGCTTCCAGTTGCATCACTGTAATCAGTCACCGTGCTGCCACGTGCCGGTTAACTCAATGATCTGTTCACAATTTTGGGTTCTTCTAATTTGCGTTACTAATTGAGAAACACTGACTACATTAAACAGCTATATATTTTTTTTTTCGGTGATTTGGGTTCAGTGAACGGATAAACTTTTTGCTTATTAGTGTAGTCTCGCGGTCTAAATGACACAACGATCTATTAAATATGTTTGTATTAAATTAAACAGATACATATAAAAAGAAGTAAAAGCCCTGTCCGCAACTAAATAGTGCATAGTTTTAATTAAGTACGATAAGGATCAGGTTCGGTAAAGTCGCAACCATTATACAGTAATCGGCACATGGTATCGCTTTAGATTCTCAGAGTTGGCTGACATCCGGATTTCTCAAATCATGATTATTTAACGTCGTGGATTTCAGCGTCGAGTCCAACTCGCAGATCTTTGTTTAAGATATCGTGTTTGCTTCGCTTGCTACGTCCCTTCAATTTCATTTAAGTACACGCCTGAATGCGACCGCATTGTGAAATCGTTTGGAGAACGACTCGTAATCCTTTAAGCTCGCGTTTCTCGTTAGAGATTTAATTTCGATAGAAGAAGAGCTATGTATTTGCAATATGAATTATTTGTTTACTACACCTATTTGTCAAAACACATACACGATATCGTGTTTGTCCTCCAATGTGGACGGACAGGCGGTTCATATGGTATGTTGCTATACGGACATCAAGCTGTTTGATATTATCATTATAAACAATCGTTTCGATTTATCATAAGCTTAAATCACATGGGGACTCACCATTCAAAGTCCGAATAACTTATTTTGGTGGGTTCGTGTTGAAATAAAACAGATGCTTCCGGATTTTAGTTTATTCGATGTTTTCTCAACCGACCTCTAATACAAGATTTTGACAAGTCTCATTGACTGGCATAGACTACAGTCGACGAGGCAAAGATGTTGAGCCATAGACTATAGACATTCATAACATGTTCCTTTTTTTAAAAAAAAAAAAAAAATAATAAAATATTTAAACAATATAAAAATTGAAACTTAAGACATATGACATGACAATAAAGAAAACAAAAATATTCTATATAATATTTTTCAGACCTGAAATTATGACTACTCAACATCAACTTAAATAATAAATTTTTCTTAAAATATTAGACTAACTTAATATATTGACATATAAATTACAATTACATTTAACAAAATCTATGTTGACAATTTACTATAATGAGTAAACTATGACATTAAACATAAATTAAATGTAGTTATTATTTAAAGTATTTATTGACAAATAAGAAAACTTAATATTTACAATAAACATCATACTTTGATGGCATTTTGATTTCTCTACCACTCCTAGTATAATATTTATGACTATCATTATTATTAGACATATTAGACTCATGTAGACTGTTTGTTTGAGGTGGTGGTAGCTCAGAGGTGGAGGACACTGTAGGGGTAATATAAGGATTAAAATATTTACCTGGACTTGCACATATATTTATGTGTTGACGATTTCTCCTGTAGACTTGACCTTCTGGCGACTCAATCAAATATGACCTCATCGAATGTTAATAGGTAACTAATGGGTGTTGCGACAACGGCTTTCTCTCAGCGTTCACACGCTGTCCGGGTCGGATTTATCTGGCAGTTTATTACGATAATAATGTTTGTGGCTCGCGCCGCAGCCGGTTCTGCTGTTATTCAGATTGGAGCCGGCACTCTGTGCTGATTGGACACTCGGATGACGCGGAATCAACAAGGTTGCCGAGCGGCCTTGTTATGGAATTCCGACCATCTATCTGGGCTATTTATTAATTGTTAATATAGATTTGATTCCAGAAAGGTCCTGTTTCTCTCTTTAATTTCATTAATTACTTCTTTGATTCGCATCGAATTGACATACTACTCCGATCACTGTTATTTCAGAAGTTATCGAGCTCTCGGAATGTTGATTGTTAATAGCATGATTTAAAATACATGTGCCTACTTAAGTATCATTGGTTGCGCACACTCGAATGGAATTTTAAGCAGCGGCAGCCTCGAGCCCACTTTAATAAGCTCTCGTGTACGCATTTATACTCTGCGATGTCTAGTATCTGCGCGGGCATCGCGGTCGTTGATCGAATCACGGCTCATCCTCCGCGGCTAATTGCACTCGCGGAATTATCTTCCGTAATGGATGTCCTCCGCAGCACGCAATTATCCAACGAGGCGCCAGTAATCTGGCTCTAGCCTCGAGCAATTTCCATCGGAATGCGAGACTCGGCAATGGGTCGAGTAGCGTTCTGCAGCTATCGGTGGCAACATCAGAGACTCGCTCTAACAGAGCCTGTTTTATACTTTTCCAGTGTTGCAGCGGCCAGTCACTTAACAATATCAATTACTTATTGAGTAATGGCGGCTGCAAAAGGTTATACTTTTTATTTTATATCAAGCTAGGCGATTTGCAAGTGATAACTCCATGTTTAAAGCGAATCACGTGCAATTTCTAAGAAATGTAATGATGATGTGATTGCTCCATTACATTTTATAGTTTAAGGAACGTTAGCAATATTATCAATATGTCGTGAAACATCGGCGCTCAAAACACATTCGCATCGATAGCGAATGTAAATTAGTTTGTCTATCCGTCTCTAATATCATGTCGGCGCCTTGAAGGCACGCCGTTTATCAGTCATTCCGGCCACGTCGCCGAGCGAGGTTATCGACGCGCTTTCACGCCTCACGAATAACATTATTCTAATGAAACTCGTTCGTCGAACTCCTAAAATTGCAAATACATCAAAATGGTAGACCACCTAACAATGATATATTAGCGTGTCATCAACGCATTGCCACCTGTTGTAGGAACAAGAATCGAGAATTCATCGCTTCATTAGTCCACAATGAGACACAAAAGGCCGGACTACCTGAACGGCCGCATTCGTTCGGCTCGTATTTATCGTCATGCCTTTTTATTTGTGGTTAATAAAGAGCCGCGCGCCGAACTCGTGTGGAACCCCTTCTCGTTTATAAGGAGGATATAAATGTCGTGTGGACAATGCTCATCGTTTAACGCTGTCATCTCACAATGAGTGCGTTATTGTCATCTAAATCATAACAGCTCTCAGCCAAATACCGGATTTAATTGTAAAGTGGTGCCGTTCTATCAATACTTTAGAATTGAATTGTTATTTTTGTTTGAGTTGTCCGTGAAAGTGTCCAATGTAAATATTGTATTGGACAGCTGTAAATATGATCAATGTAGGTGGTAAATGAAAACACTCTTGCGGTCGCAACTGTGTAAAGTAGATAATTTTGACACTTCCATAACTAGTTATTTACTAAAAAGTTATTCTTGCGTTGTGACTGAAGTGCACACCGATGTCAATTTATAATGTAAACAAAAGTTTTTTTTACATGAATTGTTTTATTATTTCTTAAATTTGATACAAGAGAAATATATATAGGTACATATATGACGAAATTATGACGAAAAATTACCTTTATGCTAAATATAGATTCAAATACCTACATATAAAAGGAGTAGAGCGAATATTATAATAGATTTCATACATAATTAACACAAAAAAATACGAGTAGTACTATTTTTTATATTAAAAAGTACAGTAATAATTTCACCATCTCCATTTGGCAGTGCAGTGAAAGAAATCGAGCGGCTCTTCGGAATGCGGTCGTTCGGTTCAACGCATGCATAGCTGGAATGGCTTTACTCTTAGCGGTAGATGTAATAATTAATTTGAAGACATATAAATACATGTATAATAAAGTGATATAACCAATCATTTGTTACCCATTAAAATTGTTTGCGAAGAGATATCTATAAAAGGACTATCCGGAGACAGGCGTATCGTCATAGAAGCGTAGTAAGCGGATTACTAATTAATTTAAATTCTACATAACATACTTAAACAAAAATAATACTTTGTAGCTCGACATATGACAACATTACGCCTGGTGTAAAGCTAGAGTGCGGTCCATGAACGAAAACAACTGCTACTACAGATAAATCTCGACGGGCAGCAGCCGCCTCCACTATGCCGGATTGAGGAGGCGAGTATGCACCATCTAGAATGACAGTGCACACTCCTCTCGTTATAATAAAATAATAATAATTCATTCATAAAATTAATGATTTTAAATTCATGATAAACAATTAATAATAAAAAAATCTATACAAATCATTCAATAAACGAGATTTAAATTCTTTGATTAAATTAATAGTCTTAAACTCTGACTCTTCACTCGAATATATTAATTAGAATAAACCAGATATATGTTAAATTAACGCTCGACCATTGAACGTGGTTTAGATAAATTAAAAATCATTAATTAAGTATGTTAAAATGTTTTTTATTATTTATTTATAACTCACGGCGATCTTAAATTAGATATTTTTAAGTCAATATTAAATCAAAAATTATTACGGATTATTTTTACTGTTAGTTAGCAAAGTAAAACTTTAGACTGTCACGGAAAGCGTCAATGGCTGTATAGCTTAGTAGTTAGAGCATTCGTGCGCGAAGCAGAGGACGTGAGTTCGATCTTTGTTTCATTTGCATCATAATTTAATAGGTTAAATGAAATTAAAAAATTTTCAAAAAGGCGATAATAGCCTATGCTAAAAAAGTTCTAGCAAAGTGCCAATTTAGCTTGGTAATTTTCTTGGCAAAATTATTCGGCAACATAGAACCAAGACTTATTTAAAACGTACAATACAACTTTGTAAATGTACGTTAACAAAGTTGACTTGTTTAAATTTAACAACAAACTTTGCAGCTTCCCTCCGGACAAAGTCACCCGGTTGCAAATAACAATCTGTTTATTTGTAACCGTTACGTTTTGTCAGAGTACCTATTTGTTAATTAGATTTGTCCTTGGTATATTTTGCTAACTAGAGGAATTCGCCTTATCAACCCTTTTTTACCGCGAGGAAATCCTTTACGGACTCCCTAGCGCTTCCGGAATGGCGTCAGGGTTATGTCGTTGACGGGTTCCATTAAATGGCGCGGAAATTTTACAGGGTACACGATAGAATTCATCCAACGTCAACCCTGACGAGTGTATCGAGTGATGCAAATGATGGTATAAATAAAGTGTAAACATCACCAAATATACCGCTTATTAAAAATCCAAAATAATTGAGAACCAGTTTCGTAACATTCCAAATGTTTTATAGTTTTTATATTAGGTTTACTACTTACTATTAGAGTTAATCTATTCTTCAGCAAATTAGATTCTAACAAAATTTGGGAAAATTAATATATAAATTTACCGTTCGCCATTAGGAAATGAAATAAAAATGGGTATTATTGATTTTTTATTGTAATTATTCGACATCAAACGGCGGGGTTGTTATTATTAAATTATGGTTAAAAAAAATATTTTTTTATAACCGTTAAAATTTAAATATTATAATATATCAAAAACATAAAACAAATATGATTACTAGAGCAACTTTATTTTTGTTATCTTACATTTGTTAGATATTCAGTCATAAGTATAGAAAATACGTAAAATATATTATATAAATTAAAAATAGTCAGAAAATAAACAATGAAAAAAATAAAAACACAACAGTATTTCCGTAAAGTTTAAAACTTGTGAAGTTTTTAAAACAGATGTAAATGTGAAGTAAAAGTACAAACAATACCGAAGTTAAACACAGCTTACTTATACCGGGCGCATTTACTGTTTAAATGGCCGGTATTTCAACCAATAACCAACCTATTCATAGATGGTTAGAAATATTGATAGTTAAGATACTTAGGTTAGACTTTGAATATTTTAATTTTTATTTTATATAACCTTATAGTATGCATTTAGTTATCCGTTCCAAAAAAGGCCAAAACGTAGAAACATTAATTTTTATATATTACCTAGATATTAATGTATGCATTATTAAAAATAATAAAGGTAAATCAATATAAACTATTATAATTTAAACGTAAACTTGTTTAAATATAATATTTATTACTAACTTTAGTTAACTCTAAAAATTGAAACACCGGCCCCGGCGTCTAGTTAACTTCAAAACAAATATTTGGTTCCTATCTTATAACGTAGCCGGAAATCGTACCACTTAACGTAACTTTTAAGATTTGGTTTTTGGTGATTACTCACCTAAATATATTTGATACAGCGCAACTTATTATACTTTTTATTGGAGAGAACAAACCACTCGTATTAGATATCAAGTGGGCCTAAAAATTGACATTGTCCTTTGAAAGTAACTTCTGTTTGTTACCTTTTTCCGCTTCAACCGCTGGATGAATTTCGATAAAAGGAAAGGAGAAAGATTTCATATTGGGAAAGAACCTTTTTATATGAAAACACTACTTTGCAACTAATTTCCGCTAATCAATGTTAGTGAGGACAGTTACATTAGCTGTCAATGGATTTCTGCAAAGTAACACCTACTACTAAAAAAAAAGAACCTTTTGCCTCAAAAAACATCTAAAGGGGGTGAAATGAAGAGGATGAACGTTTGTATAGGAAATCCATAATTTCTCAAAATGAACGCCTAATATTAGCATATGTGAAGTCGTAGGCAACCAATCGGCCGTGGTTTAGCCGGTACCAATGTAACAATGTTATATGGTCATTGGTCCCTAAGATACAAGCACTAGCTTAATATAGACATTTAAAAATGTAATGTACAAATAGAAAGTACTTAAATAGTGTGTGGTCGGGAAACGATAGGACATTTTTATTGTATCTAAACTTTTTTATTACCTCCATCAAATTTTCTTATGTAGGTATATCACGTGACTCGACTACTTAAACTATAAGCAAACTATAAATATCTCTTAAGATACCGGGCGTTATAAAGACCTTATTAAAAGTCATTTGTCTAAGATTTAGCGTCTAAGAGCGGCCGTGGTCTAGCGGTAAGACGCGTGAACTCACGATCAATGAGACCCTATTAAATATATAGGCACTATTAAAGAGTGGTAGGCAGACTGATGATGGTTATTTGTCCAGTCTGTCGTCCTGGGGCAGTACCACCACTTTCGAATGTAACACCCGTGAAGCGACCTTGTCGCGTTTCGGGAATAGTTTGAAAGTAGCCAGGTATAAGAGAGGAGTGTGCACTGTCAATCTAGATGGTACATGCTCGTCTCCTCAAGCCGGCATAGTGGAGGCGACTGCAGCCCGTAGAGATTTCTCTGTGGTAGCAGTTGTTTCCATTCATGGACCGCACTCTAGCTTTACATCAGGCGGAGTGTTGTCACATGTCGAGCTACAAGAAAAAAAAAAAGTCAATGTCCGCGTGCCTCGGAAGCGGACTAGTTTTGTCGAAATCCACGGAATTATCCTTAAAATATTAAGTGTGCGTGTCCTGAACAACTAAAAGCAAAAATCAATATTTGCCCTACTACAGCACCACCAAAGAGGGTATTAGTAAAGACTGTAAATTGGGTGCAATCTTGTACAATCATCGCATCGCTCCGATCTTTAGTCCCGAGGTTCAATTATCAACTACTCTCGCTCCAGAAGATTGTTTGCCGACAAAGTTGAAAAAACACCGCGCCGACATGACCACGCCCTCTGTAATCTTTTGGTATTATTTGTTAAGAAAATATGCATCGGTTTTAGAAATTCTTTTTAGTTGTTTTTTTTAAGTTTTGTTAAAAAAATCACACACATTTTTGTAGCATTTAAGTCTATGAGTGGAGACAACTCCTACCACAGAGAAATATAATATAGGCTGGTAGTCCCTTCCGATATGCCGACTATAGAAGACGTGTTTTGCGACCACATTGAGCCTGATGTTCAGGGTCTGCTACCACGAAAAAAATACATTATGTAGGGAGCCTGTAACTTGAAAAGAAATAAGTGCACATTAAATTACATATTTAATTCCTTAAAATATTAGGACACCGTTGTAACGCTTTGCTGCTTCCAAGTTAATCAAGAAACGCTACGTTACGTCACCCCTATAGCAGATTCGGCTAATAACCATCATTAGTCTGCCTAGCCTTCATTAATAGTGTCTATAGGCACTGAAGCGACCAAAGTACAGGTACATCATATACTCGTTACATAGGTACTGACCAGAATTTAGCGAGGTTCGAACACGGGTTTCATCGGTGGTGGACCCCGACCAACCTGAATATAATTTTTTTTTAAGTTGTTCGTTCAGTGATCATTATCATAAGCTCTACGTAGACTTTAATGAATACCAGCACTTACAGGCCCTTATTGCAGTTAATGATAACTGCGTAAAATTACATGCCACATTAATGCCTAGACCGTGATGTAGGTTTTTTACAATGCCTAAGGTGTTTTTCTTGGTAGTCGTTATATGTAGATTGTCACAGCATAATGGTACCTACTCTACATTTTAATACTACTAGTTTAAAACCATTTAGATCTCGATTATGTTTCGAATAAAATTTGCATAATTGCATATGAAGAAATTTCTCGCATTCTTCAGGCCGCAATTGCCTCCACTATGCCGGCTCGAGGTGAAGAATGTGTATTCTGTCTCTAATATGAGTGGCAGTGGTCTAGCGATAAAGGACACGGACATGAAGCCCATGTTCAAACTTCGCTTTGGTCGCTCAAGACAGAAAATTGTAGATAACATTACCTAATTAAAACATAATAAAAAGGTTCTAGATTGTTAAATTATACAAATAAAACTCTATAGATCTTTTATTCAATATAAGAATAACAAGTCTGTCTGCCTACCTACACAAACCTGGTGTAAGCACCTGCATTTCGAATCAATTAACAATAATTAACCTATACGAGGGTAGCGATTACAAAACTAGTTTTAATTGTCTACAAAACAAGTGAAATTAAAATTCCAGTATAACTTGAGAGCAGGTGATCTATATGTCGGAACGGTCATGAATACGGACTCTAATTTGAACGATTACGGAAACTAACTTGGAGCAAAATGAATACGTGGTCATGAGTACAAGCACTAACTGAATATGAAACAAAAGCGTCGTTACGCTTTGACAGAGTCTCTGAAAACACGTCACGCGGAGGACACGTTGAGACTTGTTTGTCCGGAGGAACTGTCGTGTTTCAGCATATTTGCAAATGGAGGATACTCGTAGAAGCCTTGGACCGCTCTCCCGTTCTGTCATATACCTATATATCTAAGTGAGGGTATATTTAATTCCAATTTAACATTCGTTGGGAACCGAAAAGTGCACGCACTAATTCAGGCCCTAAAGCAATTTAGACCTTTCGAAATGACACGGAACCGCGTCCCACGGCAACTATTCGTCTCGTGGACCATTAAGTAGACGGCCCTATGATTTGACGGGTTAACAACAACGAAGGAGCCGTAAAAATTCCACCTATAATCACCGCCGTCCGCTCTTAAAGCAGCGGGATAATTCTTCGGGGAGGGGGACCGACTGATTACAGGGTAACCGCCCACCGACCGCCGCCGCGGGAAAGCGGCAACCGAACCGAAACGCTATAAACTAAATGTTGGATTATTGACATAGGATGTTTTGTCTTGAGGCACTCGTCTGTACGGCAAATAAGAAAGTCGTGAGTACCTAATTGGTAAAAGGTAGTAAGTCTTTTCCGAAATGATTCTCGTGATGACGTTGTATGTTCGTGACGATAGTTGGTGACTGAGGAGGGCAGAACCACGACTTCGCTTAACTCTCTAATTGCAAGTGCCCGGTATTATTTGAAGTTAGTTATTGCATGACTCGAGAATTGTTTTCCACGATGATTACTACCCTTTTCGATGATTTATTTTATTATAAAAAGTGGTTTTGAAGAGTGACGATGGTTATGCGCGGTCTCTTGGGCATGGGCTATAGTTACCTTGGCGTTCAATTTGGAAGTAGCCAGGTATAATAAGTGTGTACGTAACTACGTACATTCGTAAAGTACATTCCTCTACTCAATCCGGTATAGCGGAGGTGACTGCTGTAGCGGTCGTTTTCGCACTTTAGCATTTGAAGAATATTATCACGGTTGTTATTATTATAACGCACACATGTTAAAAAGAAAAAAAACCCATCCAAATTATCCTAAAATTTAGGTAGATTCACATAAAACCACGAGGCTATAATTTATTTGACCGTATTCGAATTAATTTTAATCGAGATCTCGTAATGCCGAATTGGGATCCAATTTTCGGTTTCATCTTTGAATCGAAATTAGTTTAATCGACGACGGATGTCTGATTGTTAGCTAATTTTGTCAAGATATTTTACGATTACAAATTTTTAAAATGATAGCAGTTTGGGTTCTAAATTATAGTGGTTTATACCACGAATGATGGGGAATGAGACGTTTGTTGGTAATAAACAATGATGATCAGTTTTTTTATTTTTGTGGAATTTACAAAATAAAATACTGTTATTGAAAAAATAATATACCTATTTTTTACTACAATTTTCCTTTATAGTGGCCGTAGTCTAGCGATCGATGAGACCGGTGTTCAAATCCCGTTGGCTGGTACCAAACTTTTTTTAAAATGCTTGTATTACAGGCACTCAGTCATCAAACATACAATGTTGGTATCGGTCAGTATTGGTTGTGAGATTTTCAGCGCTAGAACATGGCCGTTTTCAAAACTTTGCTCACTCAGTGCTTTTGACACAAGCACTATTGTGAAGTGACAAAGGAGAATGCCCGTTCGCCTAAGAGAAATGGGCCCACAATTTTTTTCTGTTTGTCGATGATTTTTAGTTCATTTTGTTGAAAACATAAATCTATAATACATTCTTTATCACGGACCAGTTTTTTTTTTACCCGGTTTATTCAGTAATAAAACTTTTTATTTTTTATTTAATTGTAGCTCGGCATGTGACAACACTCCGCCTGATGTAAAGCTAGTCC
Organism: Tinea pellionella; assembly: GCA_948150575.1. NCBI lineage: Eukaryota > Metazoa > Arthropoda > Insecta > Lepidoptera > Tineidae > Tinea > Tinea pellionella. The sequence continues at coordinate 1,594,728 of OX411258.1, forward strand.
ATGAATGGAAACAAATGCTACTACAGAGATATCTGCGGGTAGCAGTCGCCTCCACTATGCCGGTTTGAGGAGACGAGCATGTACCATCTAAATTGACAGTGCACACTCCTCTCGTTATACCTGGCTACTTTCAAACTATTCCCGAAACGCGACAGGGTCACTTCACGGGTGTTACATTCGAAAGTGGTGGTACTACCTCAGGACAGCAGACTGGGTTATTAGCCATCATCAGTTACGTTGGTACCGGTCAGAATTTAGCGAGGTTCGAACACGGGTCTCATCGATCGTGAGTTCACGCGTCTTACCGCTAGACCACGGCCGCTCTAGATTACTATTAGAGGTTATTATTATATTAAATGCTTTGATAATTGATGATTTTTTAAATGTAGTTAAACATTGTCTATTGATTGGTAAACAATGTGTTGACATAATTGAAATAAATTAATGACAAAATAAGACATTAGAATATTATTAGAAATCAAGTGGGCCCAAAAATGGGCCTTGTCCTTTGATTTAAATATATCGATCCGAGCTTGTAGAACAATTTATTTTACAAAATGTTTTGTAATTCGCGGAAACAAAACAGCAGCGTGGCGCGGCGTGGGTGACAAGCGGCTATCTGATTTATATAGACCTATTTAATAAGTCAAAATGATTTATTGTAATTATAAATATATCTATAAAATTAATCGGTTTCACATTGACTGTCTCTCGATCGCCCACCTACCTGTAAATAAATCTTCATCGGTGACAGAATTGCTCTAATTGAAAATGTTATTCAATTAGAAATTGCTCTGAATTGATAAAACTTTTAACATTTCAGTTATGTTTTCTTTAAAAATTTAAAATATTTTTCTTGTCTTAGATCCAATTGCACCAAAAGGGCCGTTAAAGTTACTTTGACTTACATTTTACGATGACTTTAACGGTTACGTTTACATTTACTCCACACACGTTGCACCATCGTTAAAAGGGTGGCTGATGTAGTTAGGAGTATATTCCCGAAAAATTAATAGAAAAAAATATTTTTGACAGGTTTTTTCTAAGCAACCCAATTTTAATTTTAACTATTACTTAAACGTGAAAGTAATAGTTAAGTCATGTGGTGCAATTGGACCTTAAAAGATTTTTTTTAACATAAAAGCTAGGTTTTTTATTGTAGCTTCACATATGACAGGCGGGATGTTAAGCTAGAGTGCGATCCATGTACGAAAACTGCTTCGACCGATAAACTTCTGCAGTTCTGCTCGAGGATAAGAAGATGGCACCGTCCAGGTTATAACCACACACAATTCTCTCCCGATAATTGGGTACTTCTAAACCGAGATAAGGTCACTTCACCTCACAACATTTGCTTCAATTTTTTTTTTAAATTCTAATCTAAAGCAAACCAAGAAATACTTAAGTAATACAAAGAACAGAAATATTAACACCAATCGCTCAATCATCTAATACAGTTTAAATAGTTTTAAAATAATAAGAATTAAAGCCTATATTGAAATTGTAAAATTACTATAATTTACTTCAACTATTACTAAAGCCTTGGGGATACGTTTAGTCCGTCAGCTTCCCGATCTGAGTCTAGATATATCTAAGACCTAACACGTAGTTAACACACAGCCAACTACATACACACATAAATATTACGTGACATACAATAAATAAATAAATAAATACGCCATTGCATTAATAGAAAATTTTAACAATTCTTCCGTTCTTAATAAATAATGGTAAAAATCAACTGCATCAGCTATGGTGACGTATTAAACCCACATCCTCCGTCTTGCCCACTGTTCTATACATTTTTTATTCTCTGTTAAATTTTCATAATAATTTAAAAATAAATTCACCCAAGCTACAATAAAAAAAAATAATAATAAAGGAGAATGCCCATTTTTGGGCCCACTTAATACCTAATAGTTTGGTAACAAAACAATATACAAAAATAATATCTTAATTTACTATATTAATTTTAATTGTATCAACACATCATTTACCAATCAATACACAATGTTTAATTACATAAAACACAGATATCATCAATTATTAAAGCATTTAAAATAATAATAACCTCAAATATTGCATCAGAAAACATGTAATAATTACCCGGATGTACATATAACATAGTTACATTGGTATAGGTCAGAATTTACCGAAGTTTGGACACGGGTCTCATCGATTCTTATGTCCAGACTACTCCAGACTACCACTCTTACCAACGTGTTGTATTATGCAACGTATAAATAGAATATTTTTCAGTACCTATACAAGTTTATGTTATAACAAATATTAAAGTTAGTAGAATCGCTGTAAGGCTCATAAACACTTTAACGTCTAAAGTCTAGACCTAAGATGCATAAATGGTGTGCAATAAACGCTCAGAGCCAAATGGACTGACAGATTTATTGCTTCAATATTGCATGAACTATGAACTCAAAACATGATGCCTTGTCTTCTGTGAAACTTTATTAAATCACTACTTACAAAATTTTAAAGTGTAGCTCTCACTATACCGGCTAATTTTTGTTTACTTTCAGATGATAAGACTCCGCACCTGATGTTAAGCTAGGACATTAGTCTCCTCAAGCCGGCATAGCGGAGGGAGCGGCTGCATGCTGATATTTCTTCGCTTATGAACCGCACTTTAGCTTGACGAAGCGATTTTACATTAAACTATTAAAGAAAAAAAAAGGAATTAGTACAAACTTTTGTCTTATGAATTTCAGTGTCGATTCTCACCTGAAACTTACAGGTGAATATAGCAACATCAATAGAGTGCTTTAGAGGTTATAAGCGCAAACAAAAAAGTGGGCGAGTCGTAACAAAAACAAAAGAAAAAAATGGGGCGAGTTACACGTGTCCAAAATGGTCCGTAAACAGCGCGGTAATTTGGCATGTCATCATTGTGATACCGATCATTATTGTGTACAGTGGCGCCAAAAACACGGTCTCAATGAGGTCACCGGGTGGCGTCGAGCCAAGTGCACTGCACCGGTCGACTCATCGATGTAAGTACGCCGCCGGAACGACGCCACACTGTCACCTTTTATCAGGATTAAATCCAATACAACTCCATATATTTTGACCCTATCATAACAATATTATTATATAGCCCATTGCCCAATGCCCAATGCCCATTTTTGGGCCCACTATATACTTAACAAAACAATATTCTAAAATAATATCTTAATTATTTATTAATTATATCACACAATGTTTAATAATAATACAAATACTTTATTGCACAATATAAAAATTGCAAATGGCGAACTTAATGCCTTGAGGCATGTTTAATTACATAAAAACAACTATAAAAAACAGATATCATCAATTATTAAAGCATTTAAAATAATAATAATCTCAAATATTGCATCAGAAAACATCTAATAACTCAATAACCCGGGTGAAAAGATTAAAACTGATTGATAAGAAGGAAGTAGATTTATTTTTCTACAAAATTAACTAAAAATCACCGACAAACTCGAGAAAAAAATTGTGGGTCCAATTCTCTTAGCCGAATGGGCATTCTCGTTTAATAACCGCAAATAGAACCTAATATTGTTTAATAAATAAAAATGTTATGCGCATCAAGCCGGTATAGCTGAGACGACAGTTGCCTGCATACATCTGTAATATCACAAAATATTGTTTATGGTGACACGACATATAACCTCTACTGACCCAATGGTAAGCACAGTGGAGGTCCATGGGCACTGACGACCAGAGAACCAAATAGTTCCAATAATTAAAAAAAATCCAGAACAGAAAATAAAGGGGAAATAAAATGCGAACATCCTTCAGCGATATCAACAAAGAAAACCGACTACAACTGACAGCTTTGATATACCGCTGACCAGTTGCCCGGCATATGCATGATAAGTACACAGATAACAGAACTTAATTAATTACAAGTACCAAGAACTTTCATTTCACTTGCACATGGTCCTTATTAGCATAGAATAAATAGATCAATATAGGTATATTAAAAAAATTGGAATCGATCCGCGACGTTGTCCGTGACTGCAATTTTGGTGACACCCTGTCCACGAAGGTCGATAACGACAACCGCCATGTCGGACCGCTTCGGTGGTCTATGCATTTCTACAGTACCGCCGACGGACGACATATTAAACTATCGGTAGTGCCACTAGAACCGGCAATAGAAAGCACGGCTGTATTGTCTACGATAACTGATAATATCGTTGATTCGACACTCGGTGAGGTGGACGAAGTGCTCCGACATGGGTCACGATATCTGTCTATAACATCCGACCGCTGACATATCGTTGCCGATAACAAACCGACGATTATCATCAAAGTTCAATTAATTCGTACAAACTTTTAAAGAGTGGTAGGCAGACTGATGTAGTACTACCACTTTCGAATGTAAATAAATGTAAAATGTAAAATGTTATTTGTTCCTGAAACCTTGTCGTTGCGTTAAACAAGGCAGACCCAGAAGGGTGTTTTCCGATCAAATAGGAGACATCCTCATGAAAGCTGGGCTGCCTAGTGCCTTAACCGTCGGGCGTGCATGAAGAGAATTGTGGATATGAAGGAAGCGAGGGTGTTGTGTCAGGATCGTGTTAAGTGGCGTTCCGTTGTCTCTGCCTATCCCTGTGGGAAAAAGGCGTGACAATTGTATTGTATTGTACCTTGTCGTGTTTCAGGAACAGTTTGTCTCCTGAAGCCGGCATAGCTAGGCATATGCTGAGCTACAATTTTTTTTTTAAACTTCATACATTAACCTTCCTCCTGAACCAAGTACATTTACTGACACTTGACAACCCTATTCCACAATTATTATGGATATAATAATATAATTTGTTTATTTAGATGGCTCTATTACATTGTACTAGATACAGTAGCGAATTTTAATAAGAGGGGAAAATATTCACCTAATAACTGTCTACCCCAATAAAGTGCGTAAATTTATAAACATAATTTATCGGATGAACTAACCCCCCCGATGCAATGGCAGATAGCCAAGGAATAGTGGCGCCGTAGTCGCGGCCAATTACAGAATAGGTTTGTAACATGATCTATAAAATAAAACTACAAGTATGATGAATACGAAGTCGGCTGTTATATGTATACGTACATCGCTTGCGCCTGATAATGTTGTCATTTATCATTTAGACAGGATTTAAAGACGGTTATTAGCCCAGTCTGCCGTCCTGGGGAAGTACCACCACTTTCGAGTGTAATGTCCGCCAAGTATTCTAGTCGCGAGAGAATTGTGCACATTCGTTTCCTCAAGCCGGCATAGGGGAGGCGACTTCTGCCTGCAGACTTTCTCTCTAATAGCTGTTGTTTCCGTTCGCAGATCGCACTCTAGTTTAACACTAGGCGGAGCATCGTCACATATCAAGCTACTTTTTTATAAAAAAAATCGGTCATTCGAAAGACCCTAGTAACAACCCATCTGATTCAAATAGTAAATGCTAACTAAGCAAAGCTTTAATAGTAAAAAAAAAAGAATTAAATCAATAGTGCATTTACACATTTATATCGATAAATGGGAACAAGTATGGCGTCACGACAAACGAGGTTCGAACGGCCGCTATTTTATATCGATAAATTGTTAATCCGAGCAATTACTTACAGTTATGACTAGCGAGGCGCCACAACTTTTGCCACTAATCCCTTTAGACACGACAACTGGTAAATTTACTAGCAAAATATTAATACTATTGCATAATTTTTATTGCAACGCAAATTGACAATGTTTTAAATATCTTATATGCTTAAAACGTAATATATAAAATAATCAATACGATCGTTTGATTTCCATAGAGACTACTCAATAGCGAAGGCGTCTGGTGCCTGCACACATTTCTCTATGATAATATGATAGTATTTTCACCTCTAATTTGTCATTAAAATTAATTCGCCGACACTTCAACAGAAGTGAATTAATTACAACACTAGCGGATACAAAAGGCGCCGGCGCAACGTCGGGCGCCACAATCGGGAAAACAATGCGATTGTTTGTCATTTCATGCTATTATTCTTTGGGAAAATTATTTTTGCCTTATTGTACTTATAGTGGTAATAATAATTAAACCGGTTTGTTTGATAATAAACAATATAATACCTTATTGTTTTTAATTATAAAGGCTGCGATACACTGGATGACAGTATTTTTTTTAAATTAACGTGTTTATTGATCCAGGGATTAAATTATAGGTACTGAAAAACAAAAAACGGTACTAATGTGATTTTGTTACTTAGATTTTTTAGTAATCCGAACACGGGTATCGACTCCTAGTCAATCGTTTTGAAGTAGATAGGTACCGTTCTGTTTTGTTTCGCCTTGTAATGAAGAAGTAAACATTAAGAAGTAATTTAATAAATAAGGATAAACAATCAGGATCAGAGAAATTCAGGATTCATTAGCCACTTTTTTTAACAATTACCTTTTCTCCAGTTAGTACGTATTTTTCTTTGTAGAAGTGAAACTGGACTTACCTGAAAGCGAACAAAAATCCAACATTAATATACAGAAAATAACAAAGTTCCAAAGTAAATAGACGGTTATTTCTAACGCAAACATTTAAATCTTAGCTTATTTAAAATTTAAACATTTTAGCTCGCAGCATTCAGTGTCATTATAAATAGGGTTGCCACATCTTAAAAAAAATTAAAAAATATATTGTAAATTATAATTTTCGTCTTATTAAAATATTTATTTAAAACGAATGTAGGTATTTAGTTTATTTAATAACAATTAATTTATATTTATATAAAAAATATATGAATTTTTAAGGGAGAATCTTAAGGAATAAATTAAAATGGCAACCCTATAACACACCAGAAAACTTATGTAATAATATAAACAACTATCAATTTTGTTTATAACTACGGTGGTACTTTCAGTTTGAAAACGTCTTATGAACATTAAAATTATAAGGGATTAGATACCTTATTAAAAAGCTATTATTGCCTATATTTTTGTGTAAAGTACAGTCGTGGTTAAACACGAGCGATTATTATGAGAAGACAATTTTGTAAACAATACTTTAACGTCGAGGTTTCGGCTACTGAATTTTTGTACGGTTAGCAAGCGCACGGGCTGAAATACCTATATATTTTTTTCGTATGTTACCTATATGTATAGACTAATATACCTAATATACCTATTTTAAAAAATACACGACGAATTGATAACCTCCTCCTTTTGAAGTCGGTTAAAAATAGTAGGCAATAGATAGAAAAACATTAATTTGAAAACAGAAAAGAAAACTACTCCATTGCTTTTCTAGTGGTCTGAATAGGGGAAATAAGGGGTGGGGTATAAGAAATTAATGTACCTACCTAAATAAGATTCAAAAGACTTTAATTATGACTAAAAAATATAGGTACCTACATAGGTATTATTTGTGTTAAACATCTAATAAAAAACATTATTAATTTATTATTTTGAGAAAGAGTGAACAAACTAGAGGAGAAGAGAGGAGGGGATTATTTAACGTCTCCCAAACCGCAAATGTAATTATGGTAATTTATAGTTTATACTCTACATTCATATAAAAAGATAAAAAATCAATACAAAAGTTGTCGACAATCTTGCCATCCGATGTAGTTTAAATTTTTTTGTAGTTTACATTAACAGCCATCTGTCACCACGTGCCCAAACATATGCCTAAACTACCCTCCTTCCGTCAATCGACTCCAAATATAAGTGTATTTTAGAAAAACAACTACGAGAAATATAAAAATAGGTATAAACCAAAATCACTTCTGCTCTAGTCATTTGCCGGCACTTGGTATTTATTTAGGTGTAGGTTGATACAATCAGTAATATATTCGTACGTCAGTTGCATCACCTTTAGGAAGATGTGTGCCTAGGGATGTCCGATACCCACAAGGTATCGATGCCTACTCATATAGGTGAGTACCCCCAAAGTATCGATACTTTCAGATTTTATATACCTAAGACTTTTTTGGGATTCAAAGTAGAAAGCCCATTCGCCTAAGAGAAATGGGCCCAGAATTTTTTTCTCAAGTTTTTCGATGATTTTTAGTTGTTTTTTGTATAAAAATTACCTATTTACCACCAGTTAGATTTTATTTGTTTAACCGGGTTATTGAATAATTAGACTTTTTCTGATGCAATATTTGAGGTTATTATTATATTAAATACTTTAATAATTGATTATATCTGTTAATTAAACATAGTCTATTGATTAGTAAACGATGTATTGATATACCTAATTGAAATTAATGAAAAAATTAGATACCTATTAGGTAACAAGTGGGCCCAAAAATGGGCATTGTCTTTTAATTGCACAAAATGTCAATTGAAAATTTTAAATGTTCACACACCCAGTAATTAGGTAAACGGTAGTCGGGTCGAGGACAACAGAAGTTGATAACTTGTGGTCGTGGCGGTTTGTGAAACCAGTGGCCGTGAATTGAAAACTACGCTACCCAATACTATCCTGTTCATAGTAAACATTTTAAACATATAATTTTATATCTACATAGTTTATGTAGTTAAAAAAATACAAGTTTACCTAACAACTACAAAAAACATCGATGTATCTGACATATATTCGATAATAGTTATTAGGTACATTCCAATTACAACAATGTAATAGAGTATTTATACAACGATACTAGTAGGTACATGTAATATTATGATCCAATTAAGAAAGCTCACGGCAATGAAACAGACACGCTAATCCTAATCAATAAAACTTGGGAGGCGTCGCCGCTCGCACCCACGATTAACTCAGACAAAACAACAACTAGCAAACACCGAATACAGATTGACGACGACGCGAGAAAACAATAAAAATCCTAAACACAATACTTGCGAACTAGAAAATTACGCAAGCCGTATATAAAGGAGAATAAATTACCATCTTAATGAATAAATTATGTGAACAACGTGGCGCGAGCGGGGAAAAAATAGCGCTGTTACTGCGGCGCCGGCGCCAGCGGGCTCTGAGCAAGGATACATGCGCACGCGCACCGTCACCGCTACTGCCTCGCTATCGACCGTACTCCTCGGACACAAGGACCATTTTTATATGACAAAATATTGCACCTGCGTCTTTAATACACGAGATAAAGTTTGAATGCGCTCATGCGACCGTAGCGAGTCATTACGATACTTTGAAACTGTTCCACTACTAACATAACACAAAGTAATTTACACTCTAAACCGACGCGAAATAAAGTCTCAAGAGCGTCGTAAAATCAAATGTAATGTTATTCCATCTCGATCGTTGTGCGCACCGGTGAAAGGAAGGGTTTTCAAAAAAATGTATCCGCAAACGCAATAGTCCCGTTCGTTTTGACACGTAACATGTTGCAAACAATGCGATAAATATCTCGAATGAGGCAGATGCGAAGAAATTCAATTTAAAATAGCTCTAGGCGACGACACGGAGACTCAAAGTGCAGATAATGCAGCAATCACGACGACCGACCCGACGCATGAGAAAGGCGAGAACTTAAACGCATCAAAACACTAGCAGCTTAGTCGTGTATAAATAAATTAAAAACTATTGACAATAGGCACTTATGCGACCACTAGTAGAATGTCTATTTCTATTAACTAAACAAACACATAAAGTGATTACTCATTCTGGGAAAACAGCATACGCGTAATGAAATATCAATATCTTCAAAGAATTTAGTAAAATAATACGACAGCTGATGGTAGTGCTGTTATAAAAGCAGGTGTATTCACCAATAATAAAAATTACACACAGCAGATGTTAGGTACTTACAGGGCAGCTAACTCAATGGAAACAAGTTTTTTTTTAAAACATGGTTTTACAAAAGTGGTTCAGTTGATATGAAGACGAAATTATAATCTGTATAATTATTTCTGTCACCATTACTTTACAATTAAAGCTTGTACCTAAATATTTAAAAGTGGATATTAAAACAAATAAGCCAGACTGATTTATCTAAACAGAACCCACGCCCGTTTCTAATCTCGTTGGGAAGGCTCTCTTCGAGTGGAATTCAACCTGCGCCGGTGTTTTATTATCTTACGGGTCTCAAGTATACTCCACTATCTGTGTAATAAAAGGGTGTCCCGCCGGGTACCACAAAAACTTGTCTTATCACCCAACACGGCGCACCACTTAACTAGGGACCGTTCCTACCTATTTTTACTCTACTTCAACGAAGCTTTTAGCGATATCGGTATCCTCTTTACCCCCTCTGAGATTTATTACAGTTTGTATCGATTCCCAGGTCAAAGGAAGTCTACATTAAGTAACGGAAACCTTTGAGTGCTTAGATGATATGATTTTAGCTTTTATTAAAGTATAACCTTTTAACAGTTAATGGAATAAAAGAGCAACAGTGTCCGATGCTCATAAATTGGTGATATAAAATCGGTGTAAATAGTACGTTAATTTAACTTTAATGATGTCTGAAAGTATTCGTTTCCTTTCTTATTCGAAACTTAAGTGCGTGCTCTCGTTTTAACGATAACCAAATGAGATACAAATGGAGGAAATGTCTAAACAATTTAGAAACTTGAGTCGTAACTTCAAAGTTGACATTCCACAGTTAAAAGTAATCACCGAAGCAAAAACAGTTAGCAAAACATAAATATTAAAAGTTTATTCTTCATAAAGAAATGTTTTACCAATTAACGTGCTAGTGGACATGTTTTGTCGACAGGTACACCATCAGTCCGTGATTCAGCTTCGTCCCATGTCGCATTTAAGACAATTAGCACGAATGAGAAGACACGAATGCTGCTGTCAAATCAAACCTTAATTTGATTTTTTTCTTAATTAGGCCTTTATGAAAATAATTTTTAATTAGCATAGTTAGAATCTCTACTGTTTTATGGAGCCGCAAAGAAAGTTATCTTTTTAAAATGCAATTTGGTCAAGTGGTTTTCAATAGGACAGGTAATGTTTCCAAACTTTTTATACGCGAAAAAAAATTTACAAAAAAATGGCAGTGTCTTCTGCATTTGTTAGAGCGAGACGGTCGAGGGAATGACTCAGATCCAGGTAAAGTTATCTCAGTACCTGTGCGGACATGTTGAGAACAAAAGGGATCCTAGAGGCGTCGACCGTTAATAGCAGTATGATGCAGTGTGGGCGACTAAAGTCAATTAGGGCATCCGCCGACGCGATTCCCGGAATGTTGGCGACAAATGAGTGGAGCGATACGATAACAGAATAAGGCAACGTTGTCTCAAAGTCCGCGTGTTTTTTGCCCTTTTTGTCCTACTGTGGTCCGTCTTCGCCGTTTCAGATAACAGAGTCCCCATCTAATTGAATTCCTCTGTTTTTCATATCTTTATCGTCGAATCACTTTAAGAATTATTAACCGCCGATGACACTTTGCGTGTATTGTTTAGTTTATTGATGTCAATTAACAACATGCGATATGCGTAATCATTTCAACTCGTGGCCGGTTTTGTGTGAACCAACGACTGACTCCGACATTTTGGCATAAATATTTCGCTTTTATTTTATTGTTAAATTGCAGAAGCGTTTTTTGTTTTGCAATTAAACTGTTTTGACGTCTTGTGGGTGATACGTAGGTAATTATACTGGGATATTTTAGGTTTACAATAAAATAAAGACCGACACAGAGGAATGTAAAATTTGCCCAACTTTATTCAAGATGAGTAACATCGGCACATGCACACGTCGTAAAAGCCAGAGATAACATTTAACTGAGTCACAAGTGAACTACTCGAGTGCTTCGCTTTCTCTGTTTTGGTGTGAATCACGGATTTTATGTTTAGAAGAATGTACATTTTCCCATTAACAATCATTCTTGTTTTACATTGCACGTACAGGCATAGAACGGTGTAGCTAGAGCTTTAGAAATACATAACTAGATATGCAAATGTTTTAGGGTCAGCCACATATTGTAGGTATAATCTTTCAGTTTCTAACAGTACGTTAAGCATTACACGTGGATATGTGGCCTGACCTATAGTGTTTTCGTAGACTATTAGTTGCTTTTATTGCAAAGCAGTCCTACGTTTCGGAAATAGTTTGAGAGTAGGCAGGTATAACGAGAGGAGTGTGCACTGTCAAACTAGGATGTCTACATGCTCGTTTCCTCAAGCCGGCATAGTGGAGGCGACTGCTACCCGCACAGGTTTCTCTGTAGTAGCAGTTGTTTTTCATGGACCGCACGCTAGCTTTACATCAGGCGGAGTGTTGTCACATGCCGAGCTACAATAAAAAAAAACGGTCAAATATTTTGTCGAATTTAGACAAATTAAAGATAGTTTTTATTTGACACTGTCTATTGGACGGTCTTTCTTTTCATGTCAAAGAGCATCGACGTAAGTTTGACAAAAAAAACTGAAGAGTTCAATAAGTCAAATAAATATGCGAAAACTTATTTTTTAATCTTTATCTTTACGACATAAATAAATTGATAATAACTTTTGAAGAAACGATTGTCACCTTTTGACCCTTTTGTTTATTATTTTATTTTTCAACAACTTTTAGTGATATAATAAAATACTTATTGCGTTTTTCTACAAGTACGATTTTTTTCATGTCAAAGCCAATAATATAATTTGATAGGTACCTAATTAAAATAATAATTTGATTGTAAACTTTAGTTTTATTTCAAAGTAAATAAAACACACCCACTTCACCTGATATTAAGTTAAGAGTACGGTCCAACTGCTACTACAAAAAACCCTCCATTATGCCGGCTTGAGGAGATAAATGTGCACCATCCAGACTGTACACAGTGCACACTCCTCAGGGCTACTTTCAAGTTGATCCCGAATCGCAGCCTCACGAGTGATACACTTGAAAGTGATGGACCATCATCAGTCTGTCTACATTTTAAGTAGGTAAGTTAAGAGGTCATTATATTTACGATGAATAAAAACGGTAGCGTAACATGTACACTGTATTGATAGATAATAATATTACCGAAAATATACTATCAATAAAATTTAATAGTTTTTATGAACACGTACAAATTGTGGGTGGTCATTTATTTACAAATAAACAGAAATTCTACTTGACAACTTATTTATGTTATTTTTGTGTGTTCGCTTTTTTGTGTCGTGGAAATGGTTACAATTTAAAAATATACCAATATATAGGAATAATGTAGACTACAGTCCTCCTGATGTTAAGAGTACTCACAGACACCACTTGGTCCAGAGCGGAGATAGCTACCACATATCTGCAGATAGAAATCGCCTCCGATATTTTTTTTTATTAAGGCACGACATATCTACACGATCTACATTTTAGGCCTAGCTAGAGCTTGAGCACACTTATTAATTCGATTGACACCAATTTAGGATAATACCTAATAATAATGAGTTATTGAAAAATAACCTTTTTACTAAACGACAGAATGAGACCACAGGATTCTAGTTATTCTTATTGTGTCGCAGCAAAACAATGACTTCAAAGTACCGTTCGCAAAATTACTTTTTAATAAAATTATTGTATTGAATACTTTTGCAAACGTTACATGCAAAAGGGTGCCGTGTGAAATTGCTAGTTAATCACTATAATTATTAGTTACAAACTTGTTCTTCCTATTACATTGTTGGCGTTTGACCCCGAGTTGCTTGTTTGTGAATTACCTAGCTTATGTTTAGCGATTAATTAAGAATTTTGCTAAGTTGCCAAAGGTTGTTCAATTATAATTTTGGCATAAATTTAACGTTAAAATAAAAGCAACACCGCCTGTTAAAGAATGGTACCGATGTTGGTTCTTAGCCTTGCCGTCCTGTAGTACTACCACTTCGTGAAGTGACTTAGCCGCATTTATTTATGAACAATCTACCTACCTATAAAAATAATCAAAAAAACTGGTTTTTATCAGTTCCATTACTTTTATAAGATACCTTTAGTAGGAACCGCCTATTGAAAAAATGAATAACAAAATAATAAAATAGATATCAAGACCTCGGCCGCTCACTTCCTTACATAGAAGGATCTTAAAAGTCTAAGATAAAAAAAGAACTACATTAAAAAACGTTCTAAACTAAAAATATCTTATGTAAATATTAGGTTAGTCGACAAATACTCCCGTAAGATAAATTTTCTAATCGTATGAATGAATAGATAATGGTGTATAAATAACTTTAAAAAAATATGTAGATATAATTTTATTCAAAATTGATTGGAATGGGAGACCTCCTAGCCTTATCTCGAAACCTATTTCCTACTTCAATTTGTGCATGTACGAGTAGGAAATTGTAACGTTTTTAATTAAGAAATTAATTACATTCCTCGAGCAGAACTTGCAATATATCATCAGATGGCAGTTAAGTAAACTGCGGTTACAACATGCCTTATATGTGCACGTGACAGGCTCGCACAGATGCTCTTTTCAATTGCATATCTTTTATTAATTACTCTTTGAAATTGTTAAACTGCTATTTATTTCTACTGATAAATACGCGGCTTATGTGACACTAAGTAATGTTTTATTTTATCTTTAATATATGTGTAGGTTATAGGTGTCAAACATAAATTAATTAAGGATAGGTTAGAATTCTTTCAGGTTAGGTTAGAATCGTGTAGATACTGGTATAATTTGTCTAACAGAACTGATCCTGTGATAAACTTATTTGTTGAGTAAATATTCATAGTAAATTATTATTTTACATTGAGACAATTGCTTGTCGCCGGTATTAAAATAGATTAAAATATTTGATGGCGCCTCGCCCACACAATGCGCTACTGTACTGCATTTTCCAGTTACCCTAGACACAATGTCTAATATCTGTGGGTGTTAAACTGGAATGTCAAATAGAGCGATTGTTTTCTGTTGTACATAATCACACAAAACAGTTCTTGATCGTGAAATTTCCATAACAATGAGTTTAGAACATAATTCTGAATAATAGAGGTTTTATATATTCAGCTTTCCTATAATGTATAAGATAAAGAATTTCACGTAAGTTTTAGGCATTTGGTTATCCATTAATTGCACTAAATAGTTGTTTCATCAAAACACATCTGCTCACGTTAACGACACTGAAGCCTAAATAGGAACTATTTTTGGAGTCATCAATCAAATTAATTAAACGAAATTGCATATAAATAAGATTTCAATACAATCAATCATCATAATCATCGTGCAAGTCTGCAAATTTAATGAACTACGATATCTACAAGTTACCAAATATGTAATCGGAGGTATTTTATTACATATTTGGTTAGACCGCTACATTGAAGGCCACGTTAGCGCCGTTACAAGACATTTACAAATATCTAACTACCTTAATATGTTTAACACGAATAGATTAATATCTTTTCTTCAATATAATACCTTAGTACATTTTTTTATTGTACTATAACTGGACAATATCCTACATAGTTTCTTTCATTGTTTTTTGTTTATCTAACCACTCATTTTAAGATTTTTTTTTTTGTTTTAGGAAGACTCGAAAGATAAAACTATGAACAAAAATGTTACAAAAATAGATAATTACAAAGATAGATGTTAAAATAGATTTACTGTAGATTCTACATCATTTTATGCAAAAAGATACGATAAAAATCACATGAATCTATTGCGCTAGACCCCTGTGAGACAGCGACCCACTCGAAACATATTCTGATGTTAACAGGTCATTGATGCCCTTTAGGGCTAGAGACCCTTCGTCTAGGGGAAGCAACCTACCGTAAAATGATACGGGAGATGGGGCTTTTACACTAGTTTGTATTGCAACTGCACCTCCCGGAAATATGGCGCCAGAGGGTAAAATTTCGGCGGTAACACCGGAGTCACGGTGCGTTAGCACAATTATTGTTTTTTTTTTACAATGCTTCATATCTATTACAATTACGACCGTGTGGCGCGATGGTTAGTTACGTTAAATTAGAACTCAATTTGAATTTGTTCAATTTCTACAGAGTGCTGCCTGTAGCGGCCGCACTCTAGCTTTACATCAGGGTCGTACAGGGTGGGTACATTGTCACATGCCGAGCTACATTCGAAAGCTTCCGTCCTGGGGTGGTACCACCACTTTCAAGTGTAACATCCGTGACACCTAGTCGCATCCTGTTAATGGATGGTGCACATTTGTCTGCCGTTTGCAGACATTTATCGTTGTTTAAAAAATTTAACACTCTGGCTTCACATCAGACGGAGTATGGTCACATGTCGAGCTACTATTAAATAATAAATTATGACGTTAAACATTTAGGTCGGCTGTGGTCTAGCGGTATGACGCGTGAACTCACGATCAATGAGATCCGTGTTCAAACCTCACTAATTGTGACCGGTACCAATGTAACTTTGTTATATGTACTTTGGTCATTCAGTGCCTATAGGCACTATTAAAGAGTGGTAGGCAGACTGACGATGGTTATTTGTCCAGTCTACCGTCCTGGGTACCACCACTTTCGAATGTAACACCCGTGAAGTGACCTTGTCGCGTTTCAGGAATAGTTTGAAAGTAGCCAGGTACAACGACGAGAGGAGTGCGAACTGTCATTCTAGATGGTACATACAGTACAGATTTCTCCGTAGTAGCAGTTGTTTCCATTCATGGACCGAACTCTAGCTTTACATCAGGCGGAGTGTTGCCACATGCCGAGCTACAATAAATAATATTAATATTAATAATTTAGGTAAATGGTCTTACGGTTACCTAAATGGCATTTGTAACTGAATAAAAAAGCTATCTTTCTATCAAATAATATTATAATAAGAGTTTTAAGCACGTATCAGACAAGCAGACAGTTGTCTGTCCATGGGTGTGCAAAGAGACCATTAGTATACCACAGCACGTGGTCGACACTATGCAATTACTAATAAGGATGTATGTATGCGTAACATCGCACTAGACTGGTTGATCGACCACATGCATGATAACTTAACCTCAAATTTTATGATTTTTGAATCGGACTAATAGATCCTGTATTATAAGGGAGTACAAGAGCGTCGCCAGCAGAAGGCCTACGGGGGGGCAAGTTGATATGGAGGATGAGAAAAGTATGAATTGTAGATAAAATCGAGAGCACATGAAGCTTTTCACTTGTAGTACGAGCCTTACATCTACGGGGATTGTAATAACAACGGTTCAGAGTCTAACGTGTACAGCTACACGAGCTCTTGACTGTAAATAATAAATAAATTTACATTTAACAACTTTATTAGAATCTCTAGCAGCTGCCCGTCCCTGCTCCCCTTGGCGACGCCCTTGAGGGAATATAATGAGAAGTCTCAAGGCGACATAGCGTAGGCGATTGGTGCTTGCGGAAATTTCTCTGTAGGACCGTACTCTAGCTTAAGTTCAGGCGGAGTGTTGTCATATGCCAAGTTACTATGTAAAAATAGGTATAGTGACGGTGACAAAGGTTGCTTATATTCCCCGAATGTTCGTTTAATTGTCCGAAGATTACTCAGCTCGAAAATTTATAAGAAAAATCATCGCTCTTGATACAGAGATTATTTTCTTGGAAAGTTGTCGGACGCAAAAGTTTATTTTTAGACAACCTCTTTGTTTAAAACTACCTATAAAATGAATGTTTTCATTTAGCATATGATTATATATAGATATATAGATTGGTGACGTAATTAAAGCGCGTAATTAGGGCACAAGTTTATAATTTAGTGAATTTTTTTTCGTTTAACGTGAAAGCTAACACCTGAGCGCCCATACATTTTGTTTTACAACATTCTTTGAAACATAGCAGATTTATTTTGAAATTAAGTAATATTATAACTTTCTCAGCACTAATTATTATCGCATATCACTATAATAAACAAATAGCTACCGCACAGAATATACGAGTATAAAATGCTTGTAAAATATTTAAACATTTTATATTGGTTATATTTCACAAGCATTTTATTAGTGCTGAAAAAGTTATAAAAATACTTAATTTCAACATAAATTTTCTATGTTTCAAACAATGTTTACAACATACAACAACACACAACAAAATGTATGGACGCTCAGGTGTTGGCTTTCACGTTAACTAATATTTTTAACCGACTTCAAAAGGAGGAGGTTATACATATAATGTAAGAATAAAATAAAACAAAAATTAAATAGAAAAAAAAAACACCTACACAGAAAATACTCGTAAAAGGAGGTACAGGACAAGTAGGTAATTTTTTATTACAATGTTTTAAATGCCTGCACTAAGCTATCATAAGCACTGAACAACCAAAATATCAGAATTTAGCGAGGTTCGAACATGGGTCTCATCGATCGTGAGGCCAGTCTTCGACCGCTAGACCACGGCGAACATTCAATCTTAACTCACTCACTCAATTTTATCACTTGTTAGAGGAATCTATGATACAGGTATCTATATGTATGTATTTTTATTTTATTTTTACTGTTACAACATATTTTACATATTTATTAAATTCTATTTTTTTTAAACCTAATGTACCTAATAAAATAAATAAGTAGGCAAAATACCTAAAAAGTAAAGAAAAAAGTACTATTGGTTAAATAAAACTAAAGTAACTAAAGAAGGTACTTTATACCTATATATGTTTATATTGTTTATAGTTAGTCATTAGGGAGACAAAGACGAATATTGACGAGGGAGTCACAAAAAATCCCAAGTCCCAGTCGCTGTTGAGGCAACGACACGATCGATACATGGTGGCGCCGGCGACGACTCATGGCGAGACAACAAGGTCGATTATTGTAATTATAATTAAGATTATCTACATGTACTTAAGTATATTAACTTTGTGTATGAAAATATACTCGCGAATGAGATAGGCAGAGTTTGTGTTACGATGTCTTTTTTGGCATGAAATCATAGAGATATACTAGAGGTGCAAACTTAATAGATCTGACATAAAAAAACCGTAGGCCACTTCAAACGATTTGACAATGTTGCCGTCAAGTCAAATACCGACTGACAGAGAACCTAAACGTGGCTGTGGCCATGTTTACTCTCGCGTCACATTGGGAGCGTTATTGCACATCTAATTGTATATGCGTGAAATCGAAAATTTTCTAAAGCGCTGCCTACGTCTTAATATTAAACTGAATTTTCTTAAATATATGCATAAACATTTATGAAATGAACACGATTTAAATATAAACTTACAGAAAATTCCTAGAAATTCTAAAACATTAAAAATAGTAATACCTAATAGCAAAAACTTTCGAGTACTTGAAAAATTTAATTCGGAAGCTAAAACTCCCAACTTTTAATGGTTATTAGAGAAAAAAACACATGACTCAAGCCGAGCCGAGGGTCGGACAGATGGCGCCTAGTCTAGTCAACACTATACCGGCGCCAAATAACAGTTACCCAGCCCCTGGTCGCACCCTACAAACTATCACAATAAAACAATTAGGTAGGTGTACCAAACCAAAGATATTTTTGTTATTATCTTTTGTTCTATATCTTAAAAGCACTCCAAGATAAGAGTTTATTATATGAATATTACAATCTAAATTTAAGATGTCGTTAGGGACGATAATGGGACTTCTGGGAATTGTGTGCGGTCATTTTATTTGTTTTACAATAGATGATTCAGTGCATACCATACTCAACTTTATTGTAATTTGATACACTTACCTGAAACAAAAGGTACACAATGTTGCTATTAAATTTTGTCAACATTTTAAGTGCGCATGGTCAAGCTAGATTATGTACCTAAGGCCTAAGCGAAACATTTAGAGTGCGGTCCATGAAATAAAACAACTGCTACCGGTGACAAATATCTCCAGACAACAATCTCCTTCGAAATGTCGACTTGAGGAGAAGAATGTGTACCGTATACCATCCATTGACAGGGCACACTCATTATACTTGAGTACTTTCAAGATGATCCCGAAACGCGACTGAGCCACTTCACATTGAAAGTGGTTGTACTAAGAAACACAATTAGTTTGCCTACCACTTTGCTTGTTTGCCACCAGACAATTTCGTTAGGTTTGCTTTTAGATTTATAAAAATGTAGGCAACGAACAAATAAATAAGATATCTACGTACATGATTTTTTTTATTGTAGCTCGGCATGTGGCAACACTCCGCCTGATGTAAAGCTAGAATGCGGTCCATGAATGGAAACAACTGCTACTACAGAGAAGACTGTGCACTATGCCTCCACTATGCCGGCTTGAGGAGACGAGCATGCACCGTCTAGATTGACAGTGCACACTCCTCTCGTTATACCTGGCTACTTTCAAACTTTTTGGTGTAAACTCAAATAAAAAAGAACCATTTAACAGGATATGTTCTCAGACTTGTTTGTTATGATTTTCCAAAGAAATCTATTTTTGTGAAGGCATATTTCCGAATATTGGAAACAATAGATAACGGTCGAGATAAACAATTGATACAACTCTCAAAATACCGCCAAAAACTCGAGTCTTATGGCGCCATTATTGACGTCACTGCTTAAATTTAACACAAAATGAAAATTAACCTTTATAATATTTTCTTACTACAGGTAAGCAATTGCAATTACAGGCGCCACGTAAAGGAGAAAGCCCATTTTTGGGCCCACTTGATACCTAATAGTTTGGTAACAGAACAATATTTAAAAAAAATATCTTATTTTAATTATATCAACACTACATTTCTCAATCAATAGACGATGTTTAATTAGATTAAAAAAACACATTATCAATTATTAAAGCATTTAATATACCTAATAATAACCTCAAATATTTCATCAGAAAACATCAAATTACTCAATAATCTGGGTGAAGAAATTAAAACTGATTTGTAGGGGAAAGTCGGTTATATCGTACCACTTTTTACTTTTCCGTCAATATTTCATTTACCAAAACACTTACACATATGAATGACTATTACAATTATAGATCAATATTTTGGCTATCACATATTAAAAAATTGCTGTCATAGGTTGCCATTAAGGTAGTCAAAAATGTGTTTTCCCGGAGGTCTGCTAACGGTACAATTTAGCCGACTAGTCGTTTAAATCGTACCACCGGTATTTTAAATCGTACCATGGGCGTTTAAATCGTACCACTAATAAAATAAAAATCTATTTCAATGAAAATATTTATTTCTGGTGTCATTTACAATAATTACTTAATATTACAGACATGTCATTTATATCTTAAACAAACAGGGATCAAAAAACAAGTATAAAATTAAAGATTAAAAAATTATATTGATATATCTACTTTCCTTCTGTTAAATGAGGCTTTTTTTATATTGTTCGTGTCATGACAACGTAGAAACAACAATTGTCACGCCTTTTTCCCACAGGGATAGGCAGAGACAACGGAACGTCACTTGCCATGATCCTGACACAACACCCTCGCTTCCCTCACATCCACAATTCTCTTCATGCACGCCCGACGGTTATGAGCACTAGGCAGCCCAGCTTTCATAAGGATGTTTTCGGATTTGATCGGAAAACTATAATTGAATAATATAACAGATAAGACTAAAAATATGATCAACATTTCTACGTTTATTAATTTAGACATTTTAGGAACTATAATAATTTTGACTAGTTGTGTCAGGGGACAGGCTGACTGCAGCTCGGATGGACTGTTGACTGGCCCCCTGTCTCCAGTCTAGTGGCGGCGGGTATAGGGATTTCTCCGTCGTCCTATAGACTGAGCCGTTCGGCGAGAGTTTTGATTTGTCGTTCCCGGGGCTCGATCCACTACCTTCGACCACCACAGGGCGGAGTGTGTGGCTAACGTGTGCTCGAACCTGGTCCACTATGTGTTGAGTGGTACACCGTGGGGATTTAGTCGGCATGCCAGTGTGAGACTGGAGAGTCCGATATAATTCCGGTACCTTCCCCAAGGTTTAGGGCATTCGTAAAGGGAAGAAAATACGATGTCGGTGTCATCAATACAGCATAAGTGGATCCATTTTTTTGTTTCCGTAAGCCGAAAGTGCTCTCTGCAAGTCTTCCTTGTTCGATTATATTTTCTTTTATCACCTGTGTCCGTCATCTAAATTAAAAAGAAACAAATGAAAATATATTGTTTTATAACTGTCGGGTAAATTGTACCGGTACAATATGTCCAACCACGCGTGGTACGATTTAGCCAACCAGGTATTTAAAAATAAAATAACTGATAACTACATAACCTTCAAACTTAAAGACTCCGCGAAAACAATGTAAAAAACAGTTTAGTTTGACACTCAAATACTGTCGATATTGTTAGAAAAACTCACCTTTTTCATGAGCTAGAGCCTTACGAATAAGCACGAAAAATTACATCAAACTTCACAAAAACTTATTTGTTTCACTAGAACACAAAGTTCTTAACTGATGCCATTAAAAAATGACATAGAGTTGACATCGCCACTAAAGCATAGTTTAGTGTTGTCAGAGTTAAAAATATATGTTGGCTTGTGGGAAATCTAGAGGTGGTACGATTAAACCGGCGGTACGATTTCACCGACTCTCCCCTAATAAGGAATATAGATTTATTTTTCTACAAATTTAACTAAAAATCATCGGAAAAACTCGAGAAAAAAATTGTGGACCCATTTCCTTTTTTTTTTTTTTTAATTGTAGCTCGGCTTGTGACAACACTCCGCCTGATGTAAAGCTAGAGTGCGGTCCATGAATGGAAACAACTGCTACCACAGAGAAATCTCTACGGGCTGCAGTCGCCTCCACTATGCCGGCTTGAGGAGACGAGTATGTACCATCTAGATTGACAGTGCACACTCCTCTCTTATACCTGGCTACTTTCAAACTATCCCCGAAACGCGACTATGAACCTTTATGAACTATGATAGAAAAACTTGATATTTACCTACCTATGTAATTTTATTGTGCAGTCACATTTAAATGTTGTTGTAACAGCCAAGTCACGTTGGTCGCAGTATATTAAAGCGGGCTGTCAACCTTTCTCGAGTTTAAATAAACTGCGCTTTTCATTAGCGCCAAACAGAACATGCCATGAGAAGCCGAATAGACGATCATTAGTTCAAAATAATGTTCAAGATAGTAAAATGTGCTCGTTCTGTAATAAATTTTCTTCTTTATTTACTTAGAAATACTATTTTTACGTCTACAAAAGAAGTGGTTAGATATAATAGATGTGTAGATAGTAAATACGTAGATTTTGGCTTTTAATTTGATGAGCCGAGTAGGTACTTTTTGTTCTAAACTAATTTAGATAATTTATTTATTTATTTTATTTTATTTTACAATTTTAGTTTACAAAACAAGGAGTTTAGAGGACCCACACTAGGCAAAGCTTGTCCTGTGGGTCCATGGTTATACAGATTTTCTCCAGTTATTATAAACAGGCCATCACCATAAAAATAACAAAAAGATAAACAGGTACAATCTTCATTTTGTTAAAACTTTGTTATATTTAATTTTACTTGTTGAATAGATCAACCTGAATAAATGTGGTGCACATTCGTTTCCACAAGTCGTCATAGCGTAGGTGACTACTGTTTGCAGTAATTTCTCTGTGATAGCCGTCGTTTCAGTTCATGAACCGCACTCTAGCTTAACATCAGGCGGCGTGTTGTCAGACGCCGAGTTACAATAAAAAAATATATTTTGAATAGATACAATATACTACTAGATATAAGTAAATAAGAAAGCGTGCGCATACGCAATCAAATTAAAGCAGATCAATAAATTGAATAAGAAATGATTTCAATACCAAATGCCCGCTTTGAAATTCAAATAGACTTGCATGTTATTGAATTGTAAGGAATTAAAACTTTCACATTAAAGCAAACGTGGTCGACACATTTAGACTACGCGTGATTAATACAATACCAGGAACATTTTTTTTTATTTTTTATTGTAGCTCGGCATGTGACAACACTCCGCCTGATGTAAAGCTAGAGTGCGGTCCATGAATGGAAACAACTGCTACTGCAGAGAAACCTGTAGCAGTCGCCTCCGCTATGCCGGCTTGAGGCATTTTTTAAATTCAATTTTTTTATACTACCTAGAAAAGAGAATGCCCATTCGCCTAAGAAAAATGGGCCCACAATTTTTTTCCAGTTTGGCAATGATTTTTAGTTAATTTTTTAGAAAAAAAACTACTTCCTTATTAACAAACAGTTTTAATTTTTTCACCCAGCTTTTTGAGCAATTAAATGTTTTCTGATGCAATATTTGAGGTTATTATTATATTAAATGCTTTAATAATTGATGATATTTGTTTTTTATCTAATTGAACATTGTCAATTGATTGATAAACGATGTTTTTATATAATTGAAATAAATTAATTAAAAAATAAGGTACCTATTATTTTAGAATATTGTTTTGTTAACAAACTACTCATGTGGGCCCAAAAATAGACATTCTCCTTTAAATTATAGCAATCTTAGTTGTACTTTATGTTTTAATTCTATTTATTTATTGTAGCTCGGCATGTGACAACACTCCGCCTGATGTAAAGCCATAGTGCGATCCATGAATGGAAACAACTGCTACTACAGAAAAATCTCTACGGGCAGCAAACGCCTCCACTATGTCGGCTTGAGGGACGAGCATGTACCATCTAGATTGACAGTGCACACTCCTCTCGCGACAAGGTCACTTCACAGGTGTTACATACACAAAGTGGTGGTACTACCCCAGGACGGCAGACTGGGCTAATAACCATCATCAGTCTGCCTACCACTCTATAATAGTGCCTATAAGCACTAAGCGACCATTGGTACCGGTCAGAATTAGCGAGGTTCGAATACCAGTCTCATCGATCGCGAGTTCACGCGTCTTACCGCTAGACCACGGCCGGCTCTTCTAATAATTTTAAATGAAATTAAATAGCAAATCACGGTTTTATTTCGAGCTTTAACATTAACTAGTTACCTAGAGTATTATAAAATAAAAATCTTATTCCATTGCTTTTTGCTAATGCAAAAGCAACTTGCTTGGCAACAAGCGTCTAAATATAAACTCTACGTTGTCTTGACTTCTTATATAATCTTACAATGACATAATAGGTAATTGTTTATTTTTTACAAATAAATACCTAAGTCAAGAAAGATAATAAAGATTTAAAATGTAATTTATATTGATATATACAAGTAACGCAATAACGCTCCCAGTGTGACGCGAGAGAAAACATGGCCACAGCCACGTTTAGGTTCTCTGTCGGTTAGTGTTTGACTTGACGGCAACATTGTCAAATCGTTTGAAGCGGCCTACGGTTTTTTTATGTCAGATGTATGAAGTTTTCACCCGTAGTATATAGGTATTTATTTATTTATTTGTTTTGAAAGCCAACAGCGCAAAAATAAACACAACCACCTAGTGCGAACCATAGACAAGACTATATCTCTATGGTTTTAAACTTTAAATTATTTAATACTTTTAATGATACAATAAAATACCGCACAGGCTTTTAACCCACGACTTTGTGTGCGAAATAGGAAATTGTTATCACAGATAATAAAAAAGAAACTCTACTAAGTTCTATTTTATCTGTTGAACTTGAAACACCTTTAATCTCACAGGGACCTCTTTCACCTATTTTAAACCTACATCTTAAAATTATTTACAAAAGAATTTGAATAATAAACTCATTGATAAAAGTTAACATTTAGGTCACGTTCACGTTCGAACAAGATTACCTGTGACGTCATATACAGACAAATCGATAAATGCCTAGATTAGATAAGTGCCTAGCGACGCCTTGCTGTTGGCGCCATATTACTTCTGCTACCAATTTCAATATTTATTTTTTACATTTATACCTACCTATATTGCCGCGAATACTCTCATGGAACTAGGTGCTAATTTTCGCCTTCAACGAGAGCCCGTTACGAATACAAGCTGCGTTTGTTGCTAATGACTTGGGAGCTTTCGCTAACAGACCGTCTATTCCGACACATGATATACCTTCATCTGGTCCAGGTACTTGACCTTCACTTCACTCTTCCCCCATTCACTCAAAAATTGTCACAGAGAAGTAAGTCGCTATGCCGACAGTTGACTGACTAGCCTAGGGTTGCCATCTCTAAAATTTGGCAACTAGGACAAGACGCTTGAAAACCCCGGATTTTAGAACCCAGATCCCGAGTCGGTTCGTCGGTTGATCGCGGTGAGCGGGCACAGTGCGTGTGTCGCTAGCGGCCCAAAACTTTGAAATTTTTAAACCCGGACTACAAATGAAGCCCCGCCCGGTTCTCCCCGGATGCCCTCTAAACTAGGACAAATTCGGGGAAACCCGGACTGATGATGGCAACCCTAGACTATCCTAACCAGACTAATATCCTACATAACGCGACTATTTATTTTTCACTCTTTAAACAAACTTACATATATATACAATATACAACTAGATAAGCAATAACGTTCCCAATGTGACGCGAGAGAAAAGATGACTGCAGTCACTTTTACGTTAGTTCTGTCAGTTAGTATTTGAGTGTCGACAACATTGTCAAATCGGTTGAAGCCGCGTACACTTTTTTCATGTCCGATGTATTTGTTGCAGGTTTGCTCCTCTAGTACCTATATATCTCAATACTTACACACCTATAAAAAATACTACAAGTACAAATCATATTATGATAACCTTAAGATTTACTAACTTATTTAAAAACACTTATTAACTTGAACTTTTAGAGATAACCTTAGCATTATATTATTTAAAAGTTTTGACACTTATGTAAAATTATAATTACAATACAATACAATTGTACAGACATAGATTATAAACAAAATAGGGTGGGTAGGATGTCTGTAAGTACTGAATTTATTTAGAAAATTCTAAGAAAACCTCATGAATATCGTAATTTCTTTTTATTCTTTCTTGCCAAAAAAACATTTTTGCGTTAAACAGCCCGTTAATTGAGGTAGGTTTTCTACAGAAGATAATCTAGAAAAAAAAAACTCGAAAAAAAAATTGTGGGCCTATTTTTCTTAGGCGAATAGGCATTCTCCTTTATATTCATAATTGCCTAAAAATAAAGAGAGTGTACTCCATGCCTCCCAAAATGCCTCAGAAAAAGATTACTTTACTTAGAAAGAGATTACTTTATAAAGTGGTGCAGCGTCGGCTATGCTGATAGTACTTAAAAATAAATTAGTTTGAATGCAAAAAAAACCTTCAATTATAAAATGATTAAACAAATTAGCAATTATGAGTTATTTTCGGTTAAAATTAGAAAATCTAAATTAATGTAATTTGAATTATTATACTAATTAGAGGTTAATAGACTACCTACTTAATTACTATCAATATTTAATTAGTCTAATTAGGCACTATCAATGTCTACTCGAAAGTACCAGAACAGAAGTAGGTTCAAGAACTGTGACATTTATTCAAGTGTTACCAAAACTCATTTTCGATTAGCTACTACTACTACGTAGCTCACGCCTTGTTCCCACTGGGGTAGGCAGAAACTATGGAGCGCCAGCGACTCCTCTCTCTCTACATACCACTTTCGCTTCGACTACATCCATTACTCCCCTCATGCATGCTCGTCGGTTGAGGGTGCTCCTCGTCTGACCCTTTCTCAGCAGTTGACCGATCTGACTGAGAAAGGTCTTCCTAGGGCGCCCCCTTCCGACACTGCCATCCACTTTCGCACAATAGATCTTTTTAGTTAATCTCCTTTCATCCATCCTTTCCAAATGACCGAACCACCTTAGCATACCCCTTTCCACTCTGGTCACAATATATAATAGGAAACAACGGTTACTACAGTAGAATTTCTGCAGTAAGCAGTCACCTCAGCCTTGCCAGCATCGTCCAAGTTGATAGTGCATACTGCTCTTGCTATACCTAGGTCCTTCAGAGCTATTTACTTCATAGACCACTCTTTTTTGATCATTCTTATCTCTATATCTGGTTAAAATTCTAAATAAGATAGGCAGTATAGTTGGAAATATGTTGAGAGGTGCCGAGAAAACTACACACTATTCGGTTGATGTACAGTGCAAAGAGTAGACAGAAGTTTTAGAAAAAAATTGTTAATAGAGTTCTTTAATAAAATTATTATCGTGTTCTATTTTATTTGTTGTCTATATTAGGATTAAAAAAGGGCTAATATTTAGTTAAAAACATTTAAAAATACAATTATTGTAGGATATTTTAAACGTCTTACCATTTATTTCAAGATCTCTAGTTTCCGATGATCCTGCTTCAGTTAAAACAGCCGCTACCCGACACATCATAAGCACAAGACAAAAGTTAAAATTAACAACGGCCATGTTGACAATTTCAATTAAAATCTATTGTAGTAATAAACTATTCACAAACACTACCATACTAGACTAACATGAAGCACATACACAAAAATACACGCGCTGTCTTTCTAAAAATAACATCAAAATCTTCACTTTATTTTAATAAAAACTAATAAGAAACATTAATTAATAAACATAGTATTGTAAAATAATTATAAAATGTTAAGGCACTTTGTATATAATAAATTGTGTGTAAAAGTTTTGTTGAACACGCGTTTGTTGGTTTTAGAAATGGTCCGACACAAACCTCCCGTCCGAAGTCGAAAGGCACACTGACAGTTGTAAAGCGGTTACTAACCAATGAATGCAAACCATTTGCTACCAGTCGTAGTTTTGTGCCACTCTAGACGAAAATATATTTATCGATGTCGATATTTAAATGTTTTAATGATTTTGTTCTTATTTATTATATTAATAATTATTAAGTAGTAACAATTGTATTGTATTGTATTAAATATTATAATAATAGATGTTTGTTTGAATATAGAATGAAACTAGTAGTAAAATAGATCTTCATACCTACATTAAAATAAAAAATTATTAAGCGATAATAAACATTTTAAAATTATGTTTTAATGTGTTAATGTTATAACTATATATGTACATACATTTTCTTTTTATATTGCAAATAAAGAAAAATATCGATAGGAAATTAAAAATAATATAATGGTACACCACTACATAACCAAGCAACGGATTCTGACGCGCATGGCCATCTAATATGTAAACATTTCATTTTAAACCCAAAACCCTTGTCGTTAAGTTCTATTTCATTTATTAAATAAAGATAAATAAGGTTAAAAATGATGTGGTAACGGGCGCCATAGTGGCGTTTGGTTTTTGCAAGGAACCCCGCCGGCCGGCGCTAGCTAGCGACCACGCGGCGCATTCTTTGTTTTTCGAGACCTTTTTTTTACCATACAACTTTCACAAAATAAGTAAATGCTTTAACAAAGGACTGGCAATTAAGTGTCCACAGTTTCCTTTGTAAAAAAACAAACATCGTTTGCATTTTTTAATTGACTAGGTATACATTTATAGCCTTACCTATAGGTAATAGATTTATTCAGCTCTTGAAAATCGCCTGAATAAGGATGTCTTTCCACTGAAATGAAAGGGATGTGCTAAAATGTTATAGGTGTCTAAGCATGGGTATCTATCTCATCCAGCATCGCTCTGTTCATCTCCACAGGAATCAGCGTTGCCAGACGTCCCGATTTATTTACTAACACATTCCCCATACATTTTGATATACCTAATTATCGTTTACGATCTGTCAAATTTGTATGGTTATAATGGTTTGTTACGCAAACCGAAGAATTCAGAAACCAGTTATAAAAAGACTCAACTACCTAACGATAGGGTAAATCTGATTTAAAATATCATATTTTTATTAAAGTACATTTTCTATAGCTATTTTTGCTATCTATTGTCCCGTAAACGTAATTTAATACTCAAATAAAATATACATATTTAAACACTTTCGATTATATATGTTTTTTTACTATGTCCCGCTTTCGAAGAAAGAATCCCGCTTTTTTCATTCAAAAAGTTCCGAAATCCCGACTTGACAAAAAAACAAAAAATCTGGTAACGAATATACAAAATAGTGGCAGCCAGATTGATGGTGGTTATTAGTCCAATCTGTCGTCCTGTGCTCCATTTAAGTGAAGTGACCACGTTTCGTAGTCAATTATATAAATAGTCAGGTATAACGAGAGGAGTGTGTACTGTCAACCTGATGGTGCACGTTCGTCTCTTCAAGGCGACTGCTGTCTGCGGTTCTTTGTGGTAGCACTTGTTTCCGTTCATGGACCGCACTCTAGTTTAACATCAGGCTGTCATAAATGTCGAGCTGCAGTTTTTTTTAAATAAGTATATCAGAGTTTCCTCGTACTATACTTACAGGTAAGGCATAAAGCGACGACGTTGAATAAAACGTTTTATAATGAAAATTCTTGTTACGGTCAATTTAACATTTCATTAAAACCTTTTTTTATATTATAAACTTGACTTTCCTAGATGTTTGTAAATGTCAGATGTGGGTAACTAATAAAAATAATTTTAAAAATGTTATAAGTCCAAGAAATTGAGTAGATACCTATGAAAAGTAAGTTTGTGTGACACTCATATCTTATCCCTTTTGTATATCATCCTCTTCTATCCCTCAGCATCACAGTATCTAAAATCCCGGTTCCAATTCATAACTAACACTCACGGCTGCAATCTTCGCTCTATTTATTACATTATAATATACTCTATATATTTATTTATTTATTTTATATTGTGCACCACACTTTGTTTCTATCTCTCATACTATTCTCCATCCTCTATAGGTTGCCTGGAAATTGCTGCTCAGTAATAAGGCCGCCTATTGTGTTAACTAATTTTCGATTCTTGTATGTTCTGTTTTTTGTGTGCACAATAAAGAGTTTTGTTATTATTATTATTTTAACGACCCGAGTGTAGGAATATTCCGATACCCAAAAGGCATCGATATCTTTATGGCGGCTCCGAAGTTGGGCACTAGTCCCTGCGCAGTACACAAATTGAGACATCAGCGGGGCATGATGAACGTGAGAGGGAAGGGCATACTCCCTTGCTAGCCCCCGCAGGTTATTTTTATATGTTCTATTCATATTTAAAATTAACTCCTAATTTTATTATTGTAAACTTGCGCGAAATAGCCCCCGCAGCTAACTTCCGAGACGCCAAAAAGTTTGAAGCGACCTATAGTACTCAAATCATTCTGTATCTAAGCAGCTCTAAGCTCATTACGGTCATCAGAAATTCTTCGGCAAGAACCAGGAGGGCCTTTTGATCCTTACCTGCCCACGAGAGCCCTTCTTTAGAGCCCTTATTTACGAGTTTATTTCTGCTTAGAAGAACTTTAGGAATAAAGTTTACTATATTAACTCGATATTAACTTATTTTTCAGTGAAACTCACTATTATAAACTTAATAATAATATCAATAATTAGTGAACATGAAATTATTGCAAACGATCGACCAATATTTACCAATGACGAATTAATATTTATACCAAATCCAGTTGAAGCAGAGTTACCAGGTCATTGGATACCAATGAGTATATTAAAAAGATTTTTAGGGCATCGACCACCAAAACCTATTATTACTATAAAACCATCTCCTACAACAACCACTACAACTACACCACCTCCTCCACCTCCTCCTCCACGTCCACCTCCTCCACCTCCTCCTCCACGTCCACGACCACCTCCACCTCCACCTCCACCACCACCTCCTCCTCCTACAACAACAACGACAACAACTACAACTCCACCTCCACCTCCTCCTACAACAACAACGACGACGACTACAACTCCACCTCCACCTCCATCTCCACCGCCACCTTCTCCTACAACAACAACGACAACGACTACAACTCCACCTCCACCTCCACCTCCACCTCCCTCTACAACAACAACGACAACGACTACAACTCCACCTCCACCTCCCCCTACAACAACAACAACAACGACAACGACTACAACTCCACCTCCACCTCCTCCTCCTACAACAACAACAACAACAACAACGACAACAACAACAACGACAACAACAACAACTCCTCCTCCTCCTACAACAACTACCAGACGCACTACTAGACCTAGAAGAACAACTAAAAAGAAAGATAGTGGTTTTAATGGACCAGGTAGAATACTCAAACGGGAGCCTTTGACAGCATTTCATTATTAAACAAATATGTATATTGTATAGGTGTTACAGAATATTTTTAGGATAATAAAACAATTATGTTTAATGTAAAAATATTTCTTTATTTTCTTCTAAAAATTTTACATTTGTACCATTTCTAATCTGGCTATAAAATCTATTTAAAATATATTATTATATTTTTATATGACAACACTCCGCCTAAGCGCCAGAAGTTAAGCTAGAGTGCGATACATGAACGGAAAAAACTTCTACCAACCACAGAAAAGTTGCTGCAGGCAGCAGTCGCGTCCGGTACGCCATCCAGCTCGAGAAGACGAAGTTACAGTGCACTCTCCTCTCGTTATACCTGGCTACTTCCAAACTGATCCTGAAAAGCTGTAGGTCACTTCGCTGGTGTACTGGGTACTACTCCAGGACGGCGACATGGCAGATGTGTAGACCATCATCTGCCTACCATTCTTGTGGAATATTTAATTGTAATTCCGGATATTTTCTATTTTATATTATTATAATATTTTTCTTATTACTGAAGTCTTTAAAAAAATCTATACAAGCAGCCTGGGACCAATCGACAGATGTCACTTGATTAAATCGACCACAAAGTGTATAGGACTGTCACCCAAGTGATAACGAAACGTCAAATCCTGTACATTTTGTTTTCATTTATAATAGAAAATAGCATCAAACTGTAGGTATATGTATTTATTTATTTGTATTTAATATATTTATATGTATTTATGTATCCACTATTCCTAAATATATCCTTTCCAATATCGCGATCCCTTTCCATAACTTTGACACTGGCAAATTGTTAAATGCCATAAAAAAAAACATTGTGTTGTCGATTCGATTAAGTGACAAGGCTTTTGATTTTAGCTCCTGTAGTGGATAGTAACAAGAAGGTGTAATTTATTTCCAAACAATTATATTATTTTAATTATAATTATATTAAAATTTAAACTATTTATTATTATTATACCTATGGATGTGAAGGAAGCGAGGCTGTTGTGTCAGAATTGTGATAAGGCTAGGCGTGACAATTGATGATGATGACGATTTTTTTCTTTTAGACGGCATTATAACAATTTGCCAGTGTCAAAGTCAATATTTTTTACATCTAATTAATAATATAGTGCATCACGAGTCATTCATTCATCACACTAAATCTCAGGTCAAGTCTCAGTCAAGTCATAAATTGCTCCAGTAAAGTGGTAGAATCTTTACTGAAACTTCTTAGGGAGTTTTGGAGGAAAAATGGAAACACAGGTTCTCTTCTTTTGAATTGTTTGCTCACACTCACGCACATTCACGAACACTTAATGGTTAACAATCTACCATTATTACACATTAACACTCGAAGAATGGCCGCCAAAATCAAACTTAATCAAATATCTTTGTGACAATCCTAGAGGAATCTTGTGATCTTATATAGTTACTTTTTACGTTTTGTCTAATTCAATGACGATAAATGAAATAACTCAGAATTTCACTTCCAATCTACCAGTGTGCTCTGCCATTGGACGGATCATAATACTCTCTATGTCTATAGTGAAGGGGATTGCTGCCCAAAGACATTTCTTCGTGGTAGAAGTAGTGGAGGCGCTAGACCAAACCTTCAGCGATACCACCTCAGACGCGAGAATTTTTTAATATTGGGATGATTTTGTAGTTCTTGTAGGTTTCAATAGATTATAAGGTAAAGGAATCTTCTGTGTGTGTGGAAAATATAATAACTGTCGTCTACTGGGTGTTACTTCATGTACAAATCGTTTGATCATATTATCCGGTCCATTTTCTGTCATTTGTGATATTGGTCCAACGTTCAAATGACCAATTTCTTTACAGTTTACTTCATGAATATTTTTGCTTAGGATTACAAATAATTGAAGCATAACTGGAAATAAAAATATTGAGTAAATTTAATTTTAATGCCTATACTAAAGTAGCCACTTAAAAGACCAATGTACATAACATATTACAATAAAATAGTTACATTGGTACCTGTCAGAAACAATAAGGCCGGGACAAGTAGGTCTCTCTCGCTAGACGGTATTATTAGCGATATTAGAACCCGGGTCTCGTCAGTTGTGAATTCTGTCCTACTGCTAGACCACGATTTATCATTTCCCACAGACATAGGTAGAGACAACAGAACGCCACTTGCCACGATCCTGACACAATTTCTTCTCGTTCTTCATACAAGGTCATGAGCACCAGGCAGCTTTCATAAGGATGTGCCCTATTTGATTGGAAAACATCCTCCTTGTCGTTCTAATATATACATACACATAAATAAGAATATACTTACAATAAATAAAATAACTTAAACAACTTCGTTTGAAAGACATTTTGTTTTTGTTTAATAAAACTGTTTCATATAGACATATACATATATGTATATAATAGAAAAATGGCTCTTTAATTAAATATAGGTAATAGTGCATAACAAACATGAACGATTTAAATTGCCTTCGAGATAAGGATTTCAAGTTTTTTTTTATAGTAACGCGATATGTAATCACATTCCGTCTGATGTTAAGCTATAGTGTGATCCGTGATTGGAAATAATGTTACAACAGAGAAATGTTTGCAGACAGCAGAAGCATTCACTGTGCCGGCTTTGGAAGACGAAGGCTGATTGCACATTCTTCGGCGACCTCAGTTTTGCTAGGTCTTTGTTATTTACCGCTATTGATTTAGAATGTCAACTTGTTAAAGTCTTGTGGCTGAAGTCTAGGTCGCTTTTAAGGACAGCTGTTATTAACTAATCATACTTACCATTTTCCTCGATTTTAGGCCTACTTTGAGATGACATAATTTTTTTTTAATTTTTAGCGACTTTTCCTACTAGAATGTGTTTCTGAAGTTTCGTTTTCGATTAAATCTTGTACATGATGATGTGACATTTAACTCCGTCTAATTTCCAAGAAATTCACCGACACGAAAAACGAAAATTCAGTCCTGATTTAGGGTTTTTTTAAAAAGAAAACACAAAAATACTTAACAAATATAATAGAGAAGGATAATAACAATAAAATAAAATTAAAATTAATTCAGTCTTCCTATTAGTATAGTATGGATGCCATTGAGATAATCAACTTGTAGACCAAAGGTTTACCCCCTAAAAGGCTTTAAAAATGTAGCAAAATGTCGAAAAGATGACCAAATCGCAAAATTCCCTTAGGACATAAAACGACACGGCTAAATAGAACATGTCAAAGATTGGCTTTAGCCCTACGACATGTATTGCCCGTACACGCTGGGCCAAGATTGTGGCCGAGTGATACAGGGCCCAACAAACGGCATAAAATATTCCACAGGCACTTGGTCAGAGACTAGGCTCAACGTGTACTAAGCTCATAAGCTAAGGCGTAGACGCGAAGATCATATTTAAGTCCACCCAATACTCTTTAATCTGTCCTTGATCCGTCAATCTACTAAGGTGACCAAAAAACCTCCATCTACATGATGATCACTTTTCGCCAACACCATTGGCACTCACCATTGGCGAACGTGTGGAGGAGTCATTACGTTGTTATGTAAACACCCATTTTAATTGACATTTGATATTAAATTGTACTAACCCATTTTGTAACAATATTAACAAAAACAATGTAGGGTTAAAATTTAGAGTAAAATCGGAATAAATTTCTTTCGTTGTCAAAAATTGTGCCCATAATTATCCACTAGCTTCCCTAAACTATTCAACGATTGCAAACGCTATCTATACTGGTATTACTAAAATAAAAATCACTTAATTCATCGTCATTTTGTAAGGGCGGAAATACACAATCTAGGTCCACATATAATTGTTGTTGTGCCTTTAATTTATCAACTAATTGTGTGAATGACGGCCTTAACGATGGGTCCTCGGCCCAGCATTCAACCATTAATTGATACAGTCTGTTTGAAGCTCTCGCCGGCTTTGGAAGACGACTTCCACCAGCTAAGTAAGCTGGCACTTGATGGTTGCTTAAATCTCCATAAGGAAAACCGCCTGAAAATTTGTAAATATTTTATTATTTAAAAACTTTAACAGGAAAAAAATAGCAAAACGTGTCAGCGTACACGGGTTTGATTCCCGCCACGGATTATGTTTTTATACAAAAAAGATGATGGAACAAAAGAAAAACAACTTAATAAATAAGTAAATGAGAAAATAAATTAGAGCTTAGATTAAAACAAAAATAATCTTTTAGAAGAATTAGAGTATTTTTAAAATAATTTTATATATTTTTTTGTTATTTTGATTTTAATCCTCGACTTACCTAAAGTTGCAATCTCCCACAAAAGTACAGCAAATGCCCATACATCGCTTTTACTACAATATTGTGAATGTAGTATTGCTTCAGGCGCTAACCATCGAAGCGGTACTGGCCGCGATCTCGTATGAACATAAACACCGGTTCTTGATAGTCCAAAATCTGCTACTTTTAGTATACCAGCTCCGTCTACTAGAATATTACGCGCTGCAAGGTCTCTGAAAATAATTACAATACTTACATTTAGTTCACATTTAAAAAATCTTTATGTACTAATTAAAGAGTGGTAGGCAGACTGATTACGGTTATTAGCTGTCTGTCATCCAACCTTTAAGTGAACACCCGTGCCGTGTATCAAGATCAGTTTGAGAAGTAGCAAGGTGTATACCTTGTGGCGGACTAAGGCTAAAGCGGGCCCTAGGCAACATTGTAATTCCGGGCCTATTTTTCAGTCATGATATTGCTTTGCGTTTCGTAAAAACCAAATTATCGGGCTCCAAAAATTACGGGCCCTAGGCACGTGTCTACATTGCCTAGGCCTTAGTCCGCCAATGAAGGTATAACGAGAGGAGTGTACACCGTCAACCTTTATGGTGCACATTCGTCTCCTTAAGCCGGCATAGCGGAGGTGTGACTACTACCCGCAGAAATTTCTCTGTAGTAGCAGTTGTTTCTGTTATATTTTCGCGCTTCTAGCTTAACATCAGGTAGAGTGTTGTTATTCCGAGCTACCATCAGAAAATCAATGATCAATAAATTCTAATTATAATTATTATTGTTAAAGTTATAAAAGGCGAATGCCCATTTCTGGACTCACTTGATGTCTAATAATTTTAGTCAACAAAACAATATTTTAAAATAATATCTTATTTTTTTCATTAATTTGTGTAAAATACATCAACACATCGTTCACCAGCCAATAAACAATGTTTAATTACATAAAAAACAGATATCATGAATTATTAAAACATTTAATATAATAATAACCTTAAATATTGCATCAGAAAAAGTCTAATTACTCAATAACCCGGGTGAAAAAATTTAAACTGTTTGGTGATAAGGAATATAGATTTATTTTCCTACAAAATAAACTAAAAATCATCGACAAATTCGAGAAAAAAAATTTGGGCCCATTTTTCTTACGCGAATTTATTGGCATTGCCCTTTATTCGATTGCCCTCCCACGGCTATTCCATCTCCATAGCTACGGTAACTCAAAAACTCATATTTGTTGTTTTAAACAAAAACGCCTGATTAAATTGCAAACAAAAAATACTGATGTTTTCTATTCCTTTAAAACGTTATTTATTTTATTGAGGAGCTCAAACCTAATAGAAATGTTGATAAAGAAATTTATAAAAGAAGTAAGTGTAGTTTATGTTTGTACATTTAATGGGCAATAGAATACGTTCTATTGTTTAACGATCTAATGTCCATTTGCACCATATGACTTAACTATTACTGTCACGTTAAAGTAATGGTTAAAGTTAAAATTGGTTTGCGTCAAAAAAAATTTGTCACATTTGACGATTACTTTAACCTTAACCGTTACTGGCGAATTTCGGCAGGTCAAAGTTAAAGTAATAGTTAAATCAATGTCGCTAACGTCAAATCTTTGAAAAGCCGCTCTTGTTTGCATTGAAAGAATTCATTTAAATCTTGTATTATTTATCTAAATTTGTTCTTATATCTATTTGTATCTTGTATAGTTCATCAAACATACAGTTTATTTTCTAGAAGAATTTTGAGATTATCCAATATTCAGCTGCTTCTTTGACTATCTTTTATAAATTCCAAATATTTTGTAAATACTAAAACACGATATAAATTTTTCTGTGGTGCAACGCGCGTGTAGTAAAAGTAAAGGTAACTGTCAAAGTTAAAGTAACAGTCAAAGTTACTTTAACCGGCCTTCTGGTGCAAAACTGCAAACCACCATACTTGATGGGTACACGTTACATAGGTTGAAGCCCGCTTTATTTTGATTTATCTCTTTTATTTAAAAGGTAAATTTAAAGAGACAGAAACAACACTAAACGAGTTGCGTATATATATAGCAGTATAAACTTAGTGAAAATATTGGAATTAAAGTAATGCTGCACCTACTTACTAAAAGAGGCCCATACGCCTAAGAAAAATGGGCCCGCAATTTTTTTTTTCAAGTTTGTCGATGATTTTCAGTTAATTTTGTAGAAAAATAAATTTACATTTCTTATTTAATTACCAATTAGACTGAATTTTTTCATCAAAATTATTGAGTAATTAGATGTTTTCTGATGTAATATTTAATACAATGCTAATATGATGAAAATGAATTATTAAAAAAATAATATAATGTTTTAGAATATTATTTTGTCACCAAACTATTAGGTATCAAGTGGGCCCAAAAATGGGCATTCTCCTATAAAAATAAAATATAATATGCCATAAAGCATTATTATTAAATATAAAAATATTCCAATAAGGATAAAATCAATATTTTCGAAAGAAACGTTGTAGGAATATCGATGCCAAGAAAACGTGTTAAGGTCATACCGAGGATTTATATTTACGTGTTACAATATCGATTGAATCGTATTCAAATTCCGCTTAATTCCGATCGGTACCAATGTACTGACAATGTACAGAACAGTACTTTATGATGATTTCTTATGTACTTTGATCGCTGATAGACTGGTGATGGTTATTAGCCCAGTCTGCTGTCTTTGGGTAGTACTGGGTGGTACCATCACTTTTAACCGTTAAGTGACCTAGTCACGTTTTGAGATTAGCTTGAAAGTAGCTAGGTATAACTAGAGAATAATTTAACACCTCTCTGTAGTAGCAGTTGTTTCCACCGCAATCTACTTTACATCAGGAGTGCTGTCATGTGCCGAGCTAAAATTTAAAAAAGAAATCAGGCGGTTCCGGTAAAGTTGTCATAGCTGAGATACTACAATAAAAAAGTTGTTATTAATTCTATTCAGGCGTACTTATACCTAATGTTAACGAATCTAAACACAACCGCAGAATGTTACAAGATAGGTTTTGGGGAATTCTCGCGTTAATTTATGTGTATATTACAGTATAAGCCAAATAATAAATATAGAAATTAATAAATAATTTGTCTTAAATTATGTAAATAAAACAATATCTGTAATTTTATAATTTTTATGTTTAAATGTTTTTTTGTATTCAATTTGCATCATAATTAATAATAAATAATGAGTAAAATAACTAATTACATATTTAGTATGTATGTAGAATTGTAGATATAATATTCAGGAAACATTTTGACGGGATGCGGCACTTATTTTGTGCACGTGTTTCTAAACGCTGGAGTGTTGTACGTGGAATTTTCCCGGGTTTTCCTGGAAAAGCCACAGCAACAGGCGGGCGGGAGAGCCCTGGCCCGGGGCAATTGAGCCCGGCTACATAGTATTTATAGCAAGGCTTGTCCACTTAATTTTTTTAAAATTTAATATTTGTATTTTTTTTGAGGTTAAACTTCTATGTGTGTAGTATAAATTTGTCAGTAGCTACTATTCTTTAACTCGGGGAATCTTTGCAGGCGTCGCGTCGGCGTCTCGTATTGCGCACCGCACTCAGCAATTGGCGTGTTTCGCATGATTCGATTTTATTCGTCACATGTCATGTCACAATTCACAAGTTTTGGAATCAGTTTAGTAATAGCCAGTTCATGAACCGCACTCTACTTCATTTAGCGGAGTGTTGTCATATGCCGGGCTACATTAAAAAAAGTCGGCAATGCGGAGATAGTTGTTGCCTACAGACATTTCTCTGTAGCAGTTATTGTCTCTATCTTAAATTCAGGCGGAGTGTGATCACAATTTGTCGAGCTACAGAGTCAAAGTTATTGTTTGGATATTTTAAACTAGACAATCAATTTTACCTCCTCATTCCTTTGCCTCCCTTTTGCCTCCCTTAAAACGACTTTAATAGTATTGATATCGTTGTAAACCTATGGCCCAATTTTCTCTTATTTAACAGAGAAAGCTTTCTTGCATAATATTTTGCGACGTTAATGGGCAAACAAAAAAATATGAACGGTCGATGGTTATGTGATATCGATTTAATATATTATATCATAAACATGTTATAGTCCCGTCATAGATGAATACTAAAATTAAAATACATACATTGGGACGGGTATGTAAGTCTTTATACGATAATAGATAAGACGATAATAGGGTCGTTTGCACCAGAAGGCCGATTAAAGTAACTTTAACTATTACTTTTACGTTTACATTATGGTGTATATGTACTCTACACGAGTTGCACCATCGTCGCGCCTGTCATTTTTGACGGTTACTTTAACTTTAACCGTAACCAGCGAATCTTGGCTTGGTTAAAGTTAAAGTAATCGTCAAACCAATGATGCTAACGTCAAATGTATGAAAAGAAGCCGAATATGTATTTTCTATTATTTTTCGAGATCAGCCACCCTTTTAACGATAACAATACGAGTGATATTGCAACGCG
This sequence comes from Tinea pellionella, assembly GCA_948150575.1. Taxonomy (NCBI): domain Eukaryota; kingdom Metazoa; phylum Arthropoda; class Insecta; order Lepidoptera; family Tineidae; genus Tinea; species Tinea pellionella. The sequence goes on from OX411258.1 coordinate 1,635,276, forward strand.
TGTAGAGTAAATGTAAATGTTTAACGGTCGTCGTCGCCCGTAAGAATCACCGAGAAGTAATAGTTAAAGTTAATTTAACCGGCCTTCTGGTGCAAACGACCCTTAAACTGCAATTCTTTACTTAATAAAAAGTGACTGAAATATCGTAGTGGTTGCTGTGTATTGCTCGTTTCAAAGATCAAGTTTAGGGATTGGATTATTAACTGACGATCGATGATACCCGTGTTCGAACCTCGCTAATTCTGACCATACCGGTCCGGTACCAATGTAACTCTGTTATACGCACTTTGGTCGCTCAGTGCCTTTAGGCACTATTAAAGAGTGGTAGGCAGACTGATGATGGTTATTTACACAGTCTGCCGTTCTGGGATAGTACCACCACTTTTGAATGTAACACTCTTGAAGTGACCTTGTCGCATTTCGGGAATAGTTTGAAAGTTGTCAGGTATAAGAGAGGAGTGTGCGCTGTCAATCTAGAAGGTACATGCTCGTGTCTTCAAGCCGGCATAGTGGAGGCGACTGCTGTCCGTAGAGATTTATCTGTAGTAGCAGTTGTTTCCATTCATGGACTGCACTTTAGCTTTACATCAGGTGGAGTGTTGTCACATGCCGAGCTACAATTTAAAAAAAATGCGCTTACCTATGTGTAATACCCCTTTCTTCTAAATGCCGCATTCCCAGTGCAACTTGGAGCGCGTATTCCCTCATAGTACTTCCATCCAGATGCAATGCAGGTTCAGCTACATAATGATCGCGTTTCCGTTCCTCTCCATCATCAGAAAATAATTTTCCATCAGTTATTGAAGGATCTGAGTCACTCAAATTTGTGTATTCAGCTAGAGATTTAAGATAGATTATAATTTATAAATAAATATATCTTAAATTTATATAATATTGTAGCTCGGCGTGTGTTCTTTATGTAAAATAAAAATTGTAAAATAAAAAAATAAATAAAAAAAATAAATGTATATGACAACACTCCACCTGATATAAAACTAGAGTGTGGTCCATGAACGGGGAAACAACTGCTACTACAGATAAATCTATATGGGCAGCAGTCGTCTTCGCTATGCCGGCCTAAAGAGACGAGTATGAACCATCTAGATTGACAGTGACAGTGATTATGCAAGTTTGAAAGTGTAATACGGACAAAAAGATGCAGATCACAATTTAAATCAGTGGGAAGAGTATATTACTATCGATTACTATCAAGTACTCGTATCAACTTACTATCGGCTTCGGAAGGTCGTTCTCTCCTGTCATTACTGTCAATTCTTCTTGTAGAAGCGCTCCCTTGTTCCATTTTAGATTTACCACGAGCCGCCCGCAGTAATGATAGCAAATCACCTCTGGGTGCATGTTCCAACAGCGCGACTACCGGAGCACGTCTTGTACAACAAGCAATCATTCTTATCACATGTTTGTGTGAGCCTACGTGTTTGAGCATTGCTATTTCGCGGAGAAAGTCCGTCATTTCTTCTTCGCAAGCGTCATCTGTGAATAATAATTAGTCTTTCTTACTTAGCGCCACACATAGTAAATAAATAAATAAAAATAAATAAAAAAACACTTTATTGCACATATAAGTCGTACATAGGCGAGCTTAATGCCTTTGGCATTGTCTACCAGCTAACCTTTGTTGGTGTGAGCGGAAATCTACAGTGCAATGAACAAGATAGGATAGGAAAATCAAAATAAATAAATTATATATAAAATAAAAAAATAAAATAAAATAAAATAAAAAAATAAATAAATAGTAGGTGGCGTAACCCGCAGTCGCTTTCGACCAATGAGCGCGGGTCACTGGTGTAACGTCACAAGCAACCAGGAGTCGACGTATCTTTATTTATTTTTACGACTTAAGTTCTTTATACTAACTAGCACTAAAAGCGCTCCATGAATGGAAACAATTGTTACCAGAGATTAATCTCCAACTTTTACTGCTACCGCTATGCTGGCTTGAGAAGCTCCTTTCGTTATACCTGGCTACTTCCAAATTGATTCCGAAACGCGACTAGGTCACGTCTTCACGAGTGTTACATTTTAAAGTGGTGGTTATATCTCAAGATTTTTGGAGGAGTTTTTAAATTAATTTTATAAACAAAAACGTTCTGTTTCGGCACCCTAATTAAAGGCTTGCGATATTATAAGAAAGCAAGTATTATACATGGAACCGTTCTAGAATTTAGCGAGTTTTGAACACGGGTCTTATCGATCTTGAGTTCACGCCTTCTATCGCTAGACCAGGGATATCTTTTCTAAAATGAAACAAATAAGAAACGGCAAAAACAAAGTACCTGTTAACATTTTAGCAGCGACCGTAATGGACTCGCCCGTCGGTAACATCAATTGAGCAGCATGGACCTGTCCAAAAGCACCACTACCAATTAGAGCACCCAGTCTTACTTGTGACCACGAAACTTCCCACTCGTCATTGACTAACTGTATGAAAAAAAAAAAGAAATATAATTATTACATTAAAAAAGTGCGGTGTCTTTCTCGATAAAAAAATCGTGATCACGTCACGATTTGGGATCAGCTAAGAAATAGTTGGGTACAAGAGACTCATGCCGGCATAGCGGAGGCGACTGCTGCCTGCAAATAATACGCGGAATAAGGTTACATGTCGGACTATTAAAAAAGTAGATAAGTTTTCTTCGTTTAAAATAAGAGAGGAGTGTGCACTGTCAATCTAGATGGTACATGTTCGTCTCCTCAAGCCGGCATTGTGGAGGCGAAAATTAAATTCATAGAAGGGTTAACAGTAGTAGGCAGTCTGATGATAGTTATTAGCCCAGTCTGTCGTCCTGTGGTGTAGTACCACCACTTTTAGGTGCAACATCCGTGGGGTGACCTTTCGCTACAGGATCAGTTTGGAAGTAGTCAGGTGGTACAAGTGATCAACTGGATGATGGTCAACCGGAATAGCGGAGGCGGCAGCAGTGGTAGCAGTGGTTCCGTATTATAGCTTAACATTAGCCGCAGTGTTGTTATATGCAGAGCTACAAAAAAAAAAATACCTCAACATCTTTTTGTACATAAAGAGGACTTTGTTCAGCTTCAGCACGTCTTGTTTCTTGAGTTTCAGGATTCCTGTAACAATAATTTAGTTACAGGCTAGTTTAGCAGGCTACAGTGATGTTGAAGTGACATCGGTTTAGTAACCTAGTCACGTTTCGGGTAGGTTACTAGTACCCTAGGACTGCGCACTGGGTTAGTACAATTATTATTCATATTGCTTGTCTTTGGTGTTTTATTGAAATTAGACCAAAAAATAAATGATGCAAAATGAAAAAAAAAGTGATTTTTCACAAAAATAATAATAATATAGGTATATACAGTAGTACCTCGCTTTACGCGAGGGATACGTTCCGCAAAAACTCGCATTAAGTGAAATTCGCGTATAAAGGGGTCACGTTTAAGCATAACCAAATATCAGTACAAAATGCAAATCAATACATACTTTAATTCTAAAAACACATTTTATGCATTTTTTAATGGAATAATGTACCTATCTATTGTGTTCTACATTCCGTTTCGTTTACGGTCTTGTAAAATATTTTCATAATACGCAACACTGTTTTTTACTGATTGACACACGGTTAAAACACGGTCATCATCACTGTCTATGGTCTGCAATATGTCCAAACCTGAATTAAAAAAAAAAGCGCGAAATTTGAAATTCGCCCGAAACCACGCAAAACAGGGTCGCGTAAAGCGGGGTGTTACTGTATGTACCGCATCGGAATAATGTATACATACATAACTTCTGGTTCGCGGGAATACCCTCCCTTTTACACCCTGTATACATATCGTAATTACACTCGTAGCCACTTTACGAAATACGCTTAAATTAGAGATATCAAAGGTGACTTCAGGGTTAAAGTATTTAAATAATTTCAATCCTAAATAAATTTTACATTTAAAAGTTTGCATAATGGTAGCAAAAAAAGGGTAAAAATATATTCCCGAAATAAGAGCGCAGGGGTTTTGGGTACATGTTAAAAAATGTAGATACAGATACAGGGTTAAGATATTTTAGGTTATTCATAGGAAACACCTGCCTTTTGCAAAAAAAAAAGTATTTTATTAAATATGGTACGTCACTATTTTGCCGTAATAACTGTCAAAAGAGTTTTTTTTATTTCAATTTTAATCAGGGCCTTTTAACCCGACAGTCTTCGCCAGTCCCATCATAACTTAAACATTAACAAACAACATAAAAAAATGAATCTAACTTATAACTAATACTTAAATCTACTTACAAACTACCTATCTTTAATAACTTTAACAATAAATTTACATATACATATAGCAGAGTAGGACAAAGGATCTACCAATGCTGCATTGTATACACCGACATCTCATTTATTTAAATTCTTAATTAATTTTTCTTTGTCAGACTATCCCCTGACACAAGTGGTCAAAATGTGTCGAACGTCTTCCAATTGATCACATAAACCACAAATAGTCAAAAAAGTTAAGTACACAAGAGTTTTAGGTAGGCTGATAATGGTTATCATACCAGTCTGCCCTCCTGGGGTACCACCACTTTCGAGTGTAACATCCGTAAAGTGGATTAGCCACTTTGCTTTTGGGATCGCTTTAAAAGCAGCCAAGGATAAGAAAAGTATGCACTGTCAACCTGGATGGTGTACATTCGTCTGCTCAGCTTGGCATAGAGGAAGCGACTGCTGATTGCAGAAATTTATTTGTGCAACATTTGTTTCCGTTCATGGACCGTACTCCAACTTAACATCAGAGTGTTGTCCTATGTAGAGGTACAATAAAAAATCAGTCAAAGCGATGAAGTAAGCAGGAATTTTGATCTGGACCAGAAGTGAATCCAATATTTCGGTAAGAGACCGAGTTAGGGCGATTTTTCCGGAAGTAAAAGATGTCGACAATGCGCCGAGCATCGTCAGCTATAATTATAGGTATAAATTAAAAACCAAATTGCTAAACACGAAATAATAAGTTTATTCATTATAAAATTGTGTAGATTTTTCCAGCAATTTATTAACTAGCGATAATTTATGCATTTGATATTTAAATGGCTTCATGCGTAGAATGTGTATGCTGTCTTTCTCTAATATATGTGAGAAAGTTTTGAGTGGAAAAGGAGAGATATAGTTAATAATATGCTAACTATGTTACACTATAAAAGATGGCTTGCGCTAGTGGTTTATGAGCAAAATTAGTCAAGTGTTGTAATTTAAATCTTGTCGATAATTTTATCGATAAAATACTTTTTTCTTTTTACATTCTACAGTGTTCAGTATTAAATTGAAACCAGTATCGAATATAAGCCTAATTAATAGCTTCTAGTCTAGTCTGTCGTATCAGGTTAGTCTTCATCATCACTTTAAAACCCGTGAAGTAACAGTAACCTAAGTAGTTACGTTTCAGGATTAGTTTAGAAGTAGCCTGGTATAAATAGGTATGTCTTGTCAACGTATACGATGCATACTTACATCAATATGGCCCACACCTTAACCTACTACAAGAATTTAAAAAAAACTCTAAGATATTAATATCATAAATAAAAATAATGGTATCGATAACAGTTAAGTATACATCACTATGGGTCAGATAGGTCACAGGTCGTCTCTTGCGCAGGTACGTTCTATCCAAGTTAGGTAACAAACATTAGGTAACATCACTTATGCGTATAACCGGACTACGTGCATCATTTACTGATATCATCACAAAACAAAATAGTAAAATAGTATAATAATGATGATGGCTAGGTATTAGGCTATAGCCTAGACTACCGTTCAAGGCTAGTATCACTGCTTACAAAAGTGACCTAGTTTAGTTTCGGGATCAGCTTGGAGGTGAGACAACCAGGAGGAGACAAGGAGAAAACTTGGTCGTTTTATCTCATCAGCGAAGGCGTCTCCCCACGAACATCGCCCTTTTTTACGTAAGGTAATTCGTTACGGATGTCCTGACCCTTGGGTAAGGAGCCAGAGTTATGTTAGAATTCGGACTCTGCAGCTTAGCGTTGGCCGATTAAGTCTTTTTAGTTCGACGCATAGTGGACTGAGTCCGGGGACGCGCTAGCATTGTTCCAGACTCCGACTAGCGACGGTCCAGCGTCGAACTTAACTTTTTTTAAGCTAGTGTTTGTATCATAGGCACTAAGTGATCAAAGTACATATAACATCTCATTGATAGTTACTTCATGCCTTTACCGCTAGACCACGGCTGAATGTCGGACCACGATTAGAAAAAAAGATCGCGGTCAATATTATAACAAATCCTCACAAGCGGCTTTATTTTATGTAACGTCGAGGATGACTGTCTAAAATATAAATAATTCTGGTTTTCGACGAATGCATGTGAAAGTTATATTACATTATTTGCGTATAACATTGTCATCGCCTTAACAAAATTGTATTTACTTTTGCATTTATACGTTTTGTTTAAATAGAGAGTTTTTCATTATTGTATTAATTTCCGATAGTTAAAATATACCTACGTGAATTTTTGAGAAAATAGAAAGAGAATAATAAATAAAATAGGCTGCCAACCCTGGACGGCTCGGTGCCCAGTCGCGCGACTGTTGCCTGCAGGCTTTGCGGTCACATGCCAAATGCCAAAAAGGAAAAAAGAAAAAAACTACATATCTCAAGTCTAATCTATTTAAGACAGACCACAAGTCTGTGTTTTAGAACTTTCGCTTACATTAATATGGTTCACTTTTACTTAAATAGTATAATATTGACATACATACAGTCACAATCAACTTAGTAATAGCGATTAATCTCCTGAATTTGCCCCTAGAACGCAATTAATATCATTATAGATACAGGCAATCAAAGGGGAAGGTCTGAAATAATCAACTTATGCTAAAACTAACTATATGCTCATATCACTTCTTTTACTGCATTTTATAATAACCCAAGCAAATGTAAAAGTTTACAATTTACATACTATTTACAAATATCTACTTATATTATCTAAGAAATGGCTTAGTATTTAATCATCTATGTAGTGAAATGACCAGCTACGTAGGTTAACTAATTAGCAAAATGTCAAGCGTGCGTTGATTGTATAACATTTTAATATTCGGATATGTTGCAATCTAAACGTGTCGCTTTATGACCTGTATGTTAATTCGGAAATGAAATGAAATGAAAATCCTTTATTAACGTAGGCATGGACTTGGCATGCACTTGTTCATCGTCAGAATCTACTTTTGGATTCGGAAAGGCATATGACGAGAAGATAGCCATAAGAAACTGTTTACTGTTTGTAATAACAAAAAAAAACAAAACTGAATTATAAATTCAGAAAATGGTCATCTTTACAAACGGTCGTTAAGGTAGTATGAACGTTTTGTTACATAGACGATTAATATAGTAAAAATATATTAAATAAAGTCATAACCGTCATTATATAGACTTTCCCATTGTCAATAAAGTTTTTTTTTTGTAAAAAAAAAAGTCATTTCGACGTTAATAAGTATAATGTTTAATGAACCATTAATGGTAAATTTTTAATTATATTTTTGTGTTGTGATTCACATTAGCCTCTCTTCTATTGTGAATTTTGTTGATTCGACCCAGATTTCCCAAGATTGCCCCCAAGATGGCGTTGTGAAAGATTCACATAATGACTTAAGTTGAGTAATAATATATAGATAGAAATACATTTGTTCACACTACATTTTTATGTATTTAATTCTTATTCATTGTATATTTCAACATTTCTTTTATTTTTTGTTGTATCTGTATGTCTGCAATAATAAGTTATTTTATAGTAGCTCGACATATGACAACACTCCGCCTGGGCCATTGTAATTGTCAATGCACACTCTAACGAAAGAAATGACCAACATACATTTGAAAGTGGTGGTACTACCCCAGAACGGCCAATAACCATCATCAGTTTGCCTACCACTTCTGCGATGAATGGTTTCCGCATTTACAATATACTAATGTACAAAACTAACATACAAAATTAATTTTTGGGATATTAAAATGATAAATTTTTTCAGTTTTCATAATGACTTAATAATAAAAGGTAGTAGTTAAAAGTTAGATTTAAACCGATCGCGTTTATCTACAAACATATTACTAAATTGTTTAACTAAAGAAGCCGCAAAGTTACCGCAAAATTATGCAATTGAAACAGAAATGACAAATATAAGACACACGGATACGCTATTATTGGTTAGTAAGTTAAATGTGATGAAATCATTCGAAACCACCACCAATTATCGCGGTCAGATATTCTCTACAAACACTTTATCGTGGAAACTTTTTTTATTGTAGCTCGGCATGTGACAACACTCCGCCTGATGTAAAGCTAGAGTGCGGTCCATGAATGGAAACAACTGCTACTACAGAGAAATCTCTACAGGCAGCAGTCACCTCCACTATACCGGCTTGAAGAGATGAGCATGGACCATCAAGATTGACAGTGCACACTCCTCTCGTTCTATCTGGCTACTTTCAAACTATTCCCGAAACGCGACAAGGTCACTTCACGGGTGTTACAGTCGAAAGTGGTGGTATTGCCCCAGGACGGCAGACTGGATCATCAGTTTGCCTACCACTCTTGAATTACAAATGACGAATTTGTGGGTCGTATTTTGTGTCCAGTTTTGATTTTTATTATTAAATTAATTGAATACTTATAATTTTATCTAACAATAAACGTTATGCAATATTAATTTATAATATTTCAAAATTGAACAATATAATAATAATCATCTCACTGAAAATATCTAAATAATTTTAAATTACAATTGCATATTCTACCTAAAAAAAATTATTTATCCACAAAATCGTTATTATTTAACGTCATTCGTAACTTAATAGAGAATGCAAGCTCATCAAAGGTCGGGCACGCGGCGTGACATTGCAAGCGTAGTCGCCCGCAAAACAGCTTTCTTCGTGACTAACCCCTTATGTAACACACCTTTATAGACCTTTCGTGTGCATTTAAGGAAATGAAACTTTACTTTGACATCATCTGTTGTTCTTAAGATGACATCAAATTCAGATTAAATTTACTCAAAACTTTATAAAAGAATAATAGCGTTTGGTCAAATTGTTTGATTGTGGATTACTGTGGTAGAAATCCATACTCAGATCTATGGTTGCGGTGAAGACAAATTCATTAAAATACAATTTTTTTCAATATAAAGAGTTGAAATAGGTTATATAGATTTAAAACACTTTAGTGGTTAAACGGTTATACGTAAATATTTATCTACGGTCGCCTATTCATTGGGGCGTCTAAACATCGACGCGTATAATTGAATCTTGCGGCGCCTATAACGGACCGCGCGTTGGGGCATAATTGAGGTAAGTGTTAACAAAAATTACCTACAAATAATATAATAAAAAATAATTTAAGTAAATGTATCAATTAAACACAATGACACCGATAAGAACTTTCTTCGTTATTAAAACGAAACAATAGTTAATTTATTGAGTTAAATGAATAATTAGTTTTAAATTCCGGAAAGATTTGTGCGACGCGCGCAGTCACAACGCCCGTCTCGCCGTGGAAATCCGGTAAAATCTAAACAATGCGAAGTGCACGCGACTATTTTGCTACGGTGTCAATTCACACATTGACTCTTAAACCCAGGAAATTGCTCTGATTATTACCATTATTTAGATTATATTGGATTATCACACTTGAATGATAGTGGATTTAGATTCGAACTAGGGGGTCTATTCTGAACTTACCAAGTTACGTTTTCTGCTTATCGTATTCATGAATTTTCGTTATTATTTTAATTAGTTAGTTAACGATAACGAAATTTTGTTTAATTTAATATTTATTAAAGAGTAGATTGCGTCCTGTGGTGATACTATCAAGAGCAGGAGAGCAGTCCCAGTTTTTTTTCAAAATTGCTTATCGGAATATTACAGTTGCCTTCTCTTTCTGATTGCATTATAAGTAAAGGAGATCAATATTGTTGTCAATGTTTCCATATGTTTTTTACATATTACACCTCATTTAGTTGTCAATGTTACGAGGGAAAAACGAGAAAAAAATGACATGTAAATATCAATCAAATTAATCTACACGCGTCAGTTGTCATAGCAGCGTAAACATAAGTTATATTTAAAGTAGGAGCTGAGAGAAACATAAAAATATGCAAGTAACATTAGTCCTTAAGGTGGGACTGCTCCCCTGCTCTTGATAGTACCTACCTATCCTAGTGCTCATTATCTTCTATGACTTTCAACACCTTTGCAGTGACCTAGTCGCATTTCAGGACAGTATATATTCGTCTTCTCAAGCCGAAATAGCGTCGTAAGTATTGGACAAAGTTGGAGTAAATTAATTTACATATGTCACTGTACGCATATCATATACGAACCTACGCTGACATGTGTAATCATTTGACAAGTGGACTCCACATGTAACAAATCAGATCTCACCGATAGCCTCTAGCATTTCATCGTGGAGTTGTCAGTGTGTGTGGTAATAATCCAAAAGGTCAACCAATGAAATAATTTGCTAGTTGTAAAAAATCTTTCGCAATGTGATTAGGTTTGTTGTTTGGCCCTTATGGTAAGGCCACATATAACCAATGCTACACTTGCACGTTGTGTATACGACTTTATAATTGCATTTACAGGGGACACAATCGTTTCCTCAAGTCAGCATAGCGGAGGCGACTGCTGCCTGCAAATATTTCTGTGTAATAGCAGTTGTTTCCGTTCATGGATCGGAGATTAACATTAACAGCGGAGTGTTGTCATATTATGTCGAGCTACAATAAAAAACTTAGGTAAAAAGAGCAAAAAAGAGAAAAAAAATAAAATAAAAAAGAGCGGCCGTGGTCTAGCGGTAAGACGCATGAACTCACGATCGATGAGACCCGTGTTCGAACCTCGCTAATTCTGACCGGTACTAATGTAACTTTGTTATATGTACTTTGGTGGCTCAGTGCCTATAGGCACTATTAAAGAGTGGTAGGCAGAATGATGATGGTTATTTGTCCAGTCTGCCGTCCTGGGGTAGTACCACCACTTTTGAATGTAACACCCGTGAAGTGACTTTGTCGCGTTTCGGGAATAGTTTGAAAGTAGCCAGGTATAACGAGAGGAGTGTGCACTGTCAATATAAGATGGTACATGCTCGTCTTCTCAAGCCGGCATAGTGGAGGCGACTGCTATCCGCACAGGTTTCTCTGTAGTAGCAGTTGTTTCCATTCATGGACCGCACTCTAGCTTTACATCAGGCGGAGTGTTGTCACATGCCGAGTTACAATAAAAAAAAAAAAAGGTAATCGGACATGCAGGCCAGTGCATACACCTGTCACTGTACGCATAATTTAATAAACTTTCGTATAATAAACGGCGCGTCTATTTAATTTTTATTGAAAGCGGTCCTGTCCTCTGTCAGTTTAACGAAGATAAACCTCTGAATTCATATTTTAACTAGAAAATATATTAAGTTTAGTACCTAAATTATATTGAATTTTATTATTTTTGATGACATAAAACGTCATCAGTTTAAATTATAAATTAGTTTTTGAGTAAAGTCAAAGGCAATATTTCCTGGCTTCACTACGCAATTGTATTTAGATTCCACACCTAGACCTGTATGTAATACAAGCCGTGATCAGGAATTAACCTAAAGACCTTTTCTACAACTTGTTTACTCAGCTTCCCTTATAAAATTACTGGCTGTTCCACGCAACTTCGCATGCTTATTTTTAATATTATGCGTTCCCGTTCCATTCATAGGGAACTTTTTATAAAGACATATTATAATAGCTGTACCATGCAGTTTCTATTCTATTTCACTAAATGAAAATGAAAATAAAGATGTAGATGAATATTTATTTATTTAATTTATTTACTTATTTATATCTTGATGGCGACCAGCGTGCAGCGGTGGGATTCATCAAATCATGCCTTACAACAATCTCTTCACAAGAATTTAAAAATTAAAATAATAACAATGACAAAATTCATAAAAAAACAAAGTTTTAAACAAAGATTAAAAATCAACGAGATATCAATGTACTTAGTATATAATTTCTTTTAGTAGACCGATCGCACTCCGTCCGACGACTAGAGATTGATCATTGATCGGTTAACCGTTCTCTGTGCAAACAAAGGTCAGCAGTAGCCTTCGCTAGTAGACTTGATGAAACGAGTGTACATCGTCCAGGTCAACAGGGCAGACCCCTCTCATTATACTGGCTACTTCACGTGTTTATAATTGAAGCTTTATCTAAATATTTATTATGTAATTCATAAAATCATTTTTTTTGCGGTTAGTATTTTTATTTTATCTTATTTTTGTTGCTTGTACAGCCACTGAACAACCAATTTGTTAACTATGTTATTATATTTAGTTAATTATCAGTTGTTGGTTTTTCAAAAATTAATAAATAATTACAGGAGTGTGTCCTGTTAATGAATGGTGTACATTCGTAGCCGGTAAAGCGGAGGGGACTGCTGCCTTAAACATATCGCACTCTAGTTTAACATCGAGCGGAGAATGGTCACATACCGAGGTAATATAAAAAAATGTTTTGAGTAAGAAAAAAAAGACCCTAAAGATTGATCTCACGAGTAAAACAAAGAAGAAAAAACAATCCTAAAGATCGATCTCACCGGTCAATGCATTCGGGATTAAATATCGGAAGTTAAAACCGGCTTTCTTTATTCTTTACATGTAGTTATGTAATTTTTATCTCTGAGCATTATTTTTTCGATTTAATCTGATACTAGCTGTTACCCGCTACTTCGTTATTATTATTATTTTAAGAGTGGTAGCTGATGGTTATTAGCCTAGTCACACGTAAGAATGTAACACCAGTGAAGTGACATTGTCGCGTTTCGGGAACTGTTTGAAAGTAGCCAGGTAACGAGAGGAGTGGTACACTGTCAACCGGTACACATACGTTTCCTAAAGCCGGCGGAAGTGATTACTGGTGTACATCTGGACTGAGGGCTCACTTATGGAATAAGCCTGTAGCATTTGTTTCCGTTCATGGACCGCACTGTGGCTTAACATCGCGCGGAGTGTGGTCATAGTTTTGTAACAGTATGATTATGCTACATGTTTTGTTTGTGGTTTGACCTCGTACTGTCCAGCCAAAATTGTAATCAATATTTATAATTAAAACACTGTAATTACTAGACATAATATTAATCTTGTCGCATCAATCATTTTAACAAGAACGAGTAGCGAAATCTCTTAGAATAAATACATTTGTCAAATTGAAAATAAAAACTGTCTCGTTCGACATGTTGTTACGTATAATGATAAATCTGTTTTAGAAGTACATTCACTAACAATTAAGTGGTTTGGGGGAGTTTTGGCGGAGAGATTAGATCATCTGTATTGAATTATTTCCTTTAACTTGTGTGTTTTCGAGTGGTATAACGGTGGAGTAGGCAAACAATTCATAGTAAGAGATTGTGTGTTTTAATTTTCCCTCCAAAGCTCCGTTGTAAGTTTTAGTAAAGATTCTACCAATTTAACAATACCAAGTACTTGTTCCTACATTAATGCATGGAAGTGAATGTTGGGTATGCCAGAAGAAGCAAGAGAGTGGGATTAATGCAGTAGAAATGCGGTCATTAAGGAGTGTATGTGGATTCACGATAGCGGATAGAATGAGGAATAGTGTTGTGCGCGATATATGTGGTTTGAAAGGTGATGTAGTGACGAGGATTGAGAAAGGAATGCTTCGATGGTTTGGGCACTTGGAAAGGATGAACGAAAAGGGATTGACGAAAGGAATATATAAGTTAAACAAGGCAGACCCAGAAGGGTGTTTTCCGATCAAATAGGAGACATCCTCATGAAAGCTGGGCTGCCTAGTGCCCATAACCGTCGGGCGTGCATGAAGAGAATTGTGGATGTGAAGGAAGCGATGGTGTTGTGTCAGGATCGTGGTAAGTGGCGTTCCGTTGTCTCTGCCTATCCCTGTGGGAAAAAGGCTTGACAATTGTATTGTAGTGTCTACCAATTTAGTGAAACTATTTTTGACTTCACTAGTACTAGACCTGACTGTTTAGTATGATGAATGAACGATCCGTGTGCGTTGCACAATACTTTTAACTTAAATGTAAATATTTACTTTCAAACTGGCAGATTGTGTGGCGCAAAGTTTTCATGTCAGTATAAAATTTAGTCAATTAAAATAAAAATTAATACTGCTCCATAACATTAATATTCTTAGCTATGTACTTAGTCTTTGGAAATATTTTGAAATAGAAAAGCCGACATTTGACGAAAAAATATTATATGTCTATATAAGTCGGATTTCGGCCCACTGTACCTCTTCACGTCAAGAGACGTTTTACGACGCAATAGATAAAAAAACAACCATATTTATATATGTATGTACACGTGTTTGAGAAGATGCTTCGGTGTATTATAAAAGATGTGGTTATAATTTGTGAATTTATAAAATTGCACGTGGTATAGGTAACTCAGGTCTTACAAGAGGACCTAGAATAGCACAGAAAGGGAAAGTCCACAATCGAACTTTTACTTTGCTGATCGTGACAGGTCAAAACAATAATAATTACTGACAATTGATCGTAAAAATAATTATTCAAATTTATCTCTCTCAGTTAACGTCTTACGAGATTATTACAGCAATATCTAGATATGATATCGACACGCCCACGCAGAGACAATGGATTGCCACTTTAGACAATTTTTACACGCCTCTTCTATGTCCAACATTTAGGTACACAAACCCACGATCGCAGACTTGTTTAAAAAAAATATTTTTTTTCTATAATAAACAATATAATTGTGACGCGAACTCGCGATCGATAAGACTCGGATTCAAATCTTGATAAATTCTGACCCATACTAATTTTATGTTATGATTTTTTTTATTGTAGCTCGGCATGTGACAACACTCCGCCTGATGTAAAGCTAGAAGTGCGGTCCATGAACAGAAACAACTGCTACTATAGAGAAATCTCTACAGGCAGCAGTCACCTCCACTATGCCGGCTTGAAGAGACGAGCATGCACCATCCAGATCGACAGTGCAGTGTGCACTGTGCTCTCGTTCTATCTGGCTACTTTATTTTTATAATTATTATTATTATTATAATGAAAATTGAATAGAAAAATAAAATTATTATATTGTATACGTACTTTGGTCGCTCAGTGCCTGACACATGTAGAGCTTCGTATAGCTTAATTAATATACGCCGGTAGTATAGGCACTGAAAGAACTAAGTACACAACTAAGCTTTTTTGGGAGAATTGAAAACGGGGTGGCAATGGTCGCTCAAGATTTTAATTAATTTAAAAATAATGTATTTCATGTAGGATTTTAAATTTTTTTAGACATTAATTGGGTATTCTTCAACTCACTGTCCTTTCTTTACTTTTCTTTTAATTTGAGATAGCTTTTTGAGCAGATCATTAAAACATTATTAGAAATTATAGGATTTTATTTTTCAGCCATTAAGAAATTAGAAATACATTATCTAGATTCTAGATAAAAGTTAAATAAAAACTAAAAAAAAATTACTCTAACTTACTTTTTTAACTTGTTATGTTTTAGTAATTTTTAATTACAATAATTATTTTAGAAATATACGTAGAATTCTATTAAAAATATTTATAATATAATATAATATTTTTCATTGTCACAAAGTACAGTTGAAAAGAAATATAAATATAAATAAATAAACTAAATAAATTGCACCAATACGTTTGTAAAATTAAAACGATGGCTGTTTAAACGAAGAAAGATTATCTACTTTTTATTGAAAGAAATATAATTTGAAACATTTGTACGATAAATACAATCGATTAAATAATTAAACTGTTCAATGAACTTATAATACGAATAAAAAGTTTAATTTCAAAAAAAATCACAAAATTAAATTAAATAGCAAAACACGTTTTCCAAAAAACTAGTTACGAAAGTTTGGCAAACCATCAGTTATAAATATTTAACTAGCTGTTGGGTAAAGGCCGCGGGCGCAAGCGGCCCGCGGAGGCCCTTTTTGTCGTAAAACGTATTAGATCGAATAGATTTTAGGGCAGTTTTGAAAATATTTAGCCATCTAAAAGCGTTTAAGTTTTTGAACAAAATTGGTCTTTACACGGTGACGCTAATGTATCTACTTTTCGAGATACGGCGATTTTAAAAAATTAAAAAAAAAAAAAAAAAAAGTAGTGCTGGTCATACTGAACAATATTGGTCTTTACACGGTTACGCTAACGTATGTACTTTTTGAGTAATAATGATTTTAGAAAATTAAAAAAAAAACAATAAAAAAAAAGTAGTGCTGGTCATACTGAACATATTGGTCTTTACACGGTTACGCTAACGTATGTACTTTTTGAGTAATAGCGATTTTAGAAAATTAAAAAAAAAACAAAATTTAAAAAAAAAGTAGTGCTGGTCATACTGAACAATATTGGTCTTTACACGGTGACGCTAACGTATGTACTTTTTGAGATACGGCGATTTTAAAAAATTAAAAAAATATATTAAAAAAATAAAATAAAAAACAAATAGTGCTGGTCAAACTGAACAAAATTGTTCTTTACATGGTTACTCTGACGTATCTACTTCTTGAGATATTTAAAAAAAGCCCGCCGCGCGGAGCAAATTCGATGTTCACGCGGCCGCGCTCACCGTCCGACTGACCGAGGTAAAGCCGCTTCGATCGTTCGTCCCGAAAATTCCGGCGTATGAAAACCTCTCGCTCTCGCCTCATGCACTGACTGATGGAAAAGAGCGAGATGGAAATATCATCGAGGGCCGACCGATTTGTATGGGAATTTTTTTTTGCCCGATTTTGAAATTTTTTTTTTATTTCGCCATAAGACGACATTCTCTACAACTTTCTCTATGGGGCGACTGCCCTGACTCGCCCCGTTTCCGAGATATCGCTGTCACTTCCGGTCCAGAATCCACTTCCGGCCAAAGTCGTATTTTTTCTGAGGTCACATGGACCGCCCCTAAACACCCCGAAAATTGTATAGGTTTTTTTTTTGCCCGATTTAAAATTTTTTTTTTTGCCCGATTTTGAAATTTTTTTTTAATTTCGACATAAAATGACATTCCCTACAACTTTCTCTTCGGGGTGACTGCCCCGATTTGCCCCGTTTCCGAAATATCGCTGTCACTTCCGGTCCAGAATCGACTTCCGGTCAATGTCGTATTTTTCTCGAGGTTTTTTCGACACCCCCTATACACCCCGAAAATTTCACCCCCGCACCCCCCCGGCAAGTACTAAATAATTGATGTCAGTCAGTGAGTGAGTGAGTGAGTGAGTGGTATTGCAGCTATATATTAGTACTAGCTGTTGGGTAAAAGCCGCGGGCGCAAGCGGCCCGCGGAGGCCCTTTTTGTCGTAAAACGTATTAGATCGAATAGATTTTAGGCAGTTTTGAAAATATTTAGCTCGCCATCTAAAAGCGTTTACGTTTCTGAACAAAATTGGTCTTTACACGGTGACGCTAACGTATCTACTTTTCGAGATATGGCGATTTTAAAAAATTTAAAAAAATACAAAATTTAAAAAAAAATTAGTGCTGGTCATACTGAACAAAATTGGTCTTTATACGGTGACGCTAACGTATCTACTTTTCGAGATATGGCGATTTTAAAAAATTAAAAAAAAAATTAAAAAAAAAGTAGTGCTGGTCATACTGAACAATATTGGTCTTTACACGGTGACGCTAACGTATGTACTTTTTGAGTAATAGCTATTTTAGAAAATTAAAAAAAAAAAAAAGCAAATAGTGCTGGTCATACTGAACAATATTGATCTTTACACGGTGACGCTAACGTATCTACTTTTCGAGATATGAAGATTTTAAAAAATTAAAAAAAAAACAAAAATTTAAAAAAAAAAGTGCTGGTCATACTGAACAAAATTGGTCTTTACACGGTGACGCTAACGTATCAACTTTTCGAGATATGGCGATTTTAAAAAATTAAAAAAAAAAACAAAAATTTAAAAAAAAAATAGTGCTGGTCATACTGAACAATATTGGTCTTTACACGGTGACGCTAACGTATCTACTTTTCGAGATATGAAGATTTTAAAAAATTAAAAAAAAAAACTAAAACAAAAATTTAAAAAAATAGTGCTGGTCACACTGAACAAAATTGTTCTTTACATGGTTACTCTGACGTATCTACTTCTTGAGATATTTAAAAGAAAGCCCGCCGCGCGGAGCAAATTCGATGTTCACGCGGCCGCGCTCACCGTCCGACTGACCGAGGTAAAGCCGTTTCGATCGTTCGTCCCGAAAATGCCTCGTCGCGGATGCTGTTAGGCCACGCCCACCGCCATGCTCCGTTTCATATTGGCGTACCGGCGGGAAAAGGATATAAATACGATCGAGGAAAAATTTTTTTTGCCCGATTTTGAAAATTTTTTTTTTGATTTCGGCATAAGACGACATTCTCTACAACTTTCTCTACGGGGTGACTGCCCCGACTCGCCCCGTTTCCGAGATATCGCTACCACTTCCGGTCCAGAATCGACTTCCGGTCAAAGTCGTATTTTTCTCGACGGTTTTGGAACACCCTCTATACGACTCAAAAAACCGCTACCCTCCACTATACCGGCAAGTACGAAATAATTGATGTCAGTCAGTGAGTGAGTCAGTGGTATTGCAGCTATATATTAGTATAATTATTTAAGCACTTTTACTCTTTCCGTAAAGATGTCATCATTCGTTGCACAATCGAATCCGAGACTTGTTTATATTTCCTTTAACCGTGCGGTCAATGTACCCATAACCATCGCATACGACCTTACGTCACAACACACGCCCACATATAACAGTACCATTGTAAAAACTACTATTATTAAGGAATTAGCAGAATAGGTAAAATGTCAAGGACTTGAAAGTGGTTTTTTTCTCAAATTTTTCTAAAATGTCGCAATATTTATAAGATTATGAAACTCGGGGTCACACTCTGTCTCGATGTTACATAACACTCGCCCACTTAGGTGAAAACGTCACTTTCACTCATCCCAGACACCTGCATGCCTTTGTTTATGTTAATTCGATTTGTAACCTTCGTATGACACAATCTTTAAACTAAATAAAAGTCCGTGGCTCTTTTGTTATCTTTTTTATGCAAAAAAATTATATTAAAAACTAGATTTACATTAAAATTACTATTTACATAAATACATTTAGGCACCGTAATTTTTTCTCTACTTAAAGCTAAGTCGTATCGCCGGCTGAGCAGGTATCACAAGGAGCGCGCTTTACTATTATTGCGCAGTTTAGTACGGGCCGGACTGGCCGGGCGGGCCGTATTGCGAGCTGACTCCGCCGGAGCCCGAGCTGCCGTGTCCTCCGCCGATACCGCCACCGATGCTACCTCCGTGTCCGCCGCCGATTGAGCCACCGCCGATTGAGCCACCGCCGATACCACCACCGATACCACCGCCAATAGAACCACCGCCGATTCCGCCTCCGATAGAGCCACCGGATTCCTTTTGGGTCTTGTATTTGATGAAGTATACTTCGGGTTTGGAGGGTTGAGTGGGTGCGGCGGTGGGGATGGTGATGTCTGGCTGTTCGTCGGGTTTCTTGACCAACACGTAGACGAGAGTCTTCTCTTCGTTTTGAGCTTGAGCCGGGATGATGGGAGCGACGGGGGCGGGAGGAGATGGGGCCTTGATGAAGATGATCTTGTAGTGTTTCTGTGGGACGCCGCCGCCTCCGATCACTTGTTGGCGGTGTTCTTCAGGTTCTGGTGGGGGAACGTGGACGTAGATGTGTTTTTGGACGATCGGAGCGCCACCGAATCCGCCTCCGAATCCACCACCGGAGGAGAATCCTCCACCAGATGAGAATCCGCCGCCGCCCGAGGAGAAGCCTCCGCCGGAGGAGAAGCCACCTCCGGACGAGAATCCACCGCCGAATCCGCCGCCGCCGCCGCCGCCTCCGTGACCACCGCCGATGCCAAAGCTGCTACTGCTGAGGCCGCCGCTGGAGAATCCACCTCCGTGACCACCACCGTGGCCGCCACCGAAGCCTCCTCCGCCTCCGATGGAGCCACCGTGTCCGCCGCCCCCTGAAGGTGCGTTGTAACTGTAACCCGCCTCGGGTCTCGCCGAGCCGAGCGCCGCGACGGCTGCTAATACCTGTCATTCAAATTAACAAAATGAGTCGCCATCGTCCACACACCGCAATTCACCGAACACTCGACTGCGCCCTCAAGATTCATTAAGATATTAAAAATTAAATTTACGATTTTAATGACATTTAATTTTTACTTTTTTTGATGTTAAATTTTTATTTTACACCATTTTATTTGTGAATCCATGTGAAAATAAACTAAAAAAAAATTAACACTCATCGCCATCGACTATGATGTTAAATTTGTACAAAAACTGATATATCACTCTCGCACAAAGCCGCGGTCACTGGTTATAGGTTACTATGGAATCCTGAGGGGTCACAGTTCACATCACTTTCACTCGCGGACGCTTACCAAGAACGCCTTCATGTTGTATCACTGAGGAACGGCGCTGGTGTGATGTCGAGAGTGGTAGCGTCTCCACTTTATATACACGCTAGTGGCTTCTTACGCCTCTCTCCCTTACTTCTTATAATTCGGCCTTCGGGCCATACGAGACTTATGATTTTAATGACAAACTTTGAATTCGTCTTCATCGGCGAAAACAATGCTGATATTTACAGGTCACTTTCTCGGCACACCTCTTCGATCACTTACACCATTAATTGACAACTTTGTCAAAAATAATTGTCAAATTTCACTTGAACTTGCGTTAAGAAATCGATAAGTAAAACTATATGTTGCTTACGTAAATATATGAATGCGTTAAGAGTAGGTTGTGTAGATGAAAAAAAAATGGGAAACATACTTCAAAAATATTCTCTTACGAATAGAATCCCGAAAATATTTTTGTGTCGTATGAAAAGTTGTAAATAATTATAAATAAATTTAGGAATAAATCTGTTTGAAAAAAAAAAGGAAGTAATTTATTATTTTTATCAAATAAATAAAATAAGGGTGAAAAAAACAACTTTTGTTTTTTTTTTGTATTCCAAAATAACTTCCAACCCTTTTTGACAATGCATGTATATTTATAAAACCGAGATAGGTACGTAAATATAATCTACATATTTTTAGTGGCCGACATGTGTCTCCGCCCGATGTCAAGTCAGAGTACGTTCTACAACTACTATCACAGAGTGCTGTAGGTAGAAGTCGCTTCCACTATGTCGCCGGCTTGAGAAGATTCATCATCTACGTTTACAGCGCACATTTCTTTTGCTATACCTACCTCTAAACTGATTGCAACTAGGTTATTTACAGGTTACACTTTCAAAGACTGCAGTTTGGGTTAATAACCACCATCAGTCTGTCTACCACTCTTTAAATAATACCTATATTATACTATAGGTGATGAGCGACCAAAGTATATTGGTATCGGTCAGAATTTAGCGAGGTTCGAACACGGGTCTTATCGGTCGTGAGTTTATTATTATTATTTTTTTTTTTATTGTAGCTCGGCATGTGACAACACTCCGCCTGATATAAAGCTAGAGTGCGGTCCATGAATGGAAACAACTGCTACCACAGAGATATCTCTACGGGCTGCAGTCGCCTCCACTATGCCGGCTTGAGGAGACGAGCATGTACCATCTAGATTGACAGTGCACACTCCTCTCTTACACCTGGCTACTTTCAAACTATTCCCGAAACGCGACAAGGTCACTTCACGGGTGTTACATTCGAAAGTGGTGGTACTGCCCCAGGACGACAGACTGGACAAATAACCATCATCAGTCTGCCTACCACTCTTTATTAGCCTACCATTCTTTATTATTATATTGTATAATAATATACAAATAGAACGAGTACGTTAAATTACAGAGTTACAAAGAAAACAATTAAAACAAAAATAATTAAATTACAAAAGGTAAATGCAATAATATACTCGTATGTAATTGAGTAGAAAATAAGGAAATAGAAATCTAGACTGAAACATTATTACTTGCTATATTACATGTAACAAATTTTAACGTAACTTTTACACTTCTAACAACGAATAGGTGTGGAAAGCGCCAATCATTTATTTACTGTTTACACAAAATATTATTTACAATTATCATCAAATTAAATTAAAGATAATTTTTAAATATATTGATATATAATTTTTATATATAATTGATATAAATCTTTCTTTTGTGACATCGGCATGTTGCATACCCATTAAGACAGTATAGCGGAGCCGCTATAAACATTTCTCAGTGGAAGCAGTTATTTCTGTTCTTATACCAAACTCTAGTTTACAAAAAAATATGATAGTAGATGGTAGTAAAAATTCAAATAGGAATAAAGAAGTGTTATTATTTATTTTGTGTCCTCATATCTACAGCACAGAGTTTCACAGCTTAGGGTCAGTGCATTAAAGCGTTTTTTATAGAAGGTAGTCTGCCTAATGTTAAGCCTAGCTCACTGACAAAGACACTCCCGAAAGTTTGCAGGAACGTGAAGAGTCTTTTGACCTTTCTAATAGATGTTGGGTGGTCGCATACCACCTCACGAACAACGAGCGGTCATAAGAAGCCGCGAGGAATCTGCAGTCTACGCTAAGTGCATCGTTAAATTTGATTATGCCTTCACCTCTGGCTACTGAAACGCGTCAAAGTTACTTCATTTGAAAGTGGTAGTAGACGGGATGGTAGCAAAAATGATATATGATATACATACTATGTATTTAGTAGATGTATATTATATATCAATTTAGAATGATGATTGTTGATAGTCTGCCTATTCCTGTGGGAAAAAGGCGTGACAATTGTATTGTATTGTTAACAGTCCAGTCTGTCGTCCTGTGGTAGTACCACCATTCAAATGTGGAGCGACCTAGTCACGTTTCGAGATCAGTTTGGAAGTATAATAGAAAGGTATAACGAGAGGAATGTGTACTATTAACTCGAATGGTGCACATTCGTCTCCTGAAGGCGGCATAGCGAAGGCGACTACTGCCATGAGTAATTTCTCTGTGGTAGCAGTTGTTTTCATTTAATGACCGCACTCTAGCTTAACGTCGAAAAACGAGTTGTAAATATTCATCAATAATTAAATAATAAAAAAATACGGATAATCGTGGTCTAGAGGCGCAGAGGACAGACATCGCGATCTTTGAGACTCGAGTTCAAACCTCGCTAAATTCTGACCGGTACTAACGTCTACCTTAGTATAGGAATTAGAAAAAAATCTATAAGCAAATTCACACGTACTAGTTTCTATGCAACTATTTTTTCGATGTCCATAATCTACAGTATAGTTTACCTAGTTTCGCACGCCTCCTTGGTCATTAATTACCCAATACTATTGTCGTTTTTAAATATCCCACGTAAATGTACAACACTATATAAATATAGTCTGGGCTTTATCTTTTAACAGCGTCTGTAGCGCGATGGTGCAGTAGTTGGAGCTCTAATTTGAAAGTATCGTAGGCAAATTATGAATTTTAGTCAAGTTGTCTTGGTTGAGCGGCCGTGGTCTTGGTAAGAGGCATGAACTCGCGATCGATGAGATCTGCGTTCGAACCTCGCTAATTCTGACCGGTACCAATGTAACTTTGCTATATGTAATTTGATCGTTCATTTAATTAAAGAGTGGTAGGCAGATTGATCATGGTTATTGACCCAATCTGCCATCCTGGGGTAGTACCACCACTTTCGTAACACCCGTTTAGTTTTTGCAGTTTGACAGTAGCCAGGTATAGCGAGAGGAGTGTGCACTGTCAATATAGATGGTGTACACTCGTCTCCTCAGGCCGGAATAAGGCAAACGCTGCCTGTAGAGATTTCTCTGTAGTAGCAATTGTTTCCGTTCATGGGCCACACTCTAGCTTTCCATCAGGCGGAGTGTTGTCACATGCCGAGCTACAATAAAACCTAACCTAGCTGAAAATAGCTGTAACATTTTATTAGCGTACAAAGTGACATTAAATAAGATAGATGTGTGATTGACAGTAATATGACCATGAATTAGAAGAGCACGTTTTTACACATTACAAAAGTATTTTAACACTTGTCCAACTTTATACACTGAGCCGCAAAAAATCCGGATCGCTTATAAAATTCTCGATTCTCCCAAAGTAGAGAGAGATTTTACTGTTTTACGAGTATATTAAATTAAAAAATTTACAATAGGTTTTTTTAAAATGTAAATGATGACCTGATACTAGTATTTCATAAATCAATTTCAAGTATTTATTAAACTATCATATTATATAGACATGATATTTTATTTATTTATTAAGTCCAGCATACAAAACACACTGCCACTGGAACTAGTCTGGGGACTGTGTCTCCAATGGCAGTGCTCGACTTAAAACTTAATCTTAATTATATTTGTTCAAGTTTTATTTGATTTATTAATGAAATGAAATGAAAATCCTTTATTAACCTAGGGATGGACTTAGCATGCACTTGTTCATCGTCAGAATTATATTTATTTATTATATTTGATCAAGTGACCCGGAATTGTTGTGTCTCACTGTAGTTAATTCAAATTTGCCGGTCGTTGTAACGCAGTGACGAGCCATTTTTAGAAAAAATACTAATCCGATTTGAATTCTTTTTTGCGGCAGATTGCAACAGAGGAAGCCTATAGGCTCTTTGCTTTAGTAACGTTGATTAAACAGCTATTCTATCTGTTTAAAAGGAACAACTCGTCATTATTTTGTACGTCTGCATCAGATATTACTAAAAGTGTACACGTAACATATTTTTTATTTTAATTTATAACTTGTTTATTTTTTTTTATGTTGACACTACACGTGACCTTGACTGGCCTGATGATAAGCACAGTGGAGGTCCATGAGAACCTCTTACACGGTGGCTCCAGTTGCCATTACTATGCCGACCTTAGAAGGTGCTTTTTCACACTCTGCTTGAAGGGTCCGAGGTGAAAGGACTGAGAGAACACATGGGAGGGCAAAGCATTCCACTTGTCAATTGTCCGACACAAAAATGACGCGCCGAACTGTTTTATTATAATTTATAACTTAATTTGAGGTTGGAATCGACTATTTTTGAAACATAGTCTACCAGACCGGAGAATTCATCATGATCCAAAGGCTACGGGTTCAATTTCGATCGCCAAACTGCTAATGTACGTAAATATTATACATAAAGTAATTAATTCTTGGGTTTGACAGTAATTATCTAAACTATGGTTAACGAAATAAAGGAAGATCTCCAATCACGTCTTAAGGCCTGCGAAGAGCAATTTGCAAACTGATCTGGCGTGATGTAACATTATTGTTTATTCATGTCATGTATTGCCTGGAGGATTTATGATACCTTTCTATATATCTACTCTCCTACTCGTTTATTTCCAAAGTGACTACATACATACATTTTACATGGCGGCTTTATTGCTAAGAAGCTATTTCTTCCATACAACCAAACTTAGGGCAGGGAAGAGTGCAAAAAAGAATAGAAGGCTTTATTTTATTTATTTATATAACATAACACACAAAAAAAACGGAAATAATTATTATTCATAAATATGGACCATCAAAATAAAGAAATGTGTGTAAAATTAAAAACTTCGAATTTAACACCCGTGAAGTGACCTTGTCGCGTTTCAGGAGCAGTTTGAAAGTAGCCGGGTATAACGAGAGGAGTGTGCAGTGTCAATCTAAATGGTGCATACTCGTCTCCTAAGGCCGGCATAGCCGTAGAGATTTCTCTGTAGTAGCAGTTGTTTCCGTTCATGGACTGCACTCTAGCTTTACATCAGACGGAGTGTTGTCACATGTCGAGCTACAATAAAAAAAAACTAAGCAGGCAAGCAGGAAAGAGCATATGAGATCTCCTGTGACAGCAGGTGTCACCACTCTGGCTTAGTACGGTCATATGACCGCTAAAAATGACCTTAAACATTCTTAAATCTTTAAATATGTAAATTAAATTCACCACTATGAAAGTGACACAATATTAAATATTATTAATTACCTAACATTTTATGGAAAACATATTCTTGCGTAAAAATGAAAATACCTTACGTTCTGTTAATTTATTTATTTAATTAGTTTGTTTGCCTATTATCCACTTGACCACTCGATTAATTTAATAAACCGCTAAGTTTGGTCAGATGTTAACCTAGGGCGAGGTTCACGAGTGCAGATATTCCTGTTAGAACGAAATTTCTGTAGACAGTAGTCGTCTCTGCTATTTTTTGATGAGTTGATGAGACGTTTGTTGACACGGGTTGACAGGGATCTCATTATAGCCGGGTAACCTGATACGCGATTAGGATATACAATGATACAGTACCGAGGATAAGAAGAAAATATAAGAAATCTTAAAAGAACCTAAGGCTGGCATAGCAGTGCGATAAAGATTTCTCTGTAGTAGCAGTTGTTTCCGTTCGTGGACCGTACTCTAGCTTTACATTAGGCAAAAAAAGTGTATTAGTAGTTTTCTCGCTTTACAATTTACAACGATGTTTTAGATGTCCCGAAATTTATCATAAATCATGCACATCAGCCGGCTTAATATTGGGTGAGACACCTCTTCTTCACAAGAGGGTGGGAGGGATTTACTATAAAACAGCTAGTTTAAATGAGTAAATTAGGCACGACAGCTAATCAAAGTCGTGTGAGGTCTCTTTGATAGTTTACCGCCGCGCATTTATGTGATTCGCAGGTTATGTTCACCCTGTGTCGTTGACTATGATATTACATTATTTCAGGACTTTTAAAAAAACTACTTTCACTTGTTGATCTTTTAAAAATTGCAAATTGCGCAAAAATGACTTATGAACTCTACGTTCATTTAATATACATTTTTATTCATAAGTCATAGATTAATCATGTTTATAAACAATTAGTTATTAATAATTGCAATAAGTAATGAAAAGTCACGATTCTTAACTACCTGCAATATTTTTGTAAGTTACGAAATATAAATCATTTTTACATGATTATTTACACGTCCTTTGGCTAAACAGTGTCTCTCGGGCTGGCTGCGAAGCGGTCGCGAGTGCTCCCCTGCATGCCCGTATGCTCAAAGGATCCGTTCTCTCAGATTTTAACCGGTAAAGACACTGGACCGGGGAGTCCGACATATCCTTAGAACTTTCCCCAAGGTATCTTTCGTGCACATGAAGGACTTCCTAATGTTTTTTTTATTTAAGCACGCCATATGACCGCACTCCGCCTGGTGTTAAGCTAGAGTGTGATCCATGAACGGAGATGACTGCTGTCAGAGAGGGGAATTTGCAGACAGCACTCGCCTCCGCTATGCCGGATTTGTGAGATGCCTCTTCACACTGCACTTAAAGGATCCCACAATTTTGTGGAACGACAGAGAAAGGACTGCCCGAACCTTTAAGTATAAAATAATAATGTATAAAAATACAAAATAATAAAGATAATGATTTAAAGCTTTAAATATAGCCAAAGAAATAAAGCTAAATAGCTTTAAATAGATCTGAAAAATGTTAGATTTTTAAATATGACCGCGCCCTGTCAAGTTTGATTTTAATAAAACTTGTTAATGAAAAAATAATTACAGATGAACTTAAAATGAGCATATAATAGTTTAAGTATGTTTTGTAAGGTAATTTAACTCCGCATTAGTTATGAAATTATATTATCAAGTATTATTGGGCTGTCATTAATGACAGGTCACCGTGGCTGGTGTACGTAACATGAATCAAATTATTAAAAAAATACAACTTTCCATTAACAAAACTATTTATTATAGCATTTTTTTATATTAACATTTATAATTAACTGTTTATTTTAATTAGATTTGTTTTGATGCCTCAAACCTGGGGAGTTACATTAAATGATTTGGATATTCGTTTATTCGGACATTCGATCGGGAACTTTATAAACACAGTGAAGGGAAAATCTAGGAAAATTTACCAAAACTCTGTTTTACATCATGTCAAACTAGGCTCCGTGGTATTAATCGATGGCTGGAGTTTAATTTTTTTTATTGTAGCTCGGCATGTGACAACACTCCGCCTGATGTAAAGCTAGACTGCGGTCCATGAATGGAAACAAATGCTACTACAGAGAAACCTGTGCGGTAGCAGTCGCCTCCACTATGCCGGCTTGAGGAGACGAGCATGTACCATCTAGATTGACAATGCACACTCCTCTCGTTATACCTGGCTACTTTCAAACTATTCCCGTAACGCGACAAGATCACTTCACGGGTGTTATATTCGAAAGTGGTGGTACTACACCAGGACGGCAGACTGGACAAATAACCATCATCAGTCTGCTCTTTAATAGTGCCTATAGGCACTGACATAAGTACATATAACAAAGTTACGTTGATACTGGTCAGAATTAGCGAGGTTCGAACACGGGTCTCATAGATCGTGAGTTCATGCATCTTACCCCTAGACCACGGCCGCTCTTAAAAACCTACTTTTTGAATTATTTATATATATAAATATCTTATTCTATAAATTATTAAATAATCTTGAAGACTATCTCCTTGTTATTCCTCGATTAAGGGAGGTATAAGAAGACCCATGTTTAAAGAACAATTTAAGTTGTCTTAACGGCTTCTTCACTCGTTTATTATGGTGTTAGAGAAAAGAAATGGTCTATAGTCATCATGTATATTTGGTCACCTTATTAGGTTACCATATATTAAATATTGGGCGGAATTATAGGCATCACGTCTATGCCAGCTATCATTTTAGCCAACACGTCGACTAACGTGTGAAGAGGCCAAATTGCATCAATATCTAATTGCCTACAATATTTATTATTTGATTGATAGATTGATTGAAATAGTTTTGTATTACACATTACCCTAAAACGAATATATGTGTATACTCGTATTTCTTTCATTTAAAACCTCTCTCGTTAGTATTAGATAATGGCTTTTTAGCATTGAGCTTGCCATTGTACTTTTATTTGTAGTTTTGAACAATATTTGATCATAATTAATCTCGTATTGTAAGCCGTATCAAATTTATTAATCATCATTAGTTTAATGATGACTGAGTTATTGGTGAACATGATTTAACTAAATATGCGGATTACAATCACGTTTATTTTTATAAATTTAATCCGAGACGTTTCGGTAAACTTTGCAGACTTCGTGTTTTAATTTCAAATCGTGGCGATAAAGGAGAATGCCCATTCGCCTAAGCAAAATGGGCCCACATTTATTTTCTCGATTTTGTCGATGATTTTTAGTTAATTTGGTAGAAAAATAAATCTACTTCCATATTATCAATCAGTTTAAATTTTTTCACCCGGGTTATTGAGTATTTAGTTGTTTTTTGATGCAATATTTGAGGTTATTATTATATTTAATGCTTTAATAATTGATTATATATGTTTTTTTATGTAATTAAACATTGTCTATTGATTGGTAAATGATGTGTTGATATAATTAAAATTAATTAATAAAAAAATAAGATATTATTTTAGAATATTTTTTTTACCAAACTATTAGGTATCAAGTGGGCCCAAAAATGGACATTCTCCTTTGATAAAAGATGTTTGATGTTTGGTGTAGAAGGCAAAAAACCGTTTACCGTCACTCTTTCTTAGTGAAGACAAAATTATTTTACTCCGTTCCGCTTAGTCATTTCCCGCGCATTACCCTTTCTCGGTGGAAGGCTAGCATTAATGTGATTGTTGATGTGTTAGTCTAGCCTTATGTAAATAAAAGCTTAATAGCTTGTAGTACATGCGTGTCCTAAAATTATAGTGTTATGTATGAAGAATCATATATTATCTAAATGCTTCTCGGTAATATGACCTTAGTTGAAGGGGTCATTTACTATCATGTGAAATTTATACAAATTGTGCCAATTTACACGTAATTATTATGTAACTTACTATTACTATAATGTACTGTTAGCATAAAAAAATATCGATACAGCACTATTTAAAATAACCTGATGAACTAAGATAATAATCAGTTTGAAAGTAGTGCGAGAGGAGTGTGCACTGTCTTTAGGCCGGCATAGCGGAGGCGACTGCTGACCGTAGAGATTTCTCTATAGTAGCATTTGTTTCTGTTCATGGACCGCACTCTAGCTTTATATCAGGTCGAGTATTGTCCGAGCTTCATTTAAAAAAATGTAC
This sequence comes from Tinea pellionella, assembly GCA_948150575.1. NCBI lineage: Eukaryota > Metazoa > Arthropoda > Insecta > Lepidoptera > Tineidae > Tinea > Tinea pellionella. Next base: position 1,665,361 of record OX411258.1, read on the forward strand.
TTGATTGTCATGTAACAAAATGACCAGTTACACAAGTCGATCAAGTATCAAAATGTCAATGTTAGAACATAGATAGATGTAACCGTGTCGCTTTATGAACTACATATATGTCAATTGGGAATTTTACGATTTGATCATCTTTACAAACGTCCGTTCTATCTTTCTAAGTCAGAAAAACAAGATGTGTTGAAGAATGGGAGTAGGTTGACTGATGATGGTTATTAAAAGACTATGCCATGTCATCCTGGTGTAGTACAACTAATTTCCAGTGTAACGTGTAGGTCAAAGTGGACACAGCTAGCGCTTAGGGATCACCTTGAAAGTAGGTCAAACTGGACGGTGCACATTTCTTTCCTCAAGGCAGACAGCGGAGACGACAGCTGCCTGCCTGTGATAGTCTAGCTTAACCTCAGGCGAGGTGTTGTTACAAAAACAATAAACACTGTACATGACAACCAATATTCTGACTGAAGATTAAGATACAAATTAATCTCTTATAGACAAATTTAAACAGTCAGTTCGTCTCAATCTATAAATTGTTGCAGACCGTACGCCATGATTTTCTATAGTCATGACACACATGACACATGCCGTACGAAGTCGCAGTGGCGAAGCGAAGGGGCGCAAAACAAAAAATTGCTGGATCATTTTTATTATAATTGATATCTGGAAAATATATTTAGCTACTACTACTATATTTTATTTATTTATTAATTTGCGAGTATATGGTTTTCGAATGGGGGGGCGCTGAAAAAGTATTGTGCCCCAGGCGCGATTTAAGCTCGCTACGTCCACTGCGAAGTCGTGGGACAAAAACTGTCTTAGTATAAAAATGTAAATACCGCTACCTACACCAAATGACGTCACGTTCAAGTGCGTACGCAACTACTCTATTCGAGTGTTTATAAAGTTTTTTCTAATGTAAACGGACCATAAGAAATAAGTACAATCTCGATATGAGTAAGTTACTTGAGAACAATTCAAAATGTTGAGATGATATGTTGCCTAACTGATTTATGAATGATGTTTTTTGAATAGACATTATTTGAATTGTAAGTCTATCCCAGGCAGCGTTGCCAGACGTCCCGATTTTGGCAGGACGTCCCCATTTTTAATCAAAATTAAATGTCCCGCGCGGGACAGACTCGTCCCGCTTCTCGGACTTGTGTGTATATTGTGACGTATGAGTATAAAGATTACGGTAAACTGTGTAAAAACAGTTATAATTTATAACTCACTCTTCAGACTATTATTTGAAACACTACATTTTTCTAACGGACACATTCCCCATACATTTTGATATAACTATCGTTTACGTTCTGTCAAATTTGTATGGTTATAACGGTTTGTTACACAAACAGAAGAATTCAGAAGTCGGCCATAAGAAGACTCAACTCCCTAACGATAGGGTAAACCTGATTTAAAATATCATATTTTTATTAAAGTACATTTTCTATGGCTATTTTTGCTATCTATTGTCACGTAAACGTTATTTAAAACTCAAATAAAAGATATATATTTAAACTCTTCTGATTATATATGTTTTTTTATTAGGTCCCGCTTTCGAAGAAAGAATTCCGCTTTTTTCACTCAAAAAGTTCCGAAATCTCGACTTGGCAAAAAAAATAATCTGGTAACGCTGATCCCAGGCACTACACGGTGGTCCAACCTCAGTGAGCTTTGACCATCGCAACACCAACGTGTGGTAGGGTGGTCGGCCTTGGCTGGAGCAGTCAGAGTGGGCGTCCGAACGCTCAGCGTGTGCATCCGGCTGGGCGTCTGCTTAACAAATCAGTTGAACCAGCGTATAGTGTCGGTATATACAAGTAGGTACAATTAACAAAGCTAACGCTGCAGCACATTACAAAATAATTGTCAGAGGTTACAAGAACAAGGAAACTTTACTAGTGAACTTTCTATTTCTGCATTCACTTGGAATTCATAATTTATCGACATTGATATATACAACTAGATGTGCAATAACGCTCCCAATGTGACACGAGACAAAAGATGACTGCAGTCACCTTTAGGTTCTCCGTTAGTTAGTATTTGACTTAACGGCACCACTGTCAAATCGTTTGAAACAGCCTGCGCTCTTTTCATGCCAGATGTTTTGTATGAAGTTTGCTCCTCTAGTATATGTATAGTATATCGATAAGAAAAAAAATGTGAGTATAAATAAACATAATTAACAAAAAATATCATTAGTTCACAGAACATATTCAAACGTGACTAAACTAAACACGGATACTTCCAAGCAATCTCGAAATGCGACTAACTTCACGAGTGTTTTTTTTTTATTGTAGCTCGGCATGTGACAACACTCCGCCTGATGTAAAGCTAGACTGCGGCCCATGAATAGAAACAAATGCTACTACAGAGAAACCTGTGCGGGCAGCAGTCGCCTCCACTATGCCGGCTTGAGGAGACGAGCATGTACCATCTAGATTGACAGTGCACACTCCTCTCGTTATACCTGGCTACTTTCAGACTATTCCCGAAACGTGACAAATTCACTTCACCAGTTTGTCTACCACTCTTTAATAGTGCCTATAGGCACTGAGCAACCAACGAGTGTTAAATTTAAAAGTGATGGTGCATACTATACCGGGACGACAGACTGGGTTAGTTACTATCATTTACCACTCTTTTGACGTCTTAATGCATATTTATATCAAAATTACAATGATATTACTCAAAAGAGATTTGAAGTGGACCCACCGTGTGCATTCCAAAAATATTGACTTTAACCATTCGGCTACAGTCGGTCGACAATTGGGGAGGTGTATCTGGTGACAGCTATCTTTTTTTTTTACATATTTTTTAGATAATATAGATTAATTGTAAAATAATATATATAAATAAATATAAAAATATAAAAATATATATAAAATAATAAATAAAAAAAGATAAACTTGAACGACTCCAAAATGTATGCATCAGGTTCATCTTCGGCCTTCGAAAGTACGACCATGTGTCCGAGCACAGAAGTCATCTCAAGTGGCTCCCAATCCGCCTCCGCAGAAATTTACACATTCTATCCGTTCTATACTGTATTATGTTTAAGCCTACATCTCAAACAACGTTTCCAGTCTCTTCACCTCTTCAAAGACTATTCTCTTCGTTCTTCTGATAACCTTACCCTACTGATTCCTACTCATACTACATCCTTCTACTCCAACTCTTTCACTGTGGAAGCTATACGTATGTGGAATGAGTTACCAACGTCTATTAAATCTTCACCTTCTCTCCCGATCTTTAAATCTAAACTTAAATCCCACTATCTATCTTTCTGAATTAGGTATTTATGTAATATATATGTATGTATTTATAATGTGTATATGTATGTATTTTATTGTATTGTATAGTATGTTACTATTATATTATTATTTATATCTTTATTATAACTAATTTTAGATTTTCTTGACTGCATTACCCGCTTTTCTCTTTTCCTTACAATTTATTTAATATCAATTGGTTGTCTGGAAGAAATTGCTTTTAGTGATAAGACCGCCAATTGCAGTAACTTATTTATTATTTTGTATTTCTTTAACTGTGTTTTATATGCAATAAAGAATTTATTATTATTATTATTATTATTAATTTAGTCGACACGTGTTTCTGGAAAACTTTTATAATTGCTTTGTTCTTTTTTTATTAGTTTTAAAAATTGTGATTGTAATATAGTAATCATGACGTTTCGGCCGAAACTAAATCATTGCCAAAGAACTAGAAAAAATAATCATTTCTCAAAAGTTCAAACAAACTTTTGATTTTTAAAAGTTCCTATTAATTAAAACATCGTATTATATTGTAGTTTTGTTTTAAAAACTACAATAGTTATTCGTATAAAACACTGTTATTGTTAGGAAACACAAACAAAAGACATTTGACAAACTTGTGAGGCGACAACCATAGACAACAAACTAATCTACAAAACTATTAGGTTAGTACTTTGTATTCTATCTTGTCAAACTGTCCGAAGAAGGTTAAAGAAGGTCATTACAGTTTGTCAAATATCTCTGCGATTTTTGAGTTTTTTTCAGACGAGATTCAAAAAATACATGTATTTGAAGTGATATCTCGAAATGGTTTTCGATTTAACATGGGTTAGTTTTTGAGGACCTTGCCCATTGCCCCTCTACTTTTACCAAACCTTGTATTTTAAAAGAAATATATAAACATAAATACGTGAATATTTTACCAAATTAACTTGTAGGATCTAAGTTAATTAGAATGTTAAGAAACTAAAATAAACATCGTTGACCGTTGCTGGGGGAGACATTGCAAAATATTAAAAAGTGAGGTTTTTCTGCGGCCAAGAGAATGGAGTACAAATAAAGGCGCGTGCCTTATTGGCCTTTACACGTCTTGTTATAAAATAATTTTTAAATGTGTGAATTTTTATTTAGATGTTTTAAAATGTTTTCAATCATATTTTTATTGTGTTAAAAAACCTCCATATCCAAGGTATTCAAAAACTTATGTTCATCTGCTAATGGATGATGTGGTAATAACGGATGTGCCTAATATGAATTGCAAGGATCCTCGAGTACTATTTTTTTAAAGGAGAATGCCCATTCGGCTAAGAAAAATAGTCCCACAATTTTTTTTTCGAGTTTGTCGATGATTTTTAATTAATTTTATTGAAAAATAAATCTTTCCATATTACCAATAGGTTTTAACTTTTTCACCCGGGTTATTGAGTAAATAGATGTTTTCTGATGAAATAATTGATGTTATTGTTATTTTAATAATTAATTATATCTGTTTTTATGTAATTAAACATTGTCTATTGATTAGTAAATGATGTGTTGATATAATTAAAATGAATTAATAAAAAATAAGATATTATTTCCACTCATTACTCCGCCTGATGTAAAGCTAGAGTGCGGTCCATGAACAGAAACAACTGCTACTAGAGGAAAATTTCAACAGACAGCAGTCGCCTCCGCTATGCCGGCTTGAGGAGACGAATGTGCACCATTCAGGTTGACAGTGCACACTTCCGTTAAATATCTACCTACTACTACTACTACTATCGTGTTTGTCTGATTAATTTAATCCGATGTGCGACATTTCGCTTTGCAGCTATCGTGGTCGTGGAATTATTGCCAATAATTTAATCATGCATTTAAAAACATTAATTATTATAATATAATTCGTGTGTTGTTATTTTTATTTATTTATTGCTAAATTGTTAAAAATTTCGTTTTAAAAATTCCAATGATCCCTTTTAAACATTAAATTTGAATATTTTTGCGTTTCAAATTAACGTGCCTATTATTTGAACATAATATTATCTTTAACTAATAAAACTAAACGTCAAAATATCAAACCCACACACATGCAAAAATTTCACTAAAATAAAGACGGCGTTCCACTTGTTTTATTCTCTCTCTATTCAGTAGTATATATATAGGTAGTTAGTTTTTTTTAAATTCATATGTATTGTATAGTATAAAAAAATCGAAAATTTTTGTATGAAACGAAACTAACAAAGGCACTATACAATTTTTGTACTGTGTTCTAGAGACGAAATATTATCTATAATTTTATACAATGACATCCTCACAGTTGTGTTTCCCTGATTCAGTAAACGTAAGTGTTTTCGGTAGAAGTACTCGTATGCATTAATGCGAAATGTATTCTTTAAAATTAAACTCCTGAGTTTTTATGAATTTTTTAAATTATTATTAACATATTTATTGTCGGAATAATTATAAAATGGTAGATTTGCTATTACTAATCGAAATGTCATTTTAAGACAATTCAATTAATCAATTAAAGTATTCGTGTCACAACACTTTACTTCTAACCTGGCAACATTATGATGGCGTGTACATGTTTCGAGTTGTCAAATTTATCTATCTAATTATAAATCCGACTATAGATTAAGTTTTAATGGAGCTGACATATACATCTGTATCTAGATATATATATATCTAATTGAATACTACATATATTTGTTTTTTTTTTAAATTTTTTTTTTCAACACGCAGTTGTCATTCGGAAAATGCAACGATACGAATGTTTTAAGACTTTATATTGGTTCTAATAATAAATAATATCGCCAAGGAGTGTAGCGAGTTTTGAGAGTGGAGGCTGGAGGAGGCAGTGCATATTCGTCTCCTCAAACCGACGCACTACCAAGGCGACTGTTTCCTGCATCAATTTCTCTCAGTTCATGGACCGCACTCTAGCTTACATCAAGGGGAGTGTTGTCATAATCCCGAGCTACAATTAAAAAAGAACAAATGTGAACCCGGCCTAAGAGTGAAAGCAAATGTTATGTTTAATTTTAACACAGATATACACTTCAATAATCAAAGCCTAAACAATTTGAATTATTAGTTGTTAAAAATTAATAAAGATGTCGCAAATTGCCCTATGAATTTAAAATACTTAATTTCTCTAGAAAGCCCTTTCGCCGTTTTCAATTATATCGTCATTAATAATGAACGCTTCTTTGTTTCTTTGTTTTATCCGTTGGTTTCTACCAGAAATACCAAAGAAGTATTTAACAATAGACAGACTGATAATGGTTATTGGTTGCTCAAATCGCGTTTCGGGATAAATTAGTAGTGTGCCCTTCTAATAGATGGGACAAATTCGTCTCCTAAAACCGGCATAGCGGATGGGACTCCTGCCTACACACATTAAAGTTGTTCCCATTCGTGGCCACTAGCTTTATATCATCAGGCGGAAAAATTCAGTCCGCTCTGGGGAATTATTGTTGTGTTATCTTCATATACCGATTGAGAAGGGTTTCCAGCATTTATTCCTATAAACGATTCCCTAGGGATGGAACAGGAACGGGAACGCTAAACGGAAAGTACTAATTATACGCATAAAAGGTTGCGAGCAAGCTATTTGATTATATAATTTTCTATTGTTTGAATTACAAAGGAATTGTAGCAACATTAATTAGTCCTAAATAGAAACATAATTGTAAGGAATATTATGCTTAAATTATTGGATATTATTTTGGAATTAAATGGTAATTAATAATTTATGTAATTTAGTATTTCAATACAGTTTGTCTGCAGAAAGGGGATAATTTTCTTTATATGGGAACTACCACTATACATAAATTGTAACATCTATTAATTAAATACGGAATAATGAGAAATAATAACCTAAATGAATTCATAATTCTGGTTAGATTTTTATATAATCTATCGCCCATAAATTGGTTATTATTTTTACGTGAAAATGGTTAACAGACATTAGGGGCCCACAAACGTGGTTCTTTTTTCTGTGTGTTAGCAGTAGTTTCCGTTCATAAAGGCAAATAGAGAAAATATAAGTTTGCAGTGACTGCAAAGTCACCTCCATTATGCCACCTTGAGGATTTTTTTTATTGAATTATGAAATGCAAAATAAAAAAAAAATGAAAAATTAAACTTTATTGAATTAATTCAAAAGGTGAGCTTAATGCTGCAAGGCATTTTCTTTCAGCTGGCCTTCAGGAAGCAGAAAGTTAGTAATGGCCACGGGTAGTAAAAAAAAAACAAAAAACTATATATACGAGTATATATTACGATTACGAGTCCACATTATAATATCGAAAAAAAAATGTCGTCAGAGCTAAATTATTCAACCCACAATAAAAACGTTTTCTAACATGTCGCTTAGTATTATTTTCTTTCATTAACTTTAAGTGTTCGTCCGTATCGCCTACGTAAGGCGTAGAAAAGTTTGACAGCGTGTCAGACTGTGTTGTTGTTGCTGAAATCCTCCCGGATGGTTGCCTAGCAACGACCGGGTCGCCAACCTAAGCTACTGAGATCCTACGTCTACCTATTTATATTATTTTTGTGAAAATTATATGATAATTGTAGAATAATTGCTGCTATTTGATTATTTTTGATTAAAATATTAATTTTTAGTGCATACCTACATTTTTATTGTACAGTACCCAGATCCTAAAATTTTAAATGTGACACGTAAATCAACTTAGAACTAGTCGGGTGTGACGAGAGGACTGCTCTATCAAGCTAAAGAAGCCGGCATAGAGAAAGCGACTCCTGATAAATATTTATATGTGTAAATAGGTACCTACTACGTGTAATTTGGAATGATTAAGAAAGGTAATGACCATTAAAGTTTAACTGGTCTTAAATTCGCTTCTTCTCATTGTATTATGTACCAACTTTGAACTAACAGCATTGTATGACTGCAATTAAAGAGTTACACACAGAGACACGCACATACACATATACACCCACACACAACCTCCCCCCCGCCATATCTAACTACCAGCGTAAAAAAACATATATAATAATCAGAAGTGTTTAAATATGTATCTTTTATTTGAGTTTTATATACAGTAAGTTTTATATATAGCAAAAATAGCCATAGAAAATGTACTTTAATAAAAATATGATATTTTAAATATATAATTTATCCTATTGTTAGGTAGTTGAGTCTTCTTATGGCCGGTTTCTGAATTCTTCGGTTTGCGTAACAAACCGTTATAACCATACAAATTTGACAGATCGTAAACGATAGTTATATCAAAATGTATGGGGAATGTGTCCGTTAGAAAAATGTGGTGTTTCAAATAATAGTTTGAAGAATGAGTTACAAATTGTAACTCTTTTTACACAGTTTACAGTTTACAGACACACACAGACACAGACAGTACAGACATTTAATTTTGATTTAAAAATCGGAACGTCCCGCCAAAATCGGGATGTCTGGCAACGCTGCTAACTACTTTCGATTAGGAATCCATACCTTCCACCACTATCAACTAGAGATAACTAGATTGCACCTATGTATAAATTAATTCTAAAAATAAACCAACAACATTTAATTAAATACGATTTAAAAATAAACTATAATTAAAATTACGTAATAAACTAAAATTATAACAGTTCAAAAAACTAGAACAAAATTACCAAAACATATGTGCAAAAACAAAACGTTATATAATTCATTTAGTATAAAAATTATATACATTGACCGCTTTGACGTTACACTTAACAATATAAGTATAGTGTAAAGAGCAATGTAACGGAATAACATGTCATAAATAATAATCGTCGAATAACATTTCACGGAATTATTTTAGCGCGAATTGAATTTATTACTTATTGTTACAATATCGAAACTACTTATTGAACTATTGACTTAGTCTACACTTGTATTTTATCCGTGGGTGTTGTAAAGAGATCTTTATTGTAATATGATGTAATAATAAAAATAGATTTTATTTTTCTTTATACTTACACCACACGTGACGTAGCGTTGCGTTGGTATCGCATGCATGCAGCTGGCGTGGTTAAATCACTCTCAATCAATTCTTATTTTTAGTCAAGTTCAATCTAAGCCGAACCATTGTGCACAGGGCTTGAAGTCAAAAGCCAATCGACGGTTGACACTTGATCGAATCGAAAAATGTAGGATTTGACGTTACACATAACAAAAAAAAAAAAATTAAAAAAAATTGTTGTCGATTCGGCTTTTGACTTCAGCCCCTGTTCATATAAAAAAAGTGCAAAAAAGCTTTAAAATTTTTTTTTTACAATAACGTCATAAAAATATATTATAAGTACCCACATTTTGTATTTTACGTTTATATTTTTGTTTAGTGTTTTGTTTATAAACTAGCAAAGAATGTGTAACGCCAAGATATCATCCAGGTTGACAGTGCTCACTGGTTTCGTTATACCTAGCTACTATGCTAAAACGCGACTATGCTATCCCAGGCTAAAGTTTGAACTGTGTGGTGTAAACTCAATATAGCGACACTGAAGGGACTGCGCGTTTTATAGTGTTATAGAGAGTTGTCGTTAAATGAAGAGAAGAAAAATCAATACTATTTTACTAATGTAATATTATTTACCAATAAAGTATATATAACATTATGCATAACAACCTAACCACAGAATCTTCAATTTGTATGATGCCGACAGTCAAGGTAAACACGGGCTAGACAATAAAACAACAAAATAACAAACAAAAGAACGTACACAGCTGCAGTTGTTATTAATTTTGGCAACTGGAAAGTACTGTTTATTGTTTAATAAGGACATATTGTGGTGGATGTGATGCTACATAGAGTGTATCTACATTGTATGGACAACAATGTAAACCAACCATAGTCAGGTAATTTCGACGTTTTAAGGAGTTTGTCGTTAAATCGAGTTTATACTGTATATGGCATTTGACGATTCACTGTCACCCAAGTGGTAACGAATGCCATGGTTGACGTGCAGTCTTTACGCGCTTTTCAAAAAAAATATTAATTTAATAATATATAATGTGATGTGATTTATTAAATACGTGTTAATGTTATTGAGTAGCTGCTAAACTATAATAATACTATCAACACAGTTGCTATTAAATAAAAGAAGAAGTAGAGGCTTTTGACTTTAACCCCCAGGACGGTAGCTGGGCTAATAACCATCATCAGTCTGCACACCACTCCTAATAACTATTTGTAAGCATGCACGAGTATTTATATGTTATAATAACTAACGTATATACAATTAAAGTAGTAAGAAGCATGTCACAATACATCATCATTGATTTCTATACAATTTTTAGGTTATGAAATAAATAAGCTATGAATACCATTGATGTATGAAGCAAGTTCGAAAGCCTTTGTTAATATCTAAACGGTCATTTATATGTGTTTGTTGCAACTCCATTCAGTATTTTTGGTAGCTCTATAATGGTTTATGAAGTGCAAATCGTTACGTTTTATTGTACTGTCGCGTAAATGGCATCCGAGGTTAAACGATGAGCCGTAAAGGCGGTTCTCGTTAATTTTTTCAATTCAAACTGACTCCACGCGGTATTAGGGTTGCCAAAATTTTTTGCACGTAATAGCATTTTTCGGAATTGACTAATTTTAGTTTGCAAATAACTGTTGATTTCATGTATCTTTTCCTGTATTGATTTTAACATAAAAGCTTGTATTATCGTAAGAGAATATATACATAGAGTTAGCGTTCCTCTCTCATCCTTAAGTAACCTTTTATTTAGGAAACGCTTTCATTTTTCAAAAAGGTTTCTATATTATTTTTAGATTTTTCCGATTTCCGGAATGCATACGAGATAAACAAAGAAATATTCACAATATGAAAGTCTTAGAGCGGTTGTGGTCCAGCGCGGTAGAAAGCTCTCGATCGATGAACCGAGTTAAAATTTAGATAAATTCTGATCGGTACCAATGACAGTAGCTTAATAGATAACAGCTTTGGTCTTCTTTTGCTTTTGATGACCCAATGCTGAGTGTAAGTCTCCTCCATTGCACGCCATTTTATAATAGTTTAGTATAGACATCTAAAAACATTGCAATTCAAAACCATATAACACATAAACTCCGTTAACTCTTATGTCCATTTGCACCATATGACTTAACTATTACTGTCACGTTAAAGTAATGGTTAAAGTTAAAATTGGTTTGCTTCAAAAAAAATCTGTCACATTTGACGATTATTTTAACCTTAACCGTTACTGGCGAATTTCGGCAGGTCAAAGTTACAGTAATAGTTAAATCAATGTCGCTAACGTCAAATCTTTGAAAAGCCGCTCTTGTTTGTATTGTGAGAATTCATTTAAATCTTGTATTATTTATCTAACTCCTTATTACACCAGCAACCCTCTTAACTATAACGAATTAATTTACACGATGGTAAAAGTAAAGGTAACTGTTAAAGTTAAAGTAACAGTCAAAGTTACTTTAACCGGCCATCTCTGGTGCAAACCACCCTTAAAGTAAATTAAAAACTAATGACTGGAGATTGATTTGTATCTGTACCTAAAGATTATATATATTTATAGACTAGTACTATACGTGGCTATAGATTAGTAGGTACTTAGTAATGGAGAAGTTTCCCCAACCAATTTCATTTCACAAATATCGAATGACATCCTAATTTATTTCTTCCATCATAATTTATTTACCGTCAATTTGTATGATATGCTTCACAGACGCGTAGAAAGAATTCCTTAACCTCTAATGCCGAAGAGCCTACCTAAACTAAAGAGAAAGAAGAATAACAGAAAAATTAGAACCAGAATTTTATAATAAACTTATTAATAAATGACCAGTAATTTATTCGGCTGATTTAATTTTAATCGAATAGCTAAAGTTCCTGGGGGATATTTCTATCACTTCCCATTTATAATATAGAACATCAATAAAAACAATAGAAAATCGTTTTCCCAAAAGCGTTATGTTTTTGTATTATAGGAACTATTATATTATAAATTTTATATACGTTTTAAGAAAGTACTACATTCGAGAATTACCCTCGAATAACTTTGGAATGGAAGAGTCACCTTTACTATGCCGGATTGATCTGGCTAAGTGTGCCGCGTCAATATAGTAGGGACCCTCCTCGGCCGCCACACACTCCAGTTATTAATTCTCTTTTTTTATTATGGCATTGTAATAATTTGCCACTGTCAAAAAAAAATATTTTCGTCAAGTTAATATTATTGTGCCTCACACTAAACAGTCAGGTCGAATACCAGTCAAGTCAAAAATGGCTTTAGTAAAGTGGTAGACTATCTTGTAAATTGTTTGTAAAGTGAAGTTAGGCACTTTGCCAGTTAACCTTGGGAGTAAATATGGTTACGCAAAATTAACAAACTACATAAAAATAATATATTATGCTAATAAATATATTATATAGATAGATATTTACATAATATTTCTGGTAGAGAATGCCCATTCGCTTAAGAAAAAGTTTTTCGTTTTCTCGAGTTTGTCTATGATTTTTAGTTATTTTGAAAAAAAAAACTTCCTTATTACCAATTAGTTTTAAATTTTTTACCCGGGTTTTTGAGGAATTTGTTGTTTTCTGATGCAAATCACACATGGACACATCAAAAAAAAAAACAAGATAAGTAAGGTAGCATTTGTCTGGAACATACTGTATAAAATACTAATGTGTTGCAGATGCACGTGCACAGGTCAGTTAATTTTCATCATGAAAATATACAACTTTCAATTTAATTTTAAAAGATGACGATCTAGGTAATGGTCATAGGTCACGATAGAGTCTGTGTTTATAACTCGCTAAAAGAGCGGTCGGACTCCTTTCGCCTATTATGAAACCATACTGTTATAGTATTAAACATTAATATGACATAATATTATACACTTAATTATACCGAAAATCTAACGTTACGCCTTTAGCCTTTTTTTACGTGGGGGAAATCTTTTATAGATGCCTCGCTGTCTCGGGGAAGACGACGAGGTTATGTCGGACTCCCCGGTACTCCCCAATACCGGGTATACACGACTAAAAACCCCACGGTGTCCCTCACTACGTCATATGGTGAGGTCACGGGCACGCTTTCGCATTCATCCGCGACCCCACCGACGACGGTTGGCCGTTAGGCCCCACCTCATCGGGAAGAAACACTATTCCAGCCAAGTGAACGAGCGGCAATCCAACTCTGGGACTACCGCTCTTGGCTCGGGGCGAAGGAGATAACGCTTGGTACTCCGCTACCGCCTCCGCCCACGCCATGAAGGGTGGTCTCTCACTCAGGTCTTCTCTGAAAGCAGAGTGTGACTCGAGGAGAGACCCCACCTTGCTGGTTTTGGTTCGCGCCGGGGTACCTCAGGGAGGTATCCCGGGACCCTTTATCCACCACCCGAGGACGCGCCCGATGGGAGACCAGCAACTCCAACAGTGCCTCCCATACGACACTGTCACTCATGGTCAAAGGACCGCGAGCCACGGGTACGCCTTTAGCCCTACGACCAAAATTAGTAAAAAAATTTTAATATAACTTAAAGTATATAACCCAACCGGGTACACGTACTAGCTATTTATAAGTATCCAAATAATTAAAAATAACTCATGTATTACTTCAAAGCCACACTTGGGTGGTCATCATCAGGTGATAATGGTTATTAGCCCGATAGAATGCTCCGTGAAGTGTTACGAGAAAAGTCGCGGTTCGGGGTTCAGCAGTTGTTTGCATTCATGGACCGCACTCTAGTTCAACATCAGGCGGAGTGTGGCTGGGCTACAATTAAAAAATATATTTATTTGGCTTTGAAAAGGCTCCGAGGGGAAGAATGCAGAAACTCAACAAAATAATTTTCGGCGTTTGACGTAGTGATTTACTTCTTCGTTGATTTCTCCAGGACTAAATATTAACTATATTTTACAGAACAGGGTTTCGCAATCTTAAAAAATGTATTAAGAAAATTATGGATGTGAGGAAAGCGAGGGTGTTGTGTCAGGATCGTGGTAAGTGGCGTTCCGTTGTCTCTGCCTATCCCTGTGGGAAAAAGGGCGTGACAATTCTATTGTATTGTATTGTATTAAGAAAATGCGACCATAACTTAAGTACATGCTAGTATTTTTAGTTATTGCCCTCGACACGTTCTACATTTATTAATACAAATATTGTTTACATGTTTCCAAGAAATAAACCAATTCTTTAATTATAAGAATAAATGCGTAACAAAAATACATGAATTGAAATCAATAATAACCGTCTAAACAAAATCGTTAAAGATATCAAATCGTATTACACACGATACAATACAATATCAATTGAAAGTATAATATTAAGCTAAGCTTTTAATTTTAAACAAAAATAACAATTAAATCAAAGGTATAAAGTTGATGTTTCTATCTACAAAAACGTTCGCTTACGTTAAACGCATGCACCAGTTACTGGAATGAATGGAAAGATTTGATTTCGTGGGAACATTTGATGTAATCTTTAAAGTGAGCGATTGTCTAGTTCCACTTACTAAAACCCTCTATCCAGTGAAGCATATTACTTTACACTTCAGTATACCCACAAAATACTAAGTCGCCTCCGTTATGCCGGCTGCTACGAATGTGCACCATCCAGATTGACAGTGCACACTTCTCTCGTTATACCTAGCTATTTCCAAACTGTTACGTAATAACTTTAATCAGTTTGCCTACCACTCTTTAATAGTGCCTATAGGCAGTGAGCGACCAAAGTACGTTACATTGGTACCGGTCAAATAAGCGAGGTTTAAACACGGGTCTCATCGATCGTGAGTTCGCGCGTCTTACCGCTAGACCACGTTGTTATAGACTAAGTTTACAAATATGGGGTGAGAGGACTATTCATTGACCTTTAGTAGCGCGACAACTGACCGCTGTTCGTCTTACGGCATATTAAATGTATGAAGAAGATTATGGATGTAAGACATGGGAAAGAAGAGTGTGAGAAGACGAATGTACACCATCCACCACCATTTGAGCGACCGTGGTCTAGCGGTAAGACGCATGAACTCACGATCGATGAGACACGTGTTCGAACCTCGCTATTTCCGACCGGTACCAATGTAACTTTGTTATACGTGCTTTGGTCGCTCAGTGCCTATAGGCACTATTAAAGAGTGGTAGGCAGACTGATGATGGTTATTTATGTCCAGTCCAGATATCCAGTCTGCCGTCCTGGGGTAGTACCACCACTTTCGAATGTAACACCCGTGAAGTAGCCAGGTATAAGAGAGGAGTGTGCACTGACAATCTAGATGGTACATGCTTGTCTCCTCAAGCCGGCATAGTGAAGGCGACTGCGGCCCGTAAAGTTGTTTCCATTCATGGACCGCACTAGAGTTAGAGCTAGAGTTTTACATCAGGCGGAGTGTTGTCACGTGTCGACCTACAAAAAAAATCCAGATTGACAGTGCACATTCCTCTCATTTTATCTGGCTACTTCCAAACTAAAACCACAACGCGACATAGTCACTTCACGGGTGTTACATTCGAGATTAATATTATTTTTCAGGGGTCTGCAAATGTGGTTCCGTACCGGGCTCGAAGAACGCCACTGCAATTATATTAAAGGCAGTATAAGCCTTAATTACCTTGGTTTTTTTCTGTAATATTAATATTTGATTGCATGTTTGTTTATAATATTTAAGTGTTATTGCAGAGTGACAAAATTGAGCAAGGTCAGAGAACGCGTGTGAGATGGCTCCTGTGATGTTTTGCAACTTTTTTACAAGCATACTTTACAGGGTCGGGTCACTAAATATTTAATGTTTTAAAAATTTATAAAAGTAAGGTTAATTGGTCATATAACTATATGTAACAATTTCCTTTTAAAATACTCTTTAATATTTCTTGAAGAAGAGACTCGAATACGTGTTGTAACCTTGTCCCTAGCGGAGTAGGCAGAGACTATGGACTGCCAGTGACTTCTCTCTCTCTCTCTTGATCACACGTGTTCGAACCTAGCTATTTCTGACCGGTACCAATGTAACTTTGTTATACGTACTTTGGTCGCTCAGTGCCTATAGGCACTATTAAAGAGTGGTAGGCAGACTGATGATGGTTATTTGTCCAGTCTGCCGTCCTGGGGTAGTACCACCACTTTCGAACGTAACACCCGTGAAGTGACCTTGTCGCATTTATGGTAGTAGCCAGGTATAACGAGAGGAGTGTGCAGTGAACCTGGATGATGCACGTTCCTCTTCCCAAGTCGGCAACTGCTGTCTGCAGAAATTTCTATGTGATTGCCATAATTTCCGACATCAAACGTCGGACTACTACAAAAAGAGCGTTAACCACTCTATTATTAGATGAATTTAATTACTAAAAAACAAATGGAAATTTACACGCTTGTTACAGTTAAGTAATACCAGTTCATGATCTAAAAATATCTAATTACCGGACATGTGAAACTTAATAGTAATATGTAATACATCTTAGATATTGGCAAAGATATCTTAGATACCCGAAAGTGAGCGGATTCGATTCTTTGTCCAGTGAAAGTGAACATACATATTCCGTGTTTGTGAAGAACAAACAATGCTGTAATTCATTATTAAACTCTCTAAATAAATAATAATATTTATTGTACAGTTATTGGCGTAGAATAGTTATTAGGTAAATGCGAACATTGCGCTTAGTGAACCTGGGAGCCAATTCTCGAATGTAGGTAGTAGATTAAAAGGCATAGATTCAATTCTATAACTTTGTTGTCACTAGTGTTGATAGCCAATACGAAATCGGCTTTCTAGTTAGAGTTGCATTATCGTAATTTTTAAAACAATTTTAAACAACTTTTTAAATTCATATTTTTTTTAGATATTAGTTAACTTTGTGTATTATTTTCATAATGCAATATTTTCATATTCCGCCTAATGTAAAGATAGAGTGCGGACCGTGAACGGAAAAAAATGCTACTATGGATAAATTTCTAGAGCAGTCGCCTCCGCTATGCCGGCTTGAGGAGACGATGGTGCATAGAGAATGAAAATATTTTGAAAATTACGATAATGCGTTTTAAGTTTTTTTATTTTTTTTTTTCACTTTTTTCCTCCTTCCTATAACATGGGATCCTTCAAGCGCAGTGTGAAAAGGCATCTCATCAAGCCGGCATAGCGGAGGCGACTGCTGTCTGCAGATCCCCTTCTCTGACAACAGTCGCCTCCGTTCATGGATCGCACTCTAGCTTAACATCAGGCGGAGTGCGGTGACGTGCTAAAATAATTTTAAAAAAAGTTCACTACATTCAAGAATTGCCCTCCGACTTATAATTATGTTCGACCCCACGCATTATGAAAAAGTTAAGCAATAAAGAGAGGTAGGCAGACTCAGGTTACTTGCCAAAAACACTTATTAGCTTACGCAAAATGAATTAAAAGAAATAAGATATTATTTTAGCACCTCCATGCTAAATATCATTAAAAAGCATCCAACAGTTTGTGCGTGACTTTTGATTGGGATACAAACAAACATACATTCACTTTTATAATATTAGTATAGATTATATTTTAAACAAAAATATGTATATAGTTAAATTTTAAAGATGTTTTCAGTAAGATAAATTGAGCTTGAAATTATTATGACCCGATTCTGAAAAAGTTAGCACAATAATATTACAATTTCGTGATTGCGAACTTCATTGTAAGATCAAGATTAACCGACTATATTAAATTCATGCGATTTGCGTGTAGATTTGTACGAGAATTCGTGTATTTTTATTTCGCAACCGTTACGTTACTCATCACTTTGATTAAGAGAGAAATCTTACCTACCCTACAAGATAGATAGATAGATAGGCAGTGGCTGAATCAATCATTGCATTTTTTTATTTCTTCTCGACAATGCTGTCACAAGGAGGACGGTGAACGGCGCTGGTTGTCTCTAATTAGTAAAAGCATTTGCCTAGCCACATCTCCTTATAACTTTCTCGAGGCTACGTGAATTGCAAATAAATAGGTGGGATATGGGCACATACATTTTGCTATATATTTTTTAATGCCTGTACTAAGATAGTGCTTGTATCACAGGCACTGAGAGATCACAGTACATATAACATTGGTACCAGTTAGAATTTAGCGAGGTTTGAACACGGGCTCATTGATCGTGAGGTCCGTTCTCTACCGCTGGACCATGGCCACTAAAATAAATTATTAATATAATAATTATACTATAATAATGAGTGTTGTTTTTTTTGTTCTATGTTTTGTGGATGTTCAGAATGATCTTTTGACAAAAAAAAAATGGGGTCTGATAAAAAATCTACGTCAGATTTTTAATTAAAAATTTTCTAATAAACACATCAGTTTAGAGATAGGCTCAACAAATTGAGATCTAGAAATGAAAAAAACTGGGGGTTTCTCACGGATTACGGTTTGTACAGATGCTTGCTAAGATGATGGGCTTCCTGTTGCCATGTAACATAAAACTTCTCGCCAAATATAAATACTTGTTTTACTTAAAATAGACAGATATACTTAAATAAATTTACATACAACTTTTACTTTCAAACGAATCATTGTTTAACAATACCAGAAATGGATAAAAACGAAAAGTTTCTGTTATTTCTCTTTAGTACAGGAGCTGACGCGACATTCTTAGATATATAAATACATATATAGTATATTCAAACTTACAATTTATACATTCAGAAGAAAGCAACAAGATATTTTTAATAATGCGAAGGTGATTTCGAAAAAACTGAATAAAAACGAAAAAAAAAAGACCGTATTAAGTAAAAATTAGTATTTGTGGGCTATTTGCACAGAAAGTTAAGTTTTTATAAATTGGTTTACTGTGATTCTTATTGTTATAAAACTATACATATATTGTATAATGACGTAGGTATTAGAACAATAAAATTGTAAAAACATGAAGTTTCATTGTACATGTTGCAGGATTTTTTTGTGACATTAAATGCCGAAAACGTTCATATTTCGATAAGTAAAATGTAGCCAAATACTCCAAGAAACCATCAATTGTAAAATGCCCGCAATTCGATGTACAAAAGAAGAATGTAGTAATAGCAAAGACATGGTTGTTTAGGCTTTGATCCCTTTGCTTTCTCAAAACGGGAGAAGAGGTATACTAAAAAAATTAAAAAAATACTCAAATAATATTGTTGCTTTTTGGTTTAAATCTCGGTCTACGTTTTAGCAACCATTTATTTTATTATCTAATAGTATAATATTTAGATTTTCATTCAGATGTTGTTGCATTAGGTTGGTGTTTTATGTGTAACAGTACTCCGCAAACGTACTTTGCATCACATATTTATAAGGATGTGGCTCCATGTAAGGTGAACTACTGGCGGTGAAATAGAGCGGGTGATTGCGTGCACTATGATAGCGGGTTTCGTGATTGGTAAGGTTATCGGTGGATATTGCATTTTCTTAATTTATTGCAGCTAATTAGTAGAAATGGGAGAGAAAGTACTTCTGGATGTTTAATTATCGGACGCAGTTTATGGCATGAATTATTAATTTTTTCATGATTTCCGCGGAGCCAAGCACTTGTAGCAACACTGATTTCACAATATTTTTTAATTATAATTATTTATGTAGAAAATTCGGAAATTGGAAGGAATAGGATTCCAATTAGCTTTAAGTTATCTAACAGTTCTGTGGAGGTGATTGCTGCCAGCAGACATTTATTTGTGTACCACAAGCAGTTGTTTCCGCTCACGAATCTTCAGCATAAAATCCGGCAAAGTGTAGTCATATGCCAAGCTGCTATTTATTCTTTTAATCTAATTAATCTATTTATCTTTTAATAATAAAAGATAGACAATTACCGCTTTTAGCAAACCGAATCGCCGAGTGAGCGCAAGAAATATCACTTCTTGTGTAAGTTTTTAGTAAGTAATAAGTGCATTTTTTTTTCGATGACTATACTACATTGAGTAATTAGCCGTAGTTATCTGTGATGTTATTAAACGAGTAATAGAATTCGCGTCTTTATGATGATAAAAATAATGCTTATAATTCAGTGTACGAAACGGAAATTGGATTTTAGATTGTTTTCGGTTACCTAAGAGGAAATAATATGATGATATCGCATAAATCTCATTTGTTTTGTTTTATATTGCATTAATAATGTACAGTCCGATGCAAATATCATTACAAAATATCCAAAACATAATATTATCAGTAAATTTCATCTCTAACTGAGACCTAGTGGAATTAATTTACGTACAATCAACGACTCAAGCGCTCAAAAAAATATTTAAAAGATATTACGTGCAAGTGAAATAACAATATAGAATTGATTTTTACAATAACGTACCCATTTGTATTAATCATTTTCTTTGCAAAAATGAACCTTAACACATTGTTATAAGGTATAAACTAATATGTGTATAACGTTATAAGGTTTGTATATAAACAAAGATGCATCCAAGATTAAAAAGAACAATGTGTTGTTGGTGGACGGATGAGTTCCGTCTACATATCTAACCCGATTATCTGTTATGCAAGTTAAATATAATTTTTGAGAGAGTATGGCTTAATAAATTGGGTAGATATTGCAAATTTTTTTAGTAACCCAGTGGCTAGAGGGCGGTCCTTAAACGGAGAAAATTGTTATTTTTATTGCAGCTCGGCATGTGACAACACTCCGCTTCATCAAGCTTCACAAAGCTAGAGCGCGGTCTATGAATGGAAACAACTGCTACTACAGAGAAACCTGCAGTACAGTCGCCTCCACTGCTTGAGGTGACGAGCATGTATCATCTAGATTGACAGTGCACACTCCTCTCGTTATACCTGGCTACTTTCAAACTATTCCCGAAACGTGACAAGATTACTTCACGGGTGTTACATTCGAAAGTGGTAGTACTAACCCAGGACGGCAGACTGGACAAATAACCATCATCAGTCTGCCTAATACTCTTTGAACACAAATCTAGTCTAGTCGCTTTTGCTATACTGGCTTGATGAGACGACCTACTTCTATCACTTTGATTTCATGTTAAGGTGCATAATTTTGGATTACAATCTACTTTTTGTATTCACCATCTATTTTTTCTTTCTTTAGTTTTAATGTGATCTGTTTTGTGTACCAATAAATATTGATTACCAACATTGCTTGGTGACGATGACGTAGTGCATACACGATAACGATAAAGTAGTGCAAAACTGGATAGATTAAGTATTGTGAATAAATAAATGAATAATAAAAAAAACTTAAATAAAGTTGCATTGGTATCGTCAGAAGTGAGATTTGAACGCGGGTCTCTTGGTCTAAGTTCACACTTTCAATCGCTTTTAATTTTTATCTTCTGATTACTTATTTGTTGTCTCAGATTATATAACGTAGAATGTAAAAATAAATTCTTTTGTCCTTACTGTATTTGTTTGGGATAATACGATTTTAGAAACAAACAAGCACTAACTGCTTATCTAAGATAAATCAACAAATAAGAAAACGGATCGACATCAAATATGTAAGAAAAATACCGTTCGAAAAATCTTTTTTTACCAGTAAGTTCAAATAATATATTTTCTAACCTTTAAAATATGTTTAAAAGATACATTTAAAAAAAAATGAAACTATAGCTTAAATTCTAATGAAAATAATAATTTTATTTAAAATAATTTTTTTTTTATACTTTTGTTTTTGTGGTAGACGCGTGAGCTCACGATTGATGAGACCCGTGTTCAAACCTCACTAAATTCTGACCGGTGCCAATGTAACTATGTTATATACACTTTAAATGCTCAGTACTACACTATACCATAGGCAATAATTAAAGAGTGGTAGGCAAACCAATGATAATTATTAGCTCAGTCTGCGGTAGTCTGCAGTCCCGGGGTAGTACCACCACTTTTGAATGTAACACCCGTGAAGTGATCTTGTCGCGTTTCGGGAGCGGTCTGCAAGTAGCCGGTATAGTGAGAGGAGTGTGCACTGTCAATCCAGATGGTGCATACTCGTCTCTTCAGGCCGGCATAGCGGAGGCGACTGCTGCCCGTAGAGATTTTCTGCTAGTTGTCATATCTGTTCATGGGCCGTACTTTGGCTTTACATCAGGCGGAGTGTTGTCAAAAATATAACTGATAGAAATTGCATCTACTGCAATACAGCCCCGGATCTTGATTTTATTCGAGGCGGGGCAAAAATTGAAAAATGCCGCCCCCGCCCTATGCTTATGCGCCCCGCAAAAAATAATTTATGTGCTTCAAGTACTAGACGTTTCTGTGGTCAAAGTTGCTTTAATGATGAGTTGAGTAATAGTTTGAATTTGCCGCCCTCTAAAA
This sequence comes from Tinea pellionella, assembly GCA_948150575.1. NCBI lineage: Eukaryota > Metazoa > Arthropoda > Insecta > Lepidoptera > Tineidae > Tinea > Tinea pellionella. The sequence goes on from OX411258.1 coordinate 1,687,862, forward strand.
TTGCCGCCCAGGGCATGGGCCCCGGCTTGCCCCCCCTAGATCCGGGGCTGCTGCAGTATAATCGAGACAAAATAGTAAAACACACCTTTTTTCTTAGTAATTTATTTTGAGTGACGTACATCATTTTTGACAATTCTATTTTGAGTAAATTAGAACAGGATTACTTTCTAACAGATAGAAATTAGAATACGTGTAGAGCATAATTACATTGTATGCAATTCTGGGCTTCTTGTATTATCAGTATTGATTCGTTTCTGGATTCAGAGAGACATTCCAGCTGTAGAAAGACAGCATAAGAATTATAACTTTTTTTTTATTGTAGCTCGACATGTGACAACACTCCGCCTGATGTAAAGCTAGAGTGCGGTCCATGAATGGAAACAACTGCTACCACAGAGAAATCTCTACGGGCTGCAGTCGCCACCACTATGCCGGCTCGAGGAGACGAGCATGTACCATCTAGATTGACAGTGCACATATCTTATACCTGGCTACTTTCAAACTATCCCCGAAACGCGACAAGGTCACTTCACGGGTGTTACATTTTTTTTGTTACCAACTTTTACATAGATATCGCATTAACGTAAAGCTAATAAAAAGATACGTTTATGTTGAAATAAGTATAAAATTATATATTCCATTCACAATAGACTACGAGGCGGAGGAGACATGTAAAATTTTACATAATACCATCTAACTATTGAATCGTCTGTGGAATTGAAAATTGCTTTTTGCTCTAAAGAAAGTGAAACGCGTGACTGTACGATTTTACTATGCAATAGGGTTATACACTTATGAAACAATTTTTAGATGACAATAAAGCCTTAAATCTATACTGATATGTAAATATGAAAACTGCCTGTTTGTTACCACCTTCTTATGCCTAAACAGTGCTGAACAAAATTTGATAAAATTTGGCAAAGATAATAAATTGCAAGGCACGCCCTTTGTCTTAAAAAAATATAATGAAGTGGATGGAAGTGTCGATGGGGAACCTGTTATTAAGTTAGGGATACGAAAGTTAATACAGTGTAAACCAATAAAGTATTATAACATTATGCATAACAACGTAACGATAGAATCTTTGATCCGTATGACGCCGACAGTCAAGGTAAATACGGGCTAGACAATAAAACAACAAAATAACAAACAAAAGAACGTACACAGCTGCAGTTCATATTAATTTTGGCAACTGGAAAGTACTGTTTACTGTTTAATAAGGACATATTGTGGTCGTTATTTAGGTTGGATACATAGGACATAGATGCTACATAGGACAACAATGTAAACCAACCATAGTCAGGTAATTTTGACGTTTTAAAGAGTTTGTCGTTAAATCGAGTGACGTTAAATCGAGTTTACACTGTATTTAGGTTTTAGTAACATCTGTCAAGTGATCTTGTCGCGTTTCGGTATCAGTTTGGTAGTAGCCAGGTATAACGAGAGGAGTATGCACTGTCAGAGAGCGGAGAGCTTCCATTCATAAGCTATAGCTTTACATCAGGCAGTGTTGTCTTATGCCGACCTTCAATAAAAAAAATAAATAAAAAAAATAATAAAAAAAATTATCCCTTCAAGGGGGTTAATAGAGGATGAAAGTTTGTATGAGGAGCTCATAATTTCTCAAGTTAAACGAATAATAAACGAAACTGCCTCTCTCGCTCTTCCTACTTTTTAATTTTAAGTTTAATAACATTTATATTTGTTGAATAAATAATGTTCTTGTCAGGCATCACATTATATATGACTGTATAAATTATATTATGGGACATGTATTAAATGAATATTAAATAAAACTGCGAGCAACACCTTGTATATAGGGGGCGTATAGTAAGGGTCGTTTGCACCAGAAGGCCTGTTAAAGTAACTTTAACTAGTACTTTTACGTTTACTTTAACCGTTACGTTTATTCAGACGAGTGCGCCTGTCATTTTTGACGGTTACTTTAACCTTAACCGTAAATAGCGAATGCGAATCTTATCTTGGTTAAAGTTAAGGTGATCGTCAAACCAATGTTGCTAACGTCAAATTTATGAAAAGAAGCCAAATATGTTTTTCTATTATTTTTCGAGATCAGCCACCCTTTTAACGATAACAATATGAATTTACACGATATTGCAACGCGTTTACCGGTCGTCGTCGCTGTAAAAGTAATAGTTAAAGTTACTTTAACCGGCCTTCTGGTGCAAATCATAGTGTGAAAGCTTTGAGACAAACTTTATTGTTGTAAGATTATGGATGGATTTTTATTAAGCCAAAGCTTATATCGGCTCAAGCCTCTCAAGGACTTAACCAGTGTGAAAGGAGATTGACTTCCGGCGTCCTTTGGCCGATATATTTTTTTTATTAAATTCCATTTGGATTTTAGACAGGACTGCCTTTTCTTCTGGTGCCTAGAGCGATAGTTCTTTTTTGGTCCACCCCTAAGCCGGCGGCGTTATACTTGTCAGTGGCAATTTACTTACTTAACCCTTAAAAGCATAGTGTTGCCAAAAGTATACATACTATCTTTTTCAAAATATATATTCTTTATTAGTACCTAAATTTCCTATAATATAGAATTTTATTAATGCAAAACAAAAATCATGCATGTACAATATAGTAGTTTTAAATATCATTATCACAAAATAATGTGGGTCTTGTGTGAACTTAGCGGTCAGGTAGACATGGGTTCGACTTCACCACGTGCTCTGTTTGCACGTTGATTTTTTTCTATTAAAGGCTTCATAGTTACATAATAATAATAGTAACAAACGAGGGAATAATGGAGAATGCCATTCGCCTAAGAAAAATGGGACCACTATTATTTTCTCGCGTTTGTCGATGGTTTTTAGTTAATTTTGAAGAAAAATAAATCTACTTCCTCATTACAAATCAGTTTTAATTTTTTTCACCCGGGTTATTGAGTAATTAGACTTTTTGATGCAATATTTGAGGTTATTATTGTATTAAATGCTTTAATAATTGATGATATCTGTTTTTATGTGATTAAACATTGTCTATTGATTGGTAAATGATGTGTTGATATAAATAAAATGAATTAACAAAAAAATAAGATATTATTTTAGAATATTGTTTTGTTACCAAACCATTGGGTATCAAGTGGGCCCAACAATGGGTATTCTCCTTTGATTATGCCAAAAATTGAAATAAAAAATAAATGTAAAGTTTTCATGAGAGCTCAATTAGGACTCGAGGGCCAAGAAGCGTACCTATTTACAAAGAAAATTCGATTCGACGTGCTCCTATTCAATTATACAAATAAAAGAGCGATCGTGGTCTATCGGTAAAAGGTATGAACTAACGATCGACGTGACTCGTGTTTAGTCGCTCAGTGCCTATCATATAAGCACTACCTTACTCACTGCTTTAGTACAGGTATTTAAAAAAAATATTAAAAGTGGTTGGTGAACAGTTCAGCGGCGGGCGACTGCTGCTGTAGTAATTTATCTGTAGTAGCAGTTGTTTCCGTTCATAGACAGCACTCTAGCTTTACATCAGACGACTTGTTATATGCAGAGTTACAATAATAAAAAAAATTAAGAAGGAACTAAAGTAAGTTGGTAATCTTCTGAAATTTTAGATGAGAAAAATGTTATCATACTGAAACAAGGTTTACCTTTAGATTATTAAACCTAAACAAAGTTTTAATAAATTTTAACGTGGGATCTGAATTAATAAAATATATAATTGAATTATAAAACTTTTGTAAAGCACTTTATAAATTTTGTAGATGACAAGATTTTTCTTTTACATTATCTCGACTGGCAATACTCTGCCTAATGTTATTACCTATAAAAAAAGTTCTATGAAATTATAATCTTCAAGCCGGCATAACGGAGGCGAATGCTGTTTTGCTTAAATTGGTCTATATCGTCCATGTCGTTTATAGATCGCATTCTAAGTCAACATAACAGTGTTAAAATTAACTTTTAAAAAAACTTGAACCTAAAATAGTAAAATTCAAAATACGGAAACGAACCCGCGTCTTTAACAGCAATCTACAACAATTAACCTTTAATAAACAATAGCAGAATTTGTAGCGGTTTCACAGCTATTACGTCAAAAGATGGCCTCGAGAGTTTTCCACGTTACCATAGCAACGTTCAGATTTTAGAGAATACACCTTTCGCAGGAATATAAATGTAGATCTCTTAAGTTCTTTAGCGCTCCTGAGTGAGGATTTGTGGTCACGAATATCGAAAAATACGTAACGTAGGTTAGACAATTTAATACTTAGAACCTTTTCACATTAAGTATGGACGCTTAATCCTTTTAACAAGTAAGGACGGATGGATTAATGAATGTTTTGACAAAGTTGCTTATGAGAGCTTAAAGATATATTAGTAAAGCTGAATAGAATTTTTTCTAATAAAGCAAAAGTATTTTTATGATATTACTAAAAGAAAATTACTAAAAAAAAACTAAAAAAAAAAAGAAAAAGAATATATATATATATATAGTAGTATAGCAGTTGCCTCCGCTATGCTGGCTTGACGAGACAAATGTGCACCGTCCAATGATAGGGCACAGTCTTCTCCGGGACGGCAGACTGGGCTTATAAAAAAGAAGTTAAAAGCAAAAGAAAATAATTATTATTAAAACTCACGGATTCTGTAAAGGCAACCATGCAGGAAGGAGTCGTAGTGGCTCGAGCGGAGTGGACACGGGAGCGGGGCGCAAAGCGTTTAGCAATCGCTTTATTCCTCTCGCACCAACAGCGAATATTAGCATCACAGCTAACACACACGTCCCGCCAATAGTTGCCCATAGAGCCTGCATGAATTGAATTTGAATTGGTTTTGAGGTAAAATACCATTGATATATACAACTAGATGTGCAATAACGCTCCCAATGTGACGCAAGAGAAAAGATGACTGCAGTCACCTTTAGGTTCTCTGTCAGTTAGTATTTGACTTGACTTGATGTCAAGCGGCCTACGCTTTTTTCATGTCAGATGTATGAAGTTTACACCTCTAGTATATGTATATCTCTATTAAAATACGATAAGAAAGTATCTTTACAGTTTTATACATAATAATTGAAAAAAATAGTGATCTGAGAGCTAATTAAATTCACCAATATCGTAATTTAATAAAGAGATATTAATAATTATTATTAAAATAATTGCAATTTCTTACGAGGCTAAGTTTAATTAAAAAATTAATTTTATCTATAAATTACACTTACATAAGCTTTATGCTGGTTCTTGGAAGCTTCAGTTGGATCTAAAAATACAATTAATAATTGCTTAAAGTGTTAAGATTTATGTTTAATATGAACTAGTTTAGATCAACAACTTTTATTTCACAAGGATCTTTTCCAACCTTACGCTAAATAAAATATAACCATTTTTAAACGTAATTTTATAATAATCATAATATTCCACTCGACTGCTACTACAGCAAAATGTCTACAAGCAGGCAGCCGCCTCCGCTATACCACCTTGATAAGACGAATGTACAGCGTCAAAACTGTTTTTATGTTCTTAAATTCTTAAATAAACGAATTATGTGAAAAGAAAGCGGCCGTGGTCTAGCGGTAAGACGCGTGAACTCACGATCGATGAGTCCTGTGTTCGAACCTCGCTAAATTCTGACCAGTACCAATGTAACGTTGTTATATGTACTTTGGTCGCTCAGTGCCTATAGGCACTATTAAAGAGTGGTAGGCAAACTGATGATCCAGTCTGCCGTCCTGGGGCAGTACCACCACTTTCGAATGTAACACCCGTGAAGTGGTGCATGCTCGTCTCTTCAAGCCGGCATAGTGGAGGTGACGGCTGCCTGTAGAGATTTCTCTGTAGTAGCAGTTGTTTCCATTCACGGACCGCACTCTAGCTTTACATCAGGCGGAGTGTTGTCACATGCCGAGCTACAATTAAAAAAAATTATAAAAAAAAATTTACCATAAGCGGTTGCGTTCCCAGCTGGTCCCAAACAATTTCTTTCATCGACCAAAATAACTCTAGCTAACAGTCTAACATCAAGCATTAATGTTTTGGTAACTTTTCTATATTCGTCTCTTTCTATGAGCGGCAAAATTATTGAGCGTGTCGCGTCGCCATCCGCTACGCTTCCATCTGTCTCGACGCTACGGTTAATTGTGTGAGAGAACCATGGTGCAGGATGTGCGTCCGATACCATTTGCTTGCCAATACTAAAAATTAAATATTGCACATTACTTATACGAACAATGTTCTGACCTAAACTTGTCGCGTTTGAAATTAGCCAGGTATAGCGAGAGGAGTGTGCACTGTCAATCTAGATTTGCATATTCGTCTCCTCAGGCCGGCATAGTAGCAGTTGTTTCCACTCACGGCCCGTTTTCTAGCTTTACTTCATGCGGGGTGTTGTCATATGCCGAGCTACAATTAAATAAGTATTTTTAAATATTTAAATGTTAAGGGTTGTCATCATTAAATTATATTGAAGAAGAAGAAGAAAATAGAAAAAAGAAGCGAAAAAAAAACAATAACATAAGCTCTATGTTTTACCACATGAAGAATAATTTGGAAAAACAAAATGAAATGTTCAATTGTGTAGGTATATATTTAGTATTTTACATTATAATTGTAGAAAAAAAAAAATACATGTTAATATTTGGATATATTATTTTTTACCTTTATTCTTTTTTACGCGACTGAGTGACCAAAATAACATAACGTAGTTACATTGGTACCGACTACCGATCATCGAGATTTGAACACTGGTCTTACCGACACGAGTTCACGCCTCTTACCACTAAACCACAGCAGGGGTCTCAAAAGCCAATGGATAGTTGTCACATAATCGAATCGATCGAATCACTATCACCCAAGTTATAACAAAACGTCAAATTCCATAGATTTTGTTGTCGATTCGATCAACTGTCATTTAGCTTTTGACTTTAGACTCAGCTCAAACCACCTTTTTATAAGATGTGGTTATATCCTAAATATAAACAAAAATTAATTAATATTTTAATATAATTTAATTATTAACAAAAGTTAAATTTTGTAACAGTAGACTCTTATTATCTTGTAAAATTGCTTTCTATACAAAACTATTTATGTTATTGTATTTTAATAAATTTCTAAATTAATTAATTAAATTATTTATCATGAATCACGGATTCACTCCTACATTAACCGCGAGTCAATAAATTATTTGCTCGAGTTATTTAAAGGCACCGAACCGCAAAATAAAAGTTCCTTTAACTTTCCTTTCGCAAGTTAATTCGTATAACGAAACAAAAATATCCTAATTGGTCTATTATATATTTCTATCTATTATTATATAACAAATAGCAATCCTTTTTTGTGTGTTAAACAAGCGATTTTTTTTACTCGATCGATGAATTTAAATTTAAAAAGCGGGGTTTGCAAAAATAGGCTGTGTTCGTTTTTTTTTTATTGTAACTCGGCATGCGACAACACCCCGCCTGATGTAAAGCTAGAGTGCGGTCCATGAATGGAAATAACTGCTACTACAGAGAAATCTGTGCGGGCAGCAGTCATGCAGAGCATGTACCATCTAGATTGACACTCCTCTCGTTATATCTAGCTACTTTCAAACTATTCCCGAAGCGCGACAAGGTCACTTCACGGGTGTTACATTCGAAAGTGGTGGTACTACCCTAGGACGACAGACTGAACAAATAGCCATCGTCAGTCTGCCTATCACTCACTATAGTCTTAGAAAAAAGCTTATTACACTAGAGTCAATTCGTACGCATATTATGTGGCCTGAACATTTTTCTTCAAATTTTTCCACTATAATGCAGGTACTCTAGTTTTTAAGACGCTTCATTCATTCATTCGTTCATTGTTAGCTTACCTAACATAGTATCGTTGTTTCTGTAAGCCTGGTGGTAAGCGGTACGGTTCACTCGGCAGTGGAAGACGCCATGTCACATTTACATGCAGTTCTCCGCGCAGTGAGACTAACTGAGCAGTCACAAGCGGTACAGGTAAACGAGGAGAGTGTCCACAAGAACAAACGCCTGCCACACATTCTGTAACAATTTTTATTTATTATCCACTTTTGCAAATAAATATACCAAAATGATGCTTATAGAATAGTGTAAATAATGTATTATTATACATATACACTGAACTACTAAAGTAGATAGATATTTTTTCGACCGGAAATCGAATTAGGAGTGGTAGGCAGACTGATGATGGTTATTTGTCCAGTCTTCCGTCCTGGGGTAGTACCACCACTTTCGAATGTAACACCCGGGAAGTGACCTTGTCGCGTTTCGGGAATAGTTTGAAAGTAGCCAGGTATAATGAGAGGAGTATGCACCGTCAATCTGGATGGTACATGCTCGTCTCCTCAGGCCGGCATAGTGGAGGCGACTGCTGCCCGGACAGGTCTCTCTGTAGTAGCAGTTGTTTCTATTCATGGGCCGCACTCTAGCTTTACATCAGGCGGAGTGTTGTCACATGCCGAGCTACAATAAAAAAAAGAACCCTGGATATCCACATAACAGACTGGCACTACAACCACATTAAATTAATTACGTAACGGCAGAAGTTTTTTATAGTTTATTGGTTGGTTTTTATCCAAATGAAATAAATTAAAATCCAGTGGAGCCATATAATTAATTAGTTTACCTTGTTTAGAGCAAATATTACTCTGTAAACTTTGTAAGAAGTAAAACAAAGTAAAAATATTTGTGTACTATGGTTGTAATTAGCGAAAAAAATAACAATGTTTACTTTGAAATACACCGTATAGTAATAAAAATTCAGGCGTTTCGTGTATAAAAAAAAAAGGAAAATATAGTTATTAGTTCTTTTGTAATAGTAGCCTATTAAGTAACAACAAAGTAAAATAAACATAAATTATATTTTTAGCTTTTCGCAAAATGAAGTCAAACATTAAAGCAAATCTGTTTAAAAGACTTTGATTGAAATAAAAATGACTGACGCCATGACGTACAGAATTAGAATCATTATAAACAAATTGCTATTATTTATAGTGTTTTATTAGGTTTTCCGCGAAATTGTTTCAATCCAATTAAAAGAGTTTATGCGATTTATTAACACATTTCTTTTGAATCATACGCGTTTCAGACATCAAATCTTAATCAATAGGAAATTTTAGTATTAGTAAATAGTAGTTTATTTAAACCGCCCTAATATTAAAACCTAAGCATTAAAAAATCGTAGATATTTTTGTTTCCAAGTCTAATCAAATTCAACAAGATTTCACCCAAAAGGACGTCAAGGATCCCTTGTCACCTAAATTATTCTCTCGGTTATCGAATTGATAAAACTACAAAGAAATATTGGTGAAATGACTTTATTTGAAGTACTCATTTATTAGGTCCATTAAATATTTGTTGAATTGTTTTAGAGATAAATAAATAATAAAAAAATTCTTTAGATCAATTCGACAAAGAAAAAATGTATAAATGAAACATGCCCGAAATAAATTGCTGAATATTTGGTACAAATTATCTCTGCTTATCCTATTTTTAGGCTAAAAACTTTTATATTACTAAAAACAAATTAATATACACAGATTTTTTATTAAAAAGAAAGTGATATTGAAAAAGTATGTTATTTCATCCGTTATTTCTATGTTTTTGATTTTGATTAAGTTATTTTGGAATCTTACACTACGACTAGCTGACGGGTTAGGAATGTATGGATTCCTAATTTCATTCTATGCAGTTTTTTTTGAGACCAAAGTTGTCTATCGTTTTGGCCTTTATCTAAGTCTTTTTCGACTTTCGTTTAGGCGTGAAAATCTAACAGACTGTAAAAGTTTCTTTTACATTTATACTGTCTGATTTTAGACTAGATTAGACCAGACAGTCATGCAAAAAATCGGATTATCGGAAATCAGATATCTTACAACCCTATTTCTATGTTGTCAGCCCTAGATGAAAGGTTTTAGAATTGAACGTACCATGGTATTGGGAGAGAAAGAAAACTTGTCAAAAAAATAAAAAAGTACCTTTACGGTTTAAATAAGTTTACTCACCATCAAGTGTCACATCCAGATTCGAAGATGTATGTCCATCCCAAGGATGACCAATCAAACGTACTCTATAAGAGCAACCAGGTCTGACCGCGCAAGAGTCGGCATAGGGGTGTGGACGGGAAGGTACTAACCACCAATTTGTATCCTACAAAAATAAGAAATTATTAAATAAGAAAATTGTGCGGCCGTAGTCTAGAAGTCGATCGCGATCGCTGAGACCCGTGTTCAAAACTCGCCGATCTGTACCAATGTAATTATGCACTTTGTCAGTACCTATGATACAAATATTAGCTTAGTATAGACATAAAAAATGAAAAATTGGTCTAAACAGAAAATATTTCAATAGTAAAGATATGAAACCTTTTGTTTCACTCGGCCGTGCAGGCAAATTTATACAGGTTGCAGTCGCCTCTGTTATGCCGACTTGAGTAAACAAATGTGCACCACCTTTCCCTAATAGTTTCTAATATAAATGAATACGAGAGAAGTACTTGGTACTTTTGTTTCGATACCAAGTACTTTTAGCATTGAATCAATTTTCAATAATTTTTACATTTGTATTGGCTGATATTCCATTAAAGAAATATAACTTGAACGTTGGGTTCCAGCTGAAAACCAGAGCTACGAGCTGCCTCGTGTAGGTCGTTAGCACATGCTGAGCTGTGCGCCTTTGCGTCCCTACATTCACATACAGACTTGCTTGCTATTGTGTCATGAGTGTACTGGGATTAATAAAGTTTTTCTTTGTTCCTTTCATATAAAATAACTCACCCCCGGTATATTATATTCGTAACACATTGGCGTATTGCAGTCTGAAGTAAAAGTAGTACTGTTTATTTCTAAGGAATAATCCTCTGGCAGGTCACCTGTAAAAGAAAAAATCTCATCACTTTAAAGCCCCATTTATTGCGTTGGAAATATAGAACCAACCATCGTAGCCATGGGCAGACTAAGGCCTAGGCAACCTAGGCATGTGCCTAGGACCCGTAATTTTTGGGGCTCGAAAATTAGGTTTTTATGAAACGCAAAATATTTATCATGACTCAAAAATAGGCCCGGAATTACAATGTTACCTAGGGCCCGCTTCAGCCTTAGTCCGCTACTGATCGTAGCATTTGTTTCTTAGCAGGTACTTATTATAATAAGTAGTAGGCAGACTGATGATGTCTAGATGAGTGCTAACGTGTGCCCAGACTCCGTCCGTTAAGCGTTGAGTGAAACACCGTGGAATTTCAGTCGATATGCCAGCGCTGGCTAGAGAGATCGACATAACCAGGGGCTAGGGCATCTTATAATATATCCTCACGTAAAAATCAGACTTATGATAGTCATCAACCAGTCTGTTGTCCTGGTTGTGTGTAGTGTGTAAAGCGACACCCGATATAACCGATAATGAGACAAATATGCCCAGTCATTGATAGTGTATATTCATCTCTTCAAGCCGTTATAGTGGAGACGACTGCTGCTTGCGAACATTTCTCTGTGATAGCAGTTGTTTCCGCATATAATACTGTAACTTAACATCAGGCGAAGTGTTGCCGAGCTACTATAAAAAGCAAATTACCTAAAGGTGCTTTCCATGTAACATTAAAGACCAATTCATGATCCGAATCTGGTAACAGTATAGGAATGGCAGCAAGTTCTTGAGCTGGTCCTACACTTCGTACCGAATAGGGAGGTCCTGGTCCCATCTAAAACAAAGATAGCCCATATAAAATACATTTATTTGAAAAACACTGTAAATATAGAAAAAAGTCACAAAAAAGTAAAAAAAGAAGAATTTGTAGCGGAAAATTAACCTACACAATAAATATTTCTTTCAAATTAAATTTAATTTCATAAGTAAAATGTAAGACATTAAATAGCGTAGCTTGTACAGATGGCACCCGGAGCGGTGTCACCCCAAGTCTTCAACAGCTAAATAAAAGCGCCTCATTGTCTGAATGTCACCAGTTAACTGGTGGAGACCCCGGGGCCATGGGTACCACAAAACTAAAAAATGTATTATAATATTTGTTTATATTAAGGGATTTTACAATTGGGTGTCATCCCCAAACCGCGCCGGTGGCACCCGGGGCGTCCCCACCGCCTCTTTAGGAGGAATCCTTAGCTACGTAAGTAAGTACTTACTGTAAAAAATATGAAGAATACAAATTAAATCTTTATTATTCATTTTTACATAATTAATTTGTTAATTTTTATTTTAAAGATAGATAGATTTACTTTTAGTTTTCAAAATAATTTGTTACTACTTTTTTTATGTTTTTATGTTGTGTGTGTTTCATAGACAGCTGACATCGCCACGATTGTGTGCGTGAGCCCCGAAATAAGATAAAGATTTAAAAAATAGATATTTTTTCATAGAAAGTATATTAATATTTAAGTAAGATTAACCTAACGTTTTACGGAAGGTAATCGATTTTACCTACTCCTCCCAAAGTGATTTACTTAAATAAATTATTATTCAAAGAATTTATTTTACATCTTAAATGTTCATTCTTTGTTTATCTTTATGTATCTTATTGTATCTACTAATTTTACATTTTTATAAACATATTAATAATATTATTAAATTATAATGAAAATTATGTAGTCAATTGTCACGCCTTTTTCCCACAGGGATAGTCAGAGATAACGGAACGCCACTTACCACGATCTGACACAACTCTTTCGCTTCCTTCACATCCACAATTCTCTTTATACAAACAAGCTCGACGGTTATCGGGACTACGCAGCCCAGCTTTCATAAGAATGTATCCGATTTGATCAGAAAACACCCGTAAAATTGAATAGAAAAAATCATTAATATAGCATTTAAAATGTTAAAAGGGGAATGCCCATTTTTGGGCCCACTTGATACCTAATAGTATGGTAACAAAACAATATTCTAAAATAATATCCTATATTTTTATTAATTAATTTTAGTTATATCAACACATCATTTACTAATCAATAGACAATGTTTAATTACATTAGAAAAAAAAACAGATATCTTCAATTATTAAGCATTTAAAATAATAATAACCTTACATATTGCATCAGCAAAAATCTAATTACTCAATAACCCGGGTGAAAAAATAGAAACTAATTGGTAATAAGGAAGAAGATTTATTTTTCTATAAAAAAAACTAAAAATCATCGACAAACTCCAGAAAAAATTGTGGGCCTGTCTTTCTTAGGCGAAATTGGCATTCTCCTTTATTAAAAACACCCGCTGATATTAAAAAAATGATTTTGTTTTATTTATATTAACAAAACTTACGTTTCTAAGGGGCTGATATCTTCATAATAAACAAAAAAAAAGTAAAAATAAATAAATAAACCTGTAGGCTATTTGATGTTTCTTAAAATAATACGTATAAAATTACAGTGGACTTTTGGGATTATAATATAAGATAACGTCGAATGATACGACATGTTATTAGAAAAATATTGAGTAATTGGTTAATCATTTTCTGAGTATAGGTTTAAGTAGAAGAGACATAAGTTGTAATGACATCATATTTTTAAAGAATGGTATCTACCATGATGTTTATTAACCCAGTTTCCCAACTGTGGTAGTACCACCACTTTAAAATGTAATACAACACCCGTGAATTAACCTAGAAGAAGCACATTTTACCCAAGCCGGCATAGCGGAGGCGATTGCCGCCCCTGAAATTTCTTTGTGGAAGCAGTTCTGTTCATGAACCGCGCTCTAGCTTAACACCAGGCGGAATGTCGATGCCGAGCTACTATTTCAAACTTTATTAGTATGAAAATAAACTCACGGGATATTGAAAATGACCAGGTCTCATTGCAGGATAATATCCAGGTAATATAGGACGTCGAGAATTAGAAATATTATTATCTACGTTATTAGAAGTAACACTCGAACATAAAAATAAACTAAATAATTTATAAATAAACATATTTAATTATATTAATTGTTTATCAAAATCAAAACACGTTTTAAGCATTTTTGAATCAATTTAGTTTTACGTAAAAAAAAATAGAGTAACGTAAACATATATCAATAAATGCACGTAAAGTGCGAAAAATACTGAAACGGCATTGGACATATTGTTTAGCGATTAAGATAAGTGCTGGTGTTATCATTTTTGTGTATAATCAACCAATAATAGCCGTAACCTACCACGTTTGTTGATATTCAATGATAAAATTGTAGATAATGACTATTTTTAAGTGTAAATACAGTACGAGTAGTGAAGGCGCCAAGGAGAGCGAACTTGGCCTTTACCGGGGCCTTTCATAGGCGAGTGCACTGCCAGTGTTATAATCATGGATGTCGAAAATAAAAATTTTTGATGAAAAAAGATTTTAAAAAAGCTCATTTATCAACTTAAAAAAAAACAAAAAATTTAAGTTGCCTAAGAAAAATGGGTTCACAATTTTTTTTCGAGTTTGCCGATGATTTTTAGTTAATCGTGTAGAAAAATAAATCTACTTTCTCATTACCAATCAGTTTTAATTCTTTTACCCGGGTTATTGAGTAACTACATGTTTTCTGATGAAATAATTGAGGTTATTAATATTTTTAATGCTTTAATAATTTATTATATCTATTTTTATCTAATTAAAATTATCGTAAATGATGTGTTGATATAATTAAAATGAATTAATATAAAAAATAACATATAATATTATTTTAGAATGTTGTTTTGTTACCATACTATTAGGTATCAAGTGGGCCTAAAAATGGGCATTCTCCTTTGCCTAAGAGCGCTGACACTAAGGATTGAGTACGAGCTTTATAGTTGATGAAAATTACACTTTTCTTCGACACACACGCACAGATTAACGTCTGCAGGCAACAATTGTCTCCGTTATGGCCGGGTTGAGGACACGAATGTACACCATCCCGGTTGATAGAGCACACTAGTCGTAATTACTGAAATTAAGTCACTTCACGGGTGCAGACTGGTCCAATAACCAAAGACTGATGAAGTCTTATTATTTATATTAACTTAAGTATTATTGTTTCAAAGATCAATCAAAGCATTAACTAACCAATAAATTAATGATATATTTTCGATAGAGCTTCTATCTTTTGTGTAAGTATCTGTTGTGATAATTATCTTTGTAGTTATCATTTAAAATTAAGAGTACGTAAATCATTATATTTTTTGTACATTTTATTAATCCGATTTACATTTTTAGATTAGATTGCCTCGTCTGTTAAACTGGCGTCACATTTAAGTTTGATGCGCACATTTTATCATCTTTAATAAATGATATGAAATAAAAAATAAATAATACGAGTGAATAACCATATTTTCATTTCTTAGATGATACAATATAATATACGTGAATGACGATGTTATACGCTATATATAGGTGAATTTTTCAAGTAAGCTTTCATGGCCAATTCCTAAACCATAAGAGATAGCGAAAAATTCTAAAAGGAGTCTCGATGCCGATTTTGATGAAAACTAAACCTGCATTATTAGAACTCGTTGATTTTGAAAAATAAAACGCATGCTGTATTATTGCACCATACGATAGTGTCGCTAATTAGGATCAATTTCTGAGAAGTAATGATATACGGCAAACCAAAGGAAAACGTTGATTCTGCAAATATGTTTTTTTATATAATATTGCGATAATATAACAAAAAACGATGCGTTTGAGGCAAGGGAATAGATAATATCTGTAGAGAGGAATCGTAGGGGGTATTTATAAAGATGGTAACTTTTTTTAAGCTAGAAATTTTACGAAAAGTTAATAGGGAAAAATATACACATTATATATATAATTGCTCATAATATAACAAAATAGTATTATAAATAACCTAATAATAATATCACAAACGTAATCTGATAATGTACCTATACTCGTAGCTTCACGACTACAGCGTGCTACGAATTACACTGACAAAATTCTAAGCTTTGATCATATTTGTTTACGTATAAAAGAACAAACATAATAAAATAAAACAGAACACGTACAAAATATCAGATTATATTACTTACACGTAACTGTGTAATAAACAATTAAGAATATAGATTTGTTTTACGTTAATTCACAACAGTATCGACTTTGTTTTAGTAAAATTCTTTAATGTATTGGTAAATTAAATGCGAGAAGTCTGCATGCCAATCTGATCAGTATAGTCTCCTCAAACTGGCATAGTGGGAGCGACTACCGTCTGCAGATATTTTTCTGTGGTAGCAGTTGACTAACATCAGGCGGACTACATTTATAAGAAGAACGTTTCGACAAATGGTTTTCGAGAATTAGATATTTGAAAATGTACTTTCAGACACAATTGTTGAGAGATATACACGTGTATCCTGTTATATGAGAGAAATGCCCCGTCAACATGGTCAAATTTACGTTATAAAGATAATTTAGCCGCGATATCAACTTTTGGGGCACAGCATTGTCTCACCTTTAAACTTAAATCAATTTAGATGATTGGCACCTTTTAATTCGAAGTCGAGATAAGACAAATTATTCATGAAAATTTGTGAACTTTAGGTGGCAATATTTTCTTCTCTATAATTAATTTCAAAAAAATCAAAACGTACAGAGATTGATGTAATATCATTAAAATTACGCCAAATAGTATCAAAATGCATCAAAGTTGTAAGGATCAAAAAATGTATGTGCATTTGAAACGAAACAATTAAGGCGGCTATTAATTTAATAATGATAATAATGCCAAAAGAGCTTTTGACTCGATATATGAGCCAAAATTTAGAGTCGATGATAAGGAGACGCCCAGGAGCTCCAGATGTTCCGTTATCGGCACGGATACATTTCGAAAAGTGGGAGACAGTTGGAAGGGTCTCTTTTTAGCAGAGAACAAACACGCCTGGGTCTTGCTGGCGTTGAACTTGACTAGATTGGCATCGCCCCAATTGGAGACTGCCTCGAGGGACAAGTTCAAGCGCTCGACCATGGCCTTTCTGAGTGTCTGGATCTCTGACTCACTAGCTCGTACGTTGGATGTGTAGCTCTCTACAACTGTGCTGTCGTCCGCGTACCCAAAGATACCGGGTTCTAACAGATCATTGATGTGCAGCAGAAAGAGAGTCGCAGAGAGTACAGATCCCTGAGGAACTCCGGCATTGATAGTAATGTAAAATATGTAATGTAAAATACTTACATTTGATTCTTTATCTGACAGCTCTATCTGTGTATAAAAGCTAGTTTCAGTCTCTTGAGAGCTCCTTAGAGTAGCATCCGGTCCTTTCTTGTATTCACTTAAAAAGGGTACAACACTAGTATTCATAACACTACTTTCGTCGTTTCTTAAATGAACCGCTAAAGTTTCATAGTTAATTTCAATTTCAATTATTATTAGTATCACTAAAAACCATTTCATTGTGACTATTATATTGTTTTTAATAACATTTTTTATCACTTTTTTTAAAAATAAAAATTGTATTTTGTAGTTGATTATAGATACACTAGTCGACGATTCACTTAATAAATTAATTTGATCCACTAATTGTGTATTTCTTTATCGAATTCGGTTGTCTGATAAAAAATAGATTTGTTATCAACACGGTACTCTGGGTGTCGTTATTAAAACGCAATGCCATACTTGATTATATTATCTGCTTATGGGAGTGCGAAATTTGTTTTTTATTATGAGGTAATTGCTAACTACCGTCTATTATTGTTTAATAAATAATGACTTGTATAAATATTGTATATTGTTTAATTTTCCAAATTGGCTTAAATGTTGGTTATTAGCGCAGTCTGCCGTCCTGGGGTAGTACCACCACTAACTGTGAAGAGACCTAATCGAGTACTTCTGGACGAATCGCATACTAAAAATACTTCTGATTTTACCTACCTGAACGAATGAATCTGAACTAACCAAATATTTAATTAAAAAATAATTAAATCGACTATACTCCTCCTTATCTTTTTTGGAAATTTATTCTTTTAGATTAATTATCTGGAAAAAATAATTCATCAAAAGTTTATATAAACATCCAGGCGCGTGTTAGTTAATAAATTATTTTTTCGAGAAACGGCTTCAGTTGTCTTTTTGATTGTTGACAACTTCTAAACCCCGCATTTCGGAGTTTAAAAAGAAAATAATTTTAATGCTTTTTCTCACTAAGACTTATTTATGGAAAGTATAATATAATGTCTATTAATTCAGGATATTTTAAATAAACTGTTTATAAAGAAGAAGTGTAATTTAAATTAAATCCAGGCATGTAAATGGTTAAAATAGAGAACGGTTTAAAAGCGAAGACAACTACTACCACAGAAACATCTCTGCAGATAGCAGTCACCTCCGCTATGCCGGCTTAAGAAGACGAATGTCGAAATGAAGTTCCAAGCTGCTCCTGAAATGCGGATGTTAACACTTGTGGTGGTTCTACCCCGGGACGGTTAACTAGATTAATAACCATTATCAGTCTGCCTACCACTCTTTTTTTATTTCAATTTGAACTTTTTTAGTACGTTATTATTATTCAATGAATTAATTTCATGCGTAATAGATTAATTTCAATAATGCAAACTAGTTTTAAAAATTTTTTTTTACACACAAAGACATACACTGAGACGTTATAGAATTTTATATGAAAGTTTTCAGGCGCGAAAAATTAATGAAATTTTCGCGGGAAATGGTATTGACGTCCCGGCGAGCGCCGCGCGATAACAGACTGCCTAGACGGGACCGGGACACCCTCACGTGGGCTAAGCGTCGCGCGCAAATCATGCATCAAGAAATATATAATACGAGTAATGTTTTCATTATTTTCTCTTACGTTATCAAAAATATTCAATATGTAAATTGAAATATATATTTCCATTTTTATTTACACACATAAGCTGAATATATTTGTCATAAAATAATTTTGAAAACATGAACTCTTAAACAATTCTCTTTTTTGGCAATTCAGAGTGAAGTTTCTTTGAAATCAGGAACATTCCTCAAAAGTTGATATAGGCTACCATAGTGACAAGGGTAGCGTACTTTATTAGGTGAAACTAGTGATGTGCTGGGTATCTGTATCCGTATTAGCGAATATCCTTTTTTTTTTTTATGCTTAAAAGGCAAACGTTTGACCGCACCCTGCCTGATGTTAAGCAGTGATGCGGTCTAAGATGGAGCACGCTTGGCTATGAGGTACCTGTTTTCCCTTAATTTGAAGAGGCCCATATTGTACTTCTCGGGAAATACAGACACCGGGAGAGAGTTCCACAGTTTCGCAGTACGCACGAGGAACGTGTTGTCAAAACGCCTCGTACGTACTTTTGGAACTTGGACCATAAATGGATGGTACCTCTCCGGGTGTCTGGACGTCCGATAAAAGAAAGGGGACGGTAGAACTAAGTTGTGTAGCTCTTGCGCACACTCTCCGAAATGTATCCGGTAAAAGACCGATAAACAGGCGACGTTTCGTCGGTGCTCAAGGCAATATCCGAGGGAGAAGAAAGTTCTGTACCCGTTAATTTTTGGCAGATCTCTACATTACAATTCTAAGGTGATTAGGTAGCAATTAAATATTATTAAATTCCATTAACTTTTATATAGCTGTAAGACGCGTGAACTCACGATCGATGAGACCCGTGTTCGAACCTCACTAATTCTGACCGGTACTAATGTAACATTGTTATATGTACTTTGGTCGCTCAGTGCCTATAGGCACTATTAGAGTGGTAGGCAGACTGATAATGGTTATTTATCCAGTCTGCCGTTTGGGGTAGTACCACCACTTTCGAATGTAACACCCGTGAAGTGACTTAGTCGCGTTTCGGGAATAGTTTGAAAGTAGCCAGGTATAGCGAGAGGAGTGTGCACTGTCAATCTAGATGGTACATGCTCGTCTCCTCAAGCCGGCATAGTGGAGGCGACTGCTGCTCGCACAGGTTTCTCTGTAGTAGCAGTTGTTCTCATTCATGGACCGCACTCTAGCTTTACATCAGGCGGAGTGTTATAATGAAATCAATCTGAAATATTTTCCGTATCCGCGGATATACATTTTTACGATCTGTCACATCTCTAGTAAATTCAAATTCTTTATTTGTTGGGCATATGTAAATAAGATAATCTGGTTGTTAATGAATACATTGAAACACTATGACCTGCCTTTAGGCGTACACATTTTACAATTTCTTTAGAACAATTACATAATACTAAACTTTAGCTTATTGTTTAATTAAATTACTATCTCAAGAAGTATGTAATGTCAAAAAGTAAAATAATGTTGCTCTTGGATAAATAGAGATATATACTAGAGGTGCCATCTTAGATTGTCAGTGTCACATAACAAAATGAAACAAAGATAGCTCCGATAACTGACTCAAAGCCACACGACGCTTTTGAAAAGTTAGTAAACAATAAAATAAAACAACACATTCTTTCAATATATTATATTTAGTTTTCTTTTTTCACAGATACAAATCGCACAGCACGGTCGACATCACAAGATAAAAACACGTAACCCTTTAAAAGTACCTCAAAATTAAAAAAACAAGTCAAATACTTAACTACTCGTGAATAAGATTGTATTAAAATGATATGTACTGAAACCACACTGGCCCAACGCCTGACGACGCGTGTATCCAGCCGTATCCTAAGGCGATTATATATTCATACATTGGCATTGGTCAACGTTGGCCTAGGTTGGGCCAGCACGATTGATATCTGAGGATTCATTTGAATATCTCAAAAATTTATTAAAAATTTTCATAAGCGCTTCAGTATAGAAATAGTATTAGCGAACTGAATAAAATATTTTGTGCGGCTTATTATTGCCTTTATATTGAGTCGACGCGCGTTTCAAAAGCTTTGCAGCTATCGTGGTTGTGGCGGGGCTGTCAATTGATGTGAAAGAATGAAGAGGTACCCTTTTAACAGTATTTGACAAATTAAAACTAAAATATATGATTTGTAAAACTTACACATTAATATATTAGATCAGTACAGTTCAAACACACTTAATTTTAAAGACTTTAGGCTTGTCGTCCACGGCGGCATCTCGTTATTTTGCAAAAAAAAAAAAACACCGCACGCGCAATAACTTCTATTAAGCTATTATAATGCGAAGATGCCTCTGTGGATCACCGGCCTTAATATTAGTATCAAATAAAAGAACAAACTCAATTCACCATAATTTTTTTTAATTTGAGATTTTGTCTACCAAAATTAAAATACATTTTACACCGAAGTTAAACTTTAGATATTTTTCTTTATAAAAAAGAAACCGCATGCATACTAGACACTACGGATTGTTTCTTGATGATAATTACGAGGAGCAGCACGGCTGCGAATTGCACGTCGATCGACCGAGGACACAAGACGGGAACGCCGCGAGCTACCCTCAATCAAAAATATTGCAATATCGTACACATAAAATAAATACTTAAAATCAAAATAAATTCTTTACATAAAAAAACTACTCCTATTTTAGCAACAAATGAAAATATAAAGAAGAATTCCCATTTTTTAGGCCCACTTGATACCTAATAGTTTGGTAACAAAACAATATCTTATTTTTTTGTTAATTCATTTCAATTATATCAACACATCATTAACCAATCAATAGACAATGTTTAATTACATAAAAAACAGATATCATCAATTATTAAAGCATTAAAATTAATAATATCCTCAAATATTGCATCAGAAATCATTTAATTACTCAATAACCCGGGTGAAGAAACTAAAACTGATTGGTAATAAGGAAGTAAATTTATTTTTCAACAAAATTTACTATAATTATTCACAAAATCGAAAAAAAAAATTGTGGGCCCATTTTTCTTAGGCTAGGCTTTGTAGGGGGAAAAAAATGCTTATAACATAATTTCCTATTTCTAACAACTTTTGCCATTTTAACACATAAAAATTACGGCCATCAAATAGACGGGGATGTTTGGTTACTATTGTAGTAATTACTGTTGCACACTCTGCCTGATGTAAAGCTTGAGTGCGGTCCATGAACGGAAACAAACTACCACAGATAAATTTCTACAAACAGCAGTCGTCTTGAAGAGACGAACGCGCACCATCCAGATTGACAGTGCACACTCCTCTCGC
This sequence comes from Tinea pellionella, assembly GCA_948150575.1. Taxonomy (NCBI): domain Eukaryota; kingdom Metazoa; phylum Arthropoda; class Insecta; order Lepidoptera; family Tineidae; genus Tinea; species Tinea pellionella. Next base: position 1,709,852 of record OX411258.1, read on the forward strand.
TATACCTCTTCGAAGTTTTAATTTTTAACCCCCACTATAGTATATAATATTGTAGACATACTAATACCAATCTGTGCGTTACTTTAAGGTTCTATTTCACACAAAATTCGTCACAAAAAAATTTCAGGCACTTAATGGTTTATGAACACATTTTTTTCATGTATACCTCAAACGCTTAGTCCTAGGCGGTAAAGCTTCGTCATTACTTTGTTCGCTTCAATTTTTACCGTGATACGTAAATGTTGCATTTCTTTTTTATTGATTATTTAAAGGCAAACCTATCGGTGAACTGCAAAAACAAAAACGGCAAACGCTTCACAGTTATAAGCGATTGATTAAAAAAATTATTTAATTTAATAGGGCGATTAAAATTCTATTTAAAAATGATATAAACAAAGAATGCGGTCGATTGAGATGTAAATAAATTTAAAAAGTATATACGTAGGTATCTATTATTTTAATTCGAAATAATGTAAAAAAATGCACGAATCTAAAAATTAGCTTCGATTGATTTAAATTTGTGCGTATTTTGTCTATATTAGGTCCCTAGTATAATTATTATGAACACGTTTTATTATTATTATTCATGATAAACAGAATATTTATACAATTGAATGGAATTAGAGTTCAAAAATGTAAACAAAGGTGTTGCCAATTTAAAATAATACCGTCATGTGTTGTTTGTTGAAAAATAATTGCTCTAAAGTGTCGCAAAATACGATCAAAAAATAAAATATTACTGTTTAAAATAAAATCGTGCAATTTCTTTATTTTTCTTTTTTTGGTATCGGCAAAGGCAATAAGGCAGAAGGTTTAAACATTTGAATTGTTGAATTTATTTTAGTCAGATTTAATTAATTCCGCCGACTGTCTAGGAAAATGTTGATTACCCCTGAAATGTCAGCCGTGACATTTCTTTGTTTATATTTTTGATCTCGAATTCCATTGCCGATTATAACAATAAAATTAAAATATTAATTATATCTTTAAACACAAGTTATTAATATCAAGATTTAAACTAATAATACTAATTGTTAAGTTTAAATTTCTATTCGGAAAAGAAAAGTATGATACAATATAAAAGATATTAAATTAAAAACTATTAACTGGATTTTTAATATAATCTGTCTAATGAAAGTGTGTACTGAGAAAACGCGGCAAATTCGAAACGTTTTCATGCGGCCTGTATAAATGTTATATATATTTTTAAAAAAAATCAGATATTTTTAAGTTATTTGCTTAACGTTTTAAAATAAAAATAAATTAATAATTTATTAATTTTTTTAAATTAGATTTTTAAAATTTGCTGCAGACACGCTTTAGCTAGACAGAGTATACAAAAAAAAAACTACAATAAATAAATACAGTGTAAACTCTTTATAACGTTATCCTTTATAACGATAAACTCCCTATAACGTTGAAGTGAGCCCAACTTGGTTGGTTTGCGTTAAAACCCATATATTGAAACACTCTTTATAGCGATACGCCATTCTCTATTACGAAGAAATGTGTTCATATTTTTAGGCAGTAAATATTTATTATCGGTATTATTGTTTATGTTATGTTATCAGGTAACAAAAAACTTTGAAGCTCCGAAACATCCGATGTCGGTCTAGCTTTTGTTATCCTTAATTGCCTTGAACACGTGCAGTAAGACGCATTGTTTTCTCGGAAGTGATGGTCTTCGACCAAGCATACTGGGTACCTATCGTATTATCAGTCGTAAACCTACTTTGAAACTGTTAACATGGCCAGTAAACGGAAAGCGATTAGTGTTGACGAAAAAGTTTGTGTGATACGTGCGATTGAAAAGGGTGAAAAGAAAAGTGACGTTGGAAGGCGTTTTGAACTAAGTCAATCCACTGTTGCTACCATTTGGAAAAACCAAAAAACAATTCTACAGGCGGCGCTGGAAGGAAACTCTTCTAAAAAATTAAGAAAGCCAAAATTCGAAGACTTAGATCAGGCAATGTTGTCGTGGTTTAACAATCAGCGCCAGAATAATGTACCCATCTCGGGGCCAATTGTAAAAGCTAAGGCTGAAAAGTTTGCCAACCAACTTGGCATAATTGACTTTAAAGCATCTGAAGGTTGGCTCGGAAAATTTAAGCACCGTCACCAAATTACGTACGGTAAAATGAACGGAGAGGCGCGGGATGTCGATATTAATGTGACTAACAATTGGATTAGTACAGTATGGCCTAAATTAAAGATGAAGTACTCACCAGAAGACATTTTTAATGCAGATGAAACTGGCCTTTTTTTCAAGTTGACTCCCGACAAAACTTTAAAATTCAGAGGGGAAAAATGTGTTGGAGGAAAACTGTCTAAAGAGCGTATTACAGTTCTAGTGGCTGCCAATATGAGTGGCACAGAAAAAAGAAAGCTCTTAGTTATAGGCAAATCGAAAAACCCTCGTTTCAAGAACATAAAACAGTTGCCAGTTACGTACAAAGCAAACAAGTCAGCTTGGATGACATCGCAGATTTTTGAAGAGGAAGTGAGAAAATGGGATGCTGAATTAAAATCACGGAAAATCTTGCTTCTAGTAGACAATTGTCCTGCTCACCCAATCATATCTAATCTTCGAAACATAGAGTTAGCATTTTTCCCAGCTAATACAACCAGTATTCTACAACCAATGGATCAGAGTGTCATTAAAAGCATAAAGGGCCACTATAGACGGAAAATGTTGATGGATATGATCGAAACTGACGGCAAGGTCTCGATCAACATGCTACAGGCAGTGAACTTCTTATCAAAAGCCTGGGAAGAGGTAACAGCAGCCACTATCCAACATTCTTTTCGACATGCTGGATTATGTAGTAGCCAAGAAACGAACCAATTTGACAGTGAAGACAATCTACCACTGAGTGAATGGATAAGCCAGTTCGACATACCAAACAATTTCAACGAAGATCTACAATCGTACGAAAATATAGATGAGGATGTAGCCACAACTGGTACACTTACAGATGAACAAATTGTTGATTTAGTGTCAAAAAGTCAGGAAACACCCGATAATCAAGATGAAGAAGATGATCAAGTGGACAAAGCCGAATCACCACCAACAATTCAACAAGCCCTAGATGCCGCTAAGTTGGTAGAAAAATTTTTGCTGTTTAATCAAGACGATTCCACCACACATCTAGATATGAATAGAATACATAAAATAATACAAAACAAGTACTGGCATAGCAAAAAACGTCAAACAAAGTTATCAGACTATGTATATGTATAAACAATAATTTATAATACATACATATTAAAAAATCTTGTTAATATGGTTGTTTTTTTGTTCACTCCATATAACGAAAACTCTCTATAACGACAAAAAATGCTCAGTCCCTTGAGTTTCGTTATAAAGAGTTTACACTGTAATAACAAAATAAAAATAAAATTTATTACTATTTTAATTTGTTATTAAGTTAGTTTTTAATAACATTTTCTTCAGAAATTATGTGTAAAATCTTTGTTCTAACAAAATGATATGTAATAATTATTATTCGAGAAACTGAACATATGTAATTCCATTCTCTCTGCTTATCTCAAATTCTAAAAGTAACACCACCATTGAGATGCAAAACCCCTTGTTAAGAAAGGGTACTTTAAAGTTACCACACTGATGCTAAGCTAGAGTATGCGAACATGAGTGGCAACAACTCCTTGCAGACTGCAGTCCCCTCCCCTATGCCGACTTGAGATGTACCATCCATCGACAGTGTACACCCATAACATTTACAGCCTATAAATCTAACAGCATCACATTCCGAGGAAAATTGTCGTATTTGCATCAATTAGTCAGCATAGCGGAGGCGACGTTGTTTCCACTCGAATACCGCATTCTAGCTTAACATTAGGCGTGTATCTGTTAGTTCCTCGAAGGTCAGTATCTCAACACTTAGTTGTTACTTGCATCACTTGCGAATAACTAATGTCATATCACTCGTCCTGTTCTTCGGGTAATTGCGCGAGACCCTGCGCGTACGCCGCTTGTATACTTTCACATACAAATTTGTATTGAGTCTGAAAACGTAAATTTTTTTTTCAGTCAATTGCTAACGTCTGACGTCCGCGTAAAGGAATTTGACACAATTTAAATTCCCATATACAACTTTCGGACTAAGAATTGAATTTTTTGTAAACAATGCATTATCATACAACAGTGTACACAACACGCACGCACACACGCACGCAGCACGCACGTGCCGCTGAAAACCTGCGTTTTTGATCGAGACACAGTAAAAGGACAATGTCCATTTAATACCTAATAGTTTGATATAAAAACAATATTCTATTTTTTTTTAAATTAAATTATAATCAATACATTTTGAGCGGCCGTGGTCTAGCGGTAAGACGCGTGAACTCACGATCGATGAGACCCGTGTTCGAACCTCGCTAATTCTGACCGGTACCAATGTAACTTTGTTATATGTACTTTGGTCGCTCAGTGTCTATAGGCACTATTAAAGAGTGGTAGGCAGACTGATGATGGTTATTAGTCCAGTCTGCCGTCCTGGGGTAGTACCACCACTTTCGAATGTAACACCCGTGAAGTGACTTTGTCGCGTTTCGGGAATAGTTTGAAAGTAGCCAGGTATAGAGAGAGGAGTGTGCACTGTCAATAGATGGTACATGTTCGTCTCCTCAAGCCAGCATAGTGGAGGCGACTGCTGCCCGCACAGGTTTCTCTGTAGTAGCAGTTGTTTCCATTCATGGACCGCACTCTAGCTTTACATCAGGCGGAGTGTTGTCACATGCCGAGCTACAATAAAAAAAATTATTAAAACATATTATATAATAATAACCTCAAATATTGCATTAAAAAAGTCTAATTACTCCATAACTCGGGTATTAAAACTGATTAGTAATAAGGAATGTAGATTTATTTTTTCTACAAAAATTTACTAAAATTCATTGACAAATGCGAGAAAAAAAAAATTTCGGTCCAATTTTCTTAAGCGAATCTGTTTTTCATATTTTTTTTTTTAAAAAGCCAGTTATTAGCTAGTACTTTTATCTTAGCTGTTAACTTTAATTTAGAAATAGATATTATTTTTAAAAGGTCTTAAAACTCACCACATTCTGTATACACATAGGCCGTTGTGTTCTCATAATTTTGACAAGATCCAAAGGGTACAAGGGTTGCCGTGTATTTATTAATTGTAGAGCCGTTTCTGCTAGTATAAGAGCCCCGGTACGTCCCACACCAGCTGAGCAATGAACTATCATTGGTGGGTCTAATAGGCGTTCTTCATCACCGTTTATTTCTTCTATAACAGTTGGTATTACTGGAACGGTTAAAAGATTTTTAGTAAAGTACAGTAAAACCCCTTACGCGACCCCGTCATGCGCGGTTTCAGTTTTACGCAAATTTCAAATTTCGCGCTAAAATGGCTCTTTCAAAGATTTATTCGGGTTCGGACATATTGCAGAGCATAGACAGTGATGATGACCGTGTTTTAACCGTGTGTCAATCAGTAAAAAACAGTGTTGCGTGTTACGAAAATATTTTACAAGACCGTAAACGAGACGCAACCCAGCAAAGACAAATAGATACATTTTTCCGTAAAAAATGCATAATGTAACGCTACACAATGAGTTTTTTAGAATTAAAGCATGTAATGATTTGCATTTTGTACTGATTTTTGTTTATGCTTAAACGTGACCCCCTTATACGCGAATTTAACTTAACGCGAGTTTTTACGGAACGTATCCGTCGCGCAAAGTGGGGTATTACTGTAATAAAAACAATATCCAATTAATATCGCTTACCTGGTACCGTTATAGAGTTACATTAGTACCAGATGGGATTTGAGAGATTTGAATCGAGCCAACCACGAGGCTGGCTTTATACAGCTAGAATATCTCTCTGAAATCGATGTAGCATCATTACACACACTATGTTTTGTTCTGTCAAAGGACATTCCAGATGTATAAGACCAGCCTAAATGTGGTGTAACAACCTCCAATCACCCATTTTAAACTTGCCAAACCAGGAAAATCTAGTGGCTAGTCAATAAAATAGATAGCGTATAAATATTCTTCAAACTTGTTGTTGAAAGTTGTCAGTCTACAATATGCTTGTATCGTAGGCACTGAGAGACCAAAGTAAATAATAAGATTACATTGGTACTGGACAACGAGATTTGAACACTGGTCGTTAATTCACACATCCTACCGCTACACTACAGCCACTCTTATATGAACATCTATTTTATATAGAGATATTGTAATAATTAGTTGGAAAAAGGTTAAGATGCTAAAAAATATTATTAGTGATTACTTACCAGCTCTATGATTTCTTAATTTAGAACATAATTGTGTAAATCTTATAAATGCCGTAGAATCATCAGGTACACCATGATCAGGCCATGCTGTGTATTGCAATTGGGTTATATTTCTACTGGCTCCAGTTGATTCCTAAAAACTCATTTTAATAAGGAAGAGATCATAGTCATGAAGAAAATTGTGGAAACAAAATAGTTTAATTTCATTCATCACTCATCAGACATAAAGAGGTCTTAATTACTTGTTTTATTTTTTTATTATTTTGGCATGGCAACACTCCACTGGATGTTAAGTTAAAATGCAGTCCATGAACAGAAACAACTGCTACAACAAGAGAAATTTCTGCAGACAGCGGTTGCCTTCTTTACGAGGGATTGAGACGAATGTGCATCATCAGGACAACAGTGCCCACTCCTCTCGTTAAATCTGGCTACTTCCAAACCGACCCACATGTGTAGTGGTACTACCCTAGAACGGCAGACTGGGCTAATAACCATCATCAGTCTGTCTACCACTTTTTTAATAAACTTTTAAAAAAAAAATCTAATAAACAGAAGAAAAAGTTAATATTACCTTCAAGACCATTTCCCTCCTCACATAATGGCCGCAATTTTGTTCAATAGTAGTTGTAACAGTCAACATATTGGTGGCTTTAAGTGGTGATACGCCAACTTTAGGCCAATACTGATGGCATTTAGCCCGACCGCGCTCATTGAGTACAGTCAACATGACCACTAGACTACTCTCACTCTCCCAAACCATTTGCCAAAAATCACCAACGGTCGACTGTAATGGACCTGTCAAAGTTATTTACAAAATTGCAATTTTTATTCTACTAACACAAGTTTAAAAGTACAATAAACCTTAAAAAGTGTCGCGTTTCAGGAATAGTTTGAAAAGTAGCCAGGTATAACACTGTCAATCTAGATGCTACATGCTCGTCTCCTCAAGCAGGCATAGTGGAGGCGATTGCTGCTCGTAGAGATTTCTCTGTAGCAGCAGTAGCTTCCACTCATAGACCGAAAAAATAAAAAACTTGGGTGTTCTTTGAATATTTGAAAAAATCAGTAGACAGACTGATGATGGTTATTAGCCCAGTAGACTGGGGCAGTACCATTGAGTTTAGACAAGAGCTTGGAGTAATTGTCAGGTCTCAAGAGAGCAGTGTACACTGTCACCATGGATGGGTGTACTTTTGTCTTCGAATAGTAGAAACATACCCTGTGCAGCGATATATGTAAGAACAATATCCGAAGAAGGTATCTCCATGTTAATATAAGAAGCATTTATGTAGTCACCATTTGGTCCATTTTGTAATATAACTCTAGTTGAATCATCTGAAAGTTATATATTAGTTAATAATTTTATTTTCCAATGCCTTAAGTGATATTTGACACCGAAGTCTGAACTAGGAACTAGCCTGTAACTCAAACATCAGTGACGCTGTTAGGCTAAGAAAGAAGATTAAATGATAAATCACATCGCACCACTCGGATGGCTTACTGTGGGAATTTCCTATAACATGGGGTCCTTCAAGTGCAGTGTGAAGAGGCATCTCATCTTGCCGGCATAGCGGACGCTACTGCTGTCTGCAGATTCCCTTCTCCGACAGCAGTCGTCTCCGTTCATGGATCGCACTCTAGCTTAACATTAGGCAGAGTGCGGTCATATGAAGTGCTAAAAAAAAGTCTAATTACTCAATAACTCAGGTAAAAAAATATATAAACTGATCAGTGATAAGGTATATAGATTTATTTTTCTACAAAATGAACTAAAAGTTATCGTGAAACTTGAGAAAAAAATTCTGGGCCCATTTCTCTCAGGAGACCTACTGGACCTACATGTGCGTCCGTGACAATGAATAGGTCAATGTAAAAATATTTAAAAAGGAACACTTACATGGTGCAATATCTCTATAACGATTCTTGCTCAAGTTGTTTGGTAAGCGGGCTACATTAGTTGGTTCATCAGGTAGTTTCCGCAATAGAGTATCATATTGTGTCAAAGCGGCACCACTGGCAAGACCATCTCCGAGTAATAAGACAGATTGTTCCAGGGCAGAGTCTGTTGTCTGTCCGGAGCCGAGTGGTACAAAACAAACGGCTGGTTCCTCCGTTTCTGTCTCCTCAGCGTCATATACAGCTGCAATAGTTTTTTTTTATAATAAACTGGATTCACTTTTCCATCAATAACCTAGTAATAAACTTTACTGTGCCTATGACACATAGCAGAATAATGATCTCAGTCATTGTAAACATGTGTCAAGTATGTACCTACCTACATCATGTTTATTTTGCAATCATTGAATGATTTATTTCTAAAATAATATGAAAACTTAATTAGTAAAGTCAAGTAGTTAGTGACATTCTAAACAGGTAAAAAAACATAAATATCCATATTATATTTAGTTACATTCATAATACCGTGTAAAATTATCACACAAATGTATAAAATACATTTAAATGCTACATTATTAGCGTCTACAGCCACACTCACAATTTTCAATAAACGTCTCTTTTGGCTTTTTCTCAGATATTGCAAGTTCACTATCACCACAATTCTTTCTTTTACTCATTATTATAATGGATAATAGCTCTAAATAGTGAAGTTAACTAAAATTAAATCCGAAAAACCGGCTCGAATCTCCAAGGAAATGTGACACACACAGACACCACAACAATCAATGACAGTTGTTTTTTACGCGACCAAAGGCGCTGGTAACAGAGTTGTAGCCAAGGACGTCGAATTTTATAAAATTCGGCGCTAATTTTCTTTTTTAATTACGAAAAACTGGTGAAAATTGCACACCTTTACGTTTGACACGTTTAATTTTATTCCAAACCAGACCGAAAAAACCTTTACTCATTCTACGAGATCACATTTCACAATCATAAAAAATAATTATTAATAAAATATTGTCTAGACACGTTGTAGTTACGTGCATTCAACAGTAGTAATCTAAAAAGATTTACAACTTTCTGGACTGAGTTTATCTTATCTAAATCCGCATTGTTATATATAATGTAAAGGCTAGATAAATATTCGAACCAATACAATAAATAATCAATAAAACTCATTTCAAAGACCTATAAATACTACAAAGACATAAAATTATATATATATTTTAATAGAAGACATTTTGATTAATGTTAATACTTGAATAATATAAAACTGAAATATTAAGAGTACATCAACAACTCCAATTTTATCCCAATTAACTGCCCTTTAATTTAGTCGTATTATAAACCGCTATCTTGATATTACTTACCGTTAGGTTTGAGCACTAATGTCAACACTCCTCTTGTATTTCTTATCAACTGTACAACTTGTTCGTGCGACAATTCCTCCACATCGACTCCATTAATTGATATTACCTGAATAATTAATGGGGAAATAAAAATATAAACTGCGTTAGGCTGTGTCCAACTGCGCGATAATTAGTGCATTAAAATTATGGGTACATTAAAGGTTATACTCGAATTAGCGTTTAACGTAATGCCGATAGCATTGATGTTAATAGAACCGCGTTAAAGTCTTGGTCACGTTAATGTAATGCACTAATTAACGCGTTAAGACGCAAGAAGCATAAACATAAATGTAAACAAAGAATTGTTTTTTTAGATTTATTTGAGTAGCTTGACGGACACAAAAAATTATTAAATACATAGTTTTAATAAACACACGAGAAATATCTCGCCTCCACTATGCCGGCTTGAGGAGACGAATGTTCCTCTTCTTATACCTTATTTTTTAAATTATCCGATTTTACACATACGAAATCAAAGAATAAAGTAATTTTCGGGTGATAAGTAATTGCATATAATTATGACGCATTATGCAATTATTATATAGATTTTAATCTAACACGAAAATGCACTAAATCGGCTTTGATTAATGCGGCTTGATTAGCTAGAACCGACGGTCTGATAACTAGAGGAGTGTACACTGTCAACCTCGACGGTGAATAATCAACTCCTCAAGCCGGCATAGCGAAGTTGTGGCAAAATTTCTCTGTGGCAGCGGTTTTTTCTGTAGATACACCACATACTAGCTTAACATCAGCCTGAGGTCTTCATATGACAAATTTATAATAAAAAAACTGAAATCAAAAAAGATTGTTACAATGTATGCAACTAAATGTCACTGTTCACACTTCTTTCTCCTCATCGCATTGTAACAGACTCCCCCCCACTATACCTGATCTCCTTCTTGCAAATGTGGCCTGGCTCTGTCAGCGGGAGTATGCGGCGCTACTCTTGATACCAATACACCGCCACCACGACCGCCGCGTACGTTGAAACCAAATCTAAAAGAATAAGATTGGTCTTGCAGCTAACTTCACTTCACAGAAGTCAAATAAGTTCAAAGAAGTACCACCAACAAAAAGAAGAAAAGTTGGAAAAAATTCGATTGCTTTTTTTGTACCCATATTGCAACTAACCTTCCATCAGAACCAGCAGTAAGTCTAACAGTAACGAGGTCATCATTATTATCAGGTACACCTTCAGGCAGTTCCTCACCACTTTCCGATTCGTCCACATACGACAACGGTACACGTAATGCACGCTCCAAGAATGCACCATCACTATAAAAAAAAATACTACAATTAATTATAGTCATGTTCTAGCTAGAAGAAACAGTAGAAAGTAATTATACATCTGAAATGAAACAAAAACAAAATATTTATGAAGCGGAAACCGCACTTGAGAGCGCAGTATTCCAGAACTCAACTAGGCAGTATCGCTTTGCGCCTCTGGCAACACTCACGTAGTCCATGAAGGCAGCAATTGCCTTTGCTATGCCGAATTTGAAAAGAAAAATGTGCACTATCCAGATTGACAGTGTACACTTTTCTTATTATAATATATCTTGTATTTTTTTAAATGTGGATTGAGACCTGACCTTAACTTAAAAGAAAGTTAGCAAAGCAATAACAAAGCTTTACATGAAGATGATGTAATAATAATACTTACTCAGGCACCGTTTCTACATCATCAGTCCAAGCGTGACGTGGAGGTAGTTCATCATTTCCAGATACCCTCGACCCACCGCGACATACACTTGTCACAGGTGCTCCCAAGGACAGTTTCCCGGGTGACAATTCACGGTTACGGGAACTGCTTCGTCTACGATTAGTATAGCATTTGTTAAAATGGTTCGTTATTATGCTAAAGCGATAGTTTATACTAAGAGGTTTTGGGTCCAAATCTCAAAGGAGAATGCGCCAAAATGGTCATTAAAACTTAAGATGAACTTTCGATTTTTTAAAATTTTTTGATTTTTAAAGGACAATTTCCCATTTTTTGGCCCACAATCTTATTTATTTATTAATATTTAAAATACATTGACACATTGTTTACCAATTAATATTCAATGTTTGATTTCATAAAAAGAAACAGTTATCATTAATTTTTTAAGGATTCAATGCCTCAAATATTGTTTTAAAAAAAAAGTATTTTACTAAAAAACTGGAGTATAAAAATTAAAACCGATTCGTGATAACGAATGTGGGTCTATTTTCCTACAAAATTAACTAAAAATCAACGACAAACTCCAGAAAAAAGATTGTTCTATAAAAAATATGGACATTGCCCTTTGAGGCTTTCCCTCTGAGTACCATACTTCATTTTCTTACATTCTCCCTTAGATTATATACTTTTTAGGTAATTAAACTTAGTAAAGCTAAGTAAGTTTTAGTAAACAAAGGATGATAAGCTAATTATAAGCATTCCAAAAAACAATAAAACTAGACTGACCTAACAAAATTCCTATTACTAGACCTCGATCTTCTTGCTTCTTCTAGAGCCTGACTCTCTGTCCGCGATACTCTAGGCGCTCCGAGTCCAGCCAGAGCTCCTAGGGCTCCTAGCAATGGTCTTCGTCGCGGAACACGCAGTCTAAAGAAGCTATGGCGCTCCACACTACATCTCCAAAGAGCTTTAGCTGCACGACCACTTCTCATATTGAATGCTAGTATTGTGTCGTATGATTCGGACTGGGAACAAACGATCTAGTATCAGTGACTGTTGCTCTAACTACTTCGCCATAGGGACGGCCTTAGAATTTTTTTAATGTGGCGAAAAAATCAATAACTTAGGAAGTTTTGTTCGTTTTTTTTTTTGGCTTGGTGTCGGAGTGGGCCCCTGTGGACACTTAGCTACACCACTGCCTAGATGCTAAATGAATTATTCAATCCAGTCCGGGCCCAGTCTATCATTCCTGGGTAGTACCACAACTTTCAATTTAACACTAGAGCAATAATCTAGTTGCATTTTGGGATCAACTTGGAACTATTCGAGTGTTACAGGAGGAGTGTGTCCAGTCAGTTGATAGTAACTTAACATTACATGGTCACATGCCATGTAGGGCTAGTACATAAAAAAAAGATAATATACTCACAGGTTCTCGTTTAAGTTGTATAGAAAACTGTTTTCTATTAAATGAGATCTTGACAATTTTCCCCCAGGAAAATGTGTTGACTCTTATATTGTTTTGAAAGACCACAATACCAATAGACGTCACGCCTATTAATATGTCTTTTCCATTGCAATCCTAGAATTGATAAACATATTTGAGCGGAACAAACTTGATTTGAGTGGCCTTGGAGGGAACCTCTCAATAATAATAATAATTCTTTATTGTACCGTACACAATGGCGAGCTTAATGCCATTAGGCATTTTCTCCCAGCTAACCATTGGGAGATGGAAGCGGAGACAGGGGCAATAAAATATAAGTAATATAAATACTATAGGTACATACATAAAAATAAATAAATAGATAAGTAAATATCTACATAATAACATAAATACATATTGTATACATACATAAATACTCAATCAAGGATACCCATGTTCAAATATTGCTACATTCTGGCCAGTACCAATGTAACTATGTATATATATTTTGGTCGCTCAGCGCCTAGCTTACAGTACAGGTATAAAAAAAATTAAAATATATCAATATTTCTAGTTGGATTCACATTAGAATGATGGACTCTGTTTTTTAAGTAACATCTACATTTCAATTATGATGAAAATTGAATAAAAACAATAACTGATATTAGTTGTTCAATTAGCAATGAATTCAGCTTCAACACGAGTTTGTTAGTCACTCTAGCTTAACTTCAGGCGGAGCTACAATAATAAAAAAACAAAGACAGCAAAATGGACACACCTTAGCAGGATGTGATTCTACGCCATAGCAATCTAATCGCTTAGCATGCTCCAAGAAATTAGCTTCCGCATCCGCCGGTGATTGTCCCGTATGCATTTTATGAAGCTCGCGAATTTTACGTTCATCATCGACTGTCTGTTTCGGTATGAGGCGAAGTTCTGATAAATAATTTGGTGGGTGATCTGTTTCATTGTAATCACCGAGTTCCGCTGCAAATTAACAAATGATTAAATAAGTACAATTTGAATTGATAAGATTGCCACATTTATTTTTAGATAGACAGGGTTGTCATCCTAGATATAGGTCATATTAATTAAGGACGTGTTAATGACTTATGATTATGCTAACATGTTTTTAAGTAATAGCTTTTGTTAACTATATTCCATATCTATTTACTTATCAAGCATCAACCTGGTTGTGCCTTTATCCTTTGTTTAGTTGAACCCTTTTTATACAATGTTTTATCGACTTTACTCTGCTTAATTTCCATGCTGACACTTTTGACACTATTAAGAACGAGTGACCCGACAGACAGCTCTGAGACTCAGCGCTTCCTGGCTTATGTTCGCAAAGCTTTCATATGCAGCTATGCAAACAAATTTGCTCAACCCATGCTTGTAAGATAAAACATCTACAGTAGTCCCATGATGAAGACAAGCCCCGTGTTTAATAAAATAGAATACAGTACATGATCAGAGACAACTGCTACCATAGAGATTATATCCGTAGACAAGTTGCCTCCGGTCCTGATTTGATGGCAAGTTTTACATAGTCTAAATAGAGATAATTATATGTAATCTGTGAATGTATGTATAGATTAGATATTAACAATAAAATATTACCTTGAACAGTAAAAGAAGCAAGTAAAACTGCAGTGTTTTTAGGGGCAACTATTCGTCCATCTAATAACAATTTCCTTAGTTGAAGACATAGTAAATATCTTGTAAATTCCTCTCCTAACCGAGATGGTTCCGGAGGATAAAATCTGATTGCTAACCAGAACTGTGGATTTGTACCCACTTGCTTCTTTACAGACTTATTTGCATCTAGCCAGCGCTGAAAGATTTAAAAATATTGTTTTGCTTCTACTCAATTATTGTTTGATATTATTTACAGTTTTTTATTTTAAAAAAGTTAATGAAAGAAATTATAATTAGCATATTTTGTTGCATAAATGATTTAAAAAAGTTTTACAATGTTATTGATTTCAGTTAAATACAGAAATGATATTTAAAGATAAATAAATAAAATTAAAAATATACACTCACAGTAACTTCAGAGTTGGTTGCATTCGGAGGACTACCTGTTTCTGTATATTGTAATCCAAAATAATCTTTTTCAACTAGTTCCAAATGCTGGAATACTTGCTCAAGAAGCACGCTTCCTTTAGCCTTTTTCTATAAAATTATTTACAATAAATTTTTTTCTTTATAATCTTTAAACTAGTACCCAATAAATAAGAAAAACTGACCTCAATTTGAAAGCTGTGTTGAGTATCATCCAATAAGAAGACCGTTACATTAAATATGTTTAATTTGCGGTCTCTGGCTAACTCGGAAGCCCGAACGTTGTAAGTACCGCTTGAACTGCTAAATGCACGACGTGAGACACTCTCAATCATCTCCAACTTATTATTATATTAAGACTGCACTTTAAACATTTAAACTTCACGAATTTACGACGAAATAACTATGATTCATAGCGAATCCTGCTAGCGCACAAGTAGATAATTGACTACAATTATTAATTTATATCGTCGCTCGAACTGATTTCTCAAGCCAGTAATGACGTAATGAATATATACAGAGCTTTCTGCTCTATATATTCCTGTAGCCAGCATATAAATATGTAATCATAATGAAGTATTACTATCAGATGTTCCTGTGCCAATAATTTAAGGTTAAATTTTATTATTTTCTGTATATAACGTTGTAAATATCACACTATTAACACTTTAACAATGATATAAATATATACCTATATAAAACTAATATCTACGACATGCGTAAAATATTTCCGGAATTAAAAAAACTATTTTTATATCTTCCACAGAAAATATTTTTATCGTAATTTGACAGGAAAAACGCCATGTTAGAAAAGCTGTCAGCAGACGTCTCTGTTAGCCGCGTTCCAATTATTTTGAAAAGTACTAACACTAAACATGTAGGTATGTAACAAAATGATAAATAATATGCAGTATAATTAAAAAGAATATAGACAAACATGTTTAAAAGTTTAATAAAATTATTATAATACTAAATTAGATTCAAATGGTGCAAATAAATTCATTTTCTATTAATATTTGTTTAGCAACGTGATTACCACGGTACTTTCTACAAGGATCATTATACTCTATATTATAACTTTCTATATTCCCCGCTTTGTGAACATTAAGATTCTTAATACTCAGTTAAATGTATCAAAAGATGTAATATATTATGCTGAGAGCGCGCGAGTGGTATGGCAACGCTTCGTGATAGCGCGCGGCGCTGCTTTATTAACCACGGCCATCGCACTACCTCGCGGGCTAAAAAGCTCAAGTGCTGCCTAGGCATTTCGAGTGCTGCCGAGTTGCGATAGTTGTTGATCGTGATGATATTAGTTTTCTTTAAAATTTCAATTATAACTATAGAAGACTGATTTGTTACTAAAACTCCCTTACCGTACTCTACCCAGTGGGTGCCCGGTTCTTTATAGGGGTTTTTTTTTTTTTTTTTTTAATTATAGCTCGGCATGTGACAACACTCCGCCTTTAAAAACGCTTTAAAAAAAGGGATGAAATAAAACAAAATATCAAACAGTTATTTGCCTTTATTCTCAATCTTTTCAGATCCCAATAGCCATAATCATTCACTTGATACAATAGGAAGAGAAAATTAATGCACTATTACATACTGTTAATTGGTTTGAATATGTGTTACAGAGGATTTTATTATTATGTGTAGCTTTAAACATACATTAACTATTTTTAAAGATTATGTGAGATAATATGAAAACCAGTGCGGTGCAAAATTGCTCAAATAAGACCCACTATACACTTCTTGAACGCGTATTCGCTATTTTACACTTTATGTACGCTCACCCTCACGCTCACCCTTTTTTATAGTTACATTAGTATTAGCCATACAAACGTAATTATTTTGTATGTGAAATGTTTATAAAACATAGGTAGCTGTAGGTACAGGGAAACCAGCGCCGCAATACTCAAGTGTAATCGTCTGAACTTACGGGAGCCGCTTTTATTTTTAGTCAATTATGGATGTATTGATTTTTTTCTATTAGTCGATGGCAAGGTAGCTGAGAATAAATTTATTGAACAGCACAAATACAAATAGTGGTTAAGGTGATTAAGTTAATTTATTACTGATTACATCATCTTTTAAACCACATCTATCGCGCACAACACTATTCCTCATTCTATCCGTTATCGTGACTCCACATACAGGATTGAGAAAGGAATGCTTCGATGGTTTGGGCACTTGGAAAGGATGAATGAAAGGAGATTGACGAAAGGAACATATAAATCTGATGTGAATGGATGCGTTAAACAAGGCAGACCCAGAAGGGTGTTTTCCTATCAAATAGGAGACATCCTCATGAAAGCTGGGCTGCCTAGTGCCCGAAGAAGCGAGGGTGTTGTGTCAGGATCGTGGTAGGTGGCGTTCCGTTGTCTCTGCCTATCCCTGTGGGAAAAAGGCGTGACAATTGTATTGTATTACTGATTGTGCAATGTACAAGAAGCGTAAAAAGGAAAAACGCGCGGTGGATAGCGGGTCTATAAACTATCATTATTATTATACTATTGCGACTAGGAGTTTAATGTATAAATAATATATTTGTACTGAGCATTTCATGCCCTCCTATTATACTAAATTATGAACAATGTGATACCAGTTTTTTCGTCATCTTATTTTTAAAAGTTATTATTAATAAAATGAAACGTGAACTTATTACATAAGTGCTTTAGTATTTGACTAAACAGACGTAGTTTTTCACTAAAAATATCTTAATATTAAAATGCTTAATGAACCAACTAGGTACCTAAGGGAAAAAATTGTATTTTAATTTGGCATATTATAGTAAAAACTGGTACCAACATAAATAAAATCTATGAAATAAGTATTAACAAATTCGCACCGCACAATTTTGAGACTGTACCGTACATACTGTATTTGTGTGTGTTCTGTTTGGAATGCTTAGTGATGCTCCTACATTATGCTGATGTTATAAAATGTGATATTATCGACATGATACGAGTACAACATTTTATAGCCTCAGTATAGGAGCACCATATAGTCGATAAAAAATTCTTCCTAGTTAATTCAATAATTTTGAATGTGGCCAAACTCTCCATTTTATAATTATATTTTAACACTTTTTTGAAAATATAAATTTTGATAATATTTCTTTTCTTTCCTAAATATTAATCCAAATAGTTCATTTCTTTTATAATTAATATGTATTTACAATTTTTCAACAGCCGAAAAATATGTTTCTTTTTTTATAATATTTTTTAACGACTCTTGTTTTAAGTAGTAGGTAACAGTACAATTATTAATGATCACAAGTCGGTTTTCATTGGTCATTAAATTACATTACACTAAGTCTTATTACTAAGCGATACGATTAACAGTAGAACTTATATCGATATTTGTAACTACACTATTATATACAGACGCCATACAACGAAATATCATTTCGTTTAGTTTTTCTTATACTTTTTCATAAAGTATTGTTGAGTGCCTAGCGCCCAGTCTGAGGCCTACAAAAACCAAAAGTTGATTTCTAGTCTAAATTAAAACTTGTTATTGATATACTGACATATAAATACCCCTGCAGTTAATAAAGCCGCTGAAATTATTATCATTGTGCCTGTCCTAAGCTTCTGTTTGTATCATAGGCACTAAGCGTCAAAAGTATATTAAATTCTTAGATTGAAACCTGTCCGAGTTTAGCGCAATTTGAACACCGCATAAATCTTGTGGTTTAGGCTTTATACCGCTAGATCGCGGCTGCTCAATGCAGATGTAATAAGCACTATCGGCAAAGTTGACGCTGCAGCACTTTACAAAACAATCGTCTGAGAGACGCGCCCATGTTAGTCAATTAGAAATATAAAGACTGTAAACCAATTTTATTTGTTTCAAGCGGCCGTGAGTGATCTCGTTGGGCAAATAAGTTGACTATATTGTCCAATACGTAATGTATGTCAGTCAGTTTACCAATAATTTAGTTTCGTTTCGAATCACAACAAAAGTTATACACATTTCAGTACAAAATATATTAACAAATAAGTGCATATTTTTCTGTCACTGTTATAATCAAATATATAAATTTAATTTCTTTTTTGAACTATACTTTCACTCTATAATTTCCAAATGCGAGGCAATTTTATTAGGTTTTGGTTGCGGCACGAAAAATATGCACTTTACAATAAATTCGCCCAAATTTTATTCCTCATACTTTTAAATTTCAAATTTTGTTATCATAATATTTAAATAATTACAACAAACTTTAAAATAATATTAGATACTTAAATAAATTCAAAACAATATTTACAACTTATAATTGCGACGTTAATTACGTCACTAACACATAAAAATCTATTTAACAATATCCACCAAATGTTTCAAACTTTATTGATGGTTCCATACTAGTGAATTAAGTATAGTTTTTCAGCTGACTAACTTTTCATTCGCATGCTAAGGCTGTGTTTAAACACACGTTTTATCTCAAAGCGTTACTTGAAGTAGGGATGTGCCAAACTGAATAGTCAACATTTATAATCTATCGATAATATTCAAATCATTAACATGCCACTGACAAGTACATTTATACATTATTGCATTTATACAATATAACACATAGGTTATATGTTTAAATTGTTTAACATTTTTATATTATACTTATTTGGTTAGTAGACACAGATAACATTAAGATGAACTATGCAAAAAAAATGTATATATATTGGAACTACTCGTAGTAATTGGTACGTCTCAGAGGTGTAGTTTTAGATTTAAAAAATGTGTTAATCCATTTAAAATTATGGCGTGTCCACACTAAAGTATTTGAGGAAAATCGCCTGTGTAAACACAACCCTAGACTTTCTATAATTCTATACCGATTAAGACCCGATGCCATAAGTCACTATGTTTTTTCGGAATACTATATTTTTTCAAACAAAAAAGGCATAGTTAAAACTATATCTACATTTCATTCTTCAATACGTATGTCTTTTTTACTGCTGGTAATAGTTAAATAAACACCGAGAGAAGTCTGCCTTTGTTAACTTGGAGGAGCATGTATCGCATACTCGTCTTATCAAGCCGGCACAGCGAAGGTGACTGCTATCTGTAAACATTTCTTTGTAGCCGCAGTAGTCTCAG
This sequence comes from Tinea pellionella, assembly GCA_948150575.1. Taxonomy (NCBI): domain Eukaryota; kingdom Metazoa; phylum Arthropoda; class Insecta; order Lepidoptera; family Tineidae; genus Tinea; species Tinea pellionella. The sequence continues at coordinate 1,729,703 of OX411258.1, forward strand.
TTCATAGACAATATTCTAGCTTAACAACAGGCAGGCTGATCGCAGAACTTGGTACTGCTATAAGATTCCGTGAAAATAAGTATGTTAAAATAAATTGTAGATGTTTTATACTACGCAAAAGTCCTGAATTATTATTTGATTATACAAATATAATAGATGAATACTAACGTGCGATTTTCCTATTGACAAATATAATATACCTTATGAGATTGCAGTGAATAGTTGTTTCGACTTATAAATTAAAAATAATATAATAAAGTTGTACTTATTTACAAAAAATGCATCAAAACATAAGGATAAAAAAAAACTATTTCCTTTTTTTTGTTTATAAAAATAATTGTATTAATAACTTGAAATTAATTTGTAGTTTTGAATATACTATTTCACTAATTTATTACATTTCTTCTACTTTGTTTTTTATTTATATGAAATCACTGAAAAATATCAAGTTCTTGTAAGTGTAATATAAATTGTGTATAATTAAGGTGGAAACAGATTTAAGAAAAACACAGGTGAACTGTCGTCGTAGACCCGACTTTTCGCAAGGTCGGGGGATTATTGAAAATTTCGATAGTGTAAGCTTTATTACTATGCTTCATAGACAATCATGTTCCTTCTAATGTCATCCTATACACTGAATTAGATCAAATTGATCAATGTATCGAAGGGATTGTAAAATCTCTGTGGTTATACTAACTCAGGTCTGTTGCATATAGTTACTGTATAGTGTAACCACATCGCTATGCAACTTTTTATTTTAATATCGAAAACAACTTTTTTTTATCATTATAAAATTGGAGATTAAGCTGATATTTTTATAGTATATATAATGAATTTCAGTTCAACAGATCAAAGTTAAACAAAAAATGCGCTGTTCTAATTTTCATTGAATACTACAAAATAGTATTCGAAAATAGTAGACGAATCACAATACATAATAACAATTTTGTAACAGATTTGTACTAAAAGTTTACTACTTAATCCATAAAAATGGCATTAGGAATTAATGTTACTATTTACCAAATTATGACAATAATTTCAGTCCATATCCTTGTTACAATTAACATTCTAAAATTACATTTTAATCAATCATGGACTGCTCTTTAATCACCTTGTTTCATTTAAAATTAAAAATAAAATAATAATACAAAATAATCGATACATCAATATCGACAAAACAATTGCACTTCACTAAAAGTTTAAAGCGCGTTCCAGTTTTGTCCTAAAGTTAACAATTCTCACACCATTCCCTTCGACATCATTCTCACGGTATTCTTGAGAGCTTGTCTTTTATTGCAAAACCATATTCTGATAACCTCCCGTTCGTAACCGAGTTGATGTGCAAGCCCAGTTATTTCCGTTCCTGAAAAAATCAACATACATACATTACCTTACATGCATACTACTTATGAATAAATAAACGTTAAAAATAAAATAAAATAAAAAGTAAACGTTTAATATAAATTGCCACGCTCCGTTTTTAACGATAAAACGAAATTTTTTTTGGACTTTGTGATATCAGAATGAGAGATACCTATTTAATTTTTTTGATAATTTGTATTATTATCGAAAGAATTTTGGTTTTCCATATTTTTCAAGACACATTCAATATACGAGTAATATATATAGAAAAAGCAAATTACCCGACGGATGCGTGTTCCTTTCAAAATGTGCGTTTAACAATTCTAAAGCTTGGGGCGTGAACGACGTCCGCCGTTTGCGTTTCTTACTGGGTTCCATACCGATAAAGTCTGTAAGATGGTTTTGTCCTGATGCATACCTGAAATACAATGAAAACTTCAACATAAATGTATTTGACTCACTCTATAAACTGATAACATTCGAGTCATATCGACAAAATGCGTTTCTGAACTAGTTCTACTAAGAATTGATTACTACACAAAATAATTAATTAAATTGCAGTTACGAATTACAATTATATGAAACTTATTATTAAATTATGAGGGAAATTAGATTTTAAAAAATACGTAGTGTGTAGTTAATGGTCAGGGCATCCGAACGCAAAGCGAAGGACGTTGGTTCGATTCCCATGTCAGCTGCAGCTGCCGCATGCATGATTTATTTCTGTTAAATTTTCATCATAATAACAAATTAAAATTAATCATAAATATATAAAATTTATTTCTAATTCGTAAATGCAATATATTTGTGCTAACATGCACTAAAACTACATAAAAATGTTTACGTAAAAACTGTTATACTTTTTCACTAAAGTAAATAAGCAAAAAGGAATCAAAAAGATTAAAATGTTGAAATCTAGAAAACACTTTAAAAAATTATACATGTTAAAAACGTGTTCAAATAAGCGAGTTCAAAAGTTATTTTAAAAATAATCAAAAGTTCTGTTTAAAACAAATCGCTTATCTGAATAATATAAAAATGTTGTGTGTAGTGTAATAAAGTTGAAGCCTCACTGCTAAGTAATCAAACGACAGCAGTGAGCTCTCAACCTGAAACCCTAAGAAAAGCCTAGCCCCGAGTACCAAGCAGGAGTTAGTCCAGATTTGAGAAATATCATACCGTACAACATTGCATAAGCTTTGGGCCCAATTTTGTGACTTACAAATTCACGACAAACTCATATTTACCTCTCTTCCGCTTCCTTCATCCACCGTTCCAGGACGGGTTTGATTTTCTGCGCACTTTTTGGTGTTATATCCAATTTCTCAAATCTGTATCGAACATAAATTCTGTGTTAATCGGAGAGTTCTCGTCTACCGTTACGAGCAAAAAGGCGCGGTGGCTCGGGAAATAAAAACAAACAAAACAATAACACGAAAACTGCCACTGAACGTTGTATAAATACGATTACCGCGCAAGTTACATATTTTATTTTCCAATCCACACACGATTTAGTAACCGAGATAGAACATCGAGGCATAAACACAGGACATTGACATCGCGTATTCAGACAATTAGAGAATGTAAAAAACAATAGGCAATTTGGGCTACCGAGGTAATCAGTTTGATTAATGCCGAACGGCGTAACAATAAAACAACGTATTCAATTAGAAACGAAAGGTACGACGTATGCCAATGCCCTGGCTTTGAATTGCGCAAAATGAATATAAAAAAAGAGTAATGAACATCATGCTAGATTAAAAGGAAAGTATAGAAAATAATTCATCGACTTGTACAATAAAGTGTTAAAATAAATTCTCACAGACAAAACGAACTATGTAGATCGGATATGAGCTAACAAATTGTATAGGTACATTAAATACATAGAGCATTATTCGTCTTAAACATCAAAATGTTTTCGTGACGGTCACGAGTATGATGCATGGCACTTTCTTACTATAATTACGACGTATGCAAATACGCTGTGAAATAAACGCGCGGCGGAGAGACCCGTAATTACAAATAATAATGTGGTATGCATGGATTGCCGATCTAGATTAGATTACATTAAATAGCGTTGAAACATTTTGATTTTAAGACAGTCTACTTGTGGACTCGGGTGTTAAATAATGAATATTGTAGAAGCGTGTTTGTTCCACGCATCTCCGCACAGATTTAACGTCGGAAATGCGTAGACTTTTCGTAGGGAAATAAAAAACAAAACACGTACATGTTTTGTTGTTGTGACGACAGCTGGGCAGCTAGCATCTGTGAAGCCAGGGCACTGGGGACGGTAACAAATAACAAGTTAGATTCTGTCTTGAAGTCAATTACAGAGCAAATGATCAATACTTGAGGAAGTTTTGAACAATTGCTCTTGGTTAAAGACGAACGCTTCTTTACATAAACACTACATAATAAAACTAATTATTATTATTACATTTAAAGCCCACTATCCACTGGAGGATACAATTCACAGAAAAATATATTATAATTTACTGCATTAACATTCTACGTTTACACATCTTCGTTATTTGCTATTAATAAATACGCTCCAATGGATAGTGAGCCTAATATTACTAATTACAATTAATATGATTACAATAAGAAATTACGTTTTTTTTTCTTTTTTTTTATCCAAGTTTAATGTTTCTTTGTAAAGTAGAAACAAGTTACTGACATACTTTAGTATTGACGCACGGGTTCTCATAAAATTGAGATTAAATATAATTCCGGTGACAGATGCTTAATTCATTGTTTATCGACGTCCCTTTGATGGCATTGACCATGCAATCAGATCAGATCTGTATGCAACAACAATGTCTCTATACAAAAATATTTGAACTCTAATACATTGCAATATGGCTTATTTTAGCAAGCATATTTAATTTATTGTATATCTGAATATGTGTTTTTATATTCAATAATACGGACGAAGGTAAACGTATGACTTTCAATATGACAAAAACAAAGTGTGTATAAATATTTATTGTAAAAGGTTTCAGTTAAAAACAAATCAAATCAATTAGGTTAAAAAAATAAATTCAAAATCTTGTATTGTTTGAATTAAAAGTTAATTTTGTAGGGTACTTTAATTATATTATTTAAGTACCTACGAGTGAGTCGGTAAACAAAAAGCGGAATTATGTAAATAAACAAATCAGAAAATTTAATTAATTTAATATAAAACAATTTCGTTATAACGCCCTTCATTACTCGGTCGATTAAATTTTAAAACGTGAAAGTCAATTTTTAAGACAAATTACACCAATTCTTCAGAACAATATGTATCCATTAAAATAGAAATTAATTAAGTCCATCATAATCAAAGGGGTTAAATTCATGTAGTTACGTCACGACACCAAATTGGAAGAAAGAAAAATTAATGGAAAATGAAATCACGGAGGGACAAAAGACAGGGGGCATTCTATTCTTTTAATTACACGAAAAAAGTAATTACGGCAAGATAATTAATTAACTGGAACAGAAGTAACGATTAATGATTTTATTATACGAAGGAGGTCGTTCCCCGCGACCCGACAGAAAATTTCCCTATTCCATTTAAGGGTTACTCTCTCGTTGCTTTGAAATTCTATTTGACCGATTGTAAATGCAATAAAATAAGCAACGAAGACAAAATTAGATTTCAACGCGACATTAAATAGAGTTGTAGGTGCCTACGTAGTTTTATACAGATATATATTTTTATAGGATAAAATTAAATTATCTACAGCCGGTTAAATCAAATTAAGGTTTTAAAAAAGACAAACATTTCCGCAAATTGAATGGATTCATACTGTTTAGTAAACTTTTTTTAGTTTTAAAGTAACTGAAAGGTATTTCTTCTACAAGATAAATAACAATGCAGTTTTCACAGTTTAATAAAAGTTAAAACGAGAGGAGTTTGCACTGGCAATCTGGATGGTGCATCTCTGCAGAGATTACTGTGGCAGCAGTGTTTCTTTTCATGGCCCGCACTCTAACTCAACATCAGAGGGGTATCGTCATATTCTGAGCTACAATAAATAAATATGATCAATCATATATAGAAAAAAAAACTAGTAAATAAAAAATCTACAACCGTGAAGACAAACATATTCAGAGCTTTGAAACTGTCAGCAAGGGACATATTAAAAACACGAAATAAGCCGCGACCGTGAAACGAACGGAAGCCGCGTCGGAATCATAATTAATTATAACGAACTGTAAGCAACGAAAGGAGTCATGCTGTTTTACAAATCACTTCAATTAGCAATATTAAAAAGTTAGAATGAAACGGACTGTCGGCTGATAACTGACGTTTGTTGAAGCTTGACCCCACTTTAATGGTTTTTTAGCATTTATATTTTTCATTCTTGTCTGATACTTATCTATATTTTTAAATTAACATTTAGTTTCGAACAGGGGTAGACAGAACTTTAATTATTTATATGCATATATGCCGGAAACTGTTTTTTTTAATAGTAGCTCGACCAGTGGCGTAGCTAAGTAGTTAAAGGTCTTTGCGCGAAGAAGTAATTGGGTCCCGCATCACCCTCCTCCATTCTTTTTTTTTATTGTAGCTCGGCATGTGACAACATTCCGCCTGATGAATGGAAACAACTGCTACTACAGAGAAACCTGTACGGGCAGCAGTCGCCTCTACTATGCCGTCTTGAGGAGACTTCTCTGCGGAGTTTGAAAATTCAAACCGACTAAATTGAAATAGAGGCGTTAAAATGTTTAAATACTAGGTGATTTTTTCTAGTTGTCTCCATAGAGTATTTTGGGCTGACCGACCAGAGATAAACGATCCGTTGGGCAACATTTGTGGACCGTGGTGCCTTCCAGCACTTTGCACCTTAGTAGCTACGCCACTGAGTTCGACATGTTAACCTTCCTCCGCTTGATGTTAAGCTAAAATCAATAAACGGAAATAACAGCTACCACAGATAATTTTCTAACTGTGGCAGTCGCCTTCGCTATGCCAGCTTGACCATCATGTCCCCTCGTTATACCTGGCTTCTTCTAAACTGGTACCGAAATGCGATAAGGTCACTCCACGAGAATGGCAGACTGGGCTTAAAACCATCATCAGTTTAGCACTCTTTAAAGTATTATTTTTATTACTAATACATAAATAAAATAAAATTTAATTAGTTAATACAATAACATACTATAAGAAATTCAGAAAGAAGCGTACGTCTTACACCTTTGACTTCAAAAAGTTGTATTAGGATTTTATAAATAATTTTGGTTTACAATATATTTTTTGTCCTATGTGTGTACATTGTATAATTTCAGAGTTATTTGAATCGCAGATTTCTATTTTAAATACTAGATGACCGACCACACTCGAAGTAGTTTCAGATGCGTAATTGTAGTAACCTGGAACGCTTGCCCATTGACCTCTGACTGCAACTTCTAATAACTCTGCGATTCAAATTATCTCGAACCCATATTTTCTCTTAAATTATACAGGACAAAAAAATATTCACCAAAATGTTTTTTTGTAACGACAAAAGCATGATTAAAATTAAAAAGTGAAATACTAACCTGCAAATCGCACTTTGGCTATACGCTGGCCCTTCAGTTACGGAAAGGGCCTGCCCAACCTGCGTTTGTGTAAGGCCTAGACCAAGACGCCGCAGCTTAAAAGCCTTTGCGAATTCCTTGATGTCATCCAAGTTGATGCCGTCGACAACGTTGCTTGAAGACTGACTAATTGTTGGTTGATCTATGGAAAAATATACATTTTTTTTATTAATAATTTGATCCTAAATAAATAAATACATTTATTCCTTAATACCTCGATATAATATAGCAACACTCCGCTTGATGTTAGGTTAGAGTGCGGCTCATGAACAGAAACAACTGCCGTAACAAAAAAAAATATCTGGAGATGCTATGCCGGCTTGAGGAGACGAATGTGCACCATATATACACCCCAAACTAGGTTAGCCAACATGAACATACACCCAGCCGCGAAACAACTACATTTTTTTTACAATAATATCATATTAATAAATATTACAAATAAAGATTTTGTTCGACCGGGATCCCGGAATCGAGGACTGGATCGATTTTGAATCCTGGTCTTACGCGAAACGTATAGTCGCACTTCATATAGGCAATATAATTTCATGATGATATAATACAATAATATTACCTAAGTATTCATTTATAAACTGAAGAAATAGTTGTATCTAATAACGAAATGGACATTTATTTTTTAAACACGTTCCTGTAATATCTTTATGAGTTTAGCAAATTTTAGCTGTTTTCCTCAATGTCTTTACGCATACGATAATTAAGTACAAAGCAGGTAATAAATTAGAATCCAGAATAAAATTACGTTTCGTAAGTAACGACGTAAAATTAAGCTAATGTATGTAGATCTCAAGAAAACGGAACAAGGCGTCTCAACCACTATACTTGTCGAGAGCAGTTAACTCCGTCGTTTAGTGCTAAAGCTCGCAAAATTATAGCCCAGTTTAGTGTGCAATTTCTGTAATTAGTAGATGGTAGCGCTTCCTAATTATGCGGAATGTCATTAAGGGTGAGGACGTCGTGCCGCGGCGGTGGTCGGCGCGCGACTGCCGCTTAAGCTAACCGATGACAAATTGCTTTCTCAACCTACCCTCGCATCGCTAGTTTCTAAGTAGTTGTCTGCATCAATTAAGAGCGGGGTAGGGCTGCTAAATTGGCAATCGTTGCCCTGCTTACCGGAGCATTCTGAACACTTCCTATGTCTATAATTTAGTTTTATTTCCTATTTCATTCCAATCATTTAGCTTTGATAACTAGTGAGGGATGAAAATGATTTTTGCATTTGCAATTTATTTGTCGGAGGACTAGTACCAATGTACATTTGTAGATAATAACTGATAATTATGTATTATGAATATTTTTAGAAGTTATGTCAGAAAAGAAATGCATATAAAGTGATTTAAAAATTTAAATTTCTCTCAGTTATTTTTTAATAATTTAAATATGTCAAGAATAAATGCATATTCAGTGCACATTTTAGCTTAGTGCTTTTTAGTGTTATATATATTACAATATTATGACATAACTTTTAAAATATTAACACTAAAAATATTTTGATTGCGCAGAAAATGTATTTAAAAATGATAATTATGCGTACATACAAACCAAATCAGAACAAAAACAACACAAACGTTATATTATAAGACCCAGACCCGAAAAAAACAAATAATACCATAAAATTATAATATATTTATCGACTTAGTCATCAAAATAAACGCTATTTACTAAAATTTTATTCAGTTAAAACATAAGAACATTTGAAAACTAAGAAAGTACCTGTCAAATAATCAATATAGATTTTTAATTATATCATGTCCAATAAAAACTTAATATTTTTGGACCGGGTATCGAACTAGGCCTCTCCGTGTAACAGATTGGCCTGCTAACCACTGCGCCACAGATGCCGTCATTATAATACGTAAGGTACAGTTATCGACTATTAAACTAAAAGAAAGCCTAAAACGGTTCCTTTGTACGCCCAATAAAAATAACAATCAACTAAAACTTTAATTGTAACTAAGTTTAGACGGCTTTGTATTTAAAATCGCGTGATGGCCATCCATTCTCGTTAATCTACCGATGATAAGCCAATTATAAAAGTCGGTAACTGACGAAAGGTCCGTCTCAAATTCAATAACATAATGCATCAAGATAGTGTAGTGTTAATTGTTTAATACTTGTAATAAATTAATTACAATTATGGCTCGCGTGTATTCCGATAGCGTGTTACGTGTGCGGAGATCATTTTATAAAATTTTCCTTAATTTCGTGTTTAGTTTCCGTTACTTTTAATTTACCGATAACTCAACTACCTCTTTATTTCAAGGAGCGGCCGTGGTCTAGCTGCAAACATAAGATCCGTGTTCAAACCTCGCTAAATTCTAACCGGTACCAATGTAACTATGTTCGTATGTATGTATTTTGTTGTAGCTTAGGTTTTTTTTAGAATTCCGTATGTAATATATTATAGATGTTATACATTAAGATTAATTCGGAAGTAGCTGTATTAGTCCAGTCTGCCGTTCTGAAGTAGCACTACCACTGTCAAATGTAGCACCCGTGAAGTGACCCAGTCGTGTTTCGTGATCAGTTTGGAAGTAGCCAGGTATATAACGAGAAGAGTTTGCACTGTCAATATGAATGGTGCACATTCGTCTCCTCAAGTCGGCATAGCGGAGGCGAATGCTGATATAATTAATATAAACCTATTGGGAGAACAATGTAGGTAACTAATATCTATTACTACGAGTATATAGACAATTTTTATAATAAGAAGAATCTACATAATGACTGAAATATTTCGTCTTTACCATGTTTTTTCTATGTAGAAAATAGTATTTAAAGTCAGGCGACACGTAAGCGTACAATGACATTCGTATTTGTGAGTTAAACTCGCATATGTGTGGACTGACCATAAATGAACAATAAAATAAAACAAACCCTCATTATTCACAAAATTGCAACAAAACTACTTCCGATTTCATTAGTCCCGTGCTTTATATCGCATTACACAGTTAGTAAAATTCCTTATTGTTTCCTTTTACGCATAACTTATTACTTATTCGCGTTATTTTTAAGACCTTAATTCAAAAGTTACATGCGGAAAAATACTTTCCTTTATTACATAAAAATAAGATTCGAATTCGACGCTCTGTCGATGTTTATCTGCTGATAGATTTTAGATTAGTCTAAAGAGTGGTAGCCAGACTTACTATAATTATTAGCCTAATCTAGGGTAGTATCACCATAGTTACACAACACATACACACACACCCGTGTGTGTGTCAGCAGATGGTGCAAATTCGTCCCCTGAAGTCGGCACAGCGGAGAGACTACCGCTGTGGTAGCAGTTGTTTCTGTTCATACACTGCACTCTAGCTTAACATCAGATGGACTCACATGTCGAACTAGTTTCTGTGTTAGTGTAGTGCGGCAACAACGTCGGCGGTCAAAATGGAGAACTTTAATTTTGACACAAAGGAGAAGGCCCATTTTTGGGCCCACTTAGGTATTACCTAATAGTTTGGTAACAAAACAATATTCTAAAATAATATCTTACTTTTTTATTATTATTAATTAATTTTAATTATATCAACACATCATTTACCAATCAATAGACAATGTTTAATTACATAACAAACAGATATCTTCAACTATCAAAGTTTTTAAAATAAAAATAACCTCAAATATTGCATCAAAAAACATCTAATTACTTAATAACCCGGGTGAAAAAATTAAAAGTGATTGGTAATAAGGAAGTAGATTTATTTTTCTACAAAATTAACTAAAAATCATCTGCAAACTTGAGAAAAATCTTTTGGGCCCACATTTCTTAGGCGAATGGGCATTCTCCTTTGTTTATTGACCCGTGAGAATGCAAAGACATGGAAAGTCTCGATTTTAAAAATATAGTTTTACGTAATTAGGAGAAGCCTTACTAACGCTCGTCGAACGCCGTCCGCTCCCGCGTCGCGTAGCACTGTATACAACACCCAAATAAGAAACCGGCAACGGCAATAAGTAAAATTCATTGCATCGTATCGTCTTAGAAGTGTGCAATTTGATTAAAATAAATGAAATTCAGTGCCAAAAATAAATCAATTTTATTTATCAAAATTAAGCTCATAATTATTAACTAGCTACTAATAATTAACTAGCTATAATAATGGGTACCTACGATTTTATGAATTTTCAAAACTTTTACAATATAATCATATAGCCGCGCGTAGTTTCTTCAATTAATATTCAATTTTCTATGAAAACTGTTATAAGTTTACATATTTGATAATTTGTAATTGCGTATTACTTTAGGGGGTAATTTATGAAACAAATAATAACACTGTTTTCCATAGAGGCGTTATAATATTTCTTTAGAAGTAACAACAGCCATGGAAGGACCGAATTAGCGCAGTTTGCCGTCCTATGATAGATAGTACAACCATTTTCAAATGTAACAGCCGTGAAGTCACCTAGCCACGTTTCGTTGTCAGTTTAGAAGTGGCCAGGTAAAATAGAGGAATAGCGGAGGCGACTGTTGCCCGCACAGGTTTCTCTGTAGTCGCAGTTGTTTTTTCGTTGTTTATGAGCGGCCGCGGTCTAGCGGTAAGACGCGTGAACTCACGATCAATGAGACCCGTGTTCGAACCTCGCTAAAGACCGGTACCAATGTAACTTTGTTATATGTACTTTGGTCGCTCAGTGCCTATAGGCACTACTAAAGAGTGGTAGGCAGACTGATGATGGTTATTTGTCCAGTCTGTCGTCCTGGGGCAGTACCACCACTTTCGAATGTAATACCCGTGAAGTGACCTTGTCGCGTTTCGGGGATAGTTTGAAAGTAGCCAGGTATAAGAGAGGAGTGTGCACTGTCAATCTAGATGGTACATGCTCGTCTTCTCGAGCCGGCATAGTGGAGGCGACTATAGCCCGTAGAGATTTCTCTGTGGTAGCAGTTGTTTCCATTCATGGGCCGCACTCTAGCTTTACATCAGGCGGAGTGTTGTCACATGTCGAGCTACAATAATAAAAAAAAAAGTTGTTACTATTCATGGACCGCACTCTAGCTTTTATAGATTAATTGATTTACCATATAAATAAAATAAAATATTTGTTTTTATTTATCTAAAATGCATTACGTCACCAATAAATTAAATTAGAGTAACGTATAGATAATTGTATATTAGGATAAATTGACTATAAGTACAGAACTGTATTTATTTCAATTTAGTTTAATTGAAGACTTTGTACGGATAAATGATCAAAGTTCGTTTAAAGTAGATATATATTAAATTAATAGCTTTGTAATTTATTTAATTATCCATATACATTTATTTTTTCCTTTGTTATTTATTTACAATATCTTTAAAAAAAACTTCAGAATTTTTGTTAGGAATATTTATAAAAAAAAAAAGATCACGCTTTATGTAATACGATTTATCCATTATTTTTAAAATCAAATCATTATTCCAAAATAGCCGCGTCTATTAATAACTGAAAAACGTTAATATAAAAATTAGTTTTAATCAACAAATCCGATAGTAAAAGAACGTCGAACATCAAAGGGGTACCACCGGCACTATTACACGTCGAAAACGTACTAAATTAATTAATTAACTAATTAAAGGCCATTACAAATAATTAACTTCGGACCATAAAAGTGAACTTGATCGATAAGACAAACAAAGAGTTGCCGATCGATATTTAAGACCTAAATTAAACAACTCGCTTAATTGTAGTGAATTGTAAAAAGGTTGTCACTCACTAACAGCTAAGTAAATAAATAGCCTCTCCAATTAACTTTTTGACAAGATAATTATAGTTTTATTTGTATGAGAATTTATATGAGATGAGATGCCCTTACATATTCATTACTCTTAAAAGTAATGACCGTGATGCAAACTCAATGCGACATAGTTGAAGCGACTACTGCCTGCAGTCATGTTTTGTCTCCTTAGACTAGACCGTGTCAGCTTGGCATCAAGCAAATATAGTCACATGGCAAGTTACTACATAAAAAACAAATCAAGCATATAACACTCAGACCCGAAACGAAATATCTACTATTGAATTATAAGAAAATTGAGAAAACACGTAAAGCGTCAATAGTGGAGTAGTTTAGTGGTCAGAATTATTGTGTGTATTACGGAAGGTCAACCTTTCATTATAATTGAATGATATTGTTTAAGTGTGTCACTACTAGATGGCGTTAGTGTTGTTTAACAACGTTGGTCGGTTTGGCCGAGACCTTAACTTATGTGAAAATTAAACGACGAATACAGTGCAGGTGAACCACACACGTGGGTTCGAATCGATTGCAAGTGTTTCAGTTGTTTTATTGAGTGATTTCGTGCCCATGCGTTTAAGACTTGTTCAAGTGTAATAATATAGGATGTAAAAAAAAAATTCCTGGCTAATTACATGTTAAAGTAATCTGGCAAGCTTCGACTATGGTTTTCAGTGTATTACAGGCTTTAATATATTCTTTCGCTATCATTTGTTATTGTTAAAAGTTTCCCTCGGTCGATGCCGTTAAAGCTAGAATTGGAGCCACGTAATTTAGTTTAAAACAGAATAACATAGTCTAAGATAAAACGCGCAGTCATCACTTATGATTTCAACTGATTGTTTCATCGCTGCTTTATGTGTAATTATGCGTAATTTAAGAAGTAATTTGTTAATTGTTTTTTTGTTTGCCTAATAGGTATTATTTGATTTTAATTTATACATTATATTAACAATTATTTTTTATACATTTTGCCAAATTAAAATGCTTAAAATTTATATTCCTTCGCTTCCCTCACATCTACAACATTTTTTTTTATTGTAGCTCGGCATGTGACAACACTCCGCCTGATGTAAAGCTAGAGTGCGGTCCATGAACGGAAACAACTGCTACTACAGAGAAATTTCTACGGACAGCAGTCGCCTCCACTATGCCCGCTTGAGGAGACGAGCATGTACCATCTAGATTAACAGTGCACACTCTTCTCTTATGCCTGGCTACTTTCAAACTATTCCCGAAACGCGACAAGGCCACTTCACGGGTGTTACATTCGAAAGTGGTGGTACTACCCCAGGACGACAGACTGGATAAATAACCATCATCAGTCTGCCTACCACACTTAAATAGTGCCTATAGGCACTGAGTGACCAAAGTACATATAACAAAATTACATTGGTATTGGTCAGAATTAGCGAAGTTCGAACACGGGTCTCATCGATCATGAGTTAACGCGTCTTAACGCTAGACCATGGCCGCTCTATTTGAATTGGTCGGAAAACACCCTCCTGGGTCCTTGCTTAACGCATCCATTCACGTCAAATATATAAATCTATTCGTCAGCCCACATTCACTCATCCTTTCCTCTCAGTTAGTATCTACGAATCTATGTCGGAGTGTAATGGTCCGGCATGTAGTTGAACTAATATAAAAAATTATATGGTCTCACAGCAGATATGATTCGAGCTCTACCTTTGTATAAGCAATAAGAAAATTACCAAAATATCTTTCTAAGTTTGTTCAAGTTATATAAGAAGTTAAAGTTACTTCTAAAAATCAGCGTTTAAATTAATAATTCAACTTCAAAAGTTGCAATAAAAATACTTCAATTAAAGATAGATTATAATTAAATTAGGCAGATTAAATTTAAAACCTCTACTTGGTCGAAATTAAAAATAAAATTCAACTCGATGATTCGAGCTCTACCTTTGTATAAGCAATAAGAAAATTACCAAAATATCTTTCTAAGTTTGTTCAAGTTATATAAGAAGTTAAAGTTACTTCTAAAAATCAGCGTTTAAATGAATAATTCAACTTCAAAAGTTGCAATAAAAATACTTCAATTAAAGATAGATTATAATTAAATTAGGCAGATTAAATTTAAAACCTCTACTTGGTCGAAATTAAAAATAAAATTCAACTCGATGTAGGTCTGTCTAGGTTATACGGAAATAAACGAAACCGCTCGAGTTAATTCCGAAATTAGACATTTACACATCACAAATAATATGACATAATAGTCGTATACTGATGACCTGAATCTAGACAAATTTAAACATCCCAAAGTAAAGTTCGGAAATAAACAAGAAAAGACGATTTTTCAGATCTAAAATCTATCTATAAATAGTAAAATATTATTTGTATAATTTTTCCAAAAAAAGGCCTATTCTATAAATCGAATCGCATTTTCTTTAAATTGTTGATCAGCATGTTATAACAGCGATCAGCCTGACGTTGAATTTCTACCACAGATAAATCTTTACAGATAGCAGTCGCCTCCTCTATGCCGGCTAGTTATCTGCGATCGTGATCGGTTATTAACTTTATCATCAGGCAGAGTGCGGTCATATGTCTAAACTGAATCATAAATCAAATAGAGGTACGGTCCACCTATGTATGTTAAATGAACCTAACTTTAATCAAATTCTGAACATCGTTGCAAACAGGGCATAAGTTGCATTGCGATGCCATGTCGCATCTCTGAACTCTTTATAGCATTAGGTAAAACAACTCCAGAGTTCTGGAACACTGTTAGAGACTTTAGATGGCCTAATGGATCGGCCTAGGGCTCTATTCTTAGTTTATTTTGAATTTAATTTGAAAACAATCCCATTTGCTTTCAAAGTTAACTTCAAGCGATACTTATAACGTAAACGATATTGTTTTATTAATTTTTTAAAGTTCAACTGGATAACATTTTCATGCAATATTCTACATCACGCATCATTCATTCGTTCAATAATCAGTCGACCGAGTAAAGAGAAATAATTCAAGACAGATAACCTACGATAAAAACACAGAACAATGTCTGCACAGCAGCGATAGCAGACGAATGTGTCCTGCCTCGTTGACAATGTCATTACTTTTGTTATACCAATTGGAGTTTGTTCAAAACCAAACTCTTGTTATGACACGTATTGTGGACAGAGGGTCTAGGATTTTTTTTTATTGTAGCTCGGCATGTGACAACATTCCGACTGATGTAAATCTAGAGTGCGGTGCCTGTACGGGCAGCAGTCGCCTCCAATAGGCCGGCTCGAGGAGACGAGCATGTACCATCCAGATTGACAGTGCACACTCCTCTGGTTATACTTGACTACTTTCAAACTATTCCCGAAAAGCGACAAGGTCACCTCACTGGTGTTACATTCGAAAGTGGTGGTGCTACCCCAGGACGGCAGACTAGAATATTAATTTTAATTAGATTTATTAATGTAGTACGAAACGATTTCAAATTAACATCAAGAATCGCGTCCTGCTTAGAGCTGCCGAACTTTTATGGATAAGTAGAATTGAGTTTCAGTTGAAATGGACAAAATTAGAATAACAGTTTTAACTCACTTGTTTTAGACGCTAAAAGTGTACTAATTAGTTTGATAGTCGATTTATATCGTGTTTTCTGTTAAGACGAATTAGATACGTTTACAGTCTTTTATATCTTTAGGTATGTACAATTAGCTAATTGTGCGCTGCATCACGTCAACTGCATTTTGTGCTTGTGCTATACAACAAACTCATTCTTGGCCGCTTGGACTTCAAGTAATAGTTATTCAAGTTAGTTTACAATTAAAACAACTAATAATTGAGAAAAATAATGGCGTGTCTGATTTCTATCGTGAGGTCAGACAATTTTTGGAAATGTATCAGTGAAGGGAAATCTTATACTGTAGGGAATAGCAAAATAATGCCCTCAAAACAATTGTTTTTTTTTTAATTGTAACTCGGAATGTGACAACACTCCGCCTGATGTAAAGCTAGAGTGCGGTCCATGAATGGAAACAACTGCTACTACAGAGAAACCTGTGCGGGTAGCAGTTGCCTCCACTATGCCGGCTTGAGGAGACGAGCATGTACCATCTTAGATTAACAGTGCACACTCCTCTCGTTATACCTGGCTACTTTTAAACTATTTCCGAAACGCGACAAAGTCACTTCACGGGTGTTACATTCGGCAGTGGTGGTACTACCCCAGGACGGCTGACTGGACAAATAACCACTCTTTAATACACGTGGTGCCTATAAGCACTGAGCGACCAAAGTACATAAAACAAAGTTACATTGGTACCAGTTAGAATTAGCGAGGTTCGAACACGGGTCTCATTGATCGTGAGTTCACGCGTCTTACCGCTAGACCACGGCCGCTTTTTTTTTGATTTTGATTTTATCTAGATATATAGAAAGATAGAAAGAAACACCACTCAATATCTAAAATACTCGTACCTAATACCTAAATATATTGAACGTGGAAAAGTTTCACGTGAAGTATTATTTAGCTTGAATTTTAATCGAATTAAGTGTATGATATTGTTAGAAAAACAAAATAGTAGGTTTTTAGTAAAGCTACGAGGTTTAAACCTAGCTAAAACCAATGATTTTACACTTACTTGGCGAATCAGCTAGCAGATCATTGTCGTCATGTTGCGGTGATTTCACAGAGCTCGGAGACATCTTCATGGATGCATGAGGTGATGGTATTGGACCGCTTGATATTGACCCACTACCACCCCCTGAACCGGTGTTGTTCATACAGTGTGATGTTGTTATCGTTATTTCGCCATTTGACGCAGTTAGCCTGTGTACAAATTAATTTTCTGATTGGTTAATTGGTCAAGTGAGGACGTGCATGCATGAGATTTTTTTTATTGTAGCTCGGCATATGACAACACTTCGCCTGATGTAAAAAAGCTAGAGTTTGGTCCATGAACGAAAAAACTGAGGAGACAAATGTGCACCATCCAGATTGACAGTGCACGCTTATCTCGTTATTCTGGCTTCTTCCACTGGTGTTACATTTGAAAGTAGTGGTACTCTCTTTTTTATCTGTAGTAGCAGTTATTTCCCTTCATAGACCGCACCCTAGCCTAACATCAGGCGGAGTGTCGGTATACGAGTACAATTTAAAAAAATCGACTAAGTACCGAACCCAGGAACTCCGCGTAACGACTGCGCCACAGAGGTCATCGATCATCATATAATAATGTGTACATGACTTTACGAAGCAAATGCAGTAAGCAGATTTACAACACATGTTACTTGTGTAGTGTAAACGTGCATTGACACGTACGGGGTCTACGAAGAGTGGTAGCAAATGAGGCGCGCTCTCATTAAGTGCACCGCCTGCATTAGTGGTAATTGCTGCGGCTAATTAGGACCCATCCGTCGCTCACACACATCTAAGTAACGTTTATTGTACATACGCTAAATGTTTGTGCATATTTTCATCAATAAACATTCTTTTTTTTTTATGTTCCATGAATTTGTAATCGAAATACAAATAAATCTAGATAGTAATAAACTTATTTATCAGCGTTTTTCGATTTGTGAAGATTTTTTATTTTAATTTATTATCATCGCAATATTACACCGGCGTAATTTATTTTACAATATTAGGTCAAGCATTACCTAGACATGGGGTTGTACCAAACGAACGGGTTCAACCGTTTGGGAGACAAAAATCCAAACATTCGAACAAATAATGTGGTAAGTTGAGCGATGATATTTAATTAGCCCAGTTTCAAGTGAGACCAGCTTAGAAACAGTCCGGTATAATGAGAGCAGATACTCTTCTGTGGTAGATTAAAATTATTTAATATAAAACGTTGCACCCTAAACTATCGTACAGAGCAATAATTACTTTCGTATGCACACGCACACTTAAATATAAATTGTATTAAGAATATACACATAACATTCACACACACACAGATGTAGAATACATTAATTGTTCGTTCAATTTATCAAAATGCATAGTCAACGCCCGCGCTCAATGTTCGCGCCAAGAACTTTATTTTTTTTAAATTAAAATAAGACTACTTTTGAATATGCAAATTAAAAACTATAATTAATATAATGACATAGAAACAAATGTATATAAAGTTAGATAATTATTTATTTCATGTTTTTACGAAATCTTCTGGCAAAGAAAGAATGTCAGTCAAGATTTTTTTATTGTAGTTCGGCATATGACAACACTACGTCTGATTTAAAGCTAGAGTGCGGTCCATGAGCGGAAACAACTGCTACCACAGAAAAATCCTACAGGCAGCAATCGCCTCTGCTATGTTGGCTTGTGGAAACGAATGTGCACTCGTTGTAGTACCGTGAAATGCCTAGTTGCATTTCGATATCAGATTGGAGGTTAGCTGTTTTAGCAAGAGGAATGTGTTCTGTCAACGTGAATGGTGTAAATTCGTCTCTTAAGCCGGCATAACAGAGGCGACTGCTGGCAGAAGTCATTTCTCTGTGGTAGCCAATCATCATGGACCGCTCGAAGTGTGATAACATAGCGAGCTATATTATAAAAAAAACTTTAAAAATTTTAATATAACAATAATGCAAAATGCAACTTACACTCTCAGACACTAAACCTGAGACCTCTAGATTAATTTGAGACCACTAATGGAGTTAGTTTTATAGGTAAACTTAATTGTCTGTTAATGCTACTTAAAATGGCTGACAAGTTTATTGCGTACATAATTATGACATTAGCGGTCTTGTTGGCGCCAATACATTTAATAATACTCGTATAACAGACTCGAGCTTTTAATAAATAACAATTACAGCGTTATTTTTGACAATGACAGCGATTATTTTGAGCGGCTGAGGTCTAGCGGTAAGACGCGTGAACTCACGATCGATGAGACCCGTGTTCGAACCTCGCTATTTCTGACCAGTACCAATGTAACTTTGTTATATGTACTTTGGTCGCCCAGTGCCTATAGGCACTATTAAAGAGTGGTAGGCAGACTGATGATGTTATTAGTCCAGTCTGCCGTCCTGGGGTAGTACCACCACTTTCGAATGTAACACCCGTGAAGTGACCTTAGATGGTACATGCTCGTCTCCTCAAGCCGGCTTAGTGGAGGCGACTGCTGCCCGCACAGGTTTCTCTATAGTAGCAGTTGTCTCATTCATGGACCGCAATCTAGCTTTACATCAGGCGGAGTGTTGTCACATGCTGGGCTACAATAAAAAAAAGATTATAAAATATGAACGGCTGTGATCTAGAAGGCACTCACGATCGATGAGTCCGGCGTTCTAATTCCACTGACCGGTACCAATGTAACTTATGTTACATGTACTTAGGTCGCTCAAGCTTGTGATACAAGTCTTAAAAATAAAATAAAAAAGTTATGCAATATTTGAAGACTAAAGATACTTTGTAACGAAGCGGTTAGTCTTTAACAGTAATTGGTTACAGATTTTTCGCATATTGAAAATAAACAAAGTTAAAAAAATTATCATTAAATTGGTAAACAAACAAAATGAACATGCTGAAGTAAGAATGGTCTATATATAACTTTGTTTGAATGAAAACCGTCAACACAAGTGAGTGGGTACACCACATAAAAACGCATGTAAAAACAAAATACCTCAGACTGTATCAGATAACAGAACATATAAAACTATTGAGTCGCTTGAATAAATATGATATTTTTTTAAGAATTGTACTATTCTCGAACGGACAGATTTAGTTTCAAAGAAATATGTTTAGAGCGACCGTGCGGTCTAGCGGTAAGACGCGTGAACTCACGATCGATGAGAACCGTGTTCGAACCTCGCTAATTCTGACCGGTACCAATGTAACTTTGTTATATGTACTTTGGTCGCTCAGTGACTATTAAAGAGTAGTAGGTAGATTGATGATGGTTATTAGTCCAGTCTGCCGTCCTGGGGTAGTACCACCACTTCCGAATGTAACACCCGTGAAGTGACCTTGTCGCGTTTCGTGATTTATATTGATAATTAAATAATGTCTAGACGAGTCTTGTGTGTTTATAAGCTATGCCCTCAACTTTTCGACTATGCTGCAATGCCCTCAAGTATAAATAAATAAAATTATAAATACAAACACATTTATGTTAAATTCAATTCAAATATTTTAAAGTTATATTTTACATTGCAATGTACGAATTGTAACTAATTTTCAAACTTACACATTAAATAGATATTTACATTTTATTTAGCGGAACGAAAAAGATATAACAACAACTCTTCAGGTTCTATGTTTTTGCAGAGGAAACTATATTACGCCTACAGTGGGATACGAGGTGGTAATTTGTAATACTTAGCTATAACATACACACAATGTGCATTTTGTTTAATGCATGTTTTAATGTCATGTTTTTAATGAAGTTTTAAGATTTTAAATAATTTATTCAACTTTTAGAAGCGAGTTTTGTAACTAGTTACATTTATTAATGTTCAATTGTTTACATAATTTGCCTTTTTTATGATTTATATAAAAATAAAACTAACTAACCATCACATGGTCTAGCGGTGGAAGGCGTGAACTTGCGATTGATTAAACCCGTATTCAAATGTCGCTAATTTTTGACCTGTACCAATGTAACTCTGTTATTCTATCTACTTTTTATACCCGTGAAGTGACCTTGTCGCGTTTCGGGAATAGTTTGAAAGTAGCCAGGTATAACGAGAGTATGCACTGTCAATCTAGATGGTACATGCTCGTCTCCTCAAGCCGGCATAGTGGAGGCGACTGCTGCCCGTAGAGATTTCTCTGTAGTAGCAGTTGTTTCCATTCATTGACCGCACTCTAGCGGAGTATTGTCACATGCCGAGCTACAATAAAAAAAATACTTTATTTTGAAAGTTTTCCACTAACTAATAGTAATTTAGAATCAACAATTATAACATAATTAACGTAACATAAAACCATTAGTAGTCGTGTATTCGTATACTAACTGTTGCCCGCAACTTCGCATGTGTATAATGATATAGGCTTTCATTCCTTATTTTAACTCCGTGAGGACTGATTTTGGAAAACATGTTACTGAAAAGATAAAAGCTAAATATGAATTTTCATATCCCTAACGTGATGAACGTCATCACATCTCAGACAAACTTTCATCCGTTACAGTTTTTGTAAGAAAATTGTAGTCCAATTTCCTAGTATGCAATGCCAAATTTTATTAAAATCTATTCAGCGGTCTAGGCTTGAAAATCTAACAAAAATACAGACTTACTTTCACATTTATAAATTAGTAGTATAGAAATTGTATCATAATATTTGTGTAGTATATACAGGATGTCTCGATGGTAGTGGTGTCAATGGTATTTTGGTGATAGAGGGGGTCAATTTTATTTTTCTGATATTTTTTTAAATTTCATAACTTAATAGATATAGCAAAATAAGTTCCTATATATATTGTAGATCCCCCTAGTCAAGATCAAGAGCATTTTTGCATGGCGAATGCGAGAAAGGCTAAACCAAAAATGGATTTGACGTTTCGAATTACTGACGTCACAGTTTGAATTGTCAATTCCCATACATTTGTAAGCGGAGTTTTGGCGGCCATCTTGAGACATCAGGTTATCTGTCTTGAATTATTTTCCTAAACTTGTGTTTCTTCGAGTGTAATAATAACCAGTAATGGTGGATTATTAACCATTAAGTGTTCGTGAACGTGCGTGAGTGTGGGCAAACAATTCAAAAGACACTGGTTTTCATTTTCCCTCCAAAACTCCGTAGGAAGTTTCAGTAAAGATTCTACCATTTCACTGGAGCGATTTTTGACTTGACTGAGACTTGACTTGACTGTTTAGTGTGGCGAATGAATGAATCGTGATGCACAATATTATTAACTTGATGCAAAATATTTACTTTGACACCGGCAAATTGTTATAATGCCATATCAAAGAAAAAAGTAAAAGTACATTTGTAAGTTGACGCTTTTCGCAGCGCCATGCAAAAATGGTCTAGCCTAGACCCCAACGACCCCCTCTATTGTTAATACTACAACTTACGGGACATGCTGTACATGAAAATATACGAGTATAAATAAATATATGTATAGTTAGATTGTAAGGTTGAAGGAAACATTAAAGTAAATTATGGATGCGGGAATTAATGTTCCAAACTAGTCATTATAAGGACTCATTAAGTTAATGTCTTTTAAACATAATACATACAAATGTAGTGAAATTTTATTAAATGGGATCTCAAAAACTAACTCATTTATTTTGGTTCAAAAATATATTTCAGTATAAGAAACTAATATTTGACGGTGCACAGAGAAGGTATTCAATTGTTCGCGTAGATCTTCTTCTTTTGTTAAATGGCCTTAGATGTCATAACAACAACAATTCTATTAATGTTGAGTAGTAAATTCTTGATGTTTTTTGCATCAAATAGTGTTTTACAATTTGATGCTTTCTTGGAGTATTTGGCGGAAATTTGCACGGTCACGTCAGTTCGCGTAGATGATTTCAAATATATTCATTTGAAAGTTAATATCCAATACTATGATAGGTCGACCGAACTAAGTCTGGATTACTTTAGATGCCAGTAGAGGGCGTTGAGAGAGTACATTCTTGACAGGTTTAGTGGGACAGTATTTATTTGATCGCGATCAGGACATTCGGCGGAACGTTGTTTCATTATCTCAACCATCAAATAAGGAAAAGAAAGGATCAGCAACTAATTTTGAGTGGGGTCCAGAAAAACAATTCGCAATTTTAATCGTATGTATTACTCTATGGTTTTTGTGTCTTAACTTTTTTTTTTTAAATTAGCAGATTGGTTCTGAGCTTCGTTTCGCCAGTTGCCGATCTCTGTTTTAGAGAGTAATTAAATAAATTACACTAATTTCGTTGTCACTAAGGTAAAAAAATCGGCCTGTGACAACACTCCGCCTGATGTAAGGCGAGAGCGCGGTCCATGAATGGAAACAACTGTTACTACAGAGAAATCTCTACGGGCAGCAGTCGCCTCCACCATGCCGGCTTGAGGAGACGAGCATGTACCATCTAGATTGATAGACTCCTCACGTTATACCTGGCTACTTTCAGTAAAGCAAGATAGTAGTGAATATTGGTGAAGCAAAATATGTTAATTAAACCTTTAAGTGACTTTTTTTTTATGAAACCGGTTATAAAGGTTTTACTGTACATACATTACAATTAACAATCTGTATATAATTAAGGACTAATGTGTGATTGGTGTTAGGAACTAAAATATTAATCTAGGTCATTGCATTCTTAATAAGATACGAGTACAACACAACGTTTGTTAAAGGGCTATTCAGAAATACGTTTAATATATTTTTGTGGTTAAATTAATGTATCGATTTACGTTAAAATAAGATATAAGTTTCATCCAAATTCAGTAACTATTAACTTTAATTAAATTTATAAAAAATACGTGTAATTTTTATTAAATTAACTATGATATGAAATTATGATGAAAACTAAACTTTGAGACATATACAGGGTGTCCCAGAAGACGACGTCAAGCTGGGATCAGGTGATGTACCATTGTATCATCAGTTATCAGAAAAAAAGAAAAAAAAATCTAGGTCACGCATCTTAAAAATTATAGGGATGTTCTCAATGCAACATATATATGTTGGATTTGTTCAATATGTTGTTAGACTTAAATTACAAATTATTGAGTTGTAATATAACGTTTTATTATTGATTTGATAAAAACGCTCAACCATTAACGCAATTATTAACCGATTTGACAGGAATTTCTTTGTTCGTTCGGAATAAGTTTATTGTCGTCCAACTTTTTTTTATTTTATTTTAGCACGTCATATGACCGCACTCCGCCTGGTGTTAAGCTAGAGTGCGATCCATGAACGGAGGCGACTGCAGAGAAGGGGATCTGCAGACAGCAGTCGTGCCCGCTATGCCGGCTTAAGATGCCTCTTCACACTGCGCTTGAAGGATCTTACTAAACGTTAAACGAAACTACGCAACTTCGTGGTAGACCTCCAAGAGATCGTCTTTGCTTTTTTTACGCAGTTTTCATGAAATGTATAAATTAACATCTATATTTCTAATTACATCGTCAGGCACCTACAGGGACCCATAAACATATCTACATATTTCGTCTCGTTCACGTCCACGGGCACAATTGACCCTTGCTATGTTAAATGCATCACATGCAGCGGTTATATCAGTTCTGTCTCCTTTTTCTAGCGTTACGTCGTAATAAATAATCTTATTATAAGTGTTAATTATAGATCGCCTAATCAGGTCATTAGTTTCTGCGATATATACAGGATGTTTTCATATTTCTCACGAACTAACTGCCAAAAATAGTTCTAGTTTTATCGTTGTGAAACTGTTGAACTTTCAATTCCGTATTAATGTATAGCTTAGAGTTAATTTATTTATCAGTTGTGTTACCTTTATATAGCGCTTAACGAGTAAGCTAACGAAATAATTAATGCATTACGTTAATGTGTCTAAAATTTTATTAACGTTAATACTATTGGTATAACGCTAACTCGAGCGGAACCTTTAACGTAAACATAGTTTTAATGCTGTAATTTTTCTGCACTAATTATCGCGCAGTTGGACACAGCCATCAACATTAACGCCAACACAGATGGAGACGTGTCATAAGAAATATATTTTTGAATTGATTTTTGCAGCACGCTAAATCATACTATTTCAGAATTTTGAGAAAAAAAAATTAAACGTACGTTTTCCTATTTTAGTGAAGTTTAATAGAAAAACAAATTCATAAACAACAATCTTTAGAATCCCGTCAAAATAATAGTATAACGAAAGAAATGTGCTCTGTCTACTTTAATGGTGCTACTTGTAGACTGCAATACAGAGCTACTAAAAAAGACTTTTAGCAAAACGTATGATACAGTAAGATAACTAATGCTTTATCTAAAAAGACTTGTGAATAAAAATCCCTTGCTAAATAAAATAATAATAAATAAATAAAAAATGCGATAATAAAAACATATTTCACCTTCGCCTTGTTAATTGCGACTGGAAAATTGTTATAATGTGTTATTATGTTAGTAATTATCTGTAATACGGAATAACATTACATCCTGCATTACAATAATTAGCATAAAGTACCTTATTAAGAAAGATAATAGTAAAATGAGGTTATGTTCCTACATAATTAACCGACAGGAAAAACGTATTTGAATAAAACAATGCTAGTGTTTCGCTTATATTATTTAAAACTTTGCCTTGTTAACAATCTACCCGCCTGTCTATCTCTTTTGCAGATACCATCAAGAGGTTACAAGTGCTGAAGGCTAGATTTATTCTGAAGAGAGGCCGAATAATAACAATCTTCGCCAATCTCCAAACAAATGCGCGTAATAATGGACACTGGAGTCACCGAGTTGTCAGTGCTCTTAGACCTCCACTGTGCTTACCATCAGGTAAGGTCACATGTCGTGTCATTATAAAAAATGGGTTAATATTAGGTTAATAATAATGGTGTTATTGATATTTTTTAAAATAAGCTTTAAGCTTAAGAAATTCAACCGCAAAGCGGAGACTGCTTGTGGAGAAAAAATTAATAAATGTTATAGGTATAGCGAGAGGAGTGCGCACTCTAGATGGTGCTCGTCTCTTTAGACCTGCATAGCGGAGGCGACTGCTGCCTGTAGAGATTTCTCTATAGTAGCACTTGTTTCCACTCACGGACCGCACTCTAGCCTTACGTCAGGCGGAGTGTTTTCATATGCCGCGCTACAATAAAAAAAATTGACGTCAAGAAAGAATGAAGTCACGAGAAGCGCCAAGTTTTTTTAAAATGTAGTTCGGCATACAGTCAGTCTGATGTTAGGCTAGAGTGCGGACTATGAATGAAAAGAACTGCTACAACAGAAAATGTCTGCAGGCAGCAGTTACCTCTGGTATAATTTAGTAATAACAAATAATAACAAATTGTCATTATGAAAATAATAAGGTAATACGAAAATTTAAAAAATAACAATTAAACTTCTTAATGATGTCATATAATTATTACTCTGCACCTACGAGTGTAAAAACCTCTAAGCAAAATTAATCTCTAGTTACATAAATTTAAAGGTCAGTTTTAAGTGAAATCCTATATGCGGTTATGTCTTGCCCCCGTTCCATACAAATAGCGACACACGAGTACTTGAAACCGATAATGAATGTAATAATGAACAATATAAAAATAATTAAAATAATATTATTGAAGAACTTATTATACTATTGAAAAAAGTAGTTGTTAATTAATCTACTACTAATCCACTAACCTGTTAATACTGTTCATAGCAGCACCAACATTTTCCCTGTCGTTCCTATCTCTTGATCCAACGTATCTTTCAAAGCTCTCTCTTTCCTTATAATGCCTCTCTGGTCTTGGAGACGAAGATCTACGACCCTGCATTGGTTGAGGTACATTCTGCTGAACTGTTTGTAGCAGAGAATGATTCGTTTGAGGTTGTTGCTGTTGTAACGCTTGAAGTAAATCTTGCGCGTTCGTCGCACCGTTTGATAGGAAATTAGGTAGTCCTGGGTTTAGTAACGCATTCGATAAAGACGGGTTTAGCATGTTAGGTCTAATGTTTGCTGGTTGTTGCGGTGTTGAATTTAGAAGCTGATGCGGTTGTGCCATCGCTTGTAGGTTCGCTAATGACGTAGATACTACCTGGCCATTGTTAAGAGCTAAATTAACCATCTGGTCGTTTGAGTTTACGTGGTTTACTGGTATTGTTAGGATGGTTTGTGTTGCTATTCCTGTGAAAAAATATTATAATGTAAGATATAATTTTAAAACACTTTTTGAATAAAAGGTAAAAGTACCTTGTGAAGTTGGTATTAATAATTGTGCTCCTTGAATTCCTTGAACCAGTTGACCCGAAGCAAGGATTAGTTGAGGCATCGGTGAAGGCATTGCTGGTGGTAACATATTTGGATTACCCACAGGCGTTGGTGATCCCATACCTAAATAGAAAAGAACTTTTATATTACTTATTTATACAAGAATAATCTAAGCAAGAAATTGACCTACTGAAATATCATTTGATTACTAAATATCAAAATAGTGAAAGGAATTCCCATGAATAATTTGAAAGCAAAAATAAATATAAGACAATTAGTTTCGCTCATTCCATTACGATTAACACTACTTTTAATACCCTTAATGATACAATCAAAATAAATTTAGTATTCTTACATAAATGAGTATTTAGAGTCTAAACAGAGAGGCATTGTGTCGAAGACGAGCGTACATGAAGCGGATTGGAAAAGAATAACAATAGACGCGTTGAATGAGTAAAATCCGTCCGCAGCCGAGCAAGACTAATTCACCGCGAACAAAACGGTTCTACAAAATCTAAAACATCATCTGCATGCCTTACAAGCCCGTTAAACTCAGCATTAACATAACGTATTAATTTAAACCATGACATTTCACATTTTGAAATAAATGCTCTTTCCTACGGCGCATCAATTAAGAGCCGAAAAAAATGTATAATTAGCCCTATTAAGACAATAAAACTCTTAATGATCCCGCAACACTCGTAATATCCGTGCGTTCGTGAAAAAATATGTAATTATACTCATTATTTAAATAGGTTTTTTTTCGTCCATTACGGAATAGCTTTAATAGCGGGTCGAGTGAAGCCGCTATCTTGAATTCATTAAATCGATTGGTTTCGGTAATCACCTAATTACGGATCACGTGGTCACTTGGATATTTTAATGCGCAAACCGTGTCTTACTGATTATCCCAATCTGTCTAATTCGTTCTAATTATCGTTCAACCCTCACTCGGTTCAATACTTAATTACTCCGTAATGTGTGAATATAAAAAGCTTTTGTTACGACAATATTTAATTATTTTATTTAATTTATTTTATTTGGGTTTCAAGATTCTCAGAGGACACGACACGATGAAAGCATCCCCAAAGGCATGTTTGACATTGAGTCTTTGCACATGCAAATTTAATTTTGCACTTTGTGGACTTCGTTTTTTTTTTTAAAGACAAACATAATTAGAGTATCGATGTTACCTAACCCGAATAACTATCATACAAAGGATTCGCCTAAGAAAAATGAGCCCAAATTTTTTTTCTCTAGTTTCACGATAATTTTTAGTGTATTTTTAATCTACATTCCTTATCACTAATCAGTTTTAATTTTTTTTACCCGAGTTATTGAGTAATTATACTTTTTGTTATGCAATTTTAGAGGTTATTTATAAGATTATACTATAAGATGCTTTAATAATTGATATAATTGAAAAAAGTTATGAAAAAATATGATATTATAGAATATTGTTTTGATATCAAACTATTAATTATTAAGTGAGCCCAAAAATGGGCATTGTCCTTTGAATATATTCAGATTTACGCATTTCTGCAAATACACAAAAATATACGTGTCGCAAAATTACGATACCTTTTTCTTTTTTTTTTATCTATGTGTAAAATATCATTATTAAAATCAATCCCATACATTCAAAACGATAAATAATCTCAGTAGTACTGTTTATCTCGTCAATAAAGCAAATAACTCAATTATGTCATACTAAGATGAAGATTCAGAGATAGAAAGTCTAATTAAAAAAAGTAATTTAATTTTAATAATAAAACGTGTACAAGATTGTACTTTTTAAAATGATACTGCACTTACCAGGGGCGCTAACACTTAAATTCAAAGGTGAGTTGATGACAGGATTTGATGGCATTGATGTCAAACCCTGAAGATTAGCAGCTAATTGTGACATTTGTTGCGACATTGGTGGCATGTTTTGTTGCATATTCGCCAGATTCTGTAGATTTTGAAACATCGATGCCACTGTCAAAATAAATTTTATTTATTATACAATAAAGAAATCATAAAAAAAAAATTCTTTTAAATTGAAAATTGATTTTTTTTATTGTATCCAGGTATACGACAAGCCTGAAGTTAAACGAGAATGTGGTCCATAAACAGAGATAACTGCCACCACGTTGAAATGTTTGTAGGTAGCAGCCGCTCCCGCTATGCCGGCTTGAGGGGAAGAAAAGCGATCATGTTGACAGTTGGTGCACTGCTCTTGTTATACCGGACTACTTCCGAGCTGAATCCGAAATGAGACTGGGTCGCGGTATATTTGGTTTCAAGACGGCAGACTGGGGTCTGTTTACCTCTTTTAATTAATGCTGTAAGACACAAAAATTTCGGGTCACTTAAAAATCTATGGTAGTTTTATAAATACTTGAAATTTATTTATGAATTGATTAGCATGATGCAAATGCCTCATGAATACATACATATATAGGATAATTACACTTGTATTGTACAGATTACAATTGTAATCTATTCATGATATATTTCTTTAATAAACAATCTTTGGGAATCTTGAATTTTTATTAGTGATCCGAAATTTTTGCGTCTCGGTGTATTTGTAACTAATAACTATGTACTACTGCTAAAAAACAAGATTTTCTATTTTAAAAGTTATTTCGATGACAATTTAAGCTATACATTAAATATAGTCTGAGCCTAAATTAGGACATTCTGTATATGAGTATCAGGACAAGGACAACATAAACACTTATAAGACCTAGACCCGAAACAAATCGTGTACCGGTTTGACTCCCCCGCATCAAGGATGACGTGTTTAAGCGAATATCGTATAATTATTCAGTACAAAATATCGAGTTTCATTTGTTTCTTCTAAGGCCTAGCGCGCACTACGACTTTTTGTCGCACGATAATTTTGTTGCAGAAATGCACCGTATAGATTTATATGTCAGTGCGTATTTGCGTATAATCGTAAACAAGATCGAGGAACGCAAGAGCTAACATCGAGGAGCGCGCTAAGTCTAAAACAAAAGACGATATTAGGTTCTGACTAAATTAAAAATAAATAAATAACAAAATGTCAGTACGAACTCACTGGAGCCATTTAGGTGTTCATGATTTCTTTGCTGCTGTTGTTGTGGCGTTCGTGGGTTTCTAGGTGATGATGGTGATCTTAGACGAGGTGGTGATGACTCCGCTAACTGCGCTCGCGTTCCTCCGCCCTCCGGCGAGCTCGCGCCGCTCTCGCGGTCCGACTCCGCCTAAGAACAATGGTTTACAATTACAATCACATACGCTATGAATTATATTTTTATTCCATTCAATTTTGACCTTATTTTTACAGTTTTCTTTAATTGTTATTTTGATCTAATAATTATACATATAAATGAACAGTTCCTTGTTTGTTTGTCTGGTATGTGTTCCTAAAACACCAGACTGTTAGAAAAGAATCCGTTAGATAGATAGATAAATATTAATTAGTTCGCATAGGAAGTTGTCGCGAATAGTTTTTTTTATTTCTATTTTTCAATATTCTGGGATCAAATAATTCACTATTTATTTATAAATATTGTTTTTTTTTTTCATAATTAAAATGGCTTTGAGTTATGTAACACTTCACGTGACCGCGTCGACATCTTTCTGTCGGGCGGCAGTCCAACCCAGCAGGTTGGAGTCATATATTACTGGTTTTAGTTCACCACAATTAACAGCTACAACAATTATTTTTTTAGCAAATTTAAATATCGTTATGATTGTAGCGTCAAGGATGTATTAGTTATTACGTAATATTCATATATATACCAACTATAAATTGTGAATATACTATATAAAAACCCATTTAAAATTTTATTAAAAATTCATAATTGTTCCCTCTTATGAAACAGGTTTTCAAGTGGGGCCTTCAAAATCAACACTTTCCTTTAGTTTGCCGTATGTCATTACTTTCCAGAATTTGATTCTTATAAGCAACACTATTGGATGGTGCAATAATACAGTTTTTTTTTCAAAATCAATGGATTCCATTTATCGAAAATTAAGTGATTCAATTTTAGTTTTCATCAAAATTTGATTTATTTTCGCTATCTAAGAGATCGGCCGCGGAGTTTCAGATTTGGCAATCCACGCCTACTTTAAAATTCCCGCACACTAAAAGATAATTATATTCATGAAGACTAAAAAGCATCTTATTTTAAATAAGTACTTATAATTATTAAGTTTTTTTTTTTAAATTGATATGAAAAAAGTTTAATTATCGGTCGTCAATAATTTTCAAGTTAAAATTACCACTTGGAAATAGAAGAGAACCTGAAGTAATTTTGTGTAATATAAACAATTTATATCTAATTAACTTAATTAACTGTTGTTATATAATATTTCATCATTAAGTATAAATAATTATAGTAAATATTTTTAATTACGGCTCTAGATACTTAAGTTTTAGAGTTCGCGCTAATTACGTGACGTCATTGTTATTCAATTAAATTTTTTACGATAATGTAATTAATACTTACAAAGGATAATGTCATCGCCCCCACGATTGATATATTTGAAGAACTCTTTCAGAAAACAACATTCAAACTTCGCGTCGAAATAAAATAATACAATTTACAAAAATTATTCACGTAGTCCAAGGAAACTTTTTTATGAAACTTATTTTATATACTTGTAAACCGTAAAAGCTATTTCAGAAAATAATAATAAAAAGTTCTTTCGGCTCAGTTAGTGTTTAGAAAAAGTTTTTTTTAACCCATTCGTGAAACAACAATTGTTCCGACAAACAGTCCGAGACACGTCGTGATAAGCGGAAAGAGGAAAAGCGCGCACTATCGACAAAACGCTAAAGCGGAACGTTCACATATTTTTTTTATTTATTTATCAAACACACACACAGCCGTGCACGAAACTTGCAGAGCGCGGAATGAAAGCGCGTCATCAGTTTAAAAAATCAACCCCTTGGTGGTGGGACGAAAAAAAGCAGGCACAATGCGGGGGCAGGGGTGGCCCAAATCCTTGCGGGTCGAACGGTGATCGACGGCGCGGGACGAATTGTCACGAAAATAAATTATAAGGCGCGCTCATGAGATGATAATTACGAAGTTCGCAATTAAGGGTTGATGAAAAACATGAATAAAGAAAATATTATGTTCACACAATGGTATTTAATTTAGAAAATATTTTTTTGATTTTTTTTAGTGAAAGGGGTGAATTAGGATTTAATGAACTATTGTTCTTAATGTTTAATTAGGTCATTGTTTCAATCTCTTTTCATACAAATTTGTATTAACCGTAAAAAAATATTTGCTTTTCTTATTTATTTATTTAATTTAAAAATGATTAATTAAGCTTTAACTTATGAGCAGTACTTTTTAAATCACGCGTACTTCATACATAAATTAATTTAATATTTGAAATAGGGAAGTCGCTTAATCAAACTGAAATACATTTGTACAAATGATGCAACTGACATAACTGATGTATTTATTCAGACTACTTTATTTTTGTATATGTCGATTATTAATGCATTAATCAACCCTACTTAATAATAATTGATATCGTGGAGATTAATTTAAAACGATAATTTCACAAGTAGATGAAATATTCTTATATGCAAATGTACAAAATAAAAAATAAAATACTAACAATTCTTTTATTATTTTATTTGGTTCTGTATGAAATTCGAGAGTAATCGTCAGTATCATTATATGTACCCTACACGGGCATTTCATTTTGAACTCTCTGTCGTCGAGCTAATGAACAAAAGTTCAAAAATTATCACCGACACGTAACAGTCAGAATAATCAGCGGTACACGAAAAAAATCACTAATTATTCAGATGAAGTTGGACGAGCGAAGGGGGTGAAAGGGGGTAGAACCAGCCAAAATAAAAACGGCGTTGCGTAGGGGTGCTACGACACCCCGGGCGGTTTGCACCGCTTCACCCTCCCGCACGACGTCGCTGCTCTACAAATGTTATCTAACTCTGTTCGCGCACAAGTGGAATTAGCGCGCCTCGAACCAGCGAATTTTCAATTTGATCTGTCTTCTTTTTTCAGGATAGTTCCCACTAATGGAAAAGGCTACGCGATCGTGGATTTCCTCTAAATCGGACAGTCGAGCGACAAACAAAATTCGCAACGCTCCCGTGAAGCTCTAAGCCCGCGGGACAGTCGCGAGGTGGTCACTCTTGCAGAGTCGCTTTTGTCATTAAGCCTCTGGTAAAGTATGGTCATTATCGGCGGGCGTGGGCGCGCACACATGCCTCCGACTGTCCGCGGACTCGCGGTTGTGTGTGTGGATTTTTACTCATTAATTTTAAAACGCTCCGGATTTTTTTCAGGGTGAGTGTGAGGGGTGGGTGCGGGAGACGGAGGGGGGGTGAAAATTGGCGATGGCCGACGGGTGGGGTGTCACCAGCGGGGGTTATTAAATAGATTGGTCCGCGGCCGAACGGAGCCGGCGATCTGCACTTGTACTCGCGTCATTAACAGCTTGAGAACTGCTTTAAAATCGTGAAATAACAGCCTGTTACAGGAAAAGTTGAGCTGCACTTATCGACTGCTTCCGAATACTAGCTAATTTGAATTTCAATTTCATTCACGGCCGTCAGATTAATTAATATTCGAATTAAGATTAATCATGATACGTTTATATGCTTACTCCATAATAAAAAAACTATTTTAGATTTTTTCTCTTTAAATTTTTTGTAGCATCTTAATAAGTTTATAATTAAGACGTAGTTGTAATAAACAAAAGCCAAACCTCTATAATAAACTAGAGCCGTATAAGTAGCCGATGGAACAATTTAAATTGAACGTGTTTCAATACATTTTATTTTAAATATCTGATTACAAGCAACATTGTCACACACATACATACTTTTCAATATTACAACAAGAAACTTTGAGCTTTATCACAAAGGGTTAATGTTCAAATTGTAGTTTTTGT
This sequence comes from Tinea pellionella, assembly GCA_948150575.1. Classification (NCBI taxonomy): domain Eukaryota; kingdom Metazoa; phylum Arthropoda; class Insecta; order Lepidoptera; family Tineidae; genus Tinea; species Tinea pellionella. The sequence goes on from OX411258.1 coordinate 1,764,090, forward strand.
CACAGTAATTATTTGTGTTTCATACGTGTCGAAGTACACTCACACGCACAATCGGTCCACTTTTTTTTTGCGGCCATTTGGGAGAAAAATGGGGGGAAAGCGAGGGGTGGTAGGGGTGGACAAAATGTGAAAAATACTCGAAAAAAAGGCGAAATTGTAGCAGATATATAATTAAAGCCACGTTCAGTACAATGGTGTAGCTCGGACGATGTATTATGCACACTCGACGCTATGTCGCAATATAACACAAAACGGATGAGAAAAATTAATTGAACACTCGCTTTGGATGGATGAGTCAGTTATAAGGCTTATTTACTTTTTAGAACTTTTATTAATATAACTATTTTCACTTTAGATTATTATTATCAGTGTTTAGAGCAACAGAGAAATGTTGCAGCAGTTACCTCCGCTATGTCGTCTCCGTTGATAGAACTGACTGACTGAACCTTCTATCCGGCTGCTTCCAAGCTAAGCCTGCGACTACGAGTAGGTCACTTCACGAGTGTTGTAGGCATTACAAATGAAATGACCCGATGTAATTAATGGTTGAGTTTGATTACTGCCTACTGTATTTTAATATTTATTAATTAAATGGAATCACAGTGATTATAAAATATATAAGTAGAAAATAAAGACTAATACAAAATATTTGCTAAAATATTACAATAATTAATAATAATAATAATAATTAATAAGAAAGAAAATAATAATAATACAAATCTCAAAAAATACTATTTGTGACATAGATCGTTTTGCTTTTGAAGTGTGAATTTTATTGTAAGATTTTGTAAATATTGTTAAATAAATAAATAAATAAACTTATTATAATATAATATGCATAAAAAATAATGTGTGTGGTTTTTGTTTTTGAGCGTGTGTACGTGTGTGTGGGTGGGTGTAATGAGTGTGTCAAAAAATCAAATTACAATTTATTTATTTTAAATAGTATAACAAACAGTTTACAAAACACAGAACAAGAAAGATAATACACAGATAAAAACAAGTCAAATTTTGTAAACCTAATAGCTATACATAACATTGGTTAAAAAGAACAATATAATTACTTATTACAGAAACAAATATATAAAGTGAGGTGAAGTAATATAAATAGTATAAAAATAATTTATTTAAGATTAAATTCATATTTAAGTATGAAATATAAGTATTCACTGATCCCCTATGATATATTTTGTGCAAATTATGTTTGAATGCTTTAGCGTTTAGATAAAAAATGTCCAGGTCAACTTGATTTTCATATAAGTTATTGAAACCACGGCACAAATTATAAATTTTGTAGGCACAGTTGGCATACAGTTAAAATAATGAAAAGAAGTAACTTAATTAAGCATATGAGTGTACTTCAGAAATATCAATACAAAACGTATGAGCAAAATAATTAAATTCATTGTTTCTTTAAGAGTAGATTCGAAATTGAATTGATTGCTCGATCGAAGGGAACTCGAATCTCGATCATGCGACAGATGTTCTAGGGTGGTCCTTTACGATTAATTTAACATTAAATTCAATAATAACCTACCATTTATTGCGTAATTTCCTTTCAATTACTTTTCGTTTATCGCCCTGTAAGTGTATTATGGATATGACGAATGAAAATGTTTTATATTGTTTGTGTGGCCCCATTTGGTATTTGAATTTATTTTATAATGTGTTTGTTTTTCACTATTGAATTATGATAAAAAATTAACAGAAAACAATTGAAACTGTTAACTGAACAAAAGATTTTATGCCATCATGATGGATGTAAAGCTTTCAACGCGTCTAACGTCAAAAATAAACTCGATAGTAAGTCAATTAAATCTTTTACGCTTGGGATATACAAGGCCAGTTTTTCAAGCCAGTAAGCATGTTAGTACTTCTAGCTACGCTAGCAATATTTATATGCATATAACTATATTAATATAAGACCAATTAGGTCCACTTTCCACCAGAACGCATTGTCAAAGACGTATACAATTTGTGGTAAAAACTGTTTACAAATCAAAAATTCTGCGTTGAAACGGTTTCCGTATTTGTTATGAATTGTAAGTAATCGTAACGCGTCTACGTTTTTTTTTAATTATAATTTTTTATTTTAGCACGTCATATGACCGCACTCCACCAGATGTTTTGCTAGAGTGCGATTTATGATATTTTATATTAGAATTTGGTTGTTTAGTAGATTCTCTACACAACGAGTAAAATTATCGATAGAAAAGCATTAAATTTTTACATAACATTTGTGAAGTATAATTATTTGAATAAAAAATGGGTTAACATAATTCATACCCCGTTGCGTGGCGCGTGGGTCCGCATGGCCCTCTACACAATTGTTCGAATTAACGTAGGCACTCATAATCATTGCTCTCGATTTTTTGAATTCAAATTTTAAGTTTCCTATTCATTCACAAGTGGGCGCGTTCTGCAATTAGTCGATTTGCACGAATCGAAATTATTATGTGAAAATATTGTTTTTTTATATATAGACTCCGCTTTGATGTTAACCATTTCCGTGTTCATGCTACCACAAAGAAATGTTTACAGGCAGCAGTCGCCTCCGTGATGCCGGTTTGAGGAGATCATATCACGATCATGAACACCGTCCAAGATTGTGTAGACTTCTCTTAGCCGGCAAATTCCAAGTTGCTCCCAAAATGTGACAAATCGCTTCGCGGGCGTTACACTTGGTCTTAGGCCAATAACCATCATCACTCTGCCTCAGTATCAGATTATAAATTGTAGTAGGGTCTTAAACATTCTCTCAGTTTATTAACTTATTAGCGCCCGGTCTTGGAGACCCATCTATGATAAATAAATACCTCTTAGTAGGTTAACCATTAATTGACTACCATGATTAGTATTGAAGACATTTAACTATAATGAAGAACAATATCGCAGACACCATTCTTACATATTAATATAAATAAACAACACCGAAATACACTTACACGCACAAAGAGCACCCGAAATCGTGAAACAAAAGACTGCACACATTCTACGTTCGCGACACACACATGGATAGTTACGTTCAGTAGTTTTTCAAATATGCAATTTACTGATTTAAAAAAAAAAAAAAGCGCGGCATGGTGGACGCGCCGCCCAGTTCGTCCCTGGAAAAATGGTGCAAAAAGAAATGAAAAAAGAAGGCCCGCATATGGTAAATAGCTTCGAATGCGGATCTGCCTCCTCTCCCCACTCGCACCCCTTCCGGCCTCCTAATTTGTTTCGTTTCTCTCGACACGCATTTTTAGTGAACCGATAAAATAATCGACATTCTATTCGCGCCTAAATTCATTCGATATTCGATTTTCAGAGGAATTTACTATAAGATTAAATATTTTATGATACATTTACACATTTTAATTAGTTAATATAAGAACTATACAATAAGTTACACTTTCATTTAAAACGATAATCAGCTAAATTCTTTAACGTGGATGTACAGTCGCCTCCTCAAGTCAAATTAATTTTTCAAATAAAATTTTTATTTATTTATTTTAATGCTATTTTCTCAGTAACAATACCAACGTTATACCGGTCGCAGCGTTTCACTGTAGTATCCAAAGAAAAATAAAGTGAACAAAAAGTTTGAGATAAATTGTTCGTGATTTTCGTAAAAGTGAGAATTGACTCATGCATGGTCTATACGTCTGAAAAGTAGAAGAGTGATAGGCAGACTGATGATCATTAGGTCAGCTGCCGACCTGGACCACTTTCGAATGTGACAGCCGTAAAGTGAACTAGTCCCGTTTTGGGATCAGTTCAGAAGGTATAACGAGAGAAGTATACATTGTTAGGCTGAATGGTACACATTCGTCTCCTGAAGTCAAGGTAAAGCGGAAGCAACTGCTGTCTGCGTTCGAACTTAACACTAAGTGTCTGTCGAGCTACAATAAAAAGCTATGTATGGCGCTTCTTACCATAATATTGTATTTTCCAGACCGCAGCTTTACTAGTAGTCAAATAAATAATAATATTATAAGAAATTAAAAGTACATACAAAATAGAAGTAACTATTAGCATTTGCTACTCGCAATTAAAATAATGGCAGTCACACCTATAGGACTATTAAGTGGGAAGGAAAATTCTATGTTTTGGTAGCTAACAACAATTCCAACCTAATTAAACCTAATCATGACGAAATCAACTTAATTTACATTAATAGTTCGTAATGGCGCGACTTCGAAAATACGTGTGTGTATATGGCTTTCTATTACGTTTATTATGACTTTAATTATTATTAAATTATAATGAAAATTGAATGGAAAGAAATAAACTTTAATTATGTTCGGTTTTTTTTCGTGTGGCATAAGTAGGAACGTTCCAAGTTATTCATAAAATTAAATGTCAATATATAATTTCCTAGATTAGGATCTTCTTGCCTTCAATAAAAAAACTCATGGCATTGTATATAGCTGTATAGAGTTTGTTCCCTTTGCTTTGCAGAAATAAGTTAGTAAACAAAATTCAATCGACCGACCGAGGTTTTCAAGAGATTAGAACACTGGAAAAGTAATCGTCTGCAAGTCCACGTCTATATCAATTCGGCTACCACGTGACCTATGTATATTTTGAGGAATAAGTATTGAAGGAACAAAAAATAATTCGTGTGTAATTTTCAAACGACTACGTCAATAATCAAGGCTAATTATGGTAACATTTGGATTTAATAGGGTGTCTCCCTTCTCGGAGTTAGGCACGTTGTGTAATAACAATGAATTTTTGAAGCTTCTTCCGATTAAATAAATTTGATATTTAAATGGTTTTTATTAAATTATAATGAAAATTGAACAGAAAAATTGCTGCGTACACACAGCTTGCTGTGGTTCGATTCCCACAGAACCCAGGTTCAGTTCTCTACGTAAATTTCTACATAACGCTCGATTGACCTTATCCAAATTTCTGCTTTCTATAATTTCATCTGCAGCGTTTCCAGCTGTTCCAACTTGCATGTTCATTACAGACTTCTGTCGTGTCTTTTACGTCGAATTCGTGACTTCTTATGTTTGTCGAACCAACTTCTCCTTATTTAACGTGTATATGGCAAAACTATCTCAGCATTCCTTCCTTTGCTTTAATTTATTGAAGGAATTAATTTTAATAATTACACGGAAAACGTAACTCAACTAAAATAATTTATGCGGCTTTATGTGATTAGTAATAATAATAAATTTGTTTTAATAAAAGGTAATTTTTGCTGTGACTACCGAAGCAAATCTACCGAAACGTCAGAACAAAATTTATCAAAAATAAAGGCGATAGTAATCCGCATAAATTTTAATTTATTTGTTAGGTAATTTTAGACTAATATATTTTTTATAATGTAAAAGTGCTCACCCCCGTTAGCATAACAAAAGGCGTACCAAACACAAAAAGAGTTTAATTTGCCTACGTCACAAATGTATCATATAACTAACTCGGCAATTACCGCTAATGATAATAGCAGCTTTATTACTTATGTCCATTAAGCAAAGTCGGGGAAAATTGTACTAAACATTACTGTACTTGCCGATTTTAAAACAAAGTTGTCATCATAATTATTGTATTAGTTTTATAACTTTAAGCTAATTTTCTTTGTTTGTTTGCCCTATATATTATACGTTTCGGAACTAGTCCGATTTGTTAATTTTCTGGATTACCGTAGGAGAAACCGCGGTGCACAACTATTTTATCCCCATGTAAGAGTCCCTAGGGAAGAACGGAAATGTACCGCATATGAAGTTCCGGCCAACAGTTAGAAATTTTAAAGAGGATTATCAACGAGTTCTAAAACAGAAGACGCGATTTGCTCTCTGATCTTTTGATTGCTGCTACTGCAATCCATGGAACAAGTGATCGCACTGCGAGTTGCGGTTCGACGCGATACCGATGTTTACGGGAAATTCTTATTTATCATTACCAAGAGATTAATTACGACATGGTTTACTTCCCATCTCAACACCTGGATAATATAATTTAACATTGAAATTTTTTTTTTCAAACGTATTAATTGGCGCTCTCTTAAATAGATCGTAGCGTCATCGGGGCATACAGCCTGGCTTGGTCCGAGCCTGCTTAAAAGTGTCAATTTTAATTCGTTTCATTTTAAATATCGTGTTCGCGGCATGAGTCGAAAGTTGATTCGAATCATTAGACTGTTACTTACAAAATTCTTAAAAGTAACAATTACCCAACCCTATAGAGGGTTGTGCACGTCAATTTTTTAATATTCTAAATAGCCCATTTCTTACCATTCTACGTCCAGTGAAGTTGTAATGGCAAAATAATTGGATACTAGTAATTTCTAGGGTTATTTTGTGTTGTATTTATTTTGTGTGTAGGTACTATTTACCCAAAGGTAGGGTTGCCACACGTTTAATAATGTAATATTACGTCAAGGTAAATTTTTTATATCTATTTACATATTAAATCATACATAAAAAATATTAAACTTTTTAATTCTCAATTAATTGTTATAGATTTTTTTTGGGACATTTTAAGAAATATGGCAACCCTACTCAAAGGGGATGTCCGTTTCAATTATTATGTCGAAAGTGTTATTTAAAAAAATAACATCTAATAAATTTGTTAAACATGCCCTTATGTGGATCATAGATCATTTTATTTGTTGATTTAGTGTGTTACTTCTTCCATGAAGATAAGGTGGAAAATTGCTATTCACTTAATAAATACGTAAGTCGTTAAAACTAGCAGTCACCCCGCACTATGCCCTCTAAAATATGAATTATTTTATAATATGTTATAATTATTATAATATATCTTACTACCCACGCGTTATTATTATTTTTAAAAAAATTACGGTAAAAAACAATATTATTTTTAGCAATTGATTAAGAAATCAAAATATTTTCTCTCATCATTAAAGATACATTTTGAGGTACTTCTGGACTAGGATTCTTAATTATATATTATCGTACTTCGCACAATGATAAGCTGCAGTCATCTCCGCTGTGCCAGCTGGGGAGAGACGAATGTGCACACTTCTATTACCCGGTCATTTTCAAGGTATTCTAAAACGTGACTTCACAGGTCATATGAAAGTGGTGGTACTACCCCAGGACGGCAAACTGCCTACCGTCTGCAGTTGAAATTGCAATTAATTATTATTACCCCTTTTTATTGTATACATGTACTAAAAGGTAATGCGTTTTTTAATGGACAGGCTAGGACACGCAAATGGTATCTATCGGAGTAGTTCGGTAGGAAATAAGTCAATAATGCAATCATTTCCTTTTCCTAATGGCTTCACGATAGTGCAGCCCGATTCGTTTATGAACTGCATGAATTTTCACGTGTCGATGCCCTCTGGCAGTTTTAATTTGATTTGAAATCTAGTTTTTGTTTTATTTACAATTTTTTTATTTTATTTCCTATATCAGTAACGAGAGAAGTGTGCACTGACAATCTGGATGGTGCACAATCGTCTCCTTAAGCCGGCATAGCGGAGGCGAGTGCTGCCTGTAGAAATTACTCTATGGTAGCAGTTGTTTCCGTTCATGGACCAAACTTTAGCTTTACATCAGGCAGAGTGTTCTCATATGCCGAGCTAGTAGGTAGGTATAACTCAAAATGCTCTGCTATTAAAATCTAAAACTAAACTAAACAATACCAAAGCAATTATTAAAAAACAAATGCACGCGGAACCCGACCCTAGTAGAAACCGCGTAATTAGTATTCATCGGCTCAAAAAATATAAAGAAATTCACGGGTTTATAAAAAATGTTCTCACACCCTCTCTGTAAACAGAAATACGAATAGTAGATTTTCCAATTAGTTTTTATACCCTGCTTCATTACGTTCAGTGTTAATTATTATTGTGCTGACGAAATACAGCCCTCGAGGGTCTATTCTTGTACAATAAAGAAATGAGATCGAATTACAAGAGCTAAGATGTTAAGTAACTTTTTAACCTTTAAATTCATGGTATTGATATAGATCGGGAATAGTTTGAAAGTAGCCAGGTATAAGAGAGGAGTGTGCACTGTCAATCTGGATGGTACATGCTCGTCTCCTCAAGCCGGCATAGTGGAGGCGACTGCTGCCCGTAGAGATTTCTCTGTAGTAGTAGTTGTTTCCATTCATGGACCGCACTGTAGCTTTACATCAGGCGGAGTATTGTCACATGCCGAGCTACAATAAAAAAAAAAGGTAGGTAAAGTAATTAAGTACGAAAAAGTGAAATAGTTTTGATTTTAAAATATACTGAATTTTATTATGTAAATACAGAGAAATATGACGATTTTAATCGCGATTATGATCTGTGACGTCACGAAACAAAATCGAAGAAAATTGTTTTATATCACAAGAATAATGTATAATTATTAGTAAATTAAGAAATATATTTATTAACATCTAAAATTTAATAAATATTTAGTTAATTTCATAAAAAATGCAAACTGGTTCATTTCACAATCTACATCAAGAATGGACCTCCCTTTCTCAACGACCTAATTAGGACTGGGTGGCGTTTTTTTCTTGTCAACAAATAATATGTGTAAATACATATTAGACGTGCGTGTTAATAATATTATTCAATTTTAATTTAGACGTAAAGGAGAATCCCCATTCGCCCAAGGGAAGTGGGGCCCACAATTTTTTTCTTGAGTTTTTCGATGATTATGTAAATTTATTTTGTAAAATAAAAAAATACTACATTCCTTATTACCAATCAGTTTTAATTTTTTCACACTAGGTTATTGAGTGATTTGCCTTTTTCGAGTCTGCCTACCACTTTTTAGTAGTCTTGAAGAATTATCAACTTTTTTTTAAAATAGCTAATTAAAAAAATATTACGATATAGATTTAACTATGAATTAGAAAATATTACGGTAGGTAGGTACTAACATAATGCAATAATAGAAAACAACATAAAAGTCCAACATAAAGTAAAAGCCGCCTGCAAAGAATTCGATAAAAAATACAAAAGAAATCAATAAAATAATTAAAATTTCCTAATCTCACCAATTAGTTGTTGAATTTATGGTTTCGCTTATTAAGTCGTTTTGTTAATTGAGTGGATGCCGGTATACGGGCCCAATTATAGCTTTTAATAATAGTTTACAAAATATAGGTAACAAAACGCATATGGATTTATTACTTTTAAAGGATGCTAAGTTACCATTGTTCCGAGAAATTGAATAATTATATATTTTCCATGTTGAAAATAATAACTGCCTCTTTGCATTTATGCGTATAATTACTATTATGGATAGATGATGCACGTTCTTGTCCTCGAGCCGGAGGTGACTGCTGCCTATAGAAATTTCTCTGTGGTAGCAATGGTCACATGCCGAGCTACAAATAAATATTTCAGTATTCAGTCTTTCGATCTTCGGATCGATCTAGCCTAGTCCGATGTCTAAATTAACATGGTGCTCAAAATAATTTGACTGGCCTATATTATCTATTCTAACCTAAAATCTACATCTATAAGAGATCAAGATCTGTAGAGCTATTTAAGGTAGATTGGACAACTAATAATTTTTTTTAATGTAGCTCGACATATGACTACCCCTCCGCCTGATGTAAAAAGCTAGAGAGCGGTCCATGAATGGAAACAACTGCTACTACAGATAAATCTCTACGGGCAGCAGTCACCTCGACTATGCCGGCTTCAAGAGACGAGCATATACCTGGCTACTTTCAAACTGCTCCCTAAATGCGACAAGGTCACTTCACGGGTGTTACATTCGAAAGTGGAGGACGGCAGACTGGGTAAATTACAGTTACCAGACTGCCTACCACTAATATATTTTATTATAATATTTCAACATTTACCATGCGAATTTAGTTTTAAATCCTTTGACTATACATTATAATCAAATTTGTATGTAAATGCATGTAGAAAGTGATAACAAATACATTAAAAAATAAACTGAAAGAATCGCATGATAATGATAAATCGTCAACATTATTATAACCACAAATTGATTGACAAAAACAAAATCAGTTACTAATACCTCGGTTAACTTTAATCACATACAAAACTCGTCCTTATTGATACGGAAAACAGACACCTGTGCTTTAACAAGACTTATTGACGTCCGAACAAAAGCTCACGTAAGCTTTCAACTTACAATGGTTAATAAAACTTTTATAGGTTAATAATACAAACTGTGACACGTTATAATTATATGGAACACGTTTCTATTTCGTTAAATGATTCCAAAGAAAAGGGGTAATAAACCTACATATATATATTATGTGTACGTATTGAATTTCATTACTTATTGGTCCTGCAAAGGAGAATGCCCATTTTTGGGCCCGCTTGATATCTAACAGTTTGTTAACAAGACAATATTCTATAATAATATCTTTTTTTTTATTAATTTATTTCAATTATATCAACACATAGACAATGTTTATTTACATAAAAAACAGATATAATAAATTATTAAAACATTTAACATAATAATAACCTTGCATCAGAAAAAGTGCAATAACTCAAAAACTTGAGTGAAAAAATTAAAACTGAATGGTGATAAGGTATGTAGATTTATTTTCCTGCAAAATGAAATTAAAATAATTGTGAAACTCGAGAAAAAAATTGTGGGTCCATTTCTCTTAGGCGAATGGCCATTCTCCTTTTTGGCCCGAATGATTAACTTGCAGTCATATGACGTGCTAAAATAAAAAAAAAAATAAAAAAATGAAATGAAAACTAAAACTACTTGCCGTCGAACTCAGTTCCGCTCAGACATTTCCAGTTTATTACTCTTTCTTGGTGGAGCTTGGCTAGCATAAATATATCCCACTTTCCTACTATTTTTCTCTCCAAATCACCACATAATCTTTCTGGTTAGCTGGTAGAGAATGCCTTTAGGCATTAAGCTCGCCTTTGTAAATTTTTTTTTGTGCAATAAAGAATTTTTTTTTTTTTTTTTAATGTACTTTATGAAATTATGTAAGATTTTTTTTTTTTCGTAAGACCTTAGTTACATGAAAATTTGTTACCTGTAAAAAATTGACGGCTTGTCTAAGACGTAAAGATGTCGGGGTTCGACTCCCGACCGAAAGAAATATTCATTAGTAATATAACATTGTAAATAATTATAATATTAATATTGGTTGTTTAGGGTCAAGGTGTTCTAAGTTTATATTTTCCTGGTTTGATACCCATAGCACATGATACCCTAGTTTGAGTTCTGGCAATGGGCATTCATTGTCTGTATCTAAAAAAATTATAGAGTTGTTAATAACCTAGTATTTACTAGTAACTCCATATATTATTATAAATAAAACGTAATACATTAAATGAATTTAAAATTGTTTTAAAGTTAAAGAAAATTCGTCCCACAGCTAACAGGGTCGAATATTTCAAGACGAAATCGCTACTGAGAGCACGTTGTCGGTGTAACAATACAAGGGTATGCAACTCCGATGCACTTTAGGGACCAACATCAATTATTCAAGCCTTATTATCGACATATACGAACTAGTCTAATGTGCAACAATAGGAAATTTTGGAATTGTAATTATTTAACAATCCTATTAAGGGTGATACACTCTGAGTTTGATCAATTTTCTCTATATAGTAGCGCGGCATATGACAACACTCTACCTGACGTTAAACTAAGTCAATGAACAGAGAAATCTCTGCAAGCAGCAGTCGCCTCCGCTATGCCGGCTTGAGTTCCTTTTGCCCGGCTACTTCCAAACTAAATTCAAATTGAAATGTGACTACATCACTTCACAAGTGGTAACCCTACCCAAAAACAGCACTCTTCCACTTAAAAAAAAAATATATTTGTCTTAAGGCTATTGTTTACAACAATAAGGGCCTTAATAAAGCATCTATTTTGTATCCAGATAAAGGTTAAATTTATTAGAAACATAATTTTGAAAGGTTTCAATTACAGCTCATTACACATTCAATCGCGGTGGACGTACGGTTAAAACACTTACCCTATAAACCGTTTATTTAAACTAATTTAATTTTCAACTATATGACGTAAACAATAGAGCTCATATTCCTGTGAATTGTGTCAATGTTTAATGTAACTAAGTTGTAGTTTTTGATACTAGAAGTGTGTACTAGAAGCGAGACCTGCATAATATACAGTGTGTATTGTTTTCAGAAACCACATAGTTTTAGATTTGTTATAGAGAAAGTTTGATGTTAACTATACATAATTTAAAGGTAATTTTAACTATATTTATAATAGCTCTTCAAAACCCCAACGTGATCTATATACTTATTTCTATCTACTCATATATACTTCAGTCTGTCTACACAAAGGATAAAAAAATACTTTCACGTCTACTTAGGTCCATTTGCACCCAAAGGCCCGTTAAAGTTACCTTTAAACGTTTATATTTACTTTTACGTTACGGTTAGCGTTAAAGTAAGCGTCAAAAATGACAGGCGCGATGACGGTGCAATGCGTGTGGAGTAAATGTGAAGTCGCCGTAAAAGTAATAGTTAAAGTAACTTTAACGGGTCTTTTGGTGCAAATGGACGTTAAGCTTTTCTTGCTATTACTATATTCTCAAATATATTTAAAAAACAACCAATGAGTACTTTTATTTTTACTAAGAAATATTCTTAAAAAATAAGAAAATTTATTTATTAAGGGGAATATTAAAAAAAAAGAACGTAAACTATGAATAAATATAGTAGAAGAGAGATAATTTGCTGTAATGCATATCTCACGACCTAAATTTAAAAACTCGAAACGAAATTATTTTTAATAATTTAATACAAGTTCTACATTTATAAATTATCTTATTAAATCCACTTAATGTTTAATAGTATTTAACGCACACATACTTAAAGCCCCTCCCTATGGTTGTGAAACGCATATTTTTGCGGTAACATATCTCGGCAGTAATAATCTATATGCAATAAGCATCAAGGTTTTTTTTATTCATTTCATTAAAATCGTTATAAATTCAAAAAAAGAGTGATAAGAAGTAAATTATGAGTATTAATCCAATCAGTCGACGTAGAGTCATTCACCACTGCCAATTTCAAGTGTAACACTTGTGAAATTTAGGTCTATTTGCACTAAAAGGCCCGTTCAAGTTAAGTCTACACGCCGTACTCTAGTTTCTTTGAATGGAAGCAACTGCTACTACAGAGAAACCTGTGCGGGCAGCAGTCGCCTCCTCCTATGCCGGCTTAAGGAGACTAGCATGTACCATCTAGATTGACAGTGCACACTCCTCTCGTTATAGTTGGATACTTTAAAACTATTCCCGAAGCGCGACAAGGTCACTTCACGGGTGTTACATTCGAAAGTGGTGATACCCCACCACGGCAGACTAGACAAAGAACGATCATCAGTCTGTCTACCAATCTTAAAGGAGAATGCCCATTTTTAGGCCCACTTGATACCTAATTGTTAACAAAACAATATTCTAAAATATTATCTTATTTTTTTATTAGTTCATTTTAATCATATCAACACATCGTTTACCAATCAATAGACAATGTTTAATTACATAAGAAATAGATAGCTTCAATTATTAAAGCATTTAAAATAAAAATAACCTCAAATATTGCATCAGAAAACATCTAATTACTCAATAACCCGGGTGAAAAGATTAAAACTGATTGTTAACAAAGAAGTAGATTTACTTTTCTACAAAATTAACTAAAAATCATCGGGAAACTCGAGAAAAAAATAGTGGGCCCGTTTTTATTAGGCGAATGGGCAATATTTTAACGAATACTTTAAAAGAACTGTTATAGAATTTGGCCTGAGTTTTGGCGGCAATCTTGAGACATCAGGTTACCTGTTTTGGATTATTTTCCTGTGTGTTAATGTGTAATAATGGTGGATTATTAACCATTAAGTGTTCGTGAACGTGTGTGAGTGTGGGCAAACAATTCAAAAGAAGAGAACCTCTGTTTCCATTTTCCCTCCAAAACTCCGTAGGAAGTTTCAGTAAAGATTCTACCACTTTACTGGAATAATTTTTGACATGGCTGAGACTTGACCTGACTGTTTGGTGTGATGAATGAATGACTCGTGATGCACAATGTTATTAACTTGATGCAAAAATATTTACTTTGACACTGGCAAATTGTTATAACGTCATATAAAACAAAACGATAAAAAAAAACATAGAATTTGGCCGCTGGGCAGTTTATGTGAATATACTCGTATTTTTTTTAGTTTTTCAATATCGGAGCCTTAAGTTTGCGTACTTTAATTATGCTTATTAACAATTAAAGTCAAGTAGTAAATGTGGGTCAAGTCGGCTTGCACAAATAAATCAAGTGTATTAGCTACAGACTTGCCCAATGATCTCACTCATATGTGGAGGTCAACGTCATCATTATAACTATAAACTATTTTGCCGATTAAACTAAATCAGCAATGTTACTCTTTGAACTATTAAACAAATATTTTTTATATTAGCGAAAAAGCACCAGGCCGGCAAAGTAATGGCGACTGGAGATACGGTGTGAGAGGTTTTTTTTTATTGTAGCTCGGCATGTGACAACACTCCACCTGATGTAAAGCTAGAGTGCGGTCCATGAATGGAATTAACTAGCAGATAAACCTGTGCGGGCAGCAGTCAACTCCACTATGCCGGCTTGAGGAGACGAGCATATAGCATCTAGATTGATAGTGCATACTCCTTGCTACTTTCAAACTATTCCCGAAACGCGACAAAGTCACTTCACGGGTGTTACATTCGAAAGTGGTGGTACTACCCAAGGACGGCAGACTGGGCTAATAACCATCATCAGTCTGCCTACCACTCTTTAATAGTGCCTATAGGCACTGAGCGACCAAAGTACATATAACAAAGTTACATTGGTACCGGTCAGAATTAGCGAGGTTCGAACACGGGTCTCATCGATCATGAGTTCACGCGTCTTACCGCTAGACCACGGCCGCTCTAAATCTTGAAACAAAAGTTTAGGTTTTAAATCAAAAATTAAAACCAATATCAAAACGAGATCATTTTAAAGAGTAGAATTAAATGGATTAATTAGCTATTAATTCATAGGAATTGTTTAGTTTTTTATAAACATACTATATTACTATAGTATATACTATAATATCACGAACGACATGTAAACCTTAGAAAAACGTGTATTTATATCTCACTTACATTAAAGGACATTTACGTTTAACTAAGATTACTATTAGGTTTAATTGCACCACATTACTTAACTATTACTTTCACGTTAAAGTAATGGTTCAAATTAAAATTGGGTTGTTTCAAAAAAGCTTACTTTAACGCTAACCGTAACCAGCCAATCTTAACTGGTCAAAAAAACCAATGTCTAACCGTTGTCTAACTAACGTCAAGTATATGAAAAGAGGCCAAATATGTTTTTCTATTAATTTTTCGGGAATGTACTCCTAATTACATCAGCTACCCTTTTATCGATAACGATATGAATTTACACGATGGTGCAATGTGTGTGGAGTAGTAGTACATCGTAAAATGTAACCGTCAAAGTAACTTTAACGGGCCTTTTGGTGCAATTGGACCTTAGGGTATATTCACACTGAAGTAACTTTACGAAAGGACTAGCGACACAGTCCTTGGACTAGATAGCGCTAGGGTTCAGAGCTATGTATATTGGAAAATGTGTATATGACTTTTTTATAGTAGCTCGGCATATGACAACACTTCACCTGATGTCAAGCTAGAGTGTGGTCCATGAACGGAAACAACTGCTACTACAGATAAATTTATACAGGTAGCAGTCGCCTCCGCTGGTCTGACTAATAAGACGAATGTGCACCATTCCTATTGACAGTGCACACTCCTCTCATTATACCTGGCTTTTATGACGGTAACCTGCAAAACGTTTACAATAATGTTTATAACAAAATAAACGAATAAATGTTAATAAATGAAGCTTCTAAAGAGTCTAATTTTCCGACTATCCATATACTGCTAAAATGTTTTTTGCCTTAAAAATTATTAGCCCCGGTCTACTAACAAAACAAAGAATAAAAATACAATACAATTGTCACGCCTTTTTCCCACAGGGATAGGCAGAGACAACGGAACGCCACTTACCACGATCCTGACACAACACCCTCGCTTCCTTCACATCCACAATTCTCTTCATGCACGCCCGACGGTCATGGGCACTAGGCAGCCCAGCTTTCATGGGGATGTCTCCTATTTGATCGGAAAACACCCTTCTGGGTCTGCCTTGTTTAACGCATCCATTCACCTCAGATTTATATATTCCTTAATATACAAATCTGAATAAAAATAACAATTAAATATTATAATGGAAATAAGGTAAATTATAATAAGTCCAACATAATAATGTATCATTTAACTAAGAGAACTGTATCTCTAAGAAATATCCGCGATTATTAATGACAAAAGCAATTAAGGCCTTCACACACGCACACATAGACACAGAGAATGCGTGTGTTATTGTAATTTCATACACACAAACACACGTACGACATAAGTATACATTTAATAACATATTTTTTTAATTTTATGAGAGGCCGTGGTCTTTTTTTTATTGTAGCGCGGCATTTGACAACTCTCCGCCTGATGTAAAGCTAGAGTGTGGTCCATGAATGGATACAACTGCTACTACAGAGAAATCTCTATAGACATCAGTCGCCTCCACTAAGCCAGCTTGAAGAAACGAGCATGTAACATCCAGATTGACAGTGCACACTTCACTCGTTATACCTAGCTACTTTCAAACTATTTCTGAAACGCGACAAGGTCACTTCACGAGTGTAACATTCGAAAGTGGTGGTACTACCCCAGGACGGCAGACTGGACTAATAACGATCATCAGTCTACCTACCACTCTTATACTGCATATCTGCATACCACTGTAAGATGCGTGAACTCACGATCGATGAGACCCGTCCGTGTTCAAATCTCACAAAAATTCTGAGTCTTTTGTCTCTGTCTCTGAAACTTTAGTCGCTCAGTGCTTTAGGTATATCTATTATTATAATGTAAAAAACAATGGATGATTAAGCGTGAAAAAGCTAACCACTTACAAAATATTGGCAGTCATTTCGTTTTGTTCGCAAACACTTTCATTTCCGTTTTTGGCATCAGTCGGAATCTAATTTGATACACATGTTATTATGTAGGTACATATAAAATAGCAAATTTAAACTAGGCTATTTGATAATCACATATAACGGGAGGCACATTGCATATTCGTTTTCTCAAGTCAGCATTGCGGAGGCAATACTTCTACAATCATATTACATAAAGCTCGATTACCACTAACTCACTCACCGACTGACTGACATAATTCTTGGAGCATTTGCCGGGGGCGAAATAAAACGTTTTGATAAGTAGGTATGACCATGTGACCTAAGAAAAAACGAAATGTTCCGAAAATTGGTTCCGGAACGCGATATATTAGAAACGGAACGAGATAGTTAGGGTTCCGGAAGAAAAGCCCTCTAATTTCGAAATCGACACTTTTTTTCGAAATAACTTTTTTCGCAAAACGATCCCAGCGCTCGCAAAGCGCGCTTTAAAAAACTAGTTTTATTATAATATTTATTTATTTATTTATTTTTTAATTGTAGCTCGACATGTAACAACACTCCGCCTGATGTAAAGCTAAAGTGCGGTCCATGAATGGAAACAACTGCTACCACAGAGAAATCTCTACAGGCAGCAGTCGCCTCCGCTATGCCGGCCTGAGGAGCCGGGCATGTACCATCTAGATTGCCAGTGCACACTCCTCTCTTATACCTGGCTACTTTCAAACTATCCCCGAAACGCGACAAGGTCACTTTTATTTTTTTTCACTTCACTTCACTTTCAAGTCACTTATTTAAAATTTTTGTTCTTATTATTAGAAAATTAATTATAAAATAGATATAAACTTAAAATTAACAACATTATATAAAAATTCCAATTACCAATTAATTTCTAATTCTTAATTTACCTTATCTTTATTAACTGTTACATTAGTTTGTTTTTCTTAAGAAAGTCTATAATTAGCCTTGTTTTCATAAACGTTATATTTGTATTTCTTTTGTTTTGTAACGCAGTTGACTTTTTAAATAAATAAATAAAAATAATAAACACAAAATGTGTATTAAGTCAAATATAGGAGTTTTGGCGGCCATCTGTCTTGAATTATTTTCCTAAACTTGCGTTTCTTCGAGTGTTAAAGTGGATTATTAACCATCAAGTGTTCGTAAGCAAGCGTAAATGTGGGCAAACAATAGAAAAGAAGAGAACGTGTGTTTTCATTTTCTCTTCAAAACTCCGTAGGAACTTTTATTAGAGATTCTACTACTTTACTGAAACTATTTTTACCTTGACTGGGACTCGACCAGACTGTTTAGTGTGATGAATGAATGACTTGTAACATTAACTTGATGTAAATATTTACTTTGACACTGGCAAATTATTATAATGTCATAAAAAAGTCAGATATACAATGTATCGATGTAAGAATATGTATACAAACACGTGTCAAAGATATATAGACGATAATAAATTAAGCAACTTACCAAGTATATATAAAATAAGTAAATATAGATATTTTAGATGACCCTTCCAATTAAAAGGTATCAATGCATGTTTTAATGGGCACGTGACGTCATCAGTTCTCATTAGCTCAATGGCTACTAAGCATTTAGACTGGATCGTTGTGGTATAACTAACGTCCAGAGACACGTTTCCATTATACTCGTTTCTGTACGATACGGGAGCATTAAAAAAGTATTATTACAAATAGTTATTATTTTACGTTTTGAATATAACAAAATAAAAAAATATTAAACGTTATACATAATGGATACCGATCATAATATCTACATGGCAGCGAACGCCCGCTCCTGCTAGACCGGTGTTAATGACAATAACTCGATATTAACGAGGCCACTATAACCTAGGCAAGTAGAAATCTACCCTTTGCAGTAGGATGTTGGAGCATCGGAAAACCTTTTTAATTTTGTCGCATAATATTCTATATTAAGTGTTCGAGTATTAATTCTGGTTTGAGATAAATAGGAGAGAATTGCTAAGTAAATGTTTGCTTTTAGAACAGAAGTTTGTTTTATTGTATCTTTTAACTATAAATTACTGAATAATCTTGAAGAATAATAAACAATTTCATTATGTATCTTTGTCTAATAAATATTAACGTAACCAAACAATATTTTGTAAGATATATGTACATTTAATTGTAGTGCGGCATGTGACTGCACTTCGCTTTATGAGCTATAGCTATGAGCGGTTACCACAGAGAAATGTTTACAAATAACAGTCGTCTCCGCTATGCCGGTTTGAGGATAGATATGCACTCTCAAATATGACAGGTCACATTCCTTTTGTTATGTCTGGAGGTGTTTAGTCTGAATTATAGTTTTTAGGGCCCAGAAATGTATTTAATCACCTGATTACCTAAGTATGTGTAAAAGAGAAAAAAAACCAATTGATTAATGACACAAATACGATAAAAAGCATCGAGATATAATTTAAAATGCGTGCAGAAATAATTGACATTGATAATAAAGAAATTTTTAAATAAAATCTACTTTTTTATAAATGTAATACATTAGCGATTACCCACACATTGAACCGCAATCCACATTATTGCACTCACACATATAAAGGACGTAAAAAGGCCCTAATCAACGTTAGCCGGATTTTTCACTTTGCAATCAACCGACGAATTTCCACGACCG
Source organism: Tinea pellionella (assembly GCA_948150575.1). Classification (NCBI taxonomy): domain Eukaryota; kingdom Metazoa; phylum Arthropoda; class Insecta; order Lepidoptera; family Tineidae; genus Tinea; species Tinea pellionella. The sequence goes on from OX411258.1 coordinate 1,783,709, forward strand.
ACGGCAGCAATTGGAAAAATATAATTACCAACATAATCCTCAGCAAATTGGATTAAAAATGAAAAAAAAAAAGTGTTTTTAGGCTCGTCATTATTTTTTTTTTCAGACGGGAAGGGATTGCGATCCTAATTACGGCAGATGGATCGTTCTACAGAATGTAATAACGCTAATTAATCGATAGCGGAAAGCTTCGATATGATTTTTTTATATTTTTTAATTTACACAACCCGGGCTTGGGACTTGTCCACAATTGTTCCGCGTTGAGTTGTGAACTGTAAACAACTGATATGTACTATTTATATAGGTAATGTGCGCAATTTTATAATTTAAAATATTCTTTAAAAAAAAAGAAAATGAACATAAAATAACAAAACACTTAGATAGGAGGTCATTGATCTTTAATTGTTTTCCTAAACTTTTATTTTTATTTTAGCACGTCATAATGACCACACTCCGCCTGATGTTAAGCTAGAGTGCGATCCATGAACGGAGGTAACTGCTGTCAGAGAAGGGGATCTGCATACAGCAGTCGCGTCCGCTATGCCGGCTTAATGAGATGCCTCTTCACACTGCGCTTCAAGGATCCCATGTTATAGGAAGGGGGAAAGACGTGGCTGGGAAGGTGTTCGTTTTATAATAATTTTTATTTGTAATAATATGGGATTTTGGATTATTCATTATTTTCCCGCTAAAACTTCGTTCTATGTTTTAATACAACAACTATTTTACTGGAGCTATTTTCGGCTTAACAGTTTTTCAGATGGAGTAATATGATACAAATACTCTTAAAGTCTAAAAAAGTAAACGTAGCAATTCATTCGAGTAGAAAACCATCTATCTATATATCTGTCTACGAAGCAGAATATAATTTCTATTTATCGTGTCCTAATCAAAAAATTACAATCGCACAATCACCCTGGGTAGCGCGATACGAACAAAAAGGGTTGCCCGAACCCCATGTAATTATGCATACACACACAAACACACACACAAACTTTCCCGCATTAATATAACCATAAAACAAGGCATAACTACTTAGCGTTTTCAAATTAAACACACTAATCACGCACACAATCGTAGAATCGCCTTGTATGTATTATGGTGTTTGGGATCGATAGTGTTAATGTGTGCGTTGGTGATTATAATGAACGGGGGTGTGGGGTGAAATTAAGTGGCTCTATTCGTGTTCCCTTCGCCACTAGACTCTTGCGATGTAGCCGCGGCATTACGAGACGGCCGGCTCTGAATTCTACATTTCTAATCGACAGCGTTTGCGCTCATTAATGTATGTATGTATCTATATTTACGATGTATGTATCTATACTCCATACGCGCATTTAACAAATTATTTATTTAATAATATGTATGAATTGAAACCAAACTAGGATACCCTCTATTTTGGGTATCAGACAAAGGACAATACAAACTTAACACCCAGACTTTTTAAGTTTGAAATTAAACTGAAGCTGTAGAAAAATTATATATACTTTTTTTTTTAATAATGCAGCTGGGTATAACCATCATACTATAAGCTATATTATACTATAAGCATTGTATGACCAAAGTACATATACATAACATTTTATATGTATATAAATATGTTGTTCTATCTAAAAAAAATAAAATAGTGTCATAGAGTGTGGAAATTAATAAAAAAACAGATAAACAAACACATTCTATTTTTATAACACCTTGTGTTTTATGGTGCGTAAATACAGCTTACATATTAGGGTTGCTACTCACATATTAGTAAAATAACAAGGCGAATTAAAAGTCTGCGGTTTGTAAGCACCAACAGGACGACGACAACCGACTATATACGCTTATCCGACTAAACTCTCTTAAGAAAAAACTTCCAAGGATTTACGTTTATTGAAATTTAAAACCTCCTACATCTAATAGAGAAAGAAGATTATCTATAACATGGAGCTCAGCTGAAGTGCCTATCAGACAATCCATCAGAGCGTTAGCTTCTACTGACAAACTAAATCATCAAGTTAAAAATAGTTAATATTAAAATATCCTTAACTTTATTAAGTTTAATAAGTGATAATTGAGACAAACAACATCTCAGTCTAGCTGCGACCACGTTGGCTGCGAAGCTTTCGAAAAGTCTCGTCTTGGCGCCACCGTCGCGCGTCGACGCTCGGATTTTTATCAAAATAAACGTGCTATTAAGAAGCATAAATTCTTTTAATTTATATTGAAATGTTATTAACGTGTAACTGCCTCATTATTTTACAAATAAAAAATAGTTTTTGTTTTGTCATGCATGTGAATTACGCCTAATGTTAAGTTACAGTGCGGTCCATGAGCGGAGATCTTACTCTTCAAGACTGCTAGCCTAGTTTATAATTTAAACTGCACTCAAATTAATGTGAGCTTGAAACAGTAGAAACTGCATAAGTAAAAGTATTAAGTAAACGAATACATTATAAAAATTTATCAAAAAAAAAAAAGTGCACATAATCAAACCCACGTCTTCTACTTTGCGCACTAATAGCTAATAGCACTTATCTACACAGCCATTGGTGTTCACCTTGTTTATTATTTCTGTACAATTTTCATCATAATTTAATAATAAATAAATAAATTTAAACATATAAAATAAAGCTATTAATACATGAAAATATAGCGTAAGTTACTTAGTGGAAAACACCAATTATTTTGGAAAACTGAAAGCAGAACATTAGCAATTCGCAACAACACTTATACAGGAGTAATGACTCGTCTGTCCATATAATCATAGAGCAGCCATTACGTCGTCCATGTAGGGTTCATATTATATTACTAAGTCTTGGGATAATCATTTTAACCTTATGATGAAAATTGAACATTAAAAAACACGTGAAGCGGATGTGTAGGTTGTAGCTTAGTGACTAGAAGCGGAGATAGGTTCGATTCCTACAACAGTTCAGGCGTGGACATAATGTTGATTTTTTCTGTTCTATTTTCAATATAGCTTAATAATAAAAATAAAACAATAAAAATATTATAATAAAACAAAACATTTGCTGAGATTCATCTGTCGAATTCCGGTCGAATGAAATATTTGTTAAAAACAAAGGTACATGACGATTAATAACTTCCTCCTTTTGAAGTCTGTTATTAAATTACATACTCGTATTACTCATATAAAAAGTAAGTAGTTATTCCTGTGTTTTTAGTCCTGATACTCACAGTACAGGGGTATCTCAGTATGGAGTCAGGGCATTGAATGACGAGACGCGTCAAAATTCAGGCATTTTGGTAATTTGTTGTCAATGGTAAGTAGACCATTTTTCACACGAAGTGAGCACTAAATCTTTTTATTATAACTTTTTTTTAGTAGTCGAGTATATTTTGTATAATAAAATAATAATTAATAAAACTTTTAAAAAATCCTGTAAGTTAACAAATGATGTCCACCCTACGTCTGGGGGAGGGCCTCCACGACATTAATTTCGCGAAATGAACCTAATTTACATTTAAATAAGGACTCGCCTTAGCAGGGATAAGTTGCGAAACTAGTAAAGGGGGAGGCATCACCTACCCATTCTGCCCAAAGCAACGGGGTATTTCATTACTATAATTGAATTCGAAAGCTATACAGACAGCCTGTATAATGATATTGTTTGTATATCTAACATTTTTGGTCTTCAGTTTCTACATAATTTTCTATTTAATTACATTTTTATTTAGTAGATATTTTTACTAGTCATTTAAGTTAGACATTAAGCTGAAAAATAAAATGGTTGACTCAACAATCGCCTCCGCTATGCTGCGCTGTCTTAATGACTACTTTAAAGTTGATTCTGAAACGCGACTATGTGACTAGGTTGCAACAAACTGGGCCTATGTATCTTAATTTCTTTTTTGATTAACTGCTCAGAAAGGGTCAGGAGCAGATATGGTCAAGGAGGTGAGAATTTGCTGACGCTCCAGTCTCTACTAACCCCGGCAGCGATATAGGCGTGAGGTAACTTTAGACTATTTTTTTTTAAATATCTAAATTAAATCGTAATAAGTAATTTAAAGTTACTTTATCGTTATCGCTCATAGCTACACTGTGGCCTAAAATTAGGCGGTCATTTACTGGTAAAATAATGGTTTAAAAAGTTTTTACCATTAACTAAATAAATTATTATCTGAAATAAAATTAACTTTAAAATTTTGCCACTAGAAGTTTTAACGTTTATCCACCCTTTAACCTTAATAGATTTTGATAATATTTGAAATGGTTCAACATATCACCGATATCGAGGTCTTTTTGATCAGTGGATTTTTTTAAATAATCAATTTAGAAAAAATAGAAAAGAAAATGCTACTTAAAATTCACAGATTTTCATAAATAATTTGTCTTGTCTTTAAATAATTCCCAATTAATATCTAGACATCAAATTTAAAAAAGGTTTCGGTTAGACATAGATTAATTCTCTCTTTAATTAAATAAGGTGTTAATCATTAAAATTTATTAAACTTTAGGGCCGTAAGTCGACGTCTCGGCTAAATTATCGTTATAAATAAGAATTAAAGCGTAATATGTATTATAATTCCTATATCGATATTCGATATTATTGGCAACACCGAATTGTATTCTACCCACAGCATGAATAAATTAATTTCCCGATTAACAAATGATTCAAAGATGACTCAAAACACAAGGTAATAAAATGCAATTATAAAATAAATTCAAAATCAGCGCCTGTGTCTAATGCCAAAAGCTCTTTTAATAAAGAAATTAAGAATTTCCCAATTTGAATTTTAATTACACTCGATTATAATCAACTCGATCGCAAATTACGAAACCACTTATCTTGCCAAACTCGAATCGTTTCAAAGGCGAAGTTTTTAATTCGAAGAATCATCTTCTAAATAATTCATGGTCCAACTTTGCCGACGACACTACTACCGACCGAATCGAGAAATTCGAGGGTGAATTCAAAAGTTTCTAAGTACACAATCGAATGCGATAAAATTAAATTAACGAGGTAAAAAAACTACATAAATAATAAATATTTATAAAAAAAAATTTAGGTACAATTTTTTATTATTATTACAAAATAACAAAAGAGGTGATAATTATAAAGTGTTGAAATGCGAGACAAAACCAAGACTATCTCTCGCGCCTCAGTTACAGTGAGTTTAATCCCAATAAATTTCCTTTTTACACAAAGCAATATACGTAATTAGCATAATTTCGTTGAGTAAATGAAATATGGTAATAAGGGTGTCCGCGAAAGGGGTTAGCTTTATAAGGGGGGTAAGAGGATGGCGAGGAGGGGGTGGCGACAACCCTTCTTGTCGCCGCATCCACAAGGATGTTCATCACCGATGTAGTGCTGATTACAATTAAATTATTCGACATTTTGTTTTGATTTTGAATTAATTTTAACGTCATAGAAAACATGAACAAACCTTCCTTTATTGTTTTGCTTCCTATATTTAGTATTTACACAATATTCTTGTAAGAGTGATAGGCAGACTAATGAAGATTATTTATTTATTTACGTGTTACAATTATTTCACAAGTGTGACTCCCCGCTAAGGCATAGTAAAAATACAATTAACATTTCATTTACACATTTTAAATTAAGAAATAATTAAATTATAATAAATGAGAAAGAAAAAAAAAATACAATACCAATGATTAATTATTAGACTAGTCTATCTTTCTGGAGTAGTACAATCGCATTCAATGAGTCAGTCACGATTCAGGACTGCACACTACTACTAACATCATGGGGATATAATATTAGAAATTGCCTTCGCTATACCGACTCGACGAGACGAATGTGCACCATCCAGATAGACAGTGCTCACTCGATTATATCCGGTTACTTCCAGACTGATTTCAAAACGCGACAAGATCACTTCACGTTCGAAAGTGGTGGTAGCGCCCCAGGACAGCAGACTTGGTTAATAATCATCACTAGTTTGCCTGCCACTCTTTAATTTATTTAGATATGTTAAATAGCTTCAGTAATTGTTCAGTTATTATTTTTAAATGCCTGTACTGAGCTGGTGCTGGTGTTATAGGCACTGAGCGACATATACAGGGTAATTTTTTTAACTGAGACAGTATGGGGAAATTCTTACGGGAAAACTGTCTTAGGAACCATTTGCTCTTTTTTTATGAAAACGAATTTGGCATAGTAATTTTTCTGGTCAAGCTTGATGAGTCATTTTGATGAAAAAATTTTTTGATGCGGTCTTTTGCGGAAATTTGACTAACTTCTACTGCTTTGATTTTTTTCTTCCGATACAATGAAATGATCCTTACATGGAACTGAGACGAACCGCATCAAAAAATTTTATCATCAAAATGACTCATTTCCATAGACAACTCAAGCTTGACCAGAAAAATTAATATGCCAAATTCGTTTTCATAAAAAAAGAGCAAATGGTTCCTAGTTACATTGGTACCGGTCGGAATTTAGTGAGGTTTGAACACGGGTCTCATCGATTGTAACGTCCGTCCTCTACTGCTGGACCCTAGAATATAATACACTTATAAACCGATATTTTTCTCATAATTATGTGAACAAAGAGTCGTGAGGACTTTCAAAAAATCATTTATAATAGATAGTTAATAGTTAAATTAGTTCCGGCGAGCGGTAACTTTGTTTTTATACATCTTTTAAAGAAATGTTAATTTTTATTGACACCATAACAAATTCGGTGTCGATATTAAATTGATGAGAGAGTAGCAGTCATTGACACTTGATGTAATAATGTAATATATCGATGTTTGGATGTTTGTCTCTTGATGGAATCATTAGAAATAATAGCTTGGAAGGTTATCTCTAACTAAATATAGTTTACAAAAGCCGGGATAGTGGACGCTATATCTGCCAGCATGTCTTTAATCAAACTATGCTAAAGAGATCTTTAAAAAGTGGTAGACCTGTCTTCCTGATGCGAATACCACCACTTTCAAGTGAAGTGATCTAGTCGAGTTTGGGATCAATTTGGAAGTACACATTCGTCCACTTAAGTCGGCATAGCGGAAGTGGTACTAGTCAGATTAGTGCAGATATTTGTCTCTGACCTAACATGCCAGGCTACTATAAACACAATATATCTTTCACACGGATCTTCCGCTATTTTAAAAATATCATCGATTTGGTCAATAAACGTTTTTTCGGGGTTGGAATAAATTTTTAAATAATTGAAACCAATTTAAGAGTTCTATTTAAAAAAATTAAGTATTTAACTATTCATTAGAATTGGCGATAAAAAGTATACCTAATAAAATGCATACTTTCGAAGTCTTCCCAAAACAGTTCCCAGATAAAAGCTTTTCTAAAACACAATACCGTATCACCCTACCAGCTATACAATGAGTGAAAGAGACGATAGCATACGATTTAATTGTAGGGGGAAAGGGAGGGTCCCCAATTGGAATTAATTAATTATAATTAAGTTTTAAGTTGACGACGCTTTAGACTTTCGTTTATTTATTTGTCTGTGGTTGTAATAGTTTTGCTTGTGTTTGTGTCGGATCGATATTACTAAAGGATAATGAGATCGGAGTTTTGTTCTCGGGTTCTTAGTTATACACTCGTATTGCAACTTTTATAATTAATGTTGAAATTTAAATTAGTATTGTTTTGTTTTACTTATATTTCATATTATACTATGTATAAAAAAAGCTCCTTATGCGACCACACTCCTGATGTTAAACCACAAAGAGATGTTTACTGGCATTAGTCGTCTAGACTATGCCGGCTTGAGAGTGTGACATCTAAGTTGTCAGTAGCACACTCATCCCACGAAACGTGACGTCACTACACGGATGCTTAACGTGACAAATCAAAAGCAGACAGGGCAGAAATAAATATTTAAAAAAACCGTTAAACAAAATCTCTAACTCAGCACTTAACAGTATCAAAGTTTGAAGTCTGAACCCGAACTGAAATGCACAACAATGCATCGAAAACATTTCCTAATACCGAAAGACAAAGATCGTATGCAAGAGGAGGGGGTTTGAATTAGAACAGCCAGGGGCCAGTCTCTGTTATAACAACATCATAGGTCTAAAGGGGTGGTTAGAACTAGCCCTCTCCCCGTTTGGGAGGCACAGGGGAGGGGGTGTTATCGATTTTGAATGAGAAACCGGACTGGAGACATGGGCTTAAATATCAATCGGAGCCTTTTGAACATTCGGGGCTCATTGAGCGGAAGAGATTAAGTCCGTTGCGATTTATTGCTCGCGGTCCGTATGTAATGCGCATATATCCACTATAATTATAATCTAATAATAATATAAATATAATAAATAAATATACACAAGTTTAAATAAAAAGAAAATATTTAAACGTTAAAATAAAACAAATAGAATACTAAAAACACTTCTCACTTTCTCTCAGAGTTTGAAGTTACTCAAATGCCTTCAAGCGTCACACGCTCGTGTTAAAAAAAAAGAAAAAGGAAAAGTGTAGAGAAAAATTCAAAGGATCCACCGCTTCAGACGGCCCGTTGGAGAGCGGTCGGTATTTCAAAAGCGGTTTATTTGTATCCCCGTCTACTAACCTAACATTTAAATTACTTTTGAAAAGCTAAACTTTTAACTGTATTTCTTTTTTTAAATTAATTACTGTTAGTAAGGGCTGTTAATTTTGTTGATAATTTTTGATTAACGTTTATACTTATTAAAATATAATATTTATGCGTACAAAAAATAATAGTAATTTAATAAGTAATTATAAGTAAATCGTAATAATTATTAATGTTTGTACTGCTTCTTTGTTTGTCCCATAGGAAGTGCGTTTTAGTTTAGCAGTGATAACAATTTTATAAAATTGTTCATTTCTTTCTTACCTCTAAATTTTGACACAATTATTTTAGGTTATATATTACTAGATAATTTGGTCATATACTGAATTAAAAATAATAATATATATTATAATAAAAAACGTTTTATAAACGAGTTTTGAAACGTCAATGCCATAAAAGTCAACACAAATATAAAACAAATTAAATAAAGAACATATTTATCTCAGTTTAATTTTACTCAACTCGAGTTTAATAAACCGGCCCCAGTACTAACTCGGGACGAACACTCTGAGCACATATTTGTTCACAGCTTCCGACGTTTTTGACATTCCACCTAAACCACATATTTTCTTAGGGCTGCTTGACTTTATTTAGAATATATTTTTATGTTTTCAACGTTAATATTATATGTCCTTTATTTATTTACCTTATTCATAAGCTTTACATACACTAACACCACGTCATATCCATATTTTTTTTAATCAAAATGAAGGAAAAAAGTAAAAAAATAATACAATTTTAAAATATGTCATTAACTCGAACGGACACAGTACAAGTACGAGTACACATTGTTATAGTCGTTCTTATTGTTTTGAGAAATTATTGTTTTTTTGTCAACTTTGTCTCATCGATAATAGACAAGTCTTAATCTTACTTACGCGTAGTTTGCTCTTTGTGACTTTTTTTAAAATTGTTATTATTTTAAATAATAACGTAAAGTTTTTAAAATAAAGAAGAAAAAACAATGTTCGACAATGTTTAATATTAGTACTGCACTGTATATGGAAATGAAACAAACTACTAAAGTCGTAACACAAAAGAAACAAGCACTAAAGAAAGAACAAGTAATCAGACATTTCTCATCAAAAAAAAAAAAAAGAAATACATTCACACAATAAATAAAAAAGCAACTGGTGACAACCCTAGCTAAGGCAATGAAAAGTCGGTTAAGCTAATGTTATCGCGAAATAAAAATGTATAATAAAATACAAACACGCCGGCGAGGAAACAATTTGCCGCAGGAGACTGGAAGATTTCATGTCGCTTACTAACCAAATAACACGCTAAAACATCTCTTAAACACCATACACATAAGTCTCTATTTCATATGCGTGCTCGAGCTTGGAAATTCCTTAAAATTTCTGAACGTTCATAAAGGATTTTCGTCTCTATTGAGTAACGTACACAGTCGAGTTTAGTAAAGCGTTATGTGTGTAGTAATTCAGGAAGAAAAGAGAGTTTTCCGACTCGTCGGGGCGCCCCGTGACATTTGTGTTAAGCGAGGTCGTGGGAAGCGGGAGGCGGGTTCCTTCATTCATAAAGGACTCACGGAGTTGGTTAGTTGTTTTTAAGTTAACTTGAATACAGTTGCGCTTTTTGATCTGATATCGTGTGCATGTACGCCTTTGTTACATTTTTTATCAAACATTCTGCTTGTTGAAGATATTGTTTGCTTGTTTTGTATGTTTTTCTAACCTTTTACGTTTGTTTGTTTAGTTTAAAGAAAAGTTTGTTATATTTCAGGCAGACATAGTCTCACGACTAGTTATGGATCCGCAACATCTATTCCTTTATTTTTTGTATTTTGCAATAAAGTTGTTTTTATTATTATTACTTTTATTGACTATGCTTGGTTTGGACAGTATGTACGTATTTATGAAATCGTCTTAACCCATAGCCCAAAATACTTTAAGTTTAACTCAAGAGTCAAGACGACAAAGGCTTATTTATCAAATACAACTAATTGAAAACTTATAAACCTACAAACGTCTTTAAAAATAAAAGATATTCCAGTGACCTAAAAATAGGATATCAAAGAGATCCTTTACCGTTTTTCTCCGACAAGGACCACCGAGAACGCCACCTGTTGCGTGGTTCACGTGAACTTTTTTGTTCCAAGGACACGTACCTCTTCGTCCATTCATGGGAGGGACTCGCCTCCCGAGCGTAAGGAGGCGTTCGGGAGGATTTTTTGTGCCTCCCCACATCGTATGCGAAACTTCGAGGGCTTTTACTGAAGGCTTGCATTTTTCGAGGTCACCCGGCCTTGTGTTGTGTTAGGTTTAGAAATGTGTTTGACCTTTTTTGTTTTGCTCGCTTTATGAACTCTAACGTCCTGCTTTTGACTTAAAGGTTCATATATCTATACATATTTTAGTTATTGTTTTTATATTTTAACTTATTCTATATTCTTCAAGTGCAGGGTGAAGAGACTTACGGCGAATGCTATCCGCCACTAGCTTAAAATATGATGTGCGTTAAAATAAATAAGTAAACATATTAGAATAAGGTTCCGCCAAAAGCTGTTTGTAATCATATGAAGAGACAAACAACGTCTCTCTAATGGAATCTTTACATGGTTAGTTCGACCACTAGCTGCTAGCTGTTAGCTGCCACTAGTATCGATGATTAGCTTCCGGTTTTACATAAAATGTCGTTGAAATCATCGCGTAGTAATCGAACAATTGATTACTTTTTCCATGTGCCTTCAAGTAAATAATGGAATATAAAATTTATATTTACATACAAATGAGTTTATTATAAATATAGTAAAAGGAATATAGTATAACAGTATTGTAATTAAACGTGCCGACGTCGTCGGATACTGCACAGTGGCTCCTAGACGTTAATTTACATTAATCCAATAATTGCATGGAGGTTTCCTAGTTAGAAATTCAAATGAGATGATGTACAGGGTGGGGTGGTCGGCTAAGCTTACGACATATAACAATTTAGCGAATAAAAACGCGCGATTATTATTTACGAAATTAATTTAATATTTTAAAAGGAAAAAGTACGTATAGATAGATAAATATTAGTGTTAGTGAATTCTTTTCTTACTTTCTGGTCATTCATTCATGGTCATTCAATATCGACTGACAAAAAATGTATGTATGGGAACAAAGTTTCTCCCGTTATACATTTTGTACGCGATAGCTAATCTACTTTTACCGAACGGCTGTGGTCTAGTGTTAGAGAGGACGAACCTCACGATCGACGAGACCCGCGTTCAATCTTCGCTAACATGGACATGGTAACTATGTTATATGTACTTTGATCGCTCAGTATCTTAGTATTTTGAAAAATAAATAAATAAATGGGTTGCTACCCATCGATGAACGATGATACGACATCGATGAACATTATAACAAGTTGGTACACATTCGTTTCCTCAAACCGGTATAGTGGCGGCGATTGATGTTTACAGAAATTTCTCTGTAGTAATAATTGTTTCCGCTCATGAACATTATTAACATGCCAAGCTACAATACTAAAAATAAATGAAAATCGCGGCGTTTTCAGCACAAGTTTGTGTACAGAAGGAGAACATGATTACAATGCCGTAGGAAAGTTATTGTAGTGTCTACATAATGTGGAGCAAGTCGTGATTAATTAAATTGTTATGCTAATGAGTGAGTAAGGATTTTTGGAGGATACGGTCGCGTCGACTAAATGAGATATGGGCGTGTTTTGAAGGGAAACCTCTTCGGATGTTATCTTCCTTTGCTACTAAAATAGTGTTGTTTTCGTTGACTACTGAATAAATAAATTATAACATAAAGGAAATCAATTTTGATATTAATTTAATTTCGTAATTTCGGGGTGATGCTCTTAAAGTAAATTTGTGTTTTGTGTGTAATCTATATTATAGATGGTGTTTTTTTTTATTGTAGCTCGGCATGTGACAACACTCCGCCTGATGTAAAGCTAGAGTGCGGTCCATGAATGGAAGCAACTGCTACTACAGAGAAACCCGTGCGGGTAGCAGTCGCCTCCACTATGCCGGCTTGAAGAGACGAGCATGTACCAATGCCTGACTCCAAACTATGAGACTTTGTACTAATATAAAGCTGTAATTGAAAGACTCGAAACAAATTTAACTACTTTTTTCTATGAATATTTCTTTCGACTACAATTCGAACCTGGTACATCCGCGTTTCAGACAGTACGATGGCGCCACAGAAGCCGTTAATCTTTTGTCAATAACATTGTAGATACCAATTGTTTTCTCTTTATTTTACGACATGAATTCTACAATATCTATAAATGTACTAAATATAAACTATTATACTAAGATGTCTTCTATATATATTTTTTAAATTGTAGCTCGGCGTATGATAACACACCGCCTGATGTTAAACTACGGTCCATGAACGGAAACAACTGCTACTACAAATCAATTTCTGCAGACAGTCGTTGCCTCCACTATACCGGCTTGAGAAGACGAATGTGCACCATCTACATTGACAGTGCACACTCCTCTCGTACGTGGATACTTCCAAACTGGTTTAGAAAAGATCTAGAAAAAAAGAAGGTAGCCAGATATAACGAGAGGAGTGTGCACTGTTAATTTGGATGGTACATGCTCATCTCTTCAAGCCGGCATAGTGAAGGCGACTACTGCCTGTAAAGATATCTCTGTAGTAGCAGTTGTTTCCATTCATGGACTGCACTCTAGCTTTACATCAGGCGGAGAGTGTGTCACTTGCCGAGCTACAATATAAAAAAAACGCGACGTCACTTCACGGGTGTTTCATTTGAAAGTCGTAGTACCACAGGACGGCAGACTGGATTAATAATCATCATCGGTCTGCCTACCACTCTTTCAGAGCATATATACGAGTATATAAAAAGAACATAGTTGCAAACTCTTAAAATTAAAAAATGGTATATAAAATCCAATCCTTGACCTACAATCGCAGCGTATTCCTCGCTCGATGTTCATTACCAATTATTTTTACTATCACTCGTATAATTAACGAGCCTTCGCTGTGAACAGCCCCTTATCTCCTCTCTCTCTCTCTCTATAAAATGTCTAAATTGTTTTATTACTTAATAAATAAATTATAATTTATGTCAGCCTTTTTTTTTGGCTAGATTCCGCTTGATGTTAAATTGGAGTACGTAGAAAACTGAAAAAAAGTCGCTATCCGGCTTTAAGAAACTAATGTAAGATGATTAAACTTAAAATAATAAATAAATAAATAAATAAAATTATATTTAAAAAAAAAACTTTTTTATCTTTTTTTTTTTAATTTTGAGAAATATATAAAAATAAAAACAATAATAATAATTTTGAAAAAATAAAACGACTGAAATTAAAAAGAACTTGGGTAATGAAGAAAAAAAAAACAACAAGAAATTGTAGGATGTCTGAACATTAAACATGTGGCGAAGTTACTTTTCGATACCATCTCAGGTAAACGTATTAATAATTAAATGACCGCTTGCTAAGGAAACGAATTTCTACTGACGCCTTAGTAATTTCCTAAATCACTCGCCTTTACCGACAATCATGCTGTGCCAGCACTACTGGAAACTCTCTGAACCAATTTCAATAATTACATTTCCAACTGTGACCAATTGTTAAGCCAAAATGTCAAAACCAATATTTCAATAAACCTAGGTATGTCTATATTTATATTTCTTATAGATATAGTTGCATTAAAATAATTATAAGTTCTATGCAAGATATTAAACACTAGTTGTTACTCCGAGGCATATAATTGTTTAAAATTTAATTAGGAGAAAAATGTATCAGTATTACACAGCTGAACTTTTAACCGAATTTCCAAATAAAGTTTTTATTTCGCCGATCACAGATAAACCAAATTTTAGTGATGTAAAAATTGAAAAAAAAAAGTTTAACGTAACTGAAAATAACTGTAATTAGATAAAGTTATATTAGAAATAAACATTACCAATACACGCAAAAAGAATTTATAAAACTGGACTAGTAATTCCGGCGAACGTATGAACGATGAGAATATAGAGATAAGTAAATAACTTTTTTTGTATATATGTATAAAGATTTAATTAAAAATACCAATACATTAATATGAGGTCAATCGCCTTGGAACGAAAATTTAATTCCACAATTATCTGTTGTGTAGAAAGTTTAATTATATGGCTGATAAGTAAACCCTTAAACGTAATTTGATTTGGTCGGGTCAACTATTGATTTTAAACTTGATACTCGGTCGACGTGCAGGAGTGTAGGTGAGGCAGTACCTCGGGGCGGGCCGGGCTTCGCAACTTGAGACCATCACAATTAGGAGCCGTCTGAATCTAATTATATTTCTGATTGGAGCGGCGACGTGCTGAATGCGGCTCCATCGACACAGCACTATTCTGATTGTCGATGACTGATTTCGGAAATTATTCACTCCTCGCTATTAAGATGCGAACACTTTATGCATTTACTTGTAGATATTAATTAATATTAAACCAGTTTCATTATGCAATGGGCGATGTCTTTCATAAAAAATAATCTCACATAGGAAAAGTTGTAATGTAATGAGCAAGTTTTAATATATAACAGGGTAGATAATAATAAAATATAAAGTTGAGAAACCGATAAGGGCGCCCGTCGCCGCTAATCACCTCGTGAATCCCGAACACCGAAGACCTCATTGGACAGTCCGTCATAATTTTCAACTCTAAAAGTAATAACATCAACTCGGTGTTAACTTAATTTTACTCACTTTAACAAGTCCAATTAAAGAAATTTGTGTTTCTCTTATCTTCAATATAACATTGAGCATAATTTCAAATTATATTTCAAACTTTCCGATAATGAAGGGTGGGCGGCAGGGGTGTTCGGTCCAGGGGGGTGGGCGCGAGTGGAGGCTGCCACTTCGCTTATTACATTAGTTACATAAATTCTGCTATTGAAGATGGCGGGTAGAAAGGGGACGGTTTACCCTTATTACGAGAGTCTCCTTATCAATACAATTATTAATATAATATTATTGTAATAATTTCAGGGCAAAGAGGAAAAGAGGGTAGTCGCGGCTTAATTTCGCCAGCAATAAAGGGTGGTAAGAGATAATGGAATGGAAAACAGTTTGAAGTTTTATTGGAAAATTGGTGCCGACTAATTGGCAACATTATCGATTCGATAGCAACACTGGATCATACGAAAAACTTATATTATTAGATTACTTATGAATTTATTAGTGTATGTACCTTTATTGAAATTGAGATTTTAGTTTTACGTGAAAACGTATCGAGTCAACCCTACCTAGACCCTTTCGGGGAAGGGTTGCTCAAGTATGGCCATAATTCCTGTGGGTCCCGTCTCATTATATCGCTAATACAAGACTCATCCTGAGTTACCGTGAATATATTAAAGGGTTCTATCTACACTGATGAGATATCGGTCGGTTATACAACATCGGACCTTGAAAATGCGACCCTAGAGGTTTTAGAATATTTATAAATATGGGATTGAAAGAAATTTCAGAATAAACCGACTGTCCGTAGTCACACAATCGTGTAGAGCATGAAGAAAATTATAGATGCGAAAGAAGCGAATGAGATGTGGAAATGATTCTCTTTGCCTTCTTTTACATCTTTCTCGTCTTTTTCTTTGTTAATGTCAATGTAATAATTTGACAGAGTTCATCATTCATTCATAACAGTCGAGTCGAGTCTCAAGTCAAGCCAAAAATTCTATTTTAATTTGTACAAAAAATTAAAATGAAATAATAATTAAATATTTATGTCAGACTAAGTGACGCTAAAATGTAAAAGAATGTTTAGGGTTGTCAACTGTTTCATATTATATATTACTAACAAATATTATGTTTTGTAACCCTACAAAAGAAAAAAAATACTGTTTTTGTGTATTGTTTGCAAAAGAAATTAAATAACTAACTCAGTCGCAATCTGAACAAATTTTGTAATTAATAATTTTAATTAATAAATAAAAGCATAGCGGGGTCAAATTTTCATGCTCGATTGGTTCGAATAAGTTGGGCAGTACAACCCGACCGTAGGGGGACGCTCATAGGGGGGTTGGGTGTAAGGCATTATGGGAGAGCCTTCATTTACATTGTCCAATAACTTCAAGTAGTGTCCAGACGAATATTAGTTTATAGCATGCGGTATTTGGCGCAACGTACTCCATTTATTAATAAAAAGTACTAAAAATACCTAATTATCTTTAATAATAGACTTTAAACTAGGATATTAAAATTATGTTTAAAAAAAACAAAAAAAAACAACATAGAAATGTGAAAGAATTAAATTAGACTTCTATTCCTTAAAGCGTATAGTCATAGACGCGTACAATTTAATGCCGTCTTTACGTTCAATATACTGTATCTGCTACAGCTTCGATATTTACTAAAATTACTAATAACCTCTTAAAATCCATATGTAGGTACATACTTACATATAAATGTACATATAGCTAGAGTATTTATCAGTCAGTCTGCGGTGTAATAAGACAGAGTAGTGCACGCACGATCTAGGAAATATATGACATTACTATCAGAGACCGGCATGCAGAGGACGTGGCCCCATGTTATATACTTTATACAGCATGTTCATTATTTATTATTATATTTATCATTAGAGAAAGAAAAACACGATTTAGTACAAATACGCTTCCTTGTATTATTTGATTTAGAAGTTGTCTATTTGAAACATACCGTATGTTGAACAAGACATTAAGCAATATAAAAATTAAACATAAAAATAAACAAAAGTGTGTATATTTAAGTAGTATATCATATAAATAAAATAAATAATTAAGAAAGAAATGTTTAGTTTTTTGTTGTAACCGGCATGTTGTTAAGATAAAGTACAGTCCAAGGACTGAAACAACTGCTACTACAGATAAATTTCTACAGACAGTAGTAGACTCCTCCGTGCCGGCTGACTACTTCCAATAATAAATCAATTCTAGACAAATTATTTAATCACCATGTATAGTATGAAACATATCATCTAACACTACACTAACCCACACAGGATTTGGATACTTATTGCGCCCAAATTTAGGTTAAAGTCGACTTGAAATTCGAGTAACGTCAATAGTGATGGTCAGGGAAGAAACGCACACATACAAAGATTCAGTGTACGTATTGAAATAATACATAAACACATGCATGGTCATCCTTCACACTTATACAAAGAGGCTTTCTCGTTCGGCTTCGAACTACACTATACTAATTATTGAAGAGACTGTATTGTAGACACAATTCTATGCTTATATATATTCTAAGGTTTCCGAATCGAATGTTTACGGACGTTACTGAAACAATTGCTTTGTGAAATGTTGATTTAACGAACGCCAATTTGATTAAGATATGCTTTTATTTATTTTTTTAATCTAAAATAAATCAAGACCAAAATCATTAACTTTTTATTTATTACTGAACTTATATTCTTTGGGTCAAGCAGAGAATAAAGGTGTCCTTTTCGCTAAGTATGCTTTAACAAGTATATAGATATTTTAAAAGTTCTGGAAAAATCTAAAATCCATGGCTACAATGGCTGCAAAGCTTTCGAAAAGTTTCCGATTAAAATAAACGCGATAGTAAGCTGTATAAAATATTTTGATTCAGTTAAGATATATAATAATTCACTTTTTATACAACTAGCATAATTGATGTACTTAAAAAAGCTCCATAGTGCGTACAATCGTAGATTATGTAAGAAAGAAATAATGGATGCAAAAGAGGCGATAAAAATATCAATTGTCCATAAACAAAAGCCATTCATCTATCTACGAGTACAATTTTCAACACAAAATTCGTGCCCTAGGCGTTTTAGGGTTAGACCGAGTGAAGTCTAGGCGAGGGTGTCTAAACCACCCCTTGGTTGATTATTGTTAATTTGTGCCATCAGCTGGTTTACAACTGGGAGTTATCTAGTACCCTACGTGGGTGGTGTATGCTACCGATTTTCAATATAGGTGTACTCGATTTATCGTCGAAATTTAACGGTTTATTTAATTTAAAGTTTCAGAATGATAAATGACAAATTCAATACTTTTTTATTGTAATACATACTTATATGATTGTTTTGTTTCGTGTAAAATTGTCATCACTACGAGAGGAGTGTGCACTGCCTATGTGGATGGTGCACAATCGTCTCCTCAAGTCGGCATAGCGGAGGCGACTGCTGCCTGTAGAAATATAACTGTAGTAGCAGTTGTTTCCGTTCATGGGCCGCATTTAGCTTTACATCAGGCCAAGTGTTGTCATATGCCAAATTACAATTTAAAAAAAACTTTTTTTTTACGAATATAAATCCGAAAACCAAAGAATAAATATCCAAGAAATCATGAATAACGAATCTTATTAAAATTATGTTAGCGACGCGACGCATCTGATAGCTCACGTAGGACAAAATACAAACACGTTAGATAGGAATACCCTATCTAACTGTGTGATCATTTCTATTTTACTTGGGGTAGTAGCTTTGCAATGCAATTACGTAACTAATAAGTTGTTCTGTTTCGTGAAGGAAATCGAACGGAAATATGAATAATTTTAATCAACTATTAATATAAACATTCGTGTTTGGGTTTTACTCTAGGGTTGCCAACGCTATTTTTGCCACGGATTTTAGTATTTTACGAAATTAACAATCTGTCTGATGGTAAACGCAGTGGAGGTCCATGAGCATTGACGACTAGAGAACCGCTCGCACCGTGGCTCCAGTCGCCACCACTATGCCGGCCTGAGAAGGTGCTTTTTCACGCTCCGTTTGAAGGATCCAAGGTGAAAGGATTGGGAGAATACATGGGAGGGCAAAGCATTCCACTTGTCAATTGTGCGACATTTAGTTTAAAAAATATTCAAATCTAGGGTTGGCAACATTCTCTTGAATTATTTTATTTATTAAATAAAATAATATTTAAAAACTTTATTGTTATAAAACAAAAGGCGAGCTTAATGCTGCAAGGCATTTTCTTCTAGCTGGCCTTCAGGAAGCAGAGAGGTAGTAATGGCCACGGATAGTAAAAACGATTTATATATTATATATAACCCTAGAAATACCAATTATATTCACAGATTTTTCTGAATTAGTTCAAAAATAACACTTTAAAATATAGTGTTTTAAGCAAAAACGTGTTCACCCAATCCTTCAATCTTGGATCCTTCAAGCGGAGCGTGAAAAAGCACCTTCTTGGGCCGGCATAGTGACAGCGACTGGGGTCACCGTGTACCGCGGTCCTCCAGTTGTCGGCGCTCATGGACCTCCATTGTGCTTACCGCCAGGCCAGTCGACGTGACATGACGCGTCAATATAAAAAAAAAACGTCGTCGTTTTTATAAGTTAATCTACGAGTATATCGTTATAAACTGAAACATAATATTTTAATATTCCTTATATTTCTTCAACAGTATAACATAGTCGCAGACCCGAAATACAATACAATTATTGTATAGGCAACCCTAGATGTAACAGAGTTATAGAATTTGTAATTTATTTACTATTAGTTCGATGTAGAAAACAAAAATAGAACCGTAAAGTCGAAAGCATCCATTGACCATTGTCTCTACTTATCCAAGCCAATAAAATTATATTATTGAAATCTTTCTCTTTTTCGTAATATAAAATATAATAATTATGCAGACATACGTAAGTAACGATATAGGCGTATCGTCATAGACGCTTATAATTTGATAGAAAAGGTAAGGCATTCTGACGAGGGTTATCAGGCGTCCTGGGCGTTTCAGGAGTAGGTCCTTGGGAGTAGTCGGGCGTAGCCATTTCTTTGTGGTGTACATTGCATTATATTGTACATTTAGGATTGACTGACACAGTTTCTGTATTTGCTTTTTGATAGCAAGATATGACGCCCGATTATAGTTGTTATTACTAAACGACAGTAGAAATTAATTTACTATAAATTAGAATAAAGTCCACATACTTGTATAACGTCATAAATCACAAGGACATTCAACTGAGTATCAAATAAACTGGCAGTTTAATCAAAGCCATTAGACAAGTGATCCGAACTGGCTGACTCCTTTAACGCCTTGCTGGCCGGAGCGTGGCGACCGTAACCCTAACTAGCTTATTCTTGTATTGATAACGATTCAATTTTAAATCGAATCGGATTGATTATAACAATTATATCTACATAATTCTAATAAAAAATAAAAATATATACTTTCTATCGTTGTTGCGATGCGTCGCAACTGTTTTGGCTTGATGCGGCGACTTCAAACCTCGCTGGTTCAGGATTGTGCGTATTCAATGAGAAACTTGCGAACACGGAGAGGCTAACGATCGTCTCCATTTTATTCTCTTGATTTGAATGTGTTGATTGAACGAAGAGGTAGGGTGACCGAATGTTCTGCGTGACCGAACACTTGATCGAGTCGGTCACCGCTCACCATAAACATAGACCATGGAAGTCTATAGCCTTTATTAATTCATTATTTATTTATTACTTATTTACTGCCCGAACAATCGTTTTATCATTTTTAGCTGAATAAAAATGTGAACTGTTGATGGACGGTGCATATTCGTCGCCTCAAGTGGCACAGCGGAGGCGACTGCCTACTGCAGATATATCTCTGTTGTAGCAGTTATCTTCATTAATAAAACACTCTAGCTTACATCAGATGATGGATTTAACGTATAATAAATATACGTTATTGATAGTACAAAATTGCTAATAAAATTCCATTTGGCAATTTAATCTCTGGAAGAAAAAACATCTTTTGAAAGATTATTTTATCTCAGTGGGACACGGACATGTATTTTTGTATACTATATAATTCAAACAAAAACAATATCAGGGCCAAGTACAAGGTTACATTTACGCCGTGGCAGCGTAACGCGAGATCTCTCCACCAATCAGAGGATTTTATTTTGACAGAGGAAGTAATAAAAAATGAAATGAAACGATCCTATTGGTCACTGGCACGACTTTAATGTTAACTCGTACTCAGGCCTCTCTCAATAACATTTTTCTTTGTTATCTGTCTTGAATTATTTTCCTGAACTTGAGTTTCTTCGAGTGTTAATGTGTAATAATAGTGGATTATTAACCATTAAATGTTCGTGAACGTGCGTGAGTGTGGGCAAATAATTCAAAAGAAGAGAACATGTCTTTCCATTTTCCCTCCAAAACTCCGTAGGAAGTTTCAGTAAAGATTCTACCACTTTACTGGAGCAATTTTTGACTTGACTGAGACTTGATCTGACTGTTTAGTGTGATGAATGAATGACTCGTGATGCACAATATTATTAACTTGATGCAAAAAATATTTACTTTGACACTGGCAAATTGTTATAATGTCATATAAAACTTTAAAAAAAATGATATAAATTTGATCAGAATTAGGCCTCCTGCGACAGCATTTATCACGTTGCAACGTAACTAACGTATTATAACAGCACTAACGCATACACATAGTATTTGAGATAAACCTAATCTTTAGAACAATAGGATCGATAATTGCATCGGTTTTGTTAACGTACCTACTCGATGTGACTGACTCTTGAGGTTGATACGGATTCTAGTCAATTTCGAATTGAAATTATTAATTGTTAAGAATATACCTACATTAGTTTAATAATAATATATACCTACACATAACGTAGTATATACAGATGGTATTCTATCTATTTGTGGTGCCTAGTGCCCATAACCGTCGGGCTTGTATGAAGGGAATTGTAGAAAGAAGCGAGGGAGTTGTGTCAGGATCGTGGTAAGTGGCATTCTGTTGCCCTTGAGAAAAAAGCGTGACAATTGATAATGATAATTTTATTTCAGCCCTCAACTTGCATATTATATTATTTTTAATAGTAGTATTATAGAAATAGGAGTTTTTTTAAATTATATTAATAATGATCGGACAAGAAACAGATTGCGCTCTGATATAAGTTAAGCTATAGTCCCCCACTATACTGGCTTGATGAAAAGTGTGGACTGATTTTCTCGTATAAGTTATTTTACAGATAGGAATATTAAAATAATAATATAATTTAGTCACTTAGAGGAACGGGGTGTCGAGACGTTGTACGTTCTCCGATAGGTACACGCCATAATGAGAGTCCAACGCGAATATAACTCATCCTCCACTCCGGTTAAATTATTCAGGGGAGAGTAATCTTATTACATTTACATATTAATCAACGGATTTTAATTATACCCCTCTTCACCTCACCTCTTCGTCACCCCCTCTAAGGACTGATAATTTGTTTGCGAAATGCGACTTGCCGTTGATTAAGACCGTTGTGTGCGGTTGTTTGAATGTGTGCGTTTTCATAATTATGAATTGGAAATTAATGTAAACTAGTTGTAATTATGTTTGGATGTGTGTTGTAATATTAGGTGTGCTTTTGAATTATCATACCCAAGATGTAGATCGTTGCGTTGCATTGTTGCTTACCTGAAAAAAAAAAAGATTTATTAAAATAATTAATCTTATTCTATCTATGAGTTTAGCTAAAGTAAAGAATATTAAGTATCTTATACTATATATAATTTATAAAAATTTTAAAATAATAAAAAATAAAAATAAATTATAAAAACTTATAATATATAACCTCACTTTATATATTTGTTTCTGTATTAAGTAATTATGTTCTGTTCTTTTTAACAAATGTTATGTATAGCTATTAGGTTTACAAAATTTGACTTGTCTTCATTTGTGTATTATATTTCTTGTATTACTGTGTTTTGTAAACTGTTTGTTATATTATTTAAAATAAATAAATATAAAAATCAGCTAATACACTTTCTTTTTTAATTTGTCAATTAAAGCGTGGGTATGAAAACAAGACAACGTAACTTTTAATATTTTTTTATTCTGGTCGATTTTTACGTTTGAATTTGTTAGCACTATAAAATTGCACTCAAGCCGGCATAGCGGATGTGACTACCGTCTCCAGAAATTTCTGAGTGTAAACTGGTAGCAGTTGCTTCCGTTCATGGACCGCACTCTAGCTTAACATTAGGCGGAATGTCGTCCTTATATAGTTATAATAAGACTTATAGAATGGTAAAATAAAGGTACAATAAATAAATCGTATAGAACAAAGTGGAATGCTTTGCCCTCCCATGTGTTCTCCCAATCCTTTCACCTTGGATCCTTCAAGCGGAGCGTGAAAAAGCACTTTCTCAGGCCGGCATAGTTGTGGCGACTGGAGCCACCGTGCGAGCGGTTCTTTAGTCGTCAATGGACATCCACTGAGTTTACCACCAGACCAGTCGAGGTCACATGTCATGCCAAAATTAAAAAAAAAACTTAAATCAATATTACCATCCAAAAAATTCTCAATTATCTCTCAACAATAAAGCGAATAAAGAATGCATGTTTAATCAACACAGCTCGTTCCTCTCATTACTTCTTGGTCCAGACCACTATGCATTTAATTTTGTAGCGTATAGTCGTACGGGGCGTGGTCCCCACTCATAAAGCAAAAGAGAAATATTATAAGAAGCTACCAGCAAAGCCCGGGGGCAGCAATTAATTTGAAAGTATGTTAATACGGCTAAGAATGAAAACACCTTATTTATATTGCAATACTGATATGCAAGGCAACCATTGCACTGCGCATGATCATTAAAACGGATAGTTTATACGAAATACACTTTTTTAAGTTTTCATTTAGCGTACGATTCGCGAAAACTGAGTCAACATAAAATGTATTTATTAATGTAAATTTTACGCACTTATGAAGAGCTTATGTCGTCGCAATAAGTACGTATATACATTGTAAAATTGTCATTGTCGCCAACTTTTAAGGACTGGTAGGCAGATTTATGATGATATGATAAATTGTAACTCGGCATATAATAACACAACACTCCGTGCGGTCCATAAAAGGAAACAACTGCTACTGCAGAGAAATCTCTACGGGCAACAGCCGCCTCCGCTATGCCGGCTTGAGGAGACGGGTATCTACCATCTAGATTGACAGTGCTATACCTGGCTATTTTCAAATGCTCCCGAAACGCGACAATGTCACTTCACGGGTGTTACATTCGAAATGGTGGTACTACCCAGGACGGCAAACTGGGCTAATAGCAATCATCAGTCTGCCTACCACTCTTTAATAGTGCCTATACAATATTAATAATAATTATCTATAAGAAAACGCATACGAAGTTGGGCAAAAAACTAGCTGCTTAAATTTCAAGTTGCATAGCTCTAGATTCAATTTTTTTTATATTGTCGCGACATGTGACGTCGACTAGCCTGATGGTAAGCACAGTGGAGGCCACAGTCGCCGTGAAGGTGCATTTTTTTAACAATTTAATATTAATTAAATATACCTAATAAGGTTAAATTACGTATCAAAAAAATGTTAATAACAATTTAGAGTTATCAAGCAGAAATATTGTATAATATTCAGAAACCGCATTTGTAACTACGCCGGCCTTATTAAATGCGTGCTGCATGCAAGAAAGATAAATGTATTTCGAAATTAATTAATAATTGCATCGGTAAGTATGCAGTCGAGACGAGTATCTCGATGTAAGAAGACAGTGACCACTACCTACTACCTGATTGGACTGGATTTCAGTTATAAATTTTAGTAAGTATTTATTTATATTATTGTTTATAATGAGGTTTTTTTTATTAATGCCATTAGTATCAAAAGCACTGAGGGACCAAAGTTACTTTTTTAATAGTAGACAACACTCCGCCTGAAGTTGAACTAGAGTGCGGGCCATGAACGGAAATAACTACAGATACATTTCTACAGGCAGCAGTCGTCCAGGAGACAAATGTTCATCATCCAGATTGACAGTGCACACTCCTCTCATAAGCAATCACAGCGAATCAGTATAAACGGGAACGATAATCAAAACTTTAAAATAATGATTATGGAAAAACATCGACTCTTTAATCAACATCGTAAGAAATAATTAAAAATCACATTTAATGAGACAAAGCGTCCGGACTTCAGGAGCTAACCAATTAAACTGGAAGGTTTGAACGTAATGAAACATTAATCGTAAACTTAATTAAATAAGGCGAAAAATTTCACGAAACACAATCAAGAGGCTCACGCGATCTCTGCCTGATATCGGAATAAACGCTTTGCATATTGATTAGGATTGCATCTCTGCTTGTACGGATTTAATTTAAACTTATATCAGCGCATAACTTATTATAAATATACACTGAATATAACCAAAAGCTACAGCTCAAGTATTTCCTTCACAGTAGCCCGGCATGTTAACACAATCCGCTTGATGTTAGGCTTGATTGCGGTCCATGATCTGAGACAACTGCTACAACAGAGACATTTTAACAGGCAGCAGGTTGACTGACTTCACCGGTGGTACTATCCCACAGCAGATTGAGCTAATAACCATCATCAGTCTACCACCTATCATTCTTTAACCTTTAATTTAATTATACTAAAGGCACTTAGCGACCATAATAAATATAACATTGATGCCGGTCAGAATTTAGCTTATCGATTCGCGTGTTCTACCGCTAGACCACGGCCGCTTTAGTCTGCCTACCACTCTCTCTTTAGGCAAAAAGAAAATTAAATACTAGAAATACCAGAATGTCGAATAAGAATAAGATAAATGTTATCTCTATTTTTATCCAAAATTTGTGATATTTTTATATTTTGTAGAACATCTGTCTGTGGTTAGACTCAAAAGTGTTCAGTTTACGAGTAATATTAATGGCTCGCATTAATCAGGGTAATTAGATCATTACTGGACTCCGGTTGCTGGCTACTTCGTACTACACTGAAGGGGAAGTGCCTATTATACCAGTCTAAGTAATAACCTTTTAATATTAAATTATAATAAAATTTAATAGAAAAAAAAATACGCACACAAGACCTAAGCTGAAGACGGATTCGAATGTACGTCTTCGATTATGCACGCGGATGTTATGACCTTTGACCTTTTTTTTTCCACCAATCAGACAATGTTATTTTGACCGCTGAGGTAAAAAAAATCAAAGGGGATCCTATTGGTTGAGGGTAAATCTCACTGACACCGTACATGAAAATCTCCAGATTTGGGAGCAGTTTGAAAGTAGCCAGGTATAGCGGGAGGAGTGTGCACTGCCACATCCGCGCCGACTTGAGGAGACGAATTAAGTTAGTATACACAGGGTTACTTCCAAATTGAACTAGTAATTTTCAGTGTAAAAAAAAATTAAATGTAAATGTGTGGGTCAAATTTTCTAATATACAATGAATAACAATACAAAATTACGTCCCAACGATAATGGCAGTTGTTGTTCAGTTCGAAAACACTAATGCGTAGGAAAGCATCAGTAATTATTGATAGAAAATTAATTTGTGTTTAATTTTACTTTAATTACATTAGTCATTTTGTTATTGTGTTTTGTTAGAAGGGTATAACCAAGCTATTTAGTTATAGTAAGTAGTTATTAAATAAATATTTTAAGTATTTGGCAGCTTGATGATGTTTGATAGCTCAACTTCGGTAGTATCACCATTTTAAAGTGAAGCCACCTAGTCTCGTATCAAAGGAGTTTGGAAATAGCTGCGTATAATAGAATAGGGAAATAGAGGGACGGGTCTACCCTGAAAATCTACTCGCCTCCTCACAGATGGAACACTCTACTATAAAAAGACAGCTAAAGGGAAGTTGTATACATTATTCTAATGCGGTTCAAATACGTCATGAGATAATCCTACAATTGTGTTCCACTATAAGGATAATAAATCCGCAATCTTGATCCCGCCACAAATACAACAGAGAAAAATAATTTAAAATACAGTGACACAATTAATATAAAGGAGAATGCCCGTTCGCCTAAGAGAAATGGGCCCGCAATTTTTTTTCAAGTTTTACGATCATTTTTAGTTAATTTTGTAGAAAAACAAATCTACTTCCTTATTACCAATCAGTTTTAATTTTTTCACCCGGGTTATTGAGTAATTAGATGTTTTTTGATGCAATGTTTGAGGTTATTATTATTTTAAATGTTTTAATAATTAATTGATGACATTTGTTTTTTATGTTTTTAAACATTGTCTTTTGATTGGTAAATTATGTGTTGATATAATTAAAATGAATTAAAAAAGAAATAAGTTATTACTAACTATTAGGTATCAAGTGGGCGCAAAAATAGGCATTTTCCTTTGTGCAAAAGCTCCTCACAAAAGCAATGGTTGCTTAATTCATTCATTAAATACCTACATAACGTAAAACAGTAAGAAAAAGTTTTTCTTAACTTTCTTTCGATCAGGTTTTCGATAAACTGCATACTGCATCGTGCTTTTTCAATGTGTTGCCAACGGACATTAGCGATCAACCTGGCAACACTTAATTGGAGTTGCTATGATTTATGACCGGTTAATTTTATGATAATTAGTTCATGAATAATCCTGAGTATCGGGAGCGGATTGTAATAAGTCTCTCATAAATTACGTGGCACGTAATTAAAGTAAGATCGTTGCGGTATATACGCTGTACGGACTGGACCCTTAGACTAAGAGATCGACGACCTATTTAATGTCATGTAAGGAACTAGGTACTTAGTAAAACCTTTTATATTTATGAATTAAATTAAAGACTTTTAAATTAAATTAAAGACCCTCAATAATTGACTTGGACGTGAGTATGACTTATTTTGATTTTTGACGTGAAAGCGTCCATACATTTTGTTTTACAACATTGTTTGAAACATAGCAGATTTATGTTAAAATTAAGTAATTTTATAACTTTCTCAGCACTAATTATTATTGCAAATCACTATAATAAACAAATAGCTACGACACAGAATATATAAAATGCATTTTAAATATTTTAAACATTTTATATTGGTTATAGATTATTTGACAAATAAAGGGGTCAATTTTCATTGTATGGGAAATATACCTAAATTGTAACATCTATTAATGAAATATATGTTGATTTCTTTCTCATAATTTCTACATTATAGTGGTAATATTATTTTTTTAATGTTTAACGGGAATAATGAAAAATAGATCAATCCATTTAATTCATAATTCCGGTTAGATTTTAATATAATCTATCGCCCATTTACTGTAATACATTGGTTATTATTTTAATGTTGTAGTTTCTTTTAAGTTTTCGACTTTCATACTACGTAAAATTAAATACGTGGATTTTAAATATGAAAATAAAATATGAAGTCCAAATATGAAATACGACCTTTTGAACAGACATGTAGACACATCTCAATTATGGATAAACTTATGTGTTTCATGTTACTTTTAAAATAGTTAAAATTATTATTTTTAGGTTCCCTGAATTAAAACTGAGAAGTTAATGACTAATAAATAGCAATAAATAAATTTATAACAAAACTAGGTAATTTTTGTACGTTCAGATCTTGGTCTAAGATGTCGTGTCTCCAGTCGGCGGCGAATGTTGCTGCAAACTGAGATTATGTTAATTAAAACTAGATCGTGGCTATAATGAGAGAAATTTCGCTCATTTATTAAATTAAATTCCAATTTCTTATTACTAACTACCAAATACCAAAATGGCTCACCAAACTTCAATTAGATACATTTTGAAAACATGAACAGCTTAGTCACTTCATTATAATCCGTTGTTATATCATGTTTTGTATTTTTGTATTTTTTCAAGTTTATAATTAATAAAATTAATTGATTCAAATAACTATAGACCCATGATAACGAAAACAAAAACACAAATTGCCACCGCGCTCTTTCTTTACAAATAAATACAATTATTAAAATTAACGATTATTCTTTTAATTACATAGAATCATATGGAAGGGACCGCCTGAAGCGATATCCGATGCAGACTCATATCTTATTAAAGCTTTACGTTTTGCGAAACATTTTCGACCTTATGCCCTCGTAATAAGGAGAATATTATAATTTTATAATTGTATAATGAATATTGTGATATTTTCATACAAATTCTCCGCTGATTAGAGTGCCGTCGCCGCTAATAATTGTGGAAACAATATTTATTGCCTCTAGCTTGCTAATTATTGTGGAAAGGAGAATTTTGATACTTGACTTATTACTAAACGTCGTATCTAACTATTATGCGTATTATTACGTTATAAATAATGAGTCGGTTGCGATTTAAGAAGGTAATTTTATGCTTCAAGGAAAATAAAGCGATAAAGGCAGGGATACATGGACAGCGGTAAATGAACCGAAGTACAAAATAACAATGAGTCGAGTTCTGTATGATCAAGCATTAAAAGTTGAAACTTTTTGTACAAGTTAATATTGAAAAAGGGTAAACAAGAAAAAAGAAATCGGGTGTCACTCAAGCACCACACTCATCGTGTATGTCTTCAAATACATAAAATGTTGTACCTATATTGTATTATAAGAGTATTTCTGAAATATTCTACTAAAAAATGATGATAACAATTACACAAATGCAACTAATCTTGGTTTAACATGGAGACAATATCCGGCGGTCCCGGTTCAAAAACTATCGGCCATCCCTCACCCAGTAATACAAAGGTATCTAAATTGGAAAATAGGCAGTGCGCGCATCGCTGTGTGCTTACCAAAAACGAACAACGCCACTGCAACGCGATTAAAAAAAGAAAAGCGCGGACGATGCCGATCGCACCGCGGGAGTGGGGTGAAAGGGGGTCTTTACGTTTTTTTAAACTTTTTTCACCATTTTTTTGGGGGAGGGCTGGGTGAAACCCGGGTGCATGCAGCCTGAGAACCCACCTTTGTTTCGCATAAACAAATTAATTTCGCCCGCGCATTCGTTCACGTCTAATATTTATTTATTATTGAATTCTGAATGGAAATGTCATTGTCCGATCTATTGATGCCGCGATTGGTTCTTTGGATTTCGTTCTTTAAAACCGTGGTAAATACATAAATAACGAGTTGAGATATAATATTATTTATTTACGAGCGATGAGTATACATATGTATAGGTAAAGAAATAAATAATAGGAAATAAAGTCGATAACAGCAGAGATAATAGATAGAATGTTAAAATAAGAAATGAAGAAATTTAATTCATATAACAACTGTAAGTGAGCAAAAAATAAGTGCATAAGTGCGGTAGATAGGTGCGACATGTGAACACCCGACTCATACCAATATCTCATTACCCACGGCTACCGGGGGAGATGGGACAATGCATGTTTGTGCTGCTTTTTACCCATTTTTTTCATTATTTCATTTCATTTCGCCCGCCTCCACACGTCCGCGCTCGCGATTGTGTGCCTCCGCTTTTTTATAATACGTTATCTTTTTTATCGGCCGCTCCATTTTCAGAGGATGTGCGGTGGCGTGTGTATGCGGGCGATACTAACTCGCGGAACTAACGCGGCACCGCCTATTCTTAAGTGCTTTTGAAGGATTGACAAAAAACGTTTTTGAACCTAATATCGCAGATAAAGATGCAATTAGAGACTTCCTGCATCCTGGATACAATAATATAACTTTATAATGAACTAATTTGTCGTTTAGACTTAGAAAATATGCTGAAGAAAAACAAATTTTGAAATATTGAATACCGTCAATTGGCAATGATTTAAATTACAATGTAGAGTTTGCTACTATTAATTGTGGCGATAAAACCTAGCAATACGTGACGTCACCATTTTCCTGATTGTGGTCACGTGAAGCGTCAACGTTCAATTACTAACCTCTTAAAGTTGTTTAGCATACATTTATAAGAGCGTTAAAAATCGCGTTAACATCGCTAGTTTGTATCATGTATCGTTTGAAGGCACATCGGACACCAATCTACATTTCTAAACGTCATATTACAGCTATTGTTAATAAATTGCTATCGAGATGGGTGCACTTATGGATGATTCAAACAATCCGTCGATCGAGATGTTTGTTCGCTGTGTTTTTTTAAAGTTAATCGCAATCTAAAGCTTCGAGAGCGGTAGGCAGATGGTTATAAGCCCGGTCTATCATCCTGGAGGTTGTATTGCCACTTATTTCCACGCGTTTCAATTGCAGCTTGGAAACAACCGGGTAAAACGCGTGCAATGTCAACTGGCTGGTATAGTGGAGGCGAGTACTGCCTGCAGACATTCTTTGTGCTAGCTTAACAGAAGGAGTATCAACTATAAAAAATAATTAAATCTCTAACAACATTAGAACATAAAACGCAAACCTTTGAATTTTTATGATTATAATTTATAATCGATTAATAATTTTATTATGAATATAGAAATCGTCATTAAAAAGGGCAAATATTAATTTAAACACGAAATACACGTTCGCAATGGACAGAATCGTATTGGACAAAAAAAAACCTGGAACAAGCTGTAATGTACGTGATTGTGCATTTAAATTCGTTCGTAATGTCCCGACATTCCCTTTTTAAATGTTTATAGCGGCTTTTTTTCCTTTTGAGACTTACCAGTTAGACGGTCTAATTTTGACCCGTTTGTTGATATATTATAATAACTGGGTAATATATATTTCTCAAACTTATTACCATTTGTATACTAATATTGTTCTTTTTTTATCATTTTAATAATATATTTAAATAGAGCGGCCGTGGTCTAATGGTAGGACCGGTATCAATTTAACTTTGTCATATGTACTTTAGTCGCTCAAAGTTAATTCAAAGTTATTAAAGAGTGGTAGGCAGACCAGGTATAGCGAGAGGAGTGTGCACTGTAAATCGAGATGGTGAATACTCTTCAGGCCCGCAGTAGTAGTTGTTTCCGTTCATGGACCGCACTCTAGCTTTATATCAGGCCGAGTGTTGTCAAATGCCGAGCTACAATAAAAAAAATATATTTATAAAATTTTTTTCAAACTCTAGTTTTCTCGAAGAACAAAAATTGGAGGTATTGTATTTGAGCAGGGTATTTTGCAGTGGTGAAGACTGGATGATTCGAGAATATAAAAATGCTCAAAATCCAGAAAAAATAAAACCAAAGTAAGTTACTAGATAATGTTTGTATGCAACACAAAAACTTTTTCTATTTAATTTCAGAAGGAGAGACAATGGGAATCGGTTTATACGGACGCTTCGCCAGCGGTATTTTGTCAGACAAACAACCAAAAGAATGCTGTTAAAATTTGTGTAAAAACTCTATTTATTTAAAAATATTAAATTATTTATTAATGATTTTGCTTTTGAAATTTATTGTTTGTAAAGATTCTTTGTTATGAATTCAACGAAAAAAAGGTCAAATCTTCAATGACAAATAGGTCCAAATGCTTCTTTCATATTATTAAGTGCCAGTCATAGTCGGGGACGTCCTCGCGCATACACTCACAGTATTTAGCATTTTATTTTCGCAGCCGATACATTGACAGACATTTTTGGGTGTACCAATTAATGATTTCATAAATGTATATTTTTTAAAATCTAAATAGGTACCTAAGAATAAAGAGACCTTAGTCTGCAATTCTTGACTCGAAAAGCGTCCTTATATTTTTCTAAAAGTTTCCTCGGTCGACTTGGATTGATTTATTTTACATAGTACCACTATACTGCTACCAGTAACACGAACTAAGTTGACCATTCGGCTGTTTTTAACTACGAAACGCCTTAATACGTAACGGAAACAACTGCAACTACAGATAAATTTCTACGGGCAGCAGTCGCCTCCCCTATGCCCCCGAAATGCGACCACTTCACGGGTGTTACATTCCAAAGTAGCGGAACTACCTCAGGACGGCTGAATTGCTGAAGCGATATTTTATTCTTATATTTATTATATTTTGAAATTTAATTTTAAAATCGCATGTGCTCAATGTCAACAGGTGTTTCTAAAGCAGCCATAATTATTGTATGTTGACATACAGAATGATTAGGACGAAATTTCAGTATTAGTCAGTAGTGTGCGGCGTCGGGTGCAAATTGCTGGGCCGGCACACGGTGTCGCGAGCTGAGACTGACAAACGACTTTGATCAATCACACGCCATCCTTCGTGGGGAACTGCAGCCCACACACGTTTTCTGACCGGGCCTACTATTCTAATTCGATATGTTAATCGGTATTCTACATAGACGGTTTGATTTTTAATTTTTTTATTATGATCTTGTTGAACAAAAAACTTATAACAGATATTTTTAAGCTCAGAATTTTATGATTTTTAACAAGTAGGTATCTAATTGCATTAAACAAATTTGTATTAGGTTTTTTTTTTTATTGTAGCTCGGCATGTGACAACACTCCGCCTGATGTAAAGCTAGAGTACGGTCCATGAATGGAAACAACTGCTACTACAGAGAAACCTGAGGATACGAGCATGTACCATCTTAGATTGACAGTGCACACTCCTCTCGTTATACCTGGCTACTTTCAAACTATTCCCGAAACGCGACAAAGTCACTTCACGGGTGTTACATTCGAAAGTGGTGGTACTACCCCAGGACGGCAGACTGGACAAATAACCATCATCAGTCTACCCACCACTCTTTAATAATGCCTATAGGCACTGAGCGACCAAAGTACATATAACAAAGTTACATTGGTACTGGTCAGAATTATATTGTTCTATACTGTTCTTAGATAAACAAATTATTTAATGTAAAAAATACACATAAAGAGCTAAGTAGTTAACCATTACTTCTACTAAAAAGAAAAACATTTACTTTTTCATTTGTTTTTATTGAAATAAATTCAACACTTAAAACACCCTAAGAGACTTCAGAACAGAAGCCCGCCAAAATTCCAACTCTACTTTTTTATAAAAGCCAATCCAAGTTAAACTAGTTTGCATGCGACAGTCTAGTTATGCTAGTTTTAGGAGACGAATATTTACTATACAGATTCCATTAGATAACAATAACGCGAAACTCGATAAGGTATATAGAATGGATGCCACAAAATTATTTACACTGCGGTTCGACCACTGTTGCAATGGATTATGAGTTACGATTGTACTAAGTCGTAGTAACGTCAGACTTGTAAGCTACAAATACGAGAAGCTTCTGAACATAAACATTTGTTATGTAACCATATAATTTTACTGAAACGTAACATTTATTGTTACAGTAAACGTATTGTTTACTTGAAACGTAATTTTTATAGAATAAATTGGGAATGAAAAAGTGGTAAGTATAATAAGTTTCCTCGGGCTGACGTAGAGGAAGTGACTGTTGCTTGCGGATGCCTGTGCTAAAAGAGAGAGGTCACGTGCTGGGTTTTATATAAAAATATTTAGAAACTTAGATGGGTTTTGATATATCCCAAAATCTCGAACAGCATTTGACCGACTGATATTCTGAAATGAAAAGTAAAAAGATAAAATAAAGTATTTATGCAAGTACCTATTTATATTATAGTAAAGCAGTTTGAAGGAAATTGAAATTCTCCCTCCTTAATCACAAGATGTAGGGATTTTGGCAATGTCCGAGGCGTTACTAAGATGCATCGTCTGGTTGGTGCATGTAAGTCGGTTTAGAGGATGATGCCGGAATGCTCTTTAGAGTAATCTCTATGCAAGCAAGTATAGGGAGAGTCAATTTTACTAATTACGAAGTATGTATATTAGATTTTGTAAAAGTTATATCTGTTATTTTAAGAACGGTCGTGGTCTAGCGGTAGAACGCGTAAACTCATAATCGACGTGACCCGTGTTCGAACTTCGCTTAATTCTTCTTTGGTCGCTCAGTACCTATATGACTATTAAAGAGTGGTAGGCAGACTGATGATGACTAGCCGGAACAAGTGAAACGGAGAACGGAAACAACTGGTACCCCAAAATTTTTGGCGACAGCAGTCTCCACCGTTATGCCGGCTTACTGGGTGCACACTCCTGTCGTTATACCTGGCCTTTCAAACTGACTTCGAAACGCGACAAGGTCAAACCACCATCAGTCTGCCTAACATTCTTAAAAATTGTTTTTATTCCATTTAATTGTATAAAAAAGGAATCCAATTAATTGAATAAAAATATTTTAACCGCATTAAGTAATTAGTTTATTACCATTCTCCCATCACATAAAAGTTTTTTTTTTGTGTCTTACATTTATTTCTTAAAGTTACAATAAATTAAAAATATCTAATAAATTAAACTTGTTACTATTTTAAATTGCCAATAATTCGAAACATTGGAAAAATAAAAAGCTTATCCACCACTACGAGTGAGCGTTAAACAGGAAATTGAGAGCAAATGGGAAAGCCTTTAATGAAATGTCGCCGTTTGTCGGTCCTACTCTAGCATACCATAAAATAATATATCTATCCTTTTCTAACTTAACATAGTTAAAGTCTTTCAGGAAGGTTTGTGACCATACAAAAAAGTTGCATGTTATGTTATATAAACAATAAAATTTAAGGGGTAAGCAGAGATATTGGATTTATATCGTCTACTATGTAATGCTACGATCGACTACGAGATTTTGCAATACTAGAATTTATAAAAAATAAAATAAATTTAAATGAATACTACTACTTAGCTCACGCCTTATTCCCACTGGGGTAGGCAGAAACCATGGAGCGCCAGCAACTCCTCTCTCTACATACCACTTTCTCTTCGACCACATCAATTGCTCCCCTCATACATGCACGTCGGTTGAGGGTGCTCCTCATCTAAGCCTTTCTGAGCAGTTGACCGATCTGACTGAGAAAGGTCTCCCTAGGGCGCTCCCTTCCGACACTGCCATCCATTTTCGCGCAATAGATCTTTTTTTTTAAACTAATTTTCAGCAAAATTCTATTTCTTAATAAAAAAGCGTGTTAATTTTTGCTTTTATTGTATTATTATAAAACTACAGTATCCGCTTTATAAAGTAGAACGTTATTTGTTTATAGTTTTAACAGATAATGAACTTAACTACAGTCATAAAACATCGCTCAGTGTGAAATTTTCACTATAACTTATGAATTTACAAGGCAATTAAAGTAAAAAATGGACGACACCCATCCCATACCCACACCCCGACACCCCTTTATTATAATTTTTTCAGCGTTTTTAATGATAATAAATTCCTCGCTCCACTACGCTGACTACAATCTACGGATACTTTTCAGGATATATTAATTTTGTTGACGTGTGTGAAACTGGTTTTTATGTGTATATCCGGACGTATTTAATCTTAGGTTTGTCAATTTTGTTTTTAGAGATTTAATTTATTTATATAGTTTTCAGGATTCTTTACATCTTGACAGCTTAGCTCAGCTTAAAAATAAGAATAAAAATTATTTACTTATTAATGGGTGAATATCGGTGAAATATCTTTGACAATTATTTCATTAAATATTAAAAACCAATATTTATTTATTTATTTATTTATTTACAATAAAGCCAACAGCGTAATAATACAAGCTTGTAACAAAGAAAATAAAAATTAACCAAAAATAAGGCCAATAATAGGCTTAACATTATAACATAATAATACAAAAATCAAACATAAAAATTTGAAATCAACTAAAAAAGAAAAAAGGTAAACACAAAACAGAAAAATAAGAAATGCACATCAAATAGACAAACAAACAAACAAACAAAAACACCTTCACACAAAAAAAAATAAAATAATAAAAAAAAAAAAAATAATAATAATAACAATAAGGAAAAAATAAATAATAAAAAATGAACAATAATAATAAAAAGAAAAATTAAATATACCTAAAAACATTCCAACTAATCATCCCACATCATCAACAGAGGTGCCTATGTACAAAGTTATATAAGTACCAAAATAAAATAATAACAATAATCAATCAAATAATAGAAATATACATATACATACATACACACACACACACGCACACACACACACATATATATATATATATATATATATATACATATGCATATGTGCACCTACGCGTGCATGCATGTATACTACAATCCAGACACCGAACCACGCCGCACAGGCACGCATACCCATGCAACATAATTCAATGTCTAGACTGCAACATATTAGTTATAATTTTTTTATAAGCTGGTTTGGAATTTGTAAATAAGTCAGTGTCATTGAACATTTTGTTATATGTGCGACAAATTCTAGAAAGAACATTATTATTGGAGAGGTTTGTGTAATGAAATGGAATAGAAAACAACTCGGCATGTCTGGTACGTCGTCGGCGTGAGGCGTTGAACGAGATGCTCGCCAACAAATCACTACAATCCAGATTGTTGTGAAGTATATCATATAATAAACATATATCTGCGATGTGACGGCGGTCTTCTAATGTTAGAATTCTGTGCAAGTTGCAACCTTCGATGTAAGTGTCAGCGTGTTTAAAGCAGCGATAATTGAGATGATTAATAAATTTCTTCTGAATTTGTTCTATACTTTCCTTATAGATAATATATTGAGGCGACCAGACCGGACTAGCAAACTCCAAAACGCTTCGAACATAGGCAAAGTATAAACATTTGATTACCATTGGGTCTTTAAAGGGCTTACTTACACGAATCACGAAGCCTAGATTCTTGTAGGCTTTACTTGTAATAACGTCGAAGTGTTCAGACAATAGCATTTTAGAGTCGAAATGAACGCCAAGGTCCCTAACTGTGTGAGTCCTCGTGATGTCTGATCCATTAAAGTTGTATGTGTATAGTATTGGGTTTCTTTTTCTAGTGAAGCTAATACATTGACATTTATTTGGGTTAACGCTTATTCTATTATCATTGTAATAGTTATACAAGGTGTCCAGATCATTCTGAAAATTTGAACAGTCATTCAAAGTACGTATTCTGGTGTAAATCTTTTTGTCGTCTGCGTATAATAGGTGTTTAGTATATTTAAAACATTTATGTATGTCATGTATGTAAACATTATATAATAAAGGACCAAGATGAGAACCTTGTGGAACACCAGTTGGGACACCAATATAATTAGATTTATAACCTCCGGTGACAACGGCCTGAGAACGGTTATGTATATAGGATTCTACCCATCTCAATAGATTACCATGTATG
This sequence comes from Tinea pellionella, assembly GCA_948150575.1. NCBI lineage: Eukaryota > Metazoa > Arthropoda > Insecta > Lepidoptera > Tineidae > Tinea > Tinea pellionella. The sequence goes on from OX411258.1 coordinate 1,822,019, forward strand.
CCGACTTGCTGCAGTTTGCGCACTAAGATGATGTGATCGACTCGATCAAAAGCCTTTTGAAAATCTGTATAAACGACGTCGACCTGTCCGCCATGATCCATGTTATGAAGGACGTAATTTGTAAATGAGGTTAAATTTGTTAAAACTGATTTTTTATTTAAAAATCCATGTTGTGTGTTGGGTATACTTTGTTTAATAAATGGATAAATACTATTGAATACCAATTTTTCAAATAACTTTGCAATTGGGTTTAATATTGAAATACCCCTGTAATTTTCTATAACACATTTCGAACCTTTTTTATGAATTGGTACAATATGGGCATATTTCCAAATCGATGGAAATATGCCTTCTTTGATTGATTTGTTAAATATGATTTGAATAGGAGAAGCTAGTGTTTTATAACATTTAGCCCAAAAAACAGGCGGAATGTCATCACTGCCCTTGCCTTTCGAGATGTCCATTGTTTTTAGAGCTGTCTGGATCTCACTTAGACTGAAACTAATGTCCGATAATCCGTAACTACAATCCTCTAAAATATTATTATTATTATTCTGATCATCTTGTAACGGGGTACCAAATACGCTACCGAAGAAATTATTGAAACCATTACATATATCCTGCGCATTCATTAATGTAACGTTACCTAACGTCATAACCTTAGGAAGTGTGGTAGATTTACGTGTATTTTTTATATATGACCATAATAATTTAGGTTTAGATTTAATTTTTTGTTCCATAAGTTCTGTATATTTATTAAAACATTCTTTCTGTATTTTATGTTGTCTCTTACGTAATAGTGAAAATTCTTGATAGTCCAATAAATTACCAAATTTTTTCCATTTAGCATGTGCTTTAGATTTTTCTTTAATTATTTTTATTAACGCTTTACTATACCAAATAGGGTATTTGGGTGAACGAACTTTAGTTTTAGGTACATTTTTATTAATGCAATCTTTTATTAATTTATATAATAGATCTGTTGCAGAATTGACGTCAGGGGTAGTAAGTCGTTGGTTCCAATCGATAGACTCGAAGTATTGGTCCATGGCATAGTAATCAGCTTTGAAAAAATTAAACGATGGTAGACATAGTTTGGGCAAAGTTTTAACATTGAGATCTAATACGTTGATGATTAAAGCCTGATGAAAAGAGCATTCCGGAAGTAATGGGTTTGCACTGGTAACTAATTTTAAAGGTAAAGTCGAAAATACCAAGTCAAGTGTATTTCCCTTGAGATTCTTTGTGTAATTATGTTGTCTGAAACCCAAGAACGACATGTTTTGGCTAAAAACTCTGGCAGCATTCTGCAGTTCGACTGATCCTTTCTTCAAGTAGACAGGTGTATCGTTGTCCCAAGATATATTGTTAAGATTAAAATCACCTGCCAACAAATAATGATCCCCTGGACTGCTATGAACTACAGTAGAAATGATATTGGTGATATGAGAGATGTCAGTTGCTTGATGATGAGGATGAGGTGGTACGTATGCAACGCCAATAATCAGATCATGTTGAGAGTTGAAAGAGCGACCAGGCACTTTGATCCACAGTAACTCGAGGAATGGAAAAGACTGAGTTATGTTATTTGTGTAAGTATAGGCGCCCAGGGAACTGCGTATCATAATGATGACACCACCACCTTTCTTTTTGTTACGGGCGGACAGGTCACGATCTAATCGGAATACATCATACCTATTATCGCAGAGTTCACCGTCAAAAATACCCTCGTGCAACCATGTTTCAGTTAATAGTATGACGTCGTAATCATTGGATAATATGTTTTGTTTTATTTTTAAGGTTTTGGTACGAAGTCCGGTGACATTTTGATAATAAACTTGTAATGGATTCATTTTTGAAAAATACTACCAATAGCTTTTACTAAATTGTAATAATATATTAATAAGTGAGAACCATCAACTGTAGTTACAAATTTAATATTATTATTATATGAAAAAGAAATAAGAAATAAAAAATATTTAAACTTATTTGTGCTCAAAAATAAATCCTTTACCATTGACAATTTATGATGTAAAAATATAATATTATGTTGTGACGCTAACTTAACTATAATTTTATTTATAAATGATAAATGGTTTGTAATACATGAGACTTCTTTTAATATAATACTAATACCTGGTTTCGTTGAATATTGCAATAAGATGAATGAAATATATTTAGATATAATTATTATTGTGATGCATTTTGATATGTATTGTGTCATCTTTATGTAATAAACATGAGGATATAAACAAAAAATATATAAACAGTATGGAATAATTAATGGACGAAATATGTATAATAATGACATACTAAATATAGGTGTGAAAAAATTACTTAATTGATTTCTGCTATCATAATTTATAACGAAAAGACCACTTGTTATCAATGTAAAATAATCAGTTACTACAGTATAGAAACAAAGAGTATAAATGTTAATGTTGTATGTTGGATAATATGTAAGAATTAATATAGTTATAGATTGACAAACGCGACGCACCTCAATTGATGGTGTGAATAATCTTGTAAACATGATGCTGTCCACAAATTGTATTGACAAAGAATAAAAGAAATAACAAATACTCACAGATGAGCTAACAAAACTTACTGTTTTGTCTACGCACATAAGATATCTTAATATTAACATTGAATTTATTATTATCACTTTATTTTCTCCAGGTCCATAATTTCTGTTATTAAAATGTAAGGTGAAGTGTCGTTTTTTCTGACATAAATTCTGCATTGCTTCGTCCACACGTATTGATATTCCTTGGTCTTCGCTATGTCTTTGCATTTAGTGAGCAGATCCTTGTTATATATTGTAAGATGTTCATTTGTAAAGATAGGTTTCGGCTCTCCTGGTATTTGTAAGTCTAGTGTGGTGACTTTTAATTTACGCAATTTGGCGAGCAAGTTATCACGTAGAAGTCGAGTAGCAAATTTTGCAACAATAGCTCTGGGTCTGCCCTGTACTTTAGTTCTTGGTGTGATTCTGTTTACATTGATTATCTCACCTGTATTAATTTTAATTCCTGCAATATTACCAATGCGTATTATATAAGTTTGTAGCTCTTCACTTCTTAATTCGGGTATTCCGATAAAGACTAAGTTCAGTAGACGATCTTTTTGGTTATTGTTGTTAATTTCACGCAGTAATTCATTATTTTTAAGCTTTAAATTCGTAATGTCGGTTTCCATTCTTTTCAATTTGGTTATGTCTTCACTTATAATATGCATTTTCTTCTGAGACTCATCCTGCTGATCACTGCTGAACTTGACGGATGCTGTTAGCGTCTGCACTTTGTCTTGTAATGTTTTATGTTCAATATTGATGTCATTTATTAGGTTCATGATCTTGGTATATTCTTCCCGGACACTATTTAATTGTGTCTGCATATCCGCAGTGGCTATTGTTAATTTACTGAGGTCTTCTTTAATTACATCATTCAGTGTTGTATTGATCTGGCAGAAATTTGTGTCCATTTCATTTTTCCAGCTGTTCATCATATCAAGCATAGTTTTCGAAAAAGTATTTAGGGCATCTCTCATTTCAAAATTATCATCGCAGAACTTACGCTTGCGAACCGTTACACGAGATGACTCGGATGAAATATTAGTTAATTCCGGGTTGGAAGAATAAGATGAATTTGTAGGTGAACGTAGCATCCTTCTATTAATTTTATATTCTTTTACCTATTATTTTCTTTTTACGTGATGAACGTCTAATCGGGTTAGGTGATATAATTGAGGGTGGATATGGTTTTTACATTTATCAACGACTATCCAACCGATGTTTAACAAGTTCAGTATTTGTTTATTTTGAAATATGTAGTAGTAGATTAAATAACACTCGAACAATTAGCATTAAGTAGTTTGCAATGTTGTCTGTTCATTTGAATTGCACTAAACACCAAAGTCAGTGTTCGCTGCGTCGGTTATTTGTTTTTTGGTATTCCGGTTTATTTGCGCACTAATATCACTGTTTTCACTATGCAATTCGTGGTACGTATTAAAAACAACAATTCGATGCACTTTTTAACGTTGATTTACTCGTATTTTATATTTAAACTCAATTAATTTACGGAGCGACGCCCCCACAGTTTGACAGTTGTCTATGGATTGCATACATATACAAATATATGTATTTAAAAAACAAAGTAGATGGGTTACGTACTACACTACTAAATAAATTCGTTACACTAAAACACATCCCCCTCAAAACATGTCGAATTCTTATAATTAAATTAAAAAATGCACCCGTTCGAGTGAAAGCAACATCCCATTCAATATTTGATCAGAGCCAATTTAAATGTTCGTCCACTTGTAGACATCGCATAGTTCGTTCAACTAACATATATACACGAACAGACTGCACGTCGCTTTTACCCCGAGCCCGGTCGCCGCCCGCCAATTTCCAAAAAAAAAAAGAAGAAAAATGAAATGGCGTTCCCACCACTAGGCTGTGTGCGTCGAAAAAATACAGATATAATGCTAGTAATAATAATAATAATAGGCGATCGAGGCGGCGCACCCGTCCACCTGCCTCCACCCAATTTTCATTCAAATGCGTGAGGTTTTTTAAAACTATTTTTTATCGCAATATTTTTTCGGATTTTCCATTAGTGATGCTCTAACATTCTCTGCAATAGTGAGATGTTGTTATTTAAAACTACCATTTGTTGCTGAATAATTATTTTACACGAGCTTTTCCCTATTAACCTAATAAACTAGTTAACATAACCTACTTCTTGTTTTAAACTTCTGAAGGTCAGAGGGTATCCGCAAAAAAACTGCCAAATTTATTTAGGTTAGGCGAGAATCTCGTTCGATCCCAGACGAAGTTGGGAGGAATAAAAATACCTGCTTCTCGATTGATTATTGTCTATATATAGGGTTGCCAGATTTATTGAAAAAATAACTCGGACAATGTTTTTAACCCAATAACAGAACCTCAAAAAATACATTCTATTGTTCGGTTAATTGAACATAATGGCAACCCTATCTACATATCCGGCTAACTTTACTCTGAATTTGGGACGCAAAATTAACTTTTTTTTAATAATTCGTTACCTAATAACTTTAATTCGACACCAACAAAAGTTCAGTTGAAAATGAAAATCGTCTGAAAAAACGTGACGCGTTTCCTCGACTCTCCGACACGATACGACATGACACTCAATTTAAACTCGGTCGGCACGAACACGGGCAACGCGTTCGATAATTAACATAATGTACTTTTTTCTCCTTTTGCACTTCTCGTTTGACACTCCATCACTCATGGAAATTCCATTTTCAATGCTCCTATATGAGAAGGGGTGGTATGGGGTGGTCTTTGCATCCGCGCAATGGACACGGTGGTTTCGGGGTGGGGTGGTCAAAAAAAAAGATTGTTAAAAAGCTGCCCCCGCGGCTACCGATGTGTGAGTGCGTGTGTGGAACGAAAAAAAGCGCGCACTAATCGATACTATAGATTGTGAGGCAAGTAGGTTGTGCCCGTTTTTCAGCGATTGGGCGACGTGGAATCGCGCGGCGTTTTTTTCAGTACCCAGTTAACGAAGCAAAATTTTAAATGTTTAGTCTTTCAGCGTGATTGCTATGTCGGAAACATCTCTTTTAAACGATTTAATGTGATTCTGTTAACTATCGCTTGCTAATTCGTTACATAACTTTACAAAATTATTTGTTTAACTTTATTCTCTCAACCTATATATTATACAAATATTGAAAACACATCTTCTAAAGCGACAAGTTAACCTTAACAAAGCGCATACGTCAGTCAGTAAATGTAATAAACAATCACTAACCAGCGCACGTACTACGAACAAATTTTCATGCGTCTATAAAAAGTAAATATAGAACTTTAAACAATTTATTTATTGTAATGTATGTGGAAATAGTATTGTAACTTACCTCATGTTTAAGGTTGATAGGTTCGTGTTGGGGCCGGGGCGGCGTCTCACGCCTGCTGCCCTCTGCGCCCTCAGACATGTCAGCCTCGCATCCCGACTCGTCTGCAACAGACAATACGATATTCACGTTTATTTTAAGCTCAAGATGCAATCATTGTACAAATATTGAATTTTAAAATAAAATGACGTATTTTTGCTACATACTCTTGCATTGCGTATTTTTTTTTATTATGAAATTTTTTTTTTCTCTCAACTTCTCTTCTCAACTCTCAGCTTTTTCTTCTCAACTTTCCTTGATAAACGGGTTATCTAACTCAAAAAAAATTTTTTCACCTCGGATTAGCATTTCCTGAGATTAGCGCGTTCAAACGTTTACCAGTTTTATTAATAGAAGTTGTATATTTATTTATTTAACACTCAGCCGCATGTTATTAAGCTAAAGTGCGGTCCATGAATGGAAACAACTGCTACGGAGAAATTTCTACGGGCAGCAGTTCGGAGGCTGCTTTGCCGACTTGAGGCGATGATTCCTCTTACAATACTTTGTTACTTCCAATCTGATCCCGAAACGCGACAAGGTCATGACGGGTGGTACTTCATGACGGCAGACTGGGCTAAAAGATAATGAATAGTAAAATCTTGTGTTTTTAAAACATAATTTTCAGATTAGCGCGTTCAAACATACAAACCGTCTAGATTTATTATAGTGTAAGTATAGATAAATAAATACTCAGGTAATTTTTTTTTTGTAATGTTAGATTCAATACAGATTTTCTACATTAAAGAAAATAAAAATGTAGAGTAGCAAAATTATTTTTATAAATCACTTCAATAAAGTTCTATACATTTTAAACATAAGCTACATTGGTAGTAAGTAAACTAACACAATGCCGCATCTATTAACTTTTATAGTCTAAGTTATGCGATGCTATAAGTGTCTGGTGTCTGTAAATTTTCGCAACAGCGATCTGTGGCCGGTCTTTGTGCTATTAATTTGTAATGTCCCCCCTCAGACCACGGACGCAGTGTCTGTTATACACGCTCTTACATCTGCAGATTAATCTATTTTCGTAATATGTCCGCATAAGATTTATTTTTGTTAATAGTTTCATGTAATTTTTTTTAATTAAAGCTCGGCATATGACACTATTCCGCCTGATGTTAAGAGTGCAGTCCATAAACTTCTACAGGTAGCAGTCGCCTTCACTATGCCGGTTTGAGGAGACGAACCATACTGCCAAACTGATCTCGAAGCAAAATACGGCTTATAACTTCTCGAGCTTTGCAACAAAAAAAACCTGAACAATAAAAACACGTTTCATAAACAATACAAACTAAACGTATCATAAACAACGTATTTGAAGCTTAATATTTCACCTTTATAATATCATAAGGGAATTTAAGAAAATAAAATAAGGATCGTTGACCTAATTTCGACCCTCAGAAGCCCTTCATTCATGTCGCGTCTCACGGTGACTCGAGCATCTTCTTTAGTTAAGTATCACCTGCATACGCGTAAAGGGGATCTTTGTTAAGAATTCTGGTCATTTATTTGAAAGGAAACATGATCTAAATCAAGTTTAATGTATGGCAAAAATAAAAGTTGCTGTAATTGTAAAATACTTGCAATTCAATGTATAAATAGAAATTATAATATTGAATACTGTATGGGTTTTGATCCCTTTACCTTCACAGAATGGGACCACAGCGATTTCATAATAAAACTTTTTTCCCCACTAATTAATTCACAAGGTATATATACTATTTGTTACTGTAGCTATTTGTAGATACTCGTAGTACCTGGAGAGATTTTGATAGAGATTTAAACAAAGGAGGCTCGAAAGTCGAGGCCGATTTTGATGAAAACTAAAACTGTATCATAAAATAATAAAACCCTAAACTAAAACAGTATTTTTTACTTCACAGAATTTGATCCTTATTAGATACACTATCGGGATGGTGCTATTGCTATATACAGTGTGTGTTTTATTTTTATGCAGTTGTAGTATCATTAAAATCAGTCTCGTTACTCCTTTAAGTACTTTTCGATATTTTACAGTTTCGGATTTAGCCGTCTAGACACATGAAGAAATTCACCCTGTATAAGGGGAACAATAAGCAAAACGTTTTAAAATACACATTAAAGCATCCATACAAGCTGATTCCCATCGGCTTCTCTTTCGAAATTACTTAAGCCGAAATCGATCTTGCTACAGTTTCTCCAGAGCTCGAGTGACAACAGAGAGACAATTGCAAACGCGTAACCAGTGTATTATGAATTTATTTCACTACTAGCTGTTGCCAGCAACTTTGTATGCTGTATTAGTATCATTCCCGTTCAAACCCCAGAGAACCAAAAATAACTTAGAACTTTTCAACATTAAAGGGAGAATATTTTTTCAAATCGGAACACATACGGGCTAAATAAACAAACATTTTTTATAAGTATGCAGTATATTTGAGCTTAGTACCACATAATACCACCACTTTCAAGTCTAACACCCATAAAGTGATCTAGAGAGTGTGCACTTTGCTCTTAAGTTCATTGAAGTAAGTTTACCATCAGACTGAGTATTATATATGTTAAATATATATAAAAATACTGCACTTTCGCAACTGTTATATAAAAGATATGTTCAAAAGAATATTAAAATAGCAACGTCAATAAATTAGTATTGTCTTATTAGCTTAAGGTTTTAATATAAAATTAAATAAGCAGTTTCCTTCGGAGCTATTTATATAATATTCTGGTAAGTCTTGCGGTACGAGTTCAACTATTAATTTGTAATATTCTCGCTTGATCGCTGGATCTAATGTTTGTAGATACAACGGTGTTCTCAGAAACGCAAATACTATACAAAGTTACCGGCGTTTTATTTGCTTTTCAGGAATAAAATAATATTATCTTGCATGTAAATGAACTACTTAATATCGAATGGTATGATGTAATTGCGCAATGAAATATTAATATTGGAAACTATGTAGTTCATAATAAGATATTTATTTGATGCATTCCACAGCAAAGTTACTTTTTGTTAGGAAACAAAAAAATAACAAATTAAAAGTCGTTGAAAGTTGTTATCATGTTGCCAAATGCGACAAAAAGTCCCCGGTGTGAACGCTACATAATATTCTATTCAAAACTTTCATTTGTTTGTATTTCAGACTAATATAAATAAGAAGAATAAACAGAGAAAAATTATATATAATAAAGAAGCATAAATCAATGTCTTTTTTTTTATAATAAGTTTATTAAAATATAAAAGTCGGGTAAATGACCACACTTCGTCTGATGTTAGGTTAGCTAAGAGTGCGCCCTATGCGCGGAATCAACTGCTACCACAAACTGTTTACACGTAGCAGTCACCTCTGCTATGCTGGCTTGAGCAAACGAGTTATACTGGTTACTTCCAATCTGATCTACAGATTTACAACAACAATATAAATATTTATACAATAAATACTTCACCATAAAACAAACAAAATTATTTTAAAAAATTCAACCAACCTATTAGAAAAAAAAATTAAGTGACATTTACAGTAACAATAAATTGAATTGCAAAACCGTAAATGAAATGTTAACAGGCAAATATTATTATTGTCACCAATGAAGTCGATATCGCGCGATTCATCTGTTATTCAACACACCCTCTAAAGCAGACAGGGCGATCTTCAATGGAGGTCCGCGTTTCCGATAGGATTAAGCTAGACTTACTGCTCGGTCAGAACACGGCGACGCAACGTGCAGTCCTCCCTTCTCCTACCACTATTGAAAACCTTGGCCCACCTCCCGGCGCATTAGGAGCAATCATATTCGACGGCTATGTTGGGTTTTGGCAACGATGCGATGTGTTGCTTAAGCTTAGAGGCACAGAGAAACGCATACTATATTTGTGAAGCTATAATTTGGTAACGCTCTATCGTTACTAAGAAGGAGTTCTGTTTTCATTTCGTATTTCGGGTTTTACAGGTTTTGTATTACATTGAGTTTCATATTATTGAATTGTATTTATTTATAATATATATTATACATTTCTTGATTTATTTTCATTATATTCATAAAGATAATAGTGCTTTTATTTTACTTCCATTGGACGCATACAATTTGTTCGAAAATACTGCACTAGTAGTATAGTGGCTTCTGTAGCATAGTCATTATGATGGTCTTATTACGTAGAGTTCCCGCGTTCGATTAAAAATTTTTTTTAACTTTAATTTAAAAGTTATTGAAAAAAATGAAATGAAAATGTTTAAATTTATATGACCTGTTATAAAAGTTACCCAATTACAATTAAAATATTAAATACAAAATAATAAAATACATTTATTATTTTAAAAAATATTTTATTTTAGAAATGTATTTACATTGTACAGCTTTAGCAAACAACTTTGTCAATATTGATACTGAAAAGCTGTGTTTCACTTCTTTGACAACAGTTTTATTAAATAGGGAAGTTATTTGCTAATGCTAGAATGTTGCATCTGAACACTGGTCGCCCTTAAAAACATTTGCTTAAGAGTAGTTGCTGTTTTATTCAAGACAAAGGGATCATTGCCCATGCAGCCTAATCTTCAGTAACATTTCATTTCTTCAAGTAATATTCACATTTTTCAAAAGGCAAACCGAAGATTATTTTTTCTTTCAATTATTTTTAGTAAAGAGGTAGAAAGTGGTATTTACTACAAATCTTATCTGAGTCGAAATTAATCAGGGTGAACGCGGAAATTTTCATATAATTATTTGAACATTTTCAGGTAGACAACAATATAGGTAATTACAATCAATATTAGATTAAATAAACTTTACACTACATTTGATTGTATAGGCATTTGATTACACTGGCGGGGGTGGAGGGGTTGAAAGTTAGGGGGTGGAGGGGGGGATGCATTAGAGGTATAATATCCGTTAACCTCAATGTCTATTTCAGGGTAGTGATAGTAGTTAACGATAACGGTGTATTTGTATAAATTAATTATACCTTTTTATATAGATATTCTATTAAAGATAATTTATTGATGAATAATCAAATTGTGTGTTTAATTATAATTGATCGGCCTTAGTGGCGGAGTGGTAGCTCGGCGATAATACGCAGGGTCCCGAACTTGATTTCCCGTCAAAACCTACTAATACATATGTTTACTTTTGGGAAAAAGTCCTTTTGCACTACATATTATATAGTTTATTGTTATGGAGGTTTTAAAACATCCTTTAGTGTTTTGTGACAAATAATAATAAAAGAACAAGAAAAATGTTGTTTTTCAACGAATTTACCAAATCAGGGGCATTGTTTCATTTCGCTTTGCGTATCCCTATTCAATATTGCTCATAGAGCCTTTAACGAATGCCTCTACAAAAGTAAGCGAACAAATTGCTTCTAAAACAACAAAAGCCGACCGAAAAATTCACAATCGCACCGAATCATTAATCTCAGAAACAAATGGAAATCGTCCGACATCTGCTATAGGCGATTCGAAAAAAAATGGCGTCCATAGTCGACAGTTGTCACGTTATTCTCGACGGGATTAATTAGAAATGCGATTAAAAGCAAACAAAACAGGAATGGTGAACTTAAATTAATGAAAAATTACCACCCTCGGCGAGCTCTCGTCAACTCTTTTTTTTTTGGGTCGCTCCCGCGCATTAAGCGGCTTTAATTTGAATTCGAAATTAGAAATACGCGCGCTTTATAATTATTGTTTTTTAGCCGGTGACGCCTGAGGGGGTGGGATAAAGGGGGGATAATTTTTTTAATCATACACTCGCATGTGTGGTCGTCGACAAATTAAATTATAATCTACATTATTCGCAAGTTGATCTTTACCACTCCTAAAGTTGAATTGTTAACTTTGAATATTATCAAATACAATAGCTTTTCATAAACATTTTTATATGGAATTTTATTAAAGTAATTTGCATTAAGTGTTGTGCATCCCGTATCTTTATTCATCATACAAAAAAGTCGAGTCAAAAATAGTTTCAGAAAAGTGGTGGAAATCATTTGCGGATATTTATAATATCTCCAAATACCCACCAAAACTCTATTCTGAAATATTTACTTAAAATTTAAAGAATATACTAGCATATTTTTTAAAAATGTTGTAACATACAAATTCAAATATCGAATAACAATCGTTCGGAAATAATAAACGGGGGACATTGTCGAGTGGCACAAGGGCAATGAGTGCTTGCTTGAATGCGTGAAGTGTGTGAGGGGATTGGGTACATTTCTGAACACGCCGTCACAAAGGGTTGTGACACAGGAAGAATAGCGCGATTATAATGTACCATTGTTATGTTTTATTGATCGATTAAACTTATAACAGCTAATATTATTTAGATTATGCAAATGTTAAAAGTTATGTCAGTTAGGAACCGGGACCAGTACAAATTGGGTATCGATGCCCAGAAAGAGTAACGTAACCGGTAAATATACTTTTTTTAAAGGTAAAGGTAGATTAGGGGCTAGTATATATGTATAGATAATGTTATTTTTTCATTTGTATTGGATAGACTAATTTTAGTCGTATTTCTGCTGAGATTTTTTTTGTGGCTCGTGAGGGAATACGCAACAACTATTTTAAGTTTTAACACACTGATTAAATACACTATTAAAGAGTGGTAGGCAGACTGATTATGGTTATTCGCCCCGTCTGCCGTCCTGGGGCTGTACAACCACTTTCGAATGTAATACCCGTGAACTTGGTCGCGTTTCGGGAATAGTTTGAAAGTAGTAAGGTATAACGAGTGTGCACTATCAATCTTGATTGTGCATACTCGTCACACCAAGCCGACATAACGGAGGCGACTGCTGCCTGTAGAGATTTCTCTGTAGTAGCAATTGTTTCCGTTCATAGATCGCACTCTAGCTTTTTTTTTATTTTAGCACGTCGTATGACCGCGCTCCGCCTGATAAGCTAGAGTGCGATTCATAGAGAAGGGGATCTGCAGAAAGCAGTCGCGTCCGCTATGCCGGCTTTGCATTAAGCGGATGTTGTTAGAGCTGCAATAAAAAAAGGGTTTGTGTACGAAGTTACGTGTAGTCTTAAAATATGTACACAGTTACACATTAAACTAAAATTATGTTGCTAATAATTTTGATAAATGATATTGTTAGAAATATTCTTATAATAATTCACTTTAACTACTCAAAAACAATAGTTACTAACAGCTAATGCTATAATAGTGTGCCATAAACCCCTTTGAAGTCGCGATAAAACTCCTAAAATAAATGTTTTAAATTTATTATTAATAAATTGTAAGAAATTATTACCTGACGTTCGTAATTGTTTCTAATAGTTAAACGTAACCATTTTGGTTACTTTGGTGGATAATATCACACATTATTGAGAACAAAACCAGTCAAGACAAATACTTTGGCTTCAGTAAAATGGTGAAATATTTCAAGATATTATGTGCACGTGCTTCCACGCACGTTGATAGATAAAAATTCATCATTATTACACATTAATTTATTAGCACTCGATTTCAAGACCAATAGCCCTCATTAAGAGTGGTAGGCAGATTGATTATGGTTATTAGCCCAGCCTGCCGTCCTGGGGTACCACTACCACTTTCGAATGTAACATCCATGAAGTGACGCGAAGTAGTCGCGTTTCGGGAATAGTTTGAAAGTAGCCAGGTATAACGAGAGGAGTGTGCACTATCAATCTGGATGGTACATGCTCGTCTCGTCAAGCCGGCATAGTGGAGGCGACTGCTGGTCGTACAGTTTTCTTTGTAGTAGCAGTTGTTTCTATTCATGGACCGCACTCCAGCTTTACATCAGGCGGAGTGTTATGTACATATACATTGGTGTTACATTGGTGCCGGTCAAAATTAGCGAGGTTCGAACACGGGTCTCATCAATCGTGAGTTCACGTGTCTTATCGTTAGACGACGGCCGCTCTTAGATAGTAGAGTGCGTCCCTGAGCAGAGACAACTACTATGTAAACTGTAATATAAGTCAAAACAAATGAACAATATAAACATATACGAGTAGCGAGAGGAAAGTGCACCCAATCTAGATGGCTCATACTCGTCTCCTCAGGCCGGCGTAGCGGAGGCGACTGCAACCCGTAGAGATTTCTCTCTAGTAGCAGTGAGCTACAATAAAAAAAAAATGAACTAAGAACGCAATAAAGATCGTTTACATCATTGTTTTTGAAAAGCAAATAGCGTTTTACTATTAGTAGCAAAACTTTCAATGTGACCGCAGTCCGTGTGATAAAGCACACAAATTAACCGGCCACTGGCGCTGTTTACAAATATCGGTCAATTTAATACCCCAACCAACAACTGCGTGAATTTCACTTTCATTGGCGCGCGAGTTTAAACCGATACACTAAAATATAATAATAGATTGGCGAGAGACATCGATGGAACGCGTTCGACACACGATCAGATCACCCACTGTGCAGTGGAACGCCACTTTCGATTTCCAAACGCTTATGTGGCTACAGGATAAAATGCTCGTATCCATTGTAACAATTCGAAATACCGGAACAAATATTTATTTCTGATGTACACTTTTTTAATGTATTGTATCCGTCAATTTTTTTTTTTTTATTGTAGCTCGACATGTGACAACACTCCGCCTGATGTAAAGCTAGAGTGCGGTCCATGAATGGAAACAACTGCTACCACAGAGAAATCTCTACGGGCTGCAGTCGCCTCCACTATGCCGGCTTGAGGAGACGAGCATGTACCATCTAGATTGACAGTGCACACTCCTCTCTTATTTAAGTACGTCTGAGTTGTTCTTCTTATCCAGATTTCTATTTCCAATTTAGGGCAAGATACAATATAATTGTCACGCCTTTTTCCCACAGGGATAGGCAAAGACAACGGAACGCCACTTACCACGATCCTGACACAACACCCTCGCTTCCTTCACATGCACAATTCTCTTCATGCACGCCCGACGGTTATGGGCACTAGGCAGCCCAGCTTTCATGTGGATGTCTCCGATTTGATCGGAAAACACCCTTCTGGGTCTGCCTTGTTTAACGTATTCATTCACATCAGATTTATATATGTCGCTGAAACTCCCCGATGCCGACGTATTCATTGATAAAAATATGACCCTAAATGAATATATTGACACGTATACCAATAATAACATCTATATTTAAAAACTGACATAATATTGTAATTAATTTTTATGTAATTTTAATTTCTATATTTTACTTTTAATGAATATATGAATAATATTTTATGTGACACGTAGTGACTTGGCTGGCCAACAGCTGTAGACTACGCTGTATATAAATAAATAAATAAATAAATGAATTAGTAAAAATTTTTTTTTTGTATTGTATTTAGGTATACAAATGTCGAGCAAAAACTCGGGTGCACGAGAGGAAATGTAGTAGTAAAAAAGAGCAATTCCGTGACGCTTGATAATGGAAACAGTGACGGAACAAATGACGCAGTGTTTTCCGCGAATTGTCCAAATAATGGAGTGATTACGCGAAAGTGAGTGAACTGAATGTATTAACTGTTTGTATCACACAACGATTTACGTTCATTATTAATTCAATGTTTTACTTCGTGATTTTAATGTCAAATAATTTTAATAATATTGGAGTCGATCTTGTTTGCTTAACTGTTTCAATACTCATTATTTAAATTTAAACGTTTTCCGTATCATTTTATACTTTAATAATTATTATTTGTGTTTTATTTTATACTGTCTGTGTTTCCCGACACGTACAACATAGGTCTCTTCAAATCGAAGGTGAACAGGTACCTCATAGGCAGGCGTGCTCCACCTTAGACCACATCACTGCTTAACACCAGGCAGGGTGTGGTCAAACGCTTGCCTATTAAACATAAAAAAAAAACAAAAACTATTTCTTATAGTAGCACGTCATAACCGCACTCTGCCTGATGTTAAAGCTAGAGTACACCAGGTATCAATTAAATTATTGTATGCAATACCGGTCTCCGCTATACTGGCTTATTGGGCTCATGGAAGGGAGATCAAAGACTTAGAAATTAAATTAACTCATCCCATGTGTAATAAGAAATTCGTTTATTTCGAATGGTAGGAGACTGATGATGGTTATTAGCCCAGTCTGCCGTCCTGGGGCAGTACCACCACTTTCCAATGAAACACTCGTGAAGTGACCTTGTCGCGTTTCGGGAGCATTTTGAAAGTAGCCAGGTATAGTGAGACGAGTGTACACTGTCAATCTAGATGATGCATACTCGTCCCCTAAGGCCGGCATAGCGGAGGCGACTGCTGCCCGTGTAGTAACAGTTGTTTCCGTTCATTGACCGCACTCTAGCTTTACAACAGGCGGAGTGTTATCATATGCTGAGCTATAATAAAAAAATAAAATAAAAATAATAATAAATCGTCAACCCTTTAATCTCGGCATGCATTTAATATTCCCTCTCGTTATTAATGTTTTAAATACATCAATATTCTATTCTAACCGTTTAATGTACGAGACATTAAATAAATCAGCTGTACTCAACCTAATTCTTATCAAGCTATTTTAGTGCTAATTCAACAAAGGAATAAGAGCTGATATTCCTTGACTAAAATTTTCTATTTACATTAGAGTATGAAGATTCAAAGGGTTAGCAAATCCTTACTCTATTGTTAGAAGTCACGAATCTATTCATTTTGCTTTTACATTTTGATATGATTAGCTTTACATTTCCGTTTGTATGTAACTGCCTACTTGAAACTATAGAATAAACATCTGCCGTAAATATGATGGTTATTCGCCCAGTCTGTCGTCCGTGAAGTGACCTAGACGCATTTTGGAATCAGCTTTGAACGTAGCCAAGTACTTTAACAAGAAGAGTGCTTGGTATTGCTTGATATTCGTCTCTTCAAGCTGGTATAACAGATGTGACTGTTGCATTCATTGACCGTAAAAACAAGAAGATTTGCACTGTCATCCCACTTAGTGCACATTAGTCTTCTCAAGCCGGTATAGCGGAGGTGATTGTTGCAAGGAGACATTTGCCTATAATAATAGCAGTTGTTTCCTTTCATTGATCGCACTCTAGCGTAACATTAGACGAAGTGTCCAAAATATTGTATTTCTAATATTTATAAATAAAACATGCTGTTTTACATAAAGAGGTGCAAACTTCATACATACAATACAATACAATTGTCACGCCTTTTTCTTCATACATCTGACATAAAAAAAGCGTAGGCCGCTTCAAACGATTTGACAATGTTGCCGTCAAGTCAAATACTAACTAATAGAGAATCTAAACGTGGTAAAATTAGTTGTAACAAACATATCAATTCCTCTACAAATAGTACAAAAAACATAAAATTAAAACAATCAAACACAGGAGGGATTTTTAGAAGATACCTTCGATCGCTTGAAGTTGTGTGTGTATTGCGTGAAAAAGGTACCTCCTCACACTCTGCACCATCATGTCATATTTTATGCGGGGCTATTATAAAAATATGTATAATTTTATATGGGTGTTTCCTTCCTTAGTTTATAATAATATTGTGTCAAAAGATGAAACTATTTATCATTTACCGTAAATAAGCAAAAATTCCTTGTACATGAAGAGACAGTTTCTCACGTAACTTGATAACACAACAATCTTGTGGATTCCGAAACTAATTAAACATAATAATGTTAAACAGCACTTTTTCGAGTTTTAATGCTCGCTCGCTATAAAAAGATAATTACAAAAATAATTGAAACGAAATAATAAAGGCCGAGTGACTAAGAAAGGGTGGTGGGGGGTGAAGGGGTGGCGATTAATGACAAGCCGAGGGTGGCAGGCGTAAGGGGTATATATTCAAGGCATTACGACTAAAATAATCAACATAATTATACTTTTTACACAATTCTCTCTTTCGACTTTAAGTGGTAGAGATAAGGTACCTTATTTAGATGGAATTAATGTTTGTGAGGATAATAATTATGTGCAATTATTGAACGACGATGCATTGTATAATTATCCGAATTACAACTCGAGATATGAACTTTTATTTGAATCAACTGGGCGACTTTTACGAGTCCGTATTTAGTAATTAATTTATTTCCCAAGTTTTATTTACTCGTGATGACTCGGCTCTTATATTAGATTATGAATAATTTAATAGTTTTAATTTAAAATAAATTATATTGACGTGGAATAACGTCCTAATAATTAAATATTACGAGCCACTTTTTTATTAAATATAATAATCAATAATTAAGGCTTAAATTGCGAAGAAATACGGGTTATTTTCTACTGAAGCGTCTCGTCATAGAAGCGTACGTTTGACCTTAAAAACTGAAAGTGTGTCAACAGACAATTTGCTATGTATACTATATTCCTGAGATTAGCGCGTACAAACAAACAAACAAACAAACTCTTCAGCTTTATAATATTAGTATAGATTATGCACAAGTTTTCAATAGTAACTCTACAATAGTAACAAGAAAAATTATTTGTTTAAAAAATAAAAAAGTACAATAGTGAGCATAATGCAATTGAGAATTTTCTCCCACCTAATCATAGCGGAGATAGGGTGATAAAATTAGAATAATAAAAATAGTAAACATTGTGTTTAATGGGCACTATGGACGCTGGAGATGCCGGTGCATGAAGTGCTTCATCAGGCAAGCCAATACCAATGTGTCTAGTTGCGCAAGTCACCAGAAGTCACCTAGAGTCTAGATGAGATAGAGACTTACATATAAAGATTTTTTTTAAAATTTATTTAATATTTTATTTTAAATAATAATAATTAAAATAACCAATTTTTAAATATTTAAACCGGATAATTATAACTCATGAGATCAAGGTTAAATAGTATGTCGGTAATGACTAGGTGCCTAAGGCGACAATGCCCGATGTAACAATTCAAAAGATAGTTTGTGCAATGACGCTACTCGATATAACAATTTGAAACAACAAGAAAACTGCCTTTTCAAACTGAACAGTGCATACTAGTCTTATTAAGCCGGTATAGTGGCGACGACCTGCTACCTGCAATGCGAGTGTACTCACTACACAATAATATTATATGGTTATATAGGTTAACCACGATTTGGCATCAAATATAAACAGTCATTAAAGAAAAAAAAACATGAGTTGCATTCAATAAGTCGGCAACTCAATTGGCAAGTTTCGTGGGGTGAGTGAACCCAAGAATCGGTATATAATTAAGCATAATGAGGGCCCATTCAGTTGTCCGTCTTGATCCTTTATTACCCCTCCACCCCGTCCCCCTCGAACACCCCCTCGGAACCCGTCTACAAAATATATTAACAGTGACAACTCCTTAAATTAACGCCTGGATTCATTCAACTAAATTGTTTTATCGTTGATTTGTTGAACATCGTGCGCTTTTCACTTTGTTTCCATTCAAAGTTTATTGATTTAAATATGCCATCGAGTATGCGGTTCTCGAGCCGTCAGTGCTCATGTACCTCCACTATGGTTATCACCACTAATTATAATAATTATTATCCCAAATCACTATAATAAACAAATAGCTACGGCATAGAATATATAAAATCCATTTTAAATATTTTATATTGGTTATATTTCACAAGCATTCTATATATTCTGTGCCGTAGCTATTTATTTATTAAAGTGATTTGCGATAATAATTAGTGCTGAGAAAGTTATCAAATTACTTAATTTCAACATAAATCTGCTATGTTTCAAAGAATGTTGTAAAACAAAATGTATGGGCGCTCAGGTGTTGGCTTTCATGTTAAGGTATTATTCCCACCACGAACGAAAAACGCTGACCTTGAGATGAGCAATAGAAGTTTTGTAGGACTGTTAATATTTTCATTACATGCTTACGTTTTATGAATTTTGTAGATGCATGAACCCGCTTATAACTCATGGTGTTACCTACGTACATAGTCTTAGAATCAAATATTAAATAACCCGTTGTTCTAACATAGCAATAGCTATAATTAATAATTATTATTTAAAATAATATGAAATATTGTGAAGACCTGTAATTTCACATTGCATCGTAGATGTCCCAATGCATTTTATATTATGACACAAGTTAATTATGGTACGTATTATTAATTTTTTATTACGATTAATCGTTAACACTGTTGAAGGGCTCGTTAAAGCCGTTTTTAGTGAACAATGTGAAAGGTTTAAAATATTTTCGTGGTTGGAGCTTCGCCTCATATTAAATTTTTGCGGAAATAACTACCATAAGGTCCGGTTGCACCAGAAGGTTCGTTAAAGTTACTTTTACGCTTACTTTAACCGTCACGTTTACATTTACACCACACGAGTTGCACCTTCGTCGCGCCTGTCATTTTTGACGCTTACTTTATTTAACCTTAACCGTAACCAGAGAATCTTGGCTGGTTAAAGTTAAAGTAATCGTCAAACCAATGTCTCTAACGTCAACTGTATGAAAGGAAGCCAAATATGTTTTTCTGTTATTTTTTCGAGATCAGCCACCCTTTTAACGATAACAATATTAATTTACACGATATTGCAACGCGTGTGGAGTAAATTTAAACGTTTAACGGTCGTCGTCGCCGTAAAAGTAATAGTTAGAGTTGCTTTAACGGGCCTTCTGATGCAGACATATCTCAACAAGAAATGTCTATGGAAAATAAAGCTCTGTTTCATATCAAAAATCAATAACTTTTTCATTTGTTAAGAAATTGTGTTAAAAATTTTAACAAATGTAAAGTAATAATAAAGTCTTCAAATTAACGTCTTTGTCAAATTTATTTTAACGCAATATGACTCTAAAAAAATAAAATTAAAAATTATAAACTTAAAAAATAGAATATATTTTTTTTTATTGTAGCTCGGCATGTGACAACACTCTGCCTGATGTAAAGCTAGAGTGCGGTCCATGAATGGAAACAACTGCTACTACAGAGAAACCTGTGCGGGTAGCAGTCGCCTCCACTATGCCGGCTTGAGGAGAGGAGCATGTACCATCTTAGATTGACGGTGCACCCTCCTCTCGTTATACCTGGCTACTTTCAAACTATTCCCGAAACGCGACAAAGTCACTTCACGGGTGTTACATTCGAAAGTGGTGGTACTACCCCAGGACGGCAGAATTATTTTATTTATTAAACTTCGATAAAACTTTAAATGCCAAAAAAATAACTAATACACTTATTAGCTTATTTAAAATATAAATAATATTATAATATACATAATAATAAAAAAAAAAAACTTAAATTACATGCATACCCTACTCAAACTAATTGAAGGAAATATTTTGACAAATTAAATAATATCAATTAGTAAGCAAATTTTAAAATTTAAAGATAATATATAGATACGGTTTTCTAATACTGGTAATGTAGGGATCTGAAGTATAAAGTAGAATATGAAAAACATCCTCATTTGTAGCGGATCAGGAGCATTTTCTGGCATGATGCAGACGAAATTTTTTATAATCCTTCTTACTTCCGAAAGTTGACCAATAGGTAGCATCGCGAAATGCTTTATAACGCTTTCTCCATGAATTAAAATTTTGTGAAGTGAAGATGGCATATAGTACCATTTATAGTTACTAACATAGATTCTGGCAATTTCTAGAGCATAAGTGCAAATTTATCATTACACCTGAAGAAAGAGCTTGTAAAATTATGTAAATTTGTTATAGTGAAATTAATATTATATACCACTATTATTAGTGAATAATTAACAGTACATTAAAAAATATACCGCAAAATATTGATAAAAATAGTAAACATTTAAAACCGCAGTAGATAATGGTTTTTCGTTTTCTGACTTTTGTTACATTTTTCCCAGTAACTTCGGAAACCGCAAATTTCCGCAGCTAATTTTTAATATATTATATTAAATATCTAGGCTACAAATCAACACTAAATATAGCGCGCGGGCAAAACCTTCAATGAACTTAAAGAACTAACTTTCTTCCCTTATGTTGTTGTTTAATTATTTACACTTAAACTAAATTATAAAATATAAAACAGATAGCTGTTATAAAATCTCCATGAGATGAGCTTTCTAAAAATGTATAATACTTTATATCTATTCTTAAAAATATTTATAGTAAATTAACTTTTAAAATGATGAAACGTACAGGCTCGAAATCAACATCCAGAAGGATAACATTCGTTGTGACTTTAAAAAAATATAATAAAATTATGTAAAAAGCCTCCATTATAGTAAAGTTTGACTATTAAACTAATAAATAAAATATAAATAGTATGTCAGTAACGACAATGGTAAAACACATTTTTGATATGCTGTTCCTCTACCATTTTTCATAGTGAGTCGGTTTCACTATGCAGACGTGAGGAGATCCAGTCCAGCTTCCACACTCCTCTCGGTATTGTTATTCCAAGGAGAATCCAAATGTTGACTAGGTCACTCATGGCCGTGGCCATGTTTTCTCTCACATCTAGTCATATTAATGGTTGAAAAAGTCTCCACCATCTTACTAGTTGTTTTGATGTCTGATTATAATTTTTGATTTGTGTTTTTTGATTGAATCGACTTTCCCGACTTTAAGAAATAATTAATTAATTTTTAAAAGTACAAATCTCGCATTTAAAAAGAAGTTATTGTACCTAATAATACGAACAGACGAAAAAACAAAATAAATAGCATTTTTGGAATTAAAATCGCTAATGACTTAGACCATTAAGTTAATCATTTTAATTAGAAGTTCGCGTTGGACGGTGTACGTTTCTGTTTGTTTTTTAGAGGGTCGGCTGACTGTTACACTAAATCATAAGACACAAATATAATAATCTACTTTATACAATTGGAATAACTTCTGAAATCGAATGATGCGTTCCAAATATCGTGTTTATACTACTATAAGATATAATTAAATAAATATTATCCTTAAACAACACATTAAATGATAATGAAATCCATTGCAGTTTTTATTAAGTCTAAAGAAACGTTCGCGCGTTAATAAACAGCAATATATGGACTAATTGAAAATGTCGCTTTGAGGGAACTGTTTGGGATTGCTCGTTCAATGTCAATTACCTATTGTTATTTTTGTTATTTATTGTATAGATTTTAGCATATCGAAAGTATATCTAACTATTTTTTTTATATATTACGTGTTATATCCTTACTTCAGGCTATAAAAGGACTGAGGGGGACACTACGTGTCAGACTAGCAATACTAAAACGTTATTCCTAGGTTTTTATATTATTAATTAGCTTTTTAAATATTTTCAAATAAATCGCTCGGCCGTCTATCAGCTGTGAGTTGAATGACGTTGCGCGTGCTACGAGGCTGCGACACCAGCCGTATATCAATTCTTGAGTTCACATTGCTTGTTTTTGATATTTCGATGATGTTTTGCGTTTTTTTAACAAAAAAATGTTATGTAGTTGATATTAGACCAATAAATGTCAAATAACATTTTTAAAATTGTATATTTTTCCGTTTAATTAATAAAATATCATGAGTCATAGTTTTGTTACAGAATATTTGTTTAAAGATAATGATATAGCTCTAATTGCATGAATTAATAGCTAATTTGTGACTCAACTTAATTATAAAATAACTACGCAATTTAAGTTCTCTTTGTAATTTATATTTAATTATTTATATGTGGTATATGTATATATACGTATATATTGTGTTGTACCTATATATTTAAGATTAAAATCATAACTGGGTCTAACAGAACTTTGTACAGTCCACTACATATTTCATATACCTTGGTCGCTCAGTGTCTATGATACAAGCACTAGCTTAGTATAGACATTTAAAAAAAAATAGGTACAGTCACCCACAAAAGTATAAACAATAAGTTATTATTCTGTAATATTAAGTAATTATTATACTAAAAGATTGATAAAGGTTCAATCCCAACAGCCATGAACTGACCTAGTCGCGTTTTGTAATCAGCTTGAAAATACCCGAGTATAATGGGAGGAGTGTGTAAGCAATGGATGGTGCACATTCATCTCTTCCAGCCGACATAGCAGAGGCGACTGCATGCTGCCTGCAGTCAATTCTCACCCTCACATTAGCTTTATATCAGGCCTCACAAGTCGAGTTACTGAAAGAATTAATGCAACCGACTGTATCCACTTTAAACAGTATGTATCTGGTTTTCAATTAAGCAAACTATTGTATTAAAATAGTTGAAAAGGAAGCAATTATAAACCCTAGACCTAACTCATTGAGATAGTTAAGAGAATCGGTTTGAAGGTCACTGATTTAGTTGATCAATCACAGGACATCTTAGACCTATTGTTGCAAATGCGTATATACAGTCTGATTTTATTAAATATAGCTCGGCATATGAGAATACTACATCTGTAATGCTAGAGTGCCTTTCATGAACGGAAACAACAGCTACAACAGATGAACGTGCGCCATCTATTGACGGGGTAAACTCTCTACGTTGCCCGGCTACTTCCAAGCTGATCTCGAACGCGATCAGGAGACCTTGATGGACCCCAAGACAACAGAATGGGCAAATAACCATCATTAGACTGCCTAGCATTCTTAATCCTATTCTATCCCATCTTATTAATTATCTTTTTAAATGACACTTTTCCCGAGGTTCATTTATTCTCGTTAAAAAAATATATAAGACTATAGTCTTATTTATAATTAGATAGACAAATTGACAACTCGAAACATACACCACGCCTCCATAATGTTGCCACGTTAGAAGTATAGTGTTGTTACACGAATACTTTAATTGATTAATTGAATTATCTTAAATTGACATTTCGACTAGTAATAGCAAATCTACCTATTTTATAATTATTCCGACAATAAATATGTTAATAATAATAAAAACTTTCTTAGGAGTTTAATTTATGTCAGTAATTAATTACTTTAGAGACAAAAAGTACTAAGATAATTTCATTATATCACTACGCTTTATCGACTGGCATAACTTGCGAAACCATTTTGTGTGTGTAAAAAAAAATATCGTATATCACTTTTTTTTATAAATTTCTGTCCAATGTACGTCATCGAAATGTTCAATGACACACGATTGCATGTACGAATTCATACTAGTATTTGCTAAGCCAGTCACAAACAACGAACAGAAAAATATATTAAATATAAAGTTAATTGAATTTTCAATTAAAAGCTGGGTCACAAAATTACAACACTATTTATTTTTTTCCAAAACTCGGCATGTGATGGCGACTGGAGCCACCGTGCGAGCGGTTCTCTAGTCGTCAATGCTCATGGACCTTCACTGCGTTTACCATCAGACCAGTCGAGGTCACATGTCGTGCCAAAATAAAAAAAAAAAAAAAAAAAAAAAAAAAAAAATCCCTTCAAATGTCATTGTTGTCTATCTAATTATAAAGAAGACTATACAATAATTATTTATTAACTTAAGTACCAATTTATCCGTAAAACATCCGTATATACGAGTAATGTACTAACAGCAAAGCTCGCGCTGTAGCACTTTGCTAAATAATCATTTGAGTTCATAGAAGCACGGTCCCTTTTTTTTTGTCGGTAATTACGATTTGATTGTAAAACGATTTCCACGCGGCAGAGGCTCGACAATAAGCTTTTTGAGCAGTACAAGTACTTAAGAACCCTACTGCTGTCTTGACCATACGATTGCCTTGACCTTGAACACGTAAAAAAAAACAGTTTATTAATATGTAATGAATTAAAAAAAGAAAAGCAAAAAACCAGATCATGATTTTGCAAATATAATGATGCAAAAGAAAATTTTATTCGATCAGTTTTCACCAAACATAGTAAAAAAGTTGAATTTCTTATATTTATAAGAAAAAAAAAAACACAAAACTTTATATCCTACTAGCTGACCCGGCAAACTTCGTACCGCCTCAGAATCAATAAATAAAAAAGCATTTCTGAAAAACTTTAAATTTAATTGATTTCTAAACGACAGGCCGAACATCAAATGTTTGACAAAGAAATAGTTTCTAAGGGAAAGCGAAATTGTTCTTTTTACTATATTCCAAGCATTTTTTCATATTTACTCACCTTTTAAACCTTTCCTGGACTTCCACAAATAATTCAAAACCAAAATTAGCTAAATCAGTCCAGCCGTTCTCGAGTTTTAGCGAGACTAACGAACAGCAATTGATTTTTATTATATTGATAGTTTAGTCTATATATTACATTTTATTAAGACTCATAAGTTTTATAGTTACCGAGTAAAATTGATTTAAAAAGTGCGCTGGCAACAATAGCCGCCTTAAGGTGGTGCAGCTAACAATAGGCTGATTGTACTTTAAAATAGTAAAACATATCTAAATACCCATTAAATATATTACATAGAATATTTCCGTTGGTCGAGTCCTAGGTAATTGAATAATGTTTTTTATTAATGAACGAGAACCTTCCGCGTGATTTATTCAAGTGTACTTCACTGTAATAACATTGTTGTGGGTTCATTATTTTAAGAGGAGATTTAATTTCGATTTAGCCGACCTCTGTGGCGTAGTGATTGGCGCGTCAGTCAATTCGATTCCCGATCCATACAACAAATATTTATTAATCTATTTTTATTTTAACTTTCATTGATATTTATTAGTCCAATATCAACTACATAAATTATCACTATAGTATCTGTCTTTTATGTATATTGTATTGAGAGTGCACAACTGATTCAAAATAGCAGAACGTGCGTCTTTACTTTACTGAAGCTATTTTTGACTTGACTGGAACATGAACTAACTGTTTTGTCTGATGATTGAATGACGTATGATGCACAATATTAACTTGATGCAAATATTGTTTAGTTTGAAATGCTCAGATAGGAAGAAGTCACGTAAAGCAAAAACAACTTAGTACCTAGGGATAAGTATATGTATATTTATTTATTGAAAAAAAAATAGGAAACACTTTTCATAATAATTAATTAATACTTTATAGAAACTGTGTTAATTAGTAAATTAACAGTAATATTATCAAAAAGATAAAATGACGGTAAGAATAATACTAATGTCGTAAGAAAATGTGGTTTTACGATTATTTACTAATTAACAGTAATTAATTATTCAATAAAGATTATTAACAAATAACCAAATATAAGCCATCAATACAGTTACTAATAATAATTCCGATTTAGTCATGAAAACATCTTAAAACGTTCAGTATAATAACTACGTAATAACTATTAAAAGGATAAAAGTATCGTCTTTGTGAGAAAAACGGAAGATGCATAATTTGTGCCGGGATTGAACGCTTAACCCGTCTCGTAACGAACGGACAAAACTAACCCACTATTCTCCGAAGGGGGGGAGCGTATTGCGTACCCGTATTACATCGCATCGGCAAACAACCTCGATTAGATCGCCTCCGAGAAGTGGCCATAAATCCACCCTAAAACAACCGAACTGTTTAGCTTGGAAGCTCCCATCCTTGTAATTATACAATAATTCATACTTTAATAAATACTAATAAATTGTACTGTACGCGTCTACCCGCTCGCATTATCCACCATTATTACACGATGTAATTATAGCCAATAAATTACCAAATAATACATCAATCAGATGTGTTATAATTTTCTTAAATTTTTATTGTTTTTATTGGATACGGCGGGCAATTTTATTATAATTATAATGCGTCGGCGAGGCTCCGTTCAAATTGGGGTTGCTGCAGGCTAAGTCCGCTTTAATTATATACATAATGTTTAATGATGAATGTTTATAATAAGCTACCTGATGCACGGGACGGGTATAAATCAAATATTTCATTAAAATTCGATGCGCCACAACCCTTCATTTCGAAATTGCTATTAGGTTTTATATCAGCCTTCTTGGTGTGTAGACTACAACGTGGTATTTCTAAAACGTTTGCTTTTCGGAGAAAATGTTCATTTTGACATTGATAAATGAAACGATTTCGCGATTCGTATGTAATTATGCCCCAGTTATTAAACAATTAGATGGCTTAAATAAGAATGGGTTTAATTTCGCTGTTCTATATTTAGCCTACGTCATGCAAATGCATGATGCTGTACTAATTAAGAGACAGTGACATAATGGCTAATTTAAGATATAACTCATTGTTTTAGCTTAAATAAGCCTTCTATAATTATTTACTCCACCTGATGTCAAGCTATAGTCCATGAGCAGAGACAACTGCTACCACAAAAAAACATCTGCAGGCATTGTCGTCTTCGCTATGCCGGCTTGGTTAGGGAGATAAATGCGCACCATCCAAGTTGAGAGTTATATCCGATTACTTCCAAGTTGATTCTGAAACGCGACTTGGTCACTTCATGGGTGTTATATTTGAAGGTTTAATTTAATATTGCTTTCATAAAATTATAAGTCATAAGTTAGTTTTATTTAAAGCTTATTTTATACATGAACTAGACAAAATTTAATGAATATAAGGAATCAATAAGGAAGATATTCAGATATTAAAATTACGCTTCTTTCGTCGAACTCAATTCTTATTAGAATACGACGACGAGTGCATATGAATCAGGTTCTTATACTCGTGATTATTAGACTATTTATATTACTTGGTCGTTTAAACCCGCAAGGGGAATTTTAATAAGTTGATTCAGCATTATATGACAGAAATTTTTCTTTTAGAATTATTTTGACAAGTGACCACACTCAGCTTGAAGTGCAGTCCATGAGAGGAGACAACTGCTACCACTGATCATTTCTGTAGAAAGCAGTCGCCTCCGCCATGCCGACTCTAAAGACGATTCCGTTCATTATTTATATCCGAAATAGACTTTATTTCTTGTATCTATGTTTTCATCTATAATATTATTATAATGTCTATAAAATTAATAAAATAGGTATACAATTACCACTGCCACTGGCAAATAGAAAGTCCCTGTGGAGGGAAGACGTCTTCAAATAAGGGTAAAACAGCTTGATAGTTTTATGTGGCCACGCGAGTTAACTGTGAACAAAAGATAATTTTTTATTCAAGTTAATATGTAAAAAAAATTACACTAAATCATGCCAATAACAATTTGATAAGTAAATGTTTTCCGTTTCACAAGAAAATATGGTAGAAGAGTTGTTTTTTTAATTACATATCTTCTCATATTATTACCATAGACATGTTAACTTCTACAAACATAATAATAAAAGATCTCTAATAATTTCTTGTAAAACCACCGGGACCACGATAACTGAAAAGCTTTCGAAACGTTCGGATAAATTAATCAAAATAAACGCGATAGTAGGCCGCATACAATTTTAATTCAATTAACTATTTTAATTAATTTTTTTTTGTCATGTTTAAAATCATAATAGTTATAATCAATACTGAGTGCATTTATTAATTAAATATCTAATTATCTTACAATAAAATTAATTATATAAGGACGATAACATCGTAATCGTTTACAAGTTAGGTGCTACACATACAAAATCGGAAGGCGCGCAAAACAAATCCGTTTGGAGTCGGGAAGGAGCGGAGGTCTCGTCTCAGGCGGGAGGCTAACCCGGAGGGTGGCGGTTGGGAGGTTGCAAGGAGCGGCATGGGGTCTGCGCGATTTTTCATTTAAGACCACGTGGGAAACACGTGCGTCAAACTTTTGTCTCGTAGAAAGTTTTCCGCGTATGCGTGGTGAAAGTTCGCGCCGAGGGATCCGGAGTTTTACGTTCGCATTTACAGGGTTAACTTGGGAACGAAATAAGATATTTGTTTTTTTTTTAAAGATTTTAATTAATAAGACTAAATAAATGTAATGATTTATTTTACATAATTAAACGTTAATAAATGAGTAGAAAAAAATACACGCATGTTAAACTAAATTTTTTAAACTCTACAATAATTTATGGCGGTCATAATTATATTGTACGAATCTAACAATAAATAATTAACTCAAAATTTATTATTAATTATACACGTTTATGTTCCGTTATTAAAATAACCTGTTGTAAGTTTATCAATGTTTTAATCGATAAAACTTGATTTTTTAGTATAATTAAAATAATCTATTACCTTCATCTTAAAATTTGTGTGTGGCGGCGTTTTTTTTAAAAGAACTTTTTTGACGTTTACCGATATTAAAGGGTTGACAAAGGATTATTTAATTCATTGAGTTATTATTTATTATATTATTGTCTTTTCGTATTATCAAACTATTATGAAGTTTGCGCAAAAATAAATAAATAAAGGGATAAAATATTTTTATTATATAACATATACATATAGTATGTACGTCATATATAATACGAACCTAACGTATATGCAACTGAAAATATTTTTATATTTTTTATTATATGTTATTATATAGATATATTAAAATTCTGGGACTAGTCAGTATTATTGATTTAAGATAGAAGGGCTGCTGGTGGAAAGTTGTAATAGAGAAATTTCCACGCGGTCACGTGAATTAGTAGAGTTTTGGTTTCATTATGATTTTATATTAAAAAAAAACGGTTTAAAAAAGTAACCCGAGGCGCTTGCGCAGGATGTAATTTTCTTAAGTATTTGAAAACTTAATCTGTGCCTCATTACGTGTTTAATTTATGAACGTATATAATATATATTGAATGAAAATCCGTAACATAATCAACATATCAACTGAACCGTGTCTAGAAAATTCTTAATTGAACTAATGAGAAGTAATTACAATTTTTATAGCAGCTATAATCATTACGATGCCTTAAAATAATAAAAGCAATTAGAGATTGATGGTTGTAGCTTACCGACTTGTTTTGTCTCCTTCACGCCTATGTTAAATGTTAAAGTGTGAAGGAGAAAGCAAAAAAGACATCTTTCTGATTAGATGTAATTGTTCGAACGGTTATAAAAAGTTGTTGTCAGCAGCGTTGAGTTTGTCGTAATGTTAAGAGTACATTTTAATGTTTTAGTACTCATTTTATATTTTTGACATTTCTCTAATTTTATTTGGTAATTCTTATGTCCGGAACGGGTCTACGGGAAGAAGGGGGGACTGCTGATCAATGTGCAAGAGGTCGCTAAATTAAATACCATGGTAGACCCACATAGAAGATAATTATAGCGTAGTAAAGGTATCTTGTCTTCAGAGGTGTCGGGGGACAATTTAAAGTTTGTCTCGATCTGGAGCAGGGGGCCTACCGCTATCTTTCAGTTTCGTTTACGTTTAATAGGAGCCGTCAAACGAAATATTGGGTTACTTAGAACCGAAATCGAATCGAAATATCTGATACTGCGAAAATGCAATCCGAATAGGGTTTTCAAAGATTTTAACGTCAAATCACTATGTAGAAGATTTGATCGAGGTCAAATGGTAAGTTAAGAGTGTCAAATACTCGAATTATTTCCTGAAACTACATTTTCAGTCATTTAAGAAATCAGCTCCTCTGGTTCCAAATCATAGATAATTATATTTTGATTATTTTATTTTAGCACGTCATATGTCCGCACTCTGCCTGATGTTAAGCTAGAGTGCGATCTCTGAACGGAGGCGACTGCTGTCAGAGAAGGGGATCTGTAGACAGCAGTCGAATCCGCTATGCCGGCTTGCACACTGCAAGCAACAACATAACAATTAACTATAAATAAATACTTATACTACTATATTTTAAAATAGTGATACTTAGCCCGTCTGATACTGTCTCGGGCTAGTCACCACCGCTATATAAAAATGTTTGTCTTGTTTAAAAAAAAAAAGTTATTGGAGGTTTTGTTTTGAAAAAAAAAAATTAAGTTATTGGAGTTAGTTCCAAAAACTGATAATTTATTCGATTTTAGTTAATCGATATTTTGATTAGTACGATAAAATTATAATTCTATTTACAGAAACCTACGTAATTATTATATAATAATTATTATTAATTTAATAATTTATATATATTTGAATATATAAAAAATAAACTATATTACATTACTAAGATAAATAATTTTAATATTAGTTTTTTTATTATTATTATTATTTTGAAATAAAAATAATAAATTCACGTGTTTTCCTACCAATCGCAAACGAGCGAAAACCTATAAGCTCCGCCCATAACTATTTGTTTTTTTTTTCAAAACTATGAACAAAAAAAAATTAATATCCAGTATTTTTTTTTTAATAAATGTACCCATTTGTCATATAAGATATCTGAAAACATGTTATTTGAATCTTAAATATGAATTTTATTATGAATATACAATTCTCATATTAGTAAGAAAGATATAAACAATTAAATATGACGACAAAATTCACATGCATTAGGTCACATTATTTTATTTTAAATTGAAACCCTATAACCAACGGCATAAGGGTCATTTTGAATATCGACCACGTGCTTGCTCATTTTAAATTTGATATTGGCAACGTACAATCATTGATAATAAAGTTGTTAAAAATTTAATGCAATTAGGACTAATGATTGGATTATCCAATTGGACTATAGTTAGAGTTTAAAAATATATATCGTCGACGAAATGTCATTATCATTAACTTAAATAAAAAATAGTTATTTTATTGTAATTATTATTGTGAACAATGTAACTTACAAATTCAGTTAATAGAGCACTAAAGCTCAGTTTGTTTCTTCAACAGCTGCGCCTGTTAATTAGCCAACACTCGCTGATTCATCACTTTACAGTGTCTAAACTATTGCAAAAATTACACCAGCGTCTATCAATAAATAAATTATAAGGATAAACAAAAGAATAACACCCGAAAAACGTCAACAAACTTTACGAACTCGCACGTTATATTCAAAAGTTTATGTTCACGCGCGGATTTTTTTTAACAAAACTCTCAGCAGCGGTCCTCACTCACGCAGCCGGCCACGTCAGTCCGCTGACGTTCACTAGTCGCGAGTCGGGTTAAGTCGAGGCGAAGAAGGCAGCGGTCTACATCAACCCGCCTTTCGTGTGTCTCTTTCTGACGCGACGCTGCCCGCCCGACCATTTTTACCGTTTAACCGACTCAATTTAATTCAACTCAACTCAATTGTCGTAGCGCGAATGCCTTCGGACCGGACGCTAGAGTGGGATGCACAGCATAGGTTTCTTTTAGAAGTTTCAATTTAAAAAATATATTTTTAGACAACTTTAGTACATGATCTAGTATAAGATATATTAAGGGTTCAACGATCGAAAAACTGATTTAGACATGATTTAGTATTATGAAAATTTGAAATAGAGCCTTAACCTTGGTCTGAGGCGCAGCGGTGTCCGTGAATGCGACGTCTCTGTCGCGCCACTATCGGTCTCTCGGGCATAGCCGCGGGCGAGAATGAGAGGCTCGATAGAGGAGAGGCGGCACCGATTCTCTCAGTTTCCACTTTGGGTGTGTAAAGTTTTAGGCCGAAACATGTAAAAATGCATCTTGAAAAAAAGTTATGTATTAAAAAAAGAAGCTTAGTGCGCCGCGTGAGAGGGGAAAGGGGGGACATTAACGCGACGGGAGGTGGCGACTACGTCGTAGTTTTGTTTTTTCACGTGCTATATTTTGGAGGGTGGACGTAACTGGACAATGCATTACCTCTGTCGACAATTTCAGAGACGTCAACCAGAGTTTGAATACGAACTTTAAATCAAGTAAATTAAGCAAAAATACGATAGTACTAAATTTTAACTCGTTGAGAATTAAATTTCATACTTTCATGATACTGACAACAATGTAATAAAAATGTATAACTGTATTAAAATCCATAGGTGACAAATAAAACATATGCATATAAAACGTACTATAATATATTATACCAAATAAGAATAATATTTTTTGTGATTATTTCAGCTACCATCTATTTCAGTAAATGTCTATCTGATTATTGCCTTTGTACTTTATGTAAAAAAAAGTTTTAAAACTTCGTTCATTAAAAATGAAATCTAGTTAACAAGCTTTTTTACAAACTGTCCAAATAATGTACTAACGTATTTTAACGTACTAAACTCATTTTAGAGACGAATACTCAATTACTAGAGACCTAGGTATTCATGTATGTTTGTTTATAAAAAAATGAATTATTTCGAATTTATATTAGAATTTATTGATCTTTCGGCTTCTGTTCGGCAATTGTATATATAATCCTTAAATGTATATTATACTAACACACAAAAGTTCACGAGATTAGATCAAATCACTACAAAAAAAGACGTAAAGATTTAATAATGAGTACAGTCTTCTTCAAATCTACATTTGCGCATAGGCAGCTCTGCTATCTGGCCCTGACCTGTATAACAAAATTAGCAACATAATAACTATATATCCATTATCAAAGTATATGTGTAGAAAAGATGTAATTAAACTTAGTGACTTTCAGTTATGATGAAACGGAAGAATTAATGGTGAATATTGGCTAGTATAAGAGCGGCCGTGGTCTAGTGGTAAGACGCGTGAACTCACGATCGATGAGACCCGTGTTCGAACCTCCCTAAAGACCGGTACCAATGTAACTTTGTTATATGTACTTTGGTCGCTCAGTGCCTATAGGCACTATTAAAGAGTGGTAGGCAGACTGATGATGGTTATTTGTCCACCTGTCGTCCTGGGGCAGTACCACCACTTTCGAATGTAACACCCGTGAAGTGACCTTGTCGCGTTTTGGGAATAGTTTGAAAGTAGCCAGGTATAAGAGAGGAGTGTGCACTGTCAATCTAGATGGTACATGCTCGTCTCCTCGAGCCGGCATAGTGGAGGCGACTGCAGCCCGTAGAGATTTCTCTGTGGTAGCAGTTGTTTCCAT
Organism: Tinea pellionella; assembly: GCA_948150575.1. Taxonomy (NCBI): domain Eukaryota; kingdom Metazoa; phylum Arthropoda; class Insecta; order Lepidoptera; family Tineidae; genus Tinea; species Tinea pellionella. The sequence continues at coordinate 1,856,472 of OX411258.1, forward strand.
TCATGGACCGCACTCTAGCTTTACATCAGGCGGAGTGTTGTCACATGTCGAGCTACAATAAAAAAAAAAAAAAAAAATTATATGTGTATCTATTTGTTTTTTAATATTTGTTATATATATTATTTATATATTTTCCTTGTACCTTATAACTATTTATTATATTGTTTTATTTTTTAATTAACTAATATTTATGATCAAATCCTTTAGTTGTACAACTAGGATCACTGAAATGTAATGGCATCCGTAAACATAAGTTTTCTTTTCCTAGTACGGATGCCAAAGAGTCTGCTATTAAATTTCCTCACCTTTTGTTAAATATGATAAATTAAAGGAAATTTGATATTAATTCAGTTCCTATAGTCTGTAAGTGTAATATTATTTTGTTCAATAAACAATTATTATTAATAAACCTACATGGTGCACATTCTCAAGCTGGGTATAGCGAAGGCGACTCCTGCCTGCAGTTTTTTTTTTAATTTTAGCTCGTCATATGACCGCCCTGAGTACGAGTATGAATGGAGGCGACTGCTATCAGAGGAGGGGATCCGCAGCTTGAAGGATCCCAGGTTGTAGGAAGGAGGAAAGACGTGGTTGGGAATGTCGTCCCATAAATTAATGGAACGACAAAAAAAGGACTGCTGGAATCATTTAATGTGTATAGTATGTTGTACCAGTTGTTTCTCCATTTAACCCAGTTATATGCCGAACTACAATTTAAAAAAAAAAGAAAAAAAAAGAGATTGCCCATCCGCCTAAGAAAATTGGGCCCTTTTTTCTCGAGTTCGTCGATGATTTTAAGTTTATTTTGTAGGAAAATAAATCTGCATTCCTTATCACTAATCAGTTTTATCTTTTGTATTCAGGTTATTGAGTAATTAGACTTTTTCTGATTCACTATTTTAGATTATTATTATATTAAATGCTTTCCAAATTATTGATATCTATTTTTATGTTGTTAAACATTGTCTATTGATTGGTAAACAATGTGTTAATGCAATTGAAATAAATGATTAAAAAAATAAATCATCGTTTAAGAATATTGTTTTGTTAAGCAATTAATAAATTTAAGTGTGCCCAATCGTGGGCCCAATTATGGGCACTTGCATAAGGAGAGTATGTGCACATAATACAAGCAAGATCTCTAGAAAATCACACGTATTTAGGCCGCTGGAATCTTTGTAGTGGTTCGTGTATGGGCTACTACAAATACTCTATCTTGAAATCGAGATTTGGAGCTAAACAAGCAAATACATAGGACGTTGATGCGGTTTATCGTACGATGCATTGTGGTTGAAACCTTTCCCATGTCCTCGGGATAATTTTGCAATTGCAACTGCTTGCTTGCGGTAATTTGCAATCAGAAGGTTGCTGAGACTGTTAATGTGTTTCACAGTTTTAATATCCCAAAATAGTCTTTCGTTAAACTTAGTTATAAATAATCCTGTTGTGATTATCTTATTTTAACTAATGCAGATGTCTTCGCTTTACTAAACGGACTTTAATACATTTTTTTTAAATTTATTTTATTTATTTATTATTATTATTAATGTGTACAAAACTTATTGAGACGCAGCTGCTGTTTCTGCATACTTCACTAGGATAACCCGTGTTGAAGTTATGCAGGATTCCAGTCCTATTTATTAATTTTTTTTTTAAATTTAATTAAACTTTATTCATTTGTTTCATTTCGTATTTAGTTTTGTTTAATATATCAAAATATATGTATTTGGGATTAGTTTGGATGCAGCCGGGAATAACGAGAGGAGTGGATGGTGCACGCATATTCGTCTTCTCAAGCCAGCATAGTTGAGATGACTGCTTGGAGTCATTTGTCTATGGTAGCAGTTGTTTACGTTCGTGAATCGCACTCTAGCTTAACATCAGGCGGGCTGTACTTATGCTGAGCTACTGTATAAGAAAATATAGAGCTAATGTCATAGAAATCGTATACTTAGGTTATATATACTCTTAGAAATATATACCTATAAGTAAAACATATAGATACATTATATAAAACTCAATCTATCAATACATCCACCTAATAGCCCAGTTGTCTAGAAAAGACAAGATAATTTTTAGCTTGACCTACCTCAAGATCGGAAGCTCTTGTTCTGTTTAAAGGTTATACGATAAAAGTTTGTATCCGCTTCAACCTTACTGATTTTTTGACCCGTTTCTACTTCTACTATACTTCAATAAAGCCTATCAAACAAAAGTACAGGTCACACGGGTTCAAATTCAACTTCGAAATAACAAATAATAAGAGAAGTATGCACGCCAGCGCATATTCGTCTCTTCAAGCCGGCATAGCGGAGGTAACAGATGGAATTAGCAAATAAACAACTGTAATATCAACTTTAATAAAAAACATCACAGGTCAAATATAAAACAGTAAATTTACAGTAACCGAATACACGTAGACGAAAGCCTACTCAATTATTTAACTGAAAGCCTAACTTTCCCGCTTTAAGTAGGACTTAGTTGACGTCACTTACATTGTCTATTTGGGACTATCCGAGAACGTTCTTAGATGTTTCGGGTCGGACTATTTGTAGATATTAAATGTCATTTTGTTTGACTAACCGTTTTGTTGATCGTTACTTTATTTTATTTTTGTTACCTTTTTTTATTAAAAAACCGTATTACTATTAAAATTATGACAAAATTTAATAGAAAGAATCAACGCGAACACGTGGGATTCGAACCCACCCACCCTCTGTGTGGAGTGGTATGATTTTTTTTGAAATGCTGGTATTACAGGCACTGAGCTACGAAACACATAGTTACATTGGTACCGATCGGAATTTAGCAAGATTTGAACACGGGTCTCATTGATCGTGAGGTCTGTCCTCTACCAGTAGATTACGTTAGTCACGTGAAGGGCAATTGATTTATTATTAGAACAGCCTCCCTTTTTTTTGTTGTGTAATTTTATAAATTAGCGGCCGTGGTGTAGCGGTTAAGACGCATGAACTCACGATCAATGAGACCCGTGTTCAAACCTCGCTAAATTCTGACCGGTACCAATGTAACTTTGTTATATGTACTTTGGTCGCTCAGTGCCTATAGGCAATATAAAAGAGTGGTAGGCAGACTGATGATGGTTATTCGCCCTAACTCTCTCTCCTGACTATTTCTCTGTACTAGCAGCTGTTTCCATTCATGGACCGCATTCTAGCTTTACATCAGGCGGAGTGTTGTCACATGCCGAACTACAATAAATAAAATAAAAAATTAATAGATTTTATGTGATTTATTTTAAAAAGCGTAGAAGCCATCGTGGTTGTGGCTCAAATTAACAAGATTTTGACAGAATTCTTAAGAGAGATGTTGAAGGTTTTGAATTATTTACCAAGTTTGCGTTTCTTCGGGTGTAACATTTTTACACTAGACAATGAATGCTTATTAAAATATTAGAAATAACTGAAGATAGAACTGTATAGTCAGTAATTCTATTCATCTTTATTACAAAGATATAAGAAGCATTTTACAAACTCTTCTTTTTGCGATAAACCTAAGAAATAATTTATGTTAAGGTTAAAGTTATAGTTATATTTTTTGTCATATTTTTAGATATGGAGCCAGGGTAATATATATATTTACAAACTTTTGAGTTATTTTCCGAAGTCGTATATTTGACAACCAAAATCATAAACAGTCTTCTTGACTACGCGTTTTGTTTTCTTAAAATGTGTAGGCAAAGTCCCTATACAACTCCCCTCCTATGCCTACATATTAAACTTTTTTTTAATTCAATTTTCATCATAATTTAATAATAATGTGTGTGTAATTGGTCATTGAAAAAATAAATAAATAAATACACACATAAAAGATACACGTGTATAAGTGTAAATGAAAACTTTATTTACGAGAAATGTACTAAAATGTTAAATAAGACACGCGAAACGTTGTTAGCAAGGGTATTAAACGAAACAAAAATAGGTGAATGTTAAACATACAGGAAGGCAGGCGGAGGCAACTTGTTGACTATCGCTTCCCGCACTAAATGAATGAAATTCACGAGAGCAAACCGCTCTACATAACCCAGGTATACAAAATGCACAACAAACAGAATAATCACTTATTAACAACCACCACGGAATATTTAGACCGGCCGTGGTCTAGCGGTAAAAGGCGCGAACTCACGCTCAATGAGACCCGTATTCAAATCCCACTTTAGCCGCTCAGTGCTTATGATACACGCTCTAACTAAAATAATATAATAAACTTAAATAATTCCATTTTCACATTCAAAAGGCGTAGTAGAAACTAACTAAATATGGAGAGTGCGGGCCATGAACAGAAACAATTGACACTACAGAGCGATATCTAAGGCAGCAGTCGCTTCCCCTATGCCGACTTGAGGAGACGAATATGCACCATCTAGATTGACAGTGCACATTCCTCTCGTTACACCTGGCTACTTTAAAACTACTCCCGAAACGCGACCAGGTCATTTCATCCTGGCCATCATCAGCCTGTCTACCACTCTTTAATAGCGCCTATAGGAACTGAGGGACCAAAGTACATATACATATTACATTGGTACCGGTCAGAATTTAGCGTGGTTCGAACACGGGTCTCATCGATCGTGAGTTCACGCATCATACCGCTAGACCACGGCCGCTACAAAATTTAGAAATAAATATTCGCAATATACTAAGGTAATAGATATTCAGAACTTTACACGCAATTGACTGTGACGCTAACCACTACGCCACAACCATTCGGAAGATAGAAATTCAGTAAACAGAGCGCAATGTTCTGTACCCAGCAAAACTTCGCATAAGCCAATTTTATTACACGTTCTGTTAACAATCCAATTCCAATTCCACTTTAATCTTTTAAAAATATAATTTAAATAAGTATACACGTTATCCTCTCTGTATCCTAGCTGGATTTATCTACTTTTTTCGCTTCTTCGGCATCCTCTATCGACCCACTGCTTAGAAAAAGCCACCTTCATTGCAGCTGTCCGTATCCACTGCTTTCCTACATTTTAGACCGAATTTTAACTACTTATTTTGACAAAGAATTTTGGAAGTTGATTTTAACTATTTTTAACTATAATAATTGTAAGTTTTCTTTTTGTATGGATCATATGACAATTTTGCCGAGAAACCAAGTGCAATTCGCATCCAATTCTTAGTACAGCTATCTTGTGACTACGAATAAGATTTTTGAGTAATTTCGATTGGTCAATAAGAGCAATCTATTAACCATATTGTAAATAATAAATTAGATTAAATTTATATAAAAAAGGCCTTCTCTAATTTAAAATCAGAAGGCGCGTCAGATAAAACTCATGATTAATCTCCGAGAGAAGTTTCTCGTCTTATTATAATAAACTAATTAATGATGGAGACGAACAATTCATTATCGAAGCAAAACTGCCTTCCAAACAATAATGATAATAAGTGTAATTAATTATAGGAAGTTGGTTCAAGATGAACGAAGGGGGCACGAGCGTTACCAGAAGTTACAATTTCGTCGAATACTACTTTTTACGAGTGTAACTGCCGTCGAATTAAATTATATTAAAACAAAAATGTTTCTGTTCAAATATAAATTTTTGGACGATACTATATTTATAATTGCTCTTAGCCTTAGAATCTAAGCGAATAATAATAATAATAATAAAAATATTTGTCCGCAAATTCTTGCAAACAAACGCACTTCACCATCCGACCAATACTGTTCCCTTGGCCTAGGCCCGCGAACATGTTAGTAACCGGCTACAGACCGAGAATATGTAAAAATAAATAAATAATAATAATAAATGTTTATTCGTAGTATTTAGTTTTTTTTTTACAATTTAGCTTCACACTACCATAATGGTTTGTCTACTTATTTTACTCTAAAAGAGTAAAAAATGTTTAAAGATTCTCTTAGACAAGTTCTCTTAGATATTTGGTTAGTAGAGATCATCGATACTTTAGTATATAAAAAATAAGTCCTTCGTTTGTGCAATTCATAATATGTCTGTTTTTGATTATCTCAGGGACCAGTTTTAATGTTAATTGATTTTCGATATTATTTCAACTCATGCAAAGTCTATAATGGAAAAAAATATCTATACTGCACCTCGTCAGAAGTACGTCAACCCTGAAAATATACAAAAGCACCAATATATTTTGTTCATTATTTAGATGTTAATGTTAAACTTCACGAGTTAAACGACTTGAGGTGACATCTGTATACCGTCCAAGTCACCATGGCAGATAACTAACTGTTAAATGTAACTCATTAGTCAATCGTGTTAAATAAAACACCGCATCCAAAAAATCGTAGTTAACTTCTCACATGAATGATATTTAAAGGGTGTGAGGCGACGGGAGGTCAGCCCGTTGTCGCGGCGCTCTGATGGCTTTAATCATTATTACTGATAATTAAAATTTAGACGGAAATTTCCATTGTATTCCAAGAGCCACTATTGAGCATCGAGCTATTTCGTTAGAAAATTTAATTTTTTTAAATTTTAATTTTGCCTTACTTCATTTTACTTATGTGCGGGCTCAAAATAATACAGACATACACGTAAATGCTGCAGTATTTATAGATATGTAAAATCGTTCATATTAAATAACTTTGACCCAATTATATCTTGCACACAGCTCTGGCTTTTGGTTTACGAGTATTTTGACACTTCATGAATGTTAAACTTTTATTATTATTTTTTTATATGGCATTATAACAATTTGCCAGTGTCAAAGTAAATATTTTTTTCATCAAGTTAATATTGTGCATCACGAGTAATTTATTCATCACACTTAAAGTCGGGTCAAGTCACAGTCAAGTCAAAAATTGCTCCAGTAAAGTGGTAGAATCTTTGCTGAAACTTCCTACGGAGTTTTGGAGGGAAAATGGAATGGAATTCTTTTGAATTGTTTGCCCACACTTACGCATGTTCACGAACACTTAATGGTTAATAATCCACCATTATTACACATTAACTCTCGAAGAAACACAAATTAAGGAAAATAATTCAAGACAGATGACCTGATGTCTCAAGATGGCCGCCAAAACTCCATGTTAAACTTTTGAACTACAATGGGCTGTTTTTATAGTAGCCTGGGGGCCTACCGCGATCTCGTATAGTTTCGTTTTGTCAGATATGATGACGATAAAATAAACATTAGTTTACCCAGAACGTACGAATATTTGTAATATTGGATGAATATTGGTTGAAAGCGCCTGGAAAGGTTTTTTTTATTATTTTAGCACGTCATTTGAACGCACTCCGCCTGATGTTAAGCTAGAGTGCGATCCATGAACGGAGGCGACTGCTGTCAGAGAAGGGGACCCGCAGACAGCAGTCGCGTCCGCTATGCCGGCTTGATGAGATGCCTCTTCACACTGCGCTTGAAGGATCCCATGTTATAGTATGTAAAACATGTATGTACATCATACAGGATCTATTGTTGAATGAATGATATGCCATTGGCGCAGCAAGTAAATAAATAAATGAAGAAATTTCTGTCAAATCGTCGAAATATTGAAAATTCAATTCAAGTAAACCACTATGTAGAAAATTATTTTCCAAACACTACTTTGCAACTAATTTCCGCTAGTCAATGTTAGTGAGGGTAGGTACACAGTCACATCAGCTGGTCAATGTTAGACGCTTCACCAACATGCAAATACCTCTCGACGCGTTTCGCCACTCCACGACTGACTAGTCAGTCATCGCAGCGAAGTTGAAGCGACTACGCGTCTTCGGAGGATGCGTGGCGAAACGCGTCGAGAGGTATTTGCATGTTGGTGAAGGGTCTAACATTGACAGCTGATGTGAGGGTAGGCCTCACTTACATTGACTAGCGGAAATTAGTTGCAAAGTAGTCTTTGGAAAAAAAAATTAGTTATGGATTCCCGCTAAGTAACGTCCATACTATTAAACACACTATGTAGAAGTTTTGCCGGTGTCCAACTATTTCTTGTTCGCAATTACATTTTTGATCATTTGAAAGTAGACCCATAGATGTTGAGCTTAAATGCAGTACATGAGTGAGGATCCCTGCTATTACAGGGAAATGTCGGCATGCAGCAGTCCCCTCCGCTGCACCGGCAACTTACTAATATAATTAGTAAAAACACACAGAGCACCCGAAAGCAGTAAGCACTGAAATTCGAATGACATTTCATCATGTTGACTATTGTTCTTATTTTCGCCAATACACAGATGACTTGGTATATTCAAAAACTTTCATATTTACGTATAAACCTACTCGCCCACGTCCTATGCTCATATATATAGATAATACAAGGGTTCTTAATAAACAGGAAGTATTTGTTACAGTAAACAACTATATATTATTTATTGCGTATGTATAAGCCTATACTAACATTATAAATGTGAAAGTCTAATAGTTTGTCTCTCAACCACGCTCAAATAGCTGAACGGAGCTTGATGACTTTGTTATCGAGGGTAGATTCAGAGCGAACGTGGTCTGGCGTTAGAGGACTTCACGATCCGCCTTCAAACCCCGCACTAGCTTAGTAAAGACAAGGAAGTAGTACTGGAATAGGTTGTAGAAAATATTGTTTTTTTTTTTGCGTTAGCTTATTAAGGATTGTTTGAAGATTTTCTATAGGGTGAAACAGGAATATAGTAAACGAAGTCGCGGCCAACAACTAGTATAAATATAAATATACGTAGATTAACCTCATTCGAACATTAGGCTGAGAACTATGAATAAACTAGACAGGAGCTGTGTAAAGAGGCGTATAACTATAAAGCCTCATTAGGTCTGTGGTATCGCCCATAAATACATTATCGTGGGGAGTAAAAGTTAAAGGGTGGATTGAGGTAATAGGGGGTGTTCTAGGGGCCACGAAGCTTGCTCGCGAGGCGGTGGGTTATCGAATTAAAACTTGACTAGCAATAGCTGGTGGAGTTGAACACCGTATTAATACACCATGTATAATTCGTTCACCGGACAAGCTCGTATAGGGTCGTGTTCTCACTAAACAGCTTTAATATGAATTCATTTAAATTTGTGTATTTATATATTTCTACTACTACCGGGGTAAGCAGAGACTGTGGAGCGCCAGCGACTTCTCTCTCGCTTCGATTGACTAATGTGACGAAAAACGATCTTTGTAAGGCAAACAAAAACCTGTGTTTCTGAATAGGTGAAGATGGTTACCCCAGTCTACCGTCACTAGTAGTACCACCACTAACGTAATACCCGTGAAGTGACCTTGTCGTGTTTCGGGATCAATTTGGAAGTAACCAGGTACGAGAGAAGTGTGCACTGTCAATCTGGATGGTGCACATTTGCCTTTTCAAACGGTGTCGACTGATGTCTGTAGAGATTTATTTCTATAACAGTCGTTTCCGTTCATAGACCTCACTTTAGCTTAAGATCACGAGTGTTATCATATGCCGAGCAAAAAAAAAGTAAATGCCTTGAAAACACGTACTTAAGTTTTAATTTAAGTAATTAAATAATAATTATTAAATATTAAGAATGTAAAATGTAAAATATTAGTTTCACAAGTGTAACGCACTCCGCGGAACGGAGACGGTCGGAAGCGAGGCTCGGAGGGCAGGGAGTGCGAAGGAGCGATCGAGGTAAGGGAACTGGCTACGTAATTAGATTTCCAAAGTCCGAATACACTGTTCGTACTTGTCTTCATAATATTGTAAATGGATACAATAATTTTGATACCTTTGTAATTTTTTTTTAAATTTACTTTACAACTTTTTATGCGAGCCAACTAAGAAGAGGACTAGACTTGCAGCTAACTTCACTTTTGAGATCATGATCTAGTATTTGTTAAAAAAAATATCATCGGAATATCAAAAAACAAGCAAACTAAATGCAAGGATTGAAATACGGCTGATAACGCGACGCGGCCTCGTAGCGTACGAGCGCGCGAGACATTTCAACTCACATCGACGACCTAGCACGTTTACCTTAGCGATGTTATTACGACATTGCGGCTTTATTTATTCGAATATCTTTAAAAAGCTAATAATCATTAAAAAAAAACAACATGTGGTTAAAGGGTTTGTCCGCAGTCCTTTTACACCTAGATGGTGAAAATCTTGTCAATCTAGATTGTGCACACTCGTCTCTCCAGAACGGCATAGCAGAGGCGACTGTTATCCGTAGAGATTTCTCTGTAGTAGCAGTTGTTTCCGTTCATGGACCACACTCTAGCTTAACATAAGACCGAGTGTTGTCATATGCCGAGCTATAATTTAAAAAACCTTTAACCTTTCATTCTATTTACCGGAAGAGCACTGGTCAGAGCTATGTATATTATTAAAACGTGTGTATGACAAATAAAATTATGTAGGCTTTGAGAGGCACAAGATTATTTTATTTTATTAAGTATAAATAAAATAAAAAAATTAAAAATTAAAATCTATAATTAGGTAAGTATCAAGATTATTTACTCCAAAGTTTATATGGGGTATCGGATATTTAGTTTGCTTTACTCGGCGGGTGGAGGGGGGAGTGGTACTTAAGTCCAACTATAAATTAGGAAGGGTACAGTTTCATTAATCACCCATACGCCGTTATTATTAATTAACCCCCCCATTCTGTACCCTTCTCCCCCCCCCGTATTAGATATCGACCGGCCCTTTAAGTGTCCAAACTTAATGTCAATAATTATCTGTTTAAATATAATTTAATTATTTTTTTGTTTACTGAAAGAATTTTAAAGTAATTCATATGAGAAAATAAGAAGATCTATATCTATATAATCACATACAGTGCTTGAACTATCCATGAGTAAATTGTGTGGGAAACCGAAGTTTAGTAATGTACCGTTACAGTGCCAGTATAGTGGAGCTGACTCCTGTCCGCAACAAAATACCGGACTAATAGTTGACACATTTCTTTTATTGTTATTGTAGCTCTGCATGTGACAACACTCCGCCTGATGTAAAGCTAGAGTGCGGTCCATGAATGGATACAACTGCTACTACAGAGAAAGCTCTACAGGCGGCAGTCGCCTTCACTATGCCGGTTTGAAGAGACGAGCATGTACCATCTAGATTGATAGTGCATACTCCTTGCTACTTTCAAACTGTTCCCGAAACGCGACAAGGTCACTTCAAGGGTGTTACATTCGAAAGTGGTGGTACTACCCCACGACGGCAGACTGGGCTAATAACCATAATCAGTCTGCCTACCACTCTTTAATTAATAGTGTCTATAGGCCCTGAGCTACCAAAGTACATGTAACAAAGTTACATTGGTCAAATTTAGCAAGGTTCAAATAGAATAACTGTACTCAGCAGTTTAACCATAGATGCAGAATAAATGTTTAATAATAAGAAAAATGTGAAGGAAGCGAGGGTGTTGTGTCAGGATCGTGGTAAGTGGCGTTCCGTTGTCTCTGTCTATGCCTGTGGGAAAAAGGCGTGACAATTGTATTGTATTGTAATAAGAAAACTCTCTTCAATAAACAATAAACAAATATTTATTATTATTATTTACACATTATTTTATTAAGTTTAGATCTTTTACAAATAATTCTCCACTAATAGGAAGGCTTCATTTGATTTTTTTTTTGTTTTGGCGTCAAAATAATATCGTCTGATTGACGTAAACTTAGCTGTTTTTTTGTGGTGAGCTTTATGATAATTAAATAATAACAAAACATATATTTGAAATCTGGCTGTTAGTTCCAAAACGCATATATATGGGACAAATAAATAAATTTTATCTTTAGTTATGTAATCATACTCTATTTTTCGATATAAAAATAAAAGGAGAATTACAAGTAAAATTAACTTGTCAAGCTTATGTGGTGACGCACCACAAGCCTTTGGTAAACGAATATAGCTGTTGTATTACGAATTTGTTCCGTCTAAAAATGTCAATTGTAAAAATAGATTAATCAATAGACAATCAAGGAGTTAAACGTTCTATGTTGCATTGTATGGGTTCAACTTAAGAAATATACATATTTTTATTTGAATTTTTGTTTTTGGCAAGAGCTTTGTTTTTATGAATTGGAAAACCCAGTAAATAAAGTAGAGGAATTTAAACGCAGTAACGTGAAAAGCCTAGTGGAAAGTGGAGGACGCGGTTTCGATTCCCAACTCGGTGCTAACGGTATGAAGTATTTTTTCTATTAAATTTTGATCATAATTTAATAAATCATAGGTCGCTTCCGCTATTCCGGTTTGAAGAGACAGTATGTACCATCTAGATTGGCGATGCACACTCCTCTCGTGAAATATAACCAATATAAAATGTTTAAAATATTGAAAATGCATTTTATATATACTGTGCCGTAGCTATTTGTTTATTATAGTGATTTGCGATAATAATTAGTGCTGAGAAAGTAATAAGATTAGTTAATTTCAACATAAATCTGCTATGTTTCAAACAATGTTGTAAAACAAAATGTATGGACGCTCAGGTGTTGGCTTTCACGTTAAAATTTTTATACTACTCTAAGTACTTACTACTTAAATCTAAACAGTCAAATTAAAGTATACAATTTAACGTTTTTATGCTTTATTTCTTTGTAATAAAGTTTAATTTGGCTTAAAAAATGTTAAAAATATAGGCTAGTAATTATGATAATTCAATGTTATCGTTAACCTAAATCAAAAGGTTTTAAATCTTTAATTTATGTTAATTATATACTTTACGCCTTCTTATTTGAGTTTTAAAACGTGTTTAGTATAGATATTAATCGTGTATGAACATTAGTGAAAACATGACCTTAGTGAAGTAATTTAGGACGCGTCTCCATACAGCCCTCTGAACTGTTTCCATTGTATAATGGAATTTTTTTAATTGTTGTTCAACATATGACAACTCTTCACCTTATGTTAAGCCACGGAGAAATCTCTACAGGCAGCAGTCACCTTCGCTATGCCGGCTTGGGCATAGGAAAGAAGAAAGGAGTTAGGGTTGTCAAAAAGTATAATAATATCAGTTATCGATGAATTAAGACTTAAGACTAGAGATGATATGTGATAGGTATGAAGACTAAAGATAGATATGTAATAGGTGATACTCCTATTTTTCTTAAGTGATATTCAGTGGTAGCGTTAGGCGACTGCTGAAGCCTCGCGCCTAAGTAGGCCTCACAAAGAGTTTATTAAGTTAACAAGCCGACCTAAAAAAGTTAGTCGATTGCAAAATAAAAGAGCTGATGTTGCTGACCAGAGAGCCTCGTGCCCGAGGGGGCCTCGCTGTCCAGATTTGGTCTAACACCGCCACTGGTAATATTATCCCCTTATAAATATAGATATTATTTCCAAAATATCCAATTAAGTGGCAAATAAGTCAAGTGTAATATTCAAAGTGTTGTTTAAATTTAATAATTACTAATATTATTAGTTAAAATTACAAAATAACAACGTAGGTACTTAAGAATCAATATCCTTATTTAATTAACGCTATAATTATATTATTTAAGGTTTATTGATTTAATTAAATATAACAATTACTTAATAATGCTATATTTAGGGTTGCCATTTTAAAAAAAAATATTTTTTTTTACTGCGAAATTACCAATCCGATCTGATAAAGTGTTTTTGCTTTAAAGCTGCTTTTATTGTCGGCGTACTTTTTTTTGATTCAGTTTTATTCAGTAACTATAATAATTACGAGTCTAAAAAATATATTTATTAAACCACAGGATATTTTATTTTTGTTACATTGCAGATTTATAATTTATTATTAATTTAAATACGACAAAAATAGCTTATGTATGCTTTTAAAGGAATTTTGTGAATTGGGTAAATAACCAAGTAATCCACCTGGTCACCCCACTATGGTGAACCAAATGCCCGTGTCATGACCGTGTCGAAATTCCTCTATTCTATCTACTCGTTTATTTCCATCGGCGGCTCTTCTACTTCTTCAGTCTTATTTCCTTTTGTCATCATATAATAATAAAAAGTTATTTTATTAATTATATCAACTCCATGTATTTAAGCAGTATTAGAATAATCTTATATATATTTTTTATTTTTTTTTATTTTAGCACGTCATATGACCGTACTCCGCCTGATGTTAAGCCAGAGTGCGATCCATGAACGGAGGCGACTGCTGTCAGAGCAGGGGATATGCAGACAGCAGTCGCGCCCGCTATGCCGGCTTGATTACATGTGAATTTTGTACTATGACTTATTTAAAACAAGTTCTAAGTTACAAAAAAATAAAATGCCTAAATTCTATTCTATTGCTAAGCTTGAAAATTTTGGGTATGGCCAAATAAACCAAAATTTCTTTTAAAAAATTTCTTTAAAAAAAAAACCAAAAGTTCTAATAACATATTATAATTAAACTTATAATTTATAATACCCGATTAGAATATTGCTTACAAGTTTTAATTATAATTAATTATCATTCAGCGAGCACGGTAAAGTCGGACGTCCCTTGCATTGCATCCTTCTCCCCAACTTCGGCCAACATCAATATTCAGTTGGGGCCTTTATTATCATATCTCATTATACGAGTTAGTGCTTGTACAGGCTCGCCCGGGCTAGGAAGGAGCACCCCTTCTTAGGCTATGACCTCACCGTGCAATAATCTCTGGAACCTACCAATATCGCTGCAACCCCAATCGAACCTAAACTCCACCACTATAAAGTTTCAAATTTGATAATCAAATGTTTCGTTAAGGTCGAGATTTGATTTGGAATCACAATTTGGAAATGAGATCCGGCGGGTAGCTGTTACCCTTTCGGTGGAGTTTGAGGGGGGGTGGACGCCTTACCACTATTATTTATAAAGGGGGGAGGGTCAGTCGGATAGTTGGCTCGATACAGGATTGCTTAGGTGAAACACACTAGTACGTATGAGAGCTTATGTCAGTAAATTGTTTTGTTCTATATTAATTAACACATCGCCTTAAACGTGAACTTTGTATACGATGATGCGGTGTTACTATTATTATGGCTAAATTTTGGTTAATTGACTAATGAATAAAATATGTACAAACTTTGGAAACCATTTGTTATCTACCTTTACTCGCATCCTAAATTTGATATTTTAAAATAATTACAAAACTAATAGCGATTTATTCATGGAAATAAAACACCGTTATGCGTGGAATTCATGATCGACTGCAGAACAAATGCCCTTGTCGAGCTATTAAAAAGTACATCACTAAAATATATTTAAATAAAAACAAAATAAATGAACTTACCATGATAAATAATGCCCCATATAAAAATTCATAACTTTTTCGTCAATGCCCAGATTTTCATTGTTAAGCAAATTAAAAAAAAAGAGTTATAGAGAGAGAAAAAAAGAGTGAATTTTCGTCCGCATTAATCCATCAATTACGATGATATTATTCAACAAAAAATCGGATTTGCATAATTTAATTACTGGGCGACGTTTAAAACTTACAATGAAGAGCTAATAATATTTCTGATGTAAAAGATTATATTTTCGTTTTCTTGATAAAATCTAATTTAATTATAGAGGCCATCGATAGTGCTCCTATCAAAGACACTTAGCGCCTAAAGTACATAAAGCATAGTTACATTGGTATCGGTCAGAATTTAGCGAGGCTTGATCACGGGTCTTTTCGATCGTGAGTCCACGTCTTCTACCACCAGACCGCCGTCACTTAAATAAAAAAATGTGTATAAATTAGTCGCAAAACAACAACTAAATACGATCGATAAAAGAACATGTTAAAATCAAATGCATAAATTAATATTAAACTTACAGTGATATCATGAAACGAGGTTTGTACAACCAAAACAGGCTAAGTTCAATTAAACCTAGAAAGGTCGATGCGTCACCCGCTGTCAAGTTGCCATTCCACGCAATTATGTTGATAGGGAATCAGCGGGCTGCGACGTCTTATAATACCGATTAATTGTTATGTGTGTTAATTTGGGTATACGCATGAAATTCAGACAAAATACAATTTTAATTTTAAAATTATTTCTTTGTATAATATAAAAACTTCGACAAAATTATGAATACCCGTTACCGGGAAACAAGGAATTTTTGTTTTTTCATAAAAATATTTCTACAAATAACATATATTTTTAAAGTCATTATTTAATTGATAAGAGATTGGCTTATGACCACGATTGGGGTCAATAGCTAGATACTACAGAGAAATGCCTGCAGACAATAATCGTCTTCGCTATGCCGGCTTAAAGAGATGAATGTGAAATAAGTTGGTTTAAAATATGTATATTCATCAATATTTCTTATATGTTTTAATATAAAAAAATTAAATAACCCCAAGCGATTTATCTGACGTTGATGATTTTCTATAAATAAACTGTGACAATAGAACTCGTCGTGTGCAATTAATACTTTTATGGTGGCGCCTAAATACGGCTCTGACACCATCACATTACATCTCAACGACTTTCTGTATTCGCAATAGATTGCTGTAATTATTATGACTCAATACATCATCATGAACCATAAACGTCGGTCTATTGTTAAAATTATTATCATTTGACAATAATACTTGTGTTTATTGATGATTTTTTCCGCATTACCTAGGTACAAAAGCATAGTCTGGATGAATGCTAACGTGTGCCCAGACTCCGTCCACTATGCGTTGAGGGAAACACCGAGGAGTTTTAGTCGGAATGCTGGCGCTAGGCTGGAGAGCCCGACATAACCCTGGAACCTTCCCCAGGGCATCCGCAATTAGGATTTCCCCACGTTAAAAAAACGGGGACAAAAGCAAAAACAAGGTTAAAAAAAAAATTAGGCTAAAATAAAATAAAGGAGAAATTAATATAAAATCTGGAAACCTTTGAAAAATATTTATGAATAAGAAAACATTTTTATTGTAATACTGCAACTGCAGACACTTGGCTTGATGACGTGGATACCCGGTTACGTCCAAGTTAATTCCGAAGCACGACGGCATCGCGTAGGTCATTTAACAGCTTAAACGTGGCGGTACCACCTCTGGCTGGCAGACTGGGCCAATAATCATCATCAATCTACTATTCTAATATAAAATCGTAGGCTATCGTAGCGTAGCGTATTTTATAGTAACCATCTAAGCAGCATCTATCTATCTATCTATCTAGCATCTATTTGTATAAGGAAGGCTTTCTAAATTGCTAAATTATGAAAATACACAGAATCATAAACACATCTTGTCTAGTGTTTCTAAGAGAGTTTTTGTTCATTCTGACGTTGTCGTCGGCACCTCCTTGTGGCAATTAAACACTGCTTACAGAGGGAGAGACCTCGTAAAATCTGCATAAGAAGCGAATACCCCAGACGGCTGACCACCCCAAGCCTGCTAAAATACCCGCAATAATAGATACTTTAATTTAATAATAACATTAAATTAATGGCTTTCTCGTCTACTAAACAAAATTATATGATTATATTAAAATGTTGCAATAAAATTTTAATATTCACACACACAGTTATTTGATACCACTATGCTACTTTTATTTAAAAACATTACGTAATTAATAACAATAAAACTTTATATACATTTTCAAATTATATGAAGTAAATATTTTCGTTTCGTCCCTAACTAAAATTAGCATAAATTAATAACAGTAGAAAGTCCCAGTTGGACTTGAGGACTCATTAATATGATTCCAGATCATTATTTCGGGTCTACACAATAGAGGACAAGTTTGTATCACGTCTTCACATTTTTTGCCATTTATTTCGACTACGTATTTATAGTAAATATTCATATTATATTAAACACTTAAAACTTCGGTTTTACAAAAACAATTAGATAAATATTCATCAGTGTGTATCGTCACAGATGCCAACATTTTGAAAATATGCATATAACATAGTTTCAGTATTATGATTGTGTTATGATTAATTAAAAAAAAAAACTTTTATAGAGCACCAATTTTGCCGACATGTCGAAAGTAGTGGCAAAGTGTAAAGACCTATTTCTTGACACCGCCATTTGGCGACTAGATGTAATTTAGTTACAATGTATTTTGTCAATGTATCAGAATAATGTCGTGGTTTATGATACTTCTCGGTGTTTAATGAGGATAGAGTGTCAATAATTTATTGCATGTAATATAAATTGCTTCAAGATTAAATTTAAGAGATTATAATCTTGGAAAAGATATCGACAACGACGTCGTATCTACAAAATCTCAACTTTACAGGAAAAAAGATAAAGTTTTTCTTCATTTTTTTATTTATTTAAACAATATTTATATTTATACCGTCTGTCAATATATCTTCGTTGTATAATGTCTGATGTTTTAATTATTCTTTAAAGAATATGACAATATTGCGTAAACAAGCAGTACCAAAGATCAATTCAGGCAGCCTTCGCTTGTGCTACGCCCACTTGCGAAGACTAACGTGC
Source organism: Tinea pellionella (assembly GCA_948150575.1). Classification (NCBI taxonomy): domain Eukaryota; kingdom Metazoa; phylum Arthropoda; class Insecta; order Lepidoptera; family Tineidae; genus Tinea; species Tinea pellionella. The sequence goes on from OX411258.1 coordinate 1,874,754, forward strand.
ATTATATACCATCTATCGACAGGGCTGAACTCAATTTTAATAGATACAGGATAAAATTATGAATAATTATTAGAAAACTATAAAAAAAACATGAATAACTAACTCTATATAAATATTTCCAAAAACCCTCAAGAAATCGTTTCTAAAAGCAAATTCAATTCTATATCAGTTGCGAGTATCATTGTCGAGTAGGTGAATGGCTATTAAAGTTCACGTCACAACGACAAAGGGAGCTCGGTGAAGATCGAATGCATTCAATGGACAGTGGAAGTCGGTAGTGAAATATGGGACCACACCGGACTTATAGAATGCCCGCTGGGACTAACCAGGAATTATATAGAGTGGATAGTATTTACAAAAACTATACGGGGTGTAAAATTATAAGAATCCAAAAGGATTGCTATGTGTTACACTGTGCCAAAATGTTATTGCAAATTATATTTTGTAATTTTTTTTATTGTAGCTCGATATATGACAACACTCCGCCTGCTGGTAAGCTAGAGTGCGGTCCGTGTACGGAAACAACGATTATTAGGTTTTTTAAATATTTTCATTTAATATTATTTTGATTAAGCCGCAACCTTACTCTTGTAGTCATGTAGTCTTGATGGTAATATGGGATATATAAGGCTCCTGAATCTGGAACACCGTGTAGTCTGTCTAAATTTAATTCACAAAATAAAAACAAATAAACTTAGGTCGTACTATTGCTACTTTTAAACAAAGCGAAGCTTTAGGATCATCGATGGACTAGAAGCAATCCTGTAACCCAAGCATCAGTAAATGGACCGTAATAGCTATCTAGCAATCGCAGTTATATCATATAATATTATATTTGTATATAAAGTACGCGGAATGTTTGGCAATGTTAAAGAGAATAGGTAAATATGAAAAAAAAAATCTTCAATAAACAAAACGAGTAGATGCAAATTATATCCTAGTGCTTACATTTTATTTATTATATAATCTGCCCGTAAGATTAACAACAATAAATAAGTAAAAGTAACAGCTCTATATAAATCTATACTCCTTGTGGTTAGTTTTTATCTTGTTTCGCACGTAAGCGAGTAGCATGTTCGCGCTTTTATGCAACCACTGCTTGAACTTGAACTTGTTTTATGCAACTTTCTCCGGTATTATCACGTAATAAAGCTGTTTTTTCTTGAGCATTCCTTTCAATTATTACAAATAGAGATACTACTTTGTTTTTTGAGTGTATTTTAATACCTATTTTGTATTTATTTTGGATGATATAATGTTGCTGACATACGTAATGACCTTCCCGGCAACGTCTTCTTTTAGTCTAGAACCTGGACTTATTAAGGGGAACCTACGTATTGGTGATATGTTAAAACATAAATATACCAAATAACATCAAAATTTATCTAGATTTAAACGAGACTAGTTCAAATAAGAATATATTTAGGTTTGGAAAAAAAATACTTTTTAGACCTAAGGCTTCGTCTCTAAATAATTTTTCTGTATGCCTGCATAAATATTACTGAAGTCGTGTATCCACGGAAAGTATGCAATATCTTTTTAAGAAACGTTTTGCGATCATATTTAGTAATATTCTTCAAGATCTTAATAATATTGTTAAACCAAAAATTTAGTTTCTAGATAAATTTCTTACAAACAGTTATAGCTAGAAATTCCCACCCAAAACCAAACTCTGGGTGATAATTTCATTTGTAATGCGACCAAATTCGAAATCACGAAGCTCAGTAGTTAATATTTATGCAATTAAAACCACCACCCTCGGGGGTGTTTGTCCAGAGAGACTAAATAGTTTAACAGAAATTCATGACCTGCTACCAAAAACATATTCTGGCTAGAGGGAGCGATCTGAACCGTGTTTATTGCACCCATTGTCTTTGTAGCCTATGCTTGTTTATTTTGGAAATTCTTGAGGTTTACAATTTCATGTTTCAATGTTGCTCGAAAATTGTATTGTGAACTAAGATACGAACACCAATTGATACAAGAAGTACATACAAATTACTGCATATTTTGGATGTTCATGACTGTTGTTAAGTTCCTCAAACAAACTTTCAGCCGCTTAAAAATGGTCCTTCCTCAGTATGGAATTGCCAAGTAAGTATGTTCAGCAGTTTAGGCGTAAAAAGGTAACAAATAAACGCGTTACTTACCATTTATTTATTAGTATAGATATAACCATCATATATACAAAAAATAATAAGTAAATTAAATCACAACACCTTTTATATCTATTCAAAGTAGAAAGGCGAAGAAAACAATATACACGCTCTATTCCCGGCCCATACTCGTAATTTACAATTGAACCTAAGCCGATATATCTATCCCTTTCTCTCTCGTTACAATTTGCACTAAATTTATCATACAATAACCTTCGTATCTGAAAATTATTATTCAAATCAAGCGGCATTAATCAACGTGTCGATAAAAGAAAATGCGTTCAATGACTGCTCTCTCGATATTAGTGAGGGACGGGATCATTTTACAACTTCCTATTTATTATTGGGCAATATTTATTTTTAAGGTTTGTGTGAATAAAATAATAAACGTAAACAAAGATATATTAATATAATAAATTATAATAGTTTTTTTTAAATTTATATTAGTACATTAAAATACTGAATATATTATTATGATGAAAATTGAACAGAAAAAATCAAAGCGTACATTTGCTAGTAAAGTGGAGGACGTTCAATTGTACCTCAAGACCGGCTGTTGTGTGCAAGTTAATTTGCTCAATTTTCATTTTTTGTGGTAAACGCAGTGGAGGTTTATGAGCATTGACGACTAGAGAACCGCTCGCACGGTGGCTCCAGTCGCCACCACTATGCCGGCCTGAGAAGGTGCTTTTTCACGCTCCGCTTGAAGGATCCAAGGTGAAAGGATTGGGAGAATACATGGGAGGGCAAAGCATTCCACTTGTCAATTGTGCGACACAAAAAGGACGCGCCGAACCGTTTTGTTCGGCGACCAATTCGGTCGACATAGTGTGAATGCTTCCCCCTCCCAGTGCGGGTGTTACGGTTGTGGAAGGATGAGACAGGTATTAGATTAAAGAGCTCTTCGGAGCATTCTAATTTAAGAATAATAAATAAACTTCAAATATTTGATTGAATTTTATTTACTTTATTTTATAAACGAAATAGATAATAGCTAGCAGAAAAGAACAAAAAATCGTTTAAAGAAAACTTTATATAAAACTTAAATTAAATTTATCGATAACAACAAGCACAATTAAAAATTCCCCATCACTATTCCTCGAAGGCACAAGCTACGAACAGCAGCAACATCCTTACAAATATAAGTGTCAGTGCAGCCTCCGTCGTACCAGATAATCAAGTACCTGTACTAATATATTATAAAGTTCATTATAAACAATTATTTATTGTTAGTGCATGTTTATTAATAAGCTCTCTTCGATTGGTAGCTACCGAGATGCCGGCCCTTCTTAACAAATAACCTCATTACTATATGAAAATATAAATCAATTTGTCTTTTGCATACGAGATTTTATTTTGATTTCAGTCTTTAATTTATCTTTTTTTAAATAGTAGCTCACCATGTGACAACATTCCGCTTGGTGTTAAGCTAAAATGTGGGCCATAAGCGGAGACAACTGCTACAGCTATTTGTCAACCATCCTGATTGTACTTGGCTACTTCTAATCTCGCTTTTTTTGTTTCTTTGTCCTATATGTTACAGAACCATGTCGATTTTAATTTAATTCCCGTTTATTAGCAATGTTTTGGGTTTTTAGATCTCTAGGAATAAAACGGGAACAAGAAATTAGAACTATTAGAACGTGAAACGCAATCGAATTGACTGGTTATATATTTTTTAAGAAAATAAAAAATATATACATAAACATAGGTATAGGTAGCGGTCGGAATTTAGCTAGATTTGAACACGTGCCTCGTCGATCATGTATTCATGCCTTCCACCGCTAGACCACATAATAACACTATTCAATTAATGTTTTTATTGCTCCATATTCACGTGTTAACACGTCAAACGAGCACAAAACAAAAGCCGCTGGCTGAACACACCTGTCTACTAACTTAATATGAACAGAAGCTGTATTTATAAAAAATGCAGTCACTGAAAAAGCAACGAACATTTTTCTTTGCTCATCCCATAGGCTTTATAAAAGTACAGTTTTTGCACACAACAGAGGCCTTCAATACTAGGTTATATTGCGCTTAACCTAGACTGAAGTGCGCGTCCATTTGGTCCGTGTTCGATAAAAAATAAGCTAAAAAAATGTGCGCCACCCCTGGGCTCGACTGTACAAAAAAAACAGATAAAAAAAATGAACCTCGCTCGTAATTTAAATGTCGTATCAGATATTGATAACCATTGGTCGATTGTTTGATCGATGAAATGTTGCAGACGTAACCAAGACATAACATCTTAAGTTTATTGTAAGTATATCAATAATTTACACCATCGCTTGTCAACTTGGGGGTCGAGACCCATAAAGGGGTCGTGCTCTTGAATATGGGGGGTCGTTTTTCAACGTTGTTAATATTTATTCTTCATTCTCACTTCTGCAATTTACATACACTTTTTACATTACCTAACAATTAATATTACAAATTGGTAGAAATGTACCAAAATTTTAGGCATAATTATCGTGTACCTTATCATGTAAAATTCTTTGTCGCTAGCTCTTAGACCATTAGGTGGTCGCAACACTAAAAAGGTTGAGAAACGATGATTTAGATAATATATCTTTCATACAAGTTTTATTTCGAGCAAGATCGAACAAACCAAGATTTCTGCACAGCTATTTATTTAAACATTAACTGTTCGTACTTTAAAAAGTAATAATAAACATGATATTAAATAATAAAAATATTATAATACTTCACACGACAACAAAGTCTGTGATACATAATTTTAACAGTATCGAGGAGCAAAAAGAAACAGTAAAACCAATTTTATAACAACATCATAATAATGTATTATCGAGATGCTATTATTTTTAGTCATAAAAACTAGGTACCGTTTGCAAAATAACATTCTTTTCAATCAGATTCTAATCAAAAGTTTGTAGTAAATGTTAATCAACAATAAAGTAAAAATATAACAATAATAATTTTTAAAGTAAAGAATCTTTTTTGTTGACTGTACCAACATCGTAAAAAGGTTGGTAAACCCTGAATGGCGCCGGTCGCATAATTTATAGTGACGCGCTATACGTGACTGCTAGTGGCTGATTAATATAAAGAAGAACAATTGTTTACATTATAATTTAATTTGTCTTATATTATACATATATTGTAATCATATTTTATTTATTTGTATTGTATAAAAAAAAACGACTCAGAATTTATTGAGAAGGTTTGAGTCCTCGTGAATCACAGCCACATCCTTGCAAAATTAAATAAGTAGGCAACTAAACTTCATTATGCATTGACCCAATAGACTACTAATGGTCACATAAGTGGGGAAGTTGCGAATAATACGTGCGCAAAAAGTATGTGATTCGACACAAAGAAATGTCTACAATTGCCTCCACTATGCTGGCTTGAGGAGAAGTATGTGCACCGTCCAGATTTACAATACGCATTCTTCTCGCTAAGTTGTCGAGTGGCACTTAAATACGGTAATAGTATCCCAGAACTGTCTACCACTCTTACAGATGCGTTATAAGTATTTCTTTTATCTTTTTGAGATCATAATCTTCATCACTACGCCATACTACATCAGTAAAGCTAGAGTGCTGTACATGAACGGAAACAACTGCTACTACAGAGAAATCTCTACGGGCAGCAATCGCTTTCGCTATGCCGGCCTGAGCAGTCGTTATACCTGGCTACTTTCAGCGGTCATTTCTCGGGTGTTACAATCGAAAGTGGTGGCACTACCCCAGGACGGCAGACTGGGCAAATAACCATCATCAGTCTGCCTACCACTCTTTAACAGTGCCTATAGATGATACACGGGTATCATCGATCGTGAGTTCACGCGTCTTATCTCTAGACCACGGTCACTATGAAAGTCTTTAAAATGCTTCTAAAAAAATGTTCTGGTACTGACAGAGTAACATTTGGTAAAATTAATAGCTGAATGTTTTTTTTTACAGATTGTTAGATTAGAACTAACAAAAATCGCAGCATTATCCTTCGAACAATCTTTAAAAGGAGCACCTATCTCAACATAAACTAGCAGGATCTCTAAACATAGTCACAATGAGTTGTCATTATTCAATTGTAACAATGGAAATGGTCAGTTAGTAGTATGTAATCACAACCATATTGCATTAGTTTAAGATTTATTCATTATGTATGCCGGAGTAACTCGTGATTATAACTTATTCTTAAAATAACGTAGAGTCGTGCCACAGTTGTAAAATAGAATGGGTAGCGAAAGAGGCATGTTAAGATCGTGAAAGATGGCGTGGATTTGACATAGGGTCGTTTGTACCAGGAGGCCGATTAAAGTAACTTTAACTATTACTTTTACGTTTACATTATGGTGTATATTTACTCCACACGAGTTGCAGCATCGTCGCGTCTGTCATTTTTGACGATTACTTAAACCTTAACAGTAACCAGCGAATCTTGGTTTGATTAAAGTTAAAGTAATCGTCAAACCAATGTTACTAACGTCAAATGTATGAAAAGAAGCCAAATATGTTTTTCTGTTATTCTTCGAAATCAGCCACCCTTTTAACGATAACAATATGAATTTATACGATATTGCAACGCGTGTGGAGTAAATGTAAACGTTTAACGGTCGTCGTTGCCGTAAAAGCAATAGTTAAAGTTACTTTAACCGGCCTTCTGGTGCAAACCACCCTAAGGTTATAAATAAATAGTTTTCTCTAGACCTCGCTATCATAACCTTTCTGTTTCCTGAAAAATGCCCTACTGCATTAAGCTCGCCTTTTGACGTATAATAATAAAGCTTTTAAATAAATAAATAAATGTAGGAAATCACTAATCAGTATAGAGATTTTAAAAGTTTCCCTACCTTGTTGCACGATGCAGGACAAAATAAAAATAACCACTGCCAAAAACAAAGATATATAACACAATTAATATGGGAGTCATTAAAAAAACAAAAATGCCGAAATTCGTACATTATTTGCAGCAATCCATCACCCTTCTAATCAATACAAAATTGCCCATTAAATATATAGATACATACAAATATATTACACAAACCTGTGTATGGTTATAACTTTGTGAATTCAAATCCATCATTTAATTTTGCCCCCGTGTGTATGTGAAATTACAGGATCGTGTAAATTATTGACCGAGTGCTAACCCATTATAATTTTTTTTTTATTGTAGCTCGGCATTTAGACAACACTCCGCCTGATGTAAAGCTAGAGTGCGGTCCATGAATGAAAACAACTGCTACTACAGAGAAACCTGTGCGGGTAGCTATCGCCTCCACTATGCCGGCTTGAGGAGACGAGCATGTACCATCTTAGATTGACAGTGCACACTCCTCTCGTTATACCTGGCTACTTTCAAACTATTCCCGAAACGCGACAAAGTCACTTCACGGGTGTTACATTCGAAAGTGGTGGTACTACCCCAGGACGGCAGACTGGACAAATAACCATCATCAGTCTGCCTACCTTGTCGCTACCAATGACCTTGTCGCGTTTCGGGAAACACAGACACCAGGAGGGAGTTCCACAGTTTCGCAGTACGCACGAGGAACGTGTTGTCAAAACGCCTCGCACGTACTTTGGGAATTTGGACCATGAATGGATGGTACCTCTCCGGGTGTCTAGACGTCCGATGGAAGTCCGTGAGCACCGACGACCTTCCCCAGTAGCCGTTACTATGCCGGCCTGAGAAGGTTCCAAGGAGTTGAAGAACACGTGAGAAGGCAAAGAACGATCTTTAGATAGATTTGTTAGATTTTTAAAAGATTTTATTGATATATTTAATTAATAATCTATATACAAAAGAAAAAGGTCCTGACTGATTCAACCGTTATCTGCGGTCTAGTTTAATATCGGTCGAAGTGCGGTCCTGTGTCGAATTACTATAAAAAAATGTCCATCTCTTGGACAATAGATACGTGGAGTTATAATCGGGCAATTTTTATCGCATTCTATCATTTTAGCCTCGTTTTCAAATAAGCTCATTTATAACGCCCCCCGGTTGAACAAAAACAAAAATTTGAATAAGGAGGGCATTATTTATTACCGCCCCAATGAAGGCCGTTAATGTGATTTTTTTTATTAAAAAAAAACAAGAGCGAAACGGGCAAGGACATGTATCATCGGATTGTTCGGGTGATTGTCTCACGTAAAAATGCTCCCTTTTTATTTTTTTCATTATAAATCATTATGTAGTGGATGTAATGATCTAACGTAATTTTAACTAGGCCATTAATTGTTACTTATATTCTTTGCATTGTTAATGAATTGTGCACATTTAAACAGCCATAGCGGATGGGATTTCTTTGATCTGCAGAGATTTTTCTTTGATAGTTTTTCCGCTCATGTATCGCACTCTAGCTTAACATTGACTAAGCACAAGATACATGCAGCGTTACCTTAAATAAAAAAGTATATTTTTCAAATGTTTATATGTTTAGCTATAATATGTATGATTGAGGTTATATTGACCTCAACCCTCGACCCGACAATGTAACGCGAATACAGTATAAATATCCACATATAATTTCCACCCTCATCCCTCCCGATCCGAAGCCTAATTTGAAAAAATTAAAAAAGTACGCTCCCTCAGAACACGCGTTGTCACGTTCTATATTCAAAGCGTTAATTACATGTCATTCTTTTTTCAAAAAGCGCGCCAATGACGCAAGCAATTATAAAGCCGTGTACAGACAAGGAAGACGCGACATAAAGCCCCTGACACAATGCGTCCTCGGCGAAATTTGCCGCAGGGACGGTAAAATTAACAAGGCGATTTACACTTGACACTAGCGCGTGTCTCTACTTTTCCATTGTGCACCCTTTCTGTGTCTCCGTAATCAGACAAAAAGAATGCAAGTATGTCACAGGTTAAAAATGTTCTGTACAAATGGACTACGGATGCTGCCTTTTCAGAACTTGCTAGTCGAGAACTTTTTTTACTCGTTTTGAATAATAGTGTGAAACAAAGAGTTTATCTTATAATAATGTAGGTACTTTGTTTTTCTACGTTCCTGAATTCTAGAGAGGTCGGTGTTTCCGAACATTTTTACAGAATATAATTTAGTTTTAATAATTCATTATACGTTTGTTTTAGTATTAATATTTTAAACTATTTCCAAGTTAGCGTGTAAATAAACAAAAATCTTAAGTCTCTCGTTAGAAAACTGTCTTCGCATATAAAATTCAAAAACGGTTTCTTTGTCCATTTTGAGACGAGTGCGTCTTTCTCCTGCGGCTATAGCGCAGTCCAGTTTACTTAGAAAACTTTAGAAACTAACACAATCGTTTTTTTTTCGAATATTTTCCTAAAACACAGATAGATAGATGATAATGTTTTGTATTATCTTTTTTTTTTAAAGAAATCATGGCGACGTAGTTGATATTAGACCAATATATATGCCAAAAGTAAATGCATTTTTTTTTAATTACGATCTCAAAAATACGTAAGAAATGCTTCCGATTCGCGCGATTGCTACCTGTCTTTTTTACATGTAAAATTAATAGATCAGCCGGTAGAAGTAGCCGGATAAAAGTTTAAAAAGCCGGGAGGCGCAGACTCAACAACTGCTGCCTAAAGACATTTCTCTGCTTAGCTCTGTAGCTTATAACATAGGATTATTTAAATGAAGAAATAAAATATCAAAATAATATCACGTGATTAAAACATTTCTCAATAAGGTAACAACTGTTTATTAAACAAAGAAAATGGCTTGGCAATTATCCGAACGAATACAATTTACATAATTATTTCATGCGAAATTATTTAGAAAATTCAAATTAATGTTTTTATAAACATAGCATGGAGTCTAAAGATTATAACAAACACAATATCATGACAAAAAAATTAACCTATTTTTTATCTTATTCAAAAAAATATTTTTAAACACTACTTTGCAACTAATTTCCGCTAATAAATAATGTAGTGTTTAAAAATATTGTTGGTTATGTATTTCCGCAAAGTAACACCTAATACTATTAAAAATATCTTATTTAACTAATTTTAATACGTATTTAATAATAATATAGAGTAGATGTTAGGGTATAAAACAATCATGCGTATTTTTCGAATAAACCGCACTCTAAGTTAACATCAGGCGGAACGTTGTCATATGCCGAGCTGTAATAAAAAAAAAATGTGAATCGGCTTCAAGTAAATGTAAAAGGACCATGCTCGTTTTTGGGCCCACTTGGCATCTAAAAATTTGTTAACAAAACAGTATTCTGAAATAATATCTTATTTTTTATTAATTTATTTCAATTAGATCAACACATCCTTTACCAATCAATAAACAATATTTAATTACATTAAAAACAGATATCTTCAATTTATTAAAGCACTTAATATAATAATAACCTCAAGTATTGCATCAGAAAAAGTCTACCTACTCAATAACTTGGGTGAAAAAATTAAAACTAGATTTATTTTCCTACAAAATAAACTAACAGTGATCGTGAAATTCGAGTAAAAAATTGTGGGCCCATTTCTCTTAGGCGAATCCTTTTAGATACATACATAACTTTTTTTTTTATTGTCATGCAAATGTCAATTAACGTTACAAACTAATTTAAAACAAATGAGCGAAAACTGTTAATTCGTATCTAAATAGTTTCTCGTAGCTTTAAGGTCTCTATGAAGGGGCGACCCACCCTCAGGTCAGGGGGTCTCTCCCCGCCGCCTCTGATCATTTATAATGCCAAAATGTTTTAATTAAGATGCTGTAAAATGTAATTTACATGCAAATTCGGTTTATGTTAATGTCCCGCGTATATCTGTTTGGGTGCGTGCTCTCTAATTTTGCGACAGTATACGTACCGTCATTATCTTTGCTCCTAATGAGAAATCTCGGGGCGTCTGCTTGTTGGAATAATTAAACTCACGGTTTCGTTGTTTATTTTAATACGTACATTGATTTTTTTGTATTTACTGTCTTTCGGCTTGTGAGAGAGTGTGGTAAAGTTCGTATAGACGTCTTCGAATCTACTAAAATCTTGGCTAGTACTTAAGTAATTTTGTTATACATGTAATGGTGTGTTGTTGTATGGACTTGGGTTTGGTTTTTGGACTATGGTGGAGTGGTTGGCACCAGTCTATTGCGTGGTGATTCATTTCAGTTCCAGGTTCAAACAAATATTTGTCTATGCAGGCGGTAGAAGGTATGAGCTCACGATGTATGAAACCCGTGTTCTATGTTATAGGTACTCCGGCCGTTCAACCTGTTTGCAATACAAGCACTAGCTATAAAAAAATACAATTTTAATGAATTTCGTGTAATTAAATAGGCCAGTATGTGTGAGACATGATCGGAAACAAGTGCTACCACAGAGAAATGTTTGCAGTCAACAGTCACCTCCGCTGTGCCGGCTTGAGGGAACGCCTGTACACCGTCTGGCTTGACAAACTCCTCGCGTTATACCCGGCTACTTCCAATAAAAATAACAAACTAATATTTTTGGAAATTGAAATTGGTTGAATATTTGTTTGAAAAATACCTTTATAGAAAACTTAATACTCTTTAATTTGTGTAACAGCGCTTGAAATATTTTTAAAATACCAATATTTATGAATACTACTATTTTAATTATTAAATAGATTCGATTAAATCTACGTTTTATTTTTTTGTTCAAGTGCAACTAAATTAAATGTAGCACATTTTTCTCTCTTTTTTATGTTTTAATTTAGTATTGCTATTGTGTGTGTATATTAGTTAGGCTTTAATAGGGCTGACATTGCCACGTTTCTGAGCGTAGGCCCCAAAACAAATAAGAAGATTTAAAAAAAACTAAATCAAATCAACATAAACCATATAATATACAATTACGCGCTCGATTTTTACATTATTATTTTTAATTTAAAAATTATGATGAAAATTGAGTTGAAAAAAAAGCAAAACGCTTTTTATTTACAGTCTATTTATTTTATTACACTACTACAATACCTACTACTACTAACCGCTAGTAACCCGGGTTGACTTGACCCGGCGTATTTTATGTAGCCCGGCATCATTACAACACCCCGCCTGATGTTAAGTTAGAGTGCGGTCCATGAACGGAAACAAGTACTACCAAAAATATTTTTTTGCAGGCAGCAGTCGTCTCCTTATGCCGGCTTGAGGCTTGAGCAATGCACACTCCTCTCTTTATACCTGAGTACTTAGAAACTGATCCTGAAACGCGACTAGGTCACTTCATGGGTGTTACACGTGAAAACGGGGTTGGTGTAAAGGACCACTCATCCTAATATTATTTGTTCCTTTTTTTTTTATTTTACTTAGTTAATATTTTTGTAGAAAGGCGTTTAAAAATACAAATAAAAATAAATATTTAGATTAAAAGCGTTCATTAACACTAATGCAGACACAATTTACTTTTAATTTATTCCAATAAAACGACTAACACCCTGTTCTAACCCTATCCTTATAAAAGTACGTACAACGGAGTTTTATTTTTTCCGGACAACCCTTTCCGAGATTCAATTCGGCTAAATAAACTGAATTATATGCTACTTAAATGAGTGTCAAGTCTTACCCCGTTCTCCCCTTTACGCGAGGTGGCTTGTGACCCCTTCCCTAGGGCCACTCACTTCTTCACCTCCCCGAGATTCTTCTCAGATTCTTTAGACAAGAAAAAGGCTGTAAATACAAGTAATGCATTTTGCTTGCATTTTTATTAATTAAACGACAATGCCCATTTTTGGTTGGTTCTTATAGTTTATTAACAAAACAATTACTTATCTAAAATAATATCTTATTTTTTAATAATTTATTTCAATTATATCAACACATCGTTTACCAATCATTAGTCACTGTTTATTTACATAAAAATAGATATAATCAATTATTAAATCATTTAATATAATAATAACCTCAAATATTACATCAGAAAAAGTCAAATTACTCAATATTGCGGCTGAAAACTCATGAAAAAAATTGTGGGCCCATTTCTCTTAAGTGAATGGGCATTCTTCTTTCATCACTAAATGTTTTTAGTGACAGTATTACCAAAATATAATTTATTTATTTAATATAAATATAATTTATTACGGAGGTATGGAATAAACATTTTTTTTATATATTGGTATAATTTTTAATTTATTTACCTTCTTAGTAATTACCATATGTGTATTTATTATTATCAAATTAACAATAATGTAAGTTAAACTAATAAATTTTCAGTTACGCAGTTTTTCACAGATGAAGCAAAGACAAAAGTAGGCAGGCGGACCGTCGAGCATGGAAACGAATAGGCCGGGGTCCCGAGCTTTTCTCACTCTCTTAAACGCTCTTGTACCGCTATACTTTGACTTTTACATTTAGAAACTTTGATGAATTTTTATTACATTTTTTTACTTTTACTATTTTTGTTACAGAATGATAATAATGATTTTTAATTACGCTAATTTTTGATGATGCATTTATGATGTACATATCATGCATTTTTACACTTTAGTATAATATTGGCCTAGATTTCTTTTTGTGAATGGACATGAATTTATTTTTTATTGATTAATAAAAATATTAGAATTTATATGCACATTGACAACCCTAAACATTGGTTATACATTGCTAATTTTACCCTTTTTCGGAAATACATATAACATATTTTGAACAAAAATGTTATACAATCAACTTTATTTATTCGCAATGTAATTTTAAGAGTGGCGCTCAAGTGGCGTAGCGGCCGCAGGGCTACACAGCATTGTTGTCGCGGCGACACACCGCCCTGCACCCTTCCCATACAAATATAACATTATATTGCTCATTACTTAAACCTGACGCTACCCACTATTGTTTGGTTTTAAGGACTTTCAGGTATATTATCTATTAAAAGCGGCCGTGGTCTAGCGGCAGAGGACGGACCTCACGATCGATGAGACCCGTGTTCGAACCTCGCTATTTCTGACCGATACCAATGTAACTATGTTATATGTACTTTGGTTGCTCAGTATACGCATTAAAAGAATATGCCGAGCTAAAAAAAATATTTTATGTAATACGGATAGGCCCGCAACTTTGCATTATGTTCTGTAAAAAAACCTCGCGCTTTCACCGAAGGTAATAAAAAAAAGCTCAAAACCTTCCACAACAAACGGAATATCTAACGCAAAGGGAATTTTCGAAATCAGCCTGGTAGTTCCAGAACGCATACGGGACAAACAATGAAACATTCTATTTTTATTTATATATTAGAAAGATTGTATAATATCTATCTTCTATCTATCTTATTTTACTTATTATTTATGTAAAACAATAAAGGGCGTATTAAATTAAATTTATCTACAGAAAAATTGCTAATATAACTGTGAATAAATTTCAAGTTTCAGTCCTTGTTATGATTTTTTTCTTATTCTGTAATAAAAGTTTGGCTTTCCCTTCAAACTGTAAGTAAGTACGAGTACAGCCAGCGAACCCTTCCAATGAGGGAAATTAGAAAAATTACAATCAAAAAATAAAAAGCTCCGAACTCCATTAGAAACAAAAATAAATTGAATTACAACTCGATCGACATTTTCGATTTGGTACCCTAACTCAATTAGATGGGCGCGCTGATGGAAAAAAATAAAATAAATACGAGGAACAAAAAAAAAATTAAAACAAAAAAGAGAGTCCAGATATAATTTGAAATATCTCCGTAAATGTAAAGTGCGAGTGCTGTTATTTTATTCAAATGAGGGTGAAATTTTTTTCAACCCTTTCTCCCGACGCGCCATCAAAGTGGCCAGATATTCAATTAAAAAAAGAAGAGCGGACCCCGAATGAAAATTAATCAGAAAAAATGCTTTTAACTAGATCTACATTTTAATGAAATTATTATTGACGAGTATTATATAAATGGCTGTGTAGGCGAGCGACTCTTTTGTGAGAAGTGTCTCTCGCTACAGATTTTTTCAATGGCACCTTTTGTTTGAGTTGTGTAATTGAATTTAGAGTAGTGCTGTTTGTTGAACCCCTTTCGCTTCCATGTTTTGGATGGTAACAAAGAACATAATCTATTAAAGACAGTGTATTTCTTCTCTAAATACCAAAGAAAACCATGGATCCGACTTTAAATAGTTTAAAGACTAAACGTAAAATATTTTTTGTATTTTTTTGAGCGGCAACTGTTATTCGGATCAAGTTAAGATTGAATCCTTGTCAGATACGAGTGATAAAAAAATCGGTTATTGTTTTTTAATTTTTGTCTATTTGAATGTTAGTTTTCTTTTTTGTTATTAAATTATATTATAATAAAAATTAAAGAAAAAAACTCACACATTTTTTTATTTTATTAAACATTATAATTTAATAATAAATAAAATTGCAAAAAATAAGTCTACCTAATTTTATAAAATTAAAATCGATATTCGTAAATTATGATTTTATCTTTTCCTTAGTTAAAATTAAATTACTGCTAAAAATGCATATTAATTGCAATAAAAGCATGTTGAAATTGCATAAACAACGCAAGAAGGTGACGAGAAGTGCTTTTTCTAATACAAAAATTTAAATACATTGTTGATCTACATAATTCAACGGACGGACCCTATTGAATTATTATTCAGACAGTTGGCAAAATGAATCCGTTTTTATTCAAAACCTACGGAATGAGATAATTAAAATTTGAATACGAGATTAAGCCGACAGAAAAGTCTGTACAAACTATTGTATTAGCCTTTCGTTTGTTGGATTTCTTTATAAATTAATTATGGAAAAAGTTTTTAATTTCATAAAGCCGGAATTTATTATTAAATCTCACAATAATACTTTTTTAGCTTTGGGTAAAACTGATTTATGCATATTAATAAAGAATTTCGTAATTGACAGCCTTCCTCGTCGAACCTTTTTCAAGTATTGACTTTATTTAAACCACAATAATATATTATACTTAAAATACACCAATCGACCAGGATATGTTTTAAGGAATGGTAGGCAGACTGACGATGGTTACTAACCCAAGCAGCCGTCTGGGGTGGTTCAAGTGTAACACTCGTGAAGTGAAAAATCACGTTTGGAAGTGACCGAGTATAACGAGAAGAATGTAAAACTATTACTTTTACGCTTACTTTAACCGATAGGTTTAAAATTATGGTTAACCTTACTCCACACGAGTTGCACCATCGACGCTTGCTTTAACGTCAACCGTAACCAGAGAATCTTGGCTGGTTAAAGTTAAAGTAATCGTGAAACCAATGTCACTCACTTCAAATATACGAAAAGAAGCCAAATATGTTTTTTTTTTTTTATTATAGCTCGGCATGTGACAACACTCCGCCTGATGTAAAGCTAGAGTGCAGTCCATGAATGGAAACAACTGCTACTACAGAGAAACCTGTGCGGGCAGCAGTCGCCTCCACTATGCCGGCTTGAGGAGGCGAGCATGTACCATCTTAGATTGACAGTGCACACTCCTCTCGTTATACCTGGCTACTTTCAAACTATTCCCGAAACGCGACAAGGTCACTTCACGGGTGTTACATTCGAAAGTGGTGGTACTACCCCAGGACGGTAGACTGGACAAATAACCATCATCAGTCTGTCTACCACTCTTTAATAGTGCCTAAAGGCACTGAGCGACCAAAGTACATATTTTTAATTTTTAATTTTATTATATTATACTAAACTAAAACATTTGTTCATAATTTAATTCAAGAAGCATAGATATGGAATAGAAAACCGTAAATCTGGCTCAATATAAACTAGACCGATGTCCAGCTCAAAGACAAAAGGAGTTTGGTTTGATGATCACGACATAATTAACTGCTCAGTAATGGCTCAGTGACATCACTTGTTGTTAGGACGTGCCTACGTGTTTTATTTAGGTAGAGTTTTTTTCTTTTAGTAAGCGCCTGTAGGAGGTTGTCGAAAGGAATATATAAATCTGATGTGAATGAATGTGTTAAACAAGGCAGACCCAGAAGGGTGTTTTCCGATCAAATAGGAGACATCCTTATGAAAGCTGAGCTGCCTAGTGCTCATAATTGTGGATGTGAGGGAAGCGAGGGTGTTGTGTCAGGATCGTGGTAAGTGGCGTTCCGTTGTCCCTGCCCATCCCTGTGGGAAAAAGGCGTGACAATTGTAATGTATTGTATTGTAAGTGCTAAGCTCTGAGGGACCAAAGTACATATAACATTTGACATTGGTACCGGAATTTATCGAGGTTTGAACAAAATAAATCTCATCGATCGTTAGATTAGTCCTCTACCGCCAACTAACTGCCGCTATCTAGTCTATGTATATATAATTTTATCTGATACTATAGAAAAATTCTGCAGACAGCAGTCGCCTCCGCTATGTCGGCTTGAGGAGATGAATGTGCACCATCTAGGTTGACAGCTCATTTCGCTATAATTAATATAATTACATAAAACATTTATCCAGCTTCCCGGCTTATTTTCATTGGTTAATTACTCGGTCGATGTATACTTTCGTCGCCAAGAAAGAATGATACTAAACGATATTTAAAATTAAAAATAATAATGTAAAATCGCCTTAACAACTGAATCTTAACTATACAACGCATACGTCCGAGTCTCTACCTCAAAATGGACACACAATAAATTTTGCTCCCGGCATAATATCTAGCTGCTCAAATCTATCTGAGCCAGCCAAAAGCCTAACTTCTGCCTACCCTTAATACACTTAAAACGGGTCAGCTTAAATCATCGTCATCGTTTGTTGAACAAGACTCTCCGGTCACATATCAGGATGCTGACATCCCTCCCTCTCCCATTTCCCCGCCTCAAACCCTCTTCAGTCTAGGTCCGAGCCACCAATAATTTTAGAGGCCTTCTAGACGTGGCGTTGGGTTTATGACTTCGATTTAGCTTAGTATATCATGGATACTAGAATAATTATGTTTTGAGGTATATTTTCTATACAATACAATTGTCACGCTTTTCTATCATGTATTGAAAACATTTTTTATAAGCGCACGGCATGTGATCACACTCCGATGATGTTAAGCGAGCAGTGCAGCTAATGTCTAACAGTCGCCTTCCCTATGCCGGCCGGAGACGAATGTTTAATGTTATTTATTATATTTAGTGGCAGGGTATACTCCTCTAGTTATACCGGCTAGGTCACTTCATTTCGCGTTATATCTACTTGAAAGTGGTGGCACTGCTCCAGACTGGTCAATTTTAACAGGGGAATTCTGAGGAAAAAAATTATTAGTATCACATTTCAGAAAATTGTGTTTGTTCAATTGTTAATATTATCCATTAAGCGACTGTGTGTGTTTTTATTTTGTCGCTAAAATGTCATTAAAAGTTTTCTTAAAGATTCCACTAAAAACAACTGAAAAAAAAAACTGAAGCCCTGAGCTGCATGGGCAATAATCCCTCTGCCTTAAATGATGTAAACAACAACATAATGTAATAAATGCGTTCGTAATATAGATCCTAATAAAATTAAAGCTCAGCAAAGAAAACAACATTATTTTATAATGTAAACGTTGTAAGTACTAATAGACTGGAAATTCATATAAATTGATTCAGTAACATTATAAAACAGTATGAGGTATTGAGTGTCAGTGGCGGTGTGCGTGTACGACACAGCTACCAACTCATATAGGGTTGGGATTTATAGAATTTCGCGTGATTCCGACTAGTACTGATTTTTAAATAGGTTTTCTAAGGGTTGGCAGTTTTTACAAATTTTCTTTACTTTTTTTTTCAAAACAAATCGAATTCGCGGCGTAATTTGTATTGTATATATATTTTTTAAATGACCACACTTCGTCTAATGATACTACAGATAAGATTTCTACAGACGACAGTTGTCTCCGTTGTGCCAGCTTGATGGTACAAATGTCTATGATTTATTTATTTATTTACCTATTTACATGTTATGGGTTAGTAAGGTCTTATATCTATGTTAGTTTCAACATAACTGCCCATTTGGGCGTGTAAATATTTACTATGTTATACGTATAATTAATAATAAAATAAAAAATACATTTCAGTTTGGTTTAAAATTTACAATACTATACATTACAATAATGTCATAAGTTTATAATTAAATGTCAAAATTTACATTTGTTTCCCTCAGCCGGCATAGCAGAGGGGACTGTTGCATGTGATAGCAGTTGTTTCTACTCTTGGATCTCATGCTAGCTTTACATCAAGTGGAGTGTATTAAATTCTCTGTAAATTTCCTAGCATAGTGGAAACCCTAGTTGACCGATAGGTTGGTATCGACTAAAGATTTATTTCCTAGGTTTAATGATTTGCGAGACATTATGATAAGTGGCCAACCAGCGACCGCAATTAGACCGCTACATATACTTAACGGCAAATTATATTTAAATTGTTGTTTCATGTCTTTATTCATGGTAATTTATGCAAAAAACTTACAAAAGTGTAGAAATTGTAAATCATTTAATAAACTTTCCTTTATAACTGAAGTTAACAACAAGTAGATACATAGGAATTTCGTTAATTGTGATCATCTAACAATCTTGGATAAAGCAATGAGGTAAAATTATTTTATGAAAGGAGAATGCCCATTTTTGGACCCACTTGTTATCTAATAATTTGTTAACAAAACAATATTCTAAAATAATATCTTATTTTTTCACTAATTTATTTCAATTATATCATCATCATTAAACAATCAATAGACAATGTTTTACTACATAAAAAACAGATATAATCAATTATTAAAGCATCTAATATAATTATAACCTCAAATTGCAATGCAATATACAAAAAGTCTAATTACTCAATAACTCGGGTGAAGAAAATAAAATTGATTGGTGATAAAGAATGTAGATTTATTTTCCTGCAAAATGAACTGAAAATCATCGACAAACTCGAGAAAAAAATCGTGGGCCGGGTATTCTCCTTTGTATGTATGTTAAGTTGAAGCTGGAGTGTGGTCTACGTGAGGTGACAACTGTAGTAATCGATGAGGTTGATTTATTTTTGTGTGAGACTGTGGAGGATCAGTAGTAAACCGCCTGATTCAAGAAAAGAGAAATGGGCTTGAGTCTAGTTGAAGGTGAAGCTATTGGTGGCAACGGGCAAGTGGTTAGAGTTCGGAGGACAGAAAGAGAAAGAAACTATTGCGACACTTCATGGGTGTTACAAATTCAAGTAGAGACACGGCCACAGAGCGGCAGTAATGTTTTTCCGTTAAATTGTAAGATATAATTTTCTATAAGGGTAGCAGCAATGGATTAGAAGGTCTATATACAAATTTTACAAAGCTATTAGAGGTTATCACATTGTCTCGACGTCCACCCACCAGGAGCGCATAGCTGCATGGTATTTGTTTAAATTAATAATAAAGCCGGAACCGCTGATTCATTAGGCTCGCAATTAAGGCAGCGATAAGACTCTCGAGGCGTCATTACGTATGCTAATCGGGAGGTAATTCGCGATACTTGTCCCCTGATATGCGCTCCTAGTACCTCGATTTGATTTTACTACATTAGCACGAGTATTATTAGACTTTAGAATTTACATTTTATTAGCCTGATTTTATTATATAATTTAATCATTGCCTACACTTACTTATAGTGTAGACAGAACTTATAATAAACTGAATATAAACATTTGATTAGACCAGGAATTGAATTCGTTGCTTTCGCATAACGACTCTGCCACAGAGATCCACGACAAAATAACGGTAGATATTATGGTGAAAATTGTACAAAAGAATGTGGTGAAAAAAAACCAGTAATATGTTAACCCTTTCTCAACTTCGTCAACTTCTAGGGGTTCCTAAGGAAAGATAGATTAGAGGAATTTCAACATGGTCACGTGAACGCGCCGATGGGTTTGTAACTTCCAAAGCATCCGTGTACAAAGCGGTAAGTGTCCCACCTATCATTTCACTCTATTAAAAATAATCGATACTTGTGTATTTTATCTAAACGCGTTAAAGAAAACGATATAACAATGACAAACAAATTATGAGTATTTAAATCATACGCGACATTTCAAACACATAACTTTTATCCGCAGAAGCTAATTTACAAACAGTGGTTTTCTATAAAATTGCTATGAAAATGATCAAACTTCCAATTATGATGTTATGTCGATGTTAAATATTAAATTGTAATTAAATGACCTGCTGTTTTCATTTATAATATTTGGATCTCGATCAGGGATGTGTTTTCCACACCGTATTGTTGACGTGTGCTGTTATTGACATTTTTTGGTTTTAACTTAATTATTTAAATACTGTATACGGACAAATAGTGTAGTTTAGTGATTAAAAAAAAAACAAATTTCTTTATATATTTTAGATTTTTACCAATTTATCTACGTTTAACTTGTTTTAATTTAAATACCTTCAGAAAAACATAAAAATGTAAAAATAGAAAGGTATTTTAAATTATAATCGTTTTAACAAGATAATGAATTTACAAATAAAATTTAAAAAAAAAAATTTTTTTTAATCATAATCGAAATAACTAGTGAAGCTACCGCGATATCGATAAACAGTAACGGGGCGGATACAAAAATAAATGAGTCATAGTCATTTTATTTTTCGATTGTCTGCGGTTACTTTTTCCAGGGAGAACCATCCTAGAATTAATAACAGTTCATACAGCGATCAAACCGCGCCCAATCTGCGCTTCTCTTTTGAATATAGCTTTTTTTTAAATTCATATCGAACTTTTTTTTGTGGTTTCAATGCCGAAACTATGTTTGTGTTTTGTTTTAGGTTATAACTTATACTTAAAAATAAATAAGCTGATTTTTTTTTGTTTTAAATACAGAAAGTTCTGACTAAATGATCTCAATTATTTAAGAATCAAATATTTAACTGAAAAATTTATTTATTATCGCCTTTATTACTAGTAATTATTTGGTAATTTAATTATTGCATTCCAAATCTTAAACAAAAACAAAATTACGAAATGCAAAAATCAAAGCTTTTTATAGAAACTGATATTAGATACTACAGGAGCTATTTACAGGGGGTTGATCAGCCTTTATCGCTTAATTTTCCTTTAGAATTTATTAAGAATCTGTATAATTAGTTTTTATTATCACAACAATAAAAATAATGACAAAAAAAAAACCTAAAATAAAATAATACGTTTATTATCTGTAACCACCCCGAAAACCTTTTACACATTTCCATGTCCGTATAATAAATCGTACATAATATGTACAAACATTTATACTCTAGAATATTAATATTCAATGTTGAAACATCCGGAATACTCTAATTTGATCATTGAATAAGAATTTGGGAATATCACTAGCTATTTGAAGGCTATTAAATCGACTATTTGAATTCACGTCATACTTGTTACCCAGATGATTGCGTTTCACTGTTCGCCACTTAGTGCCCTAACTATATATATGATATTATACACCTTAATCAATGTATGTGCTTTATATTTTGGTAAAACAAAATATTGGCAGTGGCTTTGAGTGTTTTATACACTCGTAAACACGATGAGCGGAATTGTATTATTATTATTTTCTATGTAGCAATTCCAGCTACACAGTAAGCTAGAGTGTGGTCGGACTGCTATCGTAGAGAAATTTCTGCAAGAAACAGTCACCTTCGCTATGTTCAGGCACTTCGTTTGAAAGTATACTACCCCCAGAACGACAGACTGGGCTAATAACTATCAACTTGCCTACCACTCTTTTAATTAATGTCCATAGGCACGACCAAAATACTTATACATTTTTATATATTTATTTACAAAGCAATGGCAGTGAAATTATTTTCTTCTTCTTATAAATGACTTTTATTGAGATTATTTTATTTTTATTTTTTATTATAAGATACAAGATTATTAATGACAGTCCCTCTAATTATGTTTAAAGTGTAATTGTGAAAATGTAACATACCCCGAAATGTTGTTTTTGTTTTGTTTCGATTGATTTTGTCTGTTGTCCGCGGGTTTTATTTTCGGGTTGTAAACTTTTTCTACCGCACTGTTAGCTGCAGGAGAAGTTTTTTAATTGAATTTTTACCAATTGTAGGCTCGACTTTTTTGAAGGGCCATTCAATTTTTGCTTAACACGGAAATTTTTATTGTTTCTGTTTAAATATTTTCAAGTTAATCGTATTAATGTTTTACGAGTAATTATAATTAATATATGGAATCTATTGATAGAACAAACTCAACCCGAAACACAACTAGGTCACATTGGAAGTCGTAATACTTCCCCAGAACAGCATACTGGCTATATAGCTTGCCTGGAATAAATTGCTATTCAGTAATAAGACCGCCTATTGTATTACCTATTTAATTTGTTAATTGATTTATTTTATCTTATTTTAAATGCACAAAAAGACTTTTTTTATTATTATTATCATAAGTCTACATTCACTCCTTAATTAATTACCTACCTATATTATACATTAGACGGTCAAATTACTTTAGCGGCAGTGATTTAGCGGTAGCATGCGCGAATACATGTAATCTCGCTGACCCGGTATCAATGTACTCGTATCTATATTATAATTATGTACTTTGGTTGCTTCAATGCTTAGGGTAACTACAAGAATAGCTTAGTATAATATTAAAAGAAAAAATATATATAACAAGTTACATAAGTACCGGCCAGGTGCGAGATCTCGGTTGTGAGACCCTTTAGAGGCCTTTAGATGCTAGACCACGGCCGCTCTATGTGGTTTGTAGACTAATCTATGTATTTTCGTTCATGTAATTGAAAATTCAATTCCATAAAATATTAAACATAAGTATTGTAATTCGTAAATTGCGTGTATATACGTACTTACATATTATTACTAATTCGAATAAATTAAAGTTAAATGTAAATAAATAAACATAATTGATTAAAATCCTAGTTAGTTCGCTTTCTATCGTAGTTATTAAAGGGAGCAAATCGGAAGGCCACGATTTAATGAATAATTCAGTTATGCAGATACCGTTTCATGTATCGATATTATCAAGACCGCTCAATGAGCCACTTTAACTATGAATTTTGCATACGAACGAAAATATTACGAATTTAACTTTTTCATTTATATTCAAATGTAAGTCATAAAATTGCTTTTAAATATATTTTTAAATTCTTTATGTAGAGTAGGTACGTATTAAGGTAATAGTGGAGGTGAGTGCTGTTTCGCGATCTTGGAAGGAGACGAACAGGCGATACATTCTCTCTACCTAACCCCCACAAGTTACTGAAAACAATGTGGTAAATACATCGAAATAAAGTTTGCATTAAAATATTTAGTTTGTACATTTTATAATAAAAACACACATATACACAACCGCACGCGCGTACTGCGTTAAAAAAATGTCTACAGGCAGCCGCCGCAGTCGCCACCGCTATACCGGCTCGAGTGCACCGCCCAATGCACACTCCTGTCAAATCGCGTCTAGGTCACTTTACTTAATTTTACTACCCCAGAACTTTAGCCTCTCTTTAAGCTTTAAAAATTGTGACTGAAAAATAAAAAAAGTTATTTCAAATTAGTTATTGACTATTTTCCAAGTAAAATAACTAGAAACAGACATGCAAATAAATTACTATTAACCAACTATAAGTAAACTATTTAATAAACAAACAAGGCATCCTCGTCTTTAATTCATAAGGCTTTAGAGCGACGGACCGTCAAACGAATCTGTCATTTAAAGTTAAAAATCCAACATTAACATCATCCAGATCTCATTAGTTGGTTTTCATTTGAATATCTAGAACTCGATCGACCCGGGCCACTTTAAAATGCACAAATTAAGCGAATGATCCGTCTCGAACGTGTAATGAGCTGCGGTTACCATAGACTTCAGAAAATATTAGAATTGACATTATCTTAAAAGTAATTCACAATTTCAAATTCATTTTTCAGTAGGTACTTTATCTTTAGCCAATTATGGATGTAAAGATTGTTATTATAACAATATTTTAAAATGATATTTATTGTTTTATTAAATTATTTTTTTTTAAATTTTAAAACATTTAAATAACATCTACCTCAAATATTATATCAGAAATAATTACTCAATAATCCGGGCACAAAAACTAAAAGTGATTGGTGATGTAAATACATGTAACGTGAGCAACGACAAACTAGAGAAAAAAATATTAATTAATTATTAGTACATTAATTATGCGAATTTGTCGATGTCCAAAAAGCCGAGAATGAGCTGTTCAAAAAGGACAACACAAGCAGAAATAGAAATAAGGTTACGCAGCTAAACTACTGCCGATTATAACTACCTATTAATTCAAAATGTTTCGTTAATTTTAAATAATTTGATATATTAGTGCCGCAGTACATTTTCATTACTAAAAATCAGTTTACCTAATAATTTGAAGGGATAAGATAAAAAGTTATTCGTTCTCTGGTCTACGATGACACAAATGCCGAGCAAAATAACAACGGCCTCTGCTTACCTCAACATAGTAGACGTAACGAACTTCAAGATATATTGAAGAGGAAAGAGAATCTTATGTTTGTTTCGTTATACACGTCTCATAAAAAGCTTTCTTTCTAATGGACGACATTGTCAATATGCACATTTAATAGTTTAAGCTCTCATTTACAAAGACTGCTGAAAATTATAATATGAAAACAAGATAAAAACTGATTGTCTTCGTGAACCTTTTTTCGTGAGCAATATACCTTAAATTAATTTACGTCTAAATCGAATTTTAAAAAAAATTGTATGTTTATGTAACTTAAAATGTATAATTAACGTTAGATTTGTATTGGATTAGACGTACATGTGGCCTGACACATTTTTTATTAAAAAATTAATTATCTTCTCTGTTTTTCATTATTATAAAATGATACAATTCCGTTTCCATAAAAGCATTTATATGCGAATAGGTCTTATTAATATGGTACAGTAGCAGCACAACCGGACAGAGCTTTCGCCCGTGCATACTAAGGGCACAAACACAGATACAAACAGACACACAAACGTAAAACTACATTTGTAATGATACTAAATACTTATCCACGCCGCGGTAGGTGCCCTACACTTGTGAATAATATGTTCGTTTATGAGTGAATACCTTTATGCAAAAGTCACCTATTTTACAAAAATCTTGTATACCTAACTACTCGTACATATGTCCGTGCCTGTGATACAAGCGTTAGTCATTAAAAAAAATTTTAAAATCGTGAAAGTTTATTTGTTTGTCTCGTATGGGATGAGTGTTTTTTTATTTATTTATGTTACAATTTACTATTAGGCGTGACAATTGTATTGTATTGTATTGTAATTTACAATTATTTACAAGAGCACACTAAAGTAAATTGTCAAGTTAAGTAGTTAATAAATATAAATTTAATATTTTAAATCAAATTAAGATAAAAATTAAATTAATAAATATGTCACACTAAATATTTGTCAATGTCATATGATAAGTGAAGACGCAAAATTGATTTCAGCGGGTTTTACATATTTTTGTGCTTATAAAAGGTTCCCAAGGGAACCCTGAATGCATAATACTAATTCAAAGAGTGGTAGAGAGACTGATGATGGTTATTAGCCCAGTCTGCCGTCCTAGGCTAGGGTAGTACTGCCACTTTTCGCGACAAAACCTCTTGCGCCTGAAAAGGGACAAGCGAGAAAGCGCTCGCGGCGGGCAGTGAAAGTGAGGTCCCCCCGCTCCGAAGCAGTCTCCATCAAACTGCAGCCCGGAGCGGCCGAGAAGGGAATGACCTACGTGGAAGTGTTACGTCAGGCCCGGGATAAAATTAATCTCGCGGACCTGGGCATCCCTTCTCTGGGCTTTCGCGTCGCAGCCTGTGGGGCACGTCTTCTCACGGTGCCCGGCGCGAATGGCGGGGACAAGGCGAACTCCCTCGCCATCAAGATCAGGGAGATTTACGCCGATGACCTTGTTCGAGTTTCCAGGCCCTCCAAGTGTGCTGATATGCGCATCGGGGGTCTCGATGACTCGACAACGTCCACAGAAGTTGCAGCCGCCGTCGCACAGGTCGGTGAGTGCCCTCCGGATTCCGTCAAAGTTGGCGAGATTCGGCGTGGGCCCACCGGCTTAGCGACCATATGGGCTCAGTGCCCTGTAGCGGCCGCAAAGAAGGTGGCGGCAAAGGGCCGGCTGCTGATTGGCTGGGTGTCGGCCCCAGTCAAACTGCTGCAGCCGCGTCCAATGCGCTGCTTTAAGTGCCTCGTTGAGGGGCACGTCAAGGAGCAGTGCACCGCTGAGGTCGACCGCAGTGAGCTTTGTTATCGCTGCGGTAAGTCCGGCCACGAGGCGAAGACGTGCTCTGCTGAGCCAAATTGCCCTCTTTGCCAAGAGAGAGGCAAGCCGGCGGGGCACGTTGTGGGAGGGAAACTCTGTGTTTCCTCACGCCCCCCGCGAAGACGCCGTGGTCGAGACCTCGGCACGAGCTCCGGAGGCGGGGAACAGCCTTCAGTCCGTGACTGCTAACTGTTCCTCCCTGTCTCCATAGTCTAGTGACGGCGGATATGGGGATTTATTCGTCGTACTATAGACTGAGGCGTTCGGCGAGTTGAGTGTTCTGACTCGCCATTCCCGGGGCTCGGTCCGCCACCTTGGACCTCCGCAGGGCGGAGTCTGGATGAATGCTAATGCGTGCCCAGACTCCGTCCACTATGCGTTGAGTGAAACACCGTGGGGTTTTAGTCGGTATGCCAGCGCTAGGCTGGAGAGCCCGACATAACCCTGGCACCTTCCCCAAGGACCAGGGCATCCGTAATCTGGATTTCCCCACGTATAAAAAAAAAAAAAAGTACTGCCACTTTCCCCATAATCGCGGCTCGAGATCGCCTTGGAAGTAGTCGGGTATAACAAGAGAGAAGTGTGTCCTGGTAATGGATGGTGTACATTAATTGTATCCTCAAGCTGCCTGCAGATATTTCTCTGGTAGGAGTTCAAATAATATTATTTAGAAAATATTTATTTATACCCTATAAAATTTTGGTTACTATTGGCATAAACCCATTCAGTCAATAAGTCAGAAGCACCTATCTACGTAATGTCTCGACACAAGACATTTACATATTTTAATGAGCACCGCGGGTCTAGATAGCCTCTCGCTATATGTACCTACAACCTTAGTACCTAGATCTGAACTAGTACATGCCTATATTCATACAGATACACTTACAAATAGTTAGGTTTAATTTTACTTACGGAAGCATCTAGATTTTCTTTTATTTTTTTTTCTTAATTTTTATAAACAATATTACGTGAAAAAGGATGAGTATATTGGAGGGGGACTCTAGGAAGACTTTCTCAGTCAGATGACAAATCAGAAAGGATCTGATGAGGAGCATCCTCAACTTACGTGCATGGTATAGTGGACACAATGATGATGGTTGCACTACTTTCATGTGAAGTAACTTAGTGTTGCGGGATCAGCTTAGAAGTAAGCCGGGTATAACAGTGGAGTGAGCCCTGTCAATGGATGCTGCACATTCGTCTCCTCAAGATGCTGTTTGGAATTTCTGGTAGCATTTGAACTGCACTCTAGTTTAACATCAGGCAGATTGTGGGAATACCTATAGTGAGCTAACAGTATGTAAAAATAGTTAAAATTAATTAACATTATCCATTGAGATATATAACTAGAGGTGCAAACCCCATACATTTGACATGAAAAAGCCGTAGGTCGTTTTAAACGATTTGACAATGTCAATCTTAGTGTTGCCGGTATAGTTAAAAATTTTCCCCACAGAATTTTTTTTTTTCTTTAGATATTTTTATTCAGTGTCGATTATAATATATCTAGAGGCATGCATTTTAGCTAAATAAAATAAAGTTCAATGTTTTAATTGTTTAATATAAGTTGAAAATCTTCTTTCTTAAAAATAATTTCTTTTTTTTTATATTATAATACGGGTTATGGAAAACAATGTTTTACTAGCAACACTAAATGTAAAAAATATCCCTAATTTTATTTGTTTTTTTGTTGTTTAAGGACAATATAGATGTTGAAAAGATATATTTACGTGTGAAACGTAACCCCGCTTTTTGTTGTGCATTTGGGATCGAGAATTGCACGTTTTCACCACATATTTGCCCATTATGAGTTTATATATGTCCTGCCAAATAACAACTGACAGAAAGCTTAATTATGGCTGTGGGCAGATCTTCACTCGCCTCACGTTGGGAGCGTTATTGCGCCTCTAGTATATATCTCAATGACATTATCTAGTAAACTTCTATATGATTAATTTAAACCATCTATATAGATATTGCAGTAAAATTTAATCTTGTCTAACAGAGACAAAGCCTAGTTCACCTACATTAGCCTAAGTCTGCCTTGTACTTTAACTTAAGTAGAGAACAGTCCAATTGGTGATTGCTTCCTCTGCATTCTGAATATTCAACACTTTCTCAATGTTAGGCTGTGTTTACATTGTTAAAGTTTTAGCGATTAGCGTTTAGTACTTTTACAGAAATGTATGTTATTATTGTTTTAGATCTATAAGTTTTCTTGTAAATATCTAGACTTCATTTTCCTTCTTCCATGCCTCTTTTTTTTTTATTGTAGCGCGGCATGTGACAACACTCCGCCCGATGTAAAGCTGGAGTGCGGTCCATGAATGGAAACTACTGCTACTACAGAGAAACCTGTGCGGGCAGCAGCCGCCTCCACTATGCCGGCTTGAGGAGTTATACCTGGCTACTTTCAAACTATTCCCGAAACGCGAAATTTACTTATTAATTTAGTATTTTTTTATTTAATAAAAAATAAAATAAGTAATATTTATAAGTATTTTAACAATAGTTACAAATCCATTCCACAATTTTATTTATACACAAAAATTTCACAAATTAAGCCTACGATCTACTAACAAATACACGTTATGTTAAAATCACATTCAGTTTTGTATTTTTTAAGCTAGAGTGCGACCCATGAGCGGAAACAACTTCTACTACACACAAACGTGTTGACAGCGGCCTCTATCAGCTTGATAAGACGAATATGCACCGTCCACTTTCCTCGTGTCATACCGGGACACTTACAAGATGATTCCAAAACGGGTCTAGGTACTTAGAATGATAGACTGGGCTAATAACCATCATCAGTCTGCCTACCACTCATTATGTAATTTTTGTATCAAATTTTACGTGCCTTTTATATTTAATTCTTCATAGCATTTATTGCTTACATACCAGTGACACAATAATGCAATAAACCGCCAATTGCTCACTATGTAGCCTCATCCTAAGAAGCGATGACAGTGTGCGTACACAAATGAGCGCCAGTCGACCTAATTGTGAATACCACCTTATGATTAACTAATACGGTTTAGGATTTTATTAGAAATTACGAACCTACAATAGGATTCTACTTCTGACTGCAGAATTGAGTAATTTTAACGTAATGTTACTCATATTATTAGTTCTGCTATTACAAAGGGTCATCATGTAGCGAAAAAAAAACATGATCTTCATTACCTGATACGCCTTTTTCTACAGAGATAGGCAGAATAAACGAGCGGCCGTGGTCTAGCGGTAAGACGCGTGAACTCACGATCGATGAGACCCGTGTTCGAACCTCGCTAAATTCTGACCGGTACCAATGTAACTTTATTATATGTACTTTGGTCGCTCAGTGCCTATACGCACTATCAAAGAGTGGTGGGCAGCCTGATAATGAGTATTAACCCAGTCTGCCATCCTGGGGTAGTACCACCACTTTCGAATGTAACACCCGTGAAGTGTGAACCTTGTCTCGTTTCGGGAATAGTTTGAAAGTAGCCAGGTATAACGAGAGGAGTGTGCACCGTCAATCTGGATGGTACATACTCGTCTCTTTAAGCCGGCATAGTGGAGGCGACTGCTGCCTGTAGAGATTTCTCTGTATTAGAAGTTGTTTCCATTCATGGACCGCACTCTAGCTTTACATCAGGCGGAGTGTTGTCACATGCCGAACTACGGTGAAAAAAAAATCTTGACACAACTCTCTCGCTTCCCACAATTCTCTTCATACAAGATCGATAGTTATAGATAGTTATAATTTTTATCGATATTTTAAAATCTCTGTGCGATTAGTAAGTAATCCTCATGAAAGCTGGGCTGCCTAGTGCCCATAACCGACGGGCGTGCATGAAGAGAATTGTGGATGTGAAGGAAGCGGGGGTGTATGTTGTGTCAGGATCGTGGTAAGTGGCGTTCCGTTGTCTCTGCCTATCCCTGTGGGAAAAAGGCGTGACAATTGTAAATTGTTTTTTTTTTCGCGCTCTATGTACGTATGTATGTTTTTATAAATAAGTAATATTATATTTAAAAATGTTAAACAAATTCTAATAATAAACAAATCTAGAATTTTAATATATCAAAAAATTAATAAAAACGTAACAGATAAAATTCACGTATTTTATTTGTTTATCTCAAAAATTTTAAATTAAAAACCCTTTCATATCAAAGTGAGTTTTTAAACTGTAGCAAAATTTATTTTTAAAACTAAAAATATAGTTTTAAAAACATGCCTATAGTATTGAAGCAAAAAATATAAGGGTTGTAGTTAGCGTTAAAAAATAAAATATTTTGTATCTAGGCCATGTTAGAATATATAAAACTTCAAATTTAATAAAATCCAAATAATTTTAGAACAGTTCGGAATTTTAGCAAATTTTTTTGTTAAGAAAAAAAATATACAGGCTTTGTTTTACAAAATCATTCCAGTATTTTTTTATTTCGTTTTACTTCTTTTTAAGGTAGGTATTTTGTAAAATTCTATTTAATAGTATTGAAAAATAAAACCCACATATTGTAGTTCAACTTTGAATAGGTAGATTTTATTTCTTTAATATCTGAAAATATATTTTTTTTCCACCTCCGTTAACCTTCGCTAAAAAGCTTCCATTACGAACCAACTTATAATGCCAGGAGAGTTCTTTTTTTATATTTGTGCATCA
The DNA here is from genome assembly GCA_948150575.1 of Tinea pellionella. Taxonomy (NCBI): domain Eukaryota; kingdom Metazoa; phylum Arthropoda; class Insecta; order Lepidoptera; family Tineidae; genus Tinea; species Tinea pellionella. Next base: position 1,906,675 of record OX411258.1, read on the forward strand.
GTTGCTTCCGCTATGCCGGTTCGAGACGAAAGCTAGACCACGGCCGCTCCTAATCACTCTACAGATGTAAAAGCAATCCCGCGAACCAGAAGTTGTAAACACATCATATTAATTCGCGCTAATTCCTTCTTTTTTTTTTTGTTTTGAGGTTATAATTTAAAAAAAGCAAGTCTAATATTTCCTACATAACTATACGGTACCATAATTTGTCAAAAAGGCGTGACAATTGTATTGTATTTGTCAAAAAAAACATCGGAATATAAAAACAAGAACATTTTAGTGTAAGTATTGTAACAACACAATATGGTTAAAGGATAAGTAACTTTTTTTATTTTGTTCATTTACACCATTTTAAGTTTTAATCCGAGCGTTTGCGGTCCAGATGTATTGTCACAGGTCCGGCATAGGGTTGTTGACAAACGACACATTAATGTGGTGGTAACGTTGAATTGCAAAAATCTCATTATACTCTAACTGTTGTTATGTTGAAGTAATTAACTCATGGATTAAGAAAGTACGTGGAGAGGTCATTAAATATATTATTGTCAAATGTATGAATTTTAGGTACCTATTCTTTACAATTAATACTTTATTGGGTTTATTCGAAATTACACCGATTTTCAAAGCAAAGCTTTATTAATAATAAAATATTTAAAAAAATAATAATAAAATACATATATTCTGCCGAATTAATATAAAATAAAAAATAATAAGTTCGTCTCCATAACATTCATTTTTCTACGTGTAATTGTGTGTCGTTTTAACGAGTTTTTTGTGAACAGCAGACGATATAGCACGTCGCGGCCCTGCTTTGTAGAAACTTACTAATTATTCATATTCTACATTAATTACTATAATTATTCGGCTTAATGATGTTTTGTTATAAAATGGTACAATGGACAAATAAATCTTTAATTAATTTCATGAAATTATAAATATATTTTAAATGATAAATCAGATATTTTTTCAAATTTGAAAATGACGGTACGAGGACGGAAGGCAGAATGAGCCAATAACCATAATCAGTCTGCTTAACGCTCTTTTTTTTTACCGTCAGTTTACTAAAGGCCGCGAAGTTTTTGGCGCTCGAATTAAGCAACGCCATCTACTTGTAACGATCGCAACTGCTTGCTATGGTAAGAATCATATTGGTTCCATTCTAAACAGCAGTGAGATGCAATTACGCATTCACGGCGCAAAGTGAAATCTTTTTATATTATCTTGAGTCAAGGTTTCTAATTTCAAATAATATCTCACTCACGCCTCTGGCCAACCAATAAGTGAAAGGATGAAGAAAAATAAGGAATTTTAGGGTAAATAATAAAACTTCTGTAACACAGTTTAATTTAATGAGCATTAAGTATGGACAAACAACTCACAAAATATACAAAAACGCAAAACTGTATGTAAATCCATAGAAATATGTATATACGAAAAATAAAACAGTCAACCTTGAACCTACCGATTCAAAATTCTGTCGAGTTTTATTACAAATAAAAATCTCATGTTAACAGTTCATACATCATAAAGGCCGGCGCACATCTGGCGAGGCGCAGCTCCGGGAATGTCTCACTGCCAACTATTACAGACTTACAAACGTTGAACTCCTTAAGAGAGTGTTGATTTTGATTTTGTGCCTCGTCAGATATGCGCCGAACTTGGCCACAGGCAACACTTTTATTAGAATTAAAAAAAAAAACCAACGTAATATAACGCACTGGTATGAAAAACTTTAAAAAAATAATTTAGACTTTTTTAACAATTTGCACGACGTCTTCGTCGGCAAGAGTATGTTCAATACCAACTTTTTGTGGCTGATGTTTTACTGACGAACCCCATACTAAGGCACTGAAAAATAAATTAAAAATTAATCTTCAAAGTTAAATAATAGACAAAGGTGTGGTCTTAAAGTTGCGACTATAAACTTGTACCAATATCTTATAAAGTGATTATTAATTTGGTATTTCCAATACAAGGTTAGACTTGGTATTAAATTATGTAAGTTTTAATTATTGTAAACGTCTAATTGTTTTCTAGTGTCTGGGGCTAAATCAACAACAAAATATATGGGATTTGACACATGTTATCACTTAGGTGACGGTGAAATGTCAAACCCATATATTTTGTTGTCGATTCAATTAAGTGACAATTGTCGTTTTGATTTTAACTTTAGCACCTGGTAGATAACAACACTCCACTGGCGTCATAATAATTTTGTCAATAATTAGATTTCTTTTTTTTCTCTTCCTAGTCGTTTGGGATATTTTCTTCTCTGAGGCAAATCCTCAAGCGGGATATGGTCTTTTTTGAACCATCAACACTGGCGACAATGGTAAGTTGGAGAAATGTGAGAGGTAGGCAGACTGATGGTGGTTTTAACCCACTTTAAAGTGTTACATAATGAGTGTCTGTCAAGGGGAGGTGACTTCCGCATTCGTGACTAGGAGTCATTTAAAAGTGGTAGTTTCTCACCTGACACTGGCATGAATTGTTGATGTCACTCTGGCAATCGACACAGTTGCCATTAATCAAAAGAAGAAGAAGAAGAAAAGTGGTAGGTACTACTGGACAGTACAAAGGGCTAATAAAAATAAATCAAAACTTACTATTTAAATTCTTTAACAATAGACCTATGTAATTTATTACAAAAATCTTCAATTGTGATATGATCTGCATGTAATACAACTGGCGAGTTGTAATCGGGTAATTGTCCTTTGGGTTTAGTGTAAATGCGAACTAATCTAAGATATTCCCACATTTTCTCCAATAAATCATCAAAATTCCATTTGTGGTGTGCCGATATAGGCACACAATGTGGTATTTTATAAATCACATCCAATTCTTCTATGCTAATTTGATCTGTAATGCAATAACGTTAAGAGTGATATTATCTCGAATGAAATTTTGTTTTTTATTGGCATATGACAACACTCCGCCTGATGTAAAGCTAGAGTGCGGTCCATGAACGTAAACAACTGCTACTACAGAGTACGAAGAAACCCGTGCGTGCAGCAGTCTCCTCCACAATGCTGGCTTGAGGAGATGAATATGCACCATTCAGATAGACAGTACACCTTCTTTTCAGTTCAGCTTCTTCCAAACTGACCCTGAAACGCGACAAGGTGGTAGACTGGGCTAATAACCACCATCAGTTTAATGTTTAATAGTACCTATAGGTACTGAGCGACCAAAGCACATAATAGTTACATTGGTACTGGCAGTGCCGGTTTTAGCACTACCAGCGCCCTGGGCGAGATTTCTACGGCGCTCCCTATCCACATTGAAACCCATACGAAAAAAAGACAAGGGATATAATGAAATAACCATATATGTGTTTATGTTTGTATATAAGAGAGTAACTTTGTTATTATTTTATTCTATTTTGTTTTTCTTTTTATTTTTATACAGGGTGTCCCGTAAGTAGTGGTGTCAACGATATTTTACAGGTAGAGGGGTTCAATATCTAGAATATAATTTGGTGATTTTTTTTAATACCTTCTGGTTTAAAAGTTATGACATTTTTAAAGAATTATCATTTTTCCCCCGTTTTATCACAAAATAATGTTATAAAAATTTGTTTACAATTATTTTCACTGATATTTTTATTTAAGTGGGTTGAGAAAACACAGGGCTTTCTAATTAAAATATTATTTGTAACCAATTAATAACCATGATTAAATAAAAAATTAAAATCTAAACAAGATTTAATTTATCAAATTTTAGGCAAAATATTTAAACGAAGCTGGTGTAAAAAAATTGTATGTAAGGTTACGGGACCATTATTTTAAAAATATCTACAATTCACACGGACTCTAAAAATGTATAATAATGTTCACTGTCATTTTTATACCTTCTATAAAAAAAAATCACCAAATTTTACCCCGTTTCACCCCTTTAGGGGTTGAATTTCAAGAAATGCTGATACACGTGTTTCATTATTTATGTTGTTGAGTATGTATGCCAAATTTCAAGTAATTCTAACTAAAACAAAATATTCAACCCATTTTGCCCGTTTTACCCCCTTAGGGGTTGAATTTCAAGAAATGCTGAAATACTTGTTTCATTAGTTATTTTGTAAAGTATGTATGCCAAATTTCAAGTAAATTGGAGCAAAAATAATGTTTTAATTTATTTACTGACTTTTAGATAATATGTAATTAACTAGAATTTTTTTATGAACATTTTTTGCAATATCCTACTACTACGGTGTATGGACCTTGAGATTTGTATTACTAGAGGATTGGCCTACATATGCCCATACAGATTAAAATGCTCTTTGAGCTATAAATTCGCGGTGTTGTTAAATAGTAATAAAAAAATGTACACTACGAAAATGTTAAAAATAGATAATTTGTTTAGTCTATATTTGTTAGTTTTTAATTTTTTTCACTTTTAGTCATCAATTTCGAATTAGGAAATTTATTACTGAGTGGAACAAGCCGAACTGAAGAGGCGCCTGCGGCGCCCCTTCAAGTTCGGCGCCCTGGGCGGCCGCCCCACCGCGCCCTACCCTAACGCCGCTACTGGGTACTGGTTAGTATTTAGCGAGATTAAAACACGCCTTATCGCTCATGACTTCACCTATTCTAATGCTAGACTACGGTCGCTTTAAAAGGACAATGTCCATTAGCGTCAGAGTTTCGTATTTAAAAAAAAATGTAATTAAACATTGTCAATAAACAACGTGTTGAAATAAAATAACAAAATACCGAGCTGTAATAAAAAAAAAACATATAAATAACTATATTTACCAATCTTATTCAACAAATAGATGCAAGGCACATAAATTCTGTTCCCTTCAATAACATCAATCAAATCATCGCTTGTTGCATCGTACCGTAATGTAATATCAGCATTATGTATTTTATATTCTGATAGGATCGTCTTTACAGTTTCTGCATCTAATTCTGTTTGAGGACACTGTAACATCCAATATGTTTAAGAAATGAAAACATAAAACAATGGTAGCCTCTTCTATTCAGTCGTCTGCCGTCCTGTAGTACCACAATTTTAGAACGCTGGGAACAGTTTGGTAGTAGCCAGATATATTAAGAGGAGTGTGCACTGTCATCCTGGGTGGTGCACTCACAGCATGGTCGAAATGAGGAAGGTCACTTCACAGGACGGTAAACTTGGCTAATAACGTCACTCAATTGTTACCGGTATCAATGTAACTATGTTATATGTACTTTAGCCGCTCAGTGACTGCGAGACAAGCACTAGCTTTGTACAGGCGATTAAAAAAACTTTGGAATTGGCTTCTTGTTTTTTTTAATTTTTTTTTTATTGTAGCTGTGCATGTGACAACACACCGCCAGATGTAAAGCTAGAGTCGGTCCATGAATGGAAACAACTGCTACTACAGATAAATCTCTACAGGCAGCAGTCGCCTCCACTATGCCGGCTTGAAGAGACGACTATGTACCATTCAGATTGACAGTACACACTCCTCTCGTTATACCTGGCTAATTTTAAACTATTCCCGAAACGCGACAAGGTGTTCACGGGTGTTACATTTGAAAGTGGTGGTACTACCCCAGGACCCCAGACTGGACAAATAACCGTCATCAGTCTGCCTACCACTCTTTAATAGTGCCTATAGGCACTGAGCGACCAAAGTACACATAACAAAGTTACATTGGTACCGGTCAGAATTAGCGAGGTTCGAACACGGGTCTCAGCGATCGTGAGTTCACACTTCTTACCGACCTTGGGGTCGCTCTTACAAATATATATAAAACTCAACTCACAGTAGTATTCAAATTAATCCCACCCTTATCTTTCTTCTTAAAATGTATGTTGGGTGGTTGTTTGTTTAATCTGAGACCAAAACCTTCCAATTCATGTTCTAGAAGTTTTTTATGCTGCAACGGTTTCAGTACATCCAGAACAATGAAGATGAGACTGCATGTCCTGGCTACAGCTATTACTTGACGACCTCTACCTTTGCCGTCTTTAGCACCTTCAATGATACCAGGTAAATCTAGAAGCTAAAATTGTTTATTATGTTGTTTACTATTGTCTAATTAAATATATAGGTAATCTTATCTTATTGGATTTCCAAAATGTATCTAAAGATGGTTATTAGCCCAGTCTGCCGTTTTGGAGTAATAACACCACTTTCAAGTGTAAAACCTGTAACACAAAGTCATGTTACAGATACAGCTGCTAGTTCATCTTTAATATAAGGAAAAAAAGCGGCCGTGGTCTAGCAGTAAGACACGTGAACTCACAATCTACGAGTCTCGTGTTCGAACTTCGCCAAATTCTGACCGGTACCAATGTAACTTTGTTATATTATGTACTTTGGTCGCTCAGTGCTTATAGGCACTATTAAAGAGTGGTAGGCAGACTGATGATGGTTATTAGCCCAGTCTGCTGTCCTGAGACCACCATTTTTGAATGTAACACCCATGAAGAAACCTTGTAGCGTTTCGGAAGCAGTTTGAAAGTAGCCAGGTGCACTGTCAATCTAGATGGTGCATACTCGCCTCCTCAAGAAGGCATAACGGAGGCAACTGCTGCCTGTAGAGATTTCTCTGTAGCAATTGTTTCCGTTTTCGGACCGCACTCTAGCTTTACATCAGGTGGAGTGTTGTCATATGCCAAGCTACAATAAAAAATCTATTGCTGTAAATAATAGGCACATGGGCATTGGGTTTATGGTGTGACTATCGATTCCTAATTAAAGTAAAAACAAATGAGTGAGTCAATTATTTAAAAACAAAAACAATAATTATCTCAATAACATACCTGTATCTTAGCACCCTTATATTTAATACAACCAGGCACAGTTGTAAGAGTCGTGAACTCATATGCTGCAACTTCAGAGTATACTCCGGCGAGGTTAGACAGTAATGTTGATTTTCCAACAGACGGAAAACCTACAAAACCAATACGAGCATCACCAGTCTTTGCTACGTCGAAACCTGTAATTTTGTTTATATTAATAAATATAAATATACATTAATTTGTTTAAAAACATAAATATATGAACCATTGAATAAAAAATAAAACAAAAAATCATATATATGGTCTGGACCATGTTTACCTAAACATAAATTTATAACACCCACAAATCACAATAGAAACAAATAATTTTCATTTAATATCATTAAAAAAAAAACTTTATTATAAAACTAACTCACCTTCTCCAGTACCACCACCGCCACCTTTAGGTGTGATTAATTCTCTTCTTAATTTGGCGAGTCTAGCTTTCAGAATACCTAAATGAAGAGCAGTAGCCTTATTTTTTTGTGTCCGAGCCATCTGCAAGAGATACACAGTATTTTAAAGCTTATTTACCAGGAAATGTCACTTATAATCGTTATTTCGTGTATATTAAACATTAAATTAAATATAATTTGAACTGGATATTTCAAGATCCACATCATAACCTCCATTTACAGACCTCGGATTCGATAGCGGCGATTTTCTCCAATATCGTACTCATCTTCGCAGATTTTTGTTATTCTCTTATTATTATCAAACAGTAATACAAATTAGACTAAATTCATTAATTATTATCTTAGAAATAACTTAAAAAATAAATATGAAAGCGTGACACCACCGTGTACACTTTTCTAAAAGACAACGACTGTGTTTCCACACGTAAAAACATAGAATAATTAATTCTCAATATATTAAATTACAATTTGCAGTTTTATTTTTTAAATATATATTTAGACATTATCTAAAGAACTTATTACGTCCGAATTATGTTTGTATACGTTAAACAACAGTTTCGATTAGTTTTTATTTTTTCATATAGCAATGTTAAATATTTTTAGCGACATCTAGTGCTAACTAATAAAACTATTACAAACAAATTTTGAGTTAGTGTTCTTGTTATTCAATAGATGGCGTTTTACTATTTCAGGCAAGTTTCAAAATTTTTGACTGGTTTGCGCACGACCGTGGTTACAAGAAAATATGGGGAATAAATGACTAGTTGATTCTGACACCAGTTTTCCTCTATGTGCCGTAAGAGATTGTCGTCGCTCCCTCTCTGAAAATTTCCCAATTTTACGAGAACTTCGATAGTTTTTAGAAACTTACTTTTTTAGTAAAAATGTGCTTTAGAACGTGTTTATTGAATGCAATGTAGTGTTCGTGTCAAAGTGAGTTTAAATTGTATTTTATTACAACTAATTTAATATTAATTAATGAGTATAACATTATGAATTATGCGGTATATAAATTTAATAATAATAAAATAATATATTGCAACAATACGTAATTTTTTCCTTTATGTAATGTGTAAATGTTTAAATTTCTTTGTATTACCATTATAATAAACCATTGATTATTTTTTTATCTATAACACTTGCCTTCAGAATATTATATAGTTACCTTGAAAATACGTGAATCAAAAGCACTTCACCAGGAAAGCCTCTAGGGAATATTACCTTCAAAACTTTATAGGAATTTCGTCTGTACTGAACAATTGTGATACATCATTCTTTTATAACAGAAGATGTATATCTAAAGATTTAAAGAAAGTGTTGTATATTTTATTTTAAATAGTCAGGAGCCGACTGAATATATATATATATATATTCTATACTTTTATTAATAATTTTTTAGGATAGTAATAGTAATACAACAGTAATTGTCGAATAACTTCGAAAGAGAATAGACAATATAATCTTTTTCAGGTTTAGAGAAGGCTGACCTTCATATCACTATAGTACATTTCGCATTTTATACGTATATTTGTGCGTCTAGCACTTTCAGTTTATTTCATTCATCTTTTTTCTGTCACACGTTACTTCGAAATGTGTTTTCTATAAATCATAAAATGTCATCACTATTTTCCCTGTGGTGAGGACACCTACGATTTATTTTTGTTTATTTATTTATAAATTTTGAAATAAACGACCATAATTACTCTATACATACATTAACTGCCTGGAGTCGTAACAGTATAAATAAAATGTTACATTATATTATATAAAAATTTCAGCAATAAATAATTTTTTCATGTATAAAAGATAGGTTAATGAGATATTATAATATAAAATACAATTTAAATTAAGAAATGTAAAAGTGATTTTATGAACTTAAAATGTATATAAAGTGTTAAAAAGACCAAAATGTCATCGGACATTTCTTTGGACGAGGAAGAAAGACCTGGTGTTATACGTCGTGCATATTCGAGCTGCATTCGAGCAGCTTGTTCTCAAGTCGGCTTAGTAGTGCTCGTAATTATCTATGTCTTGTTTGGTGCGGCGTTATTTGAGTATTTGGAGTCAGGACCGGAGGTACAGAAGAAAAGTCCCATTCAGAGGTCTAGAGAGGAGTGCTTGAAGGAATTATGGGCTATTACAGGTCAGTTTCTACTATTTAACTACATATAGTTTGTTTTTAGTGTTTATTCGATAGTTTTAAGCTCCTAAGTTACATTTTAAACTCCTCAAGTATTCTTCGTGAGGTTTTTCTCAAAATTGTACTTATTCTTGAGAGTATGAACTTATGTTATAATAATATAATCATAGCAGAAAATGCATTTAAATTTATTTTATAGCATTAATACTTTTTTTGTGTTAAACATAAAATACGGGTGCCTATCTAACCACTGAAAATAGACATGACGGCGTCATGACGTTATGATCGTGGGGCTTGTTACCGCATTCGGAATAGTGACCATTTTGGCACTTAATTATATTTTTATTAAACGCGTAGGTACGTAAGCTTTTTGATGTTTTTTTTTTGTTGTTGTTTTATTCAAGGCAAAGGCTCCATATAGGGCTTCTCCACCTACTCTTTGGTAATATTTCCATTGCTTAGTCTTCAGTTTTAAAAAAAATAATTTTTGGCTAAAGTTATGGAATCTTTATCTCTTTTCCTATTTTGAATAATATACTCAATATCTGCAGTTATGAAAATAATTTAGGAGTTCTTCTTCCACCTACTATTATGATAATATTATGTTGTCTTGATACTGTTTTTTTTATTGTAGCTCGCAATAAGACAACACTCTACCTGATAGCTTATAGAGTGCCGTTCTGGAACGGAAACAACTTCTACTACAGAGAAATTTCTGCTGGCACAAATTCTCTATGTCGGCTTCAGAAGACGAATGTGCAATGTCCAGATACTACCATCGTTAATCGTTATGTTACTTGGCAACTTATGCGCTGTTTCCAAAATGTGACCAGTCACTTCGGGTTACATTCAATAGTGGTGGTGCAGGACAGTAGACTGGGCTAAGAATCATCATCAGTCTGCCTACCACTTTCTAAACACCTACATACGTACCTATTTCATGAAATATTTACTTAAAATATAAAGGAACACATGTGTACTAAGGAACTGTGGAGAAGGGTCTTCGTAGGTACTTACATACGTTTATTATTGAATTAGTTACAACCGAACCTTTACTTTCGGACGGTCACGCTCACCGATCAAAGGAAATGAAAATGTTACTATAAAATAAGTAATAACACACTTAATGTATTTATTTACCCAATATTTTTATTAAATTAATTCAGATTTGCCGTTTTTATTTAAGAATATCTTACAGAAAAAAAAGCATTTTTGAAAAAAAAAAATGGAATCGACCTGAATAGAACACTAAAATCACTAAAAAGTGAAAAATAATTTTAAATGAGAGTACCTACAATGTAATTTATAGTGGCTGTGATCTAGCGGTAAGACGCGTGAACTCAGGATCGACGAGACCCGTGTTCGAACCTCGCTAAAGACCGGTATCAATGTAACTTTGTATAGGCACTATTAAAGAGTTATTAGACCAGTCTGCCGTCTTGGGATACCACCACTTTCGAATGGAACACCCGTGAAGTGACCTTGTCGCGTTTCGGGAGCAGTTTGGAAGTAGCCAGGTATAGTGATACGAGTGTGCACTGTCAATCTAGATGGTATCATACTAGTCTGCTCATAGCGGAGGCGACTGCTACCCGTAGAGATTCTCTGTAGCAGCACTTTTTTCCGTTCATGGACCGTACTCTAGCTTTACACCAGGCGGAGTGTTGTCATATGCCGAGCTACAATAATAATAAGCATAAACAAGAATAGATGCTTATTATTGCTTACCTATTCACAAATTAAATGTCTACATATTTAGCGTATTTCTGGAGTCTGTGCATGTGCACTGAAAGGTCTTTTATAATTGGAAATATACCTAGATTGAAACGTGGTTTAATTTTAAAAGATACAAACGTATATTTTAATAGGAAAATGATAATTAGTTTTCTGTCGTAGTTTGCTTTTGAGTTACAACCCTTTTCCTGCAACCTACTAGAGACCCGACTTCTACCGCTATAAAATGAACAGGGCGTTTTACAGCCTGTTCTGAAACCACAAATTGAAATTGACTAGTAGAATTCGTTAGTTCCTATTAAAGTCTCCCGCCACGTCTCGTCTATACGCGCTAATCTCGGAAACTACTGCAGGGACTTCCATTCGGATTTCACCAATAGATCGATTCACGAAGCAGGTTTAGGTGTATCGAATTATGACGAAATTCAATAGTAATTTAAAGCGTTTTCAGTAAAAGAGTGGTAGGCAGACTGATGATGGTTATTAGATTAATCTTAAGTTCTGGCGTAATACCAGAACTTTCAAGTGAAGTGACCCAGTCGCGTTTCGGGATCAGTTTGGAAGTACCTGGGTATAACGAAAGGAATGTCAATAGATGTGCACATCTGTCCCTTTAAGCCAGAACAGCGGAGACGTCGATAAAAAAAGATGTTATTATTTATTTATTATCAACTAGATTTTATATTTGTGTCATCGAAATTTCATCAATTTGCTACAAATTAATTATTTGGCCATTATACCTATTCAATATGAAAACAATTCAAGCTTTGAGGTTATTAATGGGGGAACAACAGATGGCGTTGACCGCATCCCTCCTCTTCCTAATTGGGTGGTCACTTTTAGTCATTATTTTACCTTTTCAACGATCAATAGTTGATAAATTGAACTCACCACAAAAACTCCATTCATAAAAGATTTAAAAACAGTGTAGTGCAGTGTTTTATAATTTCACCAAATAGAATGTGAATTTTTTCATAGTACAACACATCGCCTAATATTATGCTAGCACAGAGAATTTTCTGTTGGCAAAAGTTGCCTCCGCTATGCGGGCGCTCCATCCATCGACAGGGCACACTCCTCTCATTATGTTACAATATTGTATTTTGTATGATAAAAGTATAGTGTTTTTTTTTCTCACACAATGCTATTAGAAAATTACTTTAATAAATAGGACTCGAATCCTGCATAACTTCAGCACGGGTTATCAGAATCAGCATGCTGTTTTTTTAGAATAAGTTTTGTACTCATTAATAATAAATAAATAAATTAATTGGCGTCCTAACCACTCCGCTGCAGAGACTCCGACGACGTTAAATAAGAGTACATCATAAATATGATAAATGCAAACAAATACGGGTAAATCAATATTTTTGACAGGTTGTAATAATCTTAACCGAGGACCTTACTCAATTCTCTCCAATTTAACGTAATCAATGTACAGTAACATCATGGAAGTTCGTCTGCAATCAGAGCAAGCTTTCCTTATGCAATTACGAGCTGTCAGCCAGACAACATTGAAACACGAGATTAATCCTTCTACCTACACTATCTAATCTATTGAAATTGTATATCTTACCCATGAATGGCTTTTACGTGATTAAGGTAAGCAAACCTAAGCAAACTGTGAATTTACGAAGCACAAAGGAGAAAGCCCCTTTCGCCTAAGAAAAATGGGCCCACCATTTTTTTTTCTCGAGTTTGTCGATGATTTTTGGTTAAATTTGTAGAAAAATTAATCCACTTCCTTATTACCAATCAGTTTGAATTTTTTCACCCAGGTTATTGAGTAATTAGATGTTTTCTGATGAATTATTTGGGTTATTATTATTTTAAATGCTTTAATAATTGAAAATATCTGTTTTTTATGTTATTGAACATTGTCTATTAATTGGTAAATGATGTATAATTAAATCAATTAATAGTAATAAGATATTATTTTAGAATATTGTTTTGTTACCATACTATTAGGTATCAAGTGGGCCCAAAAATGGGCATTCTCCTTTAATTGTGAGGTATTGACAATTGTATTCATAAAACAGGAATCTGAAGCCCAGGGTTTAGTCCCACTGTCCATTGAAGCGTATTGATAGAAAAATTACATACTGAATAATGGATGAACAAAAGCTAACATTTATAGGTAACTTTAACCAATAAGTACATGATTCTAGATTCCTTTTGTTTAGTAAAATTGTATTTTGAAAATTATAATCGTAACATAGTAGTTATCAGGATTCAGACTGTTGTGTACGCCTTTTTCTGTTTAATTTTCATATATTTTAACATTTAGTTTAGTAGGGCTTCATTCGCTAACACGAGGGCTGGGATATTAATTTACACTATTGTTTTCAAGCACTCAAATATAAATTCTGATGATAAATGATGGAATTATATATTATTCAGTTGTAAAGAGCTATTGTATTGATGAAATTCTGTGAAATACAACAAAAAAATGCAACCGAAACACGTTCAGAAAGCAAATTTTAATTAATACTGAATCGTTTCGTAATTTAAAGGATTATGATCATCGCTTCGGTATTTTTCGTTTCAAATATTTTAAATTACATTTTTGTTATTTGATTACTAGTTTTTTTTTTTATTTCATTATTAAATGTTTATCACTGTTTACATGATTTATAATTTGATTTTTCTATAATATAATAAAAAAATAGATTATATAAGATTTATAGCAACGTTTTGTAGTCCGTTTTTATTGCTTATTCAATGCAGATTCTACCGCATTGGAAATTTATATTGTCGCAACAATTCGAGCTTTCACACCTCGCTTTATATTTTTTTATTACCGTAACAAAATATTTTTTATTTGCGAGATATCATCATGGTATTTTTATACATGTAGAGTGCCTGGAGGTGGACCAGAACATGTGAGACAAAACTGAGACTCATTTTCAGTACCGATGTTTCAGGGAATGGATTTTTTTTGCATGAACCTATGTAATTACTACGGACTTCTAGTTCTTCCTCCTTCCATGGTGGGTCAGTGCAGGCTGGTCCTTGTCCATCCGAAAGTAAGGATCAGGTGAGGCGCCGGCGAACCTTAACCGCTGTGCATGCATGAGGAAAAACAAAAGTGGTATTTAGTGAGGGAGAAGTCGCCGACGTTACATAGTCTCTACCTACCCCGGTAAGGACATGAACCCAATAGTAATATTAGTAATAATAATGTCTAAAGTCCATTTGTAAATAAAGGGATACATACAAAGAATGATTTGTTCTATATTAAAACTTCTAAAAGGTTAAATATAAAGGGATTTACACGCTATTAAACAAAATGGCAGTGACGTGGAAAGAGCGTTCAAGTAGCTTTCCTGTATTGTATCTTTGTTCATAATTTTTACGTAAAGCATTGTGTTATATATTATAGTAGGTACATCAGTTACAATAAAATATTTAAATACACTGAGACCGAATTCGACAGCGTAACATTCCTTTGTCGCGGAAGTTAACCGCACATCAAACAAGTGATCACATTTCGGGTTATAAAAATAAAATCAATTCTTCAATTTTTTTTATTTCCACCCTGTACATTCCTTAAAAAGTCGAACAACAGTTTAATTATTTATTTATTTTAAAACTCGTATTCACACACGCAAGCAATTTACTAAATGGTTTATTTAAAAAAAAAACAAATTGTATTCAAAGATTAATTAGTTTTATTGAAACCGCTATCAAATAGTCTTGTAACAGCAGAAGGCAAAGTACTAATTGAAAGAGTCCGATCTTCATCAAACTTCTGAGACATTCAAGGTATAATATACTTTTACTACTTCATTTTCTTTTTTGTTCTTAACATCGTATTTCATTTAGCAATTATCAGTTTGATTTAATTTTCAGCAATCTTAAATAATATGTCTCTTTATTGTAGCTCCACATATTATTATAACCACACTCCGCTTGATGCGAACCATGTCCTCTTCACTATGCCGACTTGACGAACAGAATTTGCACCATCCAATGACAGGGAACACTCCTCTATTATATCTTTTTTTTTGACGATTTCACTCCGCTTGATAGCTATAATGCGGTCTGGTATCGTCCAGACAGTCAGTACAGAATCCTTTCGTACCCGGCTACTTTTAAACTAATTTCACGGGTGTTACACTTGAAAGTGGTGTTACTACCAGTATGTCTAATGTCTACCCCTATTAATGATATTCTATGCAGTAGTATTTGTTTCTGGACTTCGGGACTGTTATATGCTGTTCTCATAGTTTGGGGCCAGGGCTTAGTACGTGTACGTATTTAATTTACCAACCTATGCACTATAAAATAAACGCAAAAATTTATTGAAATACGTTTAATATTACTACAAACATATAACAAATAAATGACGGATACTGTAGTAGGTACGAGTATTAATAAAACGTACGTATAGCTATTTACTTTCGGAGAAACGAACCAAGTATATTAAAATAAATAGATTCTACATTTTTTCCTAGGTGTAAGACATGACAATCGATATGACATATATGTATAGAGATAGTTTATAAATAAAAAAATATTACAAGATATGTATGTTGCATAGATAAAACTACAACAGATACAAATCCTAAAAAATGATTTTTTTTATAAAGTAAACAGTTAAGCAACCACGACTTTTGTTGCTTTCAACATTTCCTTTTTTTTTTTATAGAAAACTTCCTTTCAACGTTTACCTTCGTGCCGAGAAGTTATAATTAATGCTATTCACAAAGTTTTACCTATGAATAGAGGTGACAAAGTTGTCGACGGGGAACTGTGAAACTCTCTCAATTCCAATACAATACGTCAGTTTGATCTATTTATGTAAAACAAAGTTGGAACGGTTTTAATTGTATTTGTATTCATAATCATCATGTACTTAATATTCAAATCCAAGGATTATTAAGTTTAGTTACCTAACATATTATAAGCGGCCACGGTCCAGCGATAAATTTTATCGATTACAGATTAATTATTTTTATTTTCCTAATTTTTATTTAATTTCATACGATGACTATCCCTACAATTTTTGTACCGGAACAATCGCCCCGACACCTTCCGTTTCCAAGATATCGTGGTCACTTCCGGTCCAGATTAAAATTTTGCAAAATCCTTTCGAAGCTATCCCTAAATTTTCAGAGCGCTAATTTTGGCCGTTATACATTTTTGCATGCTTGGATGGGTAATTTTTTTGCACCTATCTGTACATTTTTTCTTGTGTGAACTTGCTGATAGCCGGTCAAGGCTGTTTTGGCGAACTGCACGTGGTCATGTGGTCCGATACGAGAAGCTGCAGCTGGAATGAGGAGAACTGAAACGAAGAGAGAATAGAACCTGCCTGTACGTTGAAAGCTCATCCATTGTTAATATACGCTCTCAACATCTACATTACTGTATACAGTTTACTATTGTTAGACTAATTAATCATATGTAAACTAGGCAATCTCCCAGAGAATTGGTTAAGCTATTGATCCCTAACTGTCGTTACTATGTCCTAGGATCATAGGTTAGGATAGATGCTCAGTAAAATATTACCGATTATCTGGAGTACCTAAAGATCTGGATGTTTGTTTTAGCTTCGGATTCAAAACCTTCATAAGATATTTGTATTGCTTACTATCAAAACTTGTTTCAATATTTTCCCGTTAGAAAAATACTTTTTCAGTCAGGTTGGACCTCTTTTGGTCAGATTTAGACCCTATGTATTGAGAGAATTATTTAGCGGTTCATAATTTTTACCTATCAGAAAACCTATTTATTTATAAATATTGGTGCAAATCCTCAGTAAATTCAATATAATAATTTGTAAATAAGAAAATACGTTAAATCAAGTAAAAATTAAAGAAAAATTATTCTAAATATTTATAGTTATTTTATTTTTATTTTCTATTGTATTGGCTTGTACGAAATGTTGAATAAAATATACAAAACTAAAGGCGACTTTCTGAAGAAAACATAATGAAAGAAATCTTTATCTTCAATGTAGGGAGTGACATTTAAATAATAATGGCCGCCTTTGATATCGCCGTTCAGAAGCCTCGTATTTCTTATCAGAGAGAAAAAAAATACAAAGGTTTCATCGAAATTCGTAAAAATATAATACTTATTTTTAAATACGCGAAAAAATTCACGCATTTTTTTTAATAATCAGCCTGTTTATTAGTTTAAAATATTTTTTAATAGATATTTTAGACGGAGTAAAACAATTAGTAAATAATAAAAATTAATATAATTAAAACCAAGTTAAATAAATAATTTTATAACATTCAGTGATTTGAAATAAGAAATATCTTAGAACTCCCAAATGATATTTTAGCATAAAAATTCAGACCACCTTCGTCACTGAGCCGCGAAAAATTTTAATTAAAATGTGATCATACATTCAAGACACAATTTCAATTACCTACCGACTACCAAAAAGTACCTTTAACAGACATTGCTATTATCCTTAAGTAGCTTTTGGGTTTTGTCTTTTTTCCTTTATTTCAAGGTAATAAGCCATCGATAAATCTCCTACTAATACCCCGCATTCCAGATAAAATATAGGTAGGTTACCTTTGAAATCTTTTCAGTTACATATAATATATTCACCTTCGAAATTGTTATTACATTGGTACAAGTTTTATTATTAAGAGACAGTTTGCAGTTTACTATATTCTTTATTTTGCCTGAAAGTATTTTTTTAAATCGGCATGTGACCCCACTTCACCTGATGTTAACCTTAATTACTCGTATGGGATATATTTTACCCCACGACTCATTTGAAGTGCCATATCTCTGCTTTTTTCAAGTTACTCTCACACGGTTTTCAGGAGCTACCTAAATACCTCTCTCTACCATAGTACAGTCGCAGGCGTCGTTCTGTACCGTATTGTTTTGTCACAGTGGGTCTGGGGTATATATTACCCCACATGAGCGTTTGTGTAACTTTTAGTATGCGAGTCAGAGCGGCCGTGGTCTAGCGGTAAGACGCGTGAGCTCACGACTGATGAGACCCGTGTTCGAACCTCGCTAAATTCTGACTTTCGAATATAACACCCGTGAAGTGACCTTGTCGCGTTTCCGGAATAGTTTGAAAGGTATAACGAGAGGAGTGTGCACTGTCAATCTGGATGGTACATGCTCGTCTCGTGAAGCCGGCATAGTGGAGGCGACTGCTGCCCGCACAGGTTTCTCTGTAGTAGCAGTTGTAACCGCACTTTATGTAAACACTAGGCGGAGTGTTGTCACATGCCGAGCTACAATAAAGAAAGAAGGGTTAAGTTAGAGTGCGGTCCATGAGCTGAAACGACGGTTACCACAGTTGTTGCATGTACGCAGGCAGCAGCATCTCTGCTATGCCAGGTTCAGGAGACGCATGTGAATTATCCATCGAATTAAGCCTCTTATTCTCATTGATATATAGGCATATGCATCTCGCTACGCCCTTCTAATCGTTAATTTAATTATTAACGTTACATTTATCATTTTTCGTTTAAAACATTTGCAAATATGGTTGATTCAGCTTGATGAATAAGTGGAACAAACCCTGCAGATGGATATTTTAGGTAGAGTAATAAGATTCCCGACCTTTCACGAAGGGTTCCTGGTACCCTCATTTGCCCCGTTGCTAGATAATAATTTAATCTACTCATTTTACCTTTGCCTTATTTTATTTACGGTCTTGACTCTTAAAAATTGTTTCTGTTTTTTAGGTGGCATTTGATCGTGTTAGGATAATTACTTTATAGGATATTTTTTAATTTTTTATAATAGTTAGGTTAAAATACTGCTACAGAGAGGGAAATGAATTGTGCATGTGAAGGAAGCGAGGGAGTTGTCGCTTCTCACGCCTAAATCGCTGAACAGATTTCGATAGAATTTGGCAAGGAGATAAATTATATGCTGGGGCATAGGCTACCTTTGTTAATCGTTAATGTTGAAGGCATGCGAGGTTGCGGCCAACAAATAATAATTTATGGTCTATTAAATTGTTTAGTCAAATATATTATAAAACTACGAATTAGTGTACCGATTTCCAAGTCGTTAAAAAGTATCAAGGATATATAGAAAATACTTTTTTTAATTATCAAAGTTTTTTACCTTCACCAATAAAGTTAGGTATAATAAATATACCAATGAAAACTTTTATTATAAGTTAATTATTTAACAAATACAACGTTATTCATTTATTATTTTATTTATTAAAAAACAACTATATAAAATATTAAAATAGTGCTTTAGCTATTACGCCTATCTGTTTACCACATGAAACGTTTTGTAATGTATTTATTACCTATTGAAATATGTTCACGACTCTTCTTCTTACTAGTCGGTGGCCAATAAAACTGTAAATATTGTTCTAATTATAATTATTGTGCTAAATTAATTTCTTTTAAAGACTTTATGTTACTATTGCGTTTATTACTATATTAATAATGTCTATCGTCAAACGCTTATCAAACGCAAACGCTGATCAAACGTTATAAAAGAGACAAAAAAAATGTTCGCACAAAACTATTTTTTTTTACTATTAATACCTTTAATTTTATTTTGAAGCTTACGCTTCACAATCATGGCGATGTCAACCCCGTTAAAGCCTAACCTAATAAATACACAATAATAGTAAGAATTTAAATTTAAGAACTATATTCATTTAAAAGTGTGTAAAATTAATTTAAAACTTACCATGACCAGCAGGTCTATTGCGCACGGTTATAGAAGTCGAATAGCAGCGCTGATAACACAATTTCGTATTGTGCACCTAAACTTCCAACTTCAAAACATGTCAAATTAGCAGCGTAGTTTAGGTTAGTGCGCACGGTCCTTTTAGTATGAGATTTCGTATTGCGGACCGGCACGAGAAGCGGAGCTTAACGCGCAATGAATGTCAAAATAGTAGTTTTGCAGAAGTTACAAAATGTAACTTTTGTTGAACTTCGACAGGAATAATATTGATTATTTTAAGGAAATTAGATAGTAATTAGAGTCTTAATACATCTTTAAGTGTTTGTTTCGTCAGGGTAAGTAGTTTTATTATGTTTCACAGTATTAATATGCATCAAATTAATTGTATATAACTTTTCAATTTCACGAATTAATATTTCTTATTTACAAGTTATTTAT
The DNA here is from genome assembly GCA_948150575.1 of Tinea pellionella. Classification (NCBI taxonomy): domain Eukaryota; kingdom Metazoa; phylum Arthropoda; class Insecta; order Lepidoptera; family Tineidae; genus Tinea; species Tinea pellionella. Next base: position 1,926,820 of record OX411258.1, read on the forward strand.
GAGTAAAAATGAGTAATACGTGTATAATTAGGTAATTACTTGTAAGGCTTGGGACTTTAGGTGGATTTATTTGGACGAACTCTTATTTTACGGGCGTTGGCAAAGGGGGATCGTGTACCCATTACGAAACTGATAATTTCATATTGTTAACACTATTTTTCATTTTTAAGATTCTACAATGAGTTTGGTATCCCTGGGCTTATTGGATGTGCAGATGGCATACACATTGCATCGATGAGGCTGGCAAATGACACACTATTAACACACAAATAGTAAGTACTACATCTCAGTTATTCTCTCAACATATCAAACTAATTCCCATGGTTTATCTTAGAAAAAATCAAACACTCAAAAAATCATATATTGTAATCAATAAATAAAATATTTGTTTTTTTGCAGATATGTGACACTTCATTAAATATTATATTAGTGGATGCTAGTCACCCCGGGTCGTGCCATGATGCTTTCATGTAGAACGGTCACATTATGAACCAACACAAGTAGCTGAAGAAGCGGTGCGCTTGCATGCAGGTCCAGCTCATTCTGGAGATTTGTAGACATGGCAGTTGTATTTATAGATAGGGACGATACATTTATAAATGATATGCTCACACATTTGACAACATTTTACAAAGAGCACATGGAAAAAGCTATTTTAGATAAGGTATTATATACACACTAGCTGACGATGCCCGGCGGTGCCCGGGTTTTTTTAAGTTATTGTTACACATAAGATAAAAATAATGCTTTATTATAAATTACCTATAGCTGTTACCCACAACTTATTTGGATAAATAAATAAATAAAAAACACATTTATTTGGATAAAGATTAATATTATTATGTTTCGACCAAATTTGATAATCATAAAAACGGTTATTGTAAGTTAATCTTAAAAGATAGACATATACTGTCTCGGACATTTTTTTAGATAATTTAAAGAGGAATAATTCTTTCATACATATTTTTTGGGTATCTCGAACGGTTTACGCAGCGCACGCAACGGAAGCCCTCAAAGATGAACAATATTCCCCGTTTTTTCCACATTTTCGACTGTTTCTTCGCTTCTATTAGTCGCAACGTGATGTTATATAGCCTATAACATTCCTCGATAAATGATCTATAAAGTAGTTCCTGAGATTAGCGCGTACAAACAAACAAACTCTTCAGCTTTATAATATTAGTATAGATAAGGACCAATTAAAACCATAAATTACTTGAAAATTGTTTTATTTCTTCATTATACTTTCTCCTAAGTTACAGCACATAAAATGAACAAAAAATATCTTAGAAACCAAAGGAATATAGGTATGGTGTAGCTCATTTTTCAATGTATTATATGTTTTCATTAACCCTATTAAACTGTTTAAAACTATCAGGCATATAATATTGCATCAAATCCTTTTCAGGCCAAATGTTAAGTTTTGTTCATGACTGATGAATAAAATTTATCCAAGTTACATTTATCTTGTCGAAGTTTCATTAGAGTTAAAAAAAATTGATCTTCAGCACTAACATTTATTACACAGCTACCATAATATTTTATTTTTTCTACCATCGGACTCAAAGTTAAATAAACAAGATATAATAGTAACTAGTAACATATGAAGCACATTTTGAGGCTTATTGACATTATGCACAACAACATCCACTTCAATATCATTTCCTGCATCTGGTACAGGTTCCACATTTGATGTGTATATTGTTTCTGTAGAAGTAAAAGTAAGTTTTCTTTGACATCTTCTCTCAACACGTGCCTGTCGCTCTTTCTCGCTAGCGGAGTTTCTTGCTTCGTAGGAGAATATAGTTGGTACAGCGAAATGCTTCAGGAATTTCGCAACTGGCGCTTTTCCTAAAAAAAAAGTATTTTATTAGCAACTTTATAATCAAAACATGAGACATTATGTCGGTGTAACTTAATTCCACATAATAACGTACCTGTATAAGCGCTCTTGCCATAGTAATCATCAGTTTTAAAATGAGCAGAACATAACCTCGCCGAATCTATAGCTTTCCAGTTTTTTCTTTTAAGACTTCTTTCCCACAACTTTCTGCGCATAGGATCTTTAGGAAATTTATGAACACCTATATTTTTACATTTATAGGCAGCACATTTAGTCATTTTTAGTTTTTATTAATAGAAAACCGGTTTGTTTACAAAATTTTATATGGTGTATGACACCTGTGACAGATTTTGTAGGAACACTCGCCCATGCGACCTCTGTCGGGATAAAAAATTAGTGTTCAACCCCATTGTCAGAAAATAATTTAATAAATTCATTCTTATTTTTTTATCATTTTAAATGATTGTTTTGTCCATATAGTAATAAAGATATGTATTTTTATTCTTATAAAATAAAAACAATATTTTTTAAAACTCAAATTCTCAAATTATTACAGTGTAAATTTTGAATTTGTAAAAATATTTTTTAACTGTGGTCTCCCCATTTAGAAGTTTATCTTCTATTGAACCATGTTTAACTTCTGTCGATAGCAGATTATAAGTTTACGCCTTTATCTGTCCGCAATACCAAGTTATAAAACCGCTCAACTTCGACTTCCGCTGCGCTTCGACTACACTTCTACTTCATTTCAACTTCTACGTATTTTGGGCAATAGGCCCCCAGGTCATTACAAAGCTACGTTCTCATTTCTCCTAATGAGCGTAATTTAAAACAAAGCATTTTGAACTGTTTTGAGGAGGTCATTGTTACCGCGAGTGCAGGCTGCTCCATCATTTAGATCCCGAAAATTTCACGCCTCACTTTCATTATGTGCTTTTGTTTCACTTCTTTTTTCACTTGGTCATTAATATACGTTTATTATTTAATTAAATTAAATGATTTCGTTCTTTTATTATTAATATCAGAGGTGAAATTCACATAGGTATTTTTTTATTGTAGCTCGGCATATGACAACACTCCGCCTGATGTAAAGCTAGAGTTGATTCTGCGCTGTGCAAATTCGTCTCCTCAAGCGGACGCGACTGTTGCTTGTAGAAATTGATCTGTAGTAGCAGTTGTTTCCGTTCACGGTCCGCACTCCAGCTTTACATCAGGCGTAGTGTCGTCATATGCCGCGATACAACAAAAAAAAAAGGCAAAAAAAATATTATACGATAGGATTAAACTGTCGAGTATGTCGAGGTGTAGACCTATTTAATTTTGACATGACATTTTTTCTTTTTTTAAATAAACTTAAATTAAATCAGATCCATCGAAACACCTATTTACATTCGTTATTCGTTCGTTATTTATATTTATTTATTATAGTTAAAAGATATAATGAAAAATTGATTAACTTAATTTGTGAAATAAAGTTAGTTAAATTAGCCCGTTGTTTACATTTACAAAGGTTGAAAAACAAACTTTAAGAGGCAATTAGGGAATACAGGTTTTCACCAAATCGATGTCATTACTCACATAAATTTTGATCAAAAACTTTGGATGACAACAAATTCAACTTTCCTAAACATCTGTTCAAATGTTGTTTTTTTTTTTCTCTCGGTAAAACCACACTTATTTTGTTTTTAATAACTTTGTTTTTGTGTATAGGCAATATATTTTAGGTAAAACATGTAAAGTTAAGCGCAGTCTCGGTCTAGCGGTCGAAGGCGTGGACTTATGATCTAGAGATCCGTGTTCAAAATTCTGGCCAGTAAGGATCAATGTAATTTTGTTATTTGTACTTTGATCGTTCAGTGCCTATAGTATACATGTAGGAATTACCTAAAAGAGTGTTAGTAGATATGCTACTGATGGTTATTAGCTAAATCTAGCGCCCCAGGGTCGTGTTTCAGCATAACAAGAGGAGTGTGCTGCTAACCTAAACTCAAGCCGGCATAATGGAGGCAACTGTTATCTGCAGACATTTCTCTATGGTAGCAGATTTCTCCGCTCACTGACCGCACTTTAGCTTAACAGTGTAGTCACGTGCCAAACTCCTAAAAAAAATTGACCTAGAAAAGACGTTTCTGCTTTTTTTCAAATCAAATCAAATTCTTATCTTGTGATTAAAGGTTTTTGAATCATATAATAATTTAAAATGTTATTATAATATTTACTCCTCACCTTATTTGTTAACAAGTATTTTTCTTCAATTCAATTCGTTTCCTAATGTTATAAAGAAAAATGCATTACAAAGAAAGGAGCCCGTATTTGTTACACCAGATAGTGATACCAATTTCTTAAATCTCACAAAGAAATCCGTCGACACAACACTGCAAATAGAGCATGTGGCATGAAAATGTGGAATTTAAATAGGCATTTCAAAAATAAAATGTAAGAAAATGCGCACAAATGTACATATTATAATAAAAATTGAATCTCCTATGAGTTATGATAAACGGATAAAGTGAGTCCATAAGACCATAAGAATAGTATTTATAACATTATTATTGACTTAGACAAATATATTTTTCAATTATTGTGTGCATTGTTTACAGTCTACCTGATGGTGCACATCACGATTGTCAACCACGGCTGCCATCTGCAGAAAGGAGAATGCCCATTTTTGGGCCCACTTGATACCTAATAGTTTGGTAACAAAACAATATTCTGAAATAATATCTTATTTTTTTATTAATTATTATCAACACATTATTTACCAATCAATAGATAATGTTTAATTACATAAAAAAATGATATCTTCTTTTATCGAAGCATTTAAAATAATAATAACCTCAAATATTGCACCAGAAAACATCTAATTATTCAATAACCCGGGTGAAAATATTAAAACTGATTGGTAATAAGGAAGTAGATTTATTTTTGTACAAGATAAACTAAAAATTATGGTAAAACTCGAGAAAAAAATTGTGGGCCCATTTCTCTTAGGCGAATGGGCATTCTCCTTTCTCCGTATGAGTTTTTTCAGTTTATGAATCGCACTCTAGGTTAACATCAGACGGAGTGATATGTCGAGCCACATTAAAAAAATAATTTTAAAAAAGTCAACACGCACACAGCATGAGCTGAGGTAACGGTCAAACCCATGTTCTCCGCATGTGCGCAGAGCCGCGGATGCTCTGACCACTACACGGCCATTGGCGATTTACGTGACGTGAATTTTTTTCTATTATTTTAATTATCAAATTATACAAAGTCCAAAACCTACATTATAAATAGGTATTTGACAGAAAACTTGGAAATGGAAAGACGTTGAATTTCCTGTTATTTGTGAGACATTTTATCCCAATATACTCGTAGTTCGCCTTCATGCCAGCAGATTGTGTTTCCAAACAGGAAATCTTTTTGACAAGTAAAATCCGATAGGGCCACTGAAATCGAGCTTTAAGTGAATTTACTCAAGATAAATTGTTGAAAGTTTTGTTTAATATAAAATTAGATCAGTGTAGATTAATAAGCTATAAATATATACCTTAATAAATAATATAAAACAATTGGTCTCCAATTTACTTATACAATTTTTTTTAATGCCTGTACTAAGTTAGCTGTTGTAATTAACTATGGACTAGATAATTTTTATATCATAATAACTAATTCTAACTCGGTTTAAAAAAAAAATACATGTGGAGGTATGGGTTTGATCATCTCTCTCTCCAAGTGTGCGAGGAAGTTGGCCATACATACACGCTAAAAGATGGTTATAGAAAACAGGTCAGGCGTAATCTATTACTCTCGTTATATAGATTCATTTCACCTTGTAAAATACACCATTTATTAATTTCCACTATGTATGTTGTGTAAAAAAAAGGTAGCAAATCAAACTTTAACTTAATTTTTTTTCGGCTTTTTTCAGTCCAAATTCTTTTTGTCATTTAACTTTAATAATACGCGATTTGTTATAAATTTTATTGTCGTGATCATTTGTAACTTAGTCACATTAAAAAATAAAACAGTATGGTGTATAAATATAACATGTTGTTGAAATATACAAACATTTATCATCGAGCTTTTAAGCAAAATATAAATTAAGCTCTGTTGTAAAGTTTTTAGAACTTCTAGATTTATAATATAAATCTTCAACTAAAGAATAGAATATGAAGATTTATAAAAGCCGTCAAAAAAAAAAAACGGCCCGAGGGATTATTTAGAAACAATGGAGGTAGAAAAAAGGAGTCTTTGAATTATTTCGAAAATCCCGGTTTGGAATTTTATGCGCGGATTTAAAACTGTTTGTCTCATCTTTTTATTGTTATGATAATTGGCGAATACACACGTAGAGTGCGGAAATACAATCAAAATTTCCATTATTACGGACCTTTTTGTGGAAGAACTACGGTTACAGGTTTAATAAAAAAATTAAAAACAATTTTGGAGTGAATAAAATTTATGTTAATCCTTTAATAATTTCTGATGCGTTTAACTGAAAATTAAAAATAAATAAATCGTAAATATAAACATTATTTATGTAAAAAAAATTGTAATGTAAAAACGCACTTATAGCTAAAGCATGCATGAGCGGAATCATAAATGTTAACATGAAAAGGCATCTCCATGTATTACTGTAACTAAAATTATTTAAATCATCATAATATAAAAATATAAAAATCGTATACAGTATGAGCATAGTATAGGTATATTGTAAGTATGATTAAATTATGATGAAAAATAATAATTTATATTTCATCATATTAAAGATTTATATTTCTAGTAGACTAACATAAACACCAACACTAATATGAAAATCTGCTTTATATTAAGCTAAAGTCTATAAGCGGGAACAATTGCTACTATAAATAAATATCCGTAGGCAATAGTCACCTCCTCCTTAAATAGCATGCCGGTTTGAAGCCAAATAATTATATATTACCATAAAAATACCTATTAGAAATTATCTATTCAAATTATATTGTTTTATCCAAATAAACTTATAAATGACAAAACAATTGTAAACGAACACAAAACGAAATCGATACCTTACGCCTGATCGGTTCGTATTTTTAAGCACTTAAAACAAACAACTTACATTAAGAAAATGTCTTTTATATATAAAGTATTTTCTTTTCATAAAAAAAAGATCGTTTAACCTTGTAAAATCAAACTAAAAACGGCTTTATTTGAACAGAATAGAGATTAATTTGGTGCGAAATAAATTTACTGTTATGTTAAATTGTACCGCTTAAAAGGGTTTAGTTAAGGTATGTTTCGTCTCATTATCAGCCTCCGAAGCTTCCTTTCGAGGGAACAGTTGAATTTGTCATGATTTTCAACTCGATAAAAGGAGTTACTTGATACGGGTGATTATTTTCCTCCTAAGATCATTATTTTTCTAAGAAAATATTCCGTTGGTAAATAGTTTTGTATAAATTTAACAAAAATAAAAGTTTAACAGAGTTCAGAAATAATATTGCAACATTATTAGATAAACTGTCCACGGAAGGCTTCCTGGGAGGTGGGAGGTGCTGAAATTTTGGGCGTATAGGGAGGGTGCTCTTGCGACGCGGCTTAAAATCAATTACATATTTCATAAACACTTCTAAACTCTTTATAAAATGTGATTCACAGTACATATTACAAAATCTAGCGTTGTTCGACTTTAGAGATTAAAATAATTTATTATTAAGTAAACATTTTCGTTTTCTTTTTCACTTTTGATTGAAATTTATTTATATCTCTTACCTATGTATAGATCACTAGATCGATCTGCTTGTTATATGTTTATGTTGTCCTTGTCCTGATATCTAAACTAGAGGGAATCCTTTTTTTCTATAGTAACTCGGCATACGACAACATTCCGTGAATGGAAACAACAGAGAAATTTCCGAAAGATATCTTAAAATGGAGTTATGTATTTACTTTAATATCCCATCTGACAACAGTAAAAAAATACATTAATTCTAAAAATATGTTATCATAAATAAATTATCAGAAACAAAACTCAATAGTACAGCAATAAAATTTATTATAAAAACAAACATAAACAAACGTGGATCACATGCTATCCGTAAATACTAAACATAAAAAGGTCGCTGCTACATTTACATTTTTCCTCCGTACATTTTACATTTTTCATGGTGAATAAACGCTCCCAGTTTTTATGTTAATACCAGAGAAACGTTCACATCTAGTGTGAATAATAGCCAGTATAGTTTTTAATATTATTAATATACCTAGTTTGTTGTTAACACGACACCGATTTCTGTAGAAAACGTGCCTACATTTTAACTAAGTATGTGTAATAAATAAACCTAAATAAAGTATATTAATGTTTTCCAAGGATTTGCTCTAACATGTTTTAATGGTAGGTTAGGTTAATATTTTTTAGCATTATTTAAGCTTTCGTAGAAAATTCGTATCATTTACTTATATTTTCTTTCCGTCCGCTCGCTTTGTGATCATACTCCGCCTGATGTTAAGTAAGAGTACAAGGAAACAACTGCTACCACAGATTTATTATTATGTCTGCAAACAGCAATTCTGCATACAACATAAAACCAAGACTTATTCAAAACGTGCAAAACAACTATGTCAATAATAAACAAACAACGTACGTTAACAAAATTGACTTGTTTAATTTTAACAACAAACCTTGCAAGATCCCTCCGAATAAAGTCACTTGGTTGCAAATAGCAATAACTTGTTTATTTGTAGCCAGCCGTTACGTTTTCTAAGTGCAAGTCTACAGTACAACTGATCACGAAACGTGACTTAAGTATAAATTTAACAAAGTAAACTTATAAACATAAAAACTCGGTCAACGTACTTCGAAAAAAAAAACTAGAACTCAAAGCAATGTACTTAAAACCATGTCTGTAATGAGACGGGTGTGAAGTGTTCACAGAAACTCTAACGACGCGAACGGAGGCTTACTTGGTAGGTTCTAGTGTGCTACAACCTTATCTTTGACGCATTTTCTTTTGAATTTATATCGAAATTAATTACTTCTTTTAGTGCCTACTCAAAAAAATAGATATAAATATATTGTATGTAGAATTATAAAAGAAGTGGCATAGAGCAAATGCTAGGTTACATACCACCTGGGATCGAGCGAGGGATGTGGGTTCCATCTTCTCTGTCTACCCCTGCGAGATTATATAGATGATAATATACACAGATCGACATAATACCTAGAAACACACCAGAAGTGACCTAGTAGCGTTTCGGAATTATTTTGGAAGTAGCTAACGAGAGGAGTCTGTTTTGCCAACCTGGATCGGTATCCTCAAGTCAGCATAGCGGAGGCGATTGCCGTGTAAGGATATTTTTCTGTAGTAGCAGTTGTCTTGCACATGAACCGCAGTAGTTATTATTATAAAATAGTATAAAGTAGCCAGGTATAACGAGAGGCGTGTGCACGGTCAATCTATGGTACACGCTCGTCTCCTCAAGCCGGCATGTACTCTGTAGTAGCAGTTGTTTCCATTCATAGACCGCACTCTAGCTTTACATCAGGCGGAGTGTCACACATGCCGAGCTACAATAAAAAAAAATTGGTACTGGTAAGCATTTTGCAAGGTCAATCAAAGGGTCTGATCGGTCTTCTACCGCTAGACCACGGCCGCTCAAAGTTGTAGGTATTATGACTTTTCTTTTTTTTTGCTGATGCCTTATAGAAATTACAATTATAGTGAATCAACGTTATTCAGTATTGATACTAATGCCGTTCGCAATAAGAGCCTGTTTAATTCAAATGTAATATTTATCGTAAATTATATACCAATTTTTATTTACACTGTATTATTGTGTTACCACGTTTTATGGGCTTGTAAATATTCACGAGACATGCGATGAGATTGCATATAATTGCTTTATTATCATGATTTCACACAAAATAAATGGCCGTAGTTCATGATTTGGCTCTTTAAAATCTCGTTGAAAATAACCATGTGACATTATTTTTTCTATATGTGAGATTATTTTAATAAATATAACCATACATTTTTTTTTACATATATTTTATTTAGAGGGCCAATGCACGTAGTAGTAAAGAAACTTAATTTTATTGTGTTAGAATTAATGTTAAATTAATTATTAAATTAATGAAAATATTTTATAACGGATTTCTTTCATGATTCAATATAAATAAAATTTAGCTAAAAATTTAATTATGAATACTTAAAAGTAAGGTATTTTATCCTATTAAACCCTATTTATCCTTTCTAATTAACCAATTTAGAAACTTGTAGCAGACAGCTAGTGGTTCCCAAACTTTTTGAATTCGTTTTCCCCCAAATATTAATTTTTTATTCATCAGACGATTGACTTAATTTCCATAGGTTTTCAGCAAATGTGTTTTAAGATAATAACACGTTTTATACGGCTTGCTATCGAGTTTATTTTAATTAGACGTTTCAAAAGCTTTGCGTTCATTATGAATATTTAGTGCATAATGGCCAGAGCGTACGTCGAATGTGTTTCTCCTCGCTCCGACCGTCCGTAGGACGATTTTTGAAACACCAAATCAAAACTACGCCAACTATCTGTCTTGATTGTTTTTGAGCTTTTATATTTTTTGCTTCAAATTAAATTAAACTTCGCTACTATTCTATATTAAATTTTAATTTATATCTAACAATGAATATCCCTACTTATAGTTAAATCGAATTGCAGACTGCAGTTTAATTATTTATGAACACTGACAGGTTAACTGTGTCACGGAAATTAGTAGAAAAAAAAGTTCAAGGCTTTAACATTTTCTCTATTGCTCTGCCTCTCAGCTTTCAAACGTAATTGTTCGCTTTTCAAGCACCTTTATGACTTCCTCCAATTTTCACCGTACGGTAAAATTTAATTTTAATAAAACTTGCTAGTTCTTTGTCTCAGTTCTTTTTACTAATATAAAAAGTGGTCCAATGCTTTATTTCCTATTTATTATTACTACCTATTATACAATGCTATTATATTATTAATTTTCCACCACTATTTAGTTAGTGTTTTTTGATTTGATGTTTATTATCAATATACGAGTGAATGCATGTAAAAAAGAACTTCCCAGGGACGGTCGGAGCGAGGAGAAAGACATTCCGCGTGTGTTCCGGCCAATATGCTCGCGGCGTTCGGCCATGCGGGTCTGTTTTTTGGATGAACAAAAACAAAAAAAAATGTTTTTTGTATACAAATGGATCGAACAAAGTGTAGAAATGTCTTAGGTTTGCGTTGTGTCCGCGCGTTGTTTCAACACCGTATGTAAGATTTGCTAAAAATGGTGATGCTTCTATGACAATACAATTAAGGATGGGATTAATTTATAAATAGTGTAACTTGATAAAAGTGTTACTGGTAAATAGGATAAAAAAATATTAAATATGTAATTTGAATTTTAAACTTTATGACCCCATCAATAAGGTATAAAAATGAATAATAAAAAGTTTAACGGTGTTTACATTATTCATTTTCTACCTTCCTCATTAAATTCGACATTGTAAAGTGAATTTTATTCAAAGTTTGTAAACCTGTAGGCGATTTTCTTGCTTGTTGAAATTAGATCGTTAATTTTGTTTAGATTGAAATTTAATTGAATAATTATAAGTTATATCAATTTTTTGAGTAATATTTTGTTTAAGTTATGATTGGACGGACTGACATAACCAAATTAGGTTAAAAGTCCCTAAATAAAAATGGAATTTAAAAAATAAAAGTACAAGTTATGAATACAGCTTCAGTTTTTTATTATTTTTTATCTTAATATTAGTGTACACTTTTTATTTTTATTATAAATGGTTTATTTACCAATAAGAATGTCCCAACGTTAACAAACAATTGAAGACCTAGTGGCGTTCCGGGATCAGCTTGGAAGTAGCCGGGTATAACAAGAGGAGTATGCCCTGTCAATTGATGGTTCACAGGCATTTTTTAAAATTGTAGTTCGGCATGTGACAACATGTGATATAAAGCCGTCCATGAATGGAAACAATGGAATGCACTTCTTTAAGTCGACATAGCGAAGGCGACTGTTGCCTGCAGGCATTTCTCTACGCGATTACATGCTGAGATACTATAAAATATATAAAAAACTAAGATTATTGGTGCTAATGAAACTTTTTATATTGTTTTTTTTTTATTATATATAAATAACGCGGTCAGTTACTACTAGCACCAAATTATATTCTACTCTTTATTAGATTCCTTGAACTCTCTTAAGAAAATAATATGTTAAAGGCGAGAATTACTCTTAATTCAGTTCCAAGAATAGGGTTCAATTGACATCAAAGAAGCAGAGAGCTAATGAAAGCGTTCGTCAATGAAGCGTACACAAACGCGAGATAGGGTGCCTTTACACGCTTTTAATAAGTACGTTTATGACGTGAAAGTAAATCAGTATATGTTAACGGTAAAATCATTCATTCACACAATTAGAAAATAAAACGAAATATAGTGAAAAAAGAAATTGTTGCAATAAATGTATTTTATTAGCCCAGGCCCGTGAAGTGACCTTGTCGCGTTTCAGAAACAGTTTTGAAAATAGCCAGGTATAGCGAGAGGAGTGTGCACTGTCAATCTAGATGGTGCATACTCGTCTCCTCAGACCGGCATAGCGGAGGCTACTGCTGACCGTAGAGATTTTACATCAGGCGGAGTGTTGTCATATGTCGAACTACAATAAAAAAAATGTAAAATCAATCTTAAACCATATTTTAAACTAAATAAAGTACAAATTACAAAAACATAAGTTACCGTACAACAGCATATTAATTGCTCCATACAAGCGTTAGAGCTTGCAATTGAATTACGACGTCATTTTCATGTAATTACAGCGATGCTCTGATAAAAGATGAAACTGAAAATGAACACGAGATTCTAAAATTTTACTCACACATTTAACTTGCAATGTGGTTTTTATAAAAAGCATTAACACGGATTTCAATATTGTATTTTTTGTTTTATTGTACCTAGGCATAGGTATCGGTTAGAATTTAGGAAGATTCAAACACGGGTCTTACTAATCGTGAGTTCACGCGTCTTACCGTTAGACCGCGGCCACTTTTTTTTTATTGTAGCTCGGCATGTGACAACACTCTGCCTGATGTAAAGTTAGAGTGCGGTCCATGAATGGAAACAACTGCTACTACAGATGCTTAAGGAGACAAATGTGCACCATCAAGATTGACAGTGCAGACATTTCTCTTGTCAGACCTGGATACATCCAAACTGATCCCAAAAGGCGACAAGGTCACTTCACGAGTGTTACATTCGAAAGTGGTTGCACTAACTACCCCAGGGCAGTAGACTGGGCTAATAACCATCATCAGTTTACCTACCATGATTAGAAAAAAAGACATTTGATTATTGAACTGAAATTAGGTACTCTTTCAATGTTTTGGACCGGGACGTGGTCTAGTTAATTAATTAAATAGATTTTCGCTCCAATGGACACTTTGTTATAGTTCAAAATTTAGGTTTATATTCCGACATAGGAATCCCGTGGGTTTCACTTCAACATAAATATTTACGCTAATTAGTATAGCCTCAGATAATAAATTAGCATTAATTGAAGTAAAATTATTTAACGAAGGGTAAGCCAAAGATAATTAAAATGTATATTATATTGTTTTGTAAATATTGTTTTTGGGGATACTTTGAACAAGGGTAATTGGCGCCAAATGTAAATTATTATTTGAAAGCTAAATTGATTTTTAACGTGATTTTCACTACATTTTTTTATTGTAGCTTTTATTGTTTCTCAGGCAGTTGTCTCCGCTCATAGACCGCACTTTAGCTTAATATCAGACAGAGTGCGGTCACAAGTCACATATCGAACCACTATGAAAAAAAATAGGTTATGGTCATTCAATGCTCACTATTTATTGGATCGTATCGTCAGAGACAAGTTAAAAAGTTGCCTATAATTTACTGAGGTTTTCAGCGAACTCGTATGCTTTACGATTTTATGCCGCCCGTTTATTTTGTCTGTTTTATAGTCACGCGCGTTCTGATAGCTTTTAGGCCACGACGTGTCAAATGTGGGTCCAGTTGACCACTACAAAATTGTATTGGTGTCAAGTTCATGGATCGCACTCTAGCTTAACATCAGGCGGAGTGCGGTCATATGACGTGCTAAAATAAAAAAAAAAAAAAAAAAAAAAAGTGGCCCCATGGGGTCAGTTGCAAGTGGGATCAGATGACTCTTACCTCCTTTCGATACGTTAGATGCGGCATTTGTTCCAATAGATTTTAAATTCAGTGTAATTGTTGATTTTTTTTATTATGGCGTGACATATGATCACGACAATACATTTTGAAACATTATTACTAAGTTACCTTTTAAATAAAATAGAAGAAAAAAAAACAAATGAATAACAGAATTAGTTTCAACGACACAGGGACCTTGACTCACTTCATGAAAATAGCTTAAGTGGTCCTCAACATGCTTGAGTGGAGTGATGTTGCAAGGCTACTACTCGTTCTGCATAAAGTTACATCTTTAACTCTAACAAACTGCCTCTTATACTAAACTAACGAGAAGTATAATCCAATTATGTTTTATTTTTTATTTTGTTACAATTCCTTGTTCCTAATATTACATTCTAGAAAATTAGAGCTGAATGATGTATATTCGAGAGCGGCCGTGGTCTAGCGGTAAGACGCGTGAACTCACGATCGATGAGACCCGTGTTTGAACCTCGCTAATTCTGGCCGGTACCAATGTAACTTTTTTCTATGTACTTCGGTCGCTTAGTGCCTATAGGCACTATTAAGAGTGGTATGCAGACTGATGATGGTTATTTGTCTAGTCTCCCGTCCTTTCGAATGTAACACCCGTGAAGTGACCTTGTCGCGTTTCGGGAATAGTTTGAAAGTAGTATAACGAGAGGAGTATGCACTGTCAATCTAGATGGTACATGCTCGTCTCCTCAAGCCGGCATAGTGGAGGCGACTGCTGCCCGCACAGGTTTCTCTGTAGTAGCAGTTGTTTTCATTCATGGACCACACTTTAGCTTTACATCGGGCGGAGTGTTGTTACATGCCGAGCTACAATAAAAAAAAATTCAAGTACTACGGTTAAAATAAACAAGCGACAAAAATGTATATTGTTTTTTTTTTTTTTTTATTTTTTATTTTTATTGTAGCTCGGCATGTGACAACACTCCGCCTGATGTAAAGCTAGAGTGCGGTCCATGAATGGAAACAACTGCTACCACAGAGAAATCTCTACGGGCTGCAGTCGCCTCCACTATGCCGGCTCGAGGAGGCGAGCATGTACCATCTAGATTGACAGTGCACACTCCTCTCTTATACCTGGCTACTTTCAAACTATCCCCGAAACGCGACAAGGTCACTTCACGGGTGTTACATTCGAAAGTGGTGGTACTGCCCCAGGACGACAGACTGGACAAATAACCATCATCAGTCTGCCTACCACTCTTTAAAATGTTTATTCATAAAATAACATTTAAAGCTACACATCCACCAGGTCGGGTCGGGTCGGGTCGGGGCGAGTCGTATCGCAGAAATTCGCCTGCCATACATTTTTTTACATCGTCCGGTCCGTCTTAGGTGGAGGAGGCGTCATACAAAACGTATGGCGATTTTTACGCTGCAACCCGCTCTAACCCGACCCGCCTGGTGGAAGCATATTATTTTCATTATTTGTATATAAATTGAAAAATAATTTATCACTGTATCATTTTATTTCGACGAGTTTACGACGTTAAAACGAGATGAATTAAATTTCAGTTTTGATTATCGAAGTTTGTTTGTTTTCAGTGAAATTGGAATAAACCAACAAATATATTTCAAGCTGGAATGATTTAATTAACTTTTAAATATTATATTTCAAATAAACAACCCTATTTCTGTTGATTTTATTATAAAGCAAGCTGGGAGTGGTTATCGCATCAGTGTGTTACTGTTAGGTCTCGAGTTCGATTCCCAATCGTATATACAGGTTAATTTTTTTTTTAGCTGGGACAGTGGAAATCCTAAACCACAGGAGATACGAGAAAACTGTCTTTGGAACCATTTGCTCTTTTTTATGAAAACGAATTTGGCATAGTAATTTTTCTACAATTTAGTTTTTAATTATGGAACACTTTTTGAGTGTGTATGTATCGACAATGGTTCAGTATTTTTTGTTTTGTTCAGTAATTTGACTAACTTCTGCTGCTTCGATTTTTTTCTTCCGATACAATGAAATGATCCTTACATGAAACCGAGTTGAACCGCATGAAAAAAATTTTTCATCAAAATGACTCATTTCCATGGACGATTCAAGCTTGACCAGAAAAATTACTTAAATTCGTTTTCATAAAAAAAAGAGCAAATGGTTCCTAAGACAGTTTTCCCGTATCTCCTGTGGTTTAGGATTTCCCATACTGTCCCAGTTAAAAAAAATACCCTGTATATGCTGAAAAATGTTAAGTAGATAGTAAACCACATTTTGTTATTTGGTTAAAACACGTTGCGCAATAACCTAAGAAATAGATCGTATTTAATTGTCTTGTAGGAATATTCGATCTAAAGTTTGTGCCAGATTATTGTTCTCAACTTCAGGTACATTATTTATTTATTATCCTGCTCATTATTATTTAATCACTTCGACCTTATTTTTTATCGAAACAAGCTATAATTTTCTTAAATTTTATTTTGAGTGTCATCAAAGTGAAGTGCCCTCGTGATCGATTCTTCGCTCTAATCGTTTTCCGATTATATCCTATGATATTGGGCAATTACTTGTTTGATGTTCAAAATTGTAGTTCATATTTTATTAGGAGAATTTTACGAGAAAATTCCTAACATTTTACAAATAGAACTTAATAAAGGATTTTTCTTTATTTATTGTTAGAAATGTATGAATTTTCATCATAAATACAAAAAACAAAACTTATATGTATTTTTTATTTAGATAATATTCATCACATAATAATTAATCATTACTTTTAAAATAGTTAATATAAACAGATTATTAAATAATAATAAAAATTAAAAGAGTTTCATTTGTCAATTTGAATCTTAAGTATCAAGTAATTAAAAATTCGATTATAGGTAGGAACTAGACTTGAGGGGATGTGCATAATAATAATAAAAAATAATATATAAAAATAACGATAAATAAAGGGGATAAAAAGTTCAAAGGAAAACTTTAAAAATTAAAACTCTCTCTAAGCTACGTGGACTTTAAAGACTCTAAGTGGACGCGACTGCTAGCCGCAGATCTTTTTTTTGCATCAGCAGTCGCCTTTAGTTCAACACCAAGCGGAGTCACGTAAACTCGCTTGTTTGTATAAAAACCGTTGATTATTAATTCAATAAACATATTTGTATAGATACACGAAAATGTTATTACACATTGATTAACAGCCAAAAAAGTAAATTAATTACTTAGTCCTTGATGTAGTTTGTTGGTATACGTCTTCGATCAATCAAAACCTTTTATACAGGTACAATTCTTAATAATGCGGCTAAGAAATTATTACCTGACAAATACGTAAAAATAACGCTTGGGATGTGTAACTAAGATTCCCATTTCTGTGATAAGTTCTTAATTTTCTTTACAGAAAATATTTATTGAAGAAGGAAAGAGAATATTACAGCATCAGAAATGTATCCGGGTTTATTCCAATCGGATATAATAATATATCTGGATAATTATATTAAATGTTAAATAAAAGCTTTGTTAATTAAAGAGAAAGGAAAACAAATAAAATTGAGGGAAAATAAACTAACTTAAAAAAAAAACAATAATTTTATAAACAATATAATTAAAGAGTGTTAGGCAGAAGATGATGCTGTCTTGATGTATTTATTTAAAAATAAGTAAAATGTTTTCATGTCATGCGACCAAATGTCGCGTTATTGAAAAGTACCATTTGGGTGTGGAATTTGATAATTTAAGGCTGACAGTTCCATCAAGAATATTTCCATAAAACTCTTATAGTAATAGTAGTTTAATTACCCACGATAATTACACATAATCTACTTACGGAGTTATTAATATACGTATAATAGTATTTTTTTACATATTTAAATCTATGTTAGTCTGTTCATTTGCGCGTGTAATTTAATTTATTATATTGTTCTATTTTTGTTAATCATATGTTTATACTTTAAGGCGTTACTTTGCTGAAATCCATAACCAAATTATTTTAAAACACTACTTTGTAACTAACTTCCGCTTGTCAATGTTAGTGAGGGTAGGTACACAGTCGTCGTCGGACCGAAGTCGAAGCCAGTCTCCTGAGGATGCCACGTGGAGTGGCGAAACGCGTCTAGAGGTTTTTGCACGTTGGTGAAGGGCCCAACATTAACAGCTAATGTGACTGTGAACCTACCCTCACTGACATTTACTAGCGGAAATTAGTTGGAAAGTAGTGTTTTAAAATAATTTAAATGTTTATACTCTAAAATTTCATAAATGAACTTAATCTTCTCCGTAACCTATAGATATTCGATACGATTTGAATATTTACGTGCTAAGAATAAATAAAAAAAAAATTTAATTTTAAAAATAATTTATGATAATTTATTGAAGAAAAGTCGCACTAATTGCTGACATTATTATACTAATGAATTAATATCCCTCTCCGATAATTAAATTTCATTTAGCATTGATTTTTGCACGTCGTTAATAAAAGCGAAGTTTTCCTCTACTGGGGTAGGCAGTAAATAAAAAGATCGCCTTCATCTATGATCCCGATGAAAAATAATTAATTAAATATATTTATTTACATTTTTGGTTGTAGCTCGGCATAATAATACGACAACACATCGTTTGATGTAAAGCTGGAGTGCGATCCGTGAACAGAAACAACTGCTACCACAGAGAAATCTCTACGGGCTGCAGTCGCCTCCACTATGCCGGCTCGAGGAGACGAGCATGTACCATCTAGATTGACAGTGCACACTCCTCTCTTATACCTGGCTACTTTCAAACTATCCCCGAAACGCGACAAGGTCACTTCACGGGTGTTACATTCGAAAGTGGTGGTACTGCCCCAGGACGACAGACTGGACAAATAACCATCATCAGTCTGCCTACCACTCTTTAATAGTGCCTATAGGCACTGAGCGACCAAAGTACATATAACAAAGTTGCATTGGTACCGGCCTTTAGCGAGGTTCGAACACGGGTCTCATTGATCGTGAGTTCACGCGTCTTACCGCTAGACCACGGCCGCCGTCTGCCGAGCTACAATAAAAAAAGATAAATTTCTATAGGCAATAATCACCTCCGTTATGCCGGCTTGAGGAGACGAATGTGCACCATCCAGTTTGACTGTGCACATTCCTGTCGTTATACCTGGCTACTTCGAAACTGATTCCAAAACGCGAACTTACATTTGAAAGTGATGGTACTGCCTATGACGGCAGACTGAGCTAATAACTATCATCAGTCTGCCTACCACTGTTTATTAGAAAGTAAATTAAAAATTGATATCTAAATGTAAATTTCAATCGAAGATTACCAACCGGAAATTAAAACGCAACAATACGAAACGCCATTTGTATGAAAAATATACATACAAAATAATAGAATAATTGTTAAAATCGAAGGTCCCTGGTACAGAGTGACACCGAAGCCATCTGTTACATAGTCAGCTTATTGACATTTGTGTCTTTATAATATTTGATATTATAATGTAGATTTTAATAATTATATTTTATAATTTTTTTTTTTGTTAATTCTCCCATTCTGGGAAGGCAAAGGGAACAAAGCCCATACAGCCATGTCTTCAGTAATATAATATATATCTCATTTGTAGTAAATTCTTGAAGTTTTTACATTAAATTGCAATGGTGTTTTACAATTTGACGCTTTCTTGGAGTATTTAGCGGCAATTCACCCGGTCACGTCACAATATGAGCGTTTTCACGGCGTGGGATAACCACAAAAAAAAAACCGCTTCTGTTGCCTCATATAGAGTGAATTTTAATGTTTCCACAATTACTCACATGCGCAGCATAAAATTACGCAAAATAACACTAATTTTACACAATAATAACCACTAAACTAATTAAGGAAAGGGATAAAAAAAACACCTCAACCTTCCCGGGCAAAAGCGCGCCAAACACTCTAATTTTTTTTATTTTTTGTTGCTCGGCATATGACAACATTCCGCCTAATGTATAGCCGGAGTGCGGTCCATAACCGGAAACAACCTCTACCCGCCTAATGTAAAGCCTGCTACTACAGATAAACTCCCACATGCAGCAGTCCACTCCGCTATGCCGGCTTGATGGGACAAGTGTACACTACTTCCAAGTTTATTCCGAACGAATTCCTTATTCCTAAATAAATTAAAACTTTATTTGGAAATAGTTTAAAATAGGACAAGTTCGTCTGAGCACTAGCCTGTACTAATTTACTTACTCTATTTATAGTATTACATAAATTTTTTTCTTAATTATTATCTCATTATTACATTTAATTTGTGCGTGTATGTGTGTGCCTGTGTATACTATGTGTATTTGTAGGTATATGTGTGTGTCTTGAAAGAAAAAAAAAATGGAGAGAAATGTGTATACATAACTAGACATTCAAATATACAATAGACTGTGTAAATCTCTAATCGCTCTGGGCTAACAGGATAACTGCAAAGCTGTGGTTAATCAGACGAGCCCAAGTCTTGTTAATTAAATAATTACGTCATTCCTAAATGAATGTTATAAATTTTACCATTAAGAATATTAGATATTCCCTTTAAAACTATAAAACGTGACCGATGGGAATAGTGTCTCTCTGTATAAGTAGCTTAGCTTCAGTCTGTATCGCGGAGGTCCCGGATTCAATTATATTTCTTAAATTATATTTATTTTATTATATAATATATTATAAATATTTCGAATGTAAAGTGAAGTGACTGTCGCGTTTCGGGATCAATTTGGAAGTAGTCAGGTACAAGAGGAGTGTGCACTGTCAATCTGTGCACATCGTCTTCTCAAGCCGGCATGCCGACTGATGATGGGTATTAGCCCAGGACTCTTTAATAAGAGAGCAGTCTATGGACCATAGATAAATCTCTGCAGGGAGCAACAGCCTCCTCTATGCGAGCTTGGAGAGACAAATGTGGTATACTATGTCAAAAAATTATTAAAAAATAACTGATCAGCGATATTTTATTTTTAATAATTGTATTGATACTTTATTGATAGACTCAATTGCTAAGCAAAGTAAAAAAAAACGATTAGTAATAAATTAAAATATTCGTCACTCGTCACTTGTCACACGTCACAAGTGTATCAGTCGATTTGACAATGTCCATTTAATAGTTAAACTGCTAACACATCGATCATTGCCTCAATCTGTTACCTTAATACTTGCAAACTTGAACGTTCAAATAAATCAGACTCCCACTTTCACCCCTCTTTTTCGATACAACAGCCCTTCATAAATCTACGTTTATTATTTATCGTCCGAATTCTCGGAACATTGCCTAAAAGATTGATGTTTAGGATTTGTTACAGATTTACGTCAATTAGTGATTTGACATCCAATGACAGAAAGTGAATCGTGGGTTCTAAATAAGCCTACCTTTATTTTTGTTACCACTCCTAAATATGACAATCCGTGTCAATGTTCGTGACAATAAATAACTAAACTTAATTAATATAAAAGTTTTTAAGATAAACAAATTAAAATAAATTCCAGTTTCCTTATAAATTTTCAGTCGAAACAAATAAATATTATTTGGAAGTAAATGTGATATTATAAATAATTTGATTCGGGGCTGGGTTTGTATTATACCCAGAATACCACAGAGTATCCTACCACAGAGTTAGGGCCTTTTTTATGAGCGAAAACAACTGCTACTGCAGACAGCAGTAGTCCCCTCGCTATGCCGGCTTGAGGAGACGAATGTGCATCATCCATTGACAGAACATAATCTTCTTTTTATACATGGTTAAACGTCATTCCAAGTGGCGGTACTACCCCATGACGACTTGAATTCATTATACAGTCCCGTAAGTAGTGGTGTCAACGATATTTTACAGATAGAGGGGTTCAATATCTACAATAAATAAAGGTGTTTTTTTTATACCTTCTGGTTTAAAAGTTATGACAATTTTAAAGAATTATCATTTTTTCCCACGTTTTATCACAAAACAATGTTTTAAAAATGTGTTTACAATTATTTTCACTGGTCTTTTTATTTAAGTGAGTTGAGAAAACACAGGGCTTTCTAATTAAAATGTTATTTGTAACCAATTAATAAACAGGGTTAAATAAAAAAAATAAATCTAAACAAGATTGAATTTATCAAATTTTAAGCAAAATATTTAAACGAAGCTGGTGTCAAAAAATTGTATGTAAGATTTTGGGACCATTATTTTAAAAATATCTATAATTCATACGGATTCTAATATAATATATCTGTATAGTTAGTTTAGCAATTTCTAAACATATTCATAAAAATCTGTAAAGACAAAGAAGCAGCAAACTATAATGAATACTCAATATTAAATAGAACATTCTCCAAGAAATTTTCAGAATAATTTTAAAGAGAACCACAAAGTGAGAAATGGGGACAAAGATACCTTGGCCGCTCAGAAATAGAACGAGTGCTCTTACGCCGATGACGGTTGTACGAGCTTAGAGGTCATCAATTAAACATGTGTAATTTACAATATACTAACTTATAAATAATTTTTAAAACTAAAGTTTTTTTTCTTATGATAAAATGCAACGTTTCTAAGCACTACTTAAGCTAAAGCACTACTAAAACTAATGAGCTATTCGCGTTTCGGAATCAATTTGGAAGTAGCCAGATATAGAGAGTACAGTCGTCTTCTTAAGCCGGCATAGTAGAGGCGACGGTTGCGTCAGAAATTTCTTGTGGTGGCAGTTGTTTACTTCTGTTCATGAATCGCTCTACCTTAACCCTCAATTACTCGCATACTAAAAGTTACACAAACGCTCGTGTGGGGTAGTACATACCTCAGACGCACTCTGACAAAACAATACGGTACAGAGCGACGCCTGCGACTTCCGTGATAGGGAGAGGTCTTTAGGCAGCTACTGAAATTGGTGGAGGTGGAGATATGCCGCTTCAAATGTGTCGTGGGGTAAAATATACCCCATGCGAGTAATTAAGGGTTAACATCAGGCAGAGCAGCAAAAATAAAAAACCAATGTCCTATTTATCTTGGTGATTTAAATGTGATAGTAATGTGTTTCAAGACTCAATATATCCACGCATACCACGCTTTTATTAGCATAATGTCGATTATCTACATAATGTCACGGTTTCATTCGCATTAAGGCCGATTTCTTAAATTACCCGCTTCTATAGTATTTTACATTTGTAAAGGTAATAAATGTAGGGATTGTGATAGAGAAAAAATTTATATTAATGGGGTTTAAACATGAAAGAAATCCAACGATTTTATAGACCTTTTCTTATGCGATAGATACGTGAGGCTATAATTCTGGCTATGTTTGTACAGAAGTAGCTTCATTCTTGGGCCAGTAAACTAGTGAGGAAGTTAGTAAGTTAATATTTTAAGTCAAAAAAGTTTTATACAACGTAGTTTAATTTTTTGATCTATACAACAACGTAACGGCTACGTTTAAACAAGTATTATTATTTTTCTTAATGTGTTCCTTGCACGGTGACAGTATGATACTGTAATATTGGGCAGTCTATTGTGATGAAAATTAAACAGAAAAAAACGTTTCGAAGGCTTTACAGTTGTGACGTCTTGTTCGCGGTCAGACTGTTGCGAACTCTCAGAAACTGCGAAATTTTCGAAACATTAAGATCAAAATCGATCATAATAAACGCTATAAACGCGGCATAAAATCTTTAATCAGTTAATAATCTCTTGTTTAAATTGTTGTCCAAACACTAACTTGGTATGGGCATTATAAAGCTATTTGAATAAAATTATCAAGATATTTAAACTCTAAAGAGCCCTATCGTTTATCATAACGAGTGAGATAACACGAAAATATATTTTGAACAACTGTTCCAAATTTATGAGAAAGTTTTGTCCCCTTTCAATTTATTGTGAAACAATTTAAAATAATGGCCGTGACGAGTTACCTTTCGCAAACTTACTTGAATTATGGGATAGGGTAACTTCGTTGGCTTACTGATTATTTTCCATTAGGTACTCTCAACGATTTTTTTTAAATAGTAAAAATATGTTTTTATTTTACAAAACCCTGTTTCAAATTAATGTTTCTGTAATAGGTAATTAGAAACCAAAATTCATATAACAAAAGTTACATTGTTACCGATCGAGGTTTTTGTGAAGTTAGAATTCGAGACTATATTTTGAAAGCAGCCGCGCGTGGACCCGTGATCAAATCTCGCTAATTTCTTACCTTTTTTTTAACCATAAAACTAAAAAAAAAACAAAAACTAATTTTAATATGAGTAAAAGTAAATGGAAACATGTATCCAATGAGTAGTCTGAAAGAAAACTGAAATAAAAGAAATTGTTTTATAACCCTTTTTGGTTAATTTTTTTTTATTGTAGCTTGGCATGTGACAACACTCCGCCTGATGTAAAGCTAGAGTGCAGTCCATGAATGGAAACAACTGTTACTACTGAGAAACCTGTGGGTAGCAGTCGCCTCCACTATGCCGGCTTGTACCATCTTTGATTGACAGTGCACACTCATCTCGTTATACCTGGCTACTTTTAAACTATTCCCGAAACGCGATTTTGATATTTGTTTTTTATCGATATTATTGAACATTTGAACATGGTACACAATTCGATTCTGAATTAATTGAAAACTAGTTAGAGGACTCAATAAATGAGTTAATTGTACGACTACGTTAGGATTTGTATTGATCGGTCACAATATCGTAAACGTTGGCGTCGATTAAAATATCCGTTTTAATAAATAACAAGTCTAATTTTAAAATGGAAAGTTTTTATTTAGTTAAACACTACGCACGTTTTATACTCGAATTATAAGTTGTAAAAAATAGTGTTAAGTTTTATATAAAAAAAAATTCAAATTATCAGAGCGCTGTGGTCTAGCAGTAGAAGGTGAGGATTCATGATTAAGATTAAGTGTTTGGATCCCGCAAAAATTCTGACGGGTACCAAGTGTATAGACACCGAATATGGGATAATATAGATATTATTTAAAAGCGTAATAGACAGATTGATAATCAGTCCTCAGTCTAACGTCTTGTTGGGTCTGTTTAAAACATTCTTCTTCTTCTAGTAACTTTTAGAACAACAAAAAAACACGTGTATGAAACCATAGAAGATCTTTAAAATAAACGTTAATATAGGTAATTAAAAATAAACATTATTGTTAACCTCTGAAGGGACACAATGGTGTGTGACAATCAAGAAATGAAACTAGTCACCGAAATAGTAACGTGGAAACGTGAACACGTAACAATCCGTTGTCCGAACTGCGGTCTAATCCCTTTTGTATTGAAATTTTAACTCTGACACAAATCTAGAGAAGTCGAAATATGTAGTGATAGATATGGTATTTTATTATGAAAATAATATAATAAATTTCCCACGCCTTAAACAAATATAACATAACGAGAGGAGTGTGCACTGTCAATCTGGACGGTGCACTTTCGTCTCCTCGAGCCGGCATAGCGGAGGCGACTGCTGCCTGTAGGAATTTATCTGTAGTAGCAGTGGCTGCTATTCTACATACGAGTTTTGCATCAGGCCGAGCTACTATAAAAAACATATCTAAAACAAATAGATGTCTTCTTATTTATTTATTTAATATATAGCGTGCACACAGGCGAACTTGATGTTAATTAGAATTCTCTTCCAGCTAACCTCCCGTGTCTGAGACAGATGTGAGCGAAGAGACGAAATTTTTTAAATAAGTAATATAGGCCTAATGTACGTCTAAGTATATATATTTACTTCAATACCGAGAAAAACAAGCTCTAGAAAATTACCAATTTAGCTTGGTAATTTTTTGGTTTTATTCGGCAACACACAACCAAGACTTATTCAAAACGTGCAATACAGCTTTGTCAAAATTAACCAAGCAATGTACGTTAGCAAAGTTCACTTGTTCAATTCTAACAACAAACTGCGGGCTTCTTCCGAACAAAGCCACTCGGTTGCAAATAATTTTTTTTTTCTTATTTGCATTTTCTCAATGTACAATACACATTTTACTTAGTAAAAAAATACAATGATTATGTGTGATGATAATAATTTATGTGAAAAGAGGTGGTTATTTAAAGGATTTAAGACTTTATTTAATAAATTAAACACACAAAACGGCATGCAAGCATATACATGTCAAAATAGCAATACAGTTAAAGTTTGGACTGGCTTGCATGCCAAAGCTTGTACATGGCAGTAGTGCTTACAATACAATACAATACAATTATTACGCCTTTTTACATTCTACAATTTTATGCAGTTATCTCAACAAGACTGTAACGTATCGTCATTGCTGCGTATAAACAATAAGATTACACATTTGTAATTGATTTTAGCACGTTAATTATACGCGTATCTATCGTGACGAATCTATGAATTCACAGATAGGTTTCTATTATTATTTTTTTATTGTAGCTCGGCATGTGATAATACTCCGCCTGATGTAAATGAACTACAGAAAATTTCTACAGGCAGCAGTCGCCAGTGCCAGATTGACAGTGCACACTCCTCTCGGTATACCTGGCTATGAATGTTTATTCAATCCTTTGTCTGAGTTAAAATTTATGGAGATTTCGGTACCCCTTTACTGCCTCACAATTATTTACGACTAACATTGCATCCATATATTTATTGGATTGATTTATATTTTAGACGAAGTGGAAAATAGTCAAATGGACTCTATTTATATTTTAATAAGGTTCGAAATCCGTCAATTTTAAAATTGCGGACAGAGTTGGCAAGTTACAGTAAACAAATTGTATGAATAATGAATAAGTATCTGCAAATCAGTCTGTCAATTGTTGTTATCATTGTATTATTAAGTTTAGCGTACTTTAGAGTCACGCCGAATCGAATCGTATTTCTAACATGTGCATCCACTACAGTTAAATTGCACCGTAATACTACGTAGTAAGTCAGAAATTCGCTTGACGAGCGATTCGGCTCGGTTTTTTCCTAATGCAGTTTCATAGCAAATATAAGATTCGGTGAACCTAGTGGACGATAGGCAATGTCAGTTTAATTTTTTTTTATTGTAGCTCGGCATATGACAACACTCCGCCTGATGTAAAGCTAGAGTGCGGTCCGTGAATGGAAACTACTGTTACTATAGAGAAACCTGCGGCCAGCAGGTTCAATTACAATTGCAATTGGTAAAGAAGGGTGCTGATTCTACTGACAGCGCTGCAGAATGCCTTGGTTCAGCTGTAACTACCGCATCAATTAGCACAAAATTTTCTTTATAACTCTGTACGGTGTAGCATCGGCATTATAATCCTTACATTTTGGCAGAACACACCGACACGTTATCTTCCGTCCAGTCCTAAAGTCTTCATATACGTTTCTCTAATGAAAAGATTACTTTGACCGCTACCCAAGGATTTGAATACAAAATTATGTGTAACCGTAAGTTTATGGGCACATAAGAGGGTTTGTTACATAAATGTAATTTGATGAAACTGTGGTGTGTTATAATTTTGGTTGAATTTCACAATAAATTTGCATAATCTATTTACGCATATCACTACACTAATAAGTTTAAAATAAATAATAATTCTGAACTACGTTATTATCTTACGGGAATCTTTTAGTTTGTAGCTGTAGTTGACCGCTTTGTAGCCAGTCGTGACAGTTGCCTCTGCTCATGGACCGCAATCTAGCTTGACATGGGAATATGGTCACGTGATGTCTCATGTCGGACTACTGTAAAATTACATTCTTTATTCGAGCAAAACAAAAAACAGAAAAATTATTATACGCGAATTTCCATTATAATAATCGTTTCTACAAACAATATCTGTTTTACATTTGTAAGCTTTAAAACTCTATTCATCTGAAAATCCACAAGAAACTTTACAGTATGCAGTGAAATCGGCCACAGAGTTTAGCGGATAAAATATGATTATGACCTAAAATGTGTATGTCATAGAGATACCTGTTAGGTTTGGGATGTATCCGCTCCAAAGTTGGCAAATCGCCAGAGGAATAGAGGGTTTTTGAATAGTAGAGACTATCTATTTTTGTGTTTGAATATTATTCAGTAAAAATATTTGACTTGGGATTTATTTATTTAATCAATAAATTTTGTATAGAATCTGTATGAAGAATTAGCCATCATTTTTATAGTAACTCAGAATGTGATCACACTTCGCTTGATGTTAAAATTGCGATCCATAACCGAAAGTATCTTCTATTAAACATCCAAAAACGTGACCTAGTTGTCACTTCTAGGTGTAAAGCCCATCTTCCACTGCGAACGGAGCGGCTCCGTAATGACTTCCTTGAGCTCATAGAAGTGCTTAAGTAAGGGTAAGCGGAGCGGACTGAGCGAATTAAAATGAGTCTGTTA
Source organism: Tinea pellionella (assembly GCA_948150575.1). NCBI lineage: Eukaryota > Metazoa > Arthropoda > Insecta > Lepidoptera > Tineidae > Tinea > Tinea pellionella. The sequence continues at coordinate 1,955,121 of OX411258.1, forward strand.
TGTCATACAAAGTCATCAGCCAAATAAAATTAAAAAAATATACAAAATAAAACATACCAATTTCAAGTATTCACGGGGTGTGGTATTAGCTATACGCTAATGCCTATTGTGTAATTTTAAAGTGTGTTTTTGATGACAACACACCGTCTGATGTTAAGCTAGAGTGCGGTAACGGAACTCTTACCGCAAAAAAAATCTGCGGGAATCTGCTATGCCGGCTTGAGGAGACAAATGTATGAAAGTTTTTCTTTATTTTATATTTTGTGTTCATAACAATTATAAATTACATCAATTTAATAAAAGTTAACTATTTGAGTTATTGTTTAGATGGCTCGTTTGTTTAAACAAAACTTTGTTCTAAATGCTATGAGTAGTTATAACTAATGGTCTGTTGATGACAGTTCATAACTCTATCTAATATTGTTAACGAGCTAAAATTATTATTAAAATATAATTAAAGTTGAACTGAAAAAATCAACATGCACACGATGTAGTTAGTGGTAATGTTAGATTCGAACCCACGTTATACGCACGAATATTGTGACCACTGAACTATATTAGTATATACCTTTCAAATTACACTCGAGATTTGTGCGTATAATATATATATAGTATGGTATAGGATATAATCGAGAGAAATTAAATTTAATAAACATGAGATTTTTTTAAATTCATGTGCTGCGCGGATAAATAGGATTTGTAGCGTTATATTTCAAAAATATACACATAAATATAATATATATTTGGAACGTTTATAAATATATTCGGCATATGACAACATAACTACAGTGCGGTCCATGAACGAAAACAACTGCTACCACAGAGAATGATTTTTCTTACTTTTTACAACACTCAAATCTATACAATTTTACACTACCGGATCACAAATTTTTGCAGGCTTCAGAAGACGAATGTACACCACTCAGGTGAAACGCGACAAGATTACTTGACGGATGCTCATATAACCGTCATCAGTCTGCCTACCACTCTTACCTATGAATAGATAACGTACCTACATGTCTATGTTTATGGCATACTTTATATTATAATTCCCCGAATGTAACACGGCAAAATTTCATCTACAGCATGTTTGATAAATGGGTACCTTGAACACGCCTCTACTCATTTTCAAGACACTGTTGATTGATTAGTCTCAATATTGAAATTTGCTTCCCCTCATCTTTCAGAGTTTTTACTAAATAAATTTGTCTAGGCTGACTTAACAATTTGCCATTGTTGTAAAGTTACAACATTCTTTCATGTCAGACATTTATTTAAAACTGTTCTATTGAAATTGTACCGCCGCTTTCAAGTGTAAAACCCGTAAACCCACGGCGATGTTGTATGGATTCGTTTTATATTTGGTCGGATTCGATAGCGATAACATCAACATTGAGTTATTCAGAACGAACGAAGAAATGCCTGTCACATCAAAATAAATCATATTTTAAAGAGTGATCAGTCTGCCGATGGTGGTTTAAGCTCAGTCTGCCGGGGGTGGTACTACCACTTTCAAGTGTTGAATTATTTGTGGAAGTCCAGGGAAGGTTTAACAGGTGAGTAAATATGAAAAATTGCTTGGAATATAGTAATAACAACAATTTCGCTCTCGTTTATAAACTATTTCTTTGGTTTTGAATGTCAACATTTGATGTTCGTCCCGTCGTCGTTTAGAAATCAATTAAATTTAAAAGTCGTTCAGAAATCAAATCTGAGGCAATATGAAGTTTGCCGGGTCAGTTATAAATAAATTAAGTATTGTGTACTTAATTCGTTTTCGCTTAGGTTAGTCATTTTCTCTGTATAAGGAATTCGTCAATCTGTTTCATCTAGGTACTTCATTTCACATTTCTCAAGTTAACAGTCTCTAGAGCACAATATTCGGACCTTTCTCCAAATGGAAGATTTTTATCTTGTTCTTTTTTTTCCTAACAACAAACGTTTTATTTTCAAAGATTTGTCTTTTACTGAAAACCTAAAGTGTTAAGAATGAAAGAAAATGCCATGACCAATCTATTTTTTATTATGTAAATACCAAGTAAATATATTAACATATACACAATCAATAATTATTCGATAATATTTTGTACATAAAGATTTGTTTATAATTATTGCAAATGCCTTTAAACCACCAGCCTAACTGATCTAATAAAATTATATAAAATAAAATATCTGCATTATAACACCTTATTATAATTTTTTTATATCATAATGACAAATTTTAAAGATAAAAATTTATTAAAAACAAAATCAACACGTAACAGACTGAGTTAAGATTGTGAGTTAAGATTTTATTATTTAATTTTCACCGTAATTTAACATTAATAGAATTCTTATATATGTATTGTATATATATAAAGAATATAAAAAATATAAAGTCTCCTCAAGCCGGCATAGTGGAGGCGACTGCTGCCTGTAGAGATTTCTGTGTAGTAGTAGTTGTTTTCATTCATGGACCGCACTCTAGCTTTACATCAGGCGAAGTGTTGTCACATGTCGATCTACAATTTAAAAAAAAATAGTCTGTAAAAAAAATAACTTAAAAAAGATCTCTCTTACCTATTTGTTATATTTCACTTCCTTAACCATTAAATTAATAAGCAATAATTGGTAAAACTTGTATTGGGGTTTGTTTAAGGGCAAGACGCAGATGTAGGGTCTGCCTTGTGACATAGCGTGATTGATTAACCAGATACGACCTACATTGGCAGTATTAATCACGTGAGAAACAGCTCCACTTACATACGACTATAATATTAAATTGGGAAACCATATATTTACTTTTATTGCTTTAATAGAATTAAAGGCATAAAGTTACATTATTTTTTAATTATTGTAAGGGAAATATTATGCACTGTAACACTCGTGAAGCGACCTTGTCACGTTTCGGGAGCAGTTTGAAAGTAACCACGTATAGCGAGAGGAGTGTGCACTCTCACTCTAGATGGTGCATACTCGTCTCCTCAGGCCATAGTAGAGATGACTGCTGCCCGTAGAGATTTCTCTATAGTAGCAGTAGTTTCCACTCATGGACCGTACTCTAGCTTTACATTAGGCGGAGTGTTGTCATATGACGAGCTACAATAAAAAAAGTTTCTATCGCCAGATACTACTACTACTTAGCTCACGCCTTGTTTCCGCTGGGGTAGGCAGAAACTATGGAACGCTTGCGACTCCTCTCTCTACATACCACTTTCGCTTCGACCAAATCCATTACTCCCTTTATGCATGCACGTCGGTTGAGGGTGCTCCTCATCTGACCCTTTCTCAGCAGTTGAATCGTCGGATAAACATTATTAATTCGAGTTTATAATCCGTATGAGGATGTATGAAAATACGCATGTTATATCGAATCGTTATTCATACAACATACTTATTAAGGCCGTTTTATAACGACAACCGAGATGTCGGACCGATTGATCGGATTATGCATTTTAAAAGTCGTCTTTTCACGACGGCTGCCAACGGACGACGTACTGTTCACCGATTTTTTTTTATTGTAGCTCGGCATGTGACAACACTCCGCCTGATGTAAAGCTAGAGTGCGGTACATGAATGGAGACAACTGCTACTACAGAGAAACGTGTGCGGGTAGCAGTCGCCTCCACTATGCCGGCTTGAGGAGACGAGCATGTACCATCTTAGATTGACAGCGCACACTCCTCTCGTTATACCTGGCTACTTTCAAACTATTCCCGAAACGCAACAAAGTCACTTCACGAGTGTTATGACGTATGTTATATTTTTGAAATGACAGACAGACAACCGATAATATGGTTTATATAATGAGGTTTAAATATGAAAATTTCATAATAATTATGAAAGCAGGCTCAAACAATAAAGAGTTAGAATTCATATGAGTTAAGAAAACCATTGTTGCAAGTTATATTTGGCTTCCATTTAAGTACGAGCCTTTTGTGACTCACATAATTAAATCGGATATTAGATTTCCCGTTTCCTTCGCTCTTCATTAATACATACAAATCAAAAACATACCCGCGATATTGTTGTGTTATATTTCTGTATTACGATTAATTTATTTATTGTAGCTCGGTATGTGACAACACTCCGCCTGATGTAAAGCTAGCGTGCGTGTTAGAATAGAAACAACTGCTACTACAGAGAAATCTCTACGGGCAGCAGTCGCCTCCACTATGCCGGCTTGAGAAGACGAGCATGTACCATCTAGAGTGACAGTGCACACTCCTCTCGCTATACGTGGTTACTTTCAAACTGCTCCCGAAACGTGACAAGTCGCTTCACGAGTGTTACAGTGCATAATATTTCCCTACAATATTAAAAAATAAGTAACTTTATGCCTTTAATTCTATTAAAGCAATAAAAGTAAATATTTGGTTTCCCAAAATATATGGTGACAGTGCACACTCCTACCGTTATATCTGGCTACTTTCAAAATATACCCGAAACGCGACTAGATCGCTTCACGGGTGTTACATTCGAAAGTGGTGGTACTACCCCAGAACGACAGACTGGACAAATAACCATCATAATTTTTGATTTATTTTTTGTTTATAAATGTATTGCTAAAAGAATAAGCGTCAAAAGTGTCAGGCGTGACGCGCGATGGTGCAACGCGTATGAAGTAAATGTAAACGTAATAGCTAAAGTAACTTTAACCGGCATTTTGGTGCCACTGGGCCTAAGTGCTTATGTCATAGATTATTGTCGATAGTAAAGTTAGTGAACAATCGTGCAGAAATTAATTTAGTTTTGCATTTTTTTAAAATATTTATATTTGTGTTAATATGTTTTTTTTTGTAATATAGGATAAGTTTATTATCACTAACACGTTTAAGTTTTAATTTATGTAAATTCAAGCAAATTCATTCTATTTTTTTTTTTTTGTTTTAAAGGCTTATAAAGCGATTATTTATTCTTTTGATCTTTAGATAGTGTTTGTGTCGCAGGGACTGAGCGTCCAAAGTACATATAACATAGTACATTGGTACCGGTCTTAATTTAGGAAAGTTTGAACACAGGTCTCATCGATCGTGAGTTCACGCGTCCTACCGCTAGACGGCCGCTCTTATATTTTAATATACGAAAGTTGTCGAAGTAAAACATTTACCTGAATAGCCTTTACAAGTATCACCATAATAGTATTAGGGTGTTCCAAATCGAATCCGATACAATTTAATGAAACCTAAAAGGAATATCGAAGGAAATACACGTACATCGACTCGTCAACCAGCTAAGCTACGTGATTTGACTTCAAAAATTTGTACAAACTTGTATTGAAGTTATAATATATCCTGTTTATTTAAAAGTAAAACATTATTTATTTAACTTTCTTCTTCAAATTAATTAGTACAATTATTTTACACTGGACGGTGGTAGATGGACAGATTTGAGCTGCAGGCGACTGTCCCAACCAAGTGTATTTAAACTTTGTGTATTAAATCAGGATAATACCCATTCGATTAACAAAAATGGACCTACAACTTTTACAGCCGTGGTACAATAAAAAAAAAAAACTCACTAATTACAAGAATGGTAGGCAGACTGATGAAGGTTACCACTCACTATCTGGCTATAACGAGAGGGCTCTAATGAATGGATCACGTTCGTCTTCTCAAGCCGGCATAGCGGAGGCGACTACTGCCTGTAAACATTTTTCTGTGGTAGCAGTTTTTTTTCGCTCATGGATAATGCTTTCGCTTCAGATTATGAAAAGTGCGGCCCATGCCGAGCTACTGTGAAAAAAGGCTAGTACATTACGACATCATTCAGATGTCCTGTCACTGAATAAGCGAATAATAAGCTTTATTTATGAGAAACAGCTTAAGCCACGTCTTATTAAGTTTTTACATTTTCTGGCAATTTTACATTAAACTGTCGAACTGTGTCAAACTAAATTTATAGGAATTCAATATTGTGGAGAGGTTGTGGTAGTCGCTCTTTAATTTAATTATTTTCCTAAACTTGTGTTTATTCGGGCGTTAACGTGTGATAATGGTGGATTAGTATCCATTAAATGTCCGTGAACGATCGTGAGGAATACTTTTGTTATAAATAGTATATGAACTAAACTTTATTTATTAACTAAACAAATGTGAATAGTAATAAATTATTGCATTTTTCTTTTACTTTTGCGTGTTGTTATTACCTATAATGTAAATATTTAGATAAACGGCCCTAAAAGCTCTCGTGACTACAAACATTACAACTTGGTAGATGGAATAAAGGTTTTTTTTAAAAGGTAACCGTGTTAGGTACCGCCTAATGAGAACATTATATATTTATACAAACAATACACTGACTTAGCATTGATTTTTAACTTTAGCTATTACGCGTTAATGTCCTAAGGTGATTGGAACGGAAAGGAGAATGCCCATTCGCCTAAGAGAAATGGGCCCACAATTTTTTTCTCGAGTTTGTCGATGATTTTTGGTTAATTTTGTAGAAAAATAAATTTATATAAATCTATATAAATCCTTATTACCAATCAGTTTTAACTTTTTCACCCAGGATTTTGAGTAATTAGATGTTTTCTGATGCAATATTTGAGGTTATTATTATTTTAGATGTTTTAATAATTGAAGATATCTATTTTTTATGTAATTAAACATTGTCTATTGATCGGTAAATAATGCGTTGATATAATTAAGATGAATTAATAAAAAAATAAGATATTATTTTAGTATATTGTTTTGTTACCAAACTATTAGGTATCAAGTGGGCTCAAAAATAGGTATTCTCTTTTACCATCACTTTAAAGTAGATCCGTAAAGTAACTAAATCGAGTTTCGAGAATAACTCGTAAGATATACTGGACATCAACAAGCAGTGCCCTGTCGACCTGGATGGTGTTATTTATTTACCACAAGTTTTTTATTGTTTATTGAGGAATATTTGAGATTGTTTAGCTTTATTCTTGGATTAATGTGGGTGAAACCAAGGAACATAACCATTTTATCTATGTAAAGGTTCCCTAGAGACGGAAAGGGAATTATAAACACATATTACTGGTTATTCGCGTACAGAGCCGCAGGCGATAATTGGTAAACTAAAAAAATAATTTCAGGGTTTAGGGTGGTAATACGAATTGTTAATATGTAGTTGAAGTATTCCAAATAATATCTGACGATAATAATATTTTATGCGGCTTGCAATTGCGTTTATTTTGATCTGACGCGGTTTCGAAAGCTTTGTACGTGATAGTAATCCGCATAAATTTACAGCAAATAATATACATATATTCGCAAAATAAAAACTTATCCGGCATTTAAGACGGAAAATAATCGTAATTTTTAATAGGTAAAAGAAGATATATCTACTAGATTGATAAATTCTAGCTATACTAAACTTTAGTTTGCGAAGGCAACTACGAGTAACCTAACCTTATTTAAGGTTAAAAGATGGGCTTAGTAAATGAATGACGTCACATCTGTCAGAGATTGCTTTCACCATGTTTAGGCTACGATATATCCAGTCAGGGGCACGTCCCATTTTACCTACATACAAAGAAATATGACTAAACATAATTTGTCAGATTCCCCCTATTTATCAATGTCCAAATGATATTTCTTTATATTATCGAACTTTAAAAACTTTATTCTAAGTTTTATTTTATTGTTTTCTTTTACTTCAAGAGTTTTTTTAGAAGTTGTTTATCTTTTTAAACGTATATTTATTATAATTAAATGGAAATTATATAGGTATTTATAAGTAAAATTTTCCACTAGAATTTTTCTTACAATCGATAGAAAAACATGTATGTAAATTATAATTAATTTTTAGCTAAGTATCTACTATTATAAATTATAATATTTATACAAAGTATAGAATCTATATTACAATACGCGCAATACGCGTCGAGTACGCTTAAACTACGCTCCGCTGCTACGAAAGCGCGGCCTTCATCGGTTACTGACTCTTAATAACACAAATAAAAACATGACTTTGAAATAATAGAATAATTCCACGTAAAATATTAAAGACATAGAATTCTAAATACACATTTTAATCTTAAATGACTTTGCACCTTATAGACTTCAGAATTAAGTTTAAATTGTAATAGCAAATAAAAAATCTTGTAAAATGTATAACTGTTAATATGTTATATCTTATTTAATATTTCGTTACGGAGTTTTTTTTTTGTTCAATAGCTACGTTATATGCACCAGTGGGCACGTGCGGAAATTGTATGGTGAGCGATGTGCACGATAAATATATGAAAATATAAGTACATAGAATCTTGTAATAAAATATATAGTATATTTTTATAAAGGCTTCATGTCGCTAAAAAAAAAAAAAAAAAAAAAAAACGTATTATACAATTTTTTATTCTTTAAAACTACTTAAAATATTCTATATGTAGAGCGTGCGCATTCGTCTCCTCAAGCCGGCATAGCGGAGGCGACTGCTGCCTGTAGAAATTTATCTGTAGTAGTAGTCGTTCATGGACTGGGTGAAGGCCAGTTGAAGTCAGAGTAATTAGCTTTAATATATATTGTTAAAAATATGTATTAAAATTTTATACGTCTTTTTACAACGACGTTTTACAGCCGCAATGGCTTTGCGACTATGATAGCTGTAAAGCTTTCGAAACGTTTGATTAAATTAAAAAAAATAAACGCGATAGTAAGCTGTATAAAATCTTTTATTATACTAATATATAGCTGCAATACCACTGACTGACTCACTCACTGACTGACATCAATTATTTCGTACTTGCCGGTATGGTGGAGGGTAGCGGTTTTTTGTGTCGTATAGAGGGTGTTCCAAAACCGTCGAGAAAAATACGACTTTGACCGGAAGTCGATTCTGGACCGGAAGTAGTAGCGATATCTCGGAAACGGAAAGAGATGAGGCAAAAGTGCCGGAACAAACGTTGTAGGGAATGCCCTCTAATTTCGAAAACGATACTTTTTTTTTCAAAATTGCTCAAAAAAATTTTTTCCTCGATCGTATTTCTGTCCTTTTCCCGCCGGTACGCCAATATGAAACGGAGCATGGCGCTTGGGCGTGGCCTAACAGCATCCGCGTCGATCGCTCGTCGGGGCTCGCGCTCTCTATGTTCCGCCCGTTCAGAGCGCGCAATGAAAATATAACGACGCATTTTCGGGACGAACGATCGAAACGGCTTTACCTCGGTCAGTCGGACGGTGAGCGCGGCCGCGTGAACATCAAATTTGCTCCGCGCGGCGGGCTTTTTTTAAATATCTCAAGAAGTAGATACGTCAGAGTAACCATGTAAAGAACAATTTTGTTCAGTATGACCAGCACTATTTGTTTTTTTTTTTTTTTTCAATTTTTTAAAATCGCCGTATCTCAAAAAGTACATACGTTAGCGTCACCGTGTAAAGACCAATATTGTTCAGTATGACCAGCACTACTTTTTTTTAATTTTGTTTTTTTTTAATTTTCTAAAATCGCTATTACTCAAAAAGTACATACGTTAACGTAACCGTGTAAAGACCAATATTGTTCAGTATGACCAGCACTACTTTTTTTTTAAATTTTGTTTTCATTTTTTGAATTTTCTAAAATCGCTATTACTCAAAAAGTACATACGTCAACGTAACCGTGTAAAGACCAATATTGTTCAGTATGACCAGCACTATTCTTTTTTTAATTTTTTTTTTCAATCTTTTAAAATCATCATATATCGAAAAGTAGATACGTTAGCGTCACCGTGTGAAGACCAATATAGTTCAGTATGACCAGCACTACTTTTTTTTTAATTTTTGATTTTTTTTTAATTTTCTAAAATCGCTATTACTCAAAAAGTACATACGTTAGCGTCACCGTGTAAAGGTCAATTTTGTTCAGAAACTTAAACGCCTTTAGATGGCGAGCTAAATATTTTCAAAACTGCCCTAAAATCTATTCGATCTAATACGTTTTACGACAAAAAGGGCCTCCGCGGGCCGCTTGCGCCCGCGGCTTTTACCCAATAGCTAGTACTAATATATAGCTGCAATACCACTGACTGACTCACTCATTGACATCAATTATTTCGCACTTGCCGGTATAGTGGAGGGTAGCGGTTTTTTGAGTCGTATAGAGGGCGTTCCAAAACCGTCGAGAAAAATACGACTTTGACCGGAAGTCGATTCTGGACCGGAAGTGATAGCGATATCTCGGAAACGGGGCGAGTCGGGGCAGTCACCCCATAGAGAAAGTTGTAGAGAATGTCGTCTTATGGCGAAATCAAAAAAAAAATTTTCAAGATCGGGCAATAAAAAAAATCCCATACAAATCGGTCGGCCCTCGATGATACTTCCATCTCGCTCTTTTCCATCGGTCAGTGCATGAGGCGAGAGCGAGAGGTGCGGAGAGAAAAGTGTTCATACGGCCGCATAATCGGGACGAACGATCGAAACGGTTTACTTCGGTCAGTCGGACGGTGAGCGCGGCCGCGTGAACATCGAATTTGCTCCGCGCGGCGGGTTTTTTTTTCGAATATTTTAAATATCTCAAGAAGTAGATACGTCAGAGTGACCATGTAAAGAACAATTTTGTTCAGTGTGACCAGCACTATTTTTTTAAATTTTTGTTTTTTTTTTAATTTTTTAAAATCTACATATCTCGGAAAGTAGATACGTTAGCGTCACCGTGTAAAGACCAATTTTATTCAGTATGACCAGCACTATTTTTTTTTTATTTTAATTTTTTTTTTTTAATTTTTAATTTTTAAAATCGTCATATCTCGAAAAGTAGATATGTTAGCGTCACCGTGTAAAGACCAATATTGTTCAGTATGACCAGCACTACTTTTTTTTTTGTTTTTTTTTTTTATTTTTTAATACGCCATATCTCGAAAAGTAGATACGTTAGCGTCACCGTGTAAAGGCCAATTTTGTTCAGTATGACCAGCACTATTTGTTTTTTTTTTTTTTTTTTTTTTTTTAATTTTTTAAAATCGCTATTACTCAAAAAGTACATACGTTAGCGTAACCGTGTAAAGACCAATTTTGTTCAGTATGACCAGCACTACTTTTTTTTTAATTTTGTTTTTTTTTAATTTTCTAAAATCGCTATTACCGTGTAAAGACCAATTTTGTTCAGAAACGTAAACGCTTTTAGATGGCGAGCTAAATATTTTCAAAACTGCCCTAAAATCTATTCGATCTGATACGTTTTACGACAAAAAGGGCCTCCGCGGGCCGCTTGCGCCCGCGGCCTTTACCCAACAGCTAGTACTAATATATAGCTGCAATACCACTGACTGACTCACTCACTGACTGACATCAATTATTTCGTACTTGCCGGTATAGTGGAGGGTAGCGGTTTTTTCAGTCGTATAGAGGACGTCCCAAAACCGTCGAGAAAAATACGACTTTGACCGGAAGTCGATTCTGGACCGGAAGTGGTAGCGATATCTCGGAAACGGAAAGAGATGGGGCAAAAGTGCCGGAACAAACGTTGTAGGGAATGCCCTCTAATTTCGAAAACGAAACTTTTTTTTTCAAAATTGCTCAAAAAAAATTTTTCCTCGATCGTATTTATATCCTTTTCCCGCCGGTACGCCAATATGAAACGGAGCATGGCGCTTGGGCGTGGCCTAACAGCATCCGCCCGTTCAGAGCGCGCAATGAAAATATAACGACGCATTTTCGGGACGAACGATCGAAACGGCTTTACCTCGGTCAGTCGGACGGTGAGCGCGGCCGCGTGAACATCAAATTTGCTCCGCGCGGCGGGCTTTTTTAAAATATCTCAAGAAGTAGATACGTTAGCGTCACCGTGTAAAGATCAATATTGTTCAGTATGACCAGCACTATTTGCTTTTTTTTTTTTTAATTTTCTAAAATAGCTATTACTCAAAAAGTACATACGTTAGCGTCACCGTGTAAAGACCAATATTGTTCAGTATGACCAGCACTACTTTTTTTTATTTTTTATTTTTTTAATTTTTTAAAATCGCCATATCTCGAAAAGTAGATACGTTAGCGTCACCGTGTAAAGACCAATTTTGTTCAGAAACGTAAACGCTTTTAGATGGCGAGCTAAATATTTTCAAAACTGCCTAATCTATTCGATCTAATACGTTTTACGACAAAAAGGGCCTCCGCGGGCCGCTTGCGCCCGCGGCTTTTACCCAACAGCTAGTTTAGTTATAATATTTATATAAAACTTTCTTTAAGATTAAACAGGTTTATCAATAGTAACTTTCGATGAGTAAATTTTGATAAAAGTTTTGTTAACATAAGAACAAACATCTTTGACTTGTTAGACAAATTCCAAGCATTTGTCAATCGAACTGTTTGGCCCAGAAGCTCCATCATTAATTTACTAGAATAATTTATCTTACGCAAATCGATTGCTACAGAATGACAATCGTTTTTTAACGATTTTCCCCTATTTTTAGCCTTTCACTCTGTAGGATTACGCCAACTTAGATTGTTAGAAGAAATATTCTTCTTCTTCTTTTTCTGTTAAATGGCCTCGGATGTCATAACAACGACAATTCTGCCAATGTCGAGTAGCAGATTTCTTTCTTGATGTTTTTGCATCAAATTGCAATGGTGTTTTACAATTTGACGCTTTTTGGAGTATTTGGCGGCAATTCACCCGGTCACGTCAACTCACGTCACAATATTAGTGTTTTCACGGCGTAGGATTACCTCAAAAAAAAAAACGCTTCCCTTGCCTCATATAGAGTGAATTTTATTGTTTTTAATGTTTTAAATTACTCACATGCGCAGCATAAAATTACGCAAAATAACACTAATTTTACACAATAATAACCACTAAACTAATTAAGGAAAGGAATAAAAAACACCTCAACCTTTCCAAGCAAAAGCGCGCCAAACACTCCAGAAGAAATATTTACAAAAATAAATACAACATAAATCTGTTAATAATACAAAATTTAATATTAAAATAAACGTTGTGTTGATGTTGACTCTCATAACATGAGAGTGTTAGGAGAAATTTCTAAATTAAAATATAATTTAATAACGAAACGAGAAAATATAATAGGTTCAACCCATTTCAAATACAAGGACATGAGTTTTAGTTGTTGCTTGTATTTATGAGCTAGCATAATTAAAATCGCATTTAAAAATGTCCTTGACTACCCCAATATACAACATACAACACTCCGTCTGATGTAAAGCTAGAGTGCGGTCCATGAACGGAAACAACTGCTACGAATACCATAGACGAAATAAATATCTACATGAAGCAGGCGCCTCCACTATACCAGCTCGAGTAAATCGTCTGACAGGGCATATTCTCGTAACTAAGAGCGACAGACTGGGTGTCTCGTAGGGGACACAATGGCTCAGAGTAAAACAGCGATCTTTTGTTTGAACTATTATATTTAGTTTTGGTATCACTGTCGTTACCCCGAGACGTTCGAGAGTGAAGTGGTAGCTCGCCGCTGCGGCGCTGGCGTCGTTGGCGGCAACATATTCCGGCCACGTTGAAAAACTACGGTTTTTTAACCAATGTTTTCCTCGTCGATTTGCAGTGGTTTGCGCATTATTTTTCTCACGTGGTTGATGTCTGATTAGTACCAAATCTCCAACCTTTAGCTTGGTTGTGTTGGTTCGCCATTTTGTACGCTGTGTAATTCTCTGTGACGTGTTCCTTCTGCCACCTTTGCCAAATGTTGCCTCATTTGTTCATCCATTAGTCTGTCTTTTACACTTTAATTATGCCTATATTAACCATAGGTATAGAGCGACTAAAATAATATAACATTGGTTTCATTTAGAATTCGCGCCTTCTACCGTTAGACCAGGGCCGCTCTAAAAAGTGCTTACAAAAGTATATAAAAACTCAATTTTGGTAAAACTACAAAGGACTCTTTTGAACAAGTAATCATTTTCTAAGGTAACCTCTTTAAACAGATTGAAAGGTTTTCCCAAACCCTTTAAATATATGGACGTATCAACAGCCAATTTCACCTTTTAGCCAATGACGTTTGGACCTTTTCTAAATCGAAAGATGTAATCTCTTCTATTTATTCTTTGGTGTGAGTCCAGCACAAAACATTTGGTGTTATAGTGCAGGTCTTATTATCAAAACGAATGGTGAATTCAGCGCTAAAACGTTAAGTTGTTTCTCTAGGGTTTTTACTGCAAATTGCTTTTAAACTTTTCAATTGTATTTTAAAACAGTTTTGTAATTAAACTAATATAGGATGTCTAAATAACATTATAGTCTACATAACTATGAATGAACCGACTGAGTTGGGTTGCCTTAAAAAAAACAGAAGACGTGCTCAGGGTGAGTATTCCATATATAATCCGCTTACATCCAATTAAAAATAGCCAAGTTAGCTTTCATAAATTAACCGATGGGACGAACTATGGCTGCAAAGCTTTCTCAATGTTCGAACGAAATTAATCTAATTAGCCGCATATTTTATTCAGTTAGAGTGCTAGGCAGACTGATGTAGCCGTCCTGGGGTAGTACCACCACTTTCGAATGTGAAGTGACCTTGTTGCAATTCGGGAATAGTTTGAAAGTAGCTAGGTATAACGAGAGGAGTGTGCATTGTCAATGGTACACGTTCATCTCCTCAAGCCGGCATAGTGGAGGCGACTGGTGCCCGCACAGGTTTCCGTAGTAGCAGTTGTTTTCATTCATGGACCGTACTCTAGCTTTATATCAGGCGGAGTGTTGTCACATGCCGAGCTACAATAAAAAAAAGTTAAATTAAATTGACAAAACAAATGAACTTTAATTTTATTTTAATTTGATTAATAAACTTTGATTTTATTTTATTTATTTTTTTTTTTTTTTTATTTTTTTTTATACTACAGTTTATTGGTTTATCATTCGATTTATCAAAGGTGGATCATTCGCCATAGGATTGGTCTACTTAACAGAAGCATGATATAATGATTCCCACCACTGGTCGCCCTTAAAATATAAAAATATAAAAATACAAAAGACGTATTGATTATGCAAAACACTATTAAAGAGGAAGTATACTGTAATATTTCGTTTAACAGAATTTCCAATAGGAAAACAGAAATATATACGATGTCGCGTCGCGCCGATCGGGGAAGTACGGTCTGATTTTTTACTACCAAATCTTTAAGGAGGGTAACTTTAGTTTCCTCCCTTCCGGATTCTATGCTCCATTTGACATACAATTTTATGAGTTCGATTCAATCAATTGGATAGATGATCGTCGCTTGCAATATCGTTTTTATTGTTATGTAGTTTATAATAAGGTGTATTGAAGTTATTTCTTCTGCATTCTGTTCTATAATACTCCGGCATGCAGATAAGTGGGCTTCGTTATGCCGGCTTAAAAAGGAAAACAATGCACTGTTATGTAAATCGGAATGCGCTTTTTTACATATACGTATAGCGGTAGGACGCTAAATTCTAATCGGTACCAATGTAACTGTGTTATATGTACTTTGGTTGCGCATTAATTAATTAAAATGGTAGGCAGACTTTTTAGCCCAGTCTGCCGTCCTGAGGCAGTACCACAACTTTTGAATGTAACACCCTTGATCGACCTTTCGCGTTTCGGGTACAATTTAAAAGTAGCCAGGCATAACGATAATAGTGTGCTCTGTTAATCTGAACGGTACACCTCAAGCCGGCACAGCGAGGGCGACTGCTGTTTGCAGAAATTGATCTGTGGTAGCAGTTGTTTCCGTTTCTGGACTGCACTCTAGCTTTACATTAGGCGGATGATGTCATATGCCAAGCTACAATAAAAAAAAACTTGCCCTATATTTCAAGTTATAATATTTATGAAATGTCATACAAAATATTTGAAGACGTGGCATAGGGCGCGTGATGAGGGACACGTACAACTCTTAAATTTTAATGATTACGCGAAGTTATCTACAGTCTACATCAGCGTACGCGATAAATGTTTTATAACAAAAACAGCTAAAAATTTGGTAAGTATATATAATCGGAAGCTTGTACTAAAATGTGAATTATTTACAAACATGAATTGTGACAATTAATGGAAGATGGTGAGGAATAATCTTTATCTTTTTTTACCAGTCTCTTTGCATTTCTCTGCATCTTCTCTCTATTAGGTTTTTTGCTGGAGAAGGTCTAACGATGTTTAATTGATCTTTGTAAATTATATTTAATAAAAAAAGTAGGTAATACCCACTCGTAAGCGTAAACTTTTATTACTCAACAACTTTGAACTAGGAAAAGTTAAGAAAGTTCCTAAATTTTCCACCGTATTAGTTAAAAGTAGCACTCAAACCATCTAATAGCTACGAAAGGCTAACATAACAGATTTTAAAATTACGTCAGAAACTCGAAAAGGTATTTGAGAAAATGAGTCCACTCATTTTATTAGGCTTCGAAATAAGAGGCTCTAGGGAGTTTTTTTACTTTCGCTTGTTTTTTCTCCCCTTTTTAAAGATAATGAGAGCTACTATAGTATATGGTAAGTGGTACTTTTTTTTCTGTGGGAGTGTCGCTGATAACCCGCCAAGAAAGCAAAAGCTGGAGCGGAGTGAGACCTCGTTCTAGCGACAAATGGGTTGAGAGAGTACTGCATCTAACTGGAAGGGAAGATGCAGTGTGATGATTTGAGTGGTACGTAGACTGGTGATTGTTATGTAGCCCAGTTTGTCGTCACCCGTGAAGTGACTTAGTCGCTAATCAGCTTAAAAATCAGCTTAACAGATACACATTTGCCTCTCCAGTCAGCATAACAAAGGCGATTGTTGTCTGCAGATATTTTTGTACGATAGCAGTTGTTTCCAGTCATTAATTGGATCGCACTCTAGCTAGCTGATCACATGCAAAGCTGTTATATAATAATTGACGAATTTCTTCCTATTAATGTAACACTTTATAGAAATACTACCTATTTCTGGCATACGTGTTTCTGAACCCATACGTAGGTACATTCATCATTACTTTTTCAAATTCGTGTTTTCGTATACGGCATCGCGAGTCAATTGTATAGTACCGAATAAATCATACTACGCTTTAAGAATAAATATTTTTTTTTGGGAGAAAAAAAATGAATAAACAGAATTAAGGTATCATTTTCTCCGGGATTTTATGACTTTTTCCCTGCATCTCAGTAGGTCGTTTGAAATGTAACGACACTCAATTTGGTAGATCCGTACCGCTTTGCCTTTAGACCTTGTTAAATGTCCTCATTTTCTTTTAATAATATAAACTAGACTTTTTTATATAAGATAAATCCGGGGAGTTGGTTATAGTTTTTTACAGGAACATTTACGGTTAAACTAATTAATGTTTTAATTTATACGAGTAATATCTTAAACATTTATAAAAAAACAATATAACAATCGAACGAAAATATATGTTGGATAAAATAGCGTTTGGAAATCTCTTACTTTATTTTTAAAGAATTGTAAACGATGGGAATCTTGAGCCACGTAAATGAAGTTACTGAAGATATTTAATATTTTAAAAGTAAATATTTGCTGATTTATTGTACTCTATTTATTTTATTAAATTATATTATTATAATAAATATTTCTCATTTTATGGATTATTAACCATAAAAAATCGAATTGGATCGACTATTATTTTAAATTATAATATGAAGATTTGTATTTTATTTGCTATTTGTTTAGTTTATTTGTTGATAGCGACACTAAACAATGTTTTTAAATCTATTCTTAGTCTTTATTATTTTTATTAAAAGTGCAAAGTTAGCGACTACTCCGTTAGTAACAATATTTTCAAATTTCGAAACTGATAATGTGACATTCTTCAAAGAGACATTACCATGGATTACAGATAATATTGGAGCTGAAATAAATGTAAAATTTTATTTTCTCGATACTGGACGTACATCAACTCCGAGGTCGTGTATTATTGACTTTCTGAGGAGTCCATATTTACAAAGTGAATTTCTAAGTTGTGAAGTAGACGGAACTGAAATCTATGAGTGTATAAAAAAATTAAGGGTTAACATGGAATTTATTGATACCTGCGTTCGTGAGAAATTCGTTCATTTTAAAACGGCAGCTGAAAGAGAATATCGTCGATTAAAATTTCCTAAAACGCCAGCTTTAATTATATCTAGAAAAGAGATAATTCACACCGATGATAGTAATCATACGGAAATTTTAAGAAATATCTGTCAAGCATTCGGTGCAAAATCACCTTACTATTGCCGTCATCCTAAGCCCTTTCCTACGAAGGAAAAAGATACAATCATTTCGAGAATAAATAACAAATTGACAAATTTGAAGTTAGCAACAGACTCGCCAATTTTATATTTAATACCCTTACCATCAGATTTAAAAACAAAAAATGCATATATAAAACTAGAATTTGAGAAAGGTTCTGATACTGAAAATTGCGATAAAAATCCGTTTGGATGGATCACCAAGAATTGGGAATCTTGGCGACCTTTTTCGTAAAATAAATGCTCTAAATTATTTCCAAAATCATAGATGAAAAGTCAATTCATTTAAATAGTATCAGCAACTTTTATTATTTATTAAACAATTCAAAGAGAGAAGTCATCGGCGCTCTGAATTCTATGCTTACCATAAAGGAAGAAGACTGCGATATGAATGTTCAAATACATATACAATATGCAAAAATTCTAACTAAAACAATAATTGATGATTTCTCACTTTAAAATCAAGAATATATTGGCGCTCGCATGAAAAATTATAAAGAAAGAAAATGTTAAAAGTGTTTGTGACTTCAAATTATTCATATTATATATTTGACGCTAGAATTAAATCGTTTCTATCATTTCTTACATGCTGCGTTTTCTGCTAAATTATGCAGTACTTATTAATTTATAATTCTTTCGTAAGATTGTATTATATGTTTGAATATAAAATATTAAAATTTTCTATTATAGTTTTATTTCTGTTTTTATTATTATCATACCCTTTATATGTTAAAATAGGTAAGGTAAATATAAAAAAATGGAATATGTTAACTTAAATATCTATCTAAAAATGTATAAAAGTGACTGCTAATCCTATTTAAAAATATATCCACGGTCATAATATATGTAAAACTTTGTACTATTTTAAAAGGTTAAACATGACCGGAGCTAGGGTATGAAAAGTTAAGTAACAATAGCAGATGTCGACAGATAAATGTTTCCTGAGGTCAACTTATGTAAGGCTTTGTTGCAAGTTTTAACTACGAATTTTTCAGAAGCTTTTCCAGCTGCCTTTTAGTAATAATTTATATTATGGTGGAAATCTAACCATTTTAAAAATATTTTTAAGTTAAAGATACGCTTATGATCTGTGTTAAGTGCAGGACCCGAATTAGATTCCCGATTGAAACTTGTATTTATATGTTTTTAAATATTTAGTTATTATTGCTAATTATATTTTAAATATATTTTTTTAATATTAAAAATTTAAGTTAAAGATGAATAAATTCTTCGATCGTTTCCTATTGATATCTATAAGTCCGAATATCAATTACAGAAAATCTGACATTCAAATATCCGGCGCGTTTGATGTTTTCGGTTGAAGGCGCATTTGTATCGGAATAATAAATATTTGGAGGCGACATCGGCCTACTGATTGGATTGCCTTTGAACCTTTTTTCAGGCTAAATGCCATCTATTTGTCGTCGCTCGACACCCTCAGATATGTAGCGAGACGATTGAAAAGAAGTTCTTTACAAATTTTAAATTGAAATCTTTAATTGCCCTCTTTAATGACAACCAATTTATTATCAATATAGGTAAATGATAACTGTTTCAATTAAAAAAAAAGTCTTAGAAAAGATAAAAAAAAAATTACAATTTTTTATCCATGATTCATATTATATACATATTTAATACATATATATATATATATCTTTATGCAAAACTATGCACTTGATTTATATTATCATGGCGTCATTTCTTGATATTTTATAAAATTCGTGTTTGATTTGCTTTGTTTTTATTTAATAATTTCAGATTTATTTTTTATTATTAATATTTTCGTTTTCTGCTTATCTCTTTACACATCTCCCACAAGTTAACTGGCAGAAAATGCCTTAAGGCTTTAAGTTTGCCTTTGCAATTAGGGCATCTCACAAAATGTTCATGTAAAAATTCTGTAAATTGTGTATACGAAAAGCTGAAAAAAATATTAAAACTTATTTTTTTCTGGACAATAAAAAAATAGTAATTGTTTTTACTTTGTTTTCAGGTAATTAAGAAAAAAAAATATTTTCTGAATGAAATAGGTATAGACAAGTACCTAGAACCACGACTTATGAGGTAAGTTCGAATGAAATTTAATAGTTGGATTTTGTTTTCAATTAAAATCAAAATATTTATTGTAAATCGACCTATTTTACTTGGACTCTTTTATATTGTGAACTTTTTATTATTAATTAAGATTTGTAAAGTGTTAGTTTGTAATTAGCGTTTTGGCGTACATACCACTACTAGACCCATTTGTAACGCGAAGGTTTCGGGCTCAATTCCCGGTTGAAATAAATATTTGTATAACAATTTTTTGAGTTAGATAACGTATAGGCTTTTTTGTGCCCTAGGGATGAAACGGAACGCTTAAAATACGCTATAAATATGATTGTTAAGAAAAGTTAGTAATTGTTTCGGGTATGGTATTTGTATTGTATTTTTTTATTTATTAATAAAATTCATACAACTATATACAACGTAGTAGGTATCGGTAAAACAGTAAAAGACATGAATAATACAAATCTTAAGGGAATAAAGAGGGCTTATTCACTCAAGTGTATACATTTGAGCGGGCTCCTTTCCTAGTTGGGTTATGTTTCAAGGGATACTACGTGGGCTATATAATGTTCTGCTGAGGTTGAAAGTATCATTGTAAATGGCTTCCTTCGAAAGGGATTTGTAAATGATTTACTTTTTATAGGTACATGTGTAAAGTTAACTTTAATATTGGGACGTTATTTAATTGTGATATACAGGCTGTTCCAGGATTCCTTTTTTATAGTAGATCGACATAACATTGTGACCGCGCTTCTGCCTGATATTAAGCTAGAGTTCTATCTATGTAAACGTTAAGAACAGTCGCCTCCACTATTCCGGCTCGAGAAGATTAAGCTACATCATCCAGGACACACGCCAAAAGGAAAAAAAAAATATTATTTTATATTTAAAAAAAGATACTAATAATTATTTCTAAATTTTCAATATTTTGTATAATAAATAAATTTATTTTAAATGGCCGCCAAAAGCCGTCAAAGAGGTGCCGATGAGGTGCTAGCCTAAGGCGCTGTCGATAATCCACCACAGGCGAACTACCTTATAAAGTGGAGATAGCAATACTTTTTGGTTGTGTCTTTACTTTTGAAATAAGAAACATTTATAGAATTTTGATAAGTCTCCGGGAATTGAACCGACACATGCGAAAAATAATCAATTAAAATACTTTAAAACTTGCTTTAATTAACAAATATTCAGAATTTGCGGAAAGTAAAACGTTACATTGGTACCAGCCAAGATCTTAAGAAGATACAAACACGGTCTATATGTGCACAGTGCAAGCACTTAAACTACTCGTAGTGTGATTGTGTACTTCCCCCCATCAATTAGTGAAAATTATATGCAAGGTTTTAATAAAAAAAATGTTGGTTATGGATTTTCGTAAAGTACGCCGGCTATGAACACCATCTATCTATGCCAACTCGGCTATTGTCACTTGTTGTACGAAGTAAAAAAAATCATATATATATTTGACAGAACGGGAGAGCGGTCCAAGGCTTCTATCCTCCTTTTGTGGGCGATAACTAAGCAAATATGCTAAAACAGGACAGTTCCTCCGCACAGACAAGTCACAACGTGTCCTCCGCGTGACGTGTTTTCAGAGACGCTGTCAAAGCGTAACGACGCTTTTGTTTCATATTCAGTTAGTGCTTGTACTCATGACCACCTATTCATTTTGTTCCGAGTTAGTTTCCGTAATCGTTCAAATGAGAGTCCGTATTCATGACCGTTCCGACATATTTTTTTTAAATTATAATTATTAAATTGGTCTTAAAATATACACCTAACCTTTAAGATTAAAACTTTTCATAGGAATTTTGAAACAGTTTTAATAAGATTACGTAACCTTTATATCCGCGTTAGGTAAACTTCTCAAATATTTGACAGGTCGTGGACATGCGTCGATACGTGCCACGGACCCTTCGTAATACTTTACCCCAACTTGTTACCGTGTGTTTGAACTCAACCTGTCATTAAAACGCTTATCCTAAAGTTTACGTTCAGATATAGATGCTATTGATTTTCAACTACTTAATTAAATTAAAAATATTTTTGATGTATTTGAAATATTAAACGTTTTGTAGTCATCAGATTCAAATGTAACACCCGTGAAGGTTTGGGATTAGCTTGGAAGTAGACCGAGACGAGCCGGCTTGAGGAGACGAAAAAGTCACTAAAGGTTGACAGGGCACACTCCTCTTTGATCTCGAAACGCGACAAAGTCACTTCACAGGTGTTACATTTGAATCTGGTGATACTACACTACTAAGCTAATAACCATCATTAGTCTGCCTAGCACTCTTTAAATTATGTCCATTATAGCATAGTTTGAACGAGGCCTTCATCGTTTGAACGTCCAATCGCTAGACGACGGACGATCTAAATTTATTATTTATTAAAATTAAGGTTTATCTAGAAATAACATAGTATGTACAATCACAGTTTGGTTCGAACGTGGGAAGCATAACGTCGAAACTTCGACCGAAGGCGACGTATTCGACAATTATTTAATTAAGGACCACAAGACTAAAGAGGGTGACCCTTTTTTAAGTGAGAATTCTTTCAGGTATTAAAATCAGGTATTTAGAGGTTTCTCTGTAGTAGCAGTCGCACTCTAGCTTTACATCAGGTGGAGTGTTGTCACATGCCGAGCTACAATAAAAAAAAATTAACTGAGAATAATTAAACAACTAGGTTATTAATTTTATTTACGATATATACTAGTTGTTACCTGCAACTTTGTGTGCGCATAATAAGTATTATGTGATTAGTTTATTCCCGTTACCGTTCCATTTCTTGGGAATATTTTTTTGTTTTATTTTATAGTTATAAAAATTTCCGTTCCAATTTTATCCCTAGAGAATCTTTTGTTGGGATAAAGTAGCTGTACCGCGCTGTTTCACTCACAAATCCTTTCTCAATAAACAAGAAAAGACAAAAAAGAAACATTAATTTTATTTCCCATTGAAATCAAATAGGTATCTAAATAAATATTAATTTATTTCTAAAAAAAAGCTTTGGCTAGCACCGTTTTCTGTTTTTTATTAATACAAATTATAGATAGTTCGGAAGCAACCAGGGAAATAAAAAGATAAAGGAGAGATGTGCATTGGCTAGCGAAGCCAATTGTTTCCAAATATTGTATTCAATATCAGGGCATCCAGATTAATCCAGGCGTAGTTCGGCCGACCAATCATAGCGCCGATGACCAACTTCCGGTGGTACAATAAATTAGTGAGGTCTTTAAAATCATCGCGAAGTAAGCGAACAATCGATTACTTTCTCTATGGGCCGTCACATATTTTTATCTCTGAAATTAATCAAAATATTATACAAACCGAACTTATTAAAACCTGTACATTATTCAAAAAGGATCAGGGGCTATCTTAATAATTAAATCAGCCATTCATAGCTTCCGATACTTTACTCATGAAATATGCATCGTGGCAATTTGTGAGATGCCTTGACTGTGGATGGCTTTTCAGACTTTTTGTATCACTTCTTCGATCATTACTATTTAGTTTAGCTGGGACATGGATATTCTTGGGTAGTTAAATGGGAAACAAAATTGATTTTGAAATTTACATTTACATTCTGATACAAGGAGTATTTGTGAAGAGTAATCGTTTTTAAAATTATATTTAAATAACCTATAAGGAAATTTTATGTTAAAGGTAAAGCAATTTTTTTTCTTTTTTTTTATTCCTTCATTCTTGACTTTGCGTTGTTTAATATAATGGCCAATTAAAATAAATGTAAAATATTGAATTAGTAAAGTTACGGTAACCATTTAAAAAAACTTTTATTTTTAGTTAAAGTATTTCTAGACATATCTTATTTACAATATTCCTGCAAACCACGCGATTATAGGTTTTAGAGATACAGAAATTAGTTAAAACCAAAAGATAACCACCACTTTCGAATGTAACACCCGTAAAGTGATCTTGTAGCGTTTCGGGAATAGTTTGAAAGTAGCCAGGTATAACGAGAGAAATGTGCATCAATCTGGATGGTACATGCTCGTCTCTTTAAGCTGGCATAGTGGAGGCGACTGCTGCCTGTAGAGATTTCTCTGTGGTAGTAGTTGTATCCATTCACAGTAGTTGTTGTCACATGCCGAGCTACAATAATTAAAAAAATAATCCTTTCTACCCACATGGAGTCAAACGTCAAAAATTAATTCACAAAAAAGGCTGGTAGGGGTTACAGAAGAATATTTCCGGGGAGGCTATTTAATTAACTCGTGCAATAAGCTTTATATCATTTAACGTTGCCTAATTAATTATTTTTGTAATCAAAAGTTTGAACTTTTATTCCGAGAATTATAATTTATTTAGTTTAATACCAGCCTAAAGAAAATTGTGAAATTGGCTATTAAATTTTTGACTATATAGAACCCGACCGAATATAAAACAGCTAGTGAAAACTACAGCTAATCGTTTTTGTCTTAACAAATGAAAATTTATCGATTTATTTAATTTTTATTCCGTAAAACAAATTCTTTTGAGCATCTCGCTGTTGATACAGTTAAAATCGAGCGTGCGGTGAACCCTGCTCGATTCTCCATGACTTTGATTTAATTTTTACTTAATAAAACAAATATAAAGTTGAAAAGCTATATAAAAAAACCACTAACTAAAATATTCACAATTTTTCCGTATGAAGGAATTACGACTTAATTAACTTGCATTATGGTCCGTTGGGGGCCTTTAATGGAATTCCTTTCAAAATACTCTGAAAGTTTCCTGCTGAAGCAAAAGCTGTTGTTTCATTTTGTATATAAACGGTTGGTTTTTATAATATTAAAAGTACTTTTCAAAAACGAATAAATTTGCCGGTATAGTGAAAGCTACCATTCTAAGTTTTAATAGTATTTTCCCGTACAATTTATTTTACCATGAATATTTATCTGTTTCTTAGTACTTAGTATTTTTTATTTATTAAAAAAAGACTGGTGGGCGGACTGATGATGGTTTTAGCCCAGGCTGCTGTACTGGAGTAGTGTCACCCGTGAACTGATATAGTCGCGTTTCAAGATCAGTTGGGAAGTAGCCGGTTATGAGAGGGGTCCCTTCTACTATTATTCCAGTTACACATTATAAATTACCACTAATATACCACTGTAATGTAGAGATTATAAGAAACAAAACGACATATATTTCATTAATAGATGTTACAAATGAGGTAGGGTGAGACCCGTGTTCGAACCTCGCTAATTCTGACCGGTACCAATGTAACTTAGTTATATGTACTTTGGTTGCTCAGTGCCTATAGACACTATTAAAGAGTGGTAGGCAGACTGATGATTAACTGATGATTGTTATTTGTCCAGTCTGCCGTCCTAGGGTAGTACCACCACTTTCGAATGTAACACCCGTGAAGTGATCTTGTCGCGTTTTGGGAATAGCTTGAAAGTAGCCAGGTATAACGAGAGGAGTGTACACTGTCAATCTAGATGCTCGTCTCCTCAAGCCGGTATAGTGGAGGCGACTGTTGCCCGCACATGTTTCTCTCTGTAGTAGCAGTTGTTTCCATTCATGGACCGCAGTCTAACTTTACATCAGGCGGAGTGTTGTCACATGCCAAGCTACAATAAAAAAATATGTTTTAATATTCGTTTATTTTTTTCATACTATTTGCAGTAAGCTAGTGTTAATGACTAAAAATCATATTTCAGTTTATCGCCCTGAAAGGCCATTTATAAAGGAGTAAATTACTGTAATTTTGTTCAGGAAAGCCTATTCGCTCAAATAACTTAATCGGAGGTGCGGACCGTATTTACATAATAACTACCCTTAAATTTCTTATAAGTTCCCACCCATATATTATACAAAATTGCATTATTTAAGCAAAGATTAATGTTTTTACGCTATCAAAAGTAGTTATGTATAATTATAAACTCGACAGCATTTTAAATTAAACAAAAATAATTGCCACATATTTTCTACGTTACGTATATTTTTAAAATAAGTTTTTTTTTAAATGGGACTTTTAATATTTGACATGAAGGTCTTATCTATGGAGTTAAATAAATAAAAGTTAATTATGTTTTAAATTTCAAGTGCCCGTCGTCCTCGGGTACTAATCCAATTATTATCGATTTCTAAATTTCTTTTCATATAGCTGTCTATTTATTCTCTATTATTCTGCTATAAACACGCTTGAAACTTATGTCATTGTTCAATTTATATGTATATTAATTTCAGAACAACGTAGTGACTAAGTCCATGCACAAAATAACATTGTCTAACTTAGTAAGACATTACGTAAACTATACTTATTAAATTACCCAGTGATCCAACTATGGGTCCTCGAGTCGAGTTTGAGAGCACTAGAGTGGAATGGCGATAGAAGCGACTAATCGCCTCTCAGACTCTATAGTTCGTACGATAATCCGTAGCTTAGGTATACATTGTTCATATTTTCATTATGTTAGCGAGAGAAAATTTGTTATGTAAACGATTAATACAGAAAGAAAAAGTTTTTTTTAATTTTTATCTAGCCGCGATGGATACGTATCATCGTTAACGCTAGCGTTCCCATCCGTCTATCAGCTATGAGTTGAATTACTACGAGGTTTTTATATTTTTTTTTTTGTCCCAATACTTGCCTTCTTTTTAATTACATAATACTAGCTGATGGTGCCCGGCGTTGCCAGACCTTGTCAAGCTAACAGTTCCTGAAGAATGAAAACTTTTCTCCCCATATCTCTCGCTCTCGCCTTATGCAACCTAAGAGAAAGAGCAAAATCAAAGTACGATCGGGAAACGACTGGTTTTTATGGGGATTTGGGGGCAGTGGCCTCCGCTATGCTTGCTTAAGGAGACGAGTATGCACCATCTAGATTGACAGGACTCCTCTCGCTATTTCCGGTCCAAATCAAAATCCTTTCTTAATGCACACCCACGCTATAATACGAAGTTACATTCAAATTTTCAGACCGCTAGTTTTGGCTGTACTTTGACGTTAGACAATATTATTTATTAAACATTTATAAATAATAAACAACCAGGACCTTCATGTGACATACTGATGCCACGACCACGGCGCTATAGAGCCCAAAATAGTATAGCAAACTAAACAATTTTCGCTTAATATTGTCAGCAGAAATAAATCCTATAAATTAATATCCATTTAGACGAATTATGTTGCGAAAGCGGTTTGTACAAAAACAATATATTGATACCTATTCAATAGGAGTAATTGCATAGATTTATTTGTCAGATTTATAATTAATTGTGCTTGATATAAGCATTATTATATTAATATTGCATTCGTTGCATCATTTATTTAGTAAAGCTATGTGAGAAATACTTTGAACTATTTTCTAATTGCGAACAATTTTAAATTAACTTTAAACTTTTTTAGGATACACTATGCCGTTTATTTTGATTATTTTAATTACGTATTTCCAAAGTATTACAGCTATCGTAACCGCCGTAACTGATATACAGAGTGAATAAATGATTGTCAATTTATGTATAAATACATGGAAATAAGAGACAATTTGTTAAAAATCAACACTTTTCTTTGGTTTACCGTATATCATTACTTCCCAGAATTTGATCCTTATCAGGAACACTATCGGATGGTGCAATAATACAGAGTGTTTATTTTTTTTCAAAATCAACAGGTTCGATTCCTGGCCGGGAAAATGGATTTATCAAAAATCTAATAATGCAGTTTTAGTTTTCATCAAAATCGGCATCGAGACTCCTTTCAGTATTTTTCGATATCTCTTATAGTTTAGGATTTGGCCATGAAAGCCCACTTGAAAAATTCACTCTGTATATGTTTGCGAATAACCCAATAAAATATATATATTTTTATTTGGTGTTAATTATACTTATTTCTTAGTTACTAATTGATAGATAATATAATTACAATAAAATGTCAATTTTACAACTCAAGGTAAAGTATAACGAATTAAACGAAGAATCGGTTGCCAGTGCACACTTCTCTCGTTATCTATTTCCATGTTGATCCCGATACGCAAGTTAGATTCAGTGCCCGATTAAGTCATAGGCAACATAGGCAGTTGCCATTGGCCCGCTACCACAAGGCGGTCGCCACCACACCACAAAAAAAAAACGATAAAGTCTCAGTAGAAACAAAAAAATACTGAGTTTTGTTTTAAATTTTGTGTTAGCCAACCTATTTAGTTGCTCTCTTCTTTACCTTGACCTTAATAGAAACTTTCAACAGTTAACCACAACATGCTCTGCCTATGGGCACCTGAAGTCTAATCCGGCGTTGACTAGGTTAAGAAAAGTGGTTGCTAAAAAAGTTCTTCTAAACGAAAAATAATTTACGACATTTTCCCTGAGAGCGTGCAAAAAAAAAAATCTCACGTCGAAAAAGTTGTCTGTCAAAGAAAAAAATATTAAACACTTCCATTATGTTGTAGAGATTTTCGTGGTTACAACGACCTCTTGTATTGTTAAGCTTATAGCTGTATGCTATGGTGTCATTCGCAGAAGGGCGTGGTAAGGGTTAGCAAAACAAACGCCACGCTATAAGTCTTTTTCAAGGGTCTTATTAACCTGAATGTAATAACTGCTGTTTTTACACTCTTTATTTAGATATTTTAGTTTTATTTCTTTGCGTTTATTTTATGATTTCATTCGCTATTATTATTCATTGTAGCTCAACACTCCGCCTGATGTAAACCATCATCTACTATGAACGGAAACAATTGCTACTACAAATAAATTATTATAGACAGCAGTCGCCTCCGCTATGCCGGCTTGAGGAGTCGAATGTGTACCATCCAGATTGACAGTGCACATTCTTTTTGGTATACCTGGCTACTTCCAAACTGTTCCTGAAACGCGACAAGGTCATTTCAAGGGTGTTATAGATTATAAATTATCATTTGTTTATATTATAGCTTACGGGAAGTAATAAAAAAATGTTTTTTTAAATATTTATAACGCTTCAAAATTTACATAATTTATTTATATAGTATTATAAGCTTTGATAGACCACAGTTACATTGGTCCTGGTCGAGCCCACGTCTGTTAGTAACTCGATATGTCGACAAATAACCATTAAAACTTTCTAAAATTGTAAGCAATCTTTTGCATAAATATTGTCCAGTTTTTTAGTCTTCATTAGTACAAGCTGTAGTCTCAGCAATACAGACAGCAGTCACCTCCGCTATCCTTGCCTGATTATATGAATGTGTACCGTCCGAGTTAACCTCTCGTTATCTCTCTCTTTTATTTCTTCTTTATTTAATTTTATTTATTGGTGTACAAAACAGATCACATACATTAAAACTATAAAGAAAAAAAAAGGTAGATGGTGAACACAAAAACTAGACTGTGGTCCAAAATTTTGCACGCACTGCATGATTGATTTTACATGAAAACCTAATACAACTTCAGATATTTCGGCGACATACGTTACTCCTTACCAAGAATGGATTAGTTTATAGTCTGTAGCTATGCCATTTAACTACTAGCAATATATTGTGTAGTTTACATACTGGGTATATTATTCGTAACCAAAATTTCAATCACGCTTCAAAAGCCGTTACCGAGATTCCTGCCATGCAATTGAGAACCAATTTCGTTAGGTTTTGTGCCGCAAGCGTGCCTCCAGATGTTATGCACTATTCAAATACAATTACAGTAGATATAATATTTTTAAAATATATATTTATATTTCCTACAAATATAAGGGCCGGTAACTTAATTTCGATTTAAGTCAAATTAATAAATAAACTAAGATTTACTGATAGCACACAGTCCTGTTAAATAAAGTCTCTTGAAAATACTATAAGAAAACGACTGGTGATGGTTATTATCCCAGTTTTTCATCCCGGCATATTTTCACTGCGATCAAGAGAGTTAGTTTCTGCATTAACTTGGCGGGATGTTTTAGGAGTTGTTTTAGTTTATGAATCATATTTTAACTTAACATCGGACATAGTGTCGTTACATACCAAGTTACTATTTCGGGAATACTTTGAAAGTTGCCAGGTATAACGAGAGGACACTGTCAATCTAAGATGATACATGCTCGTCTCCTCAAGCCGGCAAAGTGGAGGCGACTGCTACCTGCACAGGTTTCTCTGTAGTAGCAGTTGTTTCCATTCATGGACCGCACTCTAGCTTTACATAAGGCGAAGTGTTGTCACATGCCTAGCTACAATAAAAAAAACCTATATAAAAAACATGGAAATAGAACGTTCAGAAATGACTCCTAACAAATATTATGACTCAACATTCATTACTGTAACCTACTTTAAAGAAAACGATAACATATTCCATAAACGCTGTCAACTTGACAACCCGACACCATTTCAAGTAACCATTGAAGCTTCACGTTGCATATCATTTAATGTAAATAATAGTTTGCATTCAATGTACACATTGTTAGGTACGCTGTTATTGTTCCAGGAGTTGCTACGTCAACATTTTCCGAGACTAAATGAAAATTGTAAAAGTGGAACGCTTTATAATGGCGTAGGATTGCGGTGACACGTATTTTAGTTGAATATTGTTTCTATCAATTTTGTTATTTAAATTGAACAGTATTGCAACGTGTTAATGACGATAACAGTATTTGTGAAAGTTTTAATAAATGAATTATTTAAAGACCTTTTTAATGTAGTTTGGATTATGACCACACTCCGTCTGATGTAAAGCTAGAGTCCGGTACTTTAGCATCAGACGGAGCGTTGTTATACGCCGAGCTATAGTAAAACAATAATAATAATATATTTGGCGAATATATTTTAACTAAATTAAAAGATTTTATACCCGATAGTCACGGTTATAAATAAATATAGATATAAACATATAAATACAGAAATAAATTTGATTTCTACTAGACTCTTAAGAGCGGCCGTGGTCTAGCGGTAAGATGCGTGAACTCACGATCGATGAGACCCGTGTTCGAACCTCGCTAATTCTGACCGGTACCAATGTAACTTTCTTATATGTACTTTGGTCGCTCAGTGCCTATAGACACTATTAAAGAGTGGTAGGTAGACTGTTGATGGTTATTTGTCCTGCCTTCTGCATCTGTATCTGCCTTCCCGGGGTAGTACCACCACTTTCTAATATAACACCCGTGAAGTGACTTAGTCGCGTTTTGGGAATAGTTTGAAAGTAGCCAGGTATAGCGAGAGGAGTATGCACTGTCAATCTAGATGGTACATGCTCGTCTCCTCAAGCCGGCATAGTGCAGCCGACTGCTGCTCGCACAGGTTTCTCTGTAGAAGCAGTTGTTTTCATTCATGGACCGCGCTCTAGCTTTACATCAGGCGGAGTGTTGTCACATGCCTAGCTACAATTAAAAAAAAAATCCGGTTGTGTATGCGCTGTTGTTTTGTTCTATTCAATTTACATTATAATTCAGTAATAATGTGTCAGTAATAATAAAAACAAGGTAAAGTAATAATGCTAAAAAACAATAATTGACGCTTATTGCAAACAAAGCGAGTTAAATAAATTAACTACACATAAACATTAAATAAATTCCTAGCCATTTAGTAACTAGCAATTGGGGATTTAGGCATTCGCCTGTAAACCACTGATAATGCAATACAAAGTTCCTTTAATAGCTTCTTCTTAGGAAATTTGATGTTTTAAAATAAACTTATATTATATTCATAAAATTTATTTTTATCAAATTTTATTTTGACTCGTATAATATATCAGTGGTGAACAAACAATGAGGACAGAGTGGAAAAAAGGCAGGCAGGTCAATGGTAATATTGGTGACGGCGATGATCACGTTTTCCCCAGTTCACTTCCAACCGCTGCTAGTACGTAAGAAAGCTTTGCTTCGATAAGTGCAAACCGTATTGTTATACCATAAATAAATAAAAAAGTACTAAATCTCTAATAAATCTCAATAAAAAAGTTGCAAGCTCGTGAAGAAAACGTTTGTGAAACATATAATTACTAATTTGTTTCTGTCAGACGAAGAAAATCTTGTCAGGTGGTTCGTTCTTCTTTAAATTTATGATTACACAAATAATCTTGTTACCTTTCTAAAAGCCTACGTGATATAAATATATTTTAACATGACGGTGATATGAAATCTAAAAATAATTTTATTTTTAGATACATAAGAAAACCAATACTTTAGGATATGTAGAACTTTAGGCTATAACGCTTTAACGTATCGCTTAAAATAAATGAACAAAATAATATTAAAGCAAAAAATAACAATTATATTGCTCGGTATATGTACAACACTCCGCCTGATGTTAAGCTATACATGAACGGAAACAAATGCAGAAACAGATTTCTGTAGGCAGCAGTTACCTTCACTATGCCGGCTTGACGGGATGAATCTACACTATCTAGGTCGCACACTGGATACACATGCATGGATACTTCCAAACTGAACGCGAAATGCGACAAGGTGTTACTGTCGAAAGTGGTACGTCAAACTGGGCTAATAGGCATCATCAGTCCGCCTCTTAATTAATTAAGAATAAAAAATAGTAACAGAACAAAAAAGTTTTATTAAAAATAATTTCCGTCACCGAAATCCTACCATCAACTCTATTTATTTAACCCTTATATGAAAGACTGTAAACACAAAACTTCTTTTTACCCGCTGTCATATCCAGAAGCGGATATCTACACTCGATTTATTGGTAGTTGTTTTATGACGGGAATTGAATAGAAAAAAATAATCGCAACAGTCTCAGCTGAGGTGGGGATCGACTCGATCGTGTAGAACTGTAGAGTATCAAGTACTCAAATCAAGTACATCCGACCGCTACATTAACTTCATATTATTATGGGAATTATTTGATTTAATGGCTAAGAGCGGCCGTAGTCTAGCGTAAGACGCGTGAATTTACGATCGTCAAGACCCGTGTACGAATCTTGCTATATTGACCGGTACCAATGTAACTTTGTTATATGTACTTTGGTCGCTCAGTGCTTGTAGGCACTATTAAGTAAGGCAGACTGATGATGTTTATCGAATGGAGCACCCGTGAAGTGACCTAGTCGCGTTTCGGGAATAGTTTGAAAGTAGCTAGGTATAACAAGAGAAGTGTGTAGTGTCAATTTCGATGGTGCAGGCAAGTCCAAACCTATCACAACGCCCTCTAGTGTAGCGGATGTTAGCAGCAGATCTAGGCATAATTCGGCCGACCAATCACAGTGTCGATAACAAACCAACTTTCGAAGTTACGTTGAATTAATAAGGTGATTGTCATTGGAATCATCACGTAGTAATGGAACTTAATGATTACTTTCTCCAAATTTTCATCATAATATAATTTAATAATATTTTAGTTACGAATAAATCATATTTTTTTACATAAAAATGTAATATAGAATAATAGAGTATATAACCATTACTTAGTCAATATTTCCATTGAAATCATGGTCCTTTTACATAACAGTGACAATAGCAAGATGAGGTATTTGTGCGCAACATACAACTGCAGGTATTGTGACGCGACCGAGTTTCATTGTTTGAAACCGTGAACGTTATCCTGACATCTAGTTCCTGTCATTCTTAATACTTTGTTGCTATCAACGTATAGAATAGTAAAAGAGTGGTAGGCAGACTAATGATGTTTATTAGTTGCTTACTTACAATTAAATAATCAAATCGTATTAGCTTAGACCATTGCATTTATTCAAGCCGACATAGCGGAGGCGATCGCGCTAGGTTAACATCAACCGGTCACATTGACAACACTCCGCCTGATGTAAAACTAAAGTTCGGACCGGTCCCTGCTACTACAGAGAAATCTCTACGGGCAGCAGTCGCCGCCACTATGCCGGCTTGAGGAGACGAACATGTACCATCTAGGTTGACAGTGCACACTCCTCTCTTATAGCTGGCTACTTTCAAACTATGCCCGAAACGCGACAAGGTCACTTCACGGGTGTAACATTCGAAAGTAGTGGGACTACTCCAGGACGACAGACTGGACAAATAATCATCATCAGTCTGCCTACCACTCTAGACTACTATATAAAAGGTGTTTTGAAAAGTATTATTTTTATTTTGTTGTTAATTCACAAATAATCTTATAAAATAAATAATACGTTTTTCAGATGCGTTAAGAAAGGGCAGGACTACGAGAAATTTATGTGTCACACATGTTGGCACCCTGCCGTAAAAATCCAATTGCAAAACTCTCGGCCTCAGGAAAAATATTAAACCTTCGTACCCGAAAAAAATAAATGCTTATTAATGTAGATTTCCCGGATTTTAGGGCGAGACCTGCGGTAATTTGTTACATTTAGATTTCCGCTTCTAAAGGCCTTTCTACGGCCACGAATCAAATATGTGTACCCAAAGTAATTGTAGCAATGTGGAACCACCCTTTCTCTATTTGATAATTATTATTACAATAAAATTATAATGAATTTCAACTTTAACGTTAAAAAAACAGCAAAATATAATAAATTGAGTTACAATAACTATATAAATAATTAAAAATACAAAAATGACTTCACGGTCAATCTTCCGGCAAAGCGGAGGCGACTGCTGCCTGTGGAAATTTATCAGTAGTAGCAGTTGAATTCGTTCATGGATTCCACTTTAGCCTTACATCAGGTGCTGATATGACTAGAAAAAAATCATTCCAGCACGTGCGTACCACGAGTGCTACAACAGATAAATGCCTGCCAAGTTGTCTCCGTTATGCCGGCTCTTCCTCCTGTTTGAGTATAAATACCGACACCCGAGTGTCCGAAAGTAGTCCAATTTGGATGCGATACAGGCAACTCCTGCGATAACAAGCAATACTGAACAGCGTCTGAAGGCTATCCAGTGACTATCGTGCCACTCCTGCTTCTACGTTATTGTGTGTCGTATACAATAAATTGGTGTGAAGACCGAAGTCGTGTATTATTTTGTACCCCCCACGAACGTAACAATATCAATGGTTTAATGTAACATTTATTAACCACTAGAACACAGTAATTTAAAACCCGAAGTCCACGTATTATTGCTTTTAAAAACTAATATTGTTATAACCATTGCGTTACAGCTTAACTTTTATTCTCTACTCGCAGAAGTTAAGCAATAATATGAGTCGTAACTGTATACTGAGTACTGTATTTAAAGCCACAGAGAAAAAACTTAAAAGCTCAGCTACATTTTTTTCAATCATTGAAACTCAGCCAGAGTACGGTCCATGAACGGAAACAATTGTTATCACATATATTTTTAACAGACAGCAATCACCTCCGCTATGACGGCTTGAAGTGACGAGTTGTTAGTATATCGTCGTTGTAGATAAAATTCTAAAGAAAATATTTAATATTTTAATTTTTACCAAATTGTTTCCAAATTTGAAGTACGCAAACTTTTTTAATTAAATTGAGAAAAATTCGAAATTTAAATATAAGCGAATGTACTAAGGTTTTATTTTATACTGTAACTGTATTATTTGAGTATTTAGGTCGGAGTCCTTACTGGAGTGCAGGTGAACTGAAAATGAGTGGTAGAGTGCTCTTAAATCTCATTATTCCGTGTGCATTACAATTTCGAAAATACGCCTGCTGCAACTGTAGAAATGCTTAGTTGTTAGGCGATAATATTCTCTATTGCTCTGACACAGTATCATATTTTCACAAAAAAAGTTAAACATTTACTACCACTCTATACGCGGCCGAGATTATTATACTTTGAATATATTCCGAGATTAGTATGGCTGTATTGCTAGATTTATGGTCTAGCGGCAGACTCATGTCACCCACGATCGATGAGAAGTTTGATCAGTACTAATCCATCCCATGGGGCAGCCTAACACCAGGTTAGCATAGGCATTTAATAAAAAATAAAGAAATTTAACGTATAGCTATTATGGGATGTAGCATAGAGAAAAAAATAGAAAAGAAATTAAACATTTAAATCCTGTGAAGTGTTTCGGAATCAATTAGAAAGTAGTCCTGACGACGCATATTCGTCTGCTAAAGCCGGCACAGCGAAGGCGACTGCAATATTTATATGTAGTAATAATTGTTCTTGCTCATGTGCCGTACTCTAGGAACTTCAGGTAGAGTGTGGCCGTATAGCACGCTACTATAAAAATTACTTAAATAATAAACATTTTAAAAAATGTTTTCAGGAAGTGCGTGAGCGACCAATATACAACACAATGTAATGACAAAGCAACTTCTTTTATCTGATAACATGATGAATTATACTGTTTTAAATATACCAATATACGTGTAGCTCATTTTTTCTGGCCAAAAACGAACTGGGTTTATTATGAAATGAGAATACCCATTCGCCTAAGAGAAATGGGCCCACAATTTTTTTCTCGAGTTCATCGATAACATTCCTTATCACCATTCAGTTTTAATTTTTTCACCCGGGTTATTGAGTAATTAGATGATTTCTGATGCAATATTTGAGATTATTATTATTTTAAATGCTTTAATAATTGAAAATATCTGTTTTTTATGTAATTAAACATTATCTATTGATTTGTAAATGATGTATTGATATAATTAAAACTAATTAATAAAAAAATAAGTTATTATTTTAGAATATTGTTTTGTTACCAAACTATTCGGTATCAAGTGGGCCCGAAAATGGACATTCTCCTTTATGTAAGAGCAATTAACGACGATTTTAAATAGTATCTAGAGACTGACTACTGTCTACAATAAGTCTTGTGATTATATTAAGTGGTCAGTGGGCCTTACCTTTAACTGTGTGTTATACTACCAATACTGAAACGTTATTCCAAGATTTTTTTATGTAAACTTTTTAAAGATACTCAAATAAATCAAGTCGTAATGTCATAATAACATCGCTGAGGCAAGCTCGCCCGCCTATCAGCTGTGAGTTGAATGACCTCGCGCGTGCTACGAGGCCGTTGCGACTCCAGCGAGATATTTGATATATAAATACTATTATGTCATATATTTGATATTAGACAAACAAATTAGGAAAAAAACAAATGATGACCTCGAAGATAAAAAAATATACCTCATTAGTATGATCTTTGCAACATTTGGTTCGCGCGGATGACGCCTCTCTTTTTATGGTGCGTGTTCCTAGTTAGCGCGCAAGTCTTTTACGCGAAGGTCTCGGGTTTGAGTCTCAGTCAAAACAAATCTAGTTTGGAGTCAGAACAAAATACGTATATATCCATATTTTTTACAGTTAAATATATCGTATAAATTTCGATAATTTTACGCAGTTTGTTTTTCCTTGTATTGCTAACTTTGCATATAACGACTGTTAAAATAAATTAATGAAAATATATCATTCTTTGCTTCAAATTCACAGTTATTTTAATGTTCATTCGTTTTTTTTATGATACACGCAATAACTAACTCACGCACTCTACAATTGAAGAATTTAGTCAATTTATACTATTTTTTTTGTAACCACACCCAGCCTGTTGTGCTAAAGTGCGGTTCATGAACGGAAACAACTGCTCCCTACTACAAAAATTTAATGAGACGAATGTGCATAATCCAGATTGACAGTGCACACTCCTCTCGTTATACTTGACAACTTCCAAATCGGCGGCCGTGGTCTAGCGATAAGACGCGTGAACTCACGATCAATGAGACCCGTGTTCGAACCTCGCTAAAGACCGGTACCAATGTAACTTTGTTATATGTACTTTGGTCGCTCAGTGCCTATAGGCACTATTAAAGAGTGGTAGGCAGACTGATGATGGTTATTTGTCCAGTCTGTCGTCCTGGGACAGTACCACCAATTTCGAATGTAACACCCGTGAAGTGACCTTGTCGCGTTTCGGGGATAGTTTGAAAGTAGCCAGGTATAAGAGGGGAGTGTGCACTGTCAATCTAGATGGTACATGCTCGTCTCCTCATGCCGGCATAGCCCGTAGAGATTTCTCTGTGGTAGCAGTTGTTTCCATTCATGGACCGCACTCTAGCTTTAAAAATTGATCCCGAAACGCGGTTACTTCACGGGTGTTACATTCGAAAGTAGTAGTACTACCCCTGGACGGCAGACTGGGCTAATATCCATTATCAGTCTGCCTACCACTCTGTGTTAAAGTATAAATAGATAATATTTAAAAGAAAATGTATATCTAATTTATTATAATTCTGTGAATATTTTTTAAGAATAAAATTGTATTGTAAAAATTGTTAGTCAATAATTTTAATTGAATGATTAATTTTATTTTCATAATTTTGCATACAGAGAGACGGGGCACTTAAATTTAGTGCTCGAGCAGATTTTAGTTTTATACGTAGAAACGTGATTTTTTTCGTTCGAATTTCATAAAATAGATCACATAAAATTTCTCTACAAAGACGTTTTGTTTCTCATGAACTATTAACTATGTCGCTTCTTGTTTATGTGGGAACTGACCCGTACTGATTACTCTTGTAAAAAGTATACCAACCCACCCTCACCCTTTCTCGTTAAAGCATTTCAGTGCAAAAAGGTATACTATACGAGTATACCTAGTTAGGTATATATAAAGTTTTTAATTAGTCATTTGTCTGTACCTACATTAACTTTATGAAAACGAAATGCTATTTATTAAAATTGAAATATTAAGTATATTGTGTATATAACTCGCCGATCGCAGATAAACCAAATGAGGCTTTGGGAACCGGTAGTTTAATTTTTAAAGATTTCAGTATTGTAAATAAAATTCATAAAATTAAAGTTAAAAGTAGATCGATAGTTTTACTTTTTATTGACACAATTATATATATTTAACCCGTTTATTATTATAATTACATGAGTTATGAACATAGAAATGCGTTCGTATTGCTTTTATTATAATATAACGACGTATCACAATTCGTCGGCGGCTATGGTCATCTCTACCGCTCGTAATATGACAGTTATAGTGATGTGCACGCGTAGTAGGGCTGTACCCGCTACGTTAATCGATTCAATCTTGAATTATACTCTAACAGTGGGTAGGTAGTAACCATACTTGGCCTAATGTTAAGCTAGAACGGTAACGATAGCTATCACAATGTTTACAAGTAGAAGTCGTCTTCGATGTGCCGGCTTGAAGAAATGGATGTGCGCCGTCCGGGTTAAGAATGCACACTCCTCCGGCTACTCCGGACCTCTACTGAGCGACCGAAGTACATATAATAAAGCTACATTAGTACCGGTTACCGGTTAAAGATTTAGCGATACACGGGTTTCATCGATCCCTAGCTACACCACAGCCGCTATTTAATTATGGTAAAATGGCAAAAAAGGTTCAAGACAGTCAAGTAAAAACGACTTAATTTTTTTTTTAAATTTTGTACTAATACAATATGAAATTTGGCAATTTTAGTGTCCTATTTATCGATTCATAATAAAAATGTTAACCTGTAATTTGTGGTCCCGCAATAAAAATGAAGGCCAGCTTTTTTTATAGCAGCTTCAATTTCTGAAGGTAGAAAAACGTCATAAAAATAAACTTTTAAAACTTAAGTAAAATGTTTTATTATTCCATTAAAGACCGAATAGTATAGAAAACTAGACAATGTAAACGCAATATGATAATTCAAGGGTCATAGGCAGACTGATGATGGTTATTGAGTCAAGTCTGTCGTTCTGGGGTAGTACCACCACTTTCGAATGTAACACCCGTGAAGTCACCTTGTCGTGATTTGAGAGGTATAGCGAGGACTATCAATCTAGTTAGTGCATACTCGTCTCCTCAGGCCGGCATAGCGGATGCGACTGCTACCCGTAGAGATTTTCGCTGTTGTAATATATTATATAAAAAATGTGTCATAAAAAAAATGAAGATATGCTAATAATGGATAGTGGTATTAGTATTCTACCGAGTCAAATAGCAATTTATTTTCTAATAATAACAATATTTATTATTATTTTAATATTAAAAACATATAAAACAGACCTTAGGACAAGAAGTATCGACAAAAAAAAAAAAGAATTCTATAATAATAATTTTTTCAGAAAGCAAAATAAAGAATAATTTTTGTACTTGATTACTTTCAAACTTCCGCAAAAAAATAATTACTGAAAGTGGTCTTATCGAGACAGTTTCCATTTGAATAATAACATAAATTATAAAGTGTGGCCAGCATTAATTTTGTAAAAAGGTATTTTTCATGGAAACATCGTATTTTTTTTTACTTAGCAAATATCGAGCGATTACGAAACGCTATATCAAATATTTAACTCTGGATAAACAGGGTCGAGCGCGTGATGTTTACGTCGCCAACAAATTTATTTGAACATTTCGACAGACCCCTTGAATTGATTTATAGTAAACACACATTTTCGCAGTGGTTTAGCGGTAAAACCCGTGAACTCACGATCACTGAGACGCGTGTTCGAATCTCGCTTAAGAGCTGGATATACGCCGTTGACCTTGCTCGATTGATCTTACTCGTCCCGTACTGATTTATTGGGCGACAGAGGGGATGTTCACGCGATTGTGTGTCGATTTATGTAAAAAAAAGGTATTGTATTGTCTAATATGATGAAAATAAAAATAAATTAACATAATTTTTTTAAACATGATTTCGTTATGGGTTATGGAGAAAAAAGGTTTTAATCCCCTTCAGTTGCAGCGCAGTTCACATATATCCCATCCTTAATACTGTTCGGTACTAACGTACGAGTAACGTTATATACTTACTTACTTATATACTTGGAGACTTCCAAGCGGTCCCTGAAACGAGACTAAGTTACACTTGAAAGTACTACGCGGCAGACAGGGCTAATAACCTTCATCATTTTGTCTACCACTCTTGCACGACAAGAACACTCCCTGGAGACATTGAATGGCTGCAGTGATGCTGATTATCTCACGCATAATCTACTACTCTTAAATATACATTACGTAAACAAATTAGTGATACAGATATTCATGTTGATGAGTTAAAACTATCTTTATACATAATCTCTTTTCTATTGAAGCGTTGTTTCATGTATTGTCAGAGAATTGAAATGTCGCCGTAGGGGCTTCATAATGCGACCCTCCATAATCCACAGTATAATGGCTTTTAAAACAATAATGTCGGATTTGGTGTGACGAAAATTATAGATATGAAGATTATGGCTTTAAACAAACTAGTTGAAGTTTTGATTACACTTTTTCATTTGAGACTTTATTTATTTATATTATTAGTTTTTTACGGGTATCAATCTAGATGGTACATGCTCGTCTCTTCAAGCGGTGACTGCTGCCCGTAGAGATTTCTCTGTAGTAGCAGTTGTTTCCATTTCATGGACCGTACTCTGGCTTTACATCAGGCGGAGTGTTGTCACATGCCGAGCTGCAATTAAAAAAAATACCTATAATAAAACTGCCGTTTGTCACTAATGGCCAACGCTAATTTTATAGGTCCTATTATTTATTTAGTTAACTAGGCCGCATTCAGATGATGTATCCTGTTTTACAAGAAAAAAAATCATCGACATCAAGCTAACATTTCCACCTTTGGGTGCCATAGCGTTCAATGATATACAAATTTAAACATTATTAAAAAAAAATCGTCTATCCAAGCCGGCATAGCGGAGGCGACTGCTTCTTGCAGACATTTCTCTATGGTAAAAGTTATCTCCCTTCAAAGATTGCACTCTAGCTCAACATTAGGAGACTTTAAACCAAAAATAATTAAATTATATTGTTGTTATTTTATTTATAATATTAATTTTATTTCTTTACATGTCGCTATAGATATGACGCCCTGGGAATGGTATAAAAGTCAATTTTAAAATGTAGAAATCTTATTTTGCTAAATCACGTCAGCTCTTTTGCAACAGGAATAAGGCTGAACGATGGAATTAGCTCACTCATCGTCATCTACGACTAACTAGAGAAATAGGTCAATAGCTTTACCAGCCTACTTCTCAACTGATCGAGTTTGCATTCAGAGAGATTTATGTCATTCTCATATTAGTTATAAGGATTTTTTTAAATAGATATAAATCATTGATATATACAGTTGTTTTATGGACAACTCAAGCTTGACCAGAAAGCGTACTATGCCAAATTCGTTTTCATAAAAAAAGAGCAAATGGTTCCTAAGACAGTTTCCCTGTATCCACTGTGGTTACGGATTTCCTCATACTGTCCCAGTTTAAAAAATTACCCTGTATATCTCTATGATATAAATAATAATAATAAAATAATAAAACGTTTATTATTAGATTTTGTTCACAACATTAGCGTTACCCTACGAAACCAATGATAGTTTATGTTGGCATTGCAATTTGCACATTAGTTTCTTAAAAATACTATTTAAACAAAATTACAAATATTTACAATTAAAATTAAACTCACGATTATATTACTGAGCAGCAGTGTTGTGTGTAATAGCCAATCAACTCAGAAAAGGTCTTAAAGACCACCTTTAATCTACGTGCATGCATGAAAACAGTATCCAAGACCACCAGTACCACTTTTGGTTGAAAAAAAAAAGTCGCTAAAGCTATCGACTTTCTGCCTAGCCCTAGGGGTACGGACATAGTCGTAGTTCGTCTTCGCTAAGCAGTAGCTCTTTATTGTAGCTCGGCATATGACAACACTCCGTCTGATGTAGAGTCAACGTGCGGTCCGTGAACGGAAATAACTGCTACTTGTTATACTCCTGGTTACTTTCAAACTGTTTCCGTAACGCGACAAGGTCACTTCACGGGTGTTACATTCTAAAGTAGTGGTACTATCCCAGAACGGCAG
Source organism: Tinea pellionella (assembly GCA_948150575.1). NCBI lineage: Eukaryota > Metazoa > Arthropoda > Insecta > Lepidoptera > Tineidae > Tinea > Tinea pellionella. The sequence goes on from OX411258.1 coordinate 1,997,867, forward strand.
ACTGGGTTATTAGCCATTATAAGTCTGTCTTCCACTTTTTAATAGTGCAGTGAGGCTTGAACTCGGGTGTCATCGAACGTGAGTTCACGCGTCCTATCGCTAGACCACGGCCGCTTTGAAAAAAGGTTTGATTAAATGATTAATTAATATTGTTGAAAACGATTTAGAATTTGTTTAAAGAATCGCTCTTTACGTTGAATGGAGAGGAAATGAACTTGTAACTTGGATATAAAAGGGAAGTACACAAACTTGAAGTCAGTTGAAGTTTTAGCTGTGAGTTGTGAGGTATGCAGATTTCAACCTCACGTCTTCTTTCAAACAATCAAATAATCTATATTGAGCCCGTAATTTCGACGGAACTTTTAATAAAATTTTATTGATGAGATTTTAAGTGTTTCCTGATGACGAATATATTTTAGGTTTTTTTTTAAATAGTAGGTAATTCGGCATATGACAACACACCGCCTGTTTACAACTTGTAAAGCTACAAATCACACAGAAATCACTACGGGCAGCAGTCGCCTCTGCTATGCCGGCTTGAGGAAATGAGTATGCACCATAGATCACAATGTTTCTAAATTCCAATCAATGTAATTATGTTATATGTACTTTACTCGCTCAGTGCATACAAGGCAATTAAAAAGTTTAAATTTCTTAATTAATAGCATTCGCTATACCGGCTTGCGAAGACGAGAACTCGACGGGGTATGCTTCTCTTATTTTGCCCGGCTACTTTTAAGATGACCTATAAACCAGAATAGATTTTTTTTATAATTGATGGTGGTACCTGGGGTACGGCAGACTGGGCTAATAACCAGTCTTGTCAGTCTGCCTACCACTCCCTAAACTTTAGAGTCTAAAGCAAGCAAATAGTACCTATTGTATTATTTCCACTTACAAATAACAATTAAGCGTTGAAGCAACACGGACCGAGCATGTAATTTACGCTTTGTATATAGAAGCCTAAACAATTAGGGATTAAGGACTGTACTTACATAAATTCGGGTGGTTCTATTATTGATGATAAATTATCCGAAATCTCAGCCCTTTATGATTGGATTATACCTAAAAGCTTTCGGTAAATCTACTACCTACAAATTGATATGTTATTCTGCCTCTGATGTTTTATGTTATTGTTTAGAAGAAGTCTGTGTTAAGCCTCGACCTCGATAACGCGTAAACACAAAAAATATACGGGAGGCTGTACGGGCTTTGTTCTCTTTGACTTTCCAAAATTGGGAACATAATTTATTTAAAAAAAAAATGTCACATTACTTATAAAAATAAAACTAAAAAAAAGAAATAATTTAGACTTTTGATTTGCAAAAGCAATGATGTAAAAAAAAATCGATAACGTTATCTATGCCTCTTATAAAAATTGTTTTAAATCAAATTTCCAATTGAAAAATTGATTTAGGTTTGGAGGAAGTGAGAGAAAAAGCTATTTAATCAAATTTGTTTAAGACAATCTTTAAGGGAAAGTTCAATATTTTGTGTAAAAGCACTTTACCTCTACTTTTCTGAATAAAGATATTAATTTAAAGAATAAAGAAACCTAAATCTTAAGCAAATTGAACTTGACTAGGTAATATTATATTAAATTTTTTATTACTATTATTTTATTTTTAATATTATCTACATAATATCTCCGCTAATTTCATATATGAATAATTATCAGTAAGTTTAATTATGTTTAGTGTTCCTCCCCCCTTTTCTTAGGAAACCTTGAATTTTTTTTTGCAGCTCGGTATATGACCACATTCCACCTGATGTTAATACAGATAAATTTCTACAGGCAGCAGTCGCCTCGCTATGCCGGCTTAATGAGACGAATGTGCCGTTCAGATTGACAGTGCACACTTCTCGGGCTACTTCCTGATCCCGAAACGCGGCAAAATAATATATATGACAGAACGGGAGAGCGGTCCATAGCTCCTATCCACCATTTGTGGGCAATAACTAAGCAAGAATGCTGAGACACGTTAGTTCTTTCGCACAAACAAATCACAATGTCGCGTGGTCTGTTTTCAGAGACACTGTTACAGCGTAACCACGCTTTTTGTTTCATATCAAGTTAGTGCTTGTACTCGTTCATGTCAAGTTAGTGCTCGTACTCATGACCACGTATTCATTATGTTCAAGTTAGTTTGTGTAATCATGACCGTTCAAATTAGGGTCCGTCTTCATGACCGTTCCCACATATAATATAATTATCTTACCAGAATTCTCTCTGTGCTAAATTTCATTAATATATTTTAGACATTTGAGCGTGGTAGGGGGGGGACAAACACTTTCATATTTGCAATATTATTATATAGATACATAGATTGTTTAATATCGTGTTTGACAAAATATTCAAAGTTTTATAGGATAAGGCGATTAAATTCGCAACTTGAAGGATTTCGCAATAAAACGAGACTGATTCTTCTCCATGTTTATAAGAAATTTTTGATTAGCAAAAGTCGTAATAAAAGTTTATAACTTTACAAAGTAGATATTAAAAAAATAGATCTTGACGATTTTTTTCTTTTTTGTCAAAAACCTACTAATAAATAATAGCATAGTAGGTAAATACAATAAAAAATAAAAAAACTAATTGAAAGAGGCCTCGTAAAGTTGAGGTCGCCGACGTCCATGTTTGGTCTCGTGCCTGAAGGGACCTCGCAAAATTAGTGACGCCATGCAACGTCCAGATTTGGTCACTGTCACCATCACTGTTTTTTTTTAATGAAAGGTAAAGCTTTAACTTTTAACAATATTAACTAAGTTATAATATTTATTTATACAACTGTAGGATTACTAATAAATAATTTTGTCTAATCATTTTAATACAAATTTAATCTTATCGATCGGGTAAACAGCCTTTTACAGAATTGATTCCTTTTAGGTGTGTTGATTTCCATACCGTATATTACAATAATATTTATGTATTTTGAGCACGTTTCCGACAACATTATCGACATTTTTTAGGATATTCGGTACATTAAGACAGTATAAAAGTCCACAAATATAACTATTAATGTTTATTTTTTAGATTTTTAGTCTCTTTTTTTTACTCTGTTTAATGTTAAGCTACACCGCTGTCTATAAGCATAACACCTGCTACGATATATGTTTGCAGGCAGCGGTAGCCTCCGCTATGCCGGTTCGAGGAGACAAATCAGCACTGACCGTCTCAGTGCACTCCTCTTATTCCTTCAAAGCTTATCCCAAAACGTCACTAGCTCAGTTCACGTGTGTTATGTTTAATGGCAGTGCTACCCAGGGACAAGAGACTGAGTTAAAAATACCATAAGAAATATTTTAACAATGTTGTCTAGGTAATACAATTTTTATTTACCTTAAGTAATATAACTAATTTTTTTATTTTTATTATTGTAGCTCGGCATGTGACAACACTCCGCCTGATGTAAAGCTAGAGTGCGGTCCATGAATGGAAACAACTGCTACTACAGAGAAACCTGTGCGGGCAGCAGTCGCTTCCACTATGCCGGCTTGAGGAGACGAGCATGTACCATCTATTGACAGCGCACACTCCTCTCGCTATACCTGGCTACTTTCAAACTATTCCCGAAACGCGACAAAGTCACTTCACGGGTGTTACATTCAAAAGTGGTGGTACTACCCCAGGACGGTACATTGAGCTAATAACCATAATCAATCTGCCTATCACTCTTTAATAATTTTGATTAACATTTTAAAAGAAATTTGTATTGTGGTATTTTTTATTTTATTTATTAGTTAACGTTGCCAGTTAAAATATGTTTTCTATGATTATTAAAATAAAATTACAAACAAATATTTAAAAACCACTAACTCTCTCCTCTCACCAGTACAATTTTGCATCGAAACCAAAAAATGCAAACAGTAACAAAAAGGCACACGATGCCAGCTAGGCTTTTGCATGGCGTAGACTGATTAAATTTTCACTATAACATCAACCGGCGAATTTCAAAAAATAAATATTTTTCTTTTAAAATAATCTGATAAAAAGAAGATAGAAATAAGCGCATCTGACTTTTTGATTTTTAAATTGTTTATAACGGATTGTTAACCACTCTTTAATCTATATATCTAGTTTATTTTTATAGTAGCTCGGCACCCCGCCTGATGTTTCCTCTTGTTGCACCTAGCTACTTTCAAACTGATCCCGAAACGTGAATAGGTCACTTCACGGGTGTTGTGGTGGTACTACCCCAGGACGGCAGATAGATTATTATTATTTTAAGAGTAAAAATTCTTATTTCATTCTAACATGAAATCAATTATTAAAGTCGAGGCTTTAAAAACAATGCAATTTTCTTTTTGTTGCATGCGAACGAAAAAACAAGTTTTTTGACACATTGCTGTTAGTTTCGTGTCTTATTGAAAATTGCTTCTATTCATATTTTAACTGTAGTTAAACATTGCAATACGATAAGTAAAAAAAGGAAAGGAAAATAAAATAGTTTTATAGACATCAGAAAGGATTCAAACCTTAAAATCTTCTTTTTGATTAATATACTCGCAAAAAAATAATAATATAAAGTACATATAGTTATTAAATTATGATGAAAATTCATAAGAAAACATAAAGCGCCAATGGCAGTGTAGTTTAGTGGTCAAAACATCAACGCTCATAAAGGAAGGCGTGGGTTAATTAATTTCTTAATATTTTATTTTTATTTTTATCGTAATATTTCAATAATAAACAATTTATAATACGCCAAAAAAAAAAATTAAACGTAACCGATATTTGGCAGTAGCCAATTATAACGAGACGAGTGTGCATTGTCAATCTGGAAGGTGTATATTCGTTTCTTCAAGCTGTCATAACGGAGGTGACTGCTGTCTACATATATTTCTCTATGGTAGCAGTTGCTTCCGTTAATGGAACGCCCTCTAGCTCTACATCAGGCGGAGTGTGGTCATTTGCCGAAATAAAGCAAAAGAGCTTTATTTATTTATAAGTTACTTGAAATATGCGGATTGTTTTCTATAAATTAAAAAAAAAAAGAACAGTAAATAATTTGACAGGCTGAATAGATAATTGTATTTTACGGAACAAGATAAATGCATTTAGGTCAATATATATTAATACAGTTAAAACAATTAAAATTGCAGTTAAAATTGTTGGCTATAGCATAAGCTGTTGTATGCAGTATTTTAAGTAAATAATGAAGTTTTTATGAAAAAAAAGTAGTGTTTTTTTTGTTAAAAATCTTAGGTCCCTACTTTTGAAGATGATTGACTCAGTAACTATAACACTTTGAGTCTAAAAATGTATTGAGAATATAAAATAAATAAAATGAAAAAAAAAAATAGCTAGCCTATTCGATTTAGGTAACAGAAAAATTAATAGCAGCTACTGGAAGCAATAAAATGTGGTGGTTTAATAGACCATTTTCGGTAGAGTTGTTATTGTAGAAATGATAAAAATCACTTGCTCTTTTTTTACGAGTTGGTCCGTAAAAAATTACGCGAATGTTGTGAGTTTATGTTACACTTTATTCGTTCGGAAATTGCTTATTTGTTTTTATTTTTTTGACTTCAATATTCGTTTTATTGATAATATAATTAAACTGTAATAGATCAAGTTGTAGTTTCTTTAAATGGTAAACCGAACAAATTTTAATAATGCTATTAACTCTAATAATGTAAGACCATAGTTATGAAAATATATTCACGGCCATGGGTTATCTCGATCGCGGAATAGTCTCCGCCAAAATCAAAATTGAATACGTGATGTCGCATGTTAGGCTCTAAACATTATGCGGTACAGTCAGGCTTTATTATGAGATGGAAATTTTTTATTTTAATCAGAAACGTTAGCTTTGTGCTATGAAAGTGTGATTATGTAAATTTTATTATGACTGTACTTACGTGTGATGAGATTTTTTTTTGTTTTATTTAAACCAGTTTCGTTTTTTTTTTTGTAAATAGGTAGGCTACTTATACCTCTAGAAAGTCTATCTATATAGACGATGATGAAGGCGTGACAATTGATGAAAATGATGACGAGTATTATTAAGCTGTCAAGTGTGATTGTCTTGGAATATTAGATACCTAAATACCCAACAAAGATACAATAATAAATAACAGCTTGACAACTTGAAATACGTTTACAAAATCTCTTAATTCAATTTGAAGGAATTTTAATTAAGTATTTGAAAACCCAATCACGCGGAAGAGAAACTGAAGGCGGCTAAAAGAGCTGGAGGGAAACAATCCGGGTTTTAACGAGGTAACGGTCAAAACTCATCTCACCGACATCAATTTAAGGGGGCCTTAGTCCTCTTAAAAGTTAAATGGCCCTTTTCTCTTTTGATTAAACTAAATAAAAGACTGTTATTGAGGAGATCATTAACTTAATTGCTGAGCTATCTATCCGCCTGTATTTCGATAATATAGCTTTTGAGGATTAAACTAAATTTAAACTTTACGGCATTGTTTGTGTGTCTTGGGAGTTTTGTTCAAGATAGAATATCAAATTGTTAGAAGTTCATTGACTCGGTAAAAGTCTATAGTTGTAACCATATTAATAAACCTTTGTTTATATTATTATGTTTTTTTCCAGTTTCAAACTAAAATGTATTGGCAAAATTACTTAAGGTCTAATAGAAATTGTTGTTACAGAGCGCCTCAACGTCCTGTACGAGAGGAACTGGACGCGGCTCGTACACGAACAACTTAGAAAGTTTGAGACGTCTATAGTAGCTGCAGCGAGACAATCTTCAGAAGTTCAGTCAGCAGAACTCGCGGCTGATAACAAATGGACTTTTTCCGGATCTCTCATTTATTGCATTACGTTAATTACTACTATAGGTAAACTGAATATCACTATTTATTTATAAATATATACGAAGTGAAATGAGTTTAAATTTTTTAAGGTTATGGCAATGTATCACCCCGAACGGCAGTTGGACGAATAGCTACAGTTATTTACGCAGCAGCCGGAGTACCACTAGCATTAATCTGCTTAGCTGGTCTAGGAGCTTCTTTAGCAAGATTAGCTAAGTACGCCTGGTTAAAAGCTTCGAATCGGGCACCGTCGTCAACTTGGAAAAAGGAAGAAGTGAGTTGTTTGTTCATATAATTATAATGTATAGCATATTAAACGAACTCTAATATTATTTTAGCATGAAAACCATTTCCAACTTCATGAACAACAAAGGCTACTACCACAACCGGCAGAAAACAATCAGTATACTGCGTTTCCTCCAAGAACGCAAAGGTCACCAGGAACAGTCAGAGCCCGAGCAGGAGAACGAGGACAATATTCACAAGTTTTCGAAAGAGTTCCAACTAGTCCCAGGTCTGCTACTTTGGGACGAGTCAAACGCAGTGCCTTAGGGGATGGTGAGTGACTCTCTATTTTCTTAAATTCTAACAAGACACTCCCCTTTTAATTAAAACTTTGTACATGTTTTTAGAACCACATACATCAACAGCTCTACAAACACAAACGCTAGACCGTAAGCGGACGATGGGTAGTCCAAAATGCTTAGCCACAGTTCACGGCAGAGGTAGAGGTAGAGGAATGATTCAGAAACCACGAGGAGCTATAATAGAACAATTAATAGCAGAAGAATGTGGAGAGTTACCATTTAATAGGAGTCAAGAAGAACTTGATGATTCTGAGGATCCTGATGAAGCGTGAGTGTAATTTAAATTAAAGGCATATGTTGAACCAAATTATAAGTAAAACTAATACAATTCTTAATTGCAGAATATGTCCTCATGACACACCATCACGAGTGCCTTTAATTTGGAAAGAAGAGAATCACAAAGCAGCTAAGAGCTGTGCGGTGCCAAGCAGTAGTGCCTCAGCAAGTGTCATTCATAATCATATCAATAATAATAATATGGAACATTGTCATATACCAGCCGGAGTAGTGCTTTTACTGTTAGCTGGTTATATCTGTGTCGGTGCAGCTATCTTCTCAACGTGGGAAAATTGGAGTTTCCTCGATGCGGCCTACTTTTGTTTTATTGCTTTAGCTACTATAGGATTCGGTGATTTTGTACCGACTAGCTTTACTACCTCCAAGCATAGTGCAGAAACGTCAAAGAGTGAATATTTACAATTAGTGGCTTGTTGTGCATATCTCGTGTTTGGACTTATATTAATCGCTATGTCTTTTAGTCTTTTACAAGATGAGGTAGTATCAAGATGTTCCCAATTGGCTAATAATTTGGGATTGACGCGTCAATGACAATACGAGAAGAGCGAATGTAGCTCTACTGAAAATAATTTGAGAATGTTATGATCGTTGTTGTAAATATTTTTGTATTTTTGGACTTATAACTCTTAATTGGAACCTTATATCAGTATTATTAATAATATATAAAATTGTCATGATTTTGTTTTGTTTATGTAATTACTTTTTCTATGATAAAAAGTCTTGAAAACAACCTTTGAATTATCAGGGAAAGATATATTGAAGTAGGTACTTCTTAACTGTAACTTATCTTAAAAACTTTTGTACTCTGAATCTAAAGGAATTTTCTCGGTTGTATATACTTGTATTGTAAAAATATTTATAAAAGGCAAGGCTGACGTTTTAATAAAACAATAAAATTGTGTCGAAAAACCAAATATGTTTTATTTTTGTTCTTTAAAAATAACAAAGAAAGTAGCCAATTATAACGAGAGGAGTGTGCACTGTCAATATGGATGGTGCATATTCGTCTCCTCAGGCCAGCATAGCGGAGGCGACTGCTGCCCGTAGATATTTCGCAGTTGTTTCCGTTCATAGACCGCACTCTAGCTTTACATCAGGCGGAGTGTTGTCATATGGTCGAGCTACAATAAAAAAAACAGTGTAAAACTAATAAAAAACACTGTCTAGAGCAAAAACTCTTTATAAAAACTGATAAAAGTTAGAAATATTCATAAGTAAAGTTTATTGTTCGCTGGATTGTTCCAATCATGAAGGATTGTCACCTCCCAGTCACCTCTTTGAAAGCATTGTAACAGAAGGTGGCATTCAAAAGTTTTATCAAGTTCCCTCGGCCGTTGTGAAAACAGGTGTGGAAACCACGTTACCCACGAATATTTCGGAAACTAGTTGAATAAGCAAACTGGAGTTACCTCAAAGCGAGTAAATTGGATGGACGAGGTGAAGATCACAATTTGATGTGAAATTCTAAGAAAGAGTTATTGTAGAAGTTTGATTAAGTTTTCCATTGTGGATTTTGTAAGTAAAACACAGTATTATATGCAAATTTATTGAAGTCTACGTGAAAATTAAAGTTATAAAGTAATCACCTTTATTATTATTATCATTATTTTATTATGACACGACATGTGACCTCGACTGGTAAGCACAGTGGAGGTCCATGAGAACCGCTTACTCAGTGGCTCCAGTCGCCATTACTATACTAGATATTATTTCATATAAATCATTAGATACACACGAAAACTTTTTTTCGTTATAAAACCAAATTCGAGCCAAGTCTTTTATAGGAATACTAACAAGAAACCTAACACGCGTAAAGCGATTGACGTGACCTAACAGATAGAACGTGCAATTGCTATTGTCAGCTTTTACATTCAATATAAAAGTATGCCGACATTATGAAGCATTTATTTGTTGAATTGTTTTATCTTTCTAAATTGTCTGCATTATTGTTAAGTTAATTTTGTAGAAAAATAAATCTACATTCCTTATTACCAATCAGTGTTAATCTTTTCACCCTTTTGAGTAATTAGATGTTTTCTGATGCAATATTTGAGGTTATTATTATTTTAAATGCTTTAATAATGTTGATGATATCTGTTTTTTATGTATTAAACATTGTCTTTTGATTGGTAAATGATGTGTTGATATAATTAAAATGAATGTGCACACTATTCTCCATCCCCTATAGGTTGCCTGGAAGAAATTGCTGCTGAGTAATAAGGCCGCCTATTGTGTTACCTAATTTTCGAGAAATTGTATAAATGTTCTGTTTATTTTGTTTGCACAATAAAGAGTTTTATTATTATTATTAAAAAAAGAAATAAGATATTACTTTAGAATATTGTTTTGTTACCAAACTATTAGGTATCAAGTAAGCCCAAAAATGGACATTCTCCTTTCCATAATATGTATTATTAATAAAGCCTAATTTCATGTCCTTGATTACAATATTAATATGCACGAGTAGGTTATAACTATCTAGTTATTAATTGGATTCAAACCAATTCTAAGTTAGTTTTTTTATTGTAGCTGGGCGTATGCCAACACTGCCTGATATAAAGCTAGAGTGCGGTCCATGAACGGAAATAACTGCTACTACAGATAAATTTCTACGGGCAGCAGTCACCTTCGCTATTGTGGTTTGATGGGACGAATGTACACTATCCAGATTGGCAGTGCACACGGATCCTTTATTATTTTAATAAATATGTATATCAAAAAGTACATATTTATAAGGCAATGTGGGACTAAAGTAAACAATAACTAAACAGTTTAAATAATTCAGGTATTCAGGTAAAACCTTAATTGTTTTCGTCACAAAAAAATCACAACTAACCAAGTCCCTAAGATAAATTACATCTGTAGTCCGTCTACACAAACATTTGTCTTCATCCAAAAGACATCTGAACTAGGAAAAACATTGATAAATTGTTTTCTATTAAAATGTTACACCTAAGCAACACGTTGTAAGAATGCTTTCGAAAGACCCTCTCACAGCAAAATTCTTTCGTTCTTAATTTTTGTATCTATTTTTGGTTCTTTTTTAATTACCTAGACAATACAAGCACTAATCTCTTTCAGGCTTAACATTAGATGGACTTCCATCAAATTTATGTTTTTTTATAATCTTTCTTTATTAACAAATAAAACAGGCAAGATAGCTACATCACCGTGAGGACTATTTTTGCTTGTGCAGTTCAACAAGCTCATTCTCGCCCGCCTTGGACATCGACCAATATAAATCTGTATACAATCAAGTTTTTATGTCTAATTGGCTAAAAATAAAGATGGACGTGTCCTGAGATCACAGACTATTATTACAGCCTTTTAAATATTGTCATTTTAAAAAGTACATTGGTTTAATGACAAGGTCTTGGTGCATTTTATCATAAGAGTGTAGAGATGTGAAATACAATATGTTAGAAATTTATTCGCAGTCTATTATTCTCTAGAGACATCACCGTCGTCGTCGGAAATTTTATTGTGATCGGAATAAAAATCGACGTTTTTCAAGTGCAAATGTATTTAGATTTTAAAACGATATATTTTTGCTTAATTTAACAATAATTTATTACGCGAAAGTAGATGACAGTATTGGAAGGGGGCGCCCTAGGAAGATCAGATTGGTCAACAGCTCTGATTGGGTCAGGTAAGGAGCACCCTTAACCGACGTGGTCGAAGCGAAAGTGGTATGTAGAGTGAGGAGTCCCTGGCACCCCATAGTTTCTGCCTACCCCAGTGGGAACAGGGAGTGGGTTAAGTAGCTAATTTTTTTTGTAGCTTCATGTGACAACACTCCGAGCATATACCATCTAGATTGACATTGCACACTCCTCTCGGTATACCTGGCTACTTTCAAACTATACCCGAAACGTAACAAGGTCGCTTCACGGGTGTTACATTCGAAAGTGGTGGTACATACTACCCCAGAACGGCTGACTGGACAAATTACATATAACAAGAAGATCACGAACAAGAAGAATAAGTCACTTGTTTGATCTTCATTTTAGGTATTGGGTGGTTTTTTATTAATCATTATTTATTATTATTATTAATTTGTTCAATATTATATATTTACAACAAAGATTTTATTATCGTATTCATTCCATGAAGTCAGTCTAACTTTATTTTTTAAACAAAAAACAAAACTAACAAACAATTAAGTGATATAATAAAAGAGCTACTTGCATAAATAGCGTGTACATAGTAAAAATAACCCTTATATGAATAGAAACTTTTTGCGCGTGTTACGTCGGAAACTCGTTTTGACTTTTTGACAGTTCAATTTTACCAATCACATTGCATGTCCCGAAAAACAATCTATGGCGTGTTATTGGCATTTAACTCCGCAATTGTTTTGTTTACAATATTATTACACATACAAAACTGTAATTCACGATAGCTTGAGGAAAATTACTATAACGAAGTAGTTCGTTATCTCAAATGTATATGGTGATATTAATTGGAAATACATTTAGAAAGAGGTATGTTTTTCACGAACACTAAACCTCAATAAATTATGTCCTGTGATATTTTTGATATAGAAATTACGACGCCCAAAAAATATTATGAAGGTGAAAAAACCTTTTGTTCTGAAGCTGTGTTAATTAATTCCATTGTATACAAACATGGTTCAGTTTATTCACACATTTTGACAACCTTAACGAGATGCCACAGGCTGATAAATATCTCAGTATCTTTTCGTCCCAAGTGGCAGATTGTAATTTTGGTGTGTTCTCTTTGACTTGCATGTGGAATTTTAAGTAGGGTGAAAGAAGAAAGCATGGGACTGTTTACATCGCTCCTTTTGTAATTTCGCTAAAAGGGCCGAGCGATGTTAGGGGTCGAGTGACGCATCTATATGTTAATTGTGATTTTGTACACCTTCCCCTTACGAAAACAAGGAGACACATGTACGAAATTAGCCATGGAGGAGACCTTCTTTAATGGAATTTCGGATTACATTTTTTTGATGATATTTTTAGTAGTCACTTCTACTAATAGCTCTAGATGTTCGTAGTAGGCACAATGTATAATTACGGAGTAAAAATAGCAAGTTATAAAAAAAAAGATGTCTTTCAAAAGAACAATTTCGAGGAAGTTAATTTTACTTAGATTACTCACCTATTTATAAATAGATTGAAACTTTGTTATGAAATTATAACTTTGCCTGTTTGTGTTTGTATAACCTACTTCGTGTTATATGTTATTAATAGTTTAGATCAGAGATCCCCAAACTTTTATAGACCACTTGCTTGTTTTCAGAATTTGTGTAGACCCCCCTGCTTACCTAATATTGAATTTTTTGCTAATTCATTCAATTCAAAGGCAAAAAGCGGTCCTCAAGTGGTCACACTGGTGGTACTAACCCAGAACGGTAGACTAAATCTCGCTGACTGGTACCAACGTAACTTTGGTTGCTCAGTCTGGTACTAATGCTACATGCACTCTGGTTACTCAGTACATATAGCACTAGCTTAGTGTAGGCATTACAAAAAAAAACTTCTGTTAATTTACTAACTAGCATTGAAAATGTTTAAAATACAGGTTATAAAATGCAAATTGATTTAACAAATATCACTTACACATTTTACTTATTACATAAAACAATAAAATATAGGTGTCACGTGGTATAAACAAATCTGAAACTAATACTTATAAGTAAAATATGAAAAATACTCGCATGCAATAAATTTTATAGTCTCATATAAAAATGTTATAACTTTAAAAACAATTTTCTTTAAAACTCATTTCTATCTACGATATACCACGTTGTCACGTGAAAAATTCGACACAATAAATAATTCAAATACTCAGTACCCGACGCCCTACTCTTTGAATTCGTGAAGCGAGCCGACCGTCGCGGCGTCTCACGAAATACATTCGTTTTCTTTCCCTTTTTTCTTTTTATACAAGCTATCTTCAGGTACCTATATATTTTATTGTAGTCCGGTATGTGGCCTAAATCCGATAGATGTTGCCTAGCCTAATAACAGAGAAATGTCTGCAGGCTGGAGACTCCGCTATGCCGGATTTACGAGAAGAGCATCCAGCTTGAGAGCTTATTCAAAACGCTATTAGGTTTAACATTAATGTAATGAATTATTAGAAAAGTTTATTAATGATTTGAATTGCAATTAATATACAGGTTAACTAAACTATAAAGTTTTATTTTATTCTGGCAACAAACAGTCATCATCAAAAAAAGAAATTAAAAATTAATTGTCAATTTCCATCGTGTTAACTGGAACAATGTGTAGTGTGTACTGCATGTATGTACTGAGTGCTGTATTTAATGATATATTTATTAATAAGGACCATGATAAAGACGAATATCAAAGGATTGGCCACTAATAAAGCGGTTTCGTGTATTACACATAAATAAAATAAAAAATAAACATTTTTCAAAGAATCATATTATACACGTAACTTTCACACTAAATGAGTTAAAGCAAACTTCAACGAGAGCTAAAGCTTGCGTTATTAATACTAATGGACCTTTGGTATGGACCGAGATACACTCTCTTATTTACCAGTGATTAAGTATGTGGTCTGAGTTGAGAGGAGCGGATACGGGGGTTTATATTACATTTTCATTGCTACCCATTTGTTGTTTTAAATTTTATAACATTTTAAAATTAAACATAACTTTTAGTTCATATTTTTTAAATATCAGCCTTTTAATTATCAGGTATGAATATTTATATATTGATATTTTAGCATAAACTTGGAGCGGGCCACAAGCTTTCTTGGAAAACAAAAATGATTACGAAAATCAGATCAATCTCAGAAACATCGCTATAAATATCTCTAAAAGAAACGCAACGAATAACGATAACCCGGTACTTATCCATGTTCTGGTTTCCCCCATACGTCCCCTGGGGGCACCTCAAATGATAATCTTTCATGTAATTAAATATATTATTTTATTGCGCGTGGTACCCCCAACGGTGTAAGTTAAATTCTTTATGACTAAAGTTAAGTCACGTAAATCAGCGTCAATAATTTGTACTTATTTAATAGCGAATCGTAGTAGAAGGTTTAATAAATAAACATTAATTCCAATCACACACCGCCTCATGAATTAGAATACGGTGCGGTCTGGAGACAACTGCTACATAAATTTCCTACATTAATGTATGGAAGTGAATGTTGAGTATGGCAGAAGAAGCAAGAGAGTAGGATTAATGCAGTAGAAATGCGGTCATTAAGGAGTGTATGTGGAGTCACGATAGCGGATAGAATGAGGAATAGTGTTGTGCGCGATAGGTGTGCTTTGAAAGATGATGTAGTGACAAGGATTGAGAAAGGAATGCTTTGATAGTTTGGGAACATGGAAAGGATGAATGAAAAGAGATTGACGAAAGGAATATATAAATCTGATGTGGATGGATGCGTTAAACAAGACAAACCGATCAAAAAATGGGAAAAGGGCGTGACAATTGTATTGTATTGTACATTTTATTTTTACACCACAAAGTACGTGTCAACACAACGTTAAAAAAGAATAAAAGCGTTTGTTTATATGTCTGCTCCTTTAAATAAAGATTCATCATAAAAAGTCTGAGCGCGCGGATTACTTGAAGTGTGGTTAAAGACGTTAAGGACACATTTTGAGCGACTGCGGAATGGAGTCGGAGATTTTGCGCCGTAAACTAAAAGATTATATTCTTCTTTTATATTTTATACCGGTAATCTGTCTTTGTACTTTCATAGTACAAAGAAATGTGCAGGCAAAAGTCACTTCCGCTAGCCGGCTTGATAAGGACTGTGTGCATCGTTCAGGTTGACAGGGAAGACTCCTCCCGTTATAGTCGACTTCTAATTATAATTAAGTAAGTAATTATTTATTTATTTACGACACAATTAAATTAATTAAATTATAAAATACACAAAACGGAAAATATATTGTTATTTTTATTCTTGACTATTTTATGAAGGGGTATTACTAAAAAATTATAATAAAAGGGACCATTTCTAGATAAGAAAAGCGCAAGTAATGAAAGGACTAAATGTTGCCATCAATCAAATAGTTTATTCATGTCAAGTGTGTATCAAAACTAGATAATGATACTTTGTATGTTTCATTACTTACATAGGTTTAAACTAGAATGCCAAGAGTAAAAATTACTGATAGTAAGAAACTTAGAAGAAGAGTGGTAGCCAGACTGACGATGGTTATTAGCCCAGTCTGCCGTCCTGGGGTAGTACCACCACTTTCGAATGTAACTTCCGTGAAGTGACCTTATCGCGTTTCGGGGATTTGTTAAAACTAGCCAGGTATTTGTTAAAACTAGCGTGAAAAGTGTGCATTGTCAATCTAAATGGTACATGCTCGTCTCCTCAAGCCGATATAGTAGAGGCGACTGCTGCCCGCCCAGGTTTTAGCTGTAATAGCAATTGACCGCACTCTAGCTTTACATCAGGCGGAGTGTTGTCACATGCCGAGCTACAATAAAAAAAACTTGTAATTGTTAGTATGTTATATAATTTTCAAAGGCTATACTAAGCTATTGTTCTACTATTGGTTATATTAGTACTGGTCAGTGAAATTTGAACACGGATCTCATCGATCCTGATCCACGCCTTCTAGCGCTAGATCACAGCCAACCTTAATTATAATAATAATAATAATTTATTTAATAAATCCAAAAAAACTTAGCCTAATTACAAATTGAAACAAAATAAATAAAACTACAAACAAAAAAAAAACCTTATATCTACCTTAAAATATATCATGCAACAGATACTATAATAATAATAACATAACAAAGAGAAAAAAAAAAAATTGTATATATAAGTACAAGCAAATATAGAAAGGAACAGTATTTATTAATAACAGTAATTATTACGTTTATTTACACAACACATAAAAATAAATATGAAGAGGTATTGAAAAGCCTCTGGTGATAAAAGGTTTATCGCTCTTAAAATGTTGTATAATAAGTGTTTTAAAAGCATAAGTGTAGGCAAAATAGAAACAAGTGTGTTTTCATTTACAGTCCAAAACTCCGTCGCAAGTTTTAGTAAAGAACCACTTTCAGTGCTCAATTAACATGTCCACAACAGTGGACGCGCTCTGTTTTGGCTGCATTTATTTATAATAACTATGTAAAAATGATCCGTACAGATTTTTTAAAATAAACATTTGAATGAAAAATTGATGTGCATTTTCAAATTTTGTTAAACGTTTTTACGCGCGCCTCTTGAAACCTCGACCTTGTTTTGTGTTATGAACTAATGACACGTGATGCACAATAACTCGATGCAACTAATAATAAGCAGAATAAATATAAATAAAAGAGTTTACAAGGGATTAGGGTTAACACTTTTGATAAAAAAAGAAGTATTCGAAATATATTAACATTTAATATTAACAAATTTACAAATCTCATAAGCACATTTACATGTAAAATATGATTGCAATGTATTTTTTCCTGAAAAACGTCTACCAAAATACTTTTTTCTTTTAATACTTTTGTGAACATTTCCGTGGAGGCTTTCAAGTGAAAAAACATGTTTAAACACGCTTTAAGTAAATGGAGCGGAATAGGCTCAGACTTTAAATAATTATATGAGTTTTGTGTACACGTCTGTCTACTTTGAAAGTTCTACCATTTACCAAACTTAAAACAGGAAAAGTAAAACAATTTGAGTATTGAAAGTACTATTTTAACGAATAACTCGAAAAAATGTGGAAGCATTAGGTTTGGATGTCGGACTGGGTTAATAACCATCACCAGTCTGCCTACCATTCTTTTAATTAAAGTCTTACAATAAGCACTGAGCGACCAAAGTAATATAGTAAATTAAATTATATTGACAGGATTTTGCGAGATTCATCGTGGTGAGGCCACGCCTCTAAGCACCAGGTCACGGTGTTTTATAAATAAAAATTGAAAAATATATATCACAATCCAATTAATTTTGTCGCTTGCATTAACTTATTCAATAAACTTTCGCATTTCACATTTAGGGGCTTGTTGGCTACCGAAAATAACGTGAACCTGGTTATTTAACAATGCGATAACACCGTCGCAAAGGCCATTAGGTCTCCTTAATTGTTTCCTAAAACCATTATATTCACCTTTATAAATAAAACTTTCTCTTCTAATGAGTGTTCTATCATCGAAAATGGTATAAGTATTCATTTTAATAGAGAATTAAAATTTGTAATATCAACTACTTGATGGTTGTTTATTTTGATATTGTGTAGGTAAAAATAAAGCTACGATGCAATCAAATACTAATTCAATTACTCTTTAATATATTTATTAAACGTTAAAACAAACAAAAATTACAATTTACTTTTATTTGCTTTCAACATGTCACGTAGGTTGCGTCTGAGTATTTTTCCACTTGGATTCTTGGGTATTACATCCACAAACTTCACACCACCACGTAAATGCTTAGGATTGGATAGTTTTGAAGCTATGTAATCAATTATTTCCTTTTCTGTAATATTTGAACCCGGTTTCTTAACGACAAAAGCAATAGGTATATCTCCAGCTTCCTTATTGGGTATACCAACGACGCCTGCATCTTGAACACCAGGATGCTGAAGTAACTGTCCTTCTATCTCGGCAGGGGGCACTTGATATGCTTTATACTTAATCAACTCTTTTAATCTATCAACTATAAAGAAATATTTATCGTCGTCGTAATATCCTATATCTCCTGTCCTGAAGAAACCATCTTCATCAAAGTCATCTTTTCTTTCTTTACCAACGTATCCTTTCATTACGATAGGTCCTTTTACACAAATTTCTCCGGGTTTATTAGGGCCCAAGCTTTCCCTAGTTTCTGTATCGACAACTTTAACAATGCACGAAGGAGCTACAACTTGACCCACACTACCGGGTCTAGGCGCTAACTCTGAATCTCTTGTAATAGCAAGTACACACTCAGTTAATCCGTAACCCTGTATCACTGGTTGTAGATTGGGTATTCGTTTTTGTATTTCCGATATAGTTTCTGGATCAAGAGGCGCCGCTCCACAGAACATATAAAACAATGTACCAAGATCATAGGAGTCCAGTAATTTTGATTTACTTAGTAGTACAGCAATAGGTGGCACTACTGTAATAACATTAACTTTATATTTTTGAATAGTTTCCAAATACAACTTCTCTTCGAAACGTGGTAAATAAACTAACGTTCTACCCCCTATAAGTCCATTAAATGTGCCCATCAAACCTAAGGCATGAAACCATGGAGCTATTGTTAATGCTGTTATTGGTATATCTATGTCCTTTCCAGACGTATTACAGCCCATTAGGGCATTGTGATGTGTCAACATAACCCCTTTGGGTAAACCGGTCGTACCCGATGAGTACATAATTAGCATTGTATCTGTTTGACCTTGCACTTCTGTACATATAAAATCATCAGAGTTAATCGCTTTTGTAATTAATTCTTTATAAAGAAGTGCTGGCTTCGTTACTTCATCACCAAACACAATTACTTTCTTAATGAAGTTAAAATCTTTTATATTTTGACGATGAGTCTTATAGATTTGTTGTGAACAGAAAATATATTCTGGTTTTGATATACTTAATGCATGTTTGAGTTCATGGCCAGTGTATGTGACGTTTATGGTAGTGAGGATTGCTCCTGTACATATGATTCCAACAGCTGCGCTCCAAAATTCCAATCTGTTCTCGCTCATTATGGCTATCGCCTGACCTTTCTTGATACCCAATTGCTTAATAGACACAGCCAGATTCATAGCTTCCTGAGCTATTTGTTTATAAGTAACAGATTCGCCAGTAGCGCCATTTATTAAAGCTATAATGTCTCCATGTTGTAATAATTTATCCAAAATAAATTCACCAAAATGTATATTTGCCGGTATAAGAACGTCCTTAGGTCCGTATACGTAATTTGGATGTTTCAACATTTTAACTATAAACACTACGATCACAATCAAGCTAAGAAATTGCACTACATATTTGTGTTTTATGATAAACGAACACACGCTGAATGTTTAAGTTTATCTTATCTCTCGGCACGGGTACATAGTACAGTTAAAGATTCCTCGACTATTATTATACTGATTACTGAGTAATGATGATACGTGTTTTATTATCGTATTAATTCCATTATTGAATTATAGATACAACTAGATTTACATTGCGATTAAAATCTACATTTCACAGTCTTTAGAAAGGTGCAATAGGGAAGAACAAAAAAAGTTTTAATAAAAAAAGTAAATATTATATAGAAGCTACATTCATATCGCTTTCTGCGAGACGCGAGATGCATTTCTAAATGTGTCAGTCAGCTAAGCCAAATGGAGCATATTGTGCTCGATAGCCCAGAATTTGCGATCGAGCACAAGCAAAAGCCAGGGACTATTGTCGTGGCTTCGTGCGGAATATACAAAATAGTATTTCATTTTTCAGATTTTACTCAACGATTTCATAACGTTAGTTTAAAAAGATAGTCATTGCAATCGTGGATTTTCTGTTATCATAGCAATTTGTTGTGTAGTATTATATCTATTGTTCAAAAGATTACAGTTCATTTACCTTACCTTATTATATCAAGATTAAAATATGGCAAAAATCAGAAAAATCTCCGCGCATACAAGGCCTGAGGTAGGAATTGAACCTACGTCATTCGCTTTTTATTGTGTTCAATTTTCATTGGAATTTAATATAAATAATCTCAAAATTGGCAATAAATATATATTATTTTATTACTAAATTATAGTATACTTAATCGCAATTATATCATTTGACAATATACTTTTAGGTAAGTAGTAAAGTAACATTTATTAGGCGCCAGTCTTTTGTTTAATTACCAAGCAAATAAAGTAATTTACGAGTTTTATACTATTTCATAGAGTGACTGGTAACTTTGCTACTTTTAGTTGTGTGTTTAGTGGACACAAGCGTTTCGGAACTTTTCTAATATTCTTTCCACATTAGGCGGTTACATACATAGGGCAACAATTTGTCCTTAAATATATCGGATATGTCTCGCATATTAATGTTATTTAAGTATGTAAATTTACCATTTTTAACCGACTTCCAATTCAAAATTTCAGGATAGGAATTACACTTGGATATCTTCCTAGATATCAAGTATATCTATAAACGTTTGCTTGGCACCTACTCCAAAAATGTGGTAGGTATGTAGACAGTTAATTTGTACATAATAAACACCTATTAGTGTTTATGTTTATTACTTTGTGTGTAGATACTTTTGTTAAAAAATATTTTTCATTTTCGAGTGCTTTTTTAGTGGTTATTGAAGTCGGTTCAACTTTTTTTTTAAAAGGTTTTTTATTTATATTAAATATTATATATTAGAGAGATTTGCGTCTAACTGACCCAATCAATTAATTCTCATCACAGAAATGGTAAAAATATTATATGTAGGTAAAAGTTTTTCCTGGGTTGAATGCCATTTTCCTGCTATAGTTCTGAAAGGAGGTCGTAACCTAGCATCTGAAGGCTTGGATTTACTATTGAGACCCATGATATATCGCAATATTGTATTGCAAAATATATATACATTGGCACCGACTAGCGAGGTCTGAACACGGGTCTCATCGTGAGTTCACTACCCCTAGACCGCGGCCGCTCACATCTTTCTCTTATAGCTCGTCTCTAATATCTTTAAATTAACGTTATTAAATTAAATAGGTGTCTGTTTATTAGATTAAACTAGAGTAACTGACTGAAAAATGGTAACCCTACACGATGTATACAGCAACAGTAGGTGCCTAAAGTATTATACACTAACGCCTTGTAGCGACAACTAAGGAATACTGTTACACGCTCCGTTAAACATTGGGTTCAGAAGAACATAACATCTTACATTCGGTAAAATAAATAAATAGTGTATTTGTGTAAAACTCTTTACCTTAGTTTACCCCTTAGATGGAACTTTGAAGAGATGTTGGATTAGATAGGTTTAAGATTTTTATTGCTTGCAGTTACAAAAATAAGTATAAACATTAAACGTGAGGGAACGGAAACAACATAGACCTTAGTTTGTATTTACATATAATACGTATCATGTATGTATGTACACGTATCTATAGGTATGGTATGTATTATAGTTTTACGGAAATCATCTAAATAAGTACTCAATAACCCGGTGAATAAATTAAAACTGATTTGATAAGGAAGTAGATTTATTTTTCCACAAAATTATCTAAGAATTTACCAAGAAAACAAACTTGTGAAAAAAAATGGCAAATGGGTATTGGCTCTGGGTATGGGCTTATTGGGTATGGGTACTACCCCAGGACGGCAGACTGGGCAAGTAATCATCATCAGTCTGCCTACCACTCTTTAATAGTACCTATAGGTATCGAGCGACCAAAGTACATATAACAAAGTTACATTGGTACCGGTCAGAATTTAGCGAGGTTCGAATACGGGACTCATCGATCACGAGTTCACGCGTCTTACCGCTAGACTACGGCTGCCTACCAATCTACAATTTACAAATTTGTATAATTTTTCAGTTGAAATAACAATTTCTTCACGGTTTTGTTTGATGACGTTCTTTGGTCAGCTAGCGCCAAGAATTTTTATTTTTAAGTACTTTCTTTTTAGTTACAAATGATTTTATTTTTGTGTTGATGGTGAGTATTCTTTAATAAAGTTGATTTCGAATTGAGAAAACTAATTTATATTTTGTTCAATGTTAATTCGCCTTCATTCTTGGGTTTTCCCTGTTATTATTCTCTGACAAAGTTCAAAGAAAAATCAAGTTTTTCATTAATATTTTATGAACTCCCCCGATGCCGTCTCTGATACTAAACAAGAGTTAAATTTTGAAATTATTCATAATTTTAAAGAAAACAATAAAGTTTTTCGGCGACAACCGCCTTAACAAATTTAAACTGAAGATTTATTTACATTGAACGGCCGCCAACAGTTTTCTAATTAGGTATTTAAATTAACAAAATATTAAATTATGTTGTAATTTAACTGATAATGTAGGTATATAATTAATTTAAGTTTATAAGTACTTTACGCTTACGTAACTTTTATTATTATTTACATACTTTTTAATTATCATTATAATTACCATTTTTAGTTATCTTCTTTTAGAATTTTTACCCAATAAAAAAATGCGTGTTTTATGCAAAAATAAAATTATTATAAATTTTGAACCGTTTTCACTATCCTGTTAAACGTTTTACGTTCAAGACACATCTTTTCAAACGTGAAATCATATTGACTGACCCATACTGGATTAGATTAAAATTGGATGATATTTTTGAAGTTTTCGAATGTTGGTCACGTTCACAATCTACAATGTAAGCATTTGAACGAATATCTTATTCACAAATTTGATTAGATAAAATAAAAGAATAAAATGAACATATTTAAATCAATAGTTACTTTCAAAATTAATATTACAAATAATATTACGAGTTGACAGTTGAAAGCAGTTGACTCGGTTCGCGGGCCGCACTCTAAGTGTGGTTACAAGTACGAAATTAATTAATTAATTAATTTAGAAATATGGACAGACCTCATCAGTCTAGTTAGAGGTACGAATGTACAATAATTTTACGTGGGGAAACCCCTTTTACAGATACTCTGGGTCTTGGTGAATGTTCCAGGGTTACGTCGGACTCACCAGCCTAGCGCTGGCGTACCGACTAAAACCTTACGGACGCCCACGGTGCATCACTCAATGCATAGTAGATGGAGTCGGCACGCGTTAGCATTCATCCAAACGATAATTAATTACTTAGTGAATTTTAATTCTGCCTACGCCTTCCTTTAAAATGTTTATTGAAGAAACTGTCGTAAAGAAATGAGTATTTGGATGACAAGGATGAGTGGGTGAAATTATGCATGTGTTCAATGGTTATATTAATTATACACGGTTTTAAAAGACAGCTAGCAATCGCGCGAACCAGAAGTTGTATACTAGTACATCATACTTAGATCCCATGTAATAAATACTTATTATATATTTTATTTCTGAGGCCATAATAAACAATCATGTTTTTTTTAGATATTTACTAATCTAATATCAACTATAACAATGCTATACATATTATGGTATGATTATTTGTTAAAAAAAAACAAATCATCACAGAAATACCAAAAAACAAGCAATGTAAATGCAAGGCTGGTGTCCCGATGGTCTCGTAGCACGCGCGATGTCATTCAATGGTAGACGATCGAGCACGCGCCTATATTGCGATATTGATGTAATGGCTTGATTTTACATGAAAATATTAAAAATATATCTTGCAATTGCTATTTTTACATACATGTTAAACACTTTCTCTTTTAATCCGTACGTATTTGTACGTAGTTATAACTTTTTGCTTATTACATACCTATTAATTTTTATATTGTACATTTTCTTGTGTTAGCATTACTAACCACTAACTATGAAAAAACGATATCCATACGAAGCTTTTCGAATACAAATAAATGTATTTACAGAATTATTTGACAATGTAAAACAGCTCAAAGTAGGCAATAAAAGAAAAAATTAAGTCGATTTCAACACAAATTTTATTATGTATACCTAATAAAATTATCGTATAATTTAGGCTGGTTATTAAATGGTTTTCGTGACTATGCCTAAGTTGTTACTCTATTTACTACATTATTATGTACGAGTATACATTTAAATTTATATGAGGTGTTTGCGTGTTTCATAACTAGCCGTATGCCCAAGAGAACATAAAGACTTAATACATAAAACTTTTGTTATACCTTTTAATTTAAGACGTGGTTTCTGAAACCTTATGTTTTCAGAAACTAAAATATCGTATACAAGTTTAATGCTAAAGTTATTAAAACCGCGTCTTAATTCAGTCGTGTTAAGTTACATAATAGTTTCAGTGCAAAGGGATTATGTTGGTAAGTAGAAGTGGTAGCATCTGTACAGAACAAAAGATGTAAGAAATGTTCCAAATAATTAATATTGATGATATTTCGTCCGAACTTTATGTACTCGTATGTACCTAAGGATGATTCTCATACTAGTTCATCTATAAATTATTATAACTTACAATATTATTTGACGACGATAAGATAGGCAAAAGTCCGAATTATAATGGACTCAATTCTAATGAATACTGTACTTAATTTTTCAGTTTATAAAGTGGTAGGCAGACTGATGATGGTTACTAGCTCAGTTTGTTGGCGGATAGTATCACCACTTTTAAATACAACATCCGTGAAATGAAGCAACCTCAGTCGCATTTCGGGATCGTATTGGCAGTTGTTGGGTACGACTATAATTAGAGAAGTGTGCACAATCGTCTCTTTAAGCCAGCATATCGGAGGCGTTTGCTAGCTGCAGATATCTCCCGTAGCAATTCTAAAAAAAATATTAAAATATATAATATATAATATTTTATTTTTTTATTAATAATAAACTTCTTAGATAATAAATAAATCCTCACCCACATAAAATTAAAATATTTATTTAATGAGACCGCAAAAGAGCTTATCTCAGCGCGATAATGGCTTAAGTTTATGAATTTTGTCCGGACCGAGGCGCGGTCACAAGTCCTTAAGAAACTTGCCAACCAAGTTAAGTTGAAAAATTTGATTTTGAACTTTGCTTTCTTTTTCTTATTAATAAATACAGTTGCATTAAATACTTATAGATGAAATCTCGGCGGTTTTAAAGGTTGACTACATTAAATGACTTCATTAAAGTTTTTCAATTTAAAACTGATATTTATACAATGAAAGTTATCGTCTTACCGCTAGACCACGGCCGCTTAATCATTTACAAAAGTAATCATTATTATTTCTTAATCCTTATCACACCAGAACTAACATATCAATTAATAACAATTCTATCACAAAAACAAAAGAGAAATAATTACATTGTGTGGGCACCCTTACAATAAATCCTTTTTGTTCCTATTCTACGGGTAAGATAATACCTAGAGGGATCCCATTTCCCGCTCCAGCAGAAACAATCCGACCATTTATTGATGTATTACGGAGATCTTTAGATATGTACGATATCTACACACAAATGCATTTTAATATACAAATGTAATTAATTAATTAATTAATAAGAATGACTATGGTCTAGCGTTCGAAGTCGTGAACTCACTAAGTTCAAGCCTCGCTAAATTCTCACCGGTACCAATGTTGCATGTATTTTCGTCGCTTATGGTACCTATGGCGTGCCGATATTAGGACATTAATAAAGAATGGTAGGAAGCCTGATAATGGTATTACCACCACATTCAAGTGAAGCAATGTAGTCTAGTCTAGTTTGTAAGTAGCCAGGTATAACGAGAGGAATGTGCAATGTCAACCTGTATGGAATACATTCGTCCTCTTACTAACTCTTTATATGGAGTATAGAAGTTTAGATAATACGATTTTACTGAAGTCATGTATGATTGATATATATGTTATATATTTATATACGTATGTATATTTATTTATGTACTATGATATACTACTGTTTTATCTTACACCTTATTTCACTATTTTCCTATACCCTTCAAATCACTACATACTCTTTCCTGGTTAGCTGGTAGAGAATTATTATTATTATTATATATCAGAAATTTTAGGAGTTGGCTGTAATATTGGAGATGACGGACGGTCATTGACCTCTTGCGAGCTATTATCCTCCATTGAAACGACTTTGTCTTCAAACTCGTTTAATTTTATAATTGTTTGTAATTATTGTAATATCACATTAAACTTGTTACACTGACTTTAAAACTGACACAGATCATACGTTGATATCAAATTGAAATTATTGAATCCCGTTCAAACGCCGTTGTAAGAATGATCCTCTTCTCCCGGCCTCCTGCTTATATATTGCCTGTTTTGATTTAATCATACGGTGCGTTAGAACACCTGCGAGATGCAGCTGCGTTGGTACACCTGCGAGCCGCAGCTGCGTTGGAACACCTGCAAACTGCACGTGCGTAGGAACACCTGCGTTGATTCTTTTATTTTAACGAGGGTAGGTTGGTGTTGCCGAGTGATGTGATTCTTGCGTAATACATTGAACGGATGACATATTTTTCGTGCGCCGACACGGCCATTCTGCGACAGGTCGAGCTCGACATGTAAATAAAATAAAGAAGAAAGTAGTTACTAGCCACTTTTATAAGTGTCACCCCGAATAATATTTCATAAGTAATTCATATTTTATCATTTGACCATATCAAAATACGTTGCTCAAAAGTCAGTTGTTTAAATTGAACAAATCATTTAGTTAAGCTGTCCAATCCAGCATTAACGAACTATATCTAGGAGACTTCGCTTCCAACTAGATCTTTGCTACAAATCAGTGTCATGTCTAGGAGACCACACTTCCAGCCAGAGCATAACAATACAGCCAACGTTATAATATCTAGGAGACACCATCTCCGACTAGATCAAAACGACTCTGTTAAACTTATGTCTGGGAGTACACACTCCAACCAGAACACAACAACATGGTCAACGTTATGTCTAGGAGACACCATCTCCGACTAGATCAAAACTACTCTGTTAAACTTATGTCTGGGAGTACACACTCCAACCAGAACACAACAACATGGTCAACGTTATGTCTAGGAGACACCATCTCCGACTAGATCAAAACGACTCTGTTAAACTTATGTCTGGGAGTACACACTCCAACCAGAACACAACAACATGGTCAACGTTATGTCTAGGAGACACCATCTCCGACTAGATCAAAACGACTCTGTTAAACTTATGCCTGGGAGTACACACTCCAACCAGAACACGGTCAATGGCTTTAATAGGATAACGTCTCCAATTGAGTACATGAATACAGTCGACTCTTTAACAATTAAAAAGGCCTACAATACTGACCTTAATACATTTCACATATTGTCATCCATGTCCCTTTTCAATGTTAATCACATGACATGACATCACCTGTCAGATCACGTGGTACCGCCGACACGGAGTCCTGATTAGTTACAGTTCCGGGCTTAGGAGCTAATCTCAGTTGATCATGTGCAACCTTTTTTGGTCTTCCCCTGCCGACAACTTTTTTTAACCCTGTATCTATTATGAGGTAAAATTTTATAAATTTCATAAGCATCTGCATACTTGAGATCAAGACCAATTTGACTCCTTGGATTTGTCTTAAATAGCACGATATCACCTTTTTTAAATCTTATCACTCGCGCTTTTCCTGAATCAAACCTCAATTTATCTACACTGCTCCTTGCTTTAATTCGTTTACCTATGTAATCATCTAGTAATTCACGATTAACAGTACTCGTGTTTTCATCTATTAAAGATACTAATTCGATCGGAACGGCGCATTGTTTTCCCGTTAAAGCTTTAAGCGGACTGACGCCTGTAGTTTTATGTTTAGTACAATTAATAGCAAGTTGTAAGGCATCGAGTCCTGTTTTCCAATTATTATATTCGTGATTTCGTATAATTGTGAGTCCGTTTTTAACAACTGCCATCATGCGTTCCACCTGTCCATTTGCACGACTTGCACCTGGAGCTATAAAATGTTGAATAATACCTTGCTCTTTACAGTATGTTTCGAACTCCGATTTAAATGCTGTGTCTTGATCACTAATAATTTGTTTTGGTGCACCAAATAGTGACACTACCTTTTTCAGAGCTAAAAGTATGGACTTAGTGGTTTTATCCATGGCGTAAGACAACATTGTATATTTAGTAAATGCATCTATGGTAACAATAACATATTCGTGCTTATTATTTCTGCTGGTCAATTTGCCAGTCATATCCATATGAATGGTGTGAAATGGAATCGGCTAATTTAGTATGGGGTGCATCCGTATTTGTTTTGCACCAGATGATCCCTTACTTGTTTTACATATCACACAATTATCTACAAATTTTCGAACTGTATTTGTCATTTCTGGAAACCAGTACTCTTCTCGCAATTTAGATAAAGTTTTCTCCCATCCGAAATGTTTAAGAGATGTGTGATATGCGTTTATAATACTCCACTGATAAGATCTAGGTACCACCTTCCTCCAGTGATTATTACCAGGTTCATCATCAATGTGTTTTCGTTGTAGGACTAAGTTATACAAGCGATAATTTTCAATGTTGTCGCCTCGTTCCATCCTTTTAATAATAGTGTATAAATCAGGGTCTCGTCGTTGTTCAACTTTAAGCCATGAATCTGTAGTATTAAGTAAGCTAATACAAGAAACTGGATTGCGGCTAAAATAATCCGCATGTTGCATTCGTTTTCCTTGACGATATTCAATTTTAAAATCATAATGTTGAAGAAATGCTAGCCACCTGTATATTCTGGGCAATAGTTCGTGTTTTTGTAACGACGACTTAATGGCGTTGCAATCTGTCACAATAGTAAAAGATCTTCCGTATAAGTATTGACGAAAGTGCTTAACGGCGCGGACGATTGCAAGTGTTTCCAATTCGTATGAATGGTAGTTAGTCTCCGGTTTAGTTGTCCTCATGCTCATAAAGGCCACAACATGTTGTCTTCCATCTTTCTTTTGAATTAGGACTGCTCCAAGGCCCGTACTACTCGCATCCGTGTGCAAC
The DNA here is from genome assembly GCA_948150575.1 of Tinea pellionella. Classification (NCBI taxonomy): domain Eukaryota; kingdom Metazoa; phylum Arthropoda; class Insecta; order Lepidoptera; family Tineidae; genus Tinea; species Tinea pellionella. Next base: position 2,027,034 of record OX411258.1, read on the forward strand.
TCTATTGGCAAGTTGTCTTGATATAAAGTAAGAGCCGGAGCAGAAGTTAACTTGCTTGACATTCCTTGGTATGGGCGACTTTTCCAAGGCTTCAACTTTTCTGAGACTCGGTTTAACTGTGTTATTCGATATTACATTACCGAGATATTCTACCGATTTCTTGAAGAAAATACATTTATTGGAGTTTACTGAGAAACCAGATTCTCTCAAAGTATATAGCACTTTCTCTAATAGTAAGACACCTTCGTTAAAACTCTTGCATTTTATAAGGACATCGTCCATGTAGTGATTCTGTTCGAGCTATGTTTATATTTTTAATATCATCATTTGCTTTCCGAAAGCAATCTCTTTCAATATGCCCGGATTTTTCACAATAATTGCAAAATTTGGTTTTCACTGTTGCTGTATTGTCAGGTGATATCGTTATTAGTGGTTTAACTTCAGGTGCCACATCGGAAGTACATCCTGACTGCATGTGACCTATTTGGCCACACTTGTAACAGTTCTTATTACGAACCGCAGTCTCATTCTTAGAGAATCGATATCTCGTACGCTTTGCAAGTGGTTCGTCCGATCTATCGTTCTGTATCTTCGTAGTAGATATAATCAAAATCAGCTCAGGTACAGTGGAGCATTTACTGGAAAGAAGTCTAAGTCGCAAAGAGTCATTATCTATACACCCTATGACAGCTTCAACAGCATCTGTGTCTTTATTGCCTTGCATAATCCTTTTCCAAAAGTTCCATGCTCTCGTAATAGAATCAACCGGTTTAGTAGTATCGAATTTGAAATTTCGGAATTTCACAATATCGTTCGAGTACCTGGCTTCAGGCTCAAAGGTTTGGATTAGTGCTGCTCTCATATCTACCCACAATTGGGACTTAATAAGCCAAGTATCTCCTAGCGCTTTAGCGCGACCCTGTAGTGAACCAGCTATTTTATTACATACCTCGTAATCTGTAAGGTTCCAGTGTTCTTTAGCTCGATCCACATGATCACACCAATCGCGTATCGGAACATCTCCATCTGGGTTGAATGACGCAATATAAACGTCGGAAAGCCGTGGTCTTGGTGTCACATTTGTTGTCATTAATTTAGCAAGTAATTCACTATTGTATTTAACGCTATCACTTTGGTGTTGAGTCAAGTTCTGTATTATGTTAACCAAAGATGATAACGAATGATCTGTGTCTTCTGGTCTGCGAGCGTGATGTTGAGTTTCACTTCTGATATCAGAAATTTTAGGAGTTGGCTGTAATATTGGAGATGACGGACGGTCATTGACCTCTTGCGAGCTATTATCCTCCATTGAAACGACTTTGTCTTCAAACTCGTTTAATTTTATAATTGTTTGTAATTATTGTAATATCACATTAAACTTGTTACACTGACTTTAAAACTGACACAGATCATACGTTGATATCAAATTGAAATTATTGAATCCCGTTCAAACGCCGTTGTAAGAATGATCCTCTTCTCCCGGCCTCCTGCTTATATATTGCCTGTTTTGATTTAATCATACGGTGCGTTAGAACACCTGCGAGATGCAGCTGCGTTGGTACACCTGCGAGCCGCAGCTGCGTTGGAACACCTGCAAACTGCACGTGCGTAGGAACACCTGCGTTGATTCTTTTATTTTAACGAGGGTAGGTTGGTGTTGCCGAGTGATGTGATTCTTGCGTAATACATTGAACGGATGACATATTTTTCGTGCGCCGACATATATTGATGCGTGATGCACAATAATAAATGGAGCAAATATTCTTTAATTTTATAATATTGAATTAATTAATGAAATGTTACCAGTTACTTAAATAAAATTGTTAAAGAGGAAAAACCCTTAGAAATGAAAGTAAAGATTATTTACACAGTAAAGTTAAAAATCCATTGAGTAGTCCAGCTTATCTGAAAGGCTTAACAAGTATAAAACAATAATCCTTTAATCGACAAAGGAACGGAAGAAATACGACTTTCGGTAAGCCTTTCCTATCTATATTTCTTCGCAGTATCATAAATTTATAATAAATATCAGGTAATTTTGTCCAAGGGAGCGGTGGACATAAATATATTGCCTATAGATTTCTAATATTGAACCGGCACTTTCGTTTGAAGGAGTTTTTACGATACGAACAGATACTTTAAACTATACATTTATATATATATATATTATTTTATATTTATATATTATATATAGGTATATTAAACTCGATATGTGACACTCCGAGCGAAAACAATTGCTATTACAGAGACATATCTGCAGGCAACTATGCTAGCCGGAGAAGACGAAAGTACACCATTCATTACGAGATGATTCTGAAACGCAACTAGGTTTTCACGTGTGTTACACTTGAAAGTGACGGCACTACTCCAGGACGACAGCTATAATCAGTCTGTCTACCACTCTTTTTGAATATCATAAAATTATAGCAAAATATCTATAGCTAAAATAGCTAGTCACCTCTTCAAGGTTTTTAAGGCTGAAGTAAACAAAAATAACTGACTAATATAGTAAATGCTTTGATTGTTTGGCATGATCGGTCGTGGTCCAGAGGTAGAGGACGGACCTCACGATCGATGAGACCCGTGTTCAAACCTCGCCAAATTCTGATCGGTACCAATGCGTTACATTATATGTTATACGCCCTTTGGTCCCTCAGTGCCTATGATACAAGTACCTTAGTACAAGCATTTAAAATACATAATAATAATAATAGAAATAAATTTTATTTTAATTGCGCAAGAAAAACGAGACATTTATATAATATAACAATAATATAAATAACTTTCGATCAACAACATTACTCTTACGGAAAAATGAGGAACAAATAAGAAAAATAAACGGTTTGTTCGAACGGGACGAGAAACGTCAGACATATTGGAGCATTTATTCTGGCCATCTTTCTAAAGGAAGGATTCACAGGCCATTGCTCATTTATTGGTCCACGTCTTTTGATCGCCAACTCCTTCGTTCCACTATTACGGTCATTTTCAATGATAGTTTATTACTACTATTTATTGTAATTGCTTTATTTAATTTTTATAATAATAACACAAAATTATTTGTTTGTAATAAATACATCAAAATAAAAAATTAACCCAAATGTACATGTATATAAAAGCTTAACCCCAAATTGAGATACCTATGGGTATTAGTAAAATAATAATACAAATATAACTTCCAGACTCAAGACTAATACTTACATTTATTAATAATTATAATATAAATTGAAAGAAAAAACTAGCAGTTAGAAGCGTTGTCATTGAAAAGATATAATGAAGTGATTTCGACGCCCACGTAACCGTTACATAGCTTAGTGGCCAGAGCATGCATACGAGGAAGTGGACTCGATTCCTACCTCAACAAACTTTATTTTCTGTTTAATTTTCATCATGACTTAATAACCTCAATATAAAATTAAGTAGAAAATAATGTCAATAAACATTTTGACCGGGAATCGAACCCGCAACAAACTGGCATGCTAGCCAATGCACCACGCAACTCCGTTAGTTTACTAATAAAAAATAATTTATTAAGTAATTCTACGATAATAATAGTCTAAAATTGACTTCAAAATTTAATATTTAAGCCAAGAAAACCAAAAATTTCCGAGAAAAAAATATGTTATATATTTTTTTAATAATTAGGTTAACTAAATTTAGCTTTTTTAAAAAAAAATTTATACTTGTAGGTGAAATTAATTTAAAAAAATATTATTAATAAAGCAAAAGAAAATATAGGACGTAAAGTAGGTGGTAGGAACTTTTACTCGTAAAAATTAATGATAGATTATTATTGATTTATCTTTTTTTTGTAGCTGCTGATCTATCTATTAGATAGCTTTTGATATACAAAAACAAACCGCACAATAAGAACAAGAATAAAACCAACAAATAGAATAACAAAGTTTGCCGTCAAGTGTGGGGAATAACAGGAGTTGCGTCGTTATCATCTCGTCGTTTACTTTCTGAAAGGATATCGTTTCATGTGGAAATACGACGGACGTGTATCTATTTTCCTTTATAAAAACATACCTGTTGATTTTTATTTATTTATATTTTACTTTGAGTATAATACTTATTTGATTTTTATTTTTTATTTTATTGAACCTTTCTGTATAGCAATTATCTCAGCCATCGAATCAAATAATTCCCTTAAGTTTTTTTTTCTGTGATTAAAACTTATTCACGTTATAATTTTAAGTAATACTTATTATTTAGTAAATTCACTTCTTACTTATGTTTTCTATATTTCACTCAAATTCTGCATGCGACATGGTGTTAAAGTGAATAGTAGATTGCGAATTGCAATAACCAACTTCAACGTTAAAGGAAGTGTCCAGCGACTGTGTTGTTGATAACGAACTGTTTTGTTATACTCGTACATGCATTGTTATGTGTTAACAAAACTTTGTTATGTTGGAAACTAAAGTACGTTATATTACTAGTTTCTCATAACTAAAAGCTTATTATTTGTAGATATTCTGAGCATAATTTGTATCAAGGACAAATAATTACATGAGTGGTATCCGCCTAGGACCTTCGCAGAGGTTCGGATGATTGTTAACTCATGCCCAGACTCCGTCCACGTATGCGTCGAGTGCAATGTTGCACCGTGTTTTGTTTTAGCCGATATTTCAACAAAGGCTAAGATAATAACGGTTTCCTCACGTATAAAAACAGAGCGTGGTTTAGGAGTGGAGACAACTGTCACTATAGAGACTTTTTTACAAGCAGCTGTCGCCTTCGATATGCCGTTTAAAGGACGAATGTGCACAGTTCAGGTTGATAGGACACTCGTTTCGTTACATCCAAGGTGATCCCAAAACGCGAGGTTAGTTCAAGGGACGAAAAACATTAGCCCAGTTTTCACCATGATTTTGCCTACTACAGTCTTCAGTGCGAATTTAATAAAGAGCTCATTTATAGTGAATATTATTGATATAAATTTATTATAATTGAAAATAAATATTCAATTAACATATTATCGAATGGTGTTGAATCATATTTGTTATATAAACAGATCAACAGCGGGTGCGAATATACAACAAATAATTGAATGTGATTCAGTGATTGAATTCAATTTTCAGTGAAATCGATTTAAATTATTATTATTATTATTATGAGCAAAATTGCGCGATCATTTGAAGGGTATTAAATCTGTACGAATGTCATAATATCATTTACTATTATCAATTTCCAATACTTAGAGTACTAATAAACTTTTTTTTTATTGAAAAATATTACGTAGGCGTTCTTTAGCCAAAATTAGTCGTAAGATTGTGTTTTTTTTTTTCAATTATCTTGTTACAGTTATCTTAAGTTTAGGGTAACTTACAATAAAATTAACAACAATTAATGTAAACACGCAGAATGATGATAGTTATTAGCCCGTCCTGGGGTGGTACCGAAACTTTTAACCTGGTGTGACCTAGCGGCATTTCGGGATCAATTTAGAAGTAGCTATGTTTAAAGAGAGGAGAGTGCTTCTATGAATAGTGTATACTGCATATTTATCGCCTTAAGCCGGTATAGCGGAGGAGGAGATTGCTGCCTGTAATACGAGAGAAGCAAAAAAATAAGAAAGGTATTAGTATTTCGTTGCAATAAACTAAGAAAAAATTGAACAAATTGATTAATATAAGGTTATATGGTAACCCTAAAAACTACACGACAGTTGCTGTGTAATATGTCGAAGAAAATTTACCCGCAGTCCGTTACAATGTAAGCTTAAAGCTCTCCTGAAAATCTCCGACGAAGCACTGTATTATTCGCTTGATTAAGTTTTAATCAAATTTTATTGAACTCTTGCCAAAATTGGAGTCTCTAGTATGATATTGCAAACTTTATTATTATATAAAGACATTTACTATAAATCTCTCGAGGTAGTTTGAATACAGTTGTCTATTTTGAGTGTTTTAATTATTATCGGTTATTTATAAATTTTTGGCAATTTTTCTGTTAAATTTTCATCAATTTATCAATGTACTTTAGTACTTAACAAATTTTATATGGTTTACTATTAGATTTTTTGAAGATGAAGCGACGACGACGTTTCAAAAGCGTTGCAGCTATCATGGTTGCGCGTGATCGGTGTTGTTCGGCGATATTTATTTATTTATTACATTTTACAATTAATACAATGTGACGCCCCAGTAAAACGTAGCAAACAACATTTGTAACATAAAATATAAAACAGTCAACATTAAAAAATATAATAAAATTAAAAATGTAATTAATTAGTAGAAAAAATAAGAAAGTAAGAAGAGAGAAAGTCATTCATTTTTAATTATTTTTAAAACGTTTATATACCTACTCAGCTACAAATATTATAATAACTAGCCGCTAAAATTAAATGCAAAATTATTGTTAATTAATATACTAAGTTAAATGAAAGCCATTTCTAAGGAGTGTTTTCCCTTGAAAATTGAGGTTATAGTGAAAGTCAGCAATAGGTTTCCTTTATACAAAATACAACGCGATTCTACTGTTGATTAAATTTTAATCAGATTTTATGGTAGTGACGTTCTCTGCCACGACCGTTCACATTGATTGGACCCGCTGAGTTTGCGGAACCTCATTTGCACTCTTTTATAATATTATCTATTGTATAAATCTAGTCTTTGTCATCGACGTATATTATTTTCTAGAACAATGCATCGATATTAGTGAACCACATTTGCAAATTAATATTGGAATTAGCGATGAAATTCCGCGTTTATGTTTACTTAATCAGGCCTAATGAGATAGGATACTCATTATCCTATCTATAAGATTTAAATTTAGTATTTATGTTATTATCTTTTATTAATTGTTTAGTTTATATAAACACTGCTGATATACAAAAAATACTCTCAAAAATATATATAAGTAAAATAATTCAAATGCATAACTTTTGTATTTTATATTAATGTGTTTATACTAAGTTACTACTGGTAATTACATTTTTCCAAATATAACGACGCGACATGTCACCTCGACTGGTCTGACGGTAAGCACAACGAAGGCCCACGATCGCCGACGACTGAAGAACAGCAGAACACGGTGGGCCCCAGTCGCGGTCATTTAAGATCCCCAGAATGCTCCTTCCATTTACTGGTATTTATGTATTATCAAAGTTACGTTGGTCATTGGTCAATATTTTTACAGCAGTACTCACTCAGTACGTTAGAGCTAAACGATTGCAATAATAGAAATAGTTCAATCTAAGTTGTACCATAAAGCTAATGATGAGGTCTAAACTGTAGGTAGATGTGGTCAACGTCCTTGCAAGGGTCGCTACTAATTATACACATTAAAAGGGTCACCTTTAGCTACTAATGATCTAAGTTATATTACTTCATTCAACAATTAAGAAAAGTCTCTTCATTAAATATCACATTTAACTTCGAGATTTTTTGTGTAATAAAGTTTTTATTTATTAAGAAGTCTGAATGTCACTGATTTTTTACAAAATTTGTTAATTTTTAAATGTTTGTACTAAGACGAACAAAAGAATATATTATATATATTTTTAGACACAGATCGCGCGGAAAAATAGTGAGTTTAAAGACTTTGAAAATATGACGAAAAATTTATTTTAAAAAAAAACCTCAATTTTCTTTATAATTTAATTAATAAACTTGGTTATAAATTCGAAATAATCGTGTAACTTGATTATAAGAAGGGTTGTAACCAATATAATAAAAACGGACCATATTAGATAGTAGGTAAAGCACTACAATTACGCTTAATTGGTTCATTAACCAAAAATTGTAGCCGACCCTTTCCCGGATAATAGACAATTTATATAATCCCGTCTTACAAGAAAGAACATTGCTTTATTCAATATTCAGTTCTTTAAGTCTACTTTGGGATAATAAAGTTAACGAATTATTATTGTTATTATTTATAATAAACATAACAATCAATTATAATTTTATAAATTTTTGGCATATTAAAATTGAAAAAAAGATTGATTTTAAGTAGATTTTAGGTATAGTACTTTGGAGTTAATATTAGTAGGTAGATTTGCAGATTATATTAGATTAAAATAAGTATGACAGCGAGAGAAGAAATTTATTACTCAAGAAAAAATGTCAATGTCAGAAACAACTTCAAATAAAAAATATAAAATAGTTTTAAAACTTGATGTGGCGCGAGGCAGCCGCCACATGTACTCCCCTCCCAGTGATGTTAGGTTAGTTGCTGAAAATATTCTGGAGGACGTACTGCGCGACCGGAACGGGTAAATGTGAGTGTTTTATCTGGTGTTTTCAAGATGGTAGCTGCGGGTAAAATTTCGCTTTTAAGCATATATGCAGGCTTAAGTCTATCTATTGATACAGTCTTATGTCCTCTGGGTAAATCTATTGTAAAATGTTTTTCCGATCTTGAAATCACTTTATACGGCCCGTCATAAAGTAACTGCAAAGGCTTCTTGGCAGCATCATGACGAACAAATACATGCGATGTTTTGTAAATGTCAGAAAATACAAAAGGCTTGTGAGCTGAATGGTGATTGGCTTCAATTGGCTTAATGGAACGCACATGATCCTTTAACTTGAAAACTAAAGTTTCCATATCGGCATTGATGTTACTGTCTTCAAAATAGTCTGCGGGCAGTCTCAAAGTTTCTCCATAAACTAGCATCGCTGGAGAACTGTTGTAATGTGGGAGAATCATTGAACGCAAACCTAGTAAAATAGTAGGCAATTTAAGTGTCCAATCATCAGTCATTTGGGCTCGTAATGCAGACTTGAGCTGACGGTGCCATCGTTCGATTTTACCATTAGCAGCAGGATGATAAGCAGTAGTTTTGATATGATGAATACCCAGATGTCGAGTGAGACTACTAAAAAGAGAACATTCAAATTGTCTTCCGCGATCAGTTGTAATTTTGGCTGGTATTCCAAATCTTGAAACCCAATGAAATAAAAAGGCACGTGCAATGGTATCCGCTGTTATATCTCGAATGGGAATAGCTTCAGGCCAACTCGTAAAACGATCAATGATAGTCAGCAAATAAGTGTAACCGTTAGAAGGTGGTAAAGGACCCACGATATCCATATTAATATGGGAGAACCTTCTAGTGACAAGATCATAACTGCCAATTTCACTTTTAATATGCCGGGTTACTTTGGATTGTTGACAGGCCATGCAAGATTTGGCCCACTTCTTGACATCACGTTTGATATTAGGCCAAACAAAACGATCTGACACCATGATAACTGATTGTTTAATTCCTGGATGAGCCATGTTGTGAAGTGATTCAAATATTTCTCGTCTAAATTGTGAAGGTATAAATGGCCTCAATCTATTTGTTGATGTATCTACAACCAATTTTTCTCCAGAGGGCAAAATAATGGATGTAAATTTTAGTGATGTTGCTTTTGATTGTTTATAGTGGGCGAGCTCTTTATCTGTATCTTGCACTTTAGCGACATCATCAAAAGAAATGGCAGATGGCATAGATATTTCTGAAAGTCTAGAGCAAAAATCTGCTGATATATTATCTTTGCCACGAATATATTGTATATTAGTTGTGAATTGACTAATGAAATCTAAATGACGAATCTGTCTCGGAGAAGCCCTATCTAAATTCTGTTTAAAAGCATATGTCAGAGGTTTATGATCAGTAAAAAGAGTAAAGTCTCTACCCTCTAACATATAACGAAAGTATTTAATAGAGAGATATGCTGCTAAAAGTTCACGGTCATAAGTACTATATTTCTTTTCAGTTTTAGACAGTGCTTTAGAATAAAAGCCGAGAGGTTCATAATTATCATCCCTAACCTGATTAAGTGATGCTCCTACGGCAAAATCGGAGGCATCAACTAGTAAAGCTAACTTTAAATTATTTGAAGGATGTGCTAATAAGGTAGCGTTCGCGATTTGATCTTTTAATGATTCAAACGCGCATAACGCTTCAGAGGTCCACTCTACACAACGTTTATCACGCTTGCGGGTGTCTTTACAAAGATCGAACAATAGCTGCTGTGTTGTAGCAGTTGAAGGCATTGAACGTCGATAGAAGTTAAGTAAACCTAAAAAACGACGTAATTCTGCTATAGTTGAAGGTTGTTCAAATGATTTTATTGTATGAACGCGATCAGGTAAAGGTTTAATTCCAGCAGTCGATACTAAATACCCTAAAAATGGTATTTCAGGTACGCCAAAAACGCATTTATTTAAATTAATATTTATATGATATTTGCTGAGAGTTTCAAATAATAGTGTTAAATGATGTGAATGTTGTTCTTCGTCATGTGATGCAATAAGAATGTCATCTAAATAACAAAAAACGAAATCTAGCTCTCGAAGTACAGAATCGATATACCTCTGAAAGGATTGCGCTGCGTTTCTTAACCCGAATGGAAGTTTCAAAAATTCAAACAACCCGAACGGAGTTATGACGGCAGTTTTTGCAATGTCGTCCTTAGAAACAGGAATATGATGAAATGCACGAACTAAGTCTACCTTAGAGTACACTGTTGTATTAGCAAGGCGACTATTAAAGTCGTGTAAAAGTGGAATTGGATACCTATCTGGTATAGTAGCCGCATTAAGAGCCCTGTAATCACCGCATGGACGCCATGACCCATCTTTTTTCGGAACCATGTGCAATGGTGAAGACCAAGGACTCTTAGAAGGTCTACAAATACCGAGTTCGATCATTTTTTGAAACTCCTTTTTAGCTTGATTGAGCTTGTCAGGTGCAAGTCGACGAGCCTTGGCAGCTATTGGTGGACCTGTAGTAGTGATGGTATGATAATATTCAATGTCTGTTGTATGAAATTCCGCGTTCTCTTTGAGGAGGTTGGGAAATTTCCTAAGAAGACTGGCATATTTATTATTTGGATTAATTAAACTAATGCTGGTGTCGGTAAATTCGTGGCATGATAAAGTTACTGTTGATAGCTTCGTAGAACTGTCTAATAAACGCTTATTTTTAATATCAATTAATAGTCCAAAATGATTTAAAAAATCAGCTCCAATTATTGCTTGTTGTACATCTGCAATAGTAAATGGCCAACAATAATTACGATTAAGACCTATATCTAACTTAATGAGCCGCTCGCCGAACGTACGGATTTGACTACCATTCGCTGCATATAACACTAGCTGACATGGACGCTGTTTATCCCGCAATGTAGATGGAACGACTGAAACGTCTGCACCCGAATCAATTAGAAAACGATTACCGGTGTTGATATCTGTAACAAACAAACGACGAGAAGAAATTTGGCCTAACTCACCAAGTGTCGCGGCCGGTGAGCGGCCTATTCGTTTTCCGGATGCGACGCTTTATTACTGAATGAACAGGGTCTGACACACTTTCTAGCTTTATTGCCAAATTTTGAATGATACCAACATATACTCGTATCATTGTTATGATTTGATTCTGATCGTGTGTGGGGTGCATTAACGCGTGATCGTGTCGTAATGAGCATATCAATGGAAGATGTTAAATGAGCAATCTGATTTTCAATAGTTGTTAAACGTTCAGATTCCGTGGTCGTATTCGAAGTTTGTGTTGAGCAAACAAAAGAATCAGGATTTGAATCTAGAATCCTATCTGCCATCTCTGCGATGTTGTCTAAAGTATCTGCACTTGCCGCCACAATAGCTCTGATATTGTTTGGTAATCTTTGCAAATATATTGTCCGTAAAAAAACATCGTTTACCTGTTCTCCAGCAAGAGACCGCATCTCTCTGAGTAATTGACTAGGCCTTTTGTCACCCAATTCTAATTCATTTAGTAATTTGGTTACCTTACGACTATCTGTTTCCTGAAATTCCCTTTTCAGCCTTTCCATGAGATCTGTGTATGGTGTGGTAGAGCGTTCTTTTGATAAAAAGTCTGAAATCAAATCGGCTGTTTCGCCGTCGAGAGAAGCCAGGACATAATTGAATTTGGTTAACTCCGATGTTATGTTGCAATACGAAAATTGTGCATCGATTTGCATTTTCCATGTCGAAATATTTTTTCGCCAAATTGTAGGAATTTTGACTGAAACCTTACAAATAACATTAGTATTCTCTTCCATGTTAATTTTTGTACGGGGTCACCACTTTGGAGTTAATATTAGTAGGTAGATTTGCAGATTATATTAGATTAAAATAAGTATGACAGCGAGAGAAGAAATTTATTACTCAAGAAAAAATGTCAATGTCAGAAACAACTTCAAATAAAAAATATAAAATAGTTTTAAAACTTGATGTGGCGCGAGGCAGCCGCCACAGTACGAACCAACCGAAGTTAGGCACAAATTGCTGCGCAGTACACTTTAGGTATCGGCGCGATGAACGTGAGAGGGAGACACACTCTCGCGCTACCCGTCTACAGATTATTTTTATTATATGTTTTATTCATATTTAAAATTAACTCCTTTATTTTATTACTCTGAACTTGACACTGCGCGAAGTAGCACCCGCAGCTAACATCCGAGACGCCATAAAATTTGACACGACCTATAACAAAAACATAATTATTATGAGATGCGGAAACCTTTTAGAATATTTTTTGCACATTAACCTGTGATCGTTTATAATAAAATTGGTTATGTAAATAAAAATTAAGATTTCTATAAAAAAAATATTTTCAAAATTTAATTATTAATTATTTACTTTTAATTTTGAACTTTTGCTCTTGTCACCTGATATTTGCGCGTATTAATTAAGTTTGTTATCCATTATTTTGGAACTCCTCTCGATTCATAATTGTTGTCTAGCGAGGCGATCCAATTAGTATAGAATTTAGTAGTTTCACGAAATATACACTACTAACACACGGGTAAATAAACAATAAACATTACCTTTGTGTGATTCTTGTTGCATAAAATTACTAGTACACTTACCTACTTCAAATGAGCTTTATCTTTTTTTATAGTAGCTCGACTGGTCTCACCCCGCTTGATCCATGAGCGGAAACAACCGCCACCACCCGGTGTCTGTGTTTCCCGACACGTACAACATGGGTCTCTTCAGATTGAAGGTGAATAGGTACCTCATAGGCAAGCGTGCTCCACCTTAGACCGCACCACTGCTTAACACCAGGCAGGGTGTGGTCAAACGCTTACCTAATAACCATAAAAAAACCACTGAGAAATATTTTATAGCCAGCAACTTACTCCTCTCATAAATCCGGCTACACCAACCATATCGGCCGGCCAACGGCTGTCACACTTGAAAGTGATGGTAAACTATGATAATAACCATCAGTCCGAATATCACTGCATTAAAAATTATTTAACAGCCTCTGTAGTGATTTTTGGAAGAAACAAAAAAAAAGTATTTTTGGACTGAGTTTGTGTTGTCCACGTCCAGCTAAAATCAACGCACACACAACAAGCTGAGATAAGATGGGGATTGGGTCCAATAGTCGTCGAAATTTTATCGCACTATTTTTTCACCGGCAACTCTTCCAACTGATGAGTTAAAATTACTGTATTTTTTCTACTCTCATTTGATCATAATTTACGTAATAACACTTTAATTTCTCTAAAGCAAAAGTTATAATAACATGTTAAACGGAATTCTTGAACCGTACAAAACTTAATATTCTAATTCTGGCTTTGAGTCGAAACTTTAGTTAAATAAGCTTATAACTTTATAAATAGTTCCATAATTATAACATTAGGCAGACTGATGGTGGCTATTAACCCAGTCTGCCGTCCTAGAGGTAATCCCACCACTTTTAAATGTGACATCAGTCAGTTAAGTAACGTTTGACAAGAAGTTTACACTGTCAACCTGGACAGTACACATTCGTCAATTCAAACTAGCATAACGGAGGCGGCTGCTATCTGCAGAAGTTTCTCAGTAGTCACATTTCGGGTCTAGTAATAGTCGGGTGTACTGTGAAGGAGTTTTGCACTGTCAACCTGGACGAAGCCTCAAGACGACTGCTGTCTGCAAATATGTATCTGTGACTGTAGTTGTTTCCGTTCATGGACCCCGCTCTGGCTTATTAACATCAGGTGGAGGACAGTCACAGGCCAGGCTTCTAAAAAAATACTCGTACACCTTATAGCTAGCCAAAATTCGCTTATTTATTTAATTCAATTTGATACTGAATCCTAATGGATTCCTAATGGAAGAACCTCGTTAAATTCTGACCAATGTCACTATGTTATATGTACTTTAGTCGCTCAGTGCCTGTAGTAATATAGGCATTAAATAAAGAAAGTGGTACGCAGGTTATTAGTACAGTCTGCAGCCCTGGGGTAGTACTACCAATTTCATGTATAACTCCCGCTTCCGGCATCAGTTTGGAAGTAGCCTCTTCCTATTCGTATCCTCAAGCCGTCATAGCGCAAGCAAGCAGGAATTCGATTCAGTTCGGCGCGCCCCGAACGTTTTTTACTAAATCTTTTCTAAATTAGGGTATATCGAAAATTCTACTTTATTGATTTGATCCATATGAAAATTAAGGCATCCACATTAAAATTTTAACTAAATTAAGTACCTACATATTTGGAATAGTATGTGATAAGAACATAGCTTCACACCTCATGTTAAAGTTTAATCACAACGGGCGAAAAGCCAAATGGAAATTGCGAGTCTAGATTGCATCATGATTAAGAAAGTACGAACCAAATGTCGTCTAAATCAACGGCGGTGTTCAGAGGTTAATATTGCTATTAATGATATATAAGTTTCTAGTCGATATAAAGAGTGGTAGGCAGACTGATTATGGTTATGAGCCCAGTCTGCCGTTCTCGGGTAGTACCACCACTTTACGTGTAACATCCATGAAGCGTGTCAACCTGCATAGTGCATATTCGTTTCCGCAATCCAGCATAACGGAGGCGACATAAGTCGCTACAGATAGCTCTAGCAGCCACAGACATCTGCTGTCTGGGATAACAGTTTGTTCCCGTTCACACTCAAACTCGAGATATAATATTTTTTTGTCTGTGTAAGAATCATTGCTAACCCTTTACACTTTTTTCAGCATAAAGCAACTACAATAAATGCCTATTTACTTCATTGTATACCAGTTGAGACCACATAGCAGTAATAACTGTTAAAACTGAGATGGGACTCGCGTAGCGCTTTGCTGTGCTTAATTGTTCTTCTTCTTCTTCTTTTGTTAAATGGCCTCAGATGTCATAATAATTCTGCCAATATCGAGTAGTAAATTCTTAATGTCTGCATCAAATTGCAATGGTGTTTTACAATTTGACGCTTTCTTGGAGTATTTGGCGGCAATTCACCCGGTCACGTCACAATATGAGTGTTTTCACGGCGTGAGATAACCCCAAAAAAAAGCCGCTTCCGTTGCCTCATATAGAGTGAATTTTAATATTTCCTCAATTACTCACATGAGCAGCATAAAATTACGCAAAATAACACCAATTTTACACAATAATAACCACTAAACTAATTAAGGAAAGGGATAAAAAAACACCCTCAACCTTCCCGGTCAAAAGCGCGCTAAACACAGAAGTGTTTAACTGACCCGTATATAATGCTTAGTTGTCAAAATATGCGTGATATATTTTAGACAGCGCCATCTATGAGAGTGTAGGGAAATCTTCGCAATACCACCAATATTTTCATTAACAGTTTTGGTCCTTACGTAACACGTAATACACGACACATGGCAAACGTCTAAAATTACCCAGAAGTTGTAAATCTTAACTTTTACAGTGACATTAACCGGTTACATGAAACCGGTACATTCTCGTAAAATACTAAGGGTGGGTCAATTTTATGGTATGATCCGGTCGTTATGTGGACATTGTTAGGACGAGGGGATATCTGTCAATATGGACGTATGAAAAAGCCGATCATTTCGGACTTTTTTTTTATTGTAGCTCGGCCTGTGACAACACTCAGCCTGATGTAAAACTAGAGTGCAGTCCATGAATGAAAACAACTGCCTGTTGAAAACAATCTCTACGGGCAGCAGTCGCCTCCACTATGCCGACTTGAGGAGAGGAGATTGCACTGTCAATCTAGATGGTACATGCTCGTCTCCTCAAGCCGGCATAGTGGAGGCGACTGTTACTCGCACAGGTTTCTCTGTAGTAGCAGTCGTTTCCATTCATGGATCGCACTCTCTAACTGTGCATCAGGCGGAGTGTTGTCACATGCCGAGCTACAAAAAATGGATTTCGCAAAGGTAAGCAATTTACATCAGATTTGTACGTTTGTTAGATTCAAATTGCATAATTTTATGCTTTAAATAACAATTTTATATGGTCGACTAACCTAAATCTATGTTAATCTAATCCGTTAACAGGAATATTACTTTGATAATTGCAATATTGTATACAGGATGCAAAATAACGCGTTACACTACCAATATTAAAACGTTATTGGTAGGTATTTGTTTAATATTATCTTCTTAGGTTCGTTTGCACCAGAAGGCCCGTTAAAGTTACTTTAACTATTACTTTTACGGCGACGACGTAACCGTTAAACCTTTACATTTACACCACACGCGTTGCAATATCGTGTAAATTCATATTGTTATCGTTAAAGGGTGGCTGACCCCGAAAAAATAATACAAAAACATATTTGATGTTAGTGACATTGGTTTGACGATTACTTTAACTTTAACCAGCCAAGATTCGCTGGTTACGGTTAACGCGTCAAAAATGACAGGCGCGACGATGCAGCGATGGTGCAACTCGTGTGGAGTAAATGTAAACCATAATGTAAACGTAACGGTTAAAGTAATAGTTAAAGTTACTTTAACGGGCCTTCTGGTGAAAAACAGACCTTAAAGATTTAAAATAAATTAAGTCGCAATGCAATAAAAACATCGCTAAGACAAGCGCTAAGCACGAAGATCAGCTGTTAGTTGAACAATCTCGCGCGTTATCTTTGCTCGCGCGTGTGGTAAGGTTCGTCGCGACCCCAGCCGTATCAATTCTTGCATTTACATTGCTTGTTTTTGATATTTCGATGATGTTTAGTATTTAACAGAAAATGATACCATAATGTTATGTAGTTGGTATTAGACCAATATATGTTAAATAAATATCTCAAAAAAAAACATTATATTGCATCAGAATAATGTATACAACTTCTAGTTCGTAAAAATTTCTTTTAAACGCTCTATATTAGAAAAAAAAATAGAGACAGTCAGGAATAGATACATAGAGAAGAAGTATAATTCAAGATACGAAAATTATATCCGCCGCCAAAGATATTTGCCATCATGAACAAATGTGCACTTAATTATTATTCTATATAGAATCTAATAATTCGTCATTTAATTAGACATTGTGCGGTAGCCCCTGAAACATGATCGGCAGTGGCAGTGGCAGTGGTTATGTGCTATCGTCGAGGATTATCGAGAACACATAATAAATAACGTATAAAATGCAGTAATTTTTATGTTATAGAGCTCTTTATGTAACTCTAGTTTTGTAAGAAAAATTACCAAGCTAGTTATAATTTATCCATCATTTAACGGTTAACACTTGGCTCGCTCTTGAACATAACTTACAATCTAACCTCGGTAACGTACCGTAAACTTAGATGTGGCTTAAGTGAGAGGCGAAGCGATAAGCGAAACTAAAAACATATTTTCTGAATTTTTTTTTTTCTTTTTTAAGCTAAACCTCTAACTAAAACTCAAAAAAAGTTACTATGATTACAAATGTTGGACGAAAAGTATTCGCAATTTTAAACTGCATTTTTTAAACAAATTTTACTTAGAGACTCGCTCCGTTTATCTCTCTTGCTTATCACTTATTAACCGACTACATTTATAGAGCTTTGGTAAGTAACATCAGAAGACAGGTTACAGTTAGTTTAACTTTTAAAGTAATAACTTTTATTTACAGTTAAAATGCAACTGTAGAAGATGGTATCTAGAAAGTTAAATGTATAAGTTGATTATTACTGCTAATTTTTAATGAATAAACTTTTAATCTTTTTATGATTTTTATTTGACTAAAGTACATATAACATAGATACATAGGTACTGGTCAGAATATAACTAAACCGATCAAACAGGTCTGACCGATAGTGAACTGACTCCTTCTTCCGCTTCTTCGGCAGCTTTAGGTACTTACATAAGTAATACAATATAAGAATAAACAACTTTTTTATTAAGACCGCGAAATTGTGTTAACACCAACAGTAATTTGGTACGCTTTAGAGAACAACAAAATTGTATTTTTTCCCCTTTAACATCTCTAAAAAAATTCGTCAAAGAAGTCGAGAAGACATCCAATCAACGCCCACTCTTCCCTGAGGCGAGGCACATAAAAAGTTCGCTATGATAAACAGCCACATGCGTTTAAACATTCTTAAACATTCACCTTTACGTGCAATTACATACGGTTTAAATTCCATTGCGTAAATTAAGTAAATCTGACTTTGTGGGTTTTTCAACCAAAGTATGAAAGGGCGCGAGATGAATCTCATTAATTTACTTGAGTCTAGACGCGGTAATGAAGTAGAGTTATCCGTAAATTTTACTTTAACCCACTGTATTATATTCTTTGTCATTTATTTATGAAATATTTGTTCATGCTGTGGGAAAAAGCCGTGAAAATTATTATTGTTGTTGTATTTGCTGTTAATATGATTATTTTTTTTGACCACGCCAAAGTTATTAGTGAAGATTTTTCTACATAACGAAATAATTAGTTTTCTAACCTTAATAAACTTAAAATATTATACAATAATAATAATATTTCTTAATTTATAAATCTGATTTGAATGGATGCGTCAATCAAGGCAAGACAGAAAAGGTATAACGAGAGAAGTGTGCACTGTCAATCTAGATGGTACATGCTCGTCTTCTCAAGTCGGCATAGTGGAGGCGATTGCTGCCCGCACAGATTTCTCTGTAGTAGCAATTGTTTCCATTCATCGACCGCAATCTAGCGTTCAATCAGGCGGAGTGTTGTCACATGTCGAGCTACAATTAAAAAAAAGACTCGGGAGGGTGTTTCTCGATCGAATCGGAGACATCCTTATGAAAGTTGGGCTGCCTAATGCCCATAACCGACGGGCTTATATAAAGAGAATTGTAGATGTGAATGAAGTGAGGGAGTCGTGTTAGGATCGTGGCAAAGGGCGTTCCCCTGTCTCTGCCCAACCTAATTTATGATAAATAATATTTATTAAAACAAGTAGTTGTATTATTATAACATCAATTTCGGTTACTTTGACTCCTTATTGTTTGTAAAATATGAAAGAAAACCTACGATTCGATTGTATTTTTTTCTTTTAAGGATGAGGAAAATACACTAAGAAAAAAATACAGTTGTAAGATACAACGTAAATACTGAATAAAACACTAACAGATTTTAGATGTCGACGTCTGAGATGTTTGCAGCATTTTGTAGTATAACTAAATATTGTTTAGTGCACCAAAGCTATAAAAGAGGTTTGTGGTGGTTGCATGTTGCATGTTCTACGTTTCACGAGACAGAGTTGCATTATTTTCACTAAATAAATAGAATTTGTTCATTTAAAAAAATCAGCTTTTCAACATGTCGAAAAGTTTTTTTTTTTAATAACTCATGACTTATGCGGTTGTAGTTTAGCGATAGGAGACGGACCTCACGAACGATGAGACCCGTGTTCAATCCTCGCTAAATTCTGACCGGTACCAATGTAACTATGTTATATAGACTTTGGTACAAGCGCTAGCACAGACATTAAAATATTAATATTAATAAGAATTAAATACATATAATATTAAACATTTTGTTGTACATTTTTATACATAAAAAAAATGTTAGTTGCCCCGTACGTTCCGAAATCCATTTATTAAGGAACATTTTGAGCTAATAAAAAGAACCGTAAAAGTAACGGGAACACTAGACACATAATATCAATAACATGCAAACAATGTTGTGAGCTGTTGCGAGGTTGTAGTTTAAAATAAAATTTAGTAGATGAATACTTGTTTTATATTTATTTTATTGAAGACTTTTTGGAATCCTACTAAATACATTTTCTGCAAATTCAACTAAAATACATTTTATTCTACTTGTAAAACTTTTCGCAATGCAAATTCTTTGGAGCTCTACAAATGTACGTACACTCTCTAATCAGCTTTACATTGCTGTGTGTAAGCGTGGGAAAATCCTTTTATATGTTTTATAGTAGCTCAGCATGTAACTACACTCCGCTTGATGTTAAGCCAGAAAGGAATATTGCACGAAGCTATCACCCCTGCTATACCGGCTTGAGGAGATGAATTCGTTTAGGGATTACACAAGGCTTATGTCCTCAAGCCGGTATAGCGGGGGTGACAGCTTTCTCATAGTTCTCTTAGCTGTGAATATTTCTCTCAACATCAAGGGGAAGTTAGATGCCGAATTACTATAAAAAATAAGTCCAAATTTTGTAATTAACCAATTGATGTAATCAAACTATGAAAGACTTTCAAATGTAAAGTAAGTAATGAAAACTTAAGTGCAAGTAGATGAGAACCGGTCAGTTAGTAACTGCTGATGTTGGAGTTTCGTAACAGCAATTAAAACGTACGAGCACGTAACGCTTCTTGCTTTAGGCATAATTTAGTAACTCTAACTAAGATCTAAGTTACAGAAAAAAAAAGATAAGTGAATTATTTTATGAGAATATTATTGGACAATTTTAAATTTCAATCTTTATAACGTGACAATTATGAGCCTAAGCCCCAAAAAAAAAAGAGAATAAAACAAAACAAAACACTGTACTAGCCCAAAGCCTTACTAAAAAAATGGCCTATGTAACGCAAAAAAAATAAATCAAATTGATAATTTCGAAGCGCATATGGGACATACAAACAAACATTCATTTTAATATATCAGATTAATATTAGTTTTACAAGTATACGATCTAAAAGCGATTAAGAAAATCTGCAATTAAAAAATACTCAAACTCTCGCCAATTAGACTACGAATGGCTACGAACTCACACGTCTGCTACGCAATATTCTTTGATGGATCTACGTACGGATCGTAGTTCGTAGTAGGTAACATTAATTTATTTATTTTATTATGGAATTTATTAAATTTAAAAAAAGAGAAAAAACAAAATCAGCACTTTGAACGACCGCATTAATAACTATTTTTTATAAAAAAAATGTGTGCTACGTTCTGCTTATGTTCAAAATTAATTATTATATACACATTTTTTTTCCTTGTGTTTAAGTAGTAACAATAATTAATTTAAAACTTCATTCGGCTATTATTGTGTTTATTTTATTGTATTCATAATAATTCGATGCGAAACGTTTAAAATTACATTACATTTAAATTACAGCCATCACGTATGCGGCAAGATGGCCGAAAATACGAATTATTAATAAAATAATGTAAAATAAAATTAATAAAAAATCTTTTTTATTTGCCTTGAATTTGTTACTGCGGAAAAGAATCTATTGAAAAATCTTATCATCTTAAGAACTAGAACGAGTTTTAAGACTAATAACATTTGCCAGTGTCACAGAGATCTCTTTAAATAAACGCAGACAAATAATGTTACTATGAAAGAATTTATTTCTAATAAACATCACTTTTCATTTAAGTTTTAAGTCCTAATGAAGAGTATTTAAGTTTAAAGAGTGGTAGGCAGTATGATGATGGTTATTAGCCCGGGAGACTGGGATAGTACCACCACTTTCACGTGACCTTAGTGAATCAGCTTAGAAGTAGTGAGAATAACGTGTGTTTAACCCAGCATAGCGGGTATGACTTCTGTCTGCAGATATTTATTTGTCGTAGCAGTTGTTTCCGTTCATGTTTCATATTAGCTAAATGAATTTTTGATGTCTAATTTTATTTAAAATTTAATATTACAGTGAGATATAGACTAAAATAAAAGAACTAAGCGACACAAGTAAAGTAATTTGTTAGGTTTTACTTTTGTATTCATCGACCTAAAAGAACTGTATACCTACGGGAAACAATATAAAGAGTAAATTGCATGCGAAAGCAATTTCAATTTTTAAATCGTTATTTGGATCACATAGTTCCGTTTATCGACAAGCGTGAAATGTTTTTGCTAAACTAAAACTCATCTCCGATCCGTCTCTCAACAAAATGCTTTGTTGCTATCCATAAAAACAGAGTTACGAATAGTGTAAACTATAAACTAGCAGAACCGGAGGTACTTTTAATTAACATTTTATATGAAAAAAAAAAACCAACTTTATTTTATAATAATACAACGTATGTAGCAAAAAAACGTCTTTAACATGAAATATGAGCTAGTCAACTTTAAAAATTACGATTTAATAAAAATATTTATATGTATTTATCTGTTATTTGTGGCATGTTCAAAGGGATTTACTATCATTAAATTATGATATAAAACGTAGAGAAAGAATAGATATATAGCTGCGTACTAAAGCTCCCAAAGTCCCCGCATTATCTGCTTTTGATTGCGTTGCGTCGTCCTATCTAAAATTCAGGATCATCTTCAGATGACCCATGGGATTTGAGGCCAGAACAATGTTTCTTTCATTCTTATAATAATAACTTTGTAACTCTATTTTTATTATTAAAACAGCAGCGTTCGAAGTTAAAGAACTTTAAGGTAAAAGCTTATAAACAAAATGTACCTTTTAGGTGATCTTTTTGGGATCTACATGAAAATAATTTACTCTTTTAATATATTAAATTTTATTTACATTATATTAAATAAACTCTTCATTAAAATGAACTTATATTTATTTATTTATAGAACATTGTAATGTTGTCGAAGCAAAAGTGGTATGTAGAGAGAGGAGTCGCTGGCGATAGAGGAGAAACTATCTGCCTACCCCAGTGGGAACAAGGCGTGAGCTAAGTAAGAAACATTGTAATGCATGTAATTATTTTTTTATTGTACTAAAATTTTAATATCATATTTAATATTTAATTATAATTTATTCGTATTTTAATTGTTTTTCTTTCACAAAGTTTTGCCATTTAGTTTTAATTAATATTAGTTTGTTTTTGTTTTCTTTTTTTATTCCTTAGCGGCGTCACTGATGCTTGAGTTCAAGCTAGTTCCTAGTTCAAGTATCGGCCTGCCTATCACTTGGCTTTAAGTCCTTTTGAAAAATAAAATTTTTATTCAATTAATATTTTAGTGTTGTTCCATGTTCTCCTAGTCCTTTCACCTTGGATCCTTCAAGCGGAGCATGAAAAAGCACCTTCTCAGGCCGGCATAGTAATAGCGATTGGAGTCACTGTACAAACGGTTCTCTAGTCGTCAGTGCTCATGGATATCTCCACTGAGTTACCATCAGGCCAGTCGAGGTCATTATAAAAAACATATTTAATGAAACTGAATACAATTTTTTCCTCTGTTGAATGCAGTCATGCTGATATGTGCACACATTGTGAACACCCCTTAAGAAGCCAAGCTGTGGGAGACAACTTTAAATTGAATCCGTGAGAGTTCCGTAATGGTGAACTGATATAAAATCTGATAGTATTTATCTAGCTTGTTTGTTTGATAAAATACCTCAGTGCTTCTTCTGATCAACTTCTGAGAATATAGGAATAGTTTCTGAACAAAACTTACTATTTACTCTTTAAAAAAAAACTGCTCACGATAATATTCCGTTAATAAAAATAATTAAATAAATAGAAATAGGAAATAAATAAATATAGAATTAAATTTTAAACAGTTTAAATCAATAAATTAAAAGCGCAAAATTACACAAACGAGATGGAAGACTAAAAAAATATAAACCTAACCTAGTTTTTTTTTTTATTTTATTGTAGCTCGACATGTGACAACACTCCGCCTGATGTAAAGCTAGAGTGCGGTCCATGAATGGAAACAACTGCTACCACAGAGAAATCTCTACGGACTGCAGTCGCCTCCACTATGCCGGCTTGAGGAGACGAGCATGTACCATCTAGATTGACAGTGCACACTCCTCTCTTATACCTGGCTACTTTCAAACTATCCCCGAAACGCGACAAAGTTAAAGAAATAATCTGTTTTTTTTGTAGGTGGGATAACTTAGGCAAATCCTAAGTACTTTAGTATATTACTGTTATTATTAAAACAACGCTCTAATATGCATTTAAAAATAATTTTAGCTGGAATTATGTTTAGGTACAACACCGGTACGGTTGTAATATCCGTATGCGATATTAATGTGTAACAGTTTCCTAGCACGTCTCGTGGTATGAGTTAGCATGAATCCTAAGATATATTTTAAAAAATACATATACAATATACATTTCGAATGTATTATAACACCCGGGGAATAGTTTGAAAGTAGCCAGGTATAATGCACTGTTAATCTAGATGACACATGCTCGTCTCCTCAAGCCGGCATAGTGGAGGCGGAGATTTACATCAGGCGGAGTGTTGTCACAAGCCGAGCTACAATAAAAAAAACTTTTTTTGTTTGCTTATTAAGTTTTAGTTAAAGTATGATATATGAGAGTGTGCAATGAAGAGAGAGTGCGGTAGTGCGAGATAGTAACGATGACGGTAATTATCACGTTACTTTTCCAGAAACCGGGCACCGTAATTTTTTCATTAATAATATAATTTGTAATATTTATTTCTAAATCGGCATATGCTAAGCCTGAAACGTATAAATGAATATGGCAATTACAGGTACTCGGCATAATACAGAGAAATCCTTTTTCAGTTTCAGCAATGTGGTCGTTTTCAAACATCGACTAAAATAACTACAGCCCTTTCAGGTTATATTAAACAAGCACTTAGGAACAAAGTCTGCACTTTTTAATTATTCATTACTATGCGGAATATTGCGGAAGAATTCGTAACCTCTATCTAGTATCTAACTTAAATAGGTTCTGCTATCCTCACAAAGCTAAGTTTTTATAACCTAGAAAGTGTGTCGTAAGTTTTTTTTCATTGAATACTTTGCTATATGTACTTTTGTCACTCAGTGTCCATTGGCACTATTAAAGAGTGAGGTAAATCGTGGTGTAGAGGCAGACTGATAATGGATTCGCATTACTTTCGAATGTAACGTTTCGA
This sequence comes from Tinea pellionella, assembly GCA_948150575.1. Lineage (NCBI taxonomy): Eukaryota > Metazoa > Arthropoda > Insecta > Lepidoptera > Tineidae > Tinea > Tinea pellionella. Next base: position 2,051,940 of record OX411258.1, read on the forward strand.
AAGGTGCATATTCATCTCCTCAAGCCATCAAGGCAGAGGCGACCATTGACTGCAAAAATTTCTCAATGCTTGTTTTCGTTCATGAACCGCACTCTAGCTTTACATGAGTATTGTCATATAGTCGGCGGAGTCTTCTATCCTCTGCTCCGTGCACCATCCAGATTGACAGTGCACCCCTCTCGCTATACCTGGCTACTTCCAAGCTGATCCGCGAATTAACCACTTCACGGGTGTTATTTGAAAGTGTTGATACTACCCCAGGACAGCAGACTGGGCTAATAATAATCATCAGTCAGCTTACAAATCTTTAGTAGTGCAAATAGAAACTCAGCGACCAAAGTGCATATAGCATAGTTACATTATTCAGAATGTATCGAGGTTCGAACATCGATCGTGAGTCCCACATATTCTACCGCTAGACCACGCAAATAACTGTAGGAATAATTGAATTTTTCTACACTTTCAAAAATCAATAGTCAACTGAGAATTGTAGAGCGGCCGTGGTCTAGCAGTAAGACGCGTCGATGAGACCGAACTCACAATCGATGAGACCCGTGTTCGAACCTCGCTAATTCTGACCGGTACCAATGTAACTTTGTTATATGTACTTTGGTCGCTCAGTGCCTATAGGCACTATTAAAGAGTGGTAGGCAGATTTATTATGGTTATTAGCCCAATCTGCCGTCCTGGGGTAGTACCACCACTTTCGAATGTAACACCCGTGAAGTCACCTTGTCGCGTTTCCGGAATAGTTTGAAAGTGGCTACTTTCAACTGTCACTGTCAATCTAGATTGTACATGCTCGTCTGCTCAAACCGGTATAGTGGAGGCGACTGTTGCCCGTTGAGATTTCTCTGTAGTAGCAGTTGTTTCCATTCATGGACCGCACTCTAGCTTTACATCAGGCGGAGTGTTGTCACATGCCAAGCTACAATAAAAAATGAATGATTTTTCATTACACTCACAGCCCGAAGACCAATAATTCAAAAGACTTTTATTTTTTTTCTTAATATTGAGTTTCAATCCGCGTTGATTGCTCACTCTATTTCAGTCCATCCCGGTTAGCCGATGCTCTCTTCTGCATACAAATATTTCTAGACATTTTTATCTACCAGTATATCTCTACATACAGGGTGTAAAAAATTCCTATTATTGCATTTTACATAAAGCTATATAAAGCGTCATGTTAAGTTATTTTTTATTTATTAATAGACTTTTGATGTAAAATTAAACCGTAATGGGTTTTCGAGGTTATGTCAATCCTTGCATTCACTTGTTTTTTTTTTTATTGTAGCTCGGCATGTCACAACACTCCGCCTGATGTAAATCTAGTGTGCGGTCCATGCAGCAGTCGCCTCCACTATACCGGCTTGAGCAGACGAGCATGTACAATCTAGATTGGCGGTGCACACTCCTCTCGTTATACCTGGCTACTTTCAAACTATTCCCGAAATGCGACAAGGTGACTTCACGGGTGTTACATTCGAAAGTGGTGGTGTTACCCCAGGACGGCAGACTGGGCTAATAACCATCATTAGTCTGCCCACCACTCTTGAAAACTCGTTACTAAAATTCACCCAATGAAACGACATTAACTTTAAATCAAGAATAAAAGAAATGTTCTTCGTATTTCCCTTGTGTCTTCATTAATAATCAAAGCTTTATAATATTAAGAGAAATGGGAAGATTTCGTATAAAACGATGCTAGACAGTATATGTGTAATGTTGTATGAAAAGTGAGTAGTCGTCAAATGAAGAGTTATGTTAGGCATTGTGTTCTGGCCAAACATTTGTCATGGTTAAGAGTGGGGAAACTTTATATAAGTAACAACCTTCAGATGAGGTGGATTATACTGCACTTATTTATTTTTCCACGTGTATATTGACATAAGTATTAATTCAAGTTCTGAAAAAATAAATTATTAAAATATATTATTTTAGCATAGCGAATTTCTGGCGTAAGAATATTATCTATGCATTGGATTTATTTTTAAATTTATTTTTGGCATAATATGTCATTATTTAATTGTTTATTGTTATTAATTTGTGATGAATTAAATATAATTAATTAATAACATAGTTTTTGTGTGATATTAAAGACTTTAAAAAGTTGAAATTTAAAACTTTACGTACGCTAAAGAATACGATATCAATCGTTAAAGACAAAAGGAAAACTTCTCAATTTACCCGCGCGATAACTTTGTAGTTAAACTTACGATCCTTAGTTCCCGCGTCTGGTTTAGCACTTCTTACAGACTTAACCCGAGCTTAATCCGACCCATTCGGTAGATTCACACATTTGTTAGTTAAACCCATATTTACCACAGGTAGATAGATGCTTTGTAACCGACAAATTCAACTCTACACGCCGAAAATAAATACAAAGTAATCAATACGCGAGAATATATATATTTTGTTACATTTCAATGTCAAAACTGTTTAGTATGCAGTCAGTGAGTTATGAACACGTTAGCAGTGTAACCGGCGAATGCGAGCGCGGGCAGAAACCTCACAATTTCTGTAAACGCAGCGAAAACACTTTAAAAATGCATCTTACTACAAATAAACACTGCTCTAGACGTTTTCTAAGGATACAAGAGGAGTTTTGAATATTGCGACAAATTTTGTTTATTTTCATTATTTATAAACATAGAGATATATACTAGAGGTGCAAACTTCATACATCTGACATAAAAAAACCGTAGGCCGCTCAAACGATTTTGCACGACAATATTGGCGTGACAATTGTATTGTAGTGTATTGTTGGTGTCAAGTCAAAAACTAACTGACAGAGAACCTAAACGTGGCTGTGGTCATCTTTTTTTCACGCGTCACATTGGGAGCGTTATTGCACATCTAGTTGTATATATCAATGTTTGTAAGTATTTAAAATTAGAATATCGTTGTTTGATTTATTGTTTTACCTGGCTCTTTGTTTTATTTTTAATATTATTAATATTACTTTTAAGATTTTATTCGGATTACAAACTTCGATGGTTTTAATTTGCCATGGATGCCCTGGTTAGATTGTTAACTGTCTAACCTTCTCGTAGTTTGTGAGGTTGGGATTTCAGTACGGTTATTATATTAGTGTTTAAAGAAATACTTTTAAATTTATTTAGCATTCTACAACTTCTACAATTCACAACAAGATGTTTATTAGTGAAACGTCTGTTTGAAATGTCTGTCGCATATATGAAAACTGCACTTTTAGAGGAACGAGTCGTTGCAATGCGTTGCCTTGTAAAATGCAAACTTGAATAAATTGTGTTTGTACTCTGCGTATATTTATGCTAACGTTTACTTTATACTACAAAGGAGAAAGTTATTTTCTATTTAAAATTATGTTACTTGTATTTTATGGGTTTACATAATGATTGTCATATGTTTGTAGACTTTAGGTTAGGAATACATGGCACCAACATTGAGCTAAGCATGAGTTAATCATACGTACCACTTTCTAACCACAAGACGGTGGTTGTAATGCGGTTGAACTGTCTACCGTATCGACCATTTTTGTGAGTAGGGTTCAGTTAGCATCTGCGACAGTTTAGTGGGTGACATCAACCCATAGAGGAGATTTTGATTTTGAGGAGAGTGTTAATTCTATGACTCAGACAAAATAGGATTTATGCTAATTTCTGGGTCGGAATAGTTATAGGTAGTAACGGATAGATAGCGCGGAAAACGCTACATTTTTTTTAATACTAAATGACCACCCCATGCATCAACCACTCACGACAACTGTTACACCGACCACAATTTGTAGTCCGTTGGAGTGTTATCGCAACATCCCATACTAATTTAGTACTCTTAATACACTTTTTTGCGGTTCTAATGTTGACGGTAAGTGGTACGCATTAGTTAAGGCTGTGGCTTGGTTTTTGCAAGTGTAACGCGTCGCGTTAAGTTCAAGTTGCGTTTCGGGATTAACTTGAAAGTAGCCCGGCATAAAGAGACGAAGGAGAAGAAGAAGGAGAAGTCTATGGTTGGTGCACATTCGTCTTTTCAGGCCAAGCATAGTATAGGCGACTGCAGTCTGCAAATCAGGCACTTTAGTTTACATCTACACTTTTAATACAAAAAAATACGGTAACAAAGGAGAATGCCCATTCGCCTAAGAAAAATGGGCCCACAATTTTTTCTCAAGTTTGTCGATAATTTTTAGTTAATTTTGTAGAAAACTAAATCTACTTCCTTATTACCAATCAGTTTCAAATTTTTCATCTGGGTTATTAAGTAATTAGATGTTTTCTGATGCAATATTTGAGGTTATTATTATTTTAAATGCTTTAATAATTGAAGATATCTGTTTTTTTTTAAGTAATTAAGTATTGTATACTAATTGGTAAATGATGTGTTGAAATAATTGAAATGACCCAATAAAAAAATAAAATATTATTTTAGAATATTGTTTCGTTGCCAAACTATTAGGTATCAAGTGGGCCCAAAAATGAGCATTCTCCTTTCTGTTATTAATTTATGCCTAAAATACATTTTAATGCAGATAAGGTTAACAATTCAACGAAAAATAGAATTATAGGATAATTGTAATGGCTATATGTGTCTCGAAGTTATCACACTTGCGAGTTATATGCTGGTTTTATATGTCTAAGATCTCAAGTATCACGATTTCTCAATTGTCCCCCCTTTTCTGCACTCTGTTGGTAAGCGAGAATTTTACTCCCCCTTAAAAGCAATTCCGCTTTTGTGAATTTTTCATCGTATTACGGAAGCAATAAATGTCTGAGATATATTTTATTACTTATGATAACTACGATTAAAAATTAGAATTTCAATTATCATTTTCTTTTCTTTTTTCTTTCTACATATCTTATATTACGCACTGTGAAGATTTACACTTTTCTAAAGGCAGATTAATTTCTGTATCATTTAAAGTCGAAGCAAAAAGAGCAATTTACCAAGCTCAAAGGAAAATTTAAGAAAATTGAGTTTAGCAAAATCCGATCTTAAATTTTGAAATTAATATCTTTGTGTAAAATTTAATCTAACTGAGTGGCCATTATAATACAATCACTTAATTAAAATATAGAAAATATTGAAGAGCAAATAAGAAAATATTGCACCAGTTTCGGAGTTTAATTTTGAATTTTAGAAAGGGGAAATTCTCAAGATACCACGAGATACGTCTAAATTTCATTATTGTAAACTTGAACTTGGTACATGTGCGAAATAGCACCCGCAGCTAACTTCTGAGACGTCATAAAGTTTGACGTGACCTATACTATAATTTATGAAATCAAATCATAATTTTAGCTAAAATTATAAATTATCATACGTCAATTACACGTGCTATTAAACATAAAATTTAAACATATAAATATTGAAAATTCATATATTGAAAATAATATATTAACTCATACAAAATTCGAGATGATGGAAATCAAGAATTGGACTCTACAGGTTGAGAATTAATAAGGTGAAAGGAGGGGAGGCAAATTGCGCACAGACGACCCGCTCACTTATTCAAAACCTCCAAGTATAGGAAAACTCGTTTAACAGCTCAATTAGGTTTTGAAATAAGACATTTATTTCCAGGATACAATGAATTTGAAACACTCTGCAAACCAAATTCTTAATGAACAAGTTTGCGGTTTTCATTTGATGTTTATTTAAAACAGTAAGTCGAACTCCAGTAAGATACCGACGTCATATCTACTACAAAAAAGTCATGAGTATTTTTTCACTCAAATCAAATGAGACACTTTAATAAAAATCTTTTCGATTTATGTATATAATGAAAGATCTACTACAATGTCCTACTCGTAGAATGATTTTCTTTTTTGTATTCGAATACAAACGCAATCAAGTAGGTCCCGAGGGAGGGGAATATAATCAAATTAACACAAACACATTGTATTGTGATTTAATTGAATTATATCTTGTTAGCCGTCATTATTGTTTAATATGTTAATTGCTGGAGAGCACTTGATGCTATTGATCAATTAACAGCTGTATTGGACGTCGCCTTAATGAAATCCCTAAGGTAAGGTCGCAGGTGCTATTATGACGAACAAATTGATTATAATGACACATAGGGGACTGTGAAGAACCTAGGGAAATATAATTATAAGGATAATAGCGTAATAAAAAAATTGTAAATAAAAACATTGCAAAAAAAAAAATTACGAGCGATTATTTACTAAAACGTTATGAACATCATAATACAACGATTTAAAGAAAGCTTGGCTAGCTTAATAACGCATTATTTTTGATTTTATAAGGAAAAAAGGTATACTTTTTCACCGGCCTATTTTTCACTTATTCATTGAGTTTCTAAGTCAACTTTTAAAATGGACACTTTATCTTTGGTAAATGTTCGTAATTTTATGGAATTTAATTCAGTTTCCGCTCCCTAAACGGATAAAGGCATCTCATCCTAAAATAATTTGGTCCTGAACGCCTTACCCAAATAAAATTGCCCTATTATCGTATTTTTATTAACGCCTTGAGAAAAAAAAAACAATTTCTTCTCTGTAGCATTTTCCCCGAATGCCTTTTGGTGTGGCTTAATAAAACACAATAACAAATAATTGTGCAAATAACAAAAGAGTATTAGATACTGTTGTGAACCGACTTAGTAACTTGTGGTAATAATTTCCATGTTTTAGTGTAAATATTGTTTTGTTATTTTGACATGTATTTACACTTTTTTTTTATCCTCAACCATGCTGTCCACGAGCTGGTTCAACTGCTAACACGGAAAAATATTTGCAAGCATTAACGTAGTAATTCCTCCTGTTATAACACTTAAAAGTGGTAGCGGGACTGTGGGTAGCCCACCATAATTCTGCTATTATTTGTGTTGTTTGATTGTTAAATAACGCAAGTGTAGTGAATATGTTGTAATAAAAACTAAATTAATGTTAATGTCCGAGATAGGCACTTAAGTAATGAGATTATTTCGTGATTAGAGATACTAGACATCAAAATAATTACGTACAACGTTAATCTAACAAGATTTTTATGATGTTCAGAATACGACTGTGTCAAACATAAAAGCAAGCCTTCCTTTTTAATTAAGATAATGCCTCTCATTTGTCATTATAGGTACTTCGAAAGTTAGCAGTAAAAAAAGTAGAGAAATCTTTATTTAACCTACAGTTCTTTTGCGGCTAGCAGTGTTTTGTACTACGTAAATATTCCAGCTTGTAAACAAAATAAACTTCATTTTAATTCATAAATAAAATTATGTTGTGAGATGATTTATCAATCCAGCTACGTTTTTAAATGTTGTATAAATTATATTTTTTTTATGTTCAAGAACAAAATTAATAGATTTTATGGTCGTCGTAAATTATGGAAACAAAGATAAAATATTATTTTATACGCCCACCCCTCGTACTATTTACAGTTATCTGCGAAATTGTTGACTAGGCCTAATGAAATTACATTCATCAGTCTAATGTAGATTAACTTTGTAATTTTTGTAAATCAAAGTGTACATTTTGCTTCGTTGAAATATGTATGTTAGTTCATATATAAGAACGTGAATTAACACGTTATGTCGGACCGACGCTATTATTATCGCCCGTCTATCAAACTATGCCGTGCAAACACTTTTTTCGTTGATTTCGGTCCGACAAATAATATTCCTATCGACACAGAACGTCTGTTAAATATGTCACAGCCGAAAGTTTTATCGGATCACTATATTAATCCTAGTGCTATTCGATTATAGGGCCAATAACATTGTCGGTCCAATTCATGTTTTAAGCACCTATTCTAAGTTAGTGTTATAAGCACTCAGCTACCAAAGAACATACATGGTTACTAAGGTACATACCAATCGGTCAGATTTTAGCGAGATTTGAACACGGGTCTAAAGCGTTCTACCGCTATTGCCACGGTGAATATTCAGCAGAAATCCATGGTTTAATCCCACCTACCCCACATCGCTTGAGGTCGACCGAATGCATTGTCTCACCGTCGTCGCGTCGAAACAATCCCCTCGCGGACTAAAAAGTTCGCGCAGTCTTTTTTCTGTCGTTCCATTAAACTGTGGAACGACCTTCCCATCAATGTCTTTCCTCCTTCCTATAATATGGGATCCTTCAAGTGCAGTGTGAAGAGGCATCTCATCAAGCCGGCATAGCGGACACGATTGCTGTCTGCAGATTCCCTTCTCTGACAACAGTCGCCTACGTTCATGGATCGCACTCGAGCTCTCTCTCTCTCTCTCTATATCTGTAAATTTATAGAGTATAAAAAATAAATAAAAGTAAGTGGAGACGAGAAAGTTTGTTCAATTTAAAACTTTACAATAATTTCTTACTGGCTGGTGGGTAGTTTCTACGAGTGCTAAGGATTCTTTACTTGAGAAAACACAAAAGATGAAAACTTTAAAGATTTTCAAGGTAATAGGAGATGTTTCATGAAATACATTAAGCTTGCAATAGCTTCACTTGAAACTAGTATTGAAAAATTTTCAGTGCCGGCTAAAATATTATATTTATTTTAAATTTATAATCAAGGGTTGTTCTGCATTTTTTTTTACGTTTTTTTAAATGTCAAATGTTGGTATCTATCTATGTAAACCTGCTATATCTAATACACAAATATATCAGCAAGAAATTAAACTAATACTGAAGAAAATTGACGCACTGAAAAAAAAAACAAAAGAAAACTCAAAATCGATTTTTTTTACTAGCCTATATAAGTACAGTTATAAATTAATATGAGTATCTATAGATAATCCTTTTATCCCAAATTTTTTGTCAATAGAATACCTTCAATCACGATTACTTCCTCGAAGAAAAGCCACACTGGCAGTAATAAAATCTTACAAAATTATTTCTGAAATTTATTTTATTTTTTAGATAGGAAGAGAGGTCTTTGGAGCTCCTTAGTCCCTAGAAAGACAATAGCATGAGTTTATGGGGACAACAATGCAAATATCTATAAACATATTTAAACTCCTGGTGATAACATTATTAAAATAACGTATTTTCTATGACCCGTATGACTCAAGCTTTATAAGATCGCGAGTAATGGAGGTACGGCGAACACATTACGCCATCAATAGGTGCACTTGTCGGAAATAGCGCGATCTCTCACAGTTGATTGGATGTGAGTTACTGCGAACGGTGAGCTCCCCTATCTGGATAGAATTTACGCGAGGAAAAATACATAATGGAAAAGTTAGATAATTATATATCACTACCTACTACATTACCAATGGGCAAGGTCCAAAAAAACTAACCCATGGTGAATCGAAAACCATTTCGAGATATTACTTCAATTAGAAGATTTTTTTGATTCTCGTCTGTAAATACTTAAAAATCGCAGAGATATTTGAAAAACTGTAATGACCATCTTCGACCCTTCACTTCGACTTTCGTACAGTTTGACAAGATAGAATACAAAGTACCACCCTAACAGTTTTGTAGATTATTTTGTTGTCTATGGTTGTCGCCTCACAAGTTTGTCAAATATCTTTTGTTTGTGTTTCCTAACAATAACAGTGTTTTATACGAATAACTATTGTAATTTTTAAAACAAAACTACACTATAAACACGTTGTTTTAATTAACAGGAACTTTTAAAAATCAAAAGTTTGTTTGAACTTTTGACAAACGATTTTTTTTTTGTTCATTGGCAATGGTTTAGTTCCGTACGAATCCTCAGGTTTGCAATATTGCGATCGCAATTTTCAAAAATTAATAAAAAAAGAACAAAGCAATGACAAAAGTTTTCCAGAAACACGTGTCGACTAAATTAATCTATATTATCTAAAAAATATGCAAAAAAGATAGCTGTCACCAGATACACCTCCCCAATTGGAGCCAATTGGGTTTCACGAACGCCATTTTACGTCCAAGTGTTTTTAGCGGTCGTGGCCTAGCGGTACGACGCGTAAACTTAACTCACGTTCTATGAGAACCGTGTTCAGACCTCGGTAAATTCTGACCAATGTAACTATGTTATATATACTTTGTCGCTCCGTAACTATTATACATGCACTAGCTTAGTATAGGCATTAAACATCTTATCGCAAATATATGAACAATATAATTTGTTCTATACGATTTTTAGGTATATAACTAGAAACAATAATCGAACGCCCCACACTGCTACCACATTAGAATAAGCTATCCGGTACCATAAATAATGGCACATCGAATGTAAATTGTATGCAATCATAAATCAGCCCTCACTGTCGTGGCCTTTGTCTATGGATTCTCTCTAAATCCCTCTTTTATACAGCCGTCCAACCATACGCTTATACGAATAAACAACTTGGTATATCCCATTATCTATGAATATGTATATAATATGCCTAAATTTTTCCTAAATTTGACCGTATCTACCTACATTACCCCAATTACAAGCAATTACCTCCTACGAAAACAGAACGCTAGAAACGCTAGAAAATCAGTTACAAATTCTGATTACAGTATTGTACCGTTATATAGATGCTGAGTCAACAAGCCGTTTGGTTTGGACGCAATTAAATAGAAGCCGGGCCACGGTCGACCGCACCCATGTGGCTGTGGGACCACTGATCTGTTTGCAAAACTTCCTAAACTACGGTTAGAGAATGTCTACCCGTACCCTTTCATTCCGTTCTATTTAAACATAATATGAAATAATCTTTTATGTATTAGAAAAAATACTCTGTTTTTGCCATTATTTGAACTATAATACATAATTAAAATACCTAAGAAAAATTTATATAAATGCACAATTATTTACATATAAATACTATAAAACCAAAGTAAAACGTTTGAAATAAACGGTAAAGGGAAAGAGAAAAGTTATTTTAATAATTCATATAAAAAATCCTATCCTGAAGCATACAAGTATAGTCGTTCTCGAGACATATTTTCTGTACAAAGTTGACAGAGGAAAGCGGCAAAGCGCACAATCTACTTGAATTTCGCAAGGCACTGCATTCTAGAACAATCTTATCCCGACTCGGATTTACCGCTATTTTATTTTTCGGTCCCAATGAAAGATTTTTACATTTTTGAGACAAAGTTGTAGCTTATTGAAGTGAATGCTTCTTTCGTATATTTCGAGTGCTTATTCTTCTTGGAAATAAAGTTTAGACTGCAGTATGATTTAATGACTAGATTTTCTGAAAAACAAAGGAAGGTACATAGATTTTTTTATTATTGTAGTTCAACATGTGACAACACTCCGCCTGATGTAAAGCTAGAGTGCGGTCCATGAATGGAAACAACTGCTACCACAGAGAAATCTCTACGGGCTGCAGTCGCCTCCACTATGCCGGCTCGAGGAGACGAGCATGTACCATCTAGATTGACAGTGCACACTCCTCTCTTATACCTGGCTACTTTCAAACTATCCCCGAAACGCGACAAGGTCACTTCACGGGTGTTACATTCGAAAGTGGTGGTACTGCCCCAGGACGACAGACTGGACAAATAACCATCATCAGTCTGCCTACCACTCTTTAATAGTGCCTATAAGCATTGAGCGACTCTTTAGCGAGGTTCGAACACGGGTCTCATTGATCATGAGTTCACGCGTCTTACCGCTAGACCACGGCCGCTCAATCTCTAGATAATCATAATCATTCAATTTAGGCAATCCATTAATATATATCCATTAATTATAATCAATGGTCGTTCGTTTAACAAAATTTATATGCAATTTGCATGTTAATCACCGTTTTAGCTTGAAATCATAATTTATTATGAAGTTCTCAAAGATATTCTCAAGCTCAAAATTGTAGCTAATTGACGGCCTTACTCGAAAATATAATTAAAGCATTCCAGTGAATACAAAATAGTTTTAATGTGCAGAAATGTTGCTTAAATTTTACAGAGAGTTTTTGTGTAATAAGCTAAATTGCAGCTGTTAGTTTAATTAGTATCTACTTACTTTTTTACCGTAGCTTAGCGTCTGACCACACTTCACCTGACTTAAGGCTAGAGCGGAAATAACTGCTACCAGAATAAATAGCAGGTCGCCTCCGCTATACAGACTTGAGGAAACGATTAAAAAAAAATCAGTGGACACACTCCTCTCATTATAACCGGCTGCTACCGAGCTAATCCCTTTTTTGCACATTCAAAATTAACAGTGTGGTGGTAGAACCCAAAAATATCTGAAATTGCACTGAAGGACCGGACTAGATTTTTGGGAGAGACATAGCGATTTTTTAAATACTTGTAGGTACTAAGCATTAGTGTCATAGGGACTAAGCGACCAAAGTATATATAACAGAATTTAGTGAGGTTTGAACACGTGCTTCATCAATTGCGAGGTCCGCCCTTTACTGCTAGACCACGGCCGCTTAGGCATTATTTAAGCAATGAGTTAAAGTAATATAAAATGTGACGTTGGTGTTGGTAAGAGTGAAAATTTAGGTTAATACAAATCCTTGTTCTATAGGTAGGTTTAAGTATCTATTTTATCACCTTCCAGAGCCTTGTAACTTAGATTGACTCGTGAACTTTTTTAACTTTGAAATTAATCTGGTGGGACCAACGTTTTAATACCTGCGCTTTGAGGCTTTGCAGAAGAAAAAACTTTACAAAGTTCCCGTTGATATTTTCTTTTAGTTATTTTATTATAACATAATATTTCGAAGTACTTTTGTCAGTGTTTCAACAGTTTTCAAGTATTAACATATCCCTCAATGATCCCAAAAGCAAATTTCATATAAACTTTGAACGGTAAGCATCGTAACTTTACAAGTCTAAAGTCTAGCGGGTTATAAAACTCGTATGAATTTACAGTTAATCCCAAAACCCCTTTTATGATGACTATGATAAAGAATATCCTACCATTTTGTTAGCTACGAGAAAGTTTGTTCGTATCTTAAGATTTTATCTTCGTTATTACCAAAAGCTTCATTAACAGATAAGTATTCTTATACTAAGTTAATAATATCTGACTCATTTTTCATTAAACTGGTCAAAGTTTAGGTAAATCCGTCTCTATTTAAAATGCCATACAAGTTCAAAAGTAACTCAGTTCCTTTAAAAGGAATTTGACTGTCTGATCGTCAAAATTAATTTTTGACATAATATAGACAGTTGAGTTCGTTGCTAATTGAAAAAAAAAACCTACAAATGACCGAGTCACAAATCGTGTCAAGTTTTCAGGAATTGTGAGCTAAATATAGATATTATGGTAATGAGCTGAAGTGTTTGGCTAGAGTCCAGAGTTCAATATCGACGGAATACAGTTTACGAGTCAAACCTCTCCAATGCTTCGATGCAAACAGCCTTAAATTTTCATAAGTGCACCTCGAGACCGGCTCGTTGACATTAGGAAAAATTTTCCACGTCTTGGTTGATGTTCTTGACAATTTGCCAAGACAATCTTGTCTATACCTCAATATTATCACAATGAGTGAATTTTTTTTTTGTTCAACTTTATTATGTTCTTAGGAAAAAATACTAATACTATAAATTTAGAAGTGTCTCTGTTTGTTAATTTTTAATGCATAAATAGCTGTATTTCGATAAAATTTATCACTGGAAAAGTCTTGGAAGGGTTACCTTTTATCTCAAAAAAAAACCTGAAGGGTGTTAAATTAGGGTTGAAAGTTTTAGTAAGAAATAAAAAATACGTGTTTCAGTTCTTATTAATATTAATTGAAACTTAAAGAAACTCTTTTAACACAAGAAAACAAAAAAAAAAACAAATTAAAGTTAATTATTTCCATATTCTTTACAAAGTTTAGAGACATGATGAGCTGAAACTGCTGCTCTTCGTGGGAAAATAGCTACGTCATCACCCGTCGCTGTCCGAACACTGAATGCTTGCAGACGGCATGTTCCGGGCATTATTCTTCCAATTACACTGAGGGTAGATGTATATTTTTAGTTAACCTTTCGCCTGATGCTGGATTTATGCTAGTTTTTCTGTCGTTCTATCAAATTGTGACCTTCCCAGCGACGTTTTCCTTCTTCCTATATCCCATGTTAAGTCTCTTAAAAAGCCGGCATAACGGACGCGACTGCTGTTGCAGATCTCTTTCTCTGACAACAGTCGCCTCCGTTCATGGACCGCACTCTACGTTATCATATGACGTACTAAAATAAAAAAATAGCATAACATAATAAATGTCTACATGCGAAAATCGTATCCGCTATACCAGTTTGTGGAGGCGAATGTTCATTATACGATTTAATTGCGATCATACTCAGGCCGGTATAGCGGAGGTGACTGTTGCATGTAGAAATTTATCTGTAGCAGCAGTTGTTTCCGTTAATAGGTCGTATGTCGAACTACAATTTAAAAAAGCTTACCGAATAATGCAAGGAATGTTCAGCGCTGGAAGTAAGAAGTCAATCTCGTAGTAAACCACCTGCATGGCTGGACCATTCTCATCACGAACCACTAAATGCTTAGCACATCCTTCACCAGATATGTTCACACATTTTGCTAAAAGTTATATTAAGTTAAATACTCAGTAGAACCTCTGCCTACCCTTATAATATACAATCGTATTTTTAAATATATTTTGGCACTTTAAAATGCAAATGACGAAAATTTTAATATAAAAAAATTAACACACATAACCGAAGTTGGAGATTTTTTTTTTTAATTTTCATCATAATTCAATTTTTTTCTCAAGGTCAAATAAGGATAAAACAAGAGTAAATTACCAACGATTTCATAAAAGACAAAAAGTCCTATATCGTGCAAAGATTTGTGCCATTTGAGGACTTTTTCTATCGGACCAGAAAATACTCTCGAACCAGTCTTTTGCAAGGCCTGTAACATAAAATAGTATTTAAGTATTCATATATTAATTTTTTTACAGTAAATCGGCACATGATTACACTGATGTAACCACACTTGATGCAATTGCTACCACAGTCGCCTCTACTATGCCTGCTTTAGATTGACAGTGCATTTATTATGCAACAACAACGGTCATTTCACGGCCAGAATTTTGCCACAAGTTTTTTAATAACACTAATTATATATTAATTGGATAAATACGTGGATTGGAAACTGTAACCGGTTTATACTGTAATTCATATCTCACCACTGCGCGTCGCCATTTTGCCAAAATAAATACTAAGTAAAGATAACTAGAAGAATAAAAACAACTACAAATATTCATTTTCAGTTAAATAAACAAACAACATTACTCTAGGGAAACGGGCGAGGCGGCAATATGCATGAATATTTCATGTACTTACAATATTCCCTTGAAATAATTATACTATACCTAACTATAGAACGTTATCAAAAATGTCTAAAGAATCTAGTCTAAATCTAATATTTTAAATGTCTCCATTTTAGGACCGTTCCCGAAGTCTCAAAAAGATAATAAAGAGTGATTTCCTTGAATTTTACAAGGGACAATGTCCATTTTTTAGCCTACATAATATTTAGTAGTTTGTTAACAACACAATATCTAATTTTTTCATTAACATTTATTTAATTAATAAACACATTATTTTCCAATCAAAAAGTGTTCAAAAAAAAAAACAAAAACAGTATCAATTAATAATAAATAAATATCAATTTTTTATATTTTAAATAATGCTGAAAAATCATTAACAAACTTGAAAAATAAATTGTGGGCCCATTTTTCCTTGGCAAATAGACATTCTCTTTTAAGGCTCCGTTCAAATTCCCATAAAAAGGTTATAACTTTTTCGACCCTTAATCATTGATAGATTTATATTATATTTAGGTTTATTTCACATATCACAGATATCTAGGCTTGTAAGTTTTTTTTTAAAGAAACACTACCTAAAATGGTTTGTCTTATCTTTAAATAATTTTCAATAAATATCTCGACATTAAAAAAAAATGCTTCGGTCGAGTATAGATTATTATCTATTTAATTAAGTAAGGTGCCAATCATTAAAATCATCAAAAGTTTAGGGATCGATATCGTCTCACCTTTTTTTTTTTATTGTAGCTTGGCATGTGACAACACTCCGCCAGATGTAAAGCTAGAGTGCGGGCCATGAATGGAGACAACCGCTACTACAGAGAAACCTGTGCGGGCAGCAGTCGCCTCCACTATGCCGGCTTGAGGAGACGAGCATGAACCATCTAGATTGACAGTGCACACTCCTCTCGCTATACCTGGCTACTTTCAAACTATTCCCGAAACGCGACAAAGTCACTTCACGGGTGTTACATTCGAAAGTGGTGGTACTATCCCAGGACGACAGACTGGACTAATAACATCATCAGTCTGCCTACCACTCTTTACACGTAAATTATCGTTTTAAAGTAATTTTGACAACACCATTCTCTTTCGTTTTTTAAGGGTTTTCCTTTCATTTAGTATACATATGTGTATCTCTCGACAGTTAAATTTAAAAGCATATTTTCAAACACCAAATTCTCAAAAACATCTTAGAAAACGTTCCTCTAAGAGTGTTAGACCAAACTTAAGTGCTCCCTGGTCACTAATACCCGTGAAGTCGCATCTTTTTGCAATTTCTTTTTCAATTTCAATTTCAAAGGTCTATGTAAATATTTTTAGGTATATTATTAATATAAACATTTAGAACTTTGACTTAAGTCCATTTAAACCTTTTCAATCATATTTTCAGTTATTATTTGCATTGTGTAAGAACACTATATAAGTACAATAGACTTCCTACGAAGACTTTCAAAGAACAAAGCGACGGATATTGCATTGCGAACAAACCGCTACATTTCCGACAATCGACATGAAAGTCTTACTTTATTTCTTCAGTCTTGCAAGCTTAGTCTATCTTAGTGAAAATATTTTAAATGGAAAGGTTATTTGTTGAAGTTTTATACTTTTTTAAAGGTAGACTTGTAGATAAATCGTTAGTATATAAAAATATTAATTAATTTTATTATTATTTAGAAAATATAAATAAATCACATCCCTCGCTATACCTGGCTACTTTCAAGCTGCTCCCGAAATGCGACAAGGTCACTTCACGAGTGTTACATTCGAAACTTGCATCTTGCGAAAATTGCATCAGAAACGCCTTTTTTATATTATTAAACCGATTGCAATAAAGGTAAAGGCTCTTAACTTGACTGCAGTTTTTGTGTATGTACGAGTATGTTTGTGTGTGTGGAGTATGATGGCCTGTGTATATGATTTTATGATTTCTTCGGGAATTATAAACCAATTTTTACGTTGAAAAAAAAAAAAACTATATCTCGAAAGTCGTGAAAATATACTCAATACCCATGCTATAAAATAGTGGAAAATAGAATGAAATCTTAAAAATATTAAATTTATTTTTAAACCAAAATGAGAAATGAAATAATAATATTTCCAATTTTTCCTGTTACCTTTATTTTATCAGCTTTAGAAGTAGAAGTTATTTCAACATCAGGAGTTTCGATTTTTGGAGTTTCAACAATGGCTTTTTTATTCATTTGCGGTGCTGAAAAAGGGTAAAAATAACTTTATGTATCCTATTCTTTACAAAATTATATCTTTAAGGTGAGGTCACAGCAGTCGCCTCCGCTATGCGGCTTGAAAAGACTTTTTTTTTTTTTTTATTGTAGCTCGCCATGTGACAACACTCCGCCTGATGTTAAACTAGAGTGCGGTTTATGAATGGAAACAACTGCTATTACAGAGAAACCTGTGCGGACAGCAGTCGCCTCCACTATGCCGGCTTGAGGAGACGAGCATGTACCATCTAGATTGACAGTTGATTGACATCTTGATTGTAGCTCGGCATTCAATAACTCCGCTTGATCTTAAGCTAAAGTACGGTCCATGAACGAAAACAACTGCTACTACAGATAAATCGCTACAGGCAGCAGTCGTCTCCGTTATGCCGGCTTGAGGAGACGAATGTGCACCATCCAGATTGACAGTGGACACTCCTTTTGTTATAGCCAAATTGACCCCGAAACGCGACAAGGTCAGGTTACATTCGAAAGTGGTGGTACTGCCCTAGGACGGCAGACTGGGCTAATAACCACCATGAGTCTGCCTACCACTCTTTAGAATGTACACTATCTACTGACAGAGCACACTTCTCTCGTTATACCCTACTTCCACACAGATCGAAACGCGAGTAGATCATTTTTCGAGTGTTACACTTTTTTTTGACTTAAGTTGACTATCTTGGCAATGTCAACCCCATGAGTGTTACAATTAAAATATAATAATATAAAATTGTATGAAGTATAGCCGTATATGGTTCTAGTGTATAATTTGAAATATTAACCAGGTGTAATCTGAAGGGATTAAAACGAAAGTTTTAGTAAAATCTGAACACGTATGAGTTCGTGATGCGATCTCAACTTACTTCTGACTCCGATGGCTTTAAACTTGAGATTTTATCCCGAAGTATTTCAAAGCTTGTCATTACAACTTAGTTTGTTTCTAAAATACAGTGTAATGAGCTTGTTACAGTGAGTTAAGGAGCTTTACTACTTGGAGACAGATTTTACTTCGCTCTCTTTAATTTTATCCCTTTTCAAGTTACTTTTAACACTATCTACACGTATATATATACTTTTTTTATTGTAACTCGGCATCTCATCGGACAACACTCTGCACTGTAAAGCTAGAGTGCGGTCCATGAACGGAAACAACTGCCACTACAGAGAAATCTCTACAGGCAGCAGTCGCTTCCGCTACGCCGGCTTGAGAAGACGAGTACGATCGACTAGATTGACACTGCACACTTCTCTCGTTATACCCAGTGCTGTCTTTATGCATAGGCTCTATAGGCTTGAGCCCCTTGGGCCCCCGACTCTGAGAAGCAAATTTTTTTCAATTTCACATAAAAAAAATCAAGGTAAAATGAAAAAAAGTACAAAAATAATACTTATAATTTTTTTATTGGTGAATAATTTAATATTAACATTACAAAAACATTACAGTAAAAAAATTTTTTTACATGGGCCTAGAGCCCATCAAATGCAAAAGACGGCACTGGTTATACCTGGCTACTTTCAAAATGTTCCCGAAACGCGACAAAGACACTTCACGGGTGTTAGATTCGAAAGTGGTGGTACTACCCCAGGACGGCAGACCGGGCTAATAACCATCATCAGTCTGCTTACCACTCTTAATTTCTTTATAATGAACTAAATGGAAATTTATTTCTACTTAAGTAGTTCTACATGGTTTTGACTGACAAGTGATTTTTATTTAAATATTTTAATTAATTTTGTTACGTTGAGTTAAAGAGTTATATAGAAATAAAATACTTATTATTCTTATTTTATTTAGTTTTGGATTATTTTTTTTTTGGCTATCTGAAATACTTTCGTAAACCTAAAGTGAAGTAAACTTTAAAGGAGAATGCCCATTTGTGGGCCCACTTGATGACTAATAGTATGTTAACAAAACAATATTCTAAAATAATATCTTATTCTTTCATTAATTTGTTACAATTATATCAACACATCGTTTACCAATCAATAGACAATGTTTAATTACATAAAAAACAGATATCTACAATTAAAGCATTTAATATATTAATAACCTCACATATTCCATCAGAAAAAGTCTAATTACTCAATAACCCGGGTGAAAAAATTAAAACTGAATGGTGATAAGGAATATAGATTAATTTTTCTACAAAATGAACCAAAAATCATCGCCAAACTCGAGAAGAAAATAGCGGGCCCATTTCTCTTAGGCGAATGGGCATTCTCCTTTCAAAAACAACCAATGAAAAGTATGAAAAATCTTAATTAAAATAAGACAATAATTCTAATGAAATTCTAACTTACGTTCAGAAATATGTCGCAGGACATAATCAACATTTTTCTTTTGCGTGAAGTGGTCACTTGTTGTGTTTGTTTTATTCAAAGTCTGCGGTATCTTGTTTGTTTGGACGCCGAATGCACTACATGCATTGTTATCTAAATTAAAATTGTATATATATTTTTTGCATTTGTCTGCAAAACACACCCGCTCTATCGAGCCTGTACATTTTTTTATTGTAGCTCGGCATGTGACAACACTCCGCCTGATATAAAGCTAGATTGCGGTCCATGAATGGAATGGAATGGTATGCACCATCTAGATTAACAGTGCACACTCCTCTAGTTATACCTGGCTACTTTCAAACTATTCCTGAAACGCGACAAAGTCACTTCACGGGTATTACATTCGAAAGAGGTGGTACTATCCCAGGACGCCAAACTGGACTAATGACCATCATCAGCCTACCACTCTTTAATAGTGCCTATAGGCACTGAACGACCAAAGTACATATAACAAGTCACATTGGTACCGGTCAGAATTTAGCGAGGTTCGAATATGGGTCTCGTCGAAGGTGAATTCACGCGTCTTACCGCTAGACCACGACCGATTTAATTGATAAAAAGCATTTTAAATATTTTAAACATTTTATATTGATTATATTTACACAAGCATTTTGTATATCCTGTGCTGTAGCTATTTGTTTATTATTTTATTTGTGATAATAATTAGTGCTGAGAAAGTTATAAAATTACTTAATTTCAACATAAATTTGCTATTTTTCAAACAATGTGGTAAGACAAAGTGTATGGACGCTCGGGTGTTGACTTTTACGTTAAAATAAACTTACTGCTAGTTAGAATTCTATTAGGTGCTGTATAAGTTGTAGAGTTGATTCTCTCTGGACCAATATAATTGTGGTTTTGATATTCGCTCCCAATTAAAGGAGGGATTGTATTGTGACCTCTCACCTCTTCACCTGCTTAAATTTCACTATTTTTAGTTTACCCAATGGTAATAAAGTATTTAATATTAATAAATTATTATAAAAAACATAGGTCTCTGCCAACTTCTGTTTAACAAAATATAATGAAAATTAGAGAAAAAAAAAATTGTGTTTTTTTTTGCCAAAATTTATAAATAACTGATGTTAATTGTTTTGTTTTAAAAGGCCTTCATTGAGGAATTATTATTATTTTATTTATTTATTTCGTTAGACATATTTAATCACCCAAATCGTTACTAAATTCAAAAAATTTAAATAATAAATATATTTTTTATTTGGTCTATTTTTATTATAGGTATTATAAATTCTACCAAAGATTAGAAAACTAATATAATGTTCAAACGCTACCTCCAGGCATAAAAACAGTGTTAGAAGGATATACGGTGGTATGAACAAAAGCGTGATCAACAACACCTCTAGTGGAAGCTGGAATTGGGCCCATCTGAAATATTTAAATTAGGATATATGTACCTATATTATACTAGTATAATAAAACACGACACACATACATTCACACGCACGCACGCACGCCCGCCCACATTCAAATCTGAGTCGATAATGTAAAAAGCTACTTACAGCTGAGTATGGATTTTCACGTTGTAAATTAGAATTGTTTATATTATTGTGAAATCCAGTGTTTATATTATTGTACGGTAATCCGCTATAATCGTTCTCGTATATTTTGTCTAGATACATTGTTTTCAAACTGCAAAACCGTTAAAAGATTTAAATAAGAAGAAAAAAAAAGACGTTATAATATTATGTAATATAAAAATGTTATAATGTTTAGGTGTTTCAATATACAATAAGTAGGCATGATAAATTATAATAGTAACTAAATACCTAATATTGTTTTTAAATTGGATAATAATAAATTATTTTACCTTCCATCTTCTTGTTGAAATTGTGTTCGCGGCCCCGATGGCTGTCCTTGTGCATATACTGCAATAAACATTTTATAAAATAAAACGAATAACCTAATTCGTTTTATTTAATTAAAAACTTACTAGCGCCCGTTCTTGCTTCTCTAATTACGAATCGATCCATATCTTATAAGACTTTTCTAAAATATTTTTATTCCGCCTCCAACTTTTGCTATTGCGAGTTACCGCCAAAATCCAGTTTTTCTCTTTTTGGGCACAGAATTTTAATAATTATAGTTTACCAATGGTATTATTTAGGAATTAAACAATTAAGTTATACATTATTCAATTATCTCTATAATATAAATAGCAACAAGTTAAGTGTTATTATCATTTTAAAATTATTATACAATGGAATAAACGAAAAAGAAAGATATTCGTTTATCTTTAAAAATTGCCATCCCAATCTTTAAAAATGTTACTGTCAAAAGCGCTGTTGTCGATGGTTGTAGTTTCCAATTTTTTACGTAGGATTACTTCCATGGATTTTCTTGTTTTATCATTAATATATTGTATTAAACGATTAGATTAATAACTTCAACAAAATGGAGCTTCAAGATACATATTATAACAAATCAGAATATGTCGAAACAGTAAGGAAACGTTCAGTATTATTCATTAGAAATGTATTTCAAAATATGTTTACAAAATAATGAATTTTCCAGGCCTCTGGAAATAAAGTAAGTCGGCAAACAGTATTATGTGGATCACAAAACATAGTCTTACATGGTAAAGTAATAGTTCAAAGCGATGCTATTATCCGGGGAGATCTAGCTAATGTGAAAACTGGACGATTTTGCATCATCAGTAAAGGTTCTGTTATTCGCCCACCATTCAAGAAATTTAGTAAAGGGTAACTAATGCAATAATTATTTGGCAAAGACAGTAATATTTAACCAAAATAACTTATTATGTTAACTCTTTATAAATGTTTTAAAATATATGAGTCATCCTTTGTGATGTAATTTAAAAAAATAACTTTATTTATTTCAGTGTAGCGTTTTTCCCTTTACAAATGGGTGACCATGTATTTGTTGGTGAAAATACAGTAGTAAATGCAGCAGTTGTTGGATCTTATGTTTATATTGGAAAGAATGTTGTTATTGTAAGTATTTATAACATATTTGCTTCTCAATTTATCTCTACTATTTAACACTACTATCACAAGAGGTTTGTGCACAGTCAATCTGGATGGTGCACATTTGTGCCATTACGCCAGTATAGCGAAGGTGACTGCTGCCTGTAGAAATTTATCTGTAGTAGAGCTGTTTCCGTTCAATGCTACCTAATGCTGAAGTGCCGAGTTAACTAACAATAAAAACATTTAGGAAGTCCATGATGAATTCTTTTACTTCTTTCCTTTACTTTCCTTAACTTACTTCAAAAAAAGCTAATAATAATAAAAAAAGACTGTAAGCTGCCTAATTCATTTAGTAAACTCTTATTAAGATATTTTTTATTTTAATTCAGGGTCGGAGATGTGTACTCAAAGACTGTTGTATGATAGAGGATAATTCAGTACTTCCTGCTGAAACTGTAGTGCCTTCATTCGCAAGATACTCTGGAAGCCCTGCACGACTCATCACAACTTTACCAGAAGCAATGCCAGACCTTATGACGGAATATACTAAGACTTATTATCAGCATTTCTTACCCACGACTTCTATGTGATTTTTATTTGTGTTTATTATAAAGCTTGTAATTTTTTTTGTGAGTGTTGTAAAGGATGATTTTAGTGGTGGAAATGATTGAATGCATTTAGCTTCTATTCTATTTATGTATATTCTTGACTTGAGTCATGAGTAGATACATATAGCATCATATAATATGCAGCATCGAAATTTTTATTTTTATAGTTAAGAATAGAGCATAAGAAAATTAAAATAATTTAAATGAATATATTTATTATTTATGTAGGTACCTGTGTATTTATCATGCAAATTAATAGTCATTATATGACTTCAAATTGGAAGTGATGGATCATGAAAGTGAAGATTCAGGTAATGCCATTTCTGCAGTTTAGGACATGAATATAATGCATGCATTGAGATTATATTATTTTGATTGTAATTTAAACATTGCTTATAATGGAAATTCGACATTTTCGAGAAGCCAATAATCTATGATAATGGCTTTGATGCAAAAGTCGGTGCCTCGACAGCATTTTAAAAAAAAAAGTTGACAACAAACGCAATCAAATCGACACATCCATCGCCACAAATGTTTTATTTTTATCTTTATTTTGTAAAATAAATCTGTTATTATAATTTTATTATTAGAATTGAAACTTAATTAAGTATCCTTTGCACATGAATTTAATTTATTGTTGTTACTGTTACAAAACTAATTGTTTGACATGCGCGTTCTATGCAACGTAGGTGAATAAAATGGAGTACCCTTGTCCCGAAATGGGTGTTCCAGATGAGGAAACCACGGAAGGTACTATTATTTTGCTTTATAAACTTATTTTAAAAACTAACAGTAATTTGCGAACTATTTTTCGATTTGTTTACTTCAAATAATCCACACCAAACAAAGCTTGTTTTTCAAAGATTATAAACAGATTTCCGGCTGCGATTTTATGAATTTATAATTTATATAAAATTCACTGGGACAAAAAATATTTTATCTTTCAATTTGAATTTATAATTCTATACAATATTAACTCAATTTAATAAATATAATTCACATTTGTCAATAAAGAGGTTATAAGTTATAACTATAAAACCAATTATTATTACAACTTGTATTCATTATTGTATTATATTAAGGGTGTGTGAATTGAAGTGCGTAATATATTTTTATACTTCCCTCAGCTTGCAACCACACTTTACCTGATGTTAAGTTAGAGTGCGGCCCATAAACGGAAAGAACTGCTACCACAGAAAAAATCTCCACTATGCTAACTTGAGGAAATGAATGCATTGACAGCGCACCACTTATTATAGCCATTATAGCTTGGAATTTAACAAGTTGATCCTAAAACTAGACTAGATCACTTTACGGATGCTGCACTTGACTGTCCTGGGACCACAGACTGTACTATTAACTACCATCAGTCTGCCTTATTGCCAAGCTCCTGTGATGATATTTCAAGTACTATGATTGCTGATCTTTATTTTTCTTGTTTTTTTTTTATCATCACAGACTTATTTAAAAAATATATATTTATAGTGATTTCGGCTTAACATTGATTTTTGGGGCCCACTTTATAATAAATTAAATATTTATATATTTACAGAATTATTTGTAGAGCAACAACTTAGTGAAGAAATAGTTGCTACTTATCCAACATCTAAAGCAGACTATGAAGTCCGCAGCACAGTACTTGTTGATGGAGGCGATAGATTTGGTGTTTCTTCCGTTGTTTTTGATAAATTTGAAGAGTTAATCTGGATGGGAAACACAGGGGTGAACACTTTATAAGTTATTTTTGTTGTAAATTAAGTTTATAGTTTTTAGGTATATAAATTGCACCTATATTTAGGTGTCTTTACTGACAGTGACCGCTGACGACTTCGCACCTGCGGGGACCTCGTTAACAAGCTGAATTAACAAAAAGTTCATAAAGCTGATGTTAACCTAGAGTGCAGTCCGTGAACAGTGACAATTGTTACTGCAGAAATGTCCACAGGCAGAAGTCGCCTCTGCTATGCCAGTTTGAAGACATGGACCTGCAGCATCTTCCAAACATGTCGAAACGTGACTAGACTCACTTCACAAGTGTTAAGTTTATGGTAGTAATTTTACATATTATAAATGACTATATTTTTTAGGGTCATGTAACTTCGTACTACGGTCCGGTGATGCAAAAGTACACATCATTCCAAGTACATATGACAGATGAAATAAGAGACATAATAACGACGGATGCTGGTATTTATGTGTTGTCAAAAAATCAATTAAGACATCAGATAAGAAGGGGCATTCCAAAACATACTTATAAGTAAGTTTAATATTGTTTGTTACTCATTGATAGATTTTGTGTTTATTATTTGAACTATGAAATCTGTAGCATTATAAAGAAAATTTTATTGCTAATTTATAAATGTATGGCTAGTTTCATGACACATTTGTAAAAGCCAGATGTTAACATTTAAAAAATGTGATCATCATCACAATTAAAAACACATTTTTGTACATATTATAATACTTTTCCAGATTCAAAGATCATAATTTGAAGTATAGTTTGCACATTGGTTGGTTACCTGATTTTTTTCTAAGATATTAACCAATTTAATGAAATTATCTGAGATAGGTCTTCCTGTATTGACGCTATCATCCACTTTTGCATGATAAATTCATTTCATTAATATTTCCTTTATTGTTGTCTTAATTTTTTTTTGTGGCAGTGGTTTTATCAGTTATTGACAGCTGTCTAACTTAACATCAGGCAGAGTGTCATTAGATGCCGGACTACTATAAAAAGAGTTACAAATCAGCGTGCATATTGCTAATCCTCTCTCGGAAAACGTCCTTATTAAATAGTATTTGATATACAAGATATAAATTCTTATATTTCAGGTCTGAAAACATGGTAGACATGCAATGTCTATATCAAATTAACGATACAAAGTTATTGATTGGTGGTCACCAGAGTTCATTGTTAGAATTAGATATAAATAAAATGAAAGAAACTGTCATTGTAAGTATAAAACTTCTATTAAAAATATGAGTCTCACAGAGTTAAGCAGAAACAGTTGAACACCGATTTCCGTGATCCTTATAAATGGATGTAGGTGAGTTTGTATCTCTGCTTTTTAATTTGATTTCGTGGATAGAAATACTATTGGGTCTTCACTTATTAACACTTCTAATCATCTTATATTCGTAAATACAGTAATACCCCGCTTTACGCGACTCCGTTATGTGTTGTCGTTATATTGCGGTTTTAGGCGAATTTCTAATTTCGCTTAAATTTCAAATGTCACTCGAAGATTTACTCAGGTTTGGACATATTGCAGAGCACATATACAGTGATGATGACCGTGTTTTAACCGTGTGTCAAATAAAAAAGAGTGTTGTGTGTTATGAAAATATGTTACAAGACTGTAAATTATACATAAATTTTTCCATAAAAAAATGCATATTGTGTTTTCAGAATTAAAGTATGTAATGATTTGCATTTTGTACTGACATTTGGTTATGCTTAAACGTGACCCCCTTATATGTGAATGCGTGAACGCGTAAAGCGAGGTATTACTGTACATTAAAAGAATACATTGTCGCTCAGATTACTACTACTTAACTCATGCCCCGTTCGCACTGGGGTAGGCAGAAACAATGTAGCCCTAGTGACTCCTCTCCCTACATACCACTTTCACTCCGATCACATCCATTACTCCCCTCATGCATGCATGTTGGTTGAGGGTGCTCCTCATCTGACCCTTTGTTTATTGTTTATATTAAATTTTTTTTTAATGCCTGTACTAAGCTAGTGCTCGCATCACAGGCGCTTAGAGACCAAAGTACATATAGCATAGTTACATTGTTACTGGTTAGTGAGATTTGAACACTGGTCTCATTGTCTTCTACCGCTAGACCACAGGCTACTTTCAAAAGTATTATCAATGTAATAACAATATTATCTGAATCCCAAAGGTTGAGTGATACAGAATGCTACTTAGCATCCAATCCTCCTTGCATTGACTTTTAAAATGAATAGATGAATAATAATATATCGCTTTAGATGCTGTTTTACTTATTCAGAGTTCTTTGCCAGATAAAAATGACAATATGAATGTATACTTGTGAATATAGGTACCTTTTTAGATTTTGTGCACATAAAAATTATGGGATTATTATTTCAGTGACAGATCATTTTTTGAGTGAGAAGTTTGATTACAAGTTTGAAGTTTGAATTTCACTAAATAAGTGAAAATTGAATAATTAACTGCATAATTTATTGATATTATTTTTCAAAAGTGCAATTAGAGTTATATATAGTATGTAAAAAAAAATATAGTTAATATTTTTGCTTTTTCCAATGAATCGTACACCAATGGTCTTCTCAGTGAACATTTTTTAAAAAATGGCCTGTTTTATGATAATTATGATTCCGCAACAAAAAAAAAAAACTTGTTTTGGCCTGCTCTCATTATTGTAATTAATTATAAATATTTCAGCCAATAGAAGAGGATGGTTGTGCCGTAATGCGTAGCGGTGGGGGATCTCTAGTCACATGCGGTAGCGTTGGCGGGATTGTTGCCTTGCGTGATTTACGAACGCCAAAGAAAGTAGAACACACTTTCCGAGCCCATTCTGCTTGCCTCTCCGACTTGGATATGCAAGGAGATTTGCTTATTACATGTGGATTTGCGCATTCGTGAGTATTATTAAATAAAGTATGAAAAAACTGACCATTCATGTGACGTCAACCCATGGATGCAGTTGGAATTGTGTCGATAGAGATATAGAATGGAAGAATTTCATCAGCGTCACCTGAGGTATCAATGTGTAGCTTAGTGATCAACATAGCGGATCACGACTCGGATTTGATTTCCTTTTTTTTTCGGCATTTTAATGACAAAAATAATTTAAAAATATGGATACAAATCTTATAATTGGATGTTGGAAATTGGATAACTTGAATGGAAAGATTTTTTGTAGATCAAGCGGTGTGGCGGCAGAACCTTATGTATTAGTGTGGGATGTGCGTTCTTTACGCGGTGAACAAAATGGAATACCATGGACGGTTGATTTACCATCAGCGCCGTTATTACTGCATTTCTTACCAGCTGTATCGGGAAAAGCAATAGCGGTCTCCGGAGATGGACTCGTGTCCGTATTGGATTTAAATTCGCCAAATGTATGTGAAAATAACTCCATGTTTCAGGTAAAAATTTTAACCTAACTCTTTTACATACTTGAATCTCTTTAAACTTTGGTTTAAAGAAAAAAAAAATTAACACTTTGTTGACTTCGTTTTTTAATAATTTTTCTATGTTAGTAAGTTTTTATGGTAGCCAAGGATCTAAGATTTTTCTGGGACAAACTTGTTTTTTTTTCTGGGCATTTGTGAGACATTTTTTTTTAACTTTGGTGCGAGCAATTGTTAGATTTTTGTAGGGATTTATATTGTCACTTATAATTTTTTATTCTTTTAACTCCTGTACTAAGCTATTGCTTGTATCACAGGCACTGAACGACCAAAGTACATATATCATAATTACATTGGTACCGGTCAGCATTTAGCGAGGTTTGAATGTAGATCTCATCGATCATGAGGTCGTCCTCTACCGCTAGACCACGGTCGTTCTGTAATGTAATGTAAAGATGTATAAATATGTAAATTGAAGCATGTTATTCTTTGAATCTTATTTGTGTCCAGGTAGATATAAGTGGATCAACATGTAGTGTGATGGATGTGTCGTCGACAAGTCAAGCGTTAGTTTTTGGTGATAAATCAGGACATCTCAGTATGTTCTCACCAACGCAAAATACTCAACCATTGTATAACAATTTTTCTAGGTAAGTTTCATTATAACTACACCCCGGTTAATGCAAACAACTGTTGCTTACCCTATGCCGGCTTTTTAACACTAGACATCTCTTCTCAATGTAGAATCTTCGCGGGCTCTTTACTGGCTATTAGACAAAAATTTGAGCGTGAGTTGTGCGTATAGTGGTCCACATCACTGCAGCCATCTCCAAGGAAGGCCAAGTGACACTTCACGTTTCCCCGGGAGTGCCATTGCTGTACTATATTTCTAAGCTAATTCTGACCAAACTCAAATGTCACTTCACGGGTGTTACACTTGAAAGTGGTGATACTAAATCAAAATAAAATACCGAGCTTATAATCATCAACAGTCTGCCTACCACTTGTTAAAGTTAATTTATACATTAAATTAATGTATATACTATATGCAAATATAAGTTTGAGGGAAATAAATGCAATGTTTTTAACTATGTATGGAGGATACTTGGACAACGGCCGGTGTTATGTCGAACTGTAGCGCCATTTAGAGATCTTTAACATAGTCATCACAAGTGATTTCATATATTAAATAAAAATAAATTATTCTTGGGTTATTTTTGTATAATATTTTGGTGTTTTTTTTTTTTTATTAATTTTTCCTACTGTTGCAGAGAAACAGAATTCCCGGATCCAATTAATGTTCCGTCTGCTGGTTTAAACGATACAACATTTAAATATTCATCGATACCTCTGCCACCTCTAACGACAGGCGAACGATGGTTTAACGAATTTCCGCCTTCATATTATAGACGAGTTTATAGGTAAGAACAGAGGCGGCTCTAGCCCTTGTGGCGCCCGTGTGCAACCAATACCATGGCGCCCTCTAGTAGGAGCGGGGTGAAAATGGAATACTTACAGTTATATTTTCAAATGGAAATTCGGGCGCAAATAGTGCAATTTTAAATGATGTCGGGAAATGAGTAGTGTCTTTGGAGGTGTCGCATTAGATTAGAGGGTGCTCGGTGCCCCCTTAGACCCGGCGCCCGTGTGTGCCGCACACCCTGCACTATAGGTAAAGCCGCCTCTGGGTAAGAACCATTTTAAATACGCTAATAATCTCTATGGTTTGTTGAATAAATAATATGGATAGGTATCAGGACGAGGACAAGGCCAACATATAACACCAGGCCTGAATTGAATCCGCTACTGCACTCAAATCTGTAGAGGCATAGTAGAGGTGACTGCTGTCTGTAGAGATTTCTCTGTAGCAGCAGGGCGGAGTGTTGTCACATGCCGAGCTACAGTAATAAAAAACTAATTAAATGTATTATTTTAGAAAACCAAAACCAATACCACCAGAAGTATTAAAGAGTATGAAAATGCAGGGTCCCATTGGATATGCGCCTAATCCAAAAACATGTAGGAGACATGAGGTAATATTACTCCATGTATTTAAGTAATTTTTATTACCATAATTATAATTATTTTCTATTAAATTTTCGTGATAATTCAATAATATTATTTCGTAATTAGATTTTTTATTTTAACAAACCAAATAAATATATTGCATGTATCAACATTATTGACTCCATAATGCTTGATATTATCTGGTACTAAAAAATATAAAAATATTTAATTTTCAGATGCCATACATTGAAGATACATTAGAAGATTTAACTGCGGAATTTTTAGAAAAGACTAATCTACATCCGATTCCGAAATACTACTTAAAAGCACAAGTATTTTTATTTTTTCATAATATTGTTATGATTGGATGGATGAAAGCAGATTAACTTGATGATGATTAAGTGGATGACAGTGTCGGAAGGAAGCGCCCTAGGATGACCTTTCTCAGTCAGATTGGTCAACTGCTCAGAAAGGGTCAGGCGAGGAGCACCCTCAACCGACGTGCATGCTTGAGGGGAGTAATGGATGTGGTCGAAGCGAAAGTGGTATGTAGAGAGAGAGGACTCGCTGATGCTCCATAGTTTCTGCCTACCCCAGTTTGGAATAGGGCGTGAGTTAAGTAGTAATATCAGCTTTATCAGAGTTCATTTTCGGTTTTTGCTTGTTGAGTTTTGCAATTTTAAACTTTATTTTGATTTAATTACAGTCTCTTGTGCGTTATACAAAAACTGACGGCGAAAATAGTGAAGGAGTATCAGAGAACAAAAGTGGTCTTCCGAGCATTGAACCGACAATACCTAATTCTTATTGTAATTGTATACTTCAGGTGAATGAGATGAATATCTATATATTTTTTATTACTAGTTTAGTGGCCAAGGTTTAGCGGTAGAGGACGGATTTCACGATCGACGAGACCCGTGTTCAAACCTCCCTAAATTCCGACCAGTACCCTATATAACTATGTACTTTGGTCGCTCGGTGCCTTTTTTTAAAATTTGAAATGTATTTTTTATTTCAGCTCTTCTATCATACGCCTGTATTAAGAGCGATGATGCTCTCTCACACATGCGGTAAACAATTTTGTTTGAGTTGTGAATTAGGTAATTATTTTCTAATATTTAAAGGATTGCGTGACTTATTTGTTAATACATATGGAATATATTGCTCTTAGACCATATTAAGGAAATAAAATAGATGTTTTTTCACTTCACTTCCAACTGTGAACTGACGGAGTCGTGTTTCGAGATCAGTTTGAAGTTAGTCTTCTGTATTAAGAGGAATGTGTACTGTCAACCTGTGTACATTCGTCTTCGCGCACAGCGAGAAAAAAAAATCGTTAATATTTGAACAAATTTTAACGACAAATAAAAAGAGGGTGGGCAGACTGATGATGGTTATAGGTCCAGTCTGCCGTCCTGGGGTAGACCTTGTCGCGTTTCAGGAATAGTTTGAAAGAAGCCAGGTATAACGAGAGGAGTGTGCGTGAGAGTGCGCTGTCAATCTGGATAGTACATGCTCGTCTCCTCCGGCATAACTGAGGTGACTGCTGCCCGTACAGATTTCTCTGTAGTAGCAGTTGTTTCCATTCATGGACCACACTCTAGCTTTACATCAGGCGGTGTGTTGTCACATGCCGAGCTACAATAAAAAAGAAAGATGTACTCTGGTCAGTGTTTATATGTAATCACAATTATATTGCAGGTTTTCTCTTCCGAATGCTGGATGCGTCCGGCGGAAAACCGTGTCAAGCAACAAATTTCCTTAGGGCGTTCAGAACGAAGGCGGAAGCTGCTGCATTAGGACTTATATTGCCCGACAGAGGTATAGCCCCACCAGGAACAGATTTTATTTCCCTAATACAGGTTAGATTTGCACTTTTATTCGGTGAATAGCTTTGTTTAGGATTTCCATGCAATATTTATTTTTATTTATTTATTATTATGTAGGCAGACTGGTGATGGTTATTAATTAGCCCAGTTTGCCGTCCTGGGGTAGTACTACCACTTCGAATGTAACACCCGTGAAGTGATCTTGTCGCGTTTCGGGAATAGTTTGAAAGTAGCCAGGTATAAGAGAGGAGTGTTCACTGTCAATGTAGATGGTACATGCTCGTCTCCTCAAGCCGGCATAGCGGAGGCGACTGCTGTCCGTAGAGATTTCTCTGTAGTAGCAGTTGTTTCCATTCATGGACCGCACTCTAGCTTTACATCAGGCGGAGTGTTGTCACATGTCGAGCTACAATAAAAAATAAAATAATAATAACGTTTCTCGTAATTTATTTATACTTTAATAACACCAGGGGCTGAAGTCAAAAGTCAATTGGCAGTTGTCACTTGACCGAATCGACAACAAAATATATGGGATTTGACGTTTCGTTATCACCACGTATCCTAGGTGACAGTGAAATGTCAAATCCCATATATTTTGTTTTCGATTCGATTAAGTGACAACTGTGGATTGGCTTTTGACTCTAGCCCCAGATAAATGTCGTTTAATAAAACCGAGCGTTACAGAGTTGGTTACGGTTCATATTACACCAAATACACTTTGAAATATCTGAGACGAGAAAGAAAGAGAAGGAGTTGCTACAAGCGCAAACTGCGAGTATACCGAAGGTGCCTACATTAGGATCAAGATTAGGAAATCCACCTTTGCATCCTACTAAATTAGTTCCTAGGTATGTACTTATATATCTTCGTGCTTATAAATAGAAATCATTTTTTTAAATTGATTTTACATGTCTTATGACCACATTTTGCCTGATGTTAGGCAACTGTGCGATTCATCCGTTCTTTGTGTGAATGTTCCCATATACATCCGGAACGAACTATAAGACTAATTCGATAAAAACTTGTCCCATGATTTTTGTTATCACAAAGCAATTTGATGCACTCAGTACGTGAAAGTCCTGTGCAAACGTAGATATTCAGGTTTTTTAATAATTTTATGTGAAAATGAATGTAGACAATTGGCAACAATATGCATTTAAGGGATTAAATCGTGAAATGAAATGACGTGAAAATATCTATTAATTTTATAGCCCCGAAACAACCTAAAAATATTTTATGCTACTTACTATCGAGGAGAGGTCTCGGAGGCCGGAGTGGGAAAGGAGAATGCCCATTTTTGGGCCCACTTGATACCTAATAGTTTGGTAACAAAACAATATTCTAAAATAATATCATATTTTTTCATTAATTCATTTTAATTATATCAACACATCATTTGTCATTCAATATACAATGTTTAATTACATAAAAAAAGATATATGCAATTATTAAAGCATTTAAAATAATAATAATCTCAAATATTGCATCAGAAAACAACTAATTACTGAAAATTCCAGATGAAAAAATTTAAAACTGATTGGCAATAAGGAAGTAGGTTTATTCTTCTATAAAATCAACAAACTCGAGAAAAAAATTGTGGGCCCATTTTTCTTGGGCGAATGGGCATTCTCCTTTATACTACTCACTGCGTAAAGTAAGACCTCTCCGCCAATAGGATCACATTAATTGAAGTTTCTTTCTGTGACTGTCAAAATAAAAATGTAAAATAATTGTTGAAAAGTTCTCACCTTACGCCGTGAGCACGGAAATTAAATCTCACACAGGCTTTCGTATCAAAAAATAAACGTGACAGTAGGCTGCATAAAATAATTATTCAATTTATTTTCCAGTTGAATTTGTTATATGGACAAAATTAGCTACAAAAAAATAATAATAATAATTGGTGATTTAATTTTTATTATTAACTATTTGTTTATATTTAGGCTCGTGAATGGATATATAAATAACTATGTTGTTCCGGACTTTGATTTCTATGCAGTAAATGGATTTAATGGTGATATTGAATCAACATGGCGGTTTTGGCAACAGGCGGCGTTAAATGGCCACGAGGAAGGTATTGATAATGGACCTTATACGGGTCCGTATCAAGGTTCCATATTTAGCTTTGTGTTCTACGTGCATGCTATCGTATCGATAAAAGGGTGGCTGATGTATTGAGGAGTACATTCCCGAAAAATTAATAGAAAAACATATTTGGCTTCTTTTCATACATTTGACGTTAGTGACATCGGTTTGACGATTACTTTAACTTTAACCAGCCAAAATTCGCTAGTTAGCGTTTAAATAAGCGTCAAAACTGACAAGTTTTTTTTTGAAGCATCCCATAACGTAACTTTAACGGGCCTTCTGATGCAAACGGACCTTATATTACAGAAATTGTTATAATGTAACTTGGACATTGAGGGTTGGAATTAAATATGAAACTGCATTACAGCGGCGGCCGCAGCCAACGAACCAATGAAAAGTAAACAGAATATATTAGACATTTCGCACATTTTTGCTATTGGACGGGAGCATGTGAACAAGTGTACCAAATGTAGTAAAGAGGTTAGTGATAATGGTTTTTTTATTTGAGAACTTTAACATTGGTTTGACCTTTATTGGCGCGGCCTTCCACTGCGAACGGATCTCTCGACCGTCGGGTCTGAAAGCGTATTTTCAGATACTAAATTCTGAAAAACGTCTGCCTAATCATTTCTCTCAAAACATCTTTAAAGAGTGCTAGGCAGACTGATGGTGATTATTAGCCGAGTCTGCCGTCCTGGGGTTACTACCCCACACCCACCACACACTCGTGAAATGACCTTGTCGCGTATTTTGAAGCCGAGTATAACGAGAGGAGTGTGCACAGTCATCTCCATGCAGCCGGCATAGCGAAGGCGACTGCTGTCTGCAGAAATTTATCTGTAATGGCACTTGTTTCTATACATGAACCGCACTCTAACCTTACATCAAGCAGAGTTCTGTCATATGCTTAGCTACAATAAAATAATATACTGTGTACATTCCTCTCCTCAAGCCGGCATAGCGGAGGCGACTGCTGTCTGTTATTTAAAATAATCTGTAGTAGCACTTGTTTCCGTTCATGGACCGCACTCTAGCTTTACATAAAGCGGAGTTCTGTCATATGCCGAGCTATAATAGAGAATTATTTATAGGAAGAAAGATCTTCAGCGGTGTTAGCTTGCGCTCTACAATATCCAGCACCAAATAAGGAGAATCAGGATGAAAAGCAAGGATTTGTTGAATTATTGAAGGCATCTTTAGCTACCAGAAGAAGTACGCCGGCTTGGTGCGAGAATTGTAAACGATTTAATCCTACCATACAACGAGGGAGGGTTGTCAGGTAATCTGAGGTTTTGCTTTACTTAACGTGAAAGCCAACACCTGAGCGTCCATACATTTTGTTTTACAACATTGTTTGAAACAGCAAATTTATGTTGAAATTAGGTAATTTTATAACTTTCTCGGCACTAACTATTTAAAGTTTTTAAACATTTTATATTGGTTATATTTCACAAGCATTTTATATATTATGTGTCGTAGCTATTTGTTTATTATAGTGATTTGCGATAATAATTAGTGCTGAGAAAGTTATAAAATTACCTAATTTCAACATAAATTTGCTATGATTCAAACAATGTTGTAAAACAAAATATATGGACGCTCAGGTGTTGGCTTTCACGTTAATTAAAATGATTCAATATAATAGTAAATAAATAAAAAAAAGAAAAGAGCGGCGGTGGTCTAGCGACCGAGGATGGACCTCACGATCGATGAGACCCATGTTCAAACCCAACTAAATTCTGACCGGTATCAATGTACTAGTAAGGTCTGTTTACACCAGAAGGCCCGTTAAAGTTACTTTTACGGCGACGACGTAACCGTTAAACGTTTATATTTACTGTCAATATGATCAGTGCACATTCGTCTCCTCAAGCCGGCATAGCGAAGGTGACTGCTGCCTGTAAAAGTTATCTGTAGTAGCAGTTGTTTCCGTTCACGAACCGCACTCTTGCTTTACATCAGACGGAGTGTTGTCATATGCCAAGCTTACAAAAAATAAAACTTGCAATATTGTATTCCTCAAAAAAAAAACTTAAAATAGACTTGTACGAGAGGCTTTTGTTTGTGGGTAGGTGTATATAGCGATTTTTATATGGTTTCCTTAAATATGTCGTTTAATTTTCAGATTACCACCGGTTTTGGCGATAAACTGCGGTGGAGGGACGCCGTTTGAAAAAGATTATTGGTTAAAAGAAGTTAAAACTGAAACTATAGTGGTAAATAATTTTTGTTTACTTTGTGTAAATTCGCAAAATATTCACTACTCAAAAATTAGTTGAAAGGAGAATGCCCATTTTTGGGCCCACTTTGTTAGCAGTTTGGCGACAAAATAATATGTTTAAATAATAATTTATTTTTTTAATAATTAATTTTAATTATATCAACACATCATTTACTAATCAATAGACAATGTTTAATTACATAACAAACAGATATCTTCAATTATTAAAACATTAAAAATAATAATAACCTCAAATATTGTATCTAAAAGTCTAATTACTCAATAACCCGGGTGAAAAAATTAAAATTGAGTGGTGATAAGGAAGTAGATTTATTTTTCTACATAATTAACTAAAAATCATCAACAAACTCGAGAAAAAAAATTGTGGGCCCATTTTTCTTAGGTGAATGGGCATTTTCCTTTCTAAAGTACTCTAGATTTCTCTAGGTTACTCTAGTTACGATAACGCAGAAATTGCACTTTAGAGATAGCGGCGCGGTGAGGCTCGACTTTATAGTCTCTGGGACGCGAACCGACCGCGACGACACGCACCGTACCGCGGTTTCGGCCTTCTGCTAAAACACGCCTTTGAGAATACGAGTTTCTATTCTTCGATTTAATTCTAACTACATTTGAGAATGGAGAAGGGCATACCCTGAGTTTGATTGAGGTTGGCGTGTGTGCATACTTTAATATATACAAAAATTTTATTTCAGACTGAAGTTCCTAGTACTGCAAAGAAAAGTAACGGTAAAGTTTGTAGATATGGTGGTGCGTGTTCGAGACCCGGTTGCAAATTTAAACACCCAGACAGGTAATATCCTTATTTTTCAACTCAAGCCGGTATAGTGGAGGCGACTTCTGTCTGTAGCCATTTCTTTGTAGTAGTCCGTTCATGGACCGCACTCTAGCTTTACACCAGGCAAAGTCTTGCCATATGTCGAGCTATCAAACGGCTGAATTGGTTTGGATGCCGCTTGGGAGGATTGGCATAGGCTATATGAGGAACTTAGATCTTTAAAAAAAGCAGGGATAATGGGACTGACTATTCTAATATTCGACGTTGCGGGTCGGGATGATAATAATCTCTCTTTTTTCTTAAATTATTTTTTATAACTTTTCCAGGCCAGATAGTTCACCATCGCATTCCGTTAATAATATACAGAAAAGTACGTCAAGAGAGTCCCTATTACCACTACGAATGACAGTGAATTTATTAGTTGACGGCGAAATTGTCATAAACGATACGGTAAGTATTATAGCCTAAATTTTAACTTTTAATTCAAATAATTACTAGATTATTTAAATAATTTTTTACCGACTTTAATGGCTGGGTCACACCAGATGCGTGGTAGTTGTAATGTTTTTTTTTTTGTAGCTCGGCATGAGACAACACTCCGCCTGATGTAAAGCTAGAGTGCGGTCCATGAATGGAAACAACTACTACTACAGAGAAACCTGTGCGGGTAGCAGTCGCCTCCACTATGCCGGCTCGAGGAGACGAGCATGTACCATCTTACCATGTATGAAGCTGTATGAAAGATGCGTGAGCGTGAATAGCGGAGCGGCAACGCGTCAGCAATGATGACGTTGTATTATATGGCACTCCCTGTTAGATACCAAACTGGGCATGTACGGTCGGTGTTGCTGTGCTCTTAACTCAATATGGCTGATGAAAAGATGGCTCGCACGCACGTGCAGAAGTTACCTGCGTGTCGTATTCCTGCACCGGTCTTACCGGTGAGACAGGGCTTGCACGTGCGTGCACACATCACGCCAGGGGTCACGTTACGCCACGCATCTGGTGTGACCCAGCCTTAAAAGGAGTACGTTATCAATTCGTCGTTTTTTTTTTTGGTCGGATAAGACTACGTGTATATCTCAATTTTAGTCCTATTCAAATTCGGCTGTACATCTTTGTTCCTTTGTGGCGATGTTACTAGATTTGTCAACCGATTTTAATGATTTAAATAATAAAGTTCTGACTATTTCAAAATTCTTACTTCAATAAACAATTTCGAAGACGACGACTTACTTCTACTCTACTCACGGGCAGACCTCGTATACAGATATTCTTATGCTTTCAAATTATCATTTTCCTACTCATATATGTATCCCACACTCAGCGCGAACGGCCGTGAAAACCGTGTAACGCTGGTGTATTGTTTTTTATATTTTTTTAGCCGCGCCATAGACAAAAATTCGTATTTATTACATTCTAATCATAGACAAACCTTCTATAGAATGGATCCTTGAATGTAGGAGAATTAAAACTTATGGTTTGCGTTATTGTTTTATCGCAATTTTTTATTATTTAAAAAGTTGTTGCAATAACGCTAACGATATTTATTTTTAACGGTTTTTCTTTAGCCGCGCCATAGACAAAAATTCGTATTTATTACTTCTCATAGACAAACCTTCTACAGAGTGAGGGGTGTAATCCTTGAATGTAGCAGACTTAAAACTTATCGTTTGCGCGTTATGTCGCATTGTTTTACCGTAATTTTTAATTATTAAAAAAGTTGTTGCAATAACGTAACGAGATTTTTTTTTCTAAATTGTTTTGTTGTTTTCAGAGCGACGTGGAGAACGGCATAGATGTAAGTAAGACTGTCGCGCAGGCTGAATACAATTTGTCATCTGCTGTTGTCTGCATCGAGGACAATCCTAAAAATTTAGTATCATATATTCGAATAGCGGGTGAACACGGTATTACTTGGTATCTATTTAATGATTTAACGTAAGTATTGTATTTTTTATCGTACAGGGTGGAAACTTTCAGCTGGGCAGTAAGGGGAAGTACCCAGAGACTATCAATTGATCCTGTTTCTACTACTGACTATTAACTTCTATGGGTTGGAGCCAGGTTGGAGTACAAAAAAGTCTGAAATCCTAAAAATCTTTTTCCATACATTTTGTGTGAAAATCGATCCTGTCGTGTAGCTGATACTGCCTCTTCCTGCTCCACTGAAAGTTCCCACCCTGTATATTGCAAAAAATAATTCATATTCACTTTCACCATCACTTTTTGTAGCACTTGTTAAGTGGCATATCAAGTCGTGTTTCAGAAAGCATATTTATAACGAGAAGAGTGTGCCCTGTCCACCTGGACTGCACATTCCTCTCCTCGAGCCGGCATAGTGGGAGCGACCGTTGCCTGACTGCACTCTTGCTTTTATGAATTTTATGCAAATTCGACAGCGTCGTGCCCGTTGAAGTCGAGGAAGTGGTGCAATTAAATGTCAGATGGAAGACGCCTTGTATAGTGTTCTATGTGACGTCACACTCCATTGAACTATCGAGATCTCATCGTGAACAGACTCCATAGCATTCACTCGCACATGCGCATGGTGTACTCTTGATTCTTATGTAAGTTGACCTAATTATGATATAACATGAACCAAAATTTTTTTTTTAATATAACGTTGTAAATCTAGCTGTAAAACAATAACTTATCTCCATTATAGTACCGCAAGTATTATAACAGTTAGGCGTGGACATAAATTAAGAATGGAATGAACGTAACATTTTT
This sequence comes from Tinea pellionella, assembly GCA_948150575.1. Classification (NCBI taxonomy): domain Eukaryota; kingdom Metazoa; phylum Arthropoda; class Insecta; order Lepidoptera; family Tineidae; genus Tinea; species Tinea pellionella. Next base: position 2,092,008 of record OX411258.1, read on the forward strand.
GCTTCGGATAGCGTGTCCGACCTTTTAGACCTTCAGTGACCAGGCAAGCGGCCAAACCTAGCTTTTACTGTAAATTTATTGTTTGTTTAAAAAATATTGCTTGGTCAAATAAAGTGATTGGGATTGAGAGTGGCATAGGTAAAGTCAGCGCGTCAATTTAAAAAAAAATTCAAGAAAAATTCATCTCTTTTTTTTATTACTTTCATTTGTGAGTCCATCAAATACAATACAAATACAATACAAATTTAAAGAGTGATAGGCAGACTGGTGATGGTTATTTGTCCAGTTTGCCGTCCTGGGGTAGTACCACCACTTTCAAATGTAACACCCGTGAAGTGACCTTGTCGCGTTTCGGGAATAGTTTGAAAGTAGCCAGGTATAAGAGAGGAGTGTGCACTGTCAATCTAGATGGTACATGCTCGTCTCCTCAAGCCGGCATAGTGGAGGCGACTGCAGCCCGTAGAGATTTCTCTGTGGTAGCAGTTGTTTCCATTCATGGACCGCACTCTAGCTTTACATCAAACGGAGTGTTGTCACATGCCGAGCTACAATAAAAAAATAAAAAAAACAAAACAAATACAATACAATACAAATACAAATGTGTTATTTTTGTTGACAGAATCGGAGGTCCGTGTGGCATGTCGTGTTCTGCGCTAAGTCGTGATAATTTATCGAACAAATTTCTGACAATGCAATGATATAAAACATAATAAAGTTTATTTATTTTTTGAGCACACAATGTGAATTTTTAAATGCATCAATCGATGCATAAGTGATTAGTGTTCGCCTTCGGAGTATCGACCTAGATTTTTGCTCGGTCGTTACTTTTCATAAATAAATACATTTGTCTCCGAAAATATTTTAACTAAAGCACTTTTTACGTACAATTTTGTGGTGATTAATTTTAATTTAATCCGCGTATCGTGTGATTGATTTTAATGTTTAATAAAATGTTTTTGTGGATGACTGTACCGTTCAAGATGAATATATTTTATTATATATAAAAAAAAGTCCAGTGTCTATAGCATTTCTATTGTAAAAATAGTATGTAAGGGCTTTCTCTTAAAAATTATTTTTTAAAATTTCGATTGCCTTTTGTAAGATAAGTGGATTATTTTTAAACTTTTAATTGCATGTTCAAACAAATTTATGTATATACGAGTATTGCGCCGGTTTCAATATGGGTTGTGTTCAGACTTGTGGAATATGTTATGTAACACATAGGTACTTTTTACTCGCACATTTTTCTTACTGAACAACGCAAGTAAAACTAAGGAAAGTTTTTTCTTTCCCTTCATTATTTAATGTTACTTATTTTTTAATAATCCGTTACGTTTTTTCTTTGTTACATTTCATGTTACACAATTCTTAAGATCTCAGTTCTTTTAGGAAGGCGGTGGCGTCACAACGTATTGTTGCTACCGCTTCCCTAGAAAGTTTGAGTTTTTAAAACAGTTGAATTATTAATTTATGTTACCTTCTTTTATATCGATTGTTAGATTAGTAATCGAACAATGCCTGGTCAATTTTTAACTCGAATTTAAGTTATGTAACTTTAACAAATAAAGCTCAAGCATGTTGCCCCTATGTATATCGTTTAGAATTTAGACAAACAATTCGAGTGCGCTGAAGCTAGGCATCTGCAGTTCCTAGTGTAAATTTTATTTTTTTGCAAATCGCTAACAGGCTCGCATTTCTGTTTTAAGGGCCGGTAATTCAATCCTTAACCTGTAATTCTCGTCTCAAGAAATTTGAGCCGCTTTAGGGGATGTCTATTAATTATGCAAGGCATATTTTTTTTTCAATTTTGATTTTTTTTTCTTTTAAATAAGAGAAGAAAAATGATACTACATCAGGTAAGAGTAAAAATATAGGCTTCCTCTATTGTGATTTTATATTCTTCGAATGGGCAAGGTCCTCAAAAAATAACCCATGTTAAATCGAAAACCATTTCGAGATATCACTTCAATTAGATGTAATTTTTGATTCCCGTCTGTGAAAACTTTAAAATCGCGGAGGTATTTGAAAAACTGTATTGTCACGCGATCGACCTTTTTCGGACGGACCATAGACATTGGTGTAGAAATAGAGGTGGTGTATAGCCTAACAATTTTATATATGATATTTTTATTGTCTATGGTTGTTACCTAATAAATTTGCCAATATCTTTGTGTTTCCTTACGATAACAGTATTTCATACAAATCACCGCTGCAGTGTAATGTACAAAATAGTATACTATATACATCATGTTTTAATTAAAATAAATCTTATTTAAATTTAAATTTTTTTTTTTGGTGAAATTTGCGGAAAAATGGATGTCTCCTTATAGATATGTGTATGAACATATATGTGAACTTTCTCGCAGTAGTGCTTTCAGTAAAACGATCTCAGTTTACCACCTAACTTAGTTCAGAATTGATTTAACGGTCCTCCGTTTTCTTACGATTAAAATTTACACTAGATCTGTCGCAAATGTTATTATGTTTTATTTATTGCTCTATGGTTGCCTTATACCCACCATTTTTATTATTTTGGCACACCAATTTATTTTCTCTTTTCATCACGATGGTTTTGGTGCCACGTTCGTTTCAAAACCCCCGTGTGTATTTTTTTAAATGTAATATTGAATTATAATGAAAATTGAATAGAAAAAAAAACATCCTGTTGAAATTGATTTTTTAAAATTCAATTTTCATCGTAATTTTATAGTGAACCCATCCAGCATTTTATCATGCCAAAAATTAATAACTAACTAGAGGAGTGTGCATTGTCAACCTGGATGATGCACGTTCGTCTCAGGTCGGCATAGTGGAGGGGACGGCTGTCTGCAGATTTTTTTTTCTGTAGTATCAGTCGTTGCCGTTCACGGACCGCACACTAGCTTTACTTGCATCAGGCAGAGTGTTGTCATATGCCGAGCTACTATAAGTATTAAATAATATCATGTTTTATTTTAGTTTATATATTTCACTTTAGATATTTTTTTATTGAAAATAGCTCAAAGGATAATGCCCATTTTTGGGCCCATTTGATACCTAATAGTTTGTTAACAAAACAATATTCTTAAATAATACCTTATTACCAATCAATAGACAATGTTTAATAACATAAAAAATAAATATAAATTATTAAAGCTTTTAATACAATAATAACCTCAAATATTGTATCAGAAAAAGTCTAATTACTCGATAACTTGGGTGAAAAAATTAACTTATTGGTGATAAGAAATATAGTTTTATTTTCCTACAAAATGAACTAAAAATAATCGTTCCCGTAACTCGTGAAAAAAATTGTGGGCCCATTTCTCTTAGGTGAATGGGCAATCTCCTTTAAATTGATGAGTTTTTCTGATGTAATATCACGTCGAAGTTAAATATAAACAAATTGTCAATATTTATGCTTTTAATTATACTTACACTATTGTGAAATTTTTTATTAATATTATTATTTTATCAATTATGTGGTACCAAAATCTTTTAAAATTAAATTGTGAAATTGAGGTTTTTTTTAAATGAAGGTTTCTTTATGCATCATCTATTCCATTAAACAGGTGATGGTTAAAATAAATTATTTATAAAATATTTTTTTTTTATTTACCTTACCATAGAATATTTTAGAATCAATTGTAATAGATAAATATGCTGTTTAAATTGAAACGAGAGGAGTGTGCATTTTACAAACCGGATGGTGGAGTTCGTCTCTCCAAGCCGGCATAGTGAAGGCGACTGCTGCTTACAAAACATTCTCTGTAGCTTATTTAGATTCAGGTGGAGTGTTGTCATATTATACCAATTATAAAGCTACAATAAAAGAGTGCGGTCTATGAGATAACTGCTAGAGGAATGTCTACTAGTCATCTTCCCTATGCCGGCTTGTTATGACGAATGTAACCCGGGCTGTACCCACTCACGGTCTCGAATTAAATGCGACATAAAAAAGATTTAAAAATATAGTTTATTTTCATAATATTATTGGTTTTTTTTTAAATATCAGCTATAGATCAAACTCCAAGATAACACGTTGCTTTTGGCTTTTTGCCAACTATTGGCACATTTGTTTGAACAGAAAATCGCGCTTAACACTGCATCTTCAGTACTCTCATCAATCAGCTGGATTTTTCTGAAATTCATAAGACAGATTTTATCGTACCATATGACATGATATAGATTTGTCCAGTCTGCCGTCCTGGGGTAGTACCACCACTTTCGAATGTAACACCCGTGAAGTGACCTTGTCGCGTTTCGGGAATAGTTTGAAAGTAGTCTGGTATAACGAGAGGAGTGTGCACTGTCAATCTGGATGGTTCATGCTCGTCTCCTCAAGTCGGTACGGTGGAGGCGACTGCTGCCCGTACAGGTTTCTCTGTAATAGCAGCTGTTTCTATTCATGGACCGCACTCTAGCTTTACATCAGGCGGAGTGTTCGAAGTGACCTTGTCGCGTTTCGGGAATAGTTTGAAAGTAGTCAGGTATAACGAGAGGAGTGCGCATGGTGCATGCTCGTCTCCTCAAGCCGGTATAGTGGAGGCGACTGCTGCCCGTACAGGTTTCTCTGTAGTAGTAGTTGTTTCCATTCATGGACTCTAGCTTTACATCAGGCGGAGTGTTCAGGCCGAGCTACAATAAAAAATACAGTTCAATTATGTAGGATTAATTTTAAACTTAAAATACCAAAAGTCAAAACTGCTCCCGAAACGTGACAAGGTCACTTCACTGGTGTTACATTCGAAAGTGGTAGTACTACCCCAGGGCGGCAGACTGGGCTAATAACCGTTATCAGTTTGCCTACCATTCTTAAATAGTGCCTATGAGCACTAAGTGACCAAAGTACGTATAACATAGTTACATTGGTCAGAACTTAACGAGGTTCGAACACGGGTCTCATCAAGGGTTCACGCGTCTTACCGCTAAATCACGGCGTTTATACACGGCAATTAATTTAACTAATTGCACTGAACCACATAAAGACTATATAAAATAGTACCCACCCCAAACAAAAACGTACATGAACGTAATCAAAAACAGGTATTTTGCAAGATAAATTCTCACATCTTGAGACAACTCCGTTACACAAATCTTTCTTCATGAACTTCGGTAAGTAATCATAAAACTCTTTCACTAAATCTCCTGGAGTATAATTCTTCTGTCTTTTATTATTATTTTCTATTCTTCTACTCACAAACGGCGTTACTTTAAAATGAACAACGTTTAAGTCTGTATTTAACACGTTGAAGCCATCGCTCAAATTGTCAACACATTCCTCAAAATAGCTTTGATTTCCGTTATTATCGTTATAAATACTAAAATCATTATCATTTAACATTCTCGCTGATTTATACAGTGTTTGATAAAGCACTCTTTTTGATATTTCAAGTAGAGTTGCTGGTGAATTCGTATTATGTAGCATAACATTGTTATAGTGTGGTGGAACATGGATTTCGATTTTCCACTCCGCTTCACCCGTTTGAAATTTTAACTGACGTCGGTGACTCGGTCGGGTTTGATTTTTTGCGGTCCCCAGACACCTAAAATCGTATGTATATTTAGAAAGGGTTTTATAATTCGGTGTATACGGGTTCACTCACAATCGATAACCCATATGTTTAAGTCCTCCGGTACCAATGTAAAAAATAAACTTGATTCCTACTTGATATACATAAATATATCTACGAGTAATTGGATATCTCATTGCCTATGATATAAGGATATTCTCTTACAGATAGATCGATCTTACCTCCGCTTTTGATTAACTTATTTTAATTCTTTTTTATTAATATAGGCAGTTATGTGACGTCACCTTAACCTATCCCCATGGAGACATCCAGTGGCGGACTAAGGCTAAAGCCGGGCCCTAGGCAACATTGTAATACCGGGCCTATTTTTCAGTCATGATACATACTTTGCGTTTCGTAAAAACCTAATTTTCGGGCCCCAAAAATTACGGGCCCTAGGCAAGTGCCTAGGTTGCCTAGGCCTTAGTCCGCCCATGGAGACAGCAATTATAAATTTATTAATATTGCACGCTGTGGGTACAGCACTATTCAGTAGTTTAATAAAATTATTTATTATTATTTCACCATATTCAGGAGATCAAAGAAACTATTGCAATCATAGCTTATGAGTATTATAAACCAACGAAATAGATGTTACCCAATATTAAGTGTTCTTACAGCCTCTCCTCGAAACATATGATACCATAAAGAATAAGGAATCGCTTTCAAATCATAATTCCTCCAAAATCTGAATTCGCAATGATGATAGTTATATACAGGTCTTTGCGGAAGCCATCGTAATTTATTATCTGTAAAATAAAAACTAAAATTATTAAATACTGACAACTTCTTACGTAGAACACATTATGAAAAGAGCCGAAAATGGTATTTAGAGATAAGCCGTTGATGCACCATAGGCTGTCCAAACCTGGAACATTATGTAACTTATTATGTAATTATATAATTATGTGGTAAGGTACAGCGAACTTTTTAAGTTGTTACCTATGTTTCTGTATTTGGAAATAACACTTTTTAGGAATTTTCGTAACGAATGAAAAAATGATATTGGTAAGCAACTATAAGATAGGTTGATTTTTCGACGAGATCGGTGAGGACAAATCTTAGTATGCACTCAAATGGATAGGACTAGGTTTATTATTTAAAAATCCCAAGTAACCAATCATATCGATTATTAAGTATAAAAATATTTATGCCTAATTTTTTTTACATCTGAATAGCTACGATTCCCAACGCGAATAAGGAACTTATAAAAAACTGAATGATGTTGTTTTTTGTTTCCTTTGAAGAAATTTTGCGGACTCTATAAGTACTTTAAGAATGCCATCGTTGACCCATTTAGAAAAATCACTGAATAAAATACTACAAGCGATAAGACGTTAAATTTTCAACATAATGTATGTTTCGTAAGGCTAATTATATTTTAACTCGCATCAGTACCCCAAAGCGATAAAATTTATCTAAATTAGTATTCGCGTAAAACAAGGAAGCGATCCGTTGATCGGCGCCAAACTATTTGCTGACGAACAAACAAGGAAGGTGTTGTGTAAACATGATTTAGTACCATCTCGTTGTCTGCAACCGACACCATACTATCCCATTTTTACGACTTCCAACGAAATACACGGAAAAATGGTACCAAAAGTGGCTATTTTGGTCTCAATAAAATTTAAATCACTTTTATGCGTTGAATGATTATCTTAAATTTTTCGGATCGTAAACGAAAGTCTTTCGGTATTCTGTATTTATTCTTTTTTTTATAGATTTAGTACAATGAAAGTACCGTACTATTCCTTGTTTTATTTTTGATTATCACTATTTATAGCATTATACAAAATAATCTAACAATAATGATTAGGACTATAAAATATAATAAAATTTTATTTTTATTTTTATTGTAGCTTGGCATGTGACACCACTCCGTCTGATGTAAAGCTAGAGTGCGGTCCATGAATGGAAACAACTGCTACTACAGAGAAATCTCTACAGGCAGCAGTCGAATTCTCAAAGAAGCAACTTTATTATAACAAATGATAAACTTTATTTATATTTTCGTGCAATGTCTTACATTTGGTGAATGATTGACGGATTAAGTGCAGTCATAAACAGTTGAATGCACTTTTATAATTAAGACATGATTGATTAGTGTTTATGCAGTTGTTAATTGAAAAACGGAGAGAAATTTAAAAAGAACGTGGCTAGGTGGCTATAGGCGTAGACTCACTATATACTATATAGGAGATCCTCGATTGTGGGCCCCTAACGTCTATTGTTTATTATACTATGCGAGTAATAGAATACATGTAGTATATAAATCTAGATAGATATACTAAAAATATAAAATAGATATATCAAAAATAAAGATATATAAAAATTTAACCGGAATTAAATGAATTATTATTATGTTTATTGATCTATTTTTCTTATTCCGGTTAGGAATTATAAAATTAATATTACCATTATAATGTAGAGATTATGAAAAGAAATCAACAAATATTTCATTAATAGGCCTATTTCCCATATTAAGAAAATTTACCCCTTTTTAAATATTTTTACACATTACCAAATCTAATTATAATTATAAACAAAATAATAATGATTACCACAAACCGATAAATACCGGAGACACCTCAACTCCGACAACCTCAACGGTAACTCAACAATTTCATTGTCATCCAAAATAAGAAACTTTAGGTTTTTCACATCACCGATCTCCTCAGGCAATCGAGTCAGTCGATTTCCACTCAAATCCAAACATTTTAAATGCAACAGCTTCCCTATTTCCACGGGTACATCACGAATGTCATTTCCACTGAGATACAGACTTTCCAATCTTTCCAATCTCCCGATGTCGCTCGGTAAACAAGATATGAGATTTTCCTTTAAATAAATATCTGTTATTTCGGATTCATCGCCTTTGAGCTGACGGAAAGGAAACTCTGTGAAGCCTCTGTAGTTCCAATGTAGAACTGTGCTCGCTATAAACTTTTCTCCCCGACAACACATGTTTTTATTTATTTTTTATCGTAAAACACGATGTTACTGTGTTCCCATTGGATGTAGACTGCACGAAAGTGCGGACGGATCGTATATGTTTATTTTTAAAACGGTTGCAAGGTCGTGAAAATGGGAATCCGAGGTTTTCATTATAGATTTTTTTTATATCACATTGTGTTAATTTATTTTTAGTTTACTTTTTTATATGTTTAATCTTACTTTTCCTATGACAATGAATTTTTTTATTAATCTAATTAAATTATCTAAGTCAACTTATGGGTTTAATACAAAATTCAAATAATATTCATATTCTACATACTACGTATTCAGAAATTAACGTATTGTTTAAATTGGTTTATGATGGTGTTCAAACGTGGAAAGTGAAGCCGATGTCGATCATCATTGAGTTACATAACACAGCGGCTAAATCTAGTAGGCCATGCACTTATATTTTACATTGCGTTCCTTTTATTTCAAATATTTAATGAATATCAAATCAGAATAACTCTTATTTTTTCTTTTAATGTTGAAATGTTTTATTATATTTTATTTTATTTAATATTGTTTATTAGGTAAGTAATTCTCCCACGTAAAAAAGTAGGTAATTGTTAATATTTTTTATCGTACACATCCTTGCTCAAACTAACAAATGTTACCCAATGTCTAAGGTATTAATCTCTCATATGTACATAATTTATTTATCTGCAGTAAAGAGCTTTATGATTAAATTATTATTACTATTAATTTATAAGGAATCTAAACTTACAAACCTGATTCGAAATATATGTCATGAAAATAAGTTTCGTAAAATATAATGTTGTTTAGTTTGGCAGCGACCCAGGTTGTCCCGCCGCGTGCTCCTCATCAGGTCGAGGTCGAGTGATGCTCTCTATTGTAAACAAACACTAAATAGATCAAAAGCTTTATTTATCTACATCTATAGACATTAAAACTTTATTTTTCTTCCTGTATTCACATAAATATAAGATGCATGTCTTCACGCCTGTGTCATTAGAATAGGCAGAGATTAATTTAATGAATTACGAACTATTTCAGTGTTTTCAAAGCTATTTATTTATTTTATGAGAAGTAAACTGAAAATTATAAATGTTTTTGTACAATTATAATAATTTTGTTTATTAGTCAAATAAATTAAAACAATATCAAGAAATGAAACAAAAGAAATTGTTTTAGATGTATTTATTCATGAAGATAAATTTCAGAAGTAGTTAATTATAATAAATATTTAAATAGGACAAAACTATAGATATAGAAAATACTATGTTATAGGTAAACATATCACACTTTTCAGTTCAAAATTTTGTAAAGGTACATTCAGACTTATTTATAAGAGATTACTTAATACGTACTACAATTTTATAGTAGAAAGATATCGCACCCATTGATCGAACCCCAGAAGAAATTATTAAGTACCTACAAATTGTATATTTAATCGATTAATTGATTTGTAAAAATAAAAATTATTTCGAATTAAAATAGTTTTAATTTAGAGGTACGATATGTTGAAATGAAGTAGCGTGCATCACTACCTTGATTTTTTTAATACTTTGGTTATTAAATGAGATCAGCATGCAGTTCAATTATAAACATATTGAGAAAATAGAAAAAATCTAAACACAGAATAAAGCAGAGATGAAAAATAGCTGTGTAAATAATATCGAGTATGTTTTTATAATAGAAATCTATGCGCTATGATATACAGATTAAAACTCTTGAGTACTTTAATAAAATAAAGATTTTACGTATTAATTTCTATTAAATTTTCTAACTAGCAGTTACCTGAAATATTATCTATTATTTAGGGAATCAAAAATGTTCAGAACCTTCGTTTAATATACGAGTTATCTAATGTAAATATGACTGATTGGTTCACAACGCAAACGGAACAAACGAACAGACATCGATATCGTCTATAGTTATTATAGTGTTTAAAAATATATTGATACAATATTTATTAAAAATTCCGAGTTAACGTACTAAATAAATATGAAACATTAACATTAAATAAAATTAATATCGACGAATAAGTCTGACTCTTCGGCCTTTTCCATCTGCCTCATCTTCGCTGTCCGTAGAGGCACTGTGATGGCCTAACATCATGGCCTGAACTTCCGGGTTCAAGGGCAAGACAGGGAATGATGAACGTCTGACCATTGGAACTGGTCGTGCACCTGTGCAAAATAATATAACACTTAATTAATCGATCATAGAGACCAATATCGTTTGAATATTAATAGAAGAAACTAATTATCTTCTTTTATTCAAACGAGTATACGATTCATAAATAATATACAGGAGAACATACAGGGAATAATATAAAAACTATGTCTATAACGGAATGTAAAACTATAATCACTTCACGGATTTTCCACTACAAAGTGGCGGTACTACCATAGGATAGCTAGTCTGCTATTTAAGCTAATATAACAAGTTTTCCGTCCGACAGGAGTATGCCTCGTCAAGCCGGCAAAGCGAAGGCGACTACTGCCTGCAGTAGCAATAGGACATTTAGTTAACATTAAATTACTATGTAAAAAACTACGAAGTACGGTATCACTTAGGTATATAGCCTAATTTAATTTATATGTATTCAGGCAATGTTATTAAAACCACATCAATTCTCTATTAAAGCTATGTTAATTAAATTCAGAATATAACGTAATAATAATATATACTTAAGTTCCTATCCAGCGTTTTGTTAATTCTAATTAATTGCGGCTGGTTATAAAACAGCCTGAAGCTTTTGATCGAACACATGAGATTTTATACCACCAATCCATCAAAATATTAAATTAATGTTAATTCTAATAAAGCAACAATGTAATAAAGATGATAAGCTTTTGAAGGAATTAATGCAAGAGGAATATAGCAGCTAATTACATAGGTAAACATGTTTCTCTTAATTTACCTGCACCCAGAATTCAGTCGTCAGAAAGACCTTGTTTTGAAACAGAAGTAAATTTTAAAAAGTCGAAAGATCAAGACACATTCATCTAAGAAGATTTTAGTAAAGTTAGTAAAAGTGAAAATAATATTTAATAAGCATTTTGTTCAAGTGAATTACTTAAATAAACAATTGACAGCTATTTTTAATGTTATATGGCAACTTAATAATATCCAACATGCAAATACATACCAATCAGCTTAGCCACGGACTGCCTTTTGCAAAGTTTGGGTTCTTCTGTTGGGGTCTCACTGGCAGTACAGTAAGGTACCCCTAAATCTTCTTTATTCTTCCTTTCTCTCTCACTCAAATAGGAATTAGTTGAATCTCCTCTTGCATAAGGACGAGTTTGACGTCTGGATGTTTTCTTCTCTTTTTCAACTACAGGACTACTCGTGCTGTCTTCAGAAATTTGAAACAGGTGGAGCCCAAATTTACTCGAATCTCTACGTATTGGTTTCTTATTCGCGAACTCTGATAAGGATTGTCTTCTGTATCCTTCTGGATTCTCCTTCCTTCTGGCCCTTTCTTCTTCTTTAACTTTGATTACATCAAGAACTGCATTAATTGCTAATGCTACTAGAAATACTACGATGCCTATTACTGTTATAGTTGGGCCTTCAGAACATTCATCGCCTATCATTTCTTTACGTCCATTCAATATTGGTTTTCTAGTAAATATGTCACGAACATCACAGGAGTTGCGTGGGATAATCCTCAGTTTTTTCTTACCTGACTTTATTATTTTTGTTTTGTTTTCTTTAGGTGCATCTGCAATTTTTTCTCCTTCGTCTGCTATTTCTGATACATTATCGATCGCGGGTTCTGTTTTTATATCGATGGCTATATCTTCAACTGTACTTTTGTTAGTAAACCATGTGTGTATACCGTATAAACTGTATAAAGACACGACGACGACTAATAAGATTATCTTTCGTTCAAACATGTTTACATAGCAAAAAATGCTCTGGTTTGTTTTGACAGGAATCCACGATCGCGTGCGTTACTATTCCTGGCACAAAATAACAATCATTCTTACAAACACTTCCACAAGATTGATTTACATTTTGACTGTTACTGCTTATTGAATTATAGGTTTTTTTCTGGATATAACCTTTAATAACCTGTGAAGGTTTAATACTACGTTCGTACTGGGTGGTTTTTCTTCTGCGCATGTGCAAAGTCCGGGATATGAGGTCGGTTTGGGGTCGGGGTTGATGCCGTACGTGGCTACTACAATATTCACTATAATAAAAATTTTAATGAATACCAAATTTCAACGAAAGAAACTATTTTCTTTTTAAATTATTTTTACTTTAAATTGAGTATATTATTTGCTTTTTTATTTATAAAATAATATTTGTGCTATCGTACTTGAATCAGTGTATTCAACGTGGTAGCTGTCTACAATATAAAACAATAAACGACCCCTTATCAGTATGTTATCGTTTATATTGATCCAATGTGCGTTTTATTGAAATTAGTTTATCTATGATATAATCTTAATGAGACCAAAGTTAAGTGCCTTTACTTAATTAAACGCTAATGACAGTTCAGAAGAATAAAATTGTAGGTATGTACAGGTAAGCTGGCATTTCGGAGGGGACTGCTGCCTGTACAAAAAATAATCAAATTTTTAAAACCAATCTCCGGATTATTTTGATTTCAATAAACGGTATAAATTTTCCGTTTCAGCGGCCGTGGCTGTCGTTTGCAATTTATTAATAATTTTGTATTTTTCGAGGTGCGCTGGCTGCATCGCTGCTGCATATTTAATGTATATCGTTATGCAGCGAGGCGGAAAATGGAAATCTCTCGTCGACGCGTATCTCTGTATATTTATATACAAAACTTGTTTGTGAAAATTAATTACTAGGTAGGTTGCAAATACTGTGGAGAGTACAAATTTTTCGCTATTATGCACAGAAAATCTTACAATTTTTAAATACATTTTACGAGTATTTATTCATTTAAACGCCTGCACTAAGATAGTGCCTGTATCACAGGCACTGAGCGACTAGTTAGTTACATTGGTACCTCTCAGAATTTAGCGAATTTTGAGACTTTTAAGATAATTTTAATCAACACGTGCACAGGGGTGTAGACCGAACCTACGTCTTCCACGATGCGTTCGAATGCTCTGACCACTAAACTCAATAACGATAAATATTTTCGTTCAAATATCATTTAGTATGACACTAAAATTCTAAGTAGAAAATTGAAGCGGCCATTGTTCAATTTCACCTCAACTGTAACATTTCACGCGTTCCAATATCAGAACACGTAGGTGCAATTAAAAACAAAAGCTACTCGTCTGGTACCATCTGTTTCCAGAATTACCTATATCGTTTATAGACGGGAAGTTTAAAGAATATTTGTACATTTTTTTTCTAATTTCTTTTTGTATAAACCCGCTCCTGTGATACCTGTTTAAAGTCCATGGACTGAATACAACTGCATCCACGTACCGAATCGGACTACTGTGAAAAAACGGCAACTAAAAAAATTATTTCATCGAACGTTAAAAAAACATTTATTAGCTCTAAAAAGTTTGTTGCCTCAATAAAAATCTATTTTTTCCTGTATCCAAATATTTGCTTTTTGCATTGACCGGCGAAATAATTACATACCTAGTTTTACTACTGGTTTGTTTTACTGTTATGTTTCTAATTCACTAGGTAGTCTATTATTTAAAAATAAAAAACAGCTCTCGTTACACGAGTGTCAAGAATCAAATTTAAAATAACAGTAATCTTGAAGAGCAATTTTTTAAACACGACTGATGATAAGCTAGAACATAAGCAACTGCTACCACACATAAATTTCTACATGCAGCAGTCTTGATGAGACGATGTACGATCCAGGTTGACAGTGAACACTCTTCTCGCTATACCCGGCTACTTTTAATCTGATACCGAAACGCGACATGGTTACTTCACGGATATCACATTACACTTGAAAATCATGGTACCTACTCTGTCATCAGTCTGCCTACCACAATTATGAAGAACAAATCGACATAGACATTAATAGATGACAGTTCAGACACTTTAGATTACAGTTTAGACATGGTGGGTCTATTTCCTATACAAGGAAATTGTTCCCTTTATTATAGGTGGTAGAATTAACTAGGTTATACTTATTGCTTTTACTTTGTTTTTGTATGAAAATGCAGCTATTTTAACCGATTTAAAAGTTTCCAATGGATGGAAGTTACGCGTAAAAGTTAGTATATTAATAATATCAAGTAAAAAGAGTCTTAAAGAATGTTTTCCTGAAAAAGAACACATTAAACGTAGTCGTCGCCCTAAAATGATATCTTAAGGGTTTCCTAAGTAATGATCGTATATTTCATTCTAAACACAATGCCGCGAATACTACTCAGACATCTTATTGTTTATTTTGTTCCAACAAAGACAGAGTACAGCGTTTATTTGTACTAAAATTTGTGTCCTCAAATTTTTATAACGAAACCCTTGTATATTTGTATATAAAGTGTGTTATTATTTATTATCTTAATTTGTTTAATTAAACTAGCTAACGGAGCCTAGTGCTGTTGTTTCACGTAAATTAAATTTATTTATTTGCTGATGTTATGTTTTTTTTTTTATATATAAACGAACTTTTTATTGATAGTGCTCTTAAGTATGGTATGAAAGTAATGATTGTTATTTTTTTGGGACATAAATTACCAACAAAAAGTTGTTCAAGAGTGAAGAACGAGTGAGAATTTCACCAGAACTTTAGTTTACACCAAAATCTTACATTGTATATGTCTGAATGTGCCTCGTTTGTGAGATAAAAGTTTGTATAACAAATTCTATTGCTGAGACTTGAGAAAATACATTTTAAAGATAATTATTTCGGTCTATTTATTATTAGTAATTATTTAAATTCATCACATAGATACGATACTTACCTGTAATAAGGATAGAAAGAAAGGAAAATAGGCGTCATCTTAGATAAAATTCGTGTAAATGAGCCTGCAGTTTACGTTCGTGGTTCTGATTTAAAAAACTTAGCTGTATAACCTATCAACAAAAGGGTATTTTTTGTAACTCGGCAATATAATAACACTCCGCCTGATGTAAAGCTAGAGTGCGGCCCATACCGGAAACAATTTACAGATAATTTTCTTCAGGCAGCAGTCGCCTCCGCTATGCCGGTTTGAGGAGACTGTGAGCCATCCAGATTGACAGTGCACAGTTCCTAGCTATTTTCAAACTGTTACCTGTTAATTTTAAATTATTACATCCCAATATAATCAGACATTAAATATAATATACGCAATTATATATACATATATGTTTTTATACATATATCAGCGACCTATATGAATTGAGCATATCCTCTTCAAACTGGAAAGTGGCAACATCAATGAATTGCTTAGAATAGGCAATGTGAGGGTGCGGTAAGCGTACATCGTGATGATAGAGGGACCATTGCTTTTAAACATTATATAATTATAACTAATATTTACTATTTTAAAATAATCTGCCAAACTAATTACTAGTGTCTATATATTTTTTTCTTTGAAACGCCTACTGTTATACTAGATATATAGCGCCACATATTTGGAATACTGGAGAACTACGAGCGAGTTTGCTGTGTGATGTCTGCAATCTATATATGTATATTATGTTTTTTTTTTTTTTTTTTTTTTTTTTTTATGCTTAATAGGCAAACGTTTGACCGCACCCTGCCTGATGTTAAGCAGTGATGCGGTCTAAGATGGAGCACGCTTGCCTATGAGGTACCTGTTTACCCTTAATTTGAAGAGGCCCATATTGTACTTCTCGGGAAACACAGACACCGGGAGAGAGTTCCACAGTTTCGCAGTACGCACGAGGAACGTGTTGTCAAAACGCCTCGTACGCACTTTTGGAACTTGGACCATAAATGGATGGTACCTCTCCGGGTGTCTGGACGTCCGATAAAAGAAAGGGGACGGTAGAACTAAGTTGTGTAGCTCTTGCGCACACTCTCCGAATGTATGTATGTCTATATATTGTATTTATTATGGAATATGGTTACCGTTATATTGATGGACATATTGAAAGAGGAGGTCTAGAAAGGGGGTTTTTCCATAACTTAGTCCCCTACCTACACTCCTAACCATTTCCGAACGCATGCCTAATGAACCCGAATCGCTTTGTGATGAGATAGGCGGTTCGCTTTGTGCTGATTCAATTTGTGACTTTTTCAACGTTTCTTTTTGAAGCTTAATATTAGTTACACTTCAAGAAAGTAAATAATTATAACGTGTTGGCAAAATGTTAAAATAAAAAAAATTATTATAAAAAAATACAAGTATTTTCTTGTCTCGATTTAGCCCAGTAATGTGTTTTGAAAAAGTACTCAACAAAATTAAAAAATAATATAGATAGAAACTTATTAATTATTATTATTTAGGTACCAATTAAAACGCTTTTAAATAATTTTAAAGGGAAATATAAGGGAAGGATACAGAATTATTTTATTACTTGCATTTATTTTATTATAAAAAACCGCCGCGACCACGATGTCTATAAACTACAAAGCTTTTAAAATGACGACAGGTTAAAATACCGGCACAGAACTGCAATTATATATATTTTTTTATTATTTTGCAAACTAACAACTAATAATTACGAGTATATTAAATATCATCCTAGGTAATAAAAAGTCAATTGACAGTTTCTATTTATAAATTAATTTAAATATTTTAATTTAGGTATAAATTAAAATAAATTTATCGATAAACCACCCCATGCACCTCACTAAAATGTAAATAAAACTGTATTGAATAGTCAATCGTAGGGCGTGGAATATCATGGCGAATTTTTCATTTTAGATTTGAATTTGAACGCGTTCGTAATGAGAATGAATGGTGTTTTGATGATATTAACTGTCTCAATTTCAGACTTATTGAATTCTCATTTTTACCAAAAGAAAAAAATATTATTCCCCTTTAAGCAGAAGCTTTTTTATATATAAAAGAGAAATTAATTGGAATTTTTATCAAGGGTGGTTTTGAAATAAAAAAGTATTTTCAGGTGAATTTTTTTTCGCTTAAAACAGCATGATTTGTTTACAATTCGATGAGTTAATTATGTTTGGGAATTTTTACGTTTTAATAGGGTTTTTGTTGGGGTTGTTATTTTTGGAGTATAACACGCACCTAGTTGCGTTTTAGGATTACTAGAAAAAGTCTGCCCTGTCAACCTAGACAGATACTTGTCTCCTTAATCTGGCATAGCGGAGGCGTTTTAGAAAATAAAAAAAATGAGATAGACAAACATATTTGTGAAACGATAGTGTATATACTAGAGGAGTAAACTTCATACATCTGACATGAAAAAAGCGTAGGCCGCTTCAAACGATTTGACAATGTTGCCGTCAAGTCAAATACTAACTGACAGAGAACCTAAACGTGGCTGTGGTCATCTTTTCTCTCGCGTCGCATTGGGAGTGTCGTTGCACATCTAGTTGTATATACCATACCAATGACGAAAACTATGAAATTATGTGTACTTATAAAAATAATATTATAAAAGTAAATAAAAAAAAAATTTATTACCTTATCCTGCATAAGTTAACATGAGCAAATTTTATTTAAAAAATCTAATCTTAAATACTAACATACTTTCCGTCATCTGCTGCTAAGTAATTATTCATCATAAAAGTAAATTAAGCTTTGAACTTATGAAAAGAGCTTTATAAATATATAAGTTGCAAAAAAAAGTATATACCAAATAAAAATGTACCTTTTTTTAATTCTTAAACAAATGGAATAATAAATAAAGAAAAATGACTGTAACCGCCTTCAAAGCACAACTCTTCTACATTATATTAGCCTAATTAGTGACCCAAGAGAGTGCTGTCACACAGATACATCGACATAAGCTTGAGTTTACAATATTAAAGTAACAGAGGTTAATTGCTGGGGATCCGGAGTAATCCTTCTTCACGCTCTGGGTGTATTTAATAATTGTGCGACACGTTTTATTTAAACTAATACTCGTATTATCGACCAAAAGGACGTTACAAAGATGTTACAGCAACTTTTTTTGCAAGATAGTACTCTCTGTAGTATCAGTTGCTTCCGTTCATGGAACGCACTCTAACTTTACTACTAACTCTACATCAGGCAGAGTGTAGACATATTATGTCGAGCTACAAAAAAAAAAAAAGAAACATCATTCCCTGCGTTCAATGCGGATTGGGTCGGACATACCTTTCTCTCATAGATATACAAGTCGACAATTGAGTTTTCAACCAAATTATTATGTTCCGAATTCGCAAACACCGTCTGAGGGAACGTAAATGTCGGTAACATAAGAAGTATACCCATAATCTTTTAATGTCCTAAAACACGTGCAATTTTTATCACTAAGTAATCCTTTTGTCGTAACCTTTGTGAATTTGTTCTCAGTTTTTATCTCATTTCATCCCAAAAGTATAACTTTGAGAATTTGTTTCTTAATTTTACTTTCATATTAAATATAAATAAGTTGGGTATGGGCAGATACATTGTATGTAAAATAGAATGAAAAGATTTTTAAAAATATATTATTTTAATATTTCTACTTTAATATAATTGGATAGGTATAAAGCATCTAGAATTTACTTTTTTGTTAAGTAACTAGAAAATTTTAAAATTTTAAATATACATATATAATTTTAAAATAATAATGTACAATATAATGAATTGTAAAAACTACTTTGTCCGTATAATCTAAGTATTCTTTTGAACTACTTAGTATTAAGATAAAATTAGGACCGCAAACCTTTCGAAGCATTGAAATAAAATAATTAAATTAATTGCCACATTTTTTATTTACTAAAATATATTTTTATTTTAATAATTCAACTCGGTATCAGCAGAGATCAGCATATAGCGAAGGGAGTGTATTCGCCAATGTACTTAACAGGCATGGTGAAGGCGGCTGATGTCTGTAGTGGCAGTTATTTCCACTCATGAACAGCAACTTAATGCGGTGTTTTAGGCAAATTATCTATTAAATATTTACAATAAAATATTCAATGCAATAAATAACACGATAATAACTTAATAGCTATATAGTAGGTACTCGTACTACTGAATATTGAAACGATGTGACATAATGAAATGTAACATTCGTGTAAATGACAATCACGCTACTTGAATGGCATATTTCATGAACAAATAAGCAATACTTTCATGAAAAAACTTTATTATTTTCATAATGATGAAATTCGATTAGCAAAAGTTTCATTCAATTATAAAACAAGTCTAGTAGTTCATTCAAATATAAGTAGTATAAGATATTTTGATTCTAGTTAGAGAAGAACTACAACAGGTAACTGCTCACTATTATTAATTTTCTATCTGAATTTAAAATTAACTTTTTATTTTTCAGTGACAATAATTTTCGAGTTACTTCTGGAAGTGTTCTCGCCATGACTGATGATGGTTATTTGTCCAGTCTGCCGTCCTGGGGTAGTACCACCACTTTCGAATGTAACACCCGTGAAGTGACCTTGTCACGTTTCGGGAATAGTTTGAAAGTAGCCAGGTATAGCGAGAGGAGTGTGCACTGTCAATCTTGATGGTACATGCTCGTCTCCTCAAGCCGGCATAGTGGAGGCGACCGCTGCCTTGTTGTTTCCATTCATGGACCGCACTCTAGCTTTACATCAGGCGGAGTGTTGTTACATTCCGAGCTACAATTAAAAAAAAATAGAGTCTATTTCTATAGAGTTTAAAAGAGTTTAGAGATTAAGAAATAAACTTCAGAATATAATTTTTCATTGAAATTGTGAGAAGAGACTTTATTTTATTATTATTTCTCCACATAAACTAAGTAAAGTATATGACAGAGAGGCGCCATAACAACGGGTGTACTCTTTAATTTATTACCTCTCATATTACATCGGCTAGTTTCCTACTAAGCAAGTTTCTGAATATAAATGTCGATATCATAGCAACTTCTATATTACTTTAAAGTACTTCAACATAGTATCTTAGTTCAAAAGGATATTTTTTTTTCATAAAGTAATAATATTATATTAATAAACTTGGGGCTAGGAATTTAATAATTGATTCTGGGGCAGCCTACTTATGGCGATACGATCCAATGAATAGTGGGGATTAGATTCATAGATATAATTTTTACAGAATATCTTTACCATCTCTAGGAACACTTTATACTGAAATAACATAGTCTTTGTTCTTAAACTACAAAAGGTGCCTAAATTTTCTTCCTGCCGTCTGTAATCTCATTTTTATTCACAAAACCCTGAGCTGCTGAAAGCGGTGTCGGACTGATTCCGTAGAAATAAAGAGGCCAATTCTTGAAAAGCCCTCTTCAAACAGGAATAATGTTAAAAATAAATGGAACATTTTCCATTGAATTTATTCAAGAGAAAATAGATAAATCACTTCATACAACGGCGGAGGCTTTAAGCAAAATCCATTGTTTACTTCAGCTTCACCCGTCAGCAACATTTTTGGCATCCCACTGCTCCCAATATACGATTTTGAATGTAACACAAGAATGCAACATTTTATTTCATTTCTATAATATATTTAAAATAACATCTATATTAATTAATTTTTTAAATAGAAAATATGTTTATGTTTCAATATGTTTTAAAACCAATAAGATTTATTAAAACCGTTAAGATACGTTATTTTTCACAAAAAATAAATAAATAAAAAAGTTAAGATGCTCATTAGGTGTTTACAAACTGATATTCGATATTTATTTTTTAGTAAAAGAAGATTTTCTCGATTCAAGGTTATCTGAAAATTAATGAGGAGTAACATGCCTCTACAGAAATCTGTTTAAAATATTGAGAGAGTATCGATTTTGTAATCACTTAAATACATTTTTATTTACACTAATTTTTAATTTCATAAGCTTTACAGCAAAATTTACATTTCCTTCAACCTATAAACGTATACATATTATTATCAAAAGTTTTTTGAACTTTAAAATAAGATATTTATTTATATTCCTCATGTTTCTTGTACAAATGAATAATAAGGGTAGGTTCAGATGACATACGTTAAATGCGCGTTTGACCAACAGACGTATACAGCTACATGGCGTCCATATTACACAGTAAGAAAGAAACGAGCCGGGATAGTAAGAGTTACATATTACTCTTTATACTTCAAGTTTAATTGTAGTCTAATATAAAAACGCTTAAATATCCTATAACCAAAAAAGAATTATTTTTACACCACATAAAAGACGTTATTGCTACAACAATTTATGTAGAGTATCTGCAAGAAACCCGGTTATTAAGTTAATAATTCATGAAGCAAAAGCATTAGTACAAAATATGGACCATATATTTCATTCTGTCTCGAACCCGAGACACTTATTAAAATAATGAAACGAGTAAAAATATTATACGGTGTTAAGAATGCACCATCTCAGATATCAGTGATTATCATAACTACTTGTCTAGTCTTTGCGCTACAGTTCTTAAATGCGATACGCTTTTATTTTGGTTAGGTTCTGTATAAAGGATATCATAAAATTACTTATCGTAATAACTATTTACATTAAGAAAGTAGATTCGATTCTAGTTTAAATTAGCTTGGAAGTTAACCTGGACGCAACTGGTTGATCTTAAAGCATTAAATGTCAAAAATTGATGAAAAAAAAAATGTTTGAAAAACAATTTCTGGTTCGCAGGATTGCTGTCTTTTTTACACCCTAGTATAGTTATAATTCTGTTCTCTATTCATATAAAAGTCACCTGCTTATAAGTCTAACAAAACGGACAAATTTAGGTCGAAGTTTTAAATGAGAATATAAATACTAAAGAGTGTATTATGAATGTTATGTCATATATTTAATAGCAAAAAATTGGTTGCTAAATAAAACGATACAACGTTTGAATATCAGCTAATTGAATTAGAAGAAATCTATTACAAGTAATACGTCGAGATACAAATGAAGTAATAGGCTACCATTTTTATAATTCAATTTTAATTACATAACTATTTACTTATGTATATATAATATATATTTAAAAACATAAATGTGGGATAAAATCCTGTGTCACAGGGATAAGGAAAATCAAGGAATCAGGAAAGAATTTTCTTTGTTGAAAATTATGACGAAATTGCACACACTGAACCAGGCGGGATTCGAATCTACATATATCGTTATACACAAAGAATCTTTCACTGCTGAGTCGCACAGGGCTTATGTGAACACGTTGACATTTTTTTATATTCTATCTTATACTTTTAATCAATGAGACCTTTGTCGCCTAGTAATGTTAGGTACATGTAGTGTTATAAACTTTGGTGTTTAACTTAAAATTTTTCGACATAAAAAAAATTTTTAGAGTCAGTAAAATGGAGTTTTGTTAGTGCAAATTTAATAAATTTGAATCATTAAAAAGGTGCATAACAAAGCAATTTTAAATCTGACTAACACTAGAGACGCGCTGAATCGCATTTCTTCCGCGTGCATTCATCATCGACAAATTCAACCGTATTGCCACTTAGTAAATCAGAAATTCGCTAGCCACAATAGAATATCAGTAAAAGTAACTTCTGGTGTCTTTCTAATATGTAATTATTAGTAATGCATTTAAAACATAACCTTTATCGACATTCATGTCAAAGGTTAAATTTGCATCTTGTTGATATATTTATGTAATAATGTCTACGAAATGTCTAGGCCGATCATTACAGTTCATTTTTATTATGTTACATAAATTACATTTGATTATTATTATTATTATGGAAGACTCTTGTTATTATTTCTTTTTATTTTACTCGCTTTCAATTTATTCTTAATGGGATATATCGTTATTGACCTCAGACTCTGGCTAGAGATGCCGGTGGATGATGATTTGTGACGTCTAATCGAATGTGGCACCAAGACTCACGATTTTCAGTAATAAAAAGAATGAATGAAAGCCTCTGTGGCGTAGTGGTTGTGGCGCCAGTGGCGGAGTTCTCGGGTTGTATTCCTGGTCGAATCAAATAGTTATTTATAGCTGGCGGTGCTCGATGCTGCGAAAAAGAAAGAGACAAAAGTATGATCGATATACGACCGATTTGTATGAGGAATTCGATTTGACATTCTTTATAACTGTTGTTCCAGAACAATGGACCTGAAATATCGTAGCTTCCAAAATATCGCGAGACATCCGGTCCAGATTAAAATTTTGCAAATTCGTTTGCACTATTATACGAAGCTTCCCTTAAAATTCCTGGTCGTTATCTAACATTTGTGGCTGTACGTTTTAGTGATGAATCAGTTAGTCAGTCAGGACTTCTTCTTTTTTATATACATATTAAGTATTTATTTCGGGTCTGAGGCGATATACCAATATATGTAGATTGTACATAAGTATAGGTCTACCAAAATCTCATAGCAAATAGGGGTAATAAAATTCGCCGTGTTCAACAACAGGGAAATTGAATTGAATGATTGAATTGATACTGATTATTTTTTTACATCTATTCAATATTTATCAATGCGTAATTAAATATACCACAATCATATTAATTATTATTTTTGCCATGAGTTCCTGGTACACCTTTTTTATATCTATTTATTCGGTGTTTACATGGTTTCGGAATTACCGAATTAAAATAAAATAACAAAGCTGCGAGTCCAATATTCGGGCCCGGTTGTAATGGATCGTATAGAAAAAAATTATTCATTTTATATGCGAACGCGTCAACCTGAGGCGATCTGGTCCGACCCGGCATACCTAGCTTAAACGAATAACTTATCAAATTTATATTAAATGACATTTATGTGTAGTAGAAATACAAGTATTTTTTTAAATGTTACATTATTGTCTAAGAATACCGATTATAGGTAAAACGGCCATGAATTTTAATTATTGTTGATTTTATATCTATTAAAATATTTTAATTCAGAAAAATTAGGACTCGTTCAAGAACATGGTTCCACTAAAGGCTTATTATTAAAGTTATCTTCAATTCCTCTAAATTAATCCAACCTATTTGATTGATAATTTAAAAAAAAAAGTAAGGCTAACACTAACCACCACCTCGAGTGTAATACGCCAGACCTTATCGCGTTTCAGGAGCGGCTTGGAAATAACCAGGTATAACTGGTGGAATTTGCCGGCATAATGGAGGCGACCGCCGTTTGATGACATTTACGTGTGGCAGGTTTGACAGGGCACATTTCTCTTCGCTATATCCGGTTACTTCCAAGCTGATCCAGAAACACGACACTTGAATGTGCCCGGACCAGGAATGACAGGACTGGGCTACACTATTTTGTCTACATCTTAGTAACAAAAGATAACAATTTAATTAAGAGATATAGTGATTATGTCAATTGATTTATGTTAATATGAACATCAACGGCCTTGTGACGACCGGGTTGAACTTTTGAACCAGTTTCGAAAGGTGTCCGACCAAGTACAAGGTCGGTTAAATGATGTTCCACTATATTTTATTCTAACTAATTTTTTAAATGGCTATCTAAAGACGACGATTTTTTTTATTTAGGGAAGTATTTTTTTAAAATTTAAATATAGCTTTTGGTTTTAGTTCTTGTAATTATAATAAATATATTGCACTGAACAAAATAAGAATATAAGAGTAAAAAAAGGATTAGCATTTCGTTAGTGTGTGTATGTAAGGATAAAATAACGTGTCACTGTGTGAGTAAGTGGTGAATTTGCACTTTGCATTAAACTATCAGTGGCGGTATTTTATTGTACATTCGGGATCTCTATTTGTAGTACGTTTACTTTAAAAACTAGTGGCATTTTATGCCTTTGTGTAATCCGTGCTGCTAATTTTCTCCGGGGAAAGTTTTCATACTCGGGTTAATTGGAGCTCAGAGTATTTTTGAAGTGTGCTTTAGTGAATTGTCTGAGTATATAAAAATCATAATTTAGGTAGTGTTAAATATAATAATAAATAATAATAGCATAAATATAGAGCTTTTTTTTCAAATTTAAAATATTTTTAAAATTAGAAATAATTTTAGCATAAGTTCAAAATTTACATTGCAAAATAACAAATCATTTTTTTAAATCCATCTCCATTAATTTAATAATAAAGTCAAGGAGAAGAGAATAAAATTATTTTTGACTTCTAGTAAGTGTTTTTTTATTTTTATAATCTATATTTTTTGTTAATTGTCAAAATATTAATTTCATTATGACTATTCCCGAAACAAAGACAAGGTCACTTCAAGGGTTTTACATTCGAAAGTGGTGGTTCTACCCCAGGACGGCAGACAGGACAAATAACCATCATCAAACTGCCTACCACTCATTAATAGTGCCTATAGGCATTGAGCGACCAAAGTACATATAACAAAGTTACATTGGTACTGGTCAGAATTAGCGGGTTCGAACATGGGTCTCATCGTCGTGAGTCGTCGCTCTTTTTTGTCCACTGTCAATCTATATTGTACATATTTCTCCTTGTAGAAATTTCTCTGTAGTGGCAGTTGTTTTCGTTCATGAACCGCACTCTAGCCTAACATCAGACAGACTGTTGTCATATACCGAGTAACATAAAAAAAGATTTAGTTTTGTTTACAAAATATTATAATATGTATAAAATTAATATGAATTATTGAATAATAATTTTATTTTTTTAATTCAATAACAATAAAACGTTTATATCACTGAGGAGTAATAGGAAGAATGAAGCGCCACATGTATGGGCGAACTAACTCGCCTTTGTTGCAAAATAATGTAAATGCCATTGAGTAAATCTATATTCGAGAGAACAAGAACGAGTATAAAACCTCGAATCGAATATTTTATAATCACAGTTGTCTACTAACTTTGACACACTCAAGATGGTGAGTGGCCATCATTGCTACATCTTTATCACTAATCACTACAATTAAATCTAATAAAGAACAAATATTCTTATTGTTTTAAAACGTGCGCGTGATCATAATCTTGACTACCAACTTTTGATTAAATATAACTACTCAATTTAATGCTTGAATTTAAAAAAATGCGCGGGAGTGTTTTGCTCTTAATATTGTGCTCTATCCTGACCTCACATCAGTATCAAATTTTATTTATCTATTAAATATATAAATTTTTTGTTTTTTTTTTAGAAATTCTTCGTAGCAGTCCTCGCTTTGGCCGCAGTCGCCTCCGCTGATGTATCTCACATAGTGAGATCAGGCGGCTCTGATGCTGATGCTCAGATTCTTAGACAAGATTCTGATGTCCTCCCTGACCAATACCAATATGCATATGAGACCAGCAATGGTATCGCTGCTCAAGAAAGTGGACAATTGAAAAACGCCGGCCGCGTAAGTTTTTTTTTAAATTATAGTTATATTTTGTATTAATTTATTTTTCCTTAGATTTAATTGTTTTTTTTTTATATTAATAAAAAAATTTAATTAATAAAACAAGATTTAATTAAATTAATTTATGATGAAAATTGAACATAAAAAAATATTAGGAAAGAACTCAACTGCAAGGCTTGTTAGTATTAATTGTTGTAAAGAAAAAAAAACAGAAATATCAACCCTGGAAGTTCTGTTGATTGAAGGAATTTCGACGAAATCACGTGAAGCGCCAAGTCGCTCTAGATTAGTGGTCAGAGAGTCCGCGCGTAAAGCGAAGAACGTACGTTTTCCACTCCAGCTTGATTATAATTTATTAATAACAAATCCAACATTTTATTATGACGAAAAATTATTAAAAACATTGATTAATTTATTTAATCATCATTAGTGCAGCGGCCATTCTTCCCGTTAGGTACTTTATGTACACCACATTGTTAATTTACCGTATTTTGTACCAGAAACTAGTACAATAAGTACAAGGAAGTCACGCTCTCACAAATTATTCGCACATTAAGATTACAAAAGTAACATTTGCACTAACAATGATTGATGAATCCTATCGATCAAAAGGTCAAAATGCAACGATCAAAGTTCAATTTAGAATAAAAATAATATTTACATAATAATATATAGTTCTTTTTTGTATTCGGAATATGCACGGTGCACATTTTTTCGCACAAGCTGGCATAGTGAAGGTGACTGTTGCTTGTAGACATTTCATTTTTCTATAGAAGCAGTGGTGTCCGCTTTAACTTAACATCTGGAAGAGTTTGATCATATGTCGAGCTACTATTAAAAAAGTCAATTAATGTAACACTAAAATGGTGTGTGGAAAAGAATAGTAAAATGCTTGTATCACAGGCAATGAACGACCAAAATACATATAACTTGTACATTGATGCTGGTTAGAATTTAGCGAGGTTTAAACACGAGGTCTCATCGATGAGGCGAGGTTCATTTTCTACCGCTAGACCACGACCGTTCATAATATCAGTTAAACCATAACCTAATATTATTATGATTTTTTTTTAAATAAATGTCGATCCATAATATTATGTTAAACGAAAGCGTAAGGTCAATTCGTCTAAGTATATCTAAATTTAGTAAACCGTTAAAATAATTGATGGTTCAGCAAAATGACCTTGTTGAAATGCCACAATATAAAATTCTTATTAGTTTTAATTCAATAATAAAATTTAATAAATTTAAATAACGCACCGTTTGATGTTGAGATAGAGTGCTGTTTATCGTTCAACGAAAACAACTGCTACCACAGATACATTTTTACAGGCAGCAGTCGCCTCCGCTATGCTGGTTGAGGAGATGAATGTGCATCATTTTAATCTGAGTGCTCACCCATCTCGTTATACCTGGCTTTCTGCTACTTGGCCTATTTGATTTTACTTAACAAAGTTACATTGGTACCGACCGAAAATTTTCGGGAGTTTCGAACGGATATGGATCTTTGCAATTTCCTTTTCCTTGCAGGAGGACGCCGCTATTGAAGTCCAAGGTTCAAACCAATATACCGCCCCTGATGGTACCCCAATTCAACTCACATACGTCGCCAACGAATTCGGATACCAACCCCAGGTAAATACGTAACTCATAACGACATAACCCACGTAAAAAATAGTGAATAAGATATACTTATTATAAAATATACAAATAAATATGACCCGTATAATTATGAGCTTAAAGTTAATAATAGGTTAATAATATGAACTTTACTCTGATATGAACACTCTTAGAGTACTGCTCTATTATGAAAAGTTCCCGGGTTCGATTCCCAGAAAGGACATTTTATTAAGTGAGTAGACGTGTTATAAATATGATATTATTAAAAAAGTAAATGTGGGGTTGTATCTTTGTGTTTACGATGTCTTGATAGGGTCGTAATATGAAGCAATTCTAATATTAATTTTTCATTGTTTCAGGGGGCTCATTTACCCACAACCCCAGCTCCTCAGCCAATCCCAGAATACATCGTCCGTGCTCTCGAGTACATCAGGACTCACCCACCAAAACCCGAACCAAACAACTACCGCCAGTAAAAACCACTAGACTAATGTCTAGTTTTCTTTTCTATTCTTGTTGCCATATATTTTCTTTTATACGCCTTGTGATTTCTATTGAAATTTTAGAGAATATTACATTACAACCCTCCCAATTTTAAGAGCCATGAGCTGGTACTGGTTCTAGTCGTTATAATATATCAAGATAAAATAAAAGGATTTTGTTAATGCATTTTCTTGACTTTTATTGCCTGTGAAAAACTTTTTATTGCGTGAACTTTTTTCGGTGAAATTTAATAGAGTGAGATTTTTCTTCTGAATACATAAAATATAAGTGATGATTAATGAAAGTGTAGTCGCCTCCCCTATGTGGCTTGAGAAATGTCAGGGACTAAAATGGCACACTTTCTTTACAGTGTAAAGTTTACACCATTTAAAGTGACGAGACGATATATTGATCTAATAACCATTATAAGTCTGCTTATGAATCTTTATTTAAACATAATAGATTATAAAATTCCAAAAGAACTGTCTGTATGATGCTTAAAAATACATAAATTAAATCAAATAAATAGTTTTTAATATCAATTAAAAGTTCATAAGTTAACAATAAGTAACTGTTAATAAAACCGTCAGTTTCAAGTAAAAATAGCTTAAGAAATTACTTATATAATATTTGAAGATTAACCTCAGCCTGAAAGTATGGCAGTCACGCGATACGGACATCAGCGAAAAAGGCAAAAGAGGCCAATCATCAGCGAAATCGCTTTTGCCGAAGTTTTTATATCATAAAATTGGAAATAGTCATACAAACTTGTTGAATATTATATTTTGTAAACACACACATACACACATATCCGTTTTCACTGCACTTTACGCGTGTGTTTGTACAAAATATACACGAAAAAAAAATACATCTTTGTGGGAGTGATGTTGTATATTGCTATGGTTTCGGGTTGTTGATTGTCAAAGGAAGATGTTAAAATACAATCTTAATATGTACAGCGTTTTATTATGCAACACTTTACAATGACACAAAAGCATTTCTGTGAGAGACGATACATTTTATAAAATATATTATTTCTAATAAAATAACAAGACATCACGGAAGAACCTATTTTTAAAAAAGTTGTGTAAAATAAGACTATGTATTATTATTAGTGATGTAGTGTTTGCCCAATTGGATTTCCGGATTCTCGGTAACACTGTATCACTCTGCCTGATAGAGTGCAGTCCAAGAACGCGAAAGACTGCCACCGCAGCTAAATAAAATATCTGCAGCCTGCAGTCTCCTCCACGATGCTGGCCTGTGGAAACAAATATGCACAATCTAGAACATGACACAATCCTTTACTTATAGTTTTATAGTTTTTTTTTAATATTTCTTAATTTGTTCTATTTGTGGGGCTAGTATTCGCCACTGTTGCTCGCAACTACCTACGTATAAATTATTAAGTTATTCAAAATATACCACGTTCTTAATGCATGTTATTTAACAAATTCTAACTAGTGACCTTTTCAATAAAACTAATTTATAAGATTTTATTGAATAATAATTACTCATCAATAAATTAATTTAAATAAAAATATGGTATGATTTTAATAAATTTTTGATTTGGTTTTATCTGTGGGATTGAATAAAAAATAACGCAAATGTATACATAATATATTTTATCATAATATATTTTATGAAGTAAAAAACCATTACACTTAAGATTAGATAAAATATTTTAAAAAATCACTGAGATCGTCAATAAAGTCCTATTTTTTAGTTTTTGACCTGTGCAGGTCCAAAAATTTTTTAATAGTAGTTTGCGGAAATCCAAACCAAATAATTTTTTTTCTCGAGTTTGTCGATGGTTTTTAGTTCCTTTTTGTTAACAAATTATTAGATATCAACTGGACCTTAAAATGGGAAATCTGAAATGAAATCTTTTATTGCGTGTTTGGTATTAGGTAATTTTAGTTACTAGTAAAATAAATATACTATTGAGCAGCTAATATCTGCCTTTGCAGGCATACACACATTTGTCCGTATTACATAGTTACAGTAATTTATCCATTATTACAAATTGAATTAGTTAATAAAACATCAAACTAGAAAAGATATAATAATAATGATAATGTCAATCGTGTAAAAAAAATAATTAAATGTAGACAAAATGTTATTTAGCAGATAACATCTATTCACACTCCTTTTTGCTTTCTCACACTGAGTATTTTAGCGTGAGTAGTTTAGTCGCCTTCAGATTTATTTATAGTGTTATTAAGTATATATTTATAACTCGATTTTCATTTAACGATCTGATTTTAACATTTTCCCCGTCTCGAGGGAAATCCACTCGTCGCAACATGCCATGTTAATACATTTACTGTGATTGCATTTGAAACCTGCACGTTTCACTACACACTCTATTCACATGAAATATTCCACGTACATTTCGTATTGGATCACTATTTCATTAATACTTCATTTTAAATAGGTAGATAATGTTTTTCTTTATTAGTTTTGCTACTAAAAACTAATGTTTTTTTTTTGCAAATCACGATCTAGAGCATGGTTTTTTTAGAATTCAATATATTAAACGTAAAGTGATATTAATTTTTTAATTCATAATATATTTATTTGTTCTTTTTTTATTTGTATATCATTAAGTATGTTATTTTTTTATATTAGAATTTCTTATTCTTCTTTTATATTTAATTATTTCAAATTAAAAATATATAATATTTATATTGAAAATAATTTATTCAATTTCATTAATATATTATAATTTTTTTCATAATGGAGTTTTTAGCGTATTTACTTAAGGTCAAAGTGATTGGCAGCTATGGGGCCCTTAATAGGGTGAGTCGGTTGTGAGTTGTATTGGCGAAACAGACGCTCGATAAGATTATAATATATGTATTTCAGCGGGGCAACCATGAACTCTTAAAAATATGATTGAAACAATTTTGAAAACGCCAGCAATTTTGTAGCGTTACAGGGTTACGTTTGTTCTAAAATTTTTTCTTCATGTTATAGCGTTGGTATTAAGAAAATAAGTAATTCGGCCGCATAATGCATGTTGGCATTAACAAGTACATTCAATGGTATCAGGCGAGATTTTTTGGGAGATTCGGACACGGGGTTATTGACTGCAGGTCTGTAGCGCCACACATAGTAGATGGCGTAACCCGCATTTTGCTAATGAGCGTGGGTCACTGGTCTATACCAATCACGGTCGCTATCTTGTTACAGCAAGTCACTTATCTAGAAGTGTAACATGCAATGTATCTGGTACTGTATCAAGTTACTACGAAACTGAATGTGTAGGCGCGCACTTACTTGATACAGTATCAGATACATTACATGTTACGCCTTTAAGTGACTACCCTACTTTAGAACATTTGTTAAGTTATCTCGTCGGATACTAGAAATTGCCACTACTAAGGTTTAATTTAGTTCTGGAGATCTCTTGAGATTTACAACTAGAATATGAATTTCACGCTGCAGCAACCTTCTCAAACAAGAAACTAAGACAGACGACGCGGTAGATGTCACGTGACCACTTTACATAATGCATAATGTAATTTTATTGTTGTCTCTCGATGTTATTTTAAAAAAATAAAAGCGATCACGTACCCGCCTCGACCACTTATCTCCTGTCGAGTAGTTGTCTCCACTCATGGACCGAACTTTAGCTTAACAAACGAGATGGTAAGCCGGATAAAAACTCATTTTAATTTCGCGTTAAAATATTTAAAAATAAAAAATAAAATAGTCCTTTTTCTGTCGTTCCATCATCATCATCTTCTTGTCTGTCAAGCGCAATGTGAAGAAGCATAGCGGATGCGACTGCTGTTCGGGGGCCCCCTTCTCTGACAGCAGTCGCCTCCGTTCATGGACCGCACTCTAGCTTAACATCAGGCCGCACTCCGCCTGATGTTAAGCTAGAGTGCGGTCCATGAACGGAGGCGACTGCTGTGAGTGCGGTCATATGACGTGCTAAATATACATATAATTGATTTAATAAAAAAAAGTATATATTGTGTATATATGTATTTTACAAAATATTAAAATGTCCTAGCGTATTTTGATTAATCAAAATTTAATAAAAGAAATATAATTGGAAAAAAAAACCAAATTATTAATAAAATTATTTTTAAATAAAAGACAATAAACAATTAATGTTTGTTTTATATATTACAATAAATAAAGAACCACAAAACATTACAAAGTAACAGAAAAATATACAATTAAATTATAGAAAAATTTCATTAAAAATAAACAATGCTTTTGTTGCGCAAGGAAATTGAATAAGAGAATTAATTTTTTTACTCGACTGAAAGTAACGGGGTAAATGACCTTGTTTGTAAAGCACTTTTCTTTTAATAACAATTGTATACAAAATATATTTAATTATTTTAAAACAATTAATTTCATTTATTTAAAGGCGGGTAACTTACTTATTCCTAATTAAGTC
The DNA here is from genome assembly GCA_948150575.1 of Tinea pellionella. NCBI lineage: Eukaryota > Metazoa > Arthropoda > Insecta > Lepidoptera > Tineidae > Tinea > Tinea pellionella. Next base: position 2,125,275 of record OX411258.1, read on the forward strand.
TAACCTTGTCTTACTGATTAATGTACCTAGGTACTAAAGGCAGTGCTTAATGCAATAAATCAAATGAGGCCTTTTTTATAGTAGGTCGACGTTTGACCACACTCTGCCATATATAGGCTAGAGTGCAGTCAAAATTATTTTCCAAACACTACTTTGCAATCCGCTAATCAATGTTAGTGAGGGTAGGTACACAGTCACATCAGCTATCAATGTTAACATTAATGTTAGACTGAGTCGTCGGGGCGAAGTCGAAGCAACTACACGTCTCCCGAGGATGCCACGTGGAGTGGCGAAACGTGTCGAGAGGTATTTGCATGTTGGTGAAGGGTCTAACATTGACAACTAATGTGACTGTGTACCTTTACTAACATTGATTAGCGGAAATTAGTTGGAAAATAATTTTGGTCATAGATTTCCGCAAAGTAACGCCTAATACTATTAAACATAAAGTGCAGTCATTAAGCGGAAACGACTACGACCACAGAGAAGATTTGATGCCTGCAGAAGAAGCAGTCTCTTCGCTATGCCGGCTTGAAGAAACTAATATGCATTATCTATTGATAGGGCACATTCCTCTCGTAATACTTGTCTACTCTTTATACGTTATACGCGACTAAGTTACTTTAATAAATATCAAAATAGACATAATAAAAATTATCTCAAAAATAAAAAATAAAATACTTGTCTTATGGATTTTTAAACACAAATTATGAATAAACATTAATGCACTGATATATAGAGAAAAGATGGCCGCAGTCACTTTTAGGTTTTTTGTCAGTTAATATTTGACTTGATGGCAACATTGTCAAATCGTTTGAAGCGGCATACGCTTTTTCCATGTTCGATGTATGAGGTTTGCTCCTCTAGTATACTCGTACATATATCTCTATGCGTTAATGTATAAAAAAATCAATTCCTTCGTACATATTCCATCGTAAGTTTATTTTGAATTCATTCGATACAGAAATGCAGTGACACCGACTTGCATGAATGAACACGGCTCCGTTGTATATCGTACTATTTTTACACTAACTGTAACTATAATATTAGAAAAAAATACTCTTTAAATATGTCTGGTTTTTTGTAGCTCGGCATGTGACAACACTCCGCCTGATGTAAAGCTAGAGTGCGGTCCATGAACGGAAACAACTGCTACTATAGAGAAACCTGTGCGGCAGAAAGCATTCGCCTCCACTATGCCGGCTTGAGGAGACGAGCATGTGCCATCTTAGATTGACAGTGCACACTCCTCTCGTTATACCTGGCTACTTTCAAACTATTCCCGAAACGCGACAAGGTCACTTCACGGGTGTTACATTCGAAAGTGGTGGTACTACCTTAGGACGGCAGACTGGACAAATAACCATCATCAGTCTGCCTACCACTCTTTAATAGTGCCTATAGGCACTGAGCGACCAAAGTACATATAACAAAGTTACATTGGTACCGGTGAGATTTAGCTATTTTAATACTCAAATTGTACCTAATTAAATTTTTATCTAGATGTCCCAAACAGGTTAGTTAAGCCGAATTTTTATATTAGATCTCATTAGCAGCATTGGGTACTGCTGCACCCTTCTCTATACCATTTTGAGGGGACGAACAACCATATATTCTTAGTGTATACTCGTCTTCTTATATACGGCTACTTTCAAGTTGATCCCGAAACGCGGCTAGGTTACTTTATGGGTCTTACAGATAAAAGTGATGGTACTGCCAGATCTTATCAAATATTAGCTCAGTATAATGCTAATTTTGCAGACAAGTCCTTACTTATGAAGTCCCCAGTTTACTAAATCGGATATTTACCTTATAGGGTAATTTTTAATACCCAAACACCTAAGCAATTAAGCATTTAACTCATCTGTGGCCGGAAAATCGGGGATCTCAATATGTATCGATTTAATCTTTCGCTCAGCGATTTTCAGCGGTACAAAAGTTATTCGGATTTTAATGAAATTTCTAGTCAACGTCCAATTTTTAGCTGAAAGCACCAAGCATAAGTCTACGAGGGTAACTTTTTTCTAAGTAGATCGATAGCGGAAGATATGAGCGATAAAGTCACCGCTTTCCCAGTGCCACGTCTATAAAATATAAGATCCGGTGGTTTTGTTTTGTGATAAGTGTAGTTGAATAACCCAGTATAATGCCTCCAGTACACGTTCTACTACTACGGCTCAACGTATACAATTCCTAACAAACGGCAAAAACACGCAAATGATCATGTATATGGCGGACTAAGGCACTTGGCCTGAGTCTTGGCACGTGTACCGGGTGCATTAAAGGTCATAAGTTTATAACCGAATGTCCATTGGCGATACGATCTATTAAGAAAAAGGTTTAATTTTAGTTTAAATTAATGCAAAATATAATATAAAATAAATGTAAGGTTTAATAGCTTATGCCTTCATCCCTTGTGGTTATACCCACGTTAATTCCATTTCAAACAAAAAAAAATTCAAAAATTTTTTTTTTTCAAACCGGATTAGTATGGGAATGCATGCATGAAACTAACAACGAAACAATAAATAAATAAATAATAAGGTTTATTGTATGGGTCCTCCAATTAGATCAACAAGCAATATAATCTAAGATGTCAGAGATATTGATGGTTATTGTAGTAAATTCCATCTGAATTCGGACAGTATCTAGGCGTCGATTGTTACGATATTCGAATTCCGCAATATGCAAATAATATTATGTAGATCTGCAATATTAATACAATGATTTTGTAAAATGTTTATCATAATTCGCCATTTTTATGACTATAATAAAAAACGGATTCATATTTCAATAATGTAATAATTTCTTAATTTAATAAATGGCTTGTTAAGCCAAATTAGGCACATATAACTTTGTGACTTTCTAAGCCTAAGTATAATAAGACAAGGATAAGAGTTTTGAGCATCTGAAGATAATTCGATTGGTCTTGATTTTTTTTCCTAGACTGTGTTTCTTCGGGATTTTTTAATTAACAAATTATATTTGCACCTTCAAAATGACAGATTATTAAATAAAATATACATTCTGTCGCTACAATAAAGTGTACATTTTGATATTTCTTAATTATGGCATTTAGCGCTTTAATTTAGACAGGCTGCATAATACAGAAAACAGATAAGCGGCTGGATTTGCTGTTAGGTTTATCGATTTGGAGGTGATATTTTTAGTCACGCGAAGGAATAATAAGGGAGTGAACTTAGTATTTACTACGAGTGCTTGAAATTATATTGGTGTTGCTGATGTTATAAAAATACCACTTTTGTGCTAAAAGCAGCTATTATATAAAATGTTGCCAGCATCTTTGGACTTTCATTCCCTATTTTACCCTATTTTTGTGAAGTGAACTTGTCGTCTTTCGATATCAGTTTGAAAGTAACCAGGTATAAGGAGAGGAGTGTGCACTGTCAATCTGGATGGTACATGCTCGTCTCTTCAAAACGGCATAGTGGAGGCGACTGCTGCCTGTAGAGATTTCTCTGTAGTAGCAGTTGTATCCATCCATGGACCGCACTCTAGCTTTACATCAGACGGAGTTTTGTCACATGCCGAGCTACAATAAAAAAGGTAACAAGGTATATCGAAAGAAATGTGCACTGTCATCTAGATAGTGCATATTCGTCTTCTCAAACCGACATAGCGGAGGCGACTACTGCCTGTAAAAAAAATATCCGTAGCAGCAGTTGTTTCCGTTCATGGACCGCACTCAAGCTTAACATCAGACGGAGTAGTAATATGCCGAGCTACAATAAAAAAAGATGAAATACGTAATTCTTTATTTCGTACCTAAATATGAATTTTATGTCCCTAACTTGAAGATGGGATCTCCATACAAACTTTCATTCTTCATTTCGCCTTATTCAGTTTTGTAAGACCAGAAGGAAGCAATATTATATTAAATATATTTAAAAAAATTATCGAAATCTGTTCAGCGGTTTAAACTCGAAAACGAAACAAACAGACATAGCTACTTTTAGATTTAAATATTATTTATTTTACAATTTTTTAGTTTACAAAACAACGAGTTTAGAGGACCCACCCAAAGCCTGTCCTGTGGGTCTATGGTTATACAGATTTCCTCCAGTTTAGGGTATTAAAAAATACTGAAAAAATATTATTATTAAATTATTTATATAATTAATAATAATATATAAATAATAATATATATAATTTAAATATTAAATAATATTATAAAGTCACCATCACCATAAAAACTTATTACAGTTATACTTATAGATTGACTATCGTTTTTTTAATTTATTATTTAAAAAATGTGTTATAAATTTAAATTAAATTCGACTTGAAATAAATACATATGGGGTGGGGTTAGTACAAACATAAATCAAAATTAAACACGAAGGTAGAAGGGACATTAAATCTTATATTAATTTTAAATGTAACACCTGTCGCGTTTCGGGATTAGCGTGAAAGTTATATATAACGGTAAACTGGAGGTATATGGAGAGGTTCATATTGGTCTTATCAAGTCAGTATAGTGGGAGCAACTGCTGCTTGTGGTCATTTTTCTGTGGTAGTAGTTGTCTCTGCTTACGGATATAATTTTTTTAATGCCTAGCTAGTGCTTGAATAGGCACTAAGCGACCAAAGTACATATAACATAGGTATCGGTCAAAATTTAGCGAGGTTTGAAAACTGGTCTCATTGATCGTAATGCTACCGCTAGACAATGGCCGCTTTTAAATTAACACCTATATGAATGAAAACAAAATATTTAGATTCAAAATTAATAGCTAATAACCGTCCGGTTTGTATAAAGAGAATTGTTGATGTGAGAGAAGCGATAGGTTTGTGTCAGGATCGTGACAAGCGGCGTTCCGTTCTCTCTGCCTATCCCTGTGGATAAAAGGCGTTTGTCACGCCTCATGATGATGATGAAAATTAATGGCGTATTTTCAGTAATTGACAATTTCTAAGAGATAAATGACATCTCAGAAGATCCCTTTTTTGAATAGCTATTAAACTTCTAATGCTATTTAGCCATGGGCAAGAGCGTTAAATATATCCACATTTGACAGGGGTTAAATCCCAGAGTCCCTTGGCACCCCAATTGCATATGGGATCTAGGGTCCATTAAAGCGAATGTGGATTGATATAAATCCATCCAGTAGCCATTGCTAGATTGATAAAATACTTATATTACATAAGACGAAATCTTTTATATTTTTTTATTATTGTAAGGCAGCGTAATATAAAACTCCTAGAGTACGGTCCACGAACGGAAAGTATTGCTACCACAGATAAATTTCTACAGACAACAGTTACCTCTATACTACGACACCTTTAGATTGACAGTGCACTCTCCTATCATTATACCTGGGTACTTCCCAAAAAGGTGATCCCGAAAAATAATAACTTATGTCTCCTCGATGTAAAATATTTTCAAATTTTATTTCTTTATTTTTCCTTTATAAAATCGGTATAGTAAATAGCTAAAAAAATTCTTTGTTAAAGTAAATTATCTTTTTATGCATATTAAAATTAAGATGTAACAATAACAAACCTAAGTTATTATTAAAGATTTTCTTTATAAAAAAACAAGTTAGAAAAAATACATTTTTCACAGTCTACGCTAACGGGCGTTTAAGCTTACAAAATTAAAAAGCGCACAAAGAGTGCTCAGTGCACTATGATTATGTTTGCATTTTAATTTACAGTGTGAAACAACTTAATTTTCTTGGGTTATACGCGCGTTGAACATGCTATGGAATAAATGTTATTCGACGTAGTAATTGGATGTCTCAAGCTTTGCATTTATAATGTTATTGTTTAATTTACAATTTTACTGCTACTTCGTACACTAAAATATGAATTTTCAAGTTTATTATCAGCTCATTTTTAATTTATTTATTCTAGATCTAATATTTAATTTAAAACCATGAAACGAATATTAAGTTACTTGAAATAAAACTGCTATAATAATTTGGGATCGCAATAGCCTCCAAGTGACCGATAGATGGCATTAGTAGATTATGTATCACACATTGTAAATTTTCAACAAGCCGGCATAGTGCAGGTGAAATTGATTGATATTTTATATTGTCTATATCCATTTTGTAGATTTCAGAATAACTTTACATGAAATAAATTACATTGTAAAACATGGAATATTAGAAACAATTGAAGCCAAACTATATTTTTAAAAAATCTTACAAGTCTTTAGGTTCTATGCAATGTATTTCACCTCGCCTTAGGTCACGCGAAAACAAGTTTAAGACTTATTATCTACTTTACTATAGTGTACTTTAGATAAAGGCGACTTTACACAATATAATTAAATAAACATTTGCATAATTATATATAGTTTAGTTGTATGCAAATTTAGTTGACCAGCTTTGTGTATTAGGGTCTTTATTCAAGTATGTAGAGCTTCGGGCTGTCACAAAGATAACAATGCTCGTATAGTTTTAAAAGTATGTTTCGTATTTTAAATTTCTGCTTATCTAAAGAGACAGTGTGCTTTGAAAATTTAGTTTTAATTTTACATTTACATTTTAAAATCTAATTTAATATTTCTTATGAATAATACCAATGTGATTATTAAATTATGAGAAAAATTGTACTGAAAAATTTTCTTTATTCAATCTTTTCATGATCAGCCCTTTCAACTGTTAGATGACGTCACGTATTGTCCGTCGACGGTAAGCCCTACTTTGCAGGTGAGATTATTGCAAATTGACGAAATTCTTATGTTAGCTACTGCTGTCATAGAAACTAAAGCATCAAAGTACCGGTCCAGATTTTTTCAAGATTTGATCACAGGGCTTATCAATCTCAAATCCACTCTTTTTATTATAGTTTGGCGAATGACAATTCTTTGATATTTTTACGTATTTTATTAGAACTCACACGAGATAAGAATTTAATTAAGTTTTTTTTTTACTTTTAAAACTAAGTTAGGTACATTAATTCAAAGATTACTCACAAGAAGTGAAATGAAAACCGGAGTTTTAATTAAAAAGTTTACGTGGTTATATCCCAAATTTTAATTATGGGGTGTCAAAGAAAATTATATTTAAGGACTAGCTGTTGCCCTTAATTTCCTATTACGTGTTTAACAATCCCATTCGATTAACTGCTACTACAGAGAAATCTCTACAGGCAGCAGTCACCTTCGCTATGCCGGCTTGATGAGATGAATGTGCACCATCTAGATCTACATACTTCTCTCGTTATATATGTCTCGTTTTATGACTTTTGTTAAGTTTGAGTGCCGTCCATGAGCAGAAAGCAGTCACCCACGCTATGTCAGCTTAGGCTATAACGAATGAGCACTATGCGGTGTCATATGTCTCCCGTTATATCCGGCTACTTCCGAAAGGACCCTGAAATGCGACTAGGTCACTCCAAGGTTATACTTGAAAATGGCGGTAGTTCTTCTGGAAGGGCAAACTATTCTAATAACCATCATCGTTCTGCATATCATTCTTTAAATGTCTTCACAGATAACGAACTACAGCAACAAAAGGAGTTAAAAATGATACAATAATATTAAATATGTTATCGAGATTATAAAAAATAAATATATCAGCGTTACAATAAAAATATATGAGTTTTTGGCGGCCATCTGGAGACATTAGATTATCTGTCTTGAATTATTTTCCTAAACTTGTATTTCTTCGAGTGTTCATGTGTAATAATGGTAGATTTATTAGCCATTAAGTGTTCGTAAATGTGCATGAGTGTGGGCAAACAATTCAAAAGAAGAGCTTTATTTTTCCCTCAAAAACTCCGTAGGAAATTTTAGTAAAAATTCTACTGTACGTACATCTTACATACACTTCACTACCACTTTACTGAAGCTATTTTAGCCTTGCCTGAGACTCGATCTTTAGTGTGATGAATGAATGACCCATGATGCACAATAATATTAAACTTGATGCAAATATTTACTTTGATACTGAAAATTGTTATAATATAAAATAAATAAAAATATACAAGAATACCGATAATAATAATCATTTATAAAATATGATTTATCAAATCAACTTTAGCATAACAATGTGGCCACGTCAGAAGTCGCGTGACTGATCATTAATCCAAGATTAATGTTTTCGTTCTCGTAGCGTTGTAAACTGTAGCATTTCGTAGCACCCACGGGTAGCGTCTACGAATATTTTCTTTACTGTTATTATTTTCCTATTTGTGTAATATTGTTTGCTGTAAACATGTTTAACGGGAAATAATATTTAAAATGTTGTTTACTTAATTCATAAACTATTTAAATATAATACAATACAATTGTCACGCCTTTTTGCACAGGGATAGGCAGAGACAACGGAACGTCACAATTATTTAATTTAATTATACTTTGTTTTTAATTGTACATACTTTAATCGACCCGGTGTATTATTATTATTTACTTTCAAAGTGTTGGGTTTTAGTGTCGATTTCAACGTTGAAGAAGGCATCTCAAGGAAAATTCAGGATGTTGCCTGGTAGGTAGGTAATCTTGATCTATAAGGATATCTAAATCAATTTAGTTGTAGATGATAATTATTATTTTAAAAAAAAATTATCAAGGTAGGTTTTATTAAGTTCTCTTATAGTAAAAGCCACTACACATTGTGTAAAAAATGCAAATTATTTTTTATTACGAAACGTACTATAAAGTAAAAAAATATGTTTTAATAGATTACTTAGTTTGTAAACTTAGTTTAAAATTTTTGACATTGAAAACTTTACCGTGCCGCAGCCAAATGGAATTTTCACATGCGCAATACTACATTCCGTTAGTACGCACGCGCACTCGTCATGGCGTCAAATAAATGACAGTTCTGTCAACAAAACCATTCGAGACGTTTATGTTTCATGTTGTCAAACGGAAAATATTTCGCTTACAAAAACAATAACGTGTTTTAATTTGTTGCAATAGATTGTGAGTGACGTGAAAAATGTTAATAAATTTAGGGATTATAATAAAAAATAATATATTTTGTTTATGTTTACAAATATATAGGTTAGTTTGTGATTTCTGACTGCTTGTTTACGATTTGAACTATAAGGGAAGGGAGTAGTTATTTAGGTTTTCTTAAATGTTGTGCTTACGAATGTTATCTTGAGGGTTATGGGTGGTGCACAGGTGAGTGTAATTTTTTTATTCATTATAACCTAAAAAGATTATGAGGAAAATGATTGTCAATTGTAAAACTGTTTTGGAATGAATTATTTAATGAAAATCAAAATAATACTCTACGTGTTATTCGTAAAATAATATAATATATAGGAATATAAACAAAATAAATAATATGACGTCAGTAATATTTTCTAATTGACACTATTAAAAATAGCGTTATTTCTTTAATTTTTACAGGTAAAAGTACTGTTATTTTTATATCGATACCAAAAGTAACGAAAAATACGCGATAGGCGACAAACAAAAGACAAGATAGTTAATGTTGTTGGCATATAGATATATACGTTGTTGGTATTCAAATTTAACGGTACGTAATATACCGGTATATTTTGGTAACGTTACTTTTAATGGAATTTCTGGGTATCAATACCAAACGGGTATTTCCTGCTTTGAACCCGTTAAAAGGTTATTTAAAAAATCTAATTAAATTAAAGAATTTTTTACTAGTTTTGATCTGAAATAAACCTTATAGACAAGGTACTGGATATCAATTTAGTTGTTAATTGAATAGACGATACTAATTATGTTGATTGTTTTCTACATTTTAGGTAGGTAATTATTACCGGTCGGGATTTAAGAGATTTCAATAGTTTTCGATTACGCGATCACCAGCAAGATCGTTTGATAAAATCGATGCGCATATTTGTCGACATATATCTAAACTTCATTTAAAACTGTTCAATAATATTGAATAATGAATTCGCCGCCCATCCAGACTATAAAGCCAGTCAGCTATTGTATTTTAACAGGAAACGCTTCATGTTTGCACAGACAGCGTTCGAGGTGCAGTTGAGCTTTTAAGCTCGTGTCAGGGCGACGGACATGCCAACGACGTTCGTTGTCTGTCGCAAATCCCGACATGCTCGAAAAATCAATTGAATTTTCGTTATGTATGTACACTATTAAAATTGTTTTATTACGCTAAATGTCGATATTATTATTTTTTATATCTATATTTACACATCTATATTCTAAGTTTATTACGTAAGACCTATTTATTTATTTGTAATAAATTATTATTATATAATATTTAGTTGTTTTTTAAGACATATTTATATCATAAATATATTAAATTAAGATGAAAATTGATCAGAAAAAATCGTTAGGCACAGTTCAGCACACGTTCTCCACATTGCGCTATCCATGCACATGCATTATTAAACCACACACACAAGCCTCACGTAAATGCATTCCAAATTCCTCTATTGATCTTTTCTATGTTTCTACAATTTTATTAATATTAGTAAGCTCTTTGCCGTCCAAACGCTAATGGATAAAACTTGTATTATTATTATTATTTTCTTTGCATGAATAGTGTTAAAGTATGTTTACCAAACTTACTAAAAGCTATTCTCTTTCATTTAATGTCTTTTCGTTCTATACTTATTATAGTATCAAGTATCAACTCAAAGTCTAAATATATAGGAGTACGTATAAATAGCAGATGATTGATTACCTGTTAGTTTCCACGTATTGCTCTTATTATGCCGGCTCAATGATCACGTGGACTTAATATTCATGAAGCGACGCTACATGTTGATTTACTATTTCGTTCAGGAATACATAGTAGGCGGGTCTCAATCTATAAACTACTATATTTTAACCTGTAATTAAAAATAGTACCTAAATATTTATTGTTTTACTAGGTCTAATGACAATGTGCCTTCAGTTCTTTATTGTGAAGGTATTACGTACCAATTTAGTTTGACATACTTATTGTCCGGATCGTGGCAAGTGGCGTTCCGTTGTCTCTGTCTATCCCTGTGGGAAAAAGGCGTGACAATTGTATTGTATTGTCCGGGCACGGTAAGTAAAAATAGTGTCGAAGTGCCCTCATGAACAAAAATACAAGGTGTTTTTTTAAAATCATGACTGGTAGGCAGACTGATGATAGTTATTAACTCAGCCTGGCGTCCTTTGTACTACATCACCTGCACAATTCACAATGCGATGCATATTCATCACCTCAAACCGACGACATCACGGAGGCGACTGATGCCTTCAGATATTTTTCTTTATTAGCAGTTTTCGCAACACACATTTAACATCAGGCGAAGTGTTATCATAATGCCGAGCTACGATAAAAAAAAAATTCTCTTGTCAAAAATACAGGTCAAATTACCAAGGTTAAACCCATAGTGAATCTAATTAATAATCAAATGTTGATTCTGTACAAATTGCAAACCAAGAAAATATTGTTTTGAATCTTAATTAACAGAAACGCCTGAGGATTTTGTTACAGTACTAAAATTTTATATTTTATTGTGTTCATTAAAGTTAGAATTTAATACAGATAATTAAAGTTACAGTATTCAAAGAACGGTAGGCAGACGGGATATAGTAACCTAGTCCATTCCGCCAACCCGGAGTTGTACCACAACATAATTTTTTTTATAATAGCAAGCCGCCCTAGCTAAGCTAGATTGCAGTCAATAAACTGAGACATTTGCTAACACAAAGAAATATCTGCGGGCAGCAGTCGCCTCCATCATGCCGGCTTAAAAAGACGAATGTGCACAGTTCAGGACGTACAGTGCTGAGATTGGTGGTACGTAATCGGGACAAAAGGCTGGGCCAACCATCATCTTTCTTAAAGCTGTTTTATTTTATTTATTTATTTATTTACTATAAAGCCAACAGCGTAATACAAATGTATAACAAAGAAAATAAAAATTATCCAGTAATAAGGCCAATAATAGGCTTAACATTATAACATAAAAATATAAAAATCAAACACAAAAATTAGAAATCAACCAAAAAAAGTAAACAGAAAACAGAAAAATAAGAAATCCACAATTTTTCGTCGTCTTAACGACGGGGTAACGTTATCTTATATCAGTATTTTTGGAGGTATATTATAATAGGTTATTGAAATACCGCTAAAAATCAGAAAAATAACGTTACTTTTTATTTAATCACATTTACATTGTCTTGACGATATTTATAGATAGTAAGCAACTAATTTTTTTTTATGTTGACACGATATGTGACCTCAACCGGCCTGGTGGTGAGAGAAATAGTCGTTTATTTTAGCATTGATATAATTATTATCCGCGTGTAGGAAAAAGGCGTGACAATTGTATTGTATTGTAATTATTAAATTAAATTCATTAAATACCATTCCAATTTGTTAATATTTAATCAGGATAGCTCCATCAATTTATTTATAAAGAGATAATTGATTGAGAACATTGTAGGTTACTGTACCTACTTTTTTTTTAAATTGTAACTCTGCATGTGACAACACTCCGCCTGATGTAAAGCTAGAGTGCGGTCCATGAATGGAAACAATTGCTACTACAGAGAAACCTGTGCGGGTAACAGTCGCCTCCAATATGCTGGCTTGAGGAGACGAGCATGTACCATCTTAGATTGACAGTGCGCACTCATCTCGTTTGAATGAACTATATTTTCGCTTCTTTTGTGCAATAAAGGTATTTTGTTTTATGTTAGCAGGGTATGATAACACTCCATCTGATGTTAAGCTAGAGTGCGATCCATGAACAGAAACAACTGCTACCACAGAAAAATTTCTGCAGGCAGCAGTCACCTCCGATATGCTGACTTCAGGAGAGGAATGTGCACTATTCATTAAAAAGGGCACACTCCTCTCGTAATACCTGACTACTTTCAAACTGTTCCCGAAACGCGACAAGGACGACACAGTCGTTACACTTGAAAGTGGTGGTACTACCCCAGGACGGCACTAAGAGTTAATTAATAACCATCAACAGTCTGTCATCATACCTCTTTGTTGAACTTTAAACTTAATTTAAAGTGAAACATACCTACGCAGGTATTCATATATTTATAGAAGATAAACGAGAACAAATATAAAAAATAAGATTAAACAAGATGTTCGTTCGGGTTCGATATGAAATATGCCACGTAACGCAATAAAAACAAAAATATTGAAAGGCAATAGTCAAATATTAGAAAGGCCTTACCTTCCATTTGAATATTGATGCCTGTAATAAATAAAAACGCTTACCCCGATCTCGTGTAACCCCAAAAATTGTATTCGTATTTTTCCTTTAGTAAGAGGTGTAAATCGGGCAAATCGCCTTTTTTATAGTAGCTCGACACGTGACCACACTCCGCCTGATGTGTGCGATCTATGGGCGGAAACAACTGCTACCACAGGGAATTGTCTGCAGACAGTATTCGTCCAACACCCCATTCACTGGCTACTTCAAAGCTGATCACGAAAAGCGGGTGTTACAATTGAAAGTGGTGGTAGTAAGGGCGACAGACTGGAATAATAACCATCATCAATTTGCTAACTAACTAAAAACTAACCTAACTATAATTATATATTTATTTTTTTAAGTTAGGAGTCTTTAAAATTTGTAGATATTTCTATATTAAAAGTTCTAAGAGTCAAAGCTCTATGAATCCGGAGCAAAGCTGGGACCGGCAGCTGGTATGTAATATGTTACAAATAAGACAATGAAACAGATAGCTCATGCAGTGATATCCCAAATACGTCAGCATCATCCACGAGGCAAAACCATGAGTATGATGTTTTTGGCAACTTTTTACGCCTTTTGCCTTCGCCACTCGTAAAGCCGACCGCTTTATGCCTTTTGAGTTTCGCTCGGAATTCATAATTCGTAATTAATGACAACAGACAAAACATAGGGCAGACCTGCGTGTAAAAACCCTTTGATGAAACTTATTACTTAACGCGGGAACAGAGATAAATAATGAAAACAATTTTGAACTTTAAGCATTTTTTATAACCAACCTAAATATATTCACAGAGTTTTCTTTTGAAGATTAGTTTTAAAGGCATTATTTGATTTGATCGTAGAGATAATGGAATAACGTTGCGCCAGATGCCCTGATCGCGATCACCTGAATGCTGTCCCCTAACCTCCAAACCCAAAAGAGCACCTAGACATAGTTCGGATAACCAATCATCAATTAGTGTCGATAACCAGTTTTCGTGACTGTGTGTATATTGACGGCGACTGGAGCCACCGTGTACCGCGGTCCTCCGGCGCTCATGGACCTCCACTGTGCTTGCCACCAGCCACCGATGTCACGTCTAGTCAATATAAAAAAAATAGTCATAAAATTGTTTATTTTTGTCACTGATTCTATTGTATATATTTTGAAGTTAGTTAATACACATTAATTAATAATATATATATAATTGTTGTATTTATGCATTCTTTTAAAACTATAAATTTCAAACAATTTAAGTCCAGCGAAAAAAAAGCGAAATTGAAATAGGTAAATATTGCTGAAAGCGTCGAAAATCGCAGCCATCGACCAGTGAAAATATATAATAGATTTAAAAGTTTCATCTCGAAATGTATATAAATTGCGATTTGGTTTACTTATTGAAATTAATTGCCATTATTTATTTTTATTACATTATACACTGAATTGAAAATTTAAAATTCTGTTCGTATTATTTTTCATTTTATAGCTTAAAAATGTATTTGTAACCAAGTCAAAAACTGAATATTTTTATTATAAATATTATTTAATAACTAGCAATTAGAACAACTACACTTTATTAAAAATTGCTTCTATTATCCAGGCGGTTTTTTTTTGCATTCTTTGAAGAGTATGACACGGTTTTAAACTTAGTTAGTTTACCTTGTATTATCAGCTTTTCTATCCGGAATTCTCATATAGTCAAAAGTTTAATTACAATAGTTTCAGCCGTTGTAAATGACAACATCCGAATATATACATATTCGATATTGTCTGCTGTTGTATTTTAGATTTAGATCAGGATAATTCTTGTTTCTTTTTTTTTTAGGCGTTTTTCTAAAGCATTCCTAATTTTATAAACATTCCGATGCGATCCATGAGTGAGAACAACTGCTGCAACAACGTATCTAGACAGCAATGTATCTATGAGCGGCCGTGGTCTAGCGGTAAGACGCGTGAACTCACGATCGATGAGTCCCGTGTTCGAACCTCGCTAATTCTGACCGGTACCAATGTAACTTTGTTATATGTACTTTGGTTGCTCAGTGCCTATAGGCACTATTAAAGAGTGGTAGGCAGACTGATGATGGCTATCTGTCCAGTCTGCCGTTCTGGGGTAGTACCACCATTTTCGAATGTAACACCCGTGAAGTGACTTTGTCGCGTTTCGGGAATAGTTTGAAAGTAGCCAGGTATAACGAGAGGAATGTGCACTGTCAATCTAAGATGGTACACGCTCGTCTCCTCGAGCCAGCATAGTGGAGGCGACTGCTGCCCGCACAGGTTTAGTAGCAGTAGTAGCAGTTGTTTCCATTCATGGACCGCACCCTAGCTTTACACCAGGCGGAGTGTTGTCACATGCCAAGCTACAATAAAAAAAGTTAGTTGTATTTGCTATGCCCGGTTTGGCGAATCGAGTGTGCATTATCGTTTCTCGTTCGATGAGATGTTTGAATATACGTTGTATCAGAAATCTAGTGAAATGTTTAATGACTCATGACGTACGATACGTACATCATGATGTACGAGATTCGTTCGGAAACAAGACTATAAACGTTCTAAATATGAGAAACCTTTAAAATTTACCAAAACTTCCAGAGCGGCCGTGGTCTAGCGGTAAGACGCGTGAACTCACGATCTATGAGAGAGACCGTTCAAACCTCGCTAAATTCTGACCGGTACCATGTAACTTTGTCATATGTACTTTGGTCGTTCAGTGCCTATAGGCACTATTAAAGAATGGTAAGCAAACTGATGATCCAGTCTGCCGTCCTGGGGCAGTACCACCACTTTCGAATGTAACACCCGTGAAGTGACCTTGTCGCGTTTCGGAAATAGTTTGAAAGTAGCCAGATAGAACTGGAGTGTGCACTATCAATCTGGATGGTGCATGTTCGTCACTTCAAGCCGGCATAGTGGAGGTGACTGCTGCCTGTAGATTTCTCTGTAGTAGCAGTTGTTTTCATTCACGGACCACACTCTAGCTTTACATCAGGCGGAGTGTTGTTACATGCCGAGTTACAATAAAAAAAAACTTTGTTTTAAGTCACCTTAAAGTCCTCAGATCCTCAGGTCTCTTCACATATGAAAAATTATAATTGTATTTTAATATTTCTTTCAAGTCTCGTTATGGATAAGGTGGAATTAGAATCTGTACACCAATAATTCTCTTCACGTTACATTAATGTACACTTTTCATTTAATTAACCGATGTTCTTTGAAATAATGGAACCTTTTTACACTCCCTAGTGGAGGGCACTTTACTCTGATGAACAGCTATAATTCATTTTGACGTACCAAGGAGCTGTAGTGCTTTAACGTGAAAGCCTTTAATTAAATTTTTTTTTCGTCAATTGATTGAGTTTGTGATAAAATCTATAATCTGACATATAGTTATTGAAATAGTTGCTTATAAATTATATTTAATTTATATATTTTTGTAAAATTATATATAAATGTATGAAACAATAAAATGATGAATAATATATGTATATACAACAATTGTTGTTCGTTAGTCTCGCTAAAACTCGAGAACGGTTGGACTGATTTGGCTAATTTTGGTTTTGAATTATTTGTCCAGGGAAGGTTTAAAAGGTGAGTAAATATGAAAAAAATGCTTGGAAAATAGTAAAAACAACAATTTCGCTTTCCCTTAGAAACTATTCCTTTGGTTTTGAATGTCAAACATTTGATGTTCGTCCCGGTCGTTTAGAAATCAATTAAATTTAAAGTCGGTTAGAAATGCTTTTTTATTTATTGATTCTGAGGCGGTACGAAGTTTGCCGGGTCAGCTAGTAATAAATAAATTAAATTATTTCATTGTCATGAAAAATCTATTAAAACATTAAACTAAATTCAAAAGTGTTAATGTGTTTATTTTGATTGATTTTCATCCGGCGTTTTGAAAACTTTGCAATCATCAAGGTCGTAATGAGACTGAGGTGTTGTTCCATGTGTCATTTTCAAAGTTAACAAAACTACCTTCAAATACAGCGACGTTTCGATTTCGTCAATGAAAACTAATGGTGTGATTAGATTCAGGGCGGGATGTTCACGCAAAACCAAAGAAACATTATTATTTGTGTTACAGGTAAATTGTACAATCGTGTAGATACCAATCTTTGAAATTGTTGTAAGGTAAAAAAACGTAGCTCGTAAAATTCGTAGAACCATTAGATAGCATTGCTACGATAAACCACACTTCAGGCATAAAAGGCTATTTAAAATTTAAATAGTCTCACTGAATTGCTAAATTTATTATTTTTAACAGAGTACTAAAATATTTAAATAACAAATTCCATTTAATAAATTACGCTATTCAGATATAATTAAAGAAGTTACATGCTTTTTTATTTATTAAAAAAAATCTGTTTATATGTCAAATTTCTTCTCTCGAAGCTGAAATGGCCCTCAACAAAAAAGCGCTACGATACTCGTGGCAGTCTCAAACTTCTCTGTATCCCAAAACATAAAACTTCGTCTTCCTGTGGATGTTTCAGATACGCGTCCGTCAAAATATGGAACAATATTCCGCCGCCGCTTCATGATTTGTTTTCCCCTTTTCATTTTAAAAATAAACTAAAAAAGCATTATCTTTTCCTACAATCAAGTAACAGTCGCATTTGCTAATCAATATTATATATACATGAACAAGCACCTATTAATTATTATTATATTTATGTTTCCTCGATATTCTTCTCTATCTATTCATTTTATCGTTCCTATACAAATTACTTTCCATAACTATTTTATTACACCTCCTTCCTATCACTGCCCCTTTGCCACTTCCTGCGGTGTCAGCTGAAAATCAGCGCTCTGACATCTGCTAGAGCATATGCTGAGCTGATTTCCCTTTTGTCAACTCACCCTGTACAAATCTAAAAACATCTGTATTGTGACAAATAAAAGATATTCTTTTCTATTCTATTCTAAATTAAAAGTAGAATTTTTATGTTCTATGAAGAAAAAAAAAACCTAAGTAAACCAAAGCGTGCAATAGAAGCGTTTTTCTGGCGCTAAAAAAGGCTAAATATTAATATTGATAAAATAAATATTTATATAAAGCAGGCATTGGTTACGTTACGTCCTATAAAAACTTATCCTTAAATATTAGCGAATCAGTTCCAAAGAAAAACACCATTCTGTAATATTGGTGTAGTAAAGTATACACCAGAGAGGACATACAAAGATCTAATGACTTAATCGACGAAACATAAAAGTTTTTACAAGTTTAACAACTTAATATTAAGGTGAAAGCCGACACATGAGCGTCCATACATTTTGTTTTACAACATTGTTTGAAACATAGCAGATTTATGTTGAAATTAAGTAATTTTATAACTTTCTCAGCACTAATAATTATTATCGCAAATCACACGCTACGGCACAAAATATTGTGAAATATAACTAATATAAAATGTTTAAAATATTTAAAATGCATTTTATATATTCTGTGCCGTAGCTATTTGTTTATTATAGTGATTTGCGATAATAATTAGTGCTGAGAAAGTTATAAAATTACTTAATTTCAACATAAATCTGCTATGTTTCAAACAATGTTGTAAAACAAAATGTATGGACGCTCAGGTGTTAGCTTTCACCTGACTTTTTCTATTAGGCATATCAAATCCCGAAGCACGACACTTCACGTTTGTTGCACTTGAAAGGGTTTCATGACTTGTTTATAATCAATCTCGTTTATTAAGTATCACTTTTTTTTAAATTTATTTATTTATACAAAGTGCTCTGCCACTGGAACTGGGGACTGTATCTCCAATGGCAGTGACAATGGGCAATGACTACCCCTGGCCTGCAGTTTGGAATAATCCATCATAAGATTGCGTTTTTTAAATAGATATATACAAGTACTAGATAATAACATTGGTTAGATACATCACTGTCAACACGTATTAGATATTCCCATTAGTGTGAGTGTTCTACATTGTCAATAACTATCTGAAACGTCAATAGGGTAGTACGTGAGGTGCAATTATGTACTAATTGATGCCGATCCAGCCATCTGTTTCGAGGTAGAATTCTTAATGAAGCAATTAGTTGTGCGGTCCAATAATGTTACTATTATTGTACTACCCTAGGTTTCTATCTGAAGCGGTTTTATTTTTGTTTTTAGTATCGATTTATATTTGTTGTGCTAATGCTACGAGTCCATCTGCATTAGCGGTAATTAAATATTAATGGCTGCAATGAACAGCGTGATAAATAGCGCGTTAAAATTTTTGGAATTTAAAACTATGTTTTCATTAAGTTAGCTTTAACAGGTAATGCCAATAGTATTCACGTTAATAGAATAACGTGTAAAGTAGCATTAGTGCGAAAAATGTGTTAGTACAAATGTTTTTTTTTTATTGTAGCTCGGCATGTGACAAGACTCCGCCTGGTGTAAAGCTAGGGTGCGGTCCATGAATGGAAACAACAACTACTACTGCTACTAAACCTGTGCGGGCAGCAGTCGCCTCCACTATGCTGGCTCGAGGAGACGAGCGTGTACCATCTAGATTGACAGGGCACACTCCTCTCGTTATACCTGGCTACTTTCAAACTATTCCCGAAACGCGACAAGGTAGGTTATGGTAGGTTACAGCCATATTTTATGCAGTTTTCTTTTTCTTATTAAATTATATTTTTTTAATAATTATTAATTTAATAAAATCCATTAAAAAAAAAACATAAGTTATTAGTAATAACCATCATAAATCGGCCTACTCCTCTTAAAATAGCTATTGATACTTAACGGAATAATTAAATAAATCTACGTTATTCATGACTCTTCATTAAATAAGTGATTCAGGTATTAAAAACATTGAGGACTCGTTTCAATTATCATATGACGTTTGAAACTAAAAGCGCATCTATTCTAAACTGCAGATACCCTTAAAAACTTTGTCTATCTGGTAAAACTAAGCTCCGCCTCTACGAGTCCGTAACTATTGCTCCAATATGTACTTGTTGGAAAGTTCTCTTGAATAGCCATTCGTTGAAGCTACCTCTCCAACTTTGTCGATTCAGCTGACTGCTATGGTTTTAGTTAACAGGAATCAATGTTTACTTTAATAAAAGCTTCGCGAAATATATATTAAAAATTTATTAATATCTATTTCTATTTTATTCGCGTTTTTACTTTAAAATTAAGTTGAATTTGACAGGTAAACTACTACTTTCGAATTCTACTACATTTGTGAATTACCTCTCCTCCCCAGGTGGATTACGGCTTACAATATAACTGTCGCTGACACACCCACGACCTGTTGCAGCCCTGTGCTGCTAAACCTACACTCTTTGCAGACCTATACCACGTACTTCACCATTGAGTTCGATCGTAATCCTGCGCTTCTGGAACGAGACTGCCCGAAGAGTTCGCTTGACGCCTAATTATTTATCCTCTCAGAACAACAAAGAAAGAATATGGAGTTTTGGCGGCCATCTGACGATATTAGATTATCTGTCTTGAATCATTTCCTAAACCTGTGTTTCTTTGAGTATTAATGGATAATGAAAATTAAGGTGGATTATTAACCATTAAGTAATCGTGAACGTGCAAAAGTATGAACAAGCAATTCAATATTCAACATTAGAGAACGTGTGTCTGTTTTTTCTTACAGGACTCCGTTGGAAATTTTAGTAAAGTCTGCGACTTCTTCTTCTACTGCGAAACTATTTTCACTTGACTGGGAATCAACCTGACTGTTTAGTAAACTATTAACTTGATGCAAATATATTGACTTGGAAAAGTAAAGTAACAAAAAAAAGCTCTATTATCCTACATTAAACTTATTAACTTTAAATGCCTAAAAAAAAAAATATCGACAATGACACTAAAATACAATATAATATAAAGCAAATAAATTATATATAATTTGTGTTTTATGAAGATATGTTTTAGAAATTGGTAAAATATGAATTTAATGAAGTCGCGGAAATGTTGTAATTCTCGTTGGTTGTAAAATTTACGAACATCGGTTTGTCTTAATTACAAAGGAAATCGAGCAGGAATTTACTTGGCAACTCATCTTAAGAAGTTCTCGAATTTTCAACAGTTAATGCCAAATTCAAAGTTCCATAATTTACTTTTGTGTACTTATAATACCATACCTTCGTTTTAAGTACTTTTGTTAAGGTGAAATAAGATTTATCTAAGATGTTGATTTTATTCAAATCCTCTTGGCCGCAACATGGTATGAGTTTTTTTATAGTACCCCAAATAAATTTCTGCAGGCAACAGTCGCCTCTATTATACCTGGATAGTACACATTCGTCTCCCTAAGATGGCACAGCGAAGGCTACCGCTGCCTGCTGAAATTCCTCTGCGGTAGCAGTTGTTTGTGTTCATTGACCGCACTTTAGACCACAACCGGAGTGTTATCATATGCCGAGCTAAAACAATGAAACCTGTGCTATCCCATTTCAGGATCAGGACAAAACGTTAAATACTTATGTAAATAATGTTTATTTTTTTAGACATAGCAAATCTATTGTTACACAACATAATAACTTTAATTTAGCAATCTGTCGTTCATGGCATTATTTTGCGAGGCATGTGAATAAAATCATAATGTATCATAAAGAAACTCAAGGTTTTGTCACGTAAGTTTTGTGGAATAATCTGACTATCTATAGCTTCGCAAAATTAACGTCTCTTTTTGTTCGTTTGTTTGTTCCGTATGTGTTACTAATTATTTTTAAATTATCTTTGCATTAGATAGCTAGCTTAATGTTTGTAGCTTTAAAGTTAGTTTTGATTTTCTTTTGTTCTCTAGAGACGGATGCAACGGGGCCTCTAAACGCGTCACATAGCCATCTTTAGTCTGCTATTGTGTTTTTTTAATTATGAAATTAATTAGCTTTAAACTTTAACCATATTTATAAAGCATAAGTTCAGCCTATAGATGTCAAACGTCAGTACAATCGATATTGTTCTGGTGTTTATGCAATAAATATTCAGCGATTACATTGTGTTTCACATCACATTTAGATTTTTGTTCAATTGCATATTGTTGTTGAAATTATGCTTACAGTCTTGAAAATACGTCGCAGATTTCACAAAACAGTATCAAATATGGAATAACCAGGTATAACGAGAGGTAACCACAACATGCGGACATTTCTTTGTGATGGTAGCTCTTCCCACCCATGAAAGCACTACACACTAGCTTAACTTACATTAAACGTCAGATAGAGTACGCTCACATGCCGAGTTACTTTTAAATCCGGTGTTGTTCGTCTCTTACTTTGTCAACCGAAGCTAAAATTTTTCTGTCTCACATGTTGATTAAAAAGAGCTAAATGATTTCCAAGATTATGTCATATCTAAATGAACAAATAAACAAAATGTAAATTTAGATGTCATTTGTTGTAGTTATAGACAATAACGCATGAAGTTGTGAGGTGTAATAAAACGTTCCCCACAAGGACGTATCGGCTGTGTAATGACAAAACGTAAATAGTATAATTAATATGAACTTAAAATTGTCCGTACAAAAATGTTAAATACCCATAAACATTTTAAATTGCTCCTGTAGACATTTCCTTGTGGTGCAGTTGTGTCTGCTATGGACGGCATTCTAGTAGAACTTCAGGACGGTCATACCTATATGTATGTACTGGATACTTAATAAATAATATCATGCTATCATGCGGAAATAGACGTACGGTGTATCGAGAGTAATATCTATAAGACTGTCTGCGCATTGTAAGAATTATGACTGGCAGATATAGGGTGAAGGTGGTATGCAGAGAGTCAAATTCTGGCGCTCCATAGTCTCCGTCTGCCTCGGAGGAATAGTTTCGTGAAATCATCCTACTGTATTAAATACTTTTTTGAATGAATGAATAAAAATGGTTCAAGTAAAAGTTTTCGGATTACCGCATTACATTTAGGTGTAATTCCTGGATCGAATTCGATTATTACAAATCGAAGTAAGACACGTTCAGCACTCATCTAGGTACAATTCATACTACACGCTATATTGACTTATGACTTTGAAATGAGTACGAAGTTTTGTCATTGCTAATTGGGGAGGTGTCTCTGGTGACAGCTATCTTTTTTACATATTTTTTAGATAATATAGATTAATTTAGTCGACACGTGTTTCTGGAAAACTTTTGTAATTGCTTTGTTCTTTTTTTATTAATTTTTAAAAATTGCGATCGTAATATTGGCAAACCTGAGTATTCGTTCGGAACTAAACCATTGCCAATGAACAAAAAAAAAATCGTTTGTCAAAAGTTCAAACAAAACTTTTGATTTTTAAAAGTTCCTGTTAATTAAAACATCGTGTTTATAGTGTAGTTTTGTTTTAAAAATTACAATAGTTATTCGTATAAAACACTGTTATTGTTAGGAAACACAAACAAAAGATATTTGACAAACTTGTGAGGCGACAACCATAGACAACATAATAATCTACAAAACTGTTAGGTTGGTACTTTGTATTCTATCTTGTCAAACGGTACGAAAGTCGAAGTGAAAGGTCGAAGACGGTCATTACAGTTTTTCAAATATCTCCTCGATTTTTAAGTATTTTCAGACGAGAATCAAAAAATTCTTCTAATTGAAGTGATATCTCGAAATGGTTTTCGATTCACCATGGGTTAGATTTTTGGACCTTGCCCATTGAGCACAAAGATGTGTTACAAACAAACGTTTTATAAATTACTTGAATTGAAACAACAAACTTCTAAAATTAGCTCCGGGGGTTATGGTTCGAAAAACTTTCTCCGGTGAACCCTTTTCTGGAAATTTCATAAACAAAACACGAGGTAAATAATTTGATTGCATTTTGAATTATTTATCCGTGTGCCTTGTATTTACGCCCTCCTTTTTATAGTACGGAGTGTGTCCAAGTTTTATAGAAGTACGTTTTTTTTTTTTTTTTGCGAAATTTTTAGCTTACTTTCTTGCTTTCAAATGAATATGTAGTTTTATATGTTTTAAATTATAAGTGATAATAAATCAGATACAGTAATTTTCATGTTGCAGGTTAATAATTTTTTTATATTTTCTGTTTTTAATTTTGTATGTTATGATGGGATTGGCGTAACGGAATTGTGTTAAAAGTACATAAATAAATATGAAATAATAAAAAATGCATTGTAGGTTATGTGATCATATCGATTAAAATTAATTTTGTTGCAAAATATATATACATATATATATTTTTGTTAACATAACAGAAATAAATAGGCAAACATAAAAAATAACTGTAAAAAAGTATAAAAATTGGTTTAGTGTTTGTTATAGGTACGGTTTTAAGTGCAAAATTTTATTAGGCTGATAGCGTTGGTCGTAAATATTTATAAGAAGTTGCGTAACTTTTTCGTTATAATATTTCAAACAAAATATTTTATAAAATGCAAATGAATAGCTGAGTTGACGAGGTTGTCGATAATAGATCTACGTGTGATCGATAGAATAGATTTCTGATTTTTTATTTTGTATTACATAACCCTGGTAACTACAATAATATAGCAACAAATATAGTTTGTGATTGGAGAAGCTTACACATAGATAGTGATGTCGGACCGGACATGGCATAGGCGTTCTGATAACGGCTAACTGATAGTGATGCATCCACTAGATTAATTGGTTACTTGTTTTACATTTAGTATTTGATTTTTATTTTACCACAAACACAGGTTATTTGAGTTCTATTATTTATCAAAATTAACACTCTTGGAATGGTGTCATGACGACAGTGCTCGGTACCATATTTATAGGCGAATAATACGAAACGTAGTTACAAAGGATACCTTAAAATTTTCTTCTATTAGACGTAGTCATTTTGCCTAACCTTTTGGATATAGTATTTAAGTATTTTTAAATGTAGCTCGACATAATATGATAACTATTTATAACACTCTGCTAGAGTCATCAACTGACTAGCAGTTTGGCAGGTAGTAGTCGCCTCCGCTATAGGAGACAAATGTGCACAATACAGGTTGATACTAAACACCCCTCTCGTTATACCTGGCAACTTTCAAGCTGATCTCGAAACGCGACTGGGTTACTTCACGGATATTACATTTGAAAGTGGTGGTACTACCACAGGACGGCTGACTGGGTTAATGACCATCGTCAGGCCGGCTACCACTTTTGATTTAAGACCAAATTCAATCGTGACGCGTCTAGGTCGATACGCCTAGATATATTTAAATTATTATTGTAATAACTTTGTTAATAAAAATCGTACCGCTCTCCTTTGTTCCTTTCTAATTTTAATAATAATCTTCAAAAACGTAATCTTTGTTACTTATTAAAAAATACCTATACATTATGATTTTATCTTTCATTTTTATATCGTACCAATGTGAGTAATTTAATTGATAAGTAGACCTTGATTTTTTGGGCAATTATATTTTTGTTGATAATTTTATATTTATAAGCAATTTTTTTTATTATGGGTGTACGGTATACCTAGGTAATTGTTTTAATTTCGACTTATTTTTAAGTCGAGTTTAAGAGTGGTTGGCAGACTGATGATGGTTATTTGTCAAGTCGTCCTGGGGCAGTACCACCACTTTCGAATGTAACACCCGTGAAGCGACCTTGTCGCGTTTCAGGAATAGTTTGAAAGTAGCCAAGTATAAGAGAGGAGTGTGCACTGTCAATCTAGATGGTACATGCTCGTCTCCTCAAGCCGGCATGGTGGAGGCGACTGCAGCCCGTAGAGATTTCTGTGGTAGCAGTTGTTTTCATTCATGGACCGCACTCTAGCTTTACATCAGGCGGAGTGATTTTTTTTGTCACATGTCGAGCTACAATAAAAAAAAAAAACTGTTTTTTATTAGACAGTTTAGTAACGGCCGTGTAAGATCAGCTTGTATTGCTCATTTACATTTGTAACAAACTAAATAATCATTCTTATTTTATTTAATCCTAAAACCAAATAAAATAAATGATAAATGATAACTTATCAATCTACTACTCAATTTATATTATTAATTATTAAAAAATTAATGTAAATAAAATTTCCACGGAAGCTAAAATGAAACGCGCATCTCGTGTGCCGCATCTCACTTCCACACGGGTCCTCTGCCCTCTCGATTCCTCCTCGAAACCAGTCGACCTCACTTGGCCCTGCTTAGTTGTTCCGCGCGCGCGTTCGCGGGTGGATGTGTGTCGTTTGACGGTCGTTTTACGAGTTCGTTTGACGTATTTACGATTTGTGATTTTTTTTGCAGTGGATAAAAAGTGCATAGGATTTTGTGACCACTTCATATTTGACGTTTTCAATTATTGCGCTTTAATTAGGAGTTTTTATTCTTCTGGTATATCAAGGTTAGTTTTGCAAATATAACTTTAGTAATAAATCTTGCATATATGGTGAATTTTATTGGAATGTCACCTGGTCAGTTGGGTTTATCAGATATTCAGCTTACATGGTTTCTGTTAAATATGTGATGTATCCAAGGTGGGAAATGCCGATTACTTATTTGGGTTCGTTGACTTTGGACGGACCTGTCTTGTTTTTTTAATTTTTTGTTTTCGTGAGGTTGTGGAGGCGTGGGAGGTTGTGAATTTGCTTTCGCGGTCATCGGTCCGCCTGCCACTATCTACCATAAATTTTAAATCCACAATCACTGAGTTGTATAATGCATTTTAGATGCATATTTTTGTAGGTCAATGCCAGTAATAATATATTTTCATAAAAATGCCGTTAATGTCCAATTTTATGTTTAATACGACTTTCGAATATTATATTAATTATAATTTTATTTACAAGTTATTAGAGGGAATTATTTAGGTATTTAATTTTATTATTATTATTTACCAGCATTAGGTACGTGTTTATAATTTATATTAACTATTTAGTGTATAAATCGATTGTTTAAAGGTATTGTTGTATTCAGTGTGAAGATGTGAATAAACATGTGAATCTTTTAAAATATTTTGTTTCCGGGTTATGGGTTCATGCCAAAAATTTCGTAATAGCAGACGTAGGTAGACGCGCTTCTCCCTGTCAATGTAGGTATGGTGCCTACAGACATTTTATGTGGTAGCAGTTTCTGTTCATGGATCGTACTCATCAAGCGCAGGGTGGACACATGCTACTACAAAAACAATGCACCCTGACATTCAGCAGAGACGTCAGTCGCCTTCGATATACCGGCTTCATGAACGTATGCGCGCCTGCCTCTTCTACATACATTCAGTCAATAAACTTGGTATCAAATGTTTTGGCTAATTTTACAATACAATGAACACTATGTAATATTAGATGCATACTCGGTTTTTGTTGTTAAATTATGCAATCATATTACACGCCCTGCTAAATACAAAACTAGGTAAGAAACGTTAATTGCATTGCATATAAAATGCTATTTTTCACATATAAGAGGTGGGAGATGGTACCTACCTACTCATTTTCAAATAAATGCATTTTCAATTAGGTACCTAGGCACTTTGTTTTTTGTAGCTCATCATTTGACAACACTCCGTTTAATGTAAAGCTAGAGTGCGGTCCATGAACGAAAAAAAAAGTACGTACGTAGGTAACTATAAGAATAGCTGCGGTTGCTAACTCATAAGAAATTCCTTTAATTTTATATGACACACGAACTTGTTTCAAATAGCGTCATACCATTTGCATAATTTACCACTATTTCTTTGCTTTTGTTTTAATGTGAATAAACATTTGAAATCGATGTCTTTAAAAATAAACAATACTTTGTCTAAGTAAATGAACAAAACGACAATGCCCATTTTTGGGCCCACTTGCTATCTAATAGTTTATTAACAAAACGATATTCTAAAGTTTTTTTTTTGTAGCTCGGCATGTGACAACACTCCGCCTGATGTAAAGCTAGAGTGCGGTCCATTAATGGAAACAACTGCTGCTAACAGAGAAACCTGTGCGGGCAGCAGTCGCCTCCACTATGCCGGCTTGAGGAGACGAGCATGTACCATCAAGATTGACAGTGCACACTCCTCTCGTTATACCTGGCTACTTTCAAACTATTCCCGTTATTTTCCTATGTCTTATTTTTTTTCATGAATTAATTTCAATTACCGAGCTACTATAAAAATTCTAGGTTAGTGCTTGTACGTTAGAGCTGAAATACCAAATTGATCGAAATAAAGGTAGGCAGACTGACAGATGCTTATTAATTTATTAGCCTCGTCTACCGTCCTGGGTTAGTGTACGGCCACTTTCAAGTGACCTACTCGCGTTTCGGGTTCAGTTTCGAAGTAGTCGGATATAACGAGAGAAGTATGCACTGTTAATTTATAAGGTAAACAACGAAAAATTTTTAAAATACAGTTTATGATACTATGCAAGCGTACAAAATAATAACAAAGGCTTACTTAACGAGTAATACGCTTAACTGCAGTCAGCTCGTTGTCCAAATTGTAAGGCGAGTAGGTGTACGTACGCTGTTAAACTGTTATCGCTACCGTTGCAACGCGTGCGCATAATAATGTGATTTTGGAGGCTATTTACTGGCGACATGTCAAGGGGATATCTTGATAATATAATGTTATTTACACACAATGTAGTAGTGGGCATGTCGGGCTTTCTTAGATTGCAGGATGTGGAATATTTAACATTGTGTTGAGTTGCTTCGGTGGAAATTGTTCATTTTAAGTCTGTAGGTACATCCCATGACGATCTTCAGCGGCCATCTTGAGACGTCAGGTTATCTGTCTTGAATTATTTTCCTAAACTTGTTTCTTCGAGTGTTAATGTGTAATAATAGTGGATTATTAACCATTAAGGGTTCGTGAACGTGCGTGAGTGTGGGCAAACAATTCAAAAGAAGAGAACCTGTGTTTCCATTTTCCCTCCAAAACTCCATAGGAAGTTTCAGTAAAGATTCTACCACTTTACTGGAGCAATTTTTGACTTGACTGTGACTTGACCTGACTCTTTAGTGTGATGAATAAATGACTTGTGATGCACAATATTAACTTGATGCAAAAAATATTTACTTCGACACTGGCAAATTGTTATAATGCCATATAAAACAAAATAATAAAAAATAAATAAATAATATATCCCATGATCAGTCTGTCTACCACTTTTTATCTAAATTAAATTAAAACAGATCTTATTGTAGTTTTGTTAGACATTTAGGTATCATGTAAGTAATTACTGCTGAATGGTGGTAGGTTGGTTATATTTTATCGTCTGTAATGTTGATATCTAATCTTATTTTGTATGAATCTAACAATATTTTTCTATCGATCATATAATTGGTTGTGCGATAGATAGGATACAGTTTTTTGTTGCTAATAATTTTATTAATGACACTGATATTTTGATAACGGCACTGAAACTGATAGTAAATTGGATATTTTTATTATACATGGATTTTGGTCTTGCTGAGAATGTACCATCAAAGGAGAATGCCCATTTTTGGGCCCACTTATACCTAATAGTTTGGTAACAACACAATATTCTAAAATAATATCTTATTTTTTCATTAATTCATTTTAATTATATCAAGACATCATTTACCAATCAATAGACAATGTTTAATTACATAAAAAACAGATATCATTAATTATTAGAGCATTTAAAATAATAATAACCTCAAATATTGCATCAGAAAACATCTAATTACTCAATAGCGCCGATAAAAAAATTAAAAGTGATTGGTAAAACAGAAGTAGATTTATTTTTCTACAAAATTAACTAAAAATTCTTATCTTAAATCTCGCTTTGAATTTCTTTGCAACTCCCACGACCGCCCCCTCCGATCAACGCAAAATAACCAGATTAAAATACCAGCACATGCCACAAGCCGTTATGCACATTCATTCACTGTATCAGCAGCTCGTCAGTGGAACAAGCTACCACTGACTATTAGACAAGCCTCATCGATTGGAAGCTTCAAAAGCATGCTCACTAAATACTTTCTCCTAAGACAGAACTCTTCTTAACTCTTCTTCCTTTGCCTAACTTATATTGTGTATATTTATATTTATATTTGTATTTATGTATATTATATTATATGATATGTATGTATTATATTTTAATAACCTAATCTTTTATTTTTACTTTATACTTCATTTATTAGCTTATTCTATTTATTTTGTCAATATTTATTTATTTATTTCATTGCACCGTAGACATCTCCGCTCACACCAACAAAGGTTAGCTGGTAGACAATGCCAAAGGCATTAAGCTCGCCTATGTACAATTTAACATGTGCAATAAAGTGTTTTTTTATTTATTTATTTATTTATTTAAAAATCATCGACAAACTCGAGAAAAAAATCGTGAGCCCATTTTTCTTAGACGAATGGGCATTCTCCTTTAAGAAATAATCTTCATTCTAGTACGTTTTATTTCGAGCCTAATGTAGCAAAAGTTACAATATTACTGGCGATGTGATAAATCCTATAGAGTTTGGCGTAACTTTGTTTTAAATTCACATTTCATATTATACTCGTACATGATTAGAGTTTTGATCTGTAATTTTTTCTTTGACTCATCCAATACTTACATCTAACCCTTAAAAATGTTCTTGTATATCTCACGACATCTTAGACGGTACCAAATGTACCCAACTTCTAATCAGTCGTTCTGTATATTTTTGCACATAATAAGCAAGGCAAAACGGACGTATAGCCGACTTTACCACGGCAATTAACCCTCAAGTTTCTAAAACTATGCTCAAGACTACTCAAGAGGTTTGGTGAGTGAAGGAAAACTAATTAGAAAGGTGTAGTTGTCAAATGACACTGCACTTCTCTGTCGTTTGCAAACATCCGATAAGGAACGGACGCGGTTATTCATCTATGCAACAAACGCGTACAAAACATAGCGTTTATATCATAAATTACCGCTTATTTTAATGAAGGAAGTTTGAGATTTAATTTCCTTTCGGATTGACCTTGAAAGCTATATAAAATCTTTCGATACTCGTATTAGTGTTTGCTTAGGTTTTCCGCGAACATATTTTGACTGAATAAACCATTTTATTCGGCTCACTATCGCGTATATTTTGATTATTTTGATTCAACGACGACATAACGTTTGGATACCTTACATTATTCCGAATGACATTGTATCCGGATATTAAATCGTATAATTATTAATTATTCATATAATTAATCTGGATATTAACTTGTATGCCTAATTATTAATATCTGCTTTCATAATTGGTGAAAATATGTAGATAAACCGTTATACGTATACTCGTATTTTGGAGAATGCAAATTTATTATTATTATCAATTTAGATCATTTCTAAATCCATTTAAAAATAGGTCCTACTACTTTTTCCATCTATTTTCCACCTTATGCTATTTTTTTTATTAATTATTTTACTCACAAGAGTTAAAAAGTGGTGCAATACATTAAGCGTTCGTGGAGATGCGCGAGTGTGGGCAAATGACTCAAAAACTAAAAACGTGTGTTTTCATTTTCCTTCCAAAAATCCGTTAAATGTTCTAGAAAAGATTCAATCATTTAACTGGAGGTATTTTTGTTTCGACTTGGGCTTAAACTATCTATCTGTTTTGTGTGGTGAATGAATTTCAACTCCATGCAATATTATTATATTGACTTTTTTTTGTGTCTAAAGGCAAACACGAAATCGTAACAAAATCAAGCATTATCCTTAAAGAGTTCTGCTTATCCCAAAAAGTGTGTAATCTTGAACATTATTGGAAGCATTACCCGCTGTGTTGTAATAACAAAAAAGTAAATAATTGATAATTCTGCGCCGTGTTGATAAGCGCGCGGAGGTTTTTTACGATTACTGAATGCTGGGAAATTTTTATTGTTTGCAAATTTACTATTATTTAATTGAAGTAACTACATTAGGCCGATTGTTGGGTAGACTTTGAGGCTATCTGTAGAATATTTAAATTAGTTTTTTTTTATTATTTGTTGCTCTCTGTTTATTACATTTACCAAATATTGTAAATGGTGTCCTGAAAATGTACAAAATCAAATCCTAGGTTCTACGCGATCATGTTTTATATTTATATTAACCATATTAAAATATTTTATGCAGTTTATTTTGATTAATTTTCGTTTTGAAAGCTGTACAGCCATACTGGTCACGGGTATGGTAAGCGGCATAAAAATTTTCAATTTAGATAAACTGACTTTTCCAAGGCTGTTGTTTGAATAAAAAATACACTTTATTATAATCATTTATGATTCGCAAAGGAATTATTTTATGTTATCGAAATTATTATTGAAAACGATTTAGGTGCGATTAAAATATAAACTCTGATTTAATTATTTCGAAACAAATTAGTCAATATTATTTTATTTAATATGTTTTTTGATTAATATCTGTAGATATTCTTTATTAAATTTCGTTTCATTGCCTTCTAGAGCCAAATTTTGTTTGCTTGTTCTTAAAAGACTTGATTTTGTACTTTATACGATCTTTGAAGATATAAATGCAAACGTTGGAATAATTCTAACAGGATATTCTATCTAGGGACTTGGGAAGTTTGAACAATCGTCATAAATTTGAGAAGGCAGACCCGGAAGGTGTTTAATTATACAAAGCTAACTGCGAAGTGGGGAAATACGTTGGATAAGACTGAAAGCGAATATACACATAGATTTCCGACTTGCACTATCGTTTGAAAAGTAAATAAAAGGTAAAAAATAAGTCTTAAATGAAAAATTAAATCGCTATTTGTATGGGAATAAAGAGGAATGTCGGGCGGCGTATTTTAAGTAGTAATTAGATGCGAACGCAACAAAACCGACCATACTCAACATGTGGGATCAATTAAATGCAATTGTGTTAATTGGTTTTATTCGAATACTCAACATTAAACAGATCAATTTGCACTCTTTTATAAATAGAAACAATTTATAAATTAGTCATCGACGTAATCTTAGCTATTGAATCTGACATTTTATAGTCATTGTAATTAAAAGCACGTGAAAACAAATGAAGTCGTGTAAACATCTGTTCGTAGTTTAGTGGCATGTTATTTATACGCGTGTAAATGATATTTAATTTTGTCTTGGTGCGGTGTATACGCGGCACATATGCGTTTACGACTCTGGTCTCTTGGGAGATATTTTTAATTCTATCATTTCATTGGGGGGTTGAGAAACTTCGTCGCTGATTGATTTATGTTCTCTCAGAAATAAAGTTAAGTTGGCGTTAGATTTGTTTCTATTTTCGTGTATCTATTTTCTTAATTATTGACGCCCTGAGTGATTTATCATGATCCTTCTTTATTAATGATGTTTTCTTTTGTCCGAGTCTATTTTTATTAAGTTTATTTGCATACACGTATATGTCCAATATGTTTGTTGTTACGGTCAGAAATCGAACGTAGGCGTTGGAAGTAGCTTAATGAAGAGTAAGCGAAAAGAGGAACATGTATTCTTAAGACATTTTATTCTGAAATGTGTATTTTATATAAATTTTGCAATATAAGAGGAAAAATGGGTCAAACGTAATTAACTATAGGCCAATTATAATTGCCGTTTGTGACGTAATCACGCATCACTCACGGTGGAATTGTCGTGCGAAGTTACCGTGGTTATCATTATTATGGAAGAAGTGTGTAAGGGTGTTATACACTTGAAAAGTTAAGACGATAATGACGGTTTTCTTTAATAGTGGTAGGCAAACGATGATGGTTATTAGTTCAGTCTGCCGTCCTGGGGTAGTACCAATACTTTCGAATGTAACACCCGTGAAGTGATCTTGTCGCGTTTGGGGAATAGTTTGAAAGTAGCCAGGTATAACGAGGGGAGTGTGCACTGTCAATCTAGACGCGACTGCTGCCTGTAGAAATTTCTCTGTAGTAGCAGTTGTATCCATTTATGGACCGCACTCTAGCTTTACATGAGGCGGAGTGTTGTCACATGCCGAGCTACAATAGGAAAAAAATAGTAGCAGCTCCATGAGGAAGCATCTGCTACCACGGTTTAAGGAGACCAGGATGCAGCGTTCATCAAGGTTGGCAGTGAACAGTTCTCTTGTTATATCCGGCTACCTTCAAGTTGATCCCGAAACGTGATTAGATTACGGGTGCTGGCGCTAATAACTGTAGTCTATCTGCGTACAATTTTTGCCGCCTGCGAAAACTCCTATATTGAAGTTAAAATTTTTGCTCACGATTTCATTTCGTTTATTTAGATAGGTACGTATCCGTATGTATTTTTAGTAACATCTTTTATAAATATTGTTGTTTTATATTCATATGTCATCTCTAGTCGAATATCATTAGAATTCGAGTACACTTGTTCGTGTGACAATAAGTTGATTTAGTGTCAACATGCCTTTATAGTGGAGCTAAAGTGATGCTTTCATATACTCTGCGATGCGGAACGACGACGTGGGAACTGTATGGGAAAATAGCGTTTTTTTTTTACAAAAGATTATGCGGGATGATTATGAAGGCGCGCGAGATTGTTGAAGTATCGCGATTGTGTCATTATAACTCATGAGATGGGTTCGTTATTCGGTAGAATTTTATGGTAGGTAATTTTTTTTTTTTTTTATTGTAGCTCGAGATGTGACAACACTCCGCCTGATGTAAAGCTAGCTGTCCATGAATGGAAACAACTGCTACTACAGAGAAACCTATGCGGGCAGCAGTCGCCTCCACTATGCCGGCTTGAGGAGACGAGCATGTACCATCTTAGATTGACAGTGCACACTCCTCTCGTTATACCTGGCTACTTTCAAACTAACTAACAAACGCGACTAGGTGGCTTCACGGGTGTTACATTAGAAAGTGGTGGTACTACAGCAGACTGGGCTAATAACCATCATCAGTCTGCCTATCACTAATTAAGAGATATTATTTTTTCGCGGAGGTAAAAAAAGGTAATCAGAACTTTGCGTGTGGGCTTAGGGACTGTGTTATCACCAGAGTTGATCCTTTCCTTGAGAGGAGGTTGTTCTTTTTACCTGTACTTAGGTACCTGGTAATTGTATCACCACCACTTTCGAATGAAGTGA
This sequence comes from Tinea pellionella, assembly GCA_948150575.1. Taxonomy (NCBI): domain Eukaryota; kingdom Metazoa; phylum Arthropoda; class Insecta; order Lepidoptera; family Tineidae; genus Tinea; species Tinea pellionella. The sequence goes on from OX411258.1 coordinate 2,160,297, forward strand.
CTTTGTCGCGTTTCGGGAGCATCTCATTGGGCGAGGATTGAGAAAGGAATACTTCGATGGTTTGGGCACTTGTAAAGGATGAATGAAAGGAATATATAAATCTGATGTGAATGGATGTGTTAAACAAGGCAGACCCAGAAGGGTGTTTTCTGATCAAATCCGAGACATCCTCATGAAAGCCAGGCTGCCTAGTGCCCATAACCGTCGGGCGTGCATGAAGTGAATTGTGGATGTGAAGGAAGCGAGGGTGTTTGTCAGGATCGTGGTAAGTGGCGTTCCGTTGTCTCTGCCTCTCCCTGTGGGAAAAAGGCGTGAAAATTGTATTGTATTGTAAAGAAATACAACTGGCATTAATAGTGTCAATTATTCAGTATAATTTGACATTTCTCATATCAAAGCGTTAAATTTATTTTTAGCCTGAACTGAAGTCACAAAAGTACAAAAGATTATGCGGGATGATTATGAAGGCGCGCGAGATTGTTGAAGTATCGCGATTGTGTCATTATAACTCATGAGATGGGTTCGTTATTCGGTAGAATTTTATGGTAGGTAATTTTTTTTTTTTTTTATTGTAGCTCGAGATGTGACAACACTCCGCCTGATGTAAAGCTAGCTGTCCATGAATGGAAACAACTGCTACTACAGAGAAACCTATGCGGGCAGCAGTCGCCTCCACTATGCCGGCTTGAGGAGACGAGCATGTACCATCTTAGATTGACAGTGCACACTCCTCTCGTTATACCTGGCTACTTTCAAACTAACTAACAAACGCGACTAGGTGGCTTCACGGGTGTTACATTAGAAAGTGGTGGTACTACAGCAGACTGGGCTAATAACCATCATCAGTCTGCCTATCACTAATTAAGAGATATTATTTTTTCGCGGAGGTAAAAAAAGGTAATCAGAACTTTGCGTGTGGGCTTAGGGACTGTGTTATCACCAGAGTTGATCCTTTCCTTGAGAGGAGGTTGTTCTTTTTACCTGTACTTAGGTACCTGGTAATTGTATCACCACCACTTTCGAATGAAGTGACTTTGTCGCGTTTCGGGAGCATCTCATTGGGCGAGGATTGAGAAAGGAATACTTCGATGGTTTGGGCACTTGTAAAGGATGAATGAAAGGAATATATAAATCTGATGTGAATGGATGTGTTAAACAAGGCAGACCCAGAAGGGTGTTTTCTGATCAAATCCGAGACATCCTCATGAAAGCCAGGCTGCCTAGTGCCCATAACCGTCGGGCGTGCATGAAGTGAATTGTGGATGTGAAGGAAGCGAGGGTGTTTGTCAGGATCGTGGTAAGTGGCGTTCCGTTGTCTCTGCCTCTCCCTGTGGGAAAAAGGCGTGAAAATTGTATTGTATTGTAAAGAAATACAACTGGCATTAATAGTGTCAATTATTCAGTATAATTTGACATTTCTCATATCAAAGCGTTAAATTTATTTTTAGCCTGAACTGAAGTCACAAAAGTACAAAAGATTATGCGGGATGATTATGAAGGCGCGCGAGATTGTTGAAGTATCGCGATTGTGTCATTATAACTCATGAGATGGGTTCGTTATTCGGTAGAATTTTATGGTAGGTAATTTTTTTTTTTTTTTATTGTAGCTCGAGATGTGACAACACTCCGCCTGATGTAAAGCTAGCTGTCCATGAATGGAAACAACTGCTACTACAGAGAAACCTATGCGGGCAGCAGTCGCCTCCACTATGCCGGCTTGAGGAGACGAGCATGTACCATCTTAGATTGACAGTGCACACTCCTCTCGTTATACCTGGCTACTTTCAAACTAACTAACAAACGCGACTAGGTGGCTTCACGGGTGTTACATTAGAAAGTGGTGGTACTACAGCAGACTGGGCTAATAACCATCATCAGTCTGCCTATCACTAATTAAGAGATATTATTTTTTCGCGGAGGTAAAAAAAGGTAATCAGAACTTTGCGTGTGGGCTTAGGGACTGTGTTATCACCAGAGTTGATCCTTTCCTTGAGAGGAGGTTGTTCTTTTTACCTGTACTTAGGTACCTGGTAATTGTATCACCACCACTTTCGAATGAAGTGACTTTGTCGCGTTTCGGGAGCATCTCATTGGGCGAGGATTGAGAAAGGAATACTTCGATGGTTTGGGCACTTGTAAAGGATGAATGAAAGGAATATATAAATCTGATGTGAATGGATGTGTTAAACAAGGCAGACCCAGAAGGGTGTTTTCTGATCAAATCCGAGACATCCTCATGAAAGCCAGGCTGCCTAGTGCCCATAACCGTCGGGCGTGCATGAAGTGAATTGTGGATGTGAAGGAAGCGAGGGTGTTTGTCAGGATCGTGGTAAGTGGCGTTCCGTTGTCTCTGCCTCTCCCTGTGGGAAAAAGGCGTGAAAATTGTATTGTATTGTAAAGAAATACAACTGGCATTAATAGTGTCAATTATTCAGTATAATTTGACATTTCTCATATCAAAGCGTTAAATTTATTTTTAGCCTGAACTGAAGTCACAAAAGTACAAAAGATTATGCGGGATGATTATGAAGGCGCGCGAGATTGTTGAAGTATCGCGATTGTGTCATTATAACTCATGAGATGGGTTCGTTATTCGGTAGAATTTTATGGTAGGTAATTTTTTTTTTTTTTTATTGTAGCTCGAGATGTGACAACACTCCGCCTGATGTAAAGCTAGCTGTCCATGAATGGAAACAACTGCTACTACAGAGAAACCTATGCGGGCAGCAGTCGCCTCCACTATGCCGGCTTGAGGAGACGAGCATGTACCATCTTAGATTGACAGTGCACACTCCTCTCGTTATACCTGGCTACTTTCAAACTAACTAACAAACGCGACTAGGTGGCTTCACGGGTGTTACATTAGAAAGTGGTGGTACTACAGCAGACTGGGCTAATAACCATCATCAGTCTGCCTATCACTAATTAAGAGATATTATTTTTTCGCGGAGGTAAAAAAAGGTAATCAGAACTTTGCGTGTGGGCTTAGGGACTGTGTTATCACCAGAGTTGATCCTTTCCTTGAGAGGAGGTTGTTCTTTTTACCTGTACTTAGGTACCTGGTAATTGTATCACCACCACTTTCGAATGAAGTGACTTTGTCGCGTTTCGGGAGCATCTCATTGGGCGAGGATTGAGAAAGGAATACTTCGATGGTTTGGGCACTTGTAAAGGATGAATGAAAGGAATATATAAATCTGATGTGAATGGATGTGTTAAACAAGGCAGACCCAGAAGGGTGTTTTCTGATCAAATCCGAGACATCCTCATGAAAGCCAGGCTGCCTAGTGCCCATAACCGTCGGGCGTGCATGAAGTGAATTGTGGATGTGAAGGAAGCGAGGGTGTTTGTCAGGATCGTGGTAAGTGGCGTTCCGTTGTCTCTGCCTCTCCCTGTGGGAAAAAGGCGTGAAAATTGTATTGTATTGTAAAGAAATACAACTGGCATTAATAGTGTCAATTATTCAGTATAATTTGACATTTCTCATATCAAAGCGTTAAATTTATTTTTAGCCTGAACTGAAGTCACGATCGCTTATCATATAAACATTTAATATAATAAAAGTACAGTCGCACCCCAGACGCAAACGCAATCATTTGTCATTGGGTCAAGGAGCTCGCTGTCCTTTGTCATAAACGAGTTTATTAAGCTCTGTGACACGTTGAAGGATTGAACTGCAAATTCATGATTAAAGCATTAAAGTAGGACTTATTTGACCCTTTTACACTCTAAATTCTGCCAATTTTTAGTATAGTAGGTACTTTAAAGTGTAGTTAATATACTTGTCATTTCGGGGTCAGTTTGGAAGTAGTCGAAGTATACGAGGTATAGCGGTGGTGACTAGCGGTGATTCTTCGTTGAGCTTGTAGCCACACGATCTGTAGTTTAAATTGTACGCAAATGTGGACTTATTTGATAAATAGTTAAATTTGTTCAGTCCTTATCAAATATACAGATAAGAATGTAAACATAGATAACTACGCTCGGTTTACTATTTACCGCTTCGATTCGAAGTTCTTGAGTCTCGGTTTTGGCTTGTATTTAATTATTTTCAATGCTGATTTAAATAAATTTCAGTTTTGTTTTGTAAACTTTAATGATGAGGCTAGTTTTCCAAGCTTAGGTTAGGGAGTTGTTCTAATCGTGTAACTCGGCACAAGTGAGAGTGGTTTTTGCTATGCTAACAAATCTCGTTGTCACTAGCTAGGCACTAGCTGATCGGATAATAGCCCTGTCGGGCGAACGCAGTGTATAAACAAGGTGAGATATTAAAACAAAAGGGGTACAACTATCTCAAAAAATGTCCTAGCTTTAGAAATTGCATCTACTTTCAAAAGCCTACACGAGTTTCTCAATTTAATAAAATTTCGTATTACATCTTAATAAATGCATGCTTTTTCATTTATATTATACTTCGCCATGGTGCGTGAGTTGCACTCGCTACGTAGCCTTTGCAGAAAATTCATATTTGTTTGTAAAAAATAATTAAAGGGTTCTCAATGTGTACCGGTTTTAATAAACAAGAATTTTGAAGTTTCCCGTCGACGCGCGACTTAATTATACTTAAATACGTATAATACGTGTGTAGTGTACATTTTTGTGGTAGGTATGTCATTTTTACGTACGATTTGTCATCTTTATAACTCAGGATATATTTAAACCCAAATCTCATTACGAGTTTTATTAGTTACTATATCACGCTTATAATATTAGTATTAATATTATAACTAGTGTTTGGGTGATCCTGCGGGCACAAGCGGCCCGCGGATGGTGATTTTGTGACCGTATCGGACTTCTGGATAAACATTTTTTTTGGGTACTTTTCCGAAAAAGAACGGCCTCGACCAAAAAGTGCTCGTCATACTGAACAAAATCGCTCTTTATACGATCGCGCTGCCTAGTCTTCTTATTGAGATATAATCGTTTAAAAAAAAAAAAAAGTGCTGTATACACGATCGCGCTAATTCAAGTACATGCTATTCGAGACATAGCCGTTTATTAAAAAAAAATAATAATAAAAAATATCTCATGTAATATTAATAAGTTAAAAATAAATGTTCAGTTGAATAGGAAACTATCAGTTCGAAAAATATTTTTGCGTTGTATAGTTCGTTTATTGGGAAAGGTTTTGGACATAGAATGAGAACAGTATCGCATAAAACTAGTAATAAAACCACATACATACGAAGTTGCGGACAACAGCACCTTAAATGAATTCATTAAAAACACACCGTGCTACTAAATACCATTTACCTACGAGTATATGAAATGAATAATAAAACGCAATGCTGTACAAGTAAAAAGCGCATGCTCCTAATTACTCCATAATAAAGGGTAAATGCTCCAATTTTGGCTCACAATTGTAAATGGCCGTGGATTTAATCGCAATGATTCCGCCCGCTTCCGATGTAGACTGAACCACAGAATTGCGAAAGCGGAATTGCCCCCATATGTGTGGCACAGTGTATCCCATTTTTAAAACATGCAGGTTTGACAATCGTTGTAATTTCACTGTCTACTTTTTTTTTTGTGAAAACTTTTATCACCTTTTTGTTTGACGTGAAAGTCTCTATTTAGCACTATTTAGGTTGTTGTTTGGGATGCTAATTTTAGGTTTTTTATTTTCGTTTTCACTGAACCTTGGGTATTAGTTGCATTTGGAATAGATACTACTAGTAATCAGCTGTGTGTTTGGCACGGTGCATATTCATGTCAGAACGGAGGCGAGTGCTGTCTGCAGATATTTCTCTCAGTAGTGGCAACAGTTGTCTCTATTCATGGACAATACTTTATATGCTAACAGGCGGGATCAAATGCTATAAAAAAAACGAACATGCTTATTTATGTATCTGTCTATCCAGATTAGTCAAACGTAAGAAATCTGAGATATCTCGTATATAACGCATATAAAAATTTTGTCGTAAAAATGTTACAAAGTAAATCCAATTTTATAACCAAAGATATCAATTCAAATATTATAAATAATAATTCTATAAATGATAGTTCCTCAAAACGTACATAATCTTATATTTAGATTTTTATCTAGAAATGTGTCGTTAAAATGGGAATCGTAAACGTCTGACGACGCTGGATTTTATGACTTACTAAATATAGATGTTGCATTAGAATGGAATTTGTTACGTTAGCTTTTGCATACATTAATGCTTTAGGAAAATTTTCACTATTTATAATTAATTTTAATTTACTATTTAGATAATATAGGGCATAATAAAAAAATATGTGTCCTTTGACTTAAAAAAAAAAAAAAGAAAAAAAAAATTGCATGTCTAAACCGCGGAACAGAAATTTAATAAAATTTGGAAAGGATATCGATTACATCCTGTGAAGGACACAGGATACCTTTTGTCTCAAAAAATAAAACCGAAGGGATGAGAAAAGGGGATACAAGTTTGTATGGGAAATCACTTCTCAACTTCAACGCATATAATAATATTAATTAGAAGCTTCTGAAGTTTAAATTAATTCATATATTTTGATTAATTAGATAAACTTGTAAGTTCATTTATGAGTATTATTGGCTTCATTAATTAATAGCTTTATGATATTTATTAAAACAGAAAATCTTCCGTTAATGTTACTCTATAAAGGAAATGTAGATTAGTATGTGAAGGTGTAACCGCAAACCAATTGCTGTCCACGTTTCCGTTAGGCTCAAAGAAATTTAATTTCATTCATACGTTCAACTTTAATTTATGGTTGAAGCTTCTAAGAGATATCTGTTTGTATGTACTTAAATATAATTATGTTATTTATAATTCGAGTGCTCATGGAGCGTAATAATTTCATTAAATCTAACCATTGAGCTTACGGTACTTGGTGACAGAATTGTTCGTCTGTATAGCGAGTGAGATGTTCAACCAGTTCTTTCTTTATCAAGTACAGTTTTATAAATTACACACACTTTCTGTTTATTCATTACCATTGGAGATTATTATTACATTATGGTCGCTGAGAAATGGCTGCTTCACCAAGAGCGACGGCAAACAGGTTCTGTTGCCTGTTACCAAGAATAAAAGTGAACTTTATGTATAGTGAATTATGTGATCATTTTACCTTAGTCAATTGGCGTTATAGATAACTGATAGGTATAGCTCGATAGCGGGTTGGATGTGGAATTGCGGTGTCACTCGAGGCCGTTCATCGGTCAAGTGTACCTGTTTAACCGCGAACTGAATTGATATACTTATCACCTTCTTTCTACAGGTGTAAATAGATTTGTGAGAGATTTGAATAAACGTTCTTTTTCATAATTTTTGTCTAGGTTTTTATGGTAGCTTAGCACGTGACCGCACTTCGTCTACCTGTTAAAATATGAGCGCTGAATGAACGCAAACAGCAGATTTGCGGACTATTGTAAGAAGCAGTCGCCTCCTCTGTTGAGCACCGACCTGGTTGACAGTGTACGCTCCTCTCCATTTCCGAACTCGTTCAGAAACGCTACCGAAAGTGACGGTACTAACCCTCGCCTTCTTTCTACATTTGTAAAACTTATATAGGGATTATTATTGTACCTTTAGTTGGCAGAATTTCCTGATTTTAATTAGCAAATTTATTATTATATTATTAACAAGCAATTTGATTTATCAAACCGGTTGTCTTATAAGAAGTCGCAGCTGTTTCACAGATGAATTTTAATTAACAGTAAAAACTTTGCTTGACCAAGTGCGGAACAAGCGGATGTAATTACAGGGGAATGGTGTAAGGAAATTAAAAAAGAAACCAGGATAATAATTGATACGGTTATAGCGATTTGCCTGAATTTTGTTCGTAAATGTTTTAATGATTTAATAATTATTACTTGCAATATTATATTCGTGTCGACGTGTATTAGTGTAGGTGCCATCGCTGCCAGTTGAATAATAATTGTATTTGTAACTTATAATGACTTGAGTATGATGCAATAATCAATCAGTATAGCGATTAATTGAGAGCATCGTCAGTTTGCAATAACATTGTATTGCCAAATAGTTTTAATGGAATTGTACTCTACTGCAATTTTATTGAAGATATTGAGTACCATTTAATAGGCAATTATTACATTTTAATCGTCAAATAAGTAAAGTTCTTTTTTTTTCGTAATTCTGAGTTGTATTTGGTATATTTTTTATTTGAATCTTTAATAATAAGGAGATGTTTTATATAGAATTAATTTAATAAGAATTTTTTAATAATAAATTGCGGAATGCGAGTCGTCCGGCGAGTCCTTTGTGCCTAGTAAGGGCGTGCGAGTATTTTCATTAAATTGCTTGTTATTAACGGTCATTAACACGAATAAACATATTCTGAACGTGTTGTCAAGTAAATAAAAACAACTTTCTTGCTGCTAAATACTACTTAGTGTTTTGTAGTTTAGTAGTAGTAGTGGTTTATATAATATTACTTTTATTTAATTTTTATTTTGTAACTTGAGATAAGTATTAGGAGGTTAGAACTTGGGAAGTTTTTTTTTTTCAACGTTTATAACTAGCTTGGACCTATTTGGAACTATTTTTATCTACCGGACATCAAATAGGTACTAACAATTATTACTGAATTTCATAAATAAAAAGTATTCCTAGTATTAGAATCGAATTACTACACTTCTAATGCTATAGTTTTTTATAGTTTTGCTGTAGTGTCTTTGCATTGTAGTTTTGCTGTTTATATGCACGTTCCAGCGTTTAATTTGGCCTAGTCTGCAGTCCTAGGATCGTACCACCACTTTCATGTATAACATCTGTGATGTGACCTAGTCGCGTTTCGGAATCAGGTCGTAGTAGCCGTAGTGTGCCGAAGTCAATAAATAGTGGACATTCTCATTCTCATTCATTCTCCTCAAGCAGGCATAGCGGAGGTTTTTTTTTATTATTGTAGCTCGGCATGTGACAACACTCCGCCTGATGTAAAGCTAGAGTGCGGTCCATGAATGGAAACAACTGCTACTACAGAGAAACCTATACTACAGAGACTACAGAGGAGACGAGCATGTACCATCTTAGATTGACAGTGCACATTCCTCTCGTTATACCTGGCTGCTTTCAAACTATTCCCGAAACGCGACAGTCACTTCACGGGTGTTACATTCGAAAATGGTGATACTACCTCAGGACGGCAGACTGGACTAATAACCATCATCAGTCTGCCTACCACTCTTGGAGGTGATTGCTGTCTAGTATTGCATCTAACTTAACATCAGGCTGATACATGCCGAGCTATAAAGAAAAAAGTTAAATGCGTAGTTTAAAATAATCTTAACAAAAATCCAACATCAAATATTGTTAATAATTTAATAACAAAACTTCTCGAAAAATAGTCATTTAAATCTAAGCATGAAGTGTAAATGCGTCCCTGGGGTATACCAGTGTTTCGTGTCGAGACCAATTATTTAGGACGTAACTGCCCAACCGGTGCGTCCTGTCCTGTCTTCTGAAATATTGACCCAAAGTGTCCATTATAGCGACACTTTACCCTACCGATAAGCAGAACGGCCACTTTAGACTGTATTATCCGGAAGGATCGTTAGAGATAACGAATAGAATACACTAGGTGGCCCGTCTGTTTTTTTTTTAGTCTTAAAGATATTTTTCTTTTGTTTAATGTTCAATTTTATGTAAGGCTATTGTCTTCTTGGCACTATGAGTCAGTACATCTCAATTGTATTAGTGATATTTTGATAAACAATTTCATAATATTTTTGCTTGTTTTCTTACAAATGAAAATATTTAATGTTTGATTGAGTATAGTAAACATTTTGTGTGTGATACCTGTGAACTGGCTTCAGGATTAACTTGCGAGTATGAATTAACATCAAGTGATGACGTCAGACTACTTTAAAAAAATTGCAGGCGGGGATATGCCAACACTCAATCTGAACAGATACAACTGCTAAACTGCTACTACAGAGAACAGCAGTGGCCTCCGCTATGCAAGCTTGAGGAGACGAATGTGCACCATTCACGTTAACAGTGTACACTCCTTTTGGTATGCGCGACAAGGTCAATTCACAAATGTTGAAACCGGCACACATTTACATTGACTAGATGGCAGTTTCAACGTATCCACCGTCAACCAACACGCTCTATACTTTTGCTAGATCATTAAAAAAAACAATGACTATTAATCACTATCGTTATTGAGAGATACTTTTACTTGCACGGAAGTTCATAGGTCTTACTTTCGAAAAATGATGTTATTCATTCGACTATGGCCTTTGCTGTGTAGTGGTGTTCATTACTTATTGTTTTGTTCTTTTGACAGATGAAACGAGTCTGCATGCTGTCTATTGTTTTTTATGTGACTTCTGGTTACAATTTTTTTTTCGTCAGTATGGCATTGTAACTGTTTGCCAGGGTCAAAGTAAATATTTGCATTAAATTAATATTATCGTGCATCACGGGTTATTCGTTCATCATACTATAGAGGCAAGTCGAGCCCCAGTCAAGTCAAAAATAGTAAAGTAGTTATTAGAGTTTTGGAGGGAAATTTAAAACGCACGTTCCTTTCTTTTTCATTGTTTGCCCATACTTACGTTCACGAACGCATAATGGTTAATAATCCACCATTATAACACATTAACACTCGAAAAAACACAAGTTTAGGATAATTACTCAATACAAATAACCCTAAGCCTTCATTCAGATGGTCGCCGAAACTCCAGCAATATTTTTAAGTTGAAAACTTATTGGTATTTTCATCGTGAGACGAGTTTCAGAAATACCTTCTTTTTTTATTGTCGTGAGTAAACTATATAAAAATATAGTTTATATAATATGGTAATTGATGTAATCGTCCGTGATGTACATTTGAGAGCCGGGTCATTCGTCTGAGGCACGAGTTTAATAATCGAGTAGTCTTTCTATGCTCCCTCACTCACTGCGGTACGCAATTGATAAATGAATACCGGTTACTTCTCGCTTCCCGTCATCGTTTTTGATAAAGAGTGCTCTTGCATCGAGAGAGATGTTAACGAACATTTTACGAATTTTTATTTAAAGTATTGTGTTAATTTTATAAAAAGAGGATTTGCACAAAATTTATTTTAGCTGTTTTTTATTTTTGTTTGGTCAAGAAATATTTTTTACGTTTTTTTAATCGCTTCTAATGTCGATCGGTAAATATATTATCGTCGGATCGTAGGAGTCTTTATTTTTATTTTAGCACGTCGTATGACCGCACTCCGCCTGATGTTAAGCTAGAGTGCGATCCATGAACGGAGGCGACTGTTATCAGAGAAGGGGATCTGCAGACAGCAGTCGCGTCCGCTATGCCGGCTCGATGACATACCTCTTCACACTGCGCTTGAAGGATCCCTATTATGGGAAGGAGAAAAGCCGTGGCTGGAAAGGTCGTTCCACAATTTGATGGAACGACAGAAGGACTAGCCGAAGTTTTTAGTCCGCGATGGGATTATTTCGTCGATGAGGCGATGTATTCGATCGGTTTATTGAATATCGATCGAATAATATATTGTTTTTAAAAGTCTTTATCTAAATAGTTTTTGTAATAATTATTATACGAGGAATGTAATTATTTTTTACTATAAAATACATAAGTATATTTGCACTATAAAGTAATTTGCTACCTACTGTAAAACACTGCTTCATATCTTATTTTAACACTCGATGTTACGACACGTGTCACGTCGATTCATTGATAAACGTATCGTATTTGTATCTTTTAAAGGTCTCTCTTTTTTAAAAGGGATGGCTGGTGATGATCATGTTCTTTTGAAAAATTATATTGGTAGTTATAACCTAAAATTTCTCTATTAAACGCTTAACAATTTACTATATAAAAAATTATATTACGTTGAAAGTAATCCCTCCTTTAATTAACTTTTTTAAATTAGCTTTAGAATTTATGATAAATTCTAATAATAAATCTTTTTTATTAACTATTAAATTTATCATTTCCAGTAGCAAATACATACATATTTATTGTTCTAATTTCATAAAACTTCAAACAAATTCCTTGGTAAAATACGTGAAAAAACTTATTATGAAATTGTAACAATTAGCTATCAAAGTAGTTCATAATGAAATTTAAATAATTTTAAGTTAAAACCCCAAAATACGAGGAAACCAATCTTCGTAAAATATGGTTGTTTATTAAACATGTCGGATGTAAAAGATTATGATGCGTTAATGTAAATTTGTTCATATTACTGATAAGATTTATCAAAACGTAAATAAGGCTGATAAAGTTGTGTTGAATTAATAAATCCGTTTTGTTTTTGTTTTAAGATTTTCTGTATGTTTACTGATAACCTTATTAGAATAGGTAATTATTATTAAAATTAAAAAGGTAATAATCATTAATGAAAATACTAATAATAATTATTATTATCATCGCGCAGCTTTTGAGTTAAAAAAAAAACTTTATAAAAATCAAATACATACGTAGAAAAACAAATTAGCTATAGAAATAACAAGCGAGGACTTAAGACGAAGAAAAAAGTAAAATATATTTGAAATATGGTTTTAAAAATAATTACTTATACTTGTCACATACGTTTGTCCAGTAATTGAATAGTATTAGCTATATATAAAACAAAAAATTAATGGAAACGGAACATGTGAGTGAAAAAGAATGCTATGAAACCGTTACACCCGCAAGTAGGATCTTCCAGTTTCGACCGCAGTGCACCGTTATTACCAGAGACCATTTTGTATTGTTCTTTCTCGCTATATGACCTCATGAGTTTTATGACGCAATTTTATATTTATGTGTGAATTTATATTTATATTTTAAAGGCATCTAGGATTATATCACTTTGGCCCTAGGTCTCCCCCCTAGGACCCCCTAATGGTCTAAAAGCGCTAACGTAAAGCTTTTGTCGCTAGCTCTTCGTCTATTATTACAAATATTATTTTAATTAATTTAACGTTCAAAGTTTCACATCAGTTTCCAGCGCCCCATAACTGTATCTTTATGACCTAATCTTTCGACGAGTAAAAGGCTAGTTCGTCCTTTTGATTGGAAAAATGACGATCTCATTCTTGAGCTTGACCCCCAGATTAAGAAACGAAGCTCAACAAGGCGGTATAGCGGAGTCGACTGCTGCCTGTATATATTTATCTGTGGTAACAGTTGTTTTCGTTCATGTACCGCACTCTTGCTTTACATTAGGCGGAGTGTTGTCATATGCCGAGCTACAATAAAAAAAAACTGGACTTTGGTGGCTAGAGGTTTTTGTGTTCGATAATTATTAATAATTAGTTATTAAATTAACATATTTTATGCGTCTATTTTAATCGGCGACCTTTCAGAAACTGTCTTGACCTGACCAGGATGGATGTAAAGTTTTCGAAAGACTCGGCGTAATATCTGAATATCTGAAAATAATTAAGGCAATATTGTGTTTGTTTTTGAATTAATATACGTAATTGAAATTCAAGTTAGATGATTAGTGATATTAATTTAATATATTAAATGCAATCTGGTTAGTAGTAAACTTGTAATAGAAAGTGGTTTTAACTTGTTGGAAATCTGTTTGAACTTGAGGTCTTCGTGGCAATATTACTAATTTAAGTTAAAGGTTTAAAGGTAGTTTTAATTTGTTGCAATTAGATATTATTATAATAGTATTAGTATTTTTATGTTTACTAATTAACATATTTATTTATACTCGTGGCTTTTTATTCTTTATTTTAATGTTACTGAGTATAATACAAAATGATTGTTGGGGTCACTAACCAGCTTCACTGTGTCCATTCTTGCTTACGATAACCATCGATGTCCTGGCGTACTTCTGGAACAGTGTTCGTAGTCTTCATCAGGTCATCCTGGTGGGTCAACAGAAATGAAATTCTAGTACCATGTATACTATTTCGTCTTGTTTTAAGGTACCTTGACTATAGACTGATCTAGAATATGTTTTTGCAAATACAAGAATGTAATGGTTTTTTTGTAGCTCTGCATATGACAACTCTACGCCTGATGTACAGCGAAAGAGTTGCTAATGCAAGATGTACATGTCTAAACTCGTAAATCTACGTGTAAAACAAAATAACTAACAAATAAACTAATAAATCCATTGGTATATTTACTTCAATTGAAGCACTTAGTATTTTGATTCGAGCACGAGACTTTATCGTGTTTCGTTTATTCTAAATGTGTACATCGAACAATTTACTGTTTATAATAGCTATCTTTGATCCATTAATGTTAAGTTACTATTTCTGTTGCTTTTAAATAACAAATTCATGAAGAATTCGTTTATTTATAGAAAGATATTTGTGAGTGATTCAGTAAATATAGGAGTGGAAAACAGACTGTTGATGGTTACTAGCCTTGTCTCCTCAAGTTGGCACAGCGGAGGCGACTGCTGCTTGTATTCATCATTTATCTGTAGTAGCAGTTGCCTTAGAGTGCGGTTCCATGCCGGATATAAATTCGCTAGTAGGCTTAGCTCTTCGGAAACAACTGCTACAACAAATTAATTTCTACAGGCAGTCGCCTCCGCTATGCCGGCCTTGGAAGACGAATGTGCACCAACTAATGTAAATGTAATAATATAATGCCTAATTAATTATTATGATCATAAAAGTATATTTTTTTTAGTATACTTTCATCTCAATTATTAGAATGTTGCTTCGGATACTGGTGTTATCGACCTCGTTTTGGAACAAACACCTTATTAGTAAAGATTTCATTCATAGAAGCGCTTTTTCCAATTAGACACCTCTACTCTGCTTATTGTTACTATAATATGTAATTTTTAAAAGGTGTTATCACTTTCTTTAATTAGATACTTGAACATTTAATGATAATATTAAAGGTATAAATCATCTTCAAATATTTTATTATACTTCATCTTAAAGGTGAATACGGCAAGGTCACTGTGTCGTTGACCGTCAACTTTGCTACTACGTGGTACACGGGCGGTCCCAGTAGACAGCCCTGCGGCACTCCGGAACTTTAAGGCTTACATTATGAATATCAAATTAATCTTTGCTTCTTTCAATATGTTTAGAACAATTTCACATAATATTTTTCTTTTTTTACATGTTAATTAAGAGCTGAAGTTTCTAATATTAAATCGTCATGAGATGCATCTCAACCTATGTTTTTAACTTACGTAATGTTAGTAATTAGTTTGCCAACAAGGAAACGACATACCTCATTTAATTGTTTATTCTCGCGTTTCTCTATGTTAATTATTATCAGTGTCATCATTCGCACTTTCATTACTCGGTTAGATAATGCAAGATTGTTATCATGCGTGCCCATTGTTTCTTATAAATCGCTTCCAATATTAATATTTACTTAATTTATTTCATTTTTATCGTCTTTTAACTAAATTGGTTTATGCCAGTCAAATTGCTCAAGACTAAGTGCTCGTTCACGTTTCACCAATCGTACATCACCGATTTATATGCTTTTGTAGTTTAGAGACGCCCGTAAAGTCACTTTGCTATCAACTTAAAGTGTTATTTACGTTTTGCTATAAAATTGTTTAACATGCATTAAAAACTTAAACATCTAACTGAAAGGAGCTTCATTTTATGAGAAGTTTAACGTCTAAGAGGTTCGTTTCGCGAGATTATCGTCGACAGTAGAGCATATAAGGAACCGTATCTGATGATACGTGAACACGTGTTCTTTAAATGTACCATTATATTAGAGCTTAAATGTGTTTATAAATAAAAACAATCTATTCGATAATACGGAACACACACGACACACATATTGTATTATATTGTATATCTTTTATAATTTTCTTTTTTTTTTTAATTGCGATGTAAATGTATTTTCGAAATCGATTTGGCTTTTTTTTTGTTAATTTTTTCTTCTTTCTATATATGTAAGCTGTGGTTTCTCTGAACAAATATGTAAATAAATTAATATTTAACATCCAGTTAATTTTTTTCTTTTTAATTGTGACAATGGATCAATGTAATTGGTCGGTGTTAGAGTAATTTTTCGTTTATTTGCTTACTTCTTAATTTCTGAATGTTATGTTAGTAACATAACATTTATTTCTAAATCAAGTCAAGTCAAATCAAGCAATTTGTATAGGAACAAGAAAGACATCGGCTATACCTGTATTATAATGATGGTTGACTAAGTATCTGATGATAATTGGAGCTACAAGTATAAAAGAGAGAGAGAGAAAGCTAGCTATCATAGTTTTCAAACGTGAAAAAACAAAAACAGACTGCTTGCTGAAAATAATATAGTTAACATAAGAATGATAATGCAATTATAAATATTGTGAGTGGGCAAACTCGTATATCAAAGCTATCTGCACTTTGATCGTGACATTAAGCTGTGGTCGCATCACGAGTCGCAAGCTCGACTGGCGAAAGGAAATCTTACACTTTCACCGCAACCTACGACCTTTGGTGAAGAAGGGACATACTCTCACGGCTGTTGCGGCATTCTAGATGAGCTCATACCATTTTGATCCTCCTACAATAGATTTATATTGATTGTATATTTCAATATTGCATTCTAAATAACAATAGTGTTCGTAATTGTGCTGAAATTGACTATTGAATTATTATAATGTACGGACGGCTATATATTTTTGCCGAAATTACTATTGTTTGGTTGAAAGAATCTAATTTGCAGTGATTGTAAAATATTTAGATATTATAATTTACTTGTCTACCTAAGTAATCAGTATAGGCTTATTGTTTGATAAGGATTAATATTGTTTCAAATCTTAATATAGATTGTTTATCTGAATCCGATTTGGGCTTTAGAGCGTTGTTATATGGAAATTAAATTAACCTCAATTCTGTTGGTTGAGGCTTGCGTTACTTCGGTTACAACCAATTTATATAATATATTTATGATTATATGATAAAACGGCTATAAATGTCGTATTTATTTATTTGTGAACTTGGCATGGTCTTGAATACGGGCTCGCC
Source organism: Tinea pellionella (assembly GCA_948150575.1). Classification (NCBI taxonomy): domain Eukaryota; kingdom Metazoa; phylum Arthropoda; class Insecta; order Lepidoptera; family Tineidae; genus Tinea; species Tinea pellionella. The sequence goes on from OX411258.1 coordinate 2,177,174, forward strand.
GTTTGCAAGCCTACTAATTAGCTACGTTCGCAAAAAATCCGCTAAAAGCTACCCTTTTTATTAAAATTACGGTCTTTATTAGTCAACACAGATATTTTTCCTGTCGTTGCATTCAATAAACGTGTAATTATGTACAGATGTAAATACTTTATGTAGAATATTATTTTAATTTTCTCGTCATAAATTTTAAACGGTTTCTTCAATAACATGTATAAATCTTATTCATTAATAAGGAAAAGAATTTATGGGTCGGGTGTGAAATGACCTCAGTCGTGTATGTTATGTCCGTCCGGCCATAAGAGAAATCAGCAACGATCGACTGATTAACTGGATAGTAGTCGACAATACTGAACAATTGTTTTTTTGTTAAATTTTCATTATATTTTAATAAAAAACGCAGCGTATAAGTTGCAAAAAAAAGTTATTGATATACAAGTTGTTTCAATTAGTAGAATTTGATAGTATCACATATGATGAAAAAAAATAAATAAAAAAGGCATTAATCTGTGACGTCAACTGCTGGCTGCCAATAGAAAGATAAACCATAGATAGCGAAGGGCATCATTCCATTACCATCTCAGCTCCGGCTGTTGTATGTGCGATGTTTATTTTTTCTTTTGATCACACAAGAGAAAAACAATTTCTCTTCATCTCAATTTAATAATAACATGAACAACTTTGGAGTCATGCACACAAACCTCTTATAAGAAAAAAGATTTGCGCTTGCGTTACGTAAATTCAAAGGATCGTAATTAAATTAGTTTTTTTTTATTTTTTTTCAGGTTGGCGCTGTTTGGCATAAACTGGCAATATCGAGTACGAGCCGTGTGGTTGAGAGTGCCCTGCGCAAGGTGCGTATTAATTTTATATATTACTTAAAACTTTTATTAAGTTCAATGATACCTACTTATCCTATTTTCCTTGTAACAGACACATAATTAAATATTTACCAGTATAACATGATATTAGACATGTAACCGATATCAAATTCTTACTAATGTAGGTAATTATGGTTAATTAGGTGCACAAAAGCGTTGAATGAAAATCTAATTAGTATTTTTTTTTTTCATATCATATTGATTAAAATGGTTTAAGAAATGCTTCAGAGGTGTTGTACTATCCCAGGACCCTTGGACGAACCGTGTGATGTTCAGCTTGAGTGCGGTCCATAAACAGAAACAATTGCTGTGATATATATAATTTTCTGTATACCTTCTGTTATACCGGCCTGAGAAGACGAATTTGCACCTAAAACTGATCCCGAAACGCGATAAGGTCACTTCACGGGTGTTACACTTGAAAGAGGTGGCACTACCCCAGGTTGGCATTTGTTTGCGTACCATTTTTTAAATTCTGTTATAATTTAATTATGATTTAATACAATAATGTTGCAATAATGATAAGTGGTGTTCACCTTCCGCCAACCCTCTTGTGTGAAAGGCATGAATTAACAATGAAACCAAAATGCAAGTTTATTTTATGCTACAATGTAAAATATAGACGATGTCTATTGTGTTTTAATTTAATGCGAATGCTGTGTAATAATTTATTGTTATTAATTCACCACAATGTTGAGTGTAAAACACTATTATGGGGCTTATTAATTATGATTGATTTATACGCAACTTTACGTATAATTAAATCTTTTTTTTTTTAATTAAATATGAGATCAAGAATGATTGTTCTCACGTACAGAAATTCATTTACTGAATAGTTTAGACTAAGGTGAAGTTATCTCCTCAAAAGTACTAGTTCCTGACTATCAAAATTAGTAGAAATAAAACGTGATAGAAATGAATCTATACGGTTTTTACCTTAACCATTATACGACCACACTGCCTGATAATGTGTTAATTGATACATGGGTAGAGATAGCTGCTACCACAAAGAAATGCCTAAAGGCAACAGTCGCCTCCGTTATGCCGGCTCGACGAGACGAATATCGAATTCGAAATCATTATACCAAGCAGGTAGTATTCTTTTTAACATAACTGACATGAGGCTATTTTGTCTCGCGATGGTAATTTTTCAAAACTCGTTAATATTTTGAAAGTATCTCCGAAATGAACAATAATGTTTTCAATTTTTCATAAACAAAGACTGTCACAGATATAATAAACAAAAGGAATACAATGCGGGCCTCTGAACAAAGCTATGCACTTAAGATGTCTGTATTTTTAGTTAAAGAGTTTTTTTCATCTTAAAATCGGGACGCTCGTTGCAATAATTGCAACAAAGCGATAGCGGGAAAACTTTAATTATTTGAAGTAAAAAAAAAGAAGATAATTAGTAATTTGTGTCACTAAAAAGTATTTTTGCACAACGAACAGAAGTCATTGAAAACCGTTATATCATTAGTTTTATATTATTTTTTAAAAATACTTTTACGTAGTTCTAGTAGGCATATTATTTAGTTCGGTTTTCCTATTCGGGGAAGGCAAAGGGATGAAAGCCTATACAGCCACGTTCATCATAATTTAATAAAAAATAATAAACTAAAAAATAATAATATTATATTACATTTAGATATAATACAAGGTGTCCAAAAAGTGTATCAGGTATTTGTTAGTTCAATAAAACAAAAACTGCTAGGAAGTATTTATTTTATTGTTAATTATAAAAATATAAAATGGAAAATTAATTTGAAAATATAATGTTATGTAAATGGTGACTATTATGCTGCTGGCACTCTTCTAATCTAGACCGAAGATTGGCGATTACACGCTGACACATTGCGAGCCTTCGATATTGCCGCCATTTCTGCCCTGATGTTTTGTTTCAATTGAGTTAGGTTCTTCGGAGTATTCTCATAAAACTTACTTTTAAGGTATCCCCACACAAAGTAGTCAAGCATAATGTTTAAAGTGTTTTTATTACTTATTTAATATAATTTTTACCTCATTATTATCTCTATTCTGCTTACATCTAGATTAAAAATATAACTGGCAGTAATACCCTAAATTAAACGTTTTAAGTTTGCCCTTTTTTTAAATTTAACGTGCAATAAATAATTATTAATCAAAGAGCGGCCGTGGTCTAGCGGTAAGACGATCGATGAGACCCGTGTTCAAATCTCGCTAAAAGACCGGTACCAATGTAGCTTTGTTATATGTACTTTGGTCGCTCAGTGCCTATAGGCACTATTAAAGAGTGGTAGGCAGACTGATGATGGTTATTTGTCCAGTCTGTCGTCCTGGGGCAGTACCACCACTTTCGAATGTAACACCCGTGAAGTGACCTTGTCGCGTTTCGGGGATAGTTTGAAAGTAGCCAGGTATAAGAGAGGAGTGTGCACTGTCAATCTAGATGGTACATGCTCGTCTCCTCAAGCCGGCATAGTGGAGGCGACTGCAGCCCGTAGAGATTTCTCTGTGGTAGCAGTTGTTTCCATTCATGGACCGCACTCTAGCTTTACATCAGGCGGAGTGTTGTCACATGTCGAGCTACATTAAAAAAAAATCAACTGTAATGTAATTATATTTTGATACTGCACTTTAAATATTATATTTAGTGGACGGGTGTGTGTATCTAGTCAATCCCCATAGGGAACATTACTGTTTATCTTTCTCCATATTAATGTTAGCTCTGGTCTTTTGTATTTGCTTTCTATTATCTCTCATGCATGCATTTTACATAGTGCTTACCGCAGTGGGTGAAAATTACTAGGTAAATTAATAATGTTAATAAGGTTAGTTTTTGGGCCTGTGATTTATTTAATTTCAACTAATTTAAGTAGGTAATACTGACAATATGATTGATTAGAACTGTGATTAGTCAGTATTAGTAGTCCAAGAGTGGTAGGCAGACTGATGATGGTTATTTGTCCAGTCTGCCAACCTGAGGTAGTACCACCACTTTCGAATGTAACACCCGTGAAATGACTTTGTCGCGTTTCGGGAATAGTTTGAAAGTAGCCAGGTATAACGAGAGGAGTGTGCACTGTCAATCTAAGATGGTACATGCTCGTCTCCTCAAGCCGGCATGGCGGAGGCGACTGCTACCCGCACAGGTTTCTCTGTGGTAGCAGTTGTTTCCATTCATGGACCGCACTCTAGCTTTACATCAGGCGGAGTGTTGTCACATGCCGAGCTACAATTTAAAAAAAAGTTACCTAGATGATTTTCGGGATTAGCTTGGAAGTAAAAGATGTGTCTGCCCTAGCAACCAGTGAGTGTGCACTGTGCACACGACTTATCAAGTCGGTATAGCGGAGGTGAAATATATACAACGAAAAACAACAATTGTTCACGCCTTCAATATATAAATTCTCAAAAATTTCACAGCGGTTTTGCACAATTTAAACGGGTATTATGCTACATGTTTTTATATTCCGGTTTTACCGTTGTTTTGCGATATTTTGTGAGTTATTAAAGCGTGCACATGGATGTATGTTTGGGTTATAATGAATTTGAACGGGCAAATTTGTTTGGAAATGAACAATATACGGCGGGCAAACAAGCGTCAGTGGCGATGTAAATCGTGTGCAAATAAACTGTAGTAGTTCAAATATCAGTGTTGTTTTTACAAACGATAGCTAGCGTTTCCTGTTTAATTATAATTAGCTTATTTTTAACGGTTAAAGCTTGATTAATTTATGGACCTAATATCAACCACATAACATTATGGTGCCATTATTTGTTAAAAAAACAAATATTTTCGAAAAATCATTGAAATATCAAAAATAATGTAAGGATTGATATACGGTCGCCTATTGCGACAAGGTCGTTCAACTCACAACTGATAGACGACCGGGCACGCGTGTGTTAGCAATGTTATTATGGCATTGTAGCTTGATTTTTCCTAAAAATATTTAAAAAGCTAATATTATTAAAACTTACCTTTCAATAATGTTTTAGTAGTTGAGGTTGTAATACGTGGTTAAAGAGATCTTTTTAAACCCTGTATAATTAAAATTGTTCGTAAAAAAAAAAAAGAAAAAAATGAGATGAACCGCGATAGTGTAAATAAAATCTTCGGAGTATAATATCGAGTGTATTCCGATCAAATCGTAGACATTATGTAATCGTCGGGCTTATATGAAGAGAATTATGGATGTGAGTGAAGCGAGTGTGGCAAGTGTTTCGTTGTCCCTGCCTATCCCGTTTAAAAAAAGGTGTGACAATCGTTGATGAGTACAATATAATATGCAATTACATATTACTGACACAATCAGTACTTCGAAATGCGATTTATTGTAATCGCAAGACTTTATTGCGTACAATGTAGGTGTACGTATTACTGACGGTGAATAATTGAAAAGGATAAAGCTTATTGAGCAACACGGCGTCTTCTTTGACTCATTTCGTATGTCATTGTGAAATTTAATAAAAGGTCACCGTTTTTATGATCACTTCACTATAGAAGGTATTTTTTTTATATTGTAGTTCGGCATATTAATATGACAACACTCCGCCTGACGTAAAGCCAGATTACTTTTCTACAGGCAGCAGTCGCCTCCGCTATGCCGGCTTCAGGAGACGAATATGTACCATCCAGATTGACAGTGCACACTCCTCTCTTGGCTACTTTCAAACTATTCCCGAAACGCGACAAGTTCACTTCACTGGTGTTACATTTAAAAGTGGTGGTACTACCCTTTTTTTTTTTTTTTTTTATACGTGGGGAAATCCAGATTACGGATGCCCTGGTCCTTGGGGAAGGTGCCAGGGTTATGTCGGGCTCTCCAGCCTAGCGCTGGCATACCGACTAAAACCCCACGGTGTTTCACTCAACGCATAGTGGACGGAGTCTGGGCACGCATTAGCATTCATCCAGACTCCGCCCTGCGGAGGTCCAAGGTGGCGGACCGAGCCCCGGGAATGGCGAGTCAAAACACTCAACTCGCCGAACGCCTCAGTCTATAGTACGACGAATAAATCCCCATATCCGCCGTCACTAGACTATGGAGACAGGGAGGAACAGTTAGCAGTCACGGACTGAAGGCTGTTCCCCGCCTCCGGAGCTCGTGCCGAGGTCTCGACCACGGCGTCTTCGCGGGGGGCGTGAGGAAACACAGAGTTTCCCCCCCACAACGTGCCCCGCCGGCTTGCCTCTCTCTTGGCAAAGAGGGCAATTTGGCTCAGCAGAGCACGTCTTCGCCTCGTGGCCGGACTTACCGCAGCGATAACAAAGCTCACTGCGGTCGACCTCAGCGGTGCACTGCTCCTTGACGTGCCCCTCAACGAGGCACCTGAAGCAGCGCATTGGACGCGGCTGCAGCAGTTTGACTGGGGCCGACACCCAGCCAATCAGCAGCCGGCCCTTTGCCGCCACCTGTGGTGGTACTACCCTAGGACGGCACACTGAGCTAATTACTATCATTAGTTCGTACGACTCCTTAAAAATAAAATAAAATAAAAGCCGTTATTTTATTAAAGTATTACGTTATTCGTTAAAGTGGGTAAAACTGTATTGATTTTCATTCGGTTTTTAGTAATAGATAGATTGTTCATGAACAAGGTTAGTTGTATAATTTATGAAGGCACTATGACGGGGTAGGTGGGCTAGTTTTTCTTCACTTTAGTTTTTTTTTCCTGTTGATATTACCATAATTTTGTGGTTACAAATCTAGTATCAAAAAAGTAGTGTATTTTTTTTTTCTCTGCATAACTGCAAATGTAGGAGCTGGTAAATTAACTTTTTTAATTATTGTATTTTATTTTTTTGCCCTTGGGGAAGGTGCTAGAGTTCGAGTCGATGTCGAGCTCTCCAGACTAGCGCTGGCATACCGATTAAAACCCCATAACATGTTAGCATTCATCCAGACTCCGCCGTGCGAAAATTAATCTGCCTAGTTGATAAGTTATTATTTTTTAAAGTTAAATTGTCAGGAATAAAGTTAAATTAAAATGAACATTGGCAATCTTTATTGTAGGTAAATAATTAATTAAGCTGAAACAACTTAAATTTTAATTCCATGTTGAAATTTTACAACTTTTATTTACAAACAGAACTTACGTAATTTGTTGAAATTTTCACAGCCAAGATTAATTTGTCGTTAATTCTGTAATATCTCCATTGAAGGCTAATTAATTCTCAATCTCCGCGCGCGTCGTGAGAATATTTTAGCGCGCTCAGTTTGTTTTGGATATTATGTTCGCGAATGTATCCTGTATTCTTGTTCATAATATACACGACTTATAAATATATAAAAAAGCGGCAAATAGTAAAAAACAAGTGAAATAATAATAATATACATGTATTTAATTAATGTAATCGATTTGAAAATTTGTTTTTGCGTTAGATAGTCCGTTTATTAATAAAAGGATTTATTTAGATTTGAACATGTCACAGCTATTAGTTCTAAATGAAAATTTTCCTATAAATAGAACAGGAATATATGCATAATATTAATTATACTCATACGAAGTCCCGGGCAACATCTACTGCATACATAGGCTTCTTCTTCTTCTTCAGCCTTTGGTGACTCATTGCTGGGTGTAGGCCTCCTCCATTCTGTCCAGTTTTCGTCTTTTCGCATCCACTGCTTCCCTGCGACCTTATCAATGTCTTCCTTCCACCTGGCTGGTTGTCTGCCCACTTTCCGCTTTCCGGTCCTAGGTCTCCATTCTAGAACTTTACGCTTTACATACATAGGATATCAACTGGGAAAATACTGGTCTTCTCTTCTTCCAGGTTACCTAAAAATAATATACGTTACCTTTCGTTTGTTAGTTGAAACGTATTTAAATTTACATCGAATTGTTTACAAGAATAACCCTTCTTTGGTTAATGAATTAGCGAAACATTGTATTTTGAAAATACGAGTATGTACTGGAGCGAGAAATGTTTTTGGGAGAGAGGGAGCAGAATCGTAGCATTTGAAATAATAAACCTTAAAAACGCACACCGAGTCTTGTTTTCATTTGCAACATTCGTTAATTACATGTTAAACAACGTTTTTGTTCCGTTTTGTGCACGCTTTTTTATGCCTTTGTTGTTTTTTTTAAAGAGACGGTTTTGCTTTTGTCGTTTTATAATTAAAGATTATATTTATCGAATAAAATAAAATACCAAAGATTAAATTATGATAAATATCGAATAGAAAAAATCGCTGATAATTCTGCCTGAGGCGGGAAATTGAAACCATCGTGTTGCGTAGTGGTCGCGGTACCTGTGTATAAAGAAGAGGACGTGAGTTTGATTATTTCCATTTCAGGCGCCGTTACTTTTTCCTGTTCATTTTTCATTATATTTTAATAATAACTACTCCGGCAAAAAATTGCAATTTAAAAAATATTTATTTTTTTATAATATAATGTTTTATGTATTACATACCTTTTTCTTGTTCTTGCGTAATAAATAATATTAAATTCATAATAAAACCACTGTAAAATTAATAAAAAAAACACTAGCTCTGTTGTGTGCGCGTTGATTTTTTTTCAGTTCCATTTTCATCATAATTTAGTATTAAATTAGATTGTTTACGAACCATTTAATTCGTAAGTTTTGTTTTTAAAATGTATTTATAAAATGCATCTAATAGAGTTGCATAATGTATACCTATGTCTCTTCATAACAGGCTGTTATTTGTTTTATTTCATACATTGTCACTTTCTAAATCAACAGAGTTCTCTTATTTTTATACGTGGTTTTAAGGTTGTATAACTATATCGTTTAGTCATTATTCGTGTAAAGTATCGAGTTCCAGAAACATCTATTTTATTTAAAAAAAAAAGTAATAATAATTGATTTTTAGGATATGGAAATGACACATCAGTTAAACTAGAATGCAATCCATGTGCGAATTCAACTGCTTTCATAGAGTAATGTAAACAAACGTCGCATATGACGGCTTGTGTTCCATTCAGGTTAACAGTGCTGCAGACTCTTTGTTATAGAGAGAAGATAATCTCGAAATGCGACCAAGAGACTTGAAGGCTAGAATATCTGCACGAACTACCTTAGCCAACCATACCTTTCTTAATTTATTTAATACACATAAATAAGCATTAAATTTGAAGAATAAATAGCTAATAAGTTTTTATTTATTTATTTGTTGTAATTTGCCGCAGCTATTAGTTCCAGTTTTTGGCTAACGCTTTTATCCGCCTCTTTAATTCTTTTGTTATATTGTTTAGCTAGCTGAGGTCTGATGTTGATTTAATTGAATTATTTTCTTTTTTCGGTTCTGTGAGTTTTGTAAAAACACGTTTTAATGAAATTACCTAATCAAAAATCAATTTAGTGGAGAATAGTATATTTAATTGCCTTTTTTGTTTGTCTTTCTTAATAATATATTCTCAATCTTTTTTTTTACGTATAAATAGAATCACTTAAAATCAATTGACGGTCGGATTTGTTAAAGATTTATTTGTCAAACAATAAAATATATTGTACTTACAATAAAAATAATAAAGAATTTATTGATTCATATCCGTGTTATAAAAGTTCATAATAACGACCTATTTGGTTTAGGTCAGGCCCGGCCAACACGCGGCCCAAGCAAGATTTATCATTATAAGTTTTGTTCCCATTGCAATTTGCCATTTTTGTAACATATCTGCGCTATAATCAAACTAAATGAATATGTATTTTGAAATCGAAAAATTATATTGAATTAAATCTTTTTTTTTTAAATTTGTGTTTATTGCGAATTTCGAATGTAACACCCGTGAAGTGACTTTGTCGCGTTTCGGGAATAGTTTGAAAGTAGCCAGGTATAACGAGAGGAGTGTGCACTGTCAATGTAAGATGGTACATGCTCGTCTCCTGAAGCCGGCATAGTGGAGGCGACACAGGTTTCTCTGTAGTAGCAGTTGTTTCCATTCATGAACCGCACTCTAGCTTTACATCAGGCGGAGTGTTGTCACATGCCGAGCTACAATAAAAAAAAACATTTACTACATTTTTAAGCGAATTTTACATTAACTGCGGCTTGCGCTTATACAAAGTGGCCCGCGAGATCATTTGGGTTGGCCGGATCTGGTTTAGTAGGTTATAGGAGAAGATCAAGGTATGCCACTTGAAGCATGCGGTATTGCAGCGTCCTGGGACATAATACAGTAAAAGGTCAACGGGTTTATCTCATAGGTCGTTGGAATGCATCGACTAGGCTTCCAACTAACACAATCACGTTACTACAATGTATGTTGTTGCGAAACTATGCTTATATTATTGCAGCTAGTTAGTCAGTTAGGTAGCTTTTTAGGCAACCTTAGACTGCATCACTGCTTAAAATCAGGCAGGGTGTGGTCAAACGTTTGCCTATTAAGCATACGTATAAAACACTTATTAACCTTAGTAGGTCTCACTATCCTGACCCGTTTTTTTAATGTACGAAACACCTTCACCAATAAGGATACTCTAGAAGGTACATATAGAAAGCTTTCCGACTGTGACCAAGAGCTACTACGATATTTCGGAAACCGAGTAGGGTACGTAGGCAGTACTGGAACAATTTTCAAAATAGTCGCCTCCGCTATGCCGGTTTAAGGAGACAAATATGCACCATCCAGATCAACAGTACATCATAGTCACTTCACGAGTGTTACATTCGAAAGTGGCGGAGGTACTGAGAGGCCAAAGTACATATACCTAGTTGGCATTGGCACATTGGCACCGCTGCACCCGGTCAGAGTTTAGCGAGGTTCGAACACGGGTCTCATCGATCGTGAGTGAAGTTACGAGCGTTCAACCGCTAGACCACGGCCCTTTTGATGTTGCAGTTTTTGAATTGTAGCAAATATTTAATGGTTACAACATTTTTAGAATTGATTCTTTTTTTATTGCGGTAATACAACCTGGGTCTGCATTCCGTCTAATCCTAACCTTTGACCGTTGAAATACTAGTTATCTATTCAATACAGTCTCGACGGTCATCCGAGATTTCTAGAGAACCGTAAGCAAGATATTCCGGTCACTAATAATGTATAGGCTAAGAAAATTTATCTCTGACACATGATTTTAGACTTTATCGCAGATGTTTTAAAGGTTATTTTAATATACAAAAATTAAGCTTTAGATTGTGATATATGATTTAATGTTTATGTCTAAGTTGGATATGGTTTTATAAAATTGTTCTAGATCGGATTTCTATTAATGTCAACTATGTGGATAATATTATAATATTGTGTTTAAGATTTAGGCTGTGGTCTGTGGTCTAGCGGAAGGAGGTGAACTCACGGTCGACGTGACACGTGTTCAAATCTCACTAAATTTTGACCGGTACCAATGTATGTATTTTATTTATAATATGTACTAAAAAATAGAAAAAAATAGTTGCTTTTATTTTTCATTGTTTCGATGACGCTTATTTAGTTCCTAACCGCGTTTACCTCATAAAGTATTAAGTGTAACAAACATTCAATGTAGAATCTAGATTTACCAAATTCTAGTCTTGTAGTTTCAATAGATACGTGCGAACATGACTTCTAGATAAGGTCGCAATTATAATTTCAAATTTGGTCACGTGAGGCCAACGAAAGGAAGATGCTCGTCTGACCTTTGAATAGAACATCAGACCGTTAGAGAATCCAGTGTTCGCTAGAGAATTTCCATGAGCATTGTAATTTTATTGTGCTGAATTATAATTAATTTTCTTGATTGCTTTTTGTTTTCGTATTTTATTTCTGGTTAAATTTAAGATTTATGCTGCTATGGGCTGTAAGATTTTTGTGTTTTGAACTAAAAGTAGCAGCTTCAATCCACGTCTTTAGGCAAGTACCATTCAATATCACTCGTATTATTTGACAAATTAACGACCCATGACTCACAACCCCTTTTTCGAATGAAATGAAACTGTATAATGAATGTTAAATAATATAGAAAATATGTGGAAATGTAACGTACGAAAATTACAGGTGTGGTATACCGTAACAAAAATAACATCAATTACCAAGAAATATGTTTAGTAAACGATTTCCAGTCTAAGAACATATTCGCGTGACGTTAATTGTATTTGTCCAGTATTATGTCATATATCAAGAACGGAAAGTATCGTGTCAGTATGCGCCTATGTTGCATGGGTAGGGTTGTACAATACTCATAAAATACCACTGCTTAACCCATGTAATACATGGCTATAACTTAATCAAGTTAGATATAAATATAATATTATACTTAGTTAAATTATCAGTACTTACTTGTATGAGTAGGAAATCTCTCAAAAGAGTCCAGACACGTTATGGGTACTCGCCAAGAATATTGTTGAACTGCCGGTTTCTGTTTTTAACAGATCTTCAAACCAGCTATGGCGGCTCGCCTTTGTGACTCGAATACGGATAAAACGGGCTTTGTGATTTAAAAAGCGATTGAAGACGTGGAACCGTGTCAATTGCTTGTCATGCTTCTGATTATGTTTTCGTAGTGTTTTATTAATATCGATAAACGTGTCCTACTTTTCTTTTTTAAATTAAAAACGAGATCATAAAGCACGTTCCTTGTTCCACTCGACGATGTACTATTGAATGTAATACTCGCTATTGCTAGATAATGGCGAAAGTATGAAATTGGATGTCTCTATCTTAAAAGAAAACGTTCTCGTAAATGTATGGGATGTCTTTTTGAGTTTCGCGACGTTAAGAGAAAATTGCTAAGAAATCCTCTAAGAGGAATTCAGTTTGATTGTGTATCGTGAAATAAAAGAAGACGGACGAAGTCTCGCAATTGCAGATCTACCGATTGCACTAGTTATGGAAGTTCCTATTGATGCTGCACCGGGGAAATTAAACTTATTAAATGGAAAAACTTTGTCGTAAAATGAATCAATAGCATTTTAATTTAAGACAATATGATATTTATCGTCGACTAAGTACCAACACGTGGGCGAACGAAAGAGATTGATATTTAGGATTTTTTCACGTTGATCGAAGTTGTCGGATACCGCACAAGTGACTGATCGGTTCACTTGGGCCCCAGTTAATGATATTCGAGGCTTATCGGATCGCCCGGTCGCGCGTCATTTTTACGGATTCAAGGGATTTATGTAAATTTGTTTTGTCAGGGTATGCCTTGTTAGGGATGACGTAAATCTGTCACCGATATGCTTTTTTGATACTTGTTGCGGATATTATATCAAATAGACATTGCTTACTATGCGCAATTTCTCTCCAACGTTATTTTAAATTTAATGCAAGATTCGGATACTTTTGTTAGTATATGCAAACTAGAAATATTACATATTCATACGTATGCATAATGATAATGTAATGTACTAGATTGGACATTCGGTATTATTCCCTATTCAAAGTGTCCATTCATATAGCTTGTACGAGTATATGAAGTAAATCTCATGTGAGTATTCACTGAACAGTTCTGATTGGTTTATCTAATATCGTAATAGGAGATTGTGAACTATTGTCGCTGGCACTCGCGACTCGCTCTTAATAGAGGAAGCGATTCAATACCTCAAGGACAATAGTGTGTGTACTCGACAATTCGTGATCTAACATACTCGTACATATGATGATGCTGATGGTGTTATAGTCAATGTTATTAATACATGGTGACATGCTTTGAATGCATTTCGATTAGCTTTGTCAGATTATTCTATTGTTGATCAGGTTGCTACTGATTAGGATGTCTAATGATCTGCCTTATATTATTAATGGGGTGGTGTCTATTTTTAGTTAGTGATTGATTATGACGTCATGTGTTTTGATTTGAATACGAACTTTAATGATGATTATTATTGTGTAATCGTGTTTGCAGATACATATGTACATGGAGTTTTAATCAGATTTCCGTTTGTTATTTTATTCACATATAAAGAGTTGTGTGGAGAGCTAATTTATAAAGGATTTTCGAAAATAAATGCCGACCAAAAGACACTTTTTGACCGTCTTGCGTTTCGGGATCAGTATGGAAGTATTTCTGTCTGCGGAAATTTATCTGTGGTAGCAATACTTTCCGTTCATGGATCACAGTCCAAACTAGCTGAACATCAGGTTGAAACGTTGCTATATGCCGAACTGCTATAAAATAAATACAAAATTATAATTCGTTATACATATTGCGCATGGCATAGGGCAATTCATTGGTATAAATCTGGACAATGGTTGTATGATTGTAATTTGAGAGCGGGTACATTATCTCGTCTAGTTGGCGTGAAGAGTGATAACAAGCGCGCCAGATTGTTAAACAAATAAATTTAAATGGAGTCACTAGAACGAAATGGTTGGGTTTAGATTAGTACAGTGATTTTGTTTGGTTCTATCCAGTGTTGGTTTTTGTTAAAGTAAATCATTTTGTTACAATATTTGTTAGTGCTTTTAAGATTTGTAATGTCAATGCTTGAGAACTTAAAATGGTGGACACACTTTTTAAATTGATCGAAATCATTGCGTAGTCTATTTTACTGATCATAATCTTTCTCCGTTCTATCTTTCTATCCCTTAACTTCCAAGGAGCTCTTTCAACTGCTAGGTTGGCGTCATATACGAGTGTTACTGCTGTTTGCAGAAAGTTATTTTATAAAAGTAAACGATTCAATTGTTTTGATTGTTTAGTCAATGTATGTAATTAAGTTATTATCCTAACAATTAGAAAGGTGTTTTACTAATTCCTCTTTAAACGCGGTTCATGGTTTATTTACATGAGTCGTGTTATTTTAAGCACTTTTCGTGTCAGGCCGTGTCAACACTGTCAGTGAAGTGATTGATGCGATGAGCTTTAATCATGTGTGATTTTGTTGTCTCTTTTGGAAACTTAACGTTATGGGCGACTGTGACCTTTGACTAGTTTGCAAGAGATATTATTATTGTGTGGTATTATTTGCAATGTTGCTGGTATTTTGCGCGTTATTACATATTAATAATTATAATGTGGAAATCTAGACATTAAAAGTCAACTTTAATATCTGTATGTTGATTCATAATCTAGTGTTTCTACATAATATTTGTAAGCGTTATTTTTTTTCTTCTTATTTACAAACGGTTTATTCGAATCGCATGAAAATGGATCGTAAATTCTTTCGGTATCTATTCGCATGAATTTTGGGTGTTTTATTTTTGCGTCGTAAAATACTCTTATCGGTGAAGTAAACCTAAATACGTATGTTGATTATTATTAAACATATTGACGCTATTTTCATTTTGTATGAAATATAATAATATTTGGGAGTAAAAATGTTATTATAGAGAATGTTACACATTTTTTTTTACAATTGTAACGAATAGGATGGGATGAATACACTTTTATGATATATTTATTTTATAGTAGACCGGCGTGCGATCGCACTTCGTGTGTTGATAGGCTAGAGTGCGATGCTCGATTAGAAACAACTGCTACCACAGACAACAAAAATAAAAGTCTATCGCAACAGTCGCCTGCTCAAACCTGCTTGAGGAGACGATTGTGAGGTAACCTCTAAGTTGACAGTTTTGATATTTGCTATCAGTCTTGACGCGTCTATGACGATACGCTCCACTGGATATTAAGCTTTAGTGATCTTGTGATAAAACCAATGTTATAGTTATTAGGGTTTAGAATTTATTCATGAGATACTAATTAGTTTTCCTTTATTGTCTAAAAGGGTTATTATCCGTTTCCAAAATTATATAGCGAAAATTTGTTATGCAGATGTGCTACCCATCTAAACCCACGACGGATGTAGGTGGCTAAATGGTTTTAGTAAATGCCAGTAGAAAAGCAATTTCGTCTAACCCACTATTCATGCTAAGGGATGTAAAGTCCGAACCAATGTAATGAACTGAAAATGTAAACAAAACTTTACTGCCTAAATAGTCAACTGTTTAATAGAGCTCGTTTTGAATTTAGAATGCTGTTTAAATGTCTTTGGTATTGAATTTAATGCTTGATGGGTACAATAGCTATTTTTAACCGACTTCAAAAGGAGGAGGTTATCTATTCGTCGTGTATTTTTTTTTTTATTTTTTTTTTTTTTGTGGCGATGTTCCCTCATATCTCCGCCGTTTGTGGACCGATTTTGATGATTCTTTTTTTGTTGGATAGAGTATATGTCCGCATTGGTCCCGTTTCAATTTGAAGATAATATTCCATCTCTAAGGGTGGAAAATTAGGGGATGTTTCGCCGTTTGTGAACTGATTTCGATGATTTTTCTTTTGTTGGATAAAGTATGTCTCGTGATTGGTCAATTTTAAATTTGAAGAAAATATTCCATCTCTAAGGGTGGAAAATTAGGGGATGTTTCGCTGTTTATAAACCGATTTTGATAATTCTTTTTTGTTTCATAAAGTACGTCTCGGGATTGGTCCTATTTAAGGAATAAAATATTCCACCTTTAAGGGTGGAAAATTAGGGGATATTTCACTATTAGTGAACCGATTTTGATGATTCTTTTGTTTGATAAAGTACGTCTCGGGATTGGTCCCATCTAAGGAATAAAATATTCCATCTGTAAGGGTGGAAAATTAAGGGATATTTCGCCATTAGTGAACCGATTTTGATGATTTTTTTTTTGTTTGATAAAGTACGTCTCGGGATTAGTCCCATTTAAGGAATAAAATATTCCACCTTTAAGGGTGGAAAATTAGGGGATATTTCGCCATTAGTGAATCGATTTTGATAATTCTTTTTGTTTGATAAAGTAAGTCTCGGGATTGGTCCCATCTAAGGAATAAAATATTCCATCTGTAAGGGTGGAAAATTAAGGGATATTTTGCCATTAGTGAACCGATTTTGATGATTCTTTTTTGTTTGATAAAGTACGTCTCGGGATTAGTCCCATTTAAGGAATAAAATATTCCACCTTTAAGGGTGGAAAATTAGGGGATATTTCGCCATTAGTGAACCGATTTTGATGATTCTTTTTTTGTTTGATAAAGTACGTTTCGGGATTGATCCCATTTAAGGAATAAAATATTCCACCTTTAAGGGTGGAAAATTAGGAGATGTTTCGATTGATTTTAATGATTCATTTTTTATCGGGTAGGACTCGAGAGTGTCTGTCTATAAGCCCACTACTCATCACATTTTATTTGAACAGCGCGTTTAGAATGTTATCCATACAATCAATCAACAGTTACAACTAAAAATTACAAAATAAAAACATTTCTGAAAAAAATTGAACCGACTTCTAAATAAAACACAAGGCACTAAAAAGTAAAAAAATAATTTTAATTGAGAGTACATACACACAATTTAATAAGCATAAACATGAATAGATGCCTATTATTTATTTATAAATTAATTGTCTGCATTTTATTTAGCATATCTGAAGTCGGTGCATGCATTTGGAACATGTTTTATGATTGGTAATGTACCTAGATTCAAACAATGCGGAGTTTCATATTTGGTTGGCACCGACTTCAGATATATGCTAAATAAAATGCAGACAATTAATTTATAAATAAATAATAGGCATCTATTCATGTTTATGCTTATTAAATTGTGTGTATGTACTCTCAATTAAAATTATTTTTTTACTTTTTAGTGCCTTGTGTTTTATTTAGAAGTCGGTTCAATTTTTTTCAGAAATGTTTTTGTTTACAATGGTTAATAATCATAGTCTATTCTTAGTGCAAAACTGTTGTGAGTTTTTGGTGCAAATGTTCACCGAGGCGTGTCGTTCGTTGTAGATGTGTACTGCTTGATAATAAGTACCGAAACTTATCGCTGAATATGCTACAGTAAATGTAGTTTTATTCGTTTACAATTGCAACTAATCACTACAATTAATACAACAATATGACTAATAATGCTTTGTGTACGCATAGTTTTAATTGAATTATTTATAATCTTTGCAGTTCTAATTGATATTAATTATATATATAGATGATTAATTAAACGGATTTAGTTTTTTAAAATGTGAAAAATTAACAGAACTTTTATGAATAATTCAGAATTTAAAATTTTAAAATATTAATACTGTTTAATGTTATATTTGTGTAGATATTATGCAGTTTGAATTTATATGCGGTGTAGTCCATCATAGTACCTGTGTGTAGGGCACGCGGTCATTCGGCGTTTTACTTGTCAGCAAAATTGCCGGGAGCCGCGTGTTTGACCTCGATCATCCAAGTGCCATTCGTGAACCTTGACTTTTATTCTATGCGTATTGTTGTCCTTCGAATGTGTTTTGATTCTTTTTGTGTTTTTTTTTTTATTTGTAATTGATTTCTTTTTTCGATGAATAAATAAAGTGTAGCAAATAAGTTTTTCTTTTTCATACTAATTCACTTATTAAATAAAACTAAAGATGAATAAAACAAAATGTGCTCAAATTTGATTAAAAATATTAAAAAATAATTTTTAACAAGAGTATTTACACACAAAGTAATAAACATTAACACTAATAGGTGTTTATTAACTATGTACGTCAAATTTCAAGTAAATCGGAGCAAAAAATTTTTACAAACTGACTTTTTTTCCCGTTTTACTAAAAAACTGCACACTGTGCATCTTAGAAAAATATATGGGACCACTATGGGATGCAGCTTAACACAACACAATTTGAATCATTGAAATCGGTTAAGCCGTTTTCAAAAAATCGATGAACATACATAAAAAAAAACATACGCGACGAACATATAACCTCCTCCTTTTTGGAAGTCGGTTAAAAATAATTAAATTGTCTCACGGGCAAAGAAGGTGGATGGGTTTAATTACAAAATTAATTTAATTATATTTAAAAATGAATATTTCTCAATTTTAAACGCGTATAGGTTTCAAATATTCTATACTATATGTCTATATTTTATTTCTATTTTTTTAATTACGATTTGATTTTTGGCTGTTTTTTTTTTCTCTTTTATTTTCTACATAATTTAATAAAGATATAAATTATTATATATTAATGTTCTTAACGGAGAAAGTATAAACTAAGAAAGTGCGGGTATAATAATGTATTCAATGATCAAGGGATATATGCATTGAAAGTTTTTAATGTAGATTTATAGAATTTATATTTGGTTACGACTTTCAATATAATGAATACATTAATATTATTACGATACTGCGACGTTTACAACGCATTTTAGTTTTACACTATTAGTGGTTTTTTTTATTATTTTTTTTATTGTAGCTCTACATGTGACAACACTCCGCCTGATGTAAAGCTAGAGTGCGGTCCATGAATGGAAACAACTGCTACCACAGAGAAATCTCTACGGGCTGCAGTCGCCTCCACTATGCCGGCTTAAGAAGACGAGCATGTACCATCTAGATTGACAGTGCACACTCCTCTCTTATACCTGGCTACTTTCAAACTATCCCCGAAACGCGACAAGGTCACTTCACGGGTGTTACATTCGAAAGTGGTGGTACTGCCCCAGGACGACAGACTGGACAAATAACCATCATCAGTCTGCCTACCACTCTTTAATAGTGCCTATAGGCACTGAGCGACCAAAGTACATATAACAAAGTTACATTGGTACCGGTCTTTAGCGAGGTTCGAACACTGGTCATTGATCGTGAGTTCACGCGTCTTACCACTAGACCACGGCCGCGACCGCCACCACCGCCGAATTTTATATAATTTTATGTAAAAAATTGTTTATCTCGCTATTTTTACCAGATTTTTTTATTTCATACTATTAGGTAATATGAAAATTATCAATCTAAATAACATAAATGCGCATAGAAAAAGTATAAAATTTTAAGAGTGATAGAGATGATGGTTCAGTCCAGTTTGCCTGTTAGTCCTGAAATGGTGCCGTGAAGACCTTGTCGCGTTTCGAGATCAGTTTGAAAAGAGAGGAGTGTGCACTGTTAATATGGATGGTGTGCATACGTCTTAGCCTACGATTAAGCCTGCATAGCGGAGGCGATTGCTGTCTGTAGAAATTTCTCTGTGATAGCAGTTGTTTCCGTTCATGGACCGCACTCTAGCTTTGTGTTGTCATATGCCGTGCTACAATAAAAAAAAGTTATTGATTTGAGATTACGATAACGGTAAAGTCCCCTGAGTATTTACCAGTTTTAACGGCACGTCCTATCGTACAGAGTCTAATTGAAACATGGATTGAGTGGAACGTTTGCTTACACGGATACAAGAGCGGGTGGGCAACACGTAATAATTGCTCCGTCCATCGCATCATACGTCCATGATTTGGACGATAGCACGGGCAAAATTGAGTTTACATTTCAATTTACACCAATCAGATGATGTTATTTTCATAAAAAATCAAATGAAGCGTTCCTATTGGTGGAGAGGTCTCACGTTACGCTGTCACGACGTAAATGTAAACTCGACCTTCTGGTCGAGTACAGAAATGTGTGTCGAAATAATGTACAATTTTGTTTCTAATTACAAGCAGAATATTCACGCCAATACTCTGTGCGAACTATCGTACCAATATACCCTGGGGCTGTTGGCTAGATATGTACACGATTTGCAATAGATAATGTTATTTGGCTTCGGATTTAATAGTCATATCTTCGTAAGTTGCGCAGTATTCAAATTTATCAGTTTAATACAACATCTACATATTAATTGTCTACTAACAATAGACTAGAAAGGACGTATTGTCTTTACTTTGGCGTAGGCAGCGTTGCCTTCGTTTGCTGTTAGTTATAATCGTGTTTCACTTCCTTTCCTGAATCGCCCATATCGGAGTACCTTTTTTTAACGTGGGAAAATCCTTTACAGATTCCTTAGCGTATAGAAGAAGGCGCTTCCTAGCCTCCTGCCTAGGCTTCTGATAAAACAATTTGCCTATTTTCTGAACAAGGGGAACACGTCTATGTATTTTAAACATCTTTCAGATATTTTGTAATAAGATGATTGCGTAAAAATAACTTTTCATAAATTTCGTTTAAGCTTAATAGGTATTTAAAGATCGTGAAAGAGAATTCTATTTTTTCGATGTATTTTTATTGCTTTTTGTATTTAATATACAAAAATATCTACGGGCGTGGGTGATATTCAAAGTATTCTAAAGAGCAATTGACAAACTTGTGCGTATAATTGTTATATTTAGGTGTTGATCTATTTAATATCAGTAATATTCGATTATATAACGAGAAGAGTGTGCCTTGACAATGGGCGGTTTACATTCCTCAAACCAGCATAGTGGAGGACACTGCTGCCTTCAGTGTATTATAGTAGTATAATAGTTGTTTCATCTTATAGATCTCATTTTAGCTTAACATCAGACAGAGTGTGGTCAGATCATGTCGAGTCGAGATCATCAGATTGAGCGGCCGTGGTCTAGCGGTAAGCTTCCGATTCGACGTTAGATGAGATCCGTGTTCGAACCTCGCTAATTCTGACCGGTACCAATGTAACTTTGTTATATGTACTTTGGTCGCTCAGTGCCTATAGGCACTATTAAAGAGTGGTCAGCAGACTGGTGATGGTTATTTGTCCAGTCTGCCGTCCTGGGGTAGTACCACCACTTTCGAATGTAACACCCGTGAAGTGACCATGTCGCGTTTCGGGAATAGTTTGAAAGTAGCCCGGTATAACGAGAGGAGTGTGCACTGTCAATTTATGGTACAAGCTCGTCTCCTCAAGCCGGCATAGTGGAGGCGACTGCTGCCGCACAGGTTACACCGTAGTAGCAGTTGTTTCCATTCATTGACCGCACTCTAGCTTTACATCAGGCGGAGTGTTGTCACACGCCGAGCTACAATAAAAAAAAGTTACTATAAAGAATTCACGTTTGTACAGCGAGTATATAACATTTATATAAAGTTCATGTAATATTATCTTGTGCAAGATATCTAATTTAGAAAGCCGCAAGTTTTATTATTTGGTTGTAAGTCCAAAAGGAAAGGTCAGAGGCGAAAAGTGGGAGAGGAGGGTGTGTTATCTTTACTTTCATACGCGCCAAGTACGTGAAATCTTTACGAGCCAGTGCCTCGTACGATGCCTTAGAGGCGAACTGGCAAGGCATGGACCGTTTTATTTCTCCGTACGACAAACAATATTACCGAAAACTTGTTCTTTAATACATCGGATGAAGAGCTCCAGCGTACAAAGTTTAATTTGTGTTAACTATTACTGCAGACGGCACCGTTTGAATTCTCAAGGACTGTAGAATAAAGTACGTAATAATAATTTTAATAGAGAAAACTGCCTACTCAATTATAACTTCTTGTGAATTTACATTGACTTAATATTGGTGGTAATAGCTTTCGCAAGCTTCAATAAAAGGACATTTCAGAAGAAAATTTGTGTGTATTATTATTTTATTTATTTTAAGGATATCGGAAGGAGGGTCTCGTCTTTACATAAATATACATTTAAAAAAAAAGAAACAATGACAACACAATACAATGAAATACGAGTACAACAAGAAGAAAATCTGTAATCTTACTATCACTTTTAAGCATAACTTACTCTTTTTCAAAATATCCTTTACTAACTCAATGTAAATTTTCGATTAATGTCGATATGCTTTAATGTAAGGTTCCAGTGTAGTACGCGACGCCTCCATTGTAATTAAGTAGAGATTACCTAGACCGCCTTTTTAGCATTCGGTGTTAATCAATGCATTGCCTGTCTTAAGGGTGGATGTAACAGTATCAAACATTTAAGGAAAAATATCGAACAAAATTTCACGTGGTACCAAAGCTAATGTGTGAAAATAATTCGTTTTATTATTTATTTACTGAAGAATAGATTGGTATAAAAAAAAAACAGAATATCTATTGCATCGTTTTATAAAAACTTATAGACGGAATGTGCCTAGGGTGGACCAGCTTGTCACAGTGATAGACCACATGTTGCGCCAGTAGTAGACCACTCACCAAAATCCGTATAATTATAATTTAATGAAAAATACCTACAATTAGAATCATTGATAGTAGTAATAAATCTTAATGGAAAGAGAGCCTTTGATTATGTACGTGGATAAGTAGGCACTATCCAACGAATAATGGGTTCGCTCATAATCGCCATCCACTCAACGCGGGACCTCAATCAAATCAGAATATGCCCGCATAGAGTGAAGCCTACAGGCATTCCCACTCTCTACAATATAGGACGCAATACGTTACCTCTAAATATAGGCTCTATTCCGTGTTATACGTTGGACATAACATGCTTATTTGTGTCGCTATTAGCTCCTAAGTTTTCGTTCCAGTTCATCTAACTCTAATACATATATTCTGAGATTTTGCGTTAACATCATATAAACTTACTACTATTACTGTGCTCACGTCCTGCTCCCACTGGGGTAGGCAGAAACTATAGGGCGCAAACAACTCCTCTCTCTACATACCACTTTCGCTTCAACCACATCGTTTACTCCCCCCATGCATGCAAGTCGGTTGAGGGTCGTCCTCACCTGACCCTAAATACAGAATTTCGCAGTAAACATTGTGCAGGCAATATTAAATTGTAATTTCAGAAATATTGCATGGGTGTGTGATGAGCGGATGTGTGTGTACTGAATGCGATAATAAAGTTGTAATTTACTATTGCGTAAATTTTAAAATTGTTTACATTACTATTAGATAAATTATAGAGGTATAGTCGGGAGGCTGCGATCGAATATTTACACGAAAGTGTTGTTGTAGATTAATAGACGATATTTTGGTATATTCGTAAAACATCTGCATAAATATTAAATGGTTCCTATACAAAGCTCTTAAGAACAAAGAGGTTAGTAATACTCAATTGACGTTTAGTGTGTAGGAAATTGTGATACCTGCGTCTACTTTAGGAATAATATATAATATGTATTATATTATCACGTTAGATTATATTACTCTAGTAAATGCTATCTCATCCGAAGTAATTGATTACCAACTATGCATTAACGAATGTGATGGAGTGATTAATTCGATTTGAAATGTAAATATGTAATGTCTAAATATTAAAAGTTTTGTTTCATACGTTTATTATTATAGGATAGGTAAAAGTCATCAAAATACGATTTTATAATAATTTGATTTCTATGTTCAAATCCGGAAATCTATTATAACTTATATCTATTAATAAAAGAGTGAATAAAAGTTCAAGAATAAATAGTTTTGTTTTCCATTCGATTCGATATTCGATAACTGTCGATTGGCTTTCGATTTTAGCCCCTCGTCTCTCGAGCGTCGAGTTCATGCCTTTAAGTACGCTATATAGTTAATTATTGACTCGCTAATGTGTTGTTTTAAAATATTACACGTACGTTGAATAACAAATAAAATTGTAGCAATTGAGTCGATCAACACAAACAGTGGTGATAAAAATCAGTTTTGCTTTTCCAAAGGCTCATTACGGTTACAATTGAGTTCCGATAACGATTCACGCGACGACTATCCCACGCTTCGTAACAAAATTGTAATTGTTAAGTAACTACATTCTCTTACATATAACACGTCATTAATGGCTGATTACGCGTAAGATGAACGATATATTAAATAGCTAGGTTATTTTTGTGTGTCGCGAATATAGACTCTATTTCGAATAATTGTAACAGCTAAAGTTGCAATGTTGTGTTGTGATTCATGTGCGGGCAGTCAAGTGGAAAGATAACGTCGAATTTGCATTTTATACGCACACACATGTAACTTGATGCTCGTCGTGTCAGGCGAATCACGAACCGTTCGCTTCCTCCCTTTTATTAGAGGCAAAAAAGAATCCTTACTGCTTGGTACGTAATTAAAACATAAATATACAAGGGGTATTTTATTTAAAAATTGACATGTGAAAGGTAAATTGTAAATTATATTTGGGCTTGTTCATTTATTGATACACGTATGGGACTAAATTAAATTAAAATTTGGAATTGATTCCCAGAAAATACTATTAAAGGTAACGCTACTAAAATATTAGTTTAAATGTGAATAACGCTATCGGTGCTAAAAACGTTTTCTATTGTCGATGAAGGAGATTTGCTTTGGACTATTGTTTGTTGCCTCGATGGCGAGGTATCGTTATCTAATACTGATATTTCTGGTACTCTTATAGCACCACTCTCTGTTAATTGTTATTTATGTTCAGAATAAAAGTACTTACTTAGCTCACGCCTTGTTCCCACTGGGGTAGGCAGAAACTATGGAGCGCCAGCGACTCCTCTCTCTACATACGACTTTCGCTTCGACCACATTTATTACTCCCCTCATGCATGCACGTCGGTTGAGGGTGCTCCTCATCTGACCCTTACTAAGCAGTTAACCAATCTGACTGAGAAAGGTCTTCCTAGGGCGCCCCCTTCCGAAACTGCCAAACACTTTCGCACAATAGATCTTTTTAGTTAATCTCCTTTCATCTATCCTTTCCAAATGACCGAACCACCTTAGCATACCCCTTTCCACTCTGGTCACTATACTGTCCTTGAGCTCGCAGCGATTTCTTATCACACTGTTTGGGATTCGCTCACTCAAGGAAATTCCACACATACTTCTTAGCGATCGCATTTCTACCGCGAATAAAAGTAGACTTTGTATAATTAATTTTGTGACAGAAGAAAATCTTCTTATGCCAGCTCACGTAGGCCAACGCAAAAGGACCTTCACGTGGGTATAAGGCTCGTGTTTGTGTGCGGTAATAAACATGTTTATGGCATGAAGTGGTCATCACGTTATGTCGCAATATGCGTACAAAATATATGGTATTTTTTATTTTATAGTTAATTCATTAAACAAGGACTAAGTTATTAATTCTGAAGAATAAAATTTTTATTTTTATAAGCCTGATTTTCCTGTTTTAGTCCGTTTGATGTGGTCCCAAAGTGCTGTTCTTGAGATTAACTGCTACTACAGGGAATTGTCGGCAGTCCTCGCCGCTACTTTGTTGGCTTGATGTGACGAATGATGGTTTTTCGGATATATTTCTTAATCGTGTTCACTCGCGAAAGTCATATTTTACAAGCCCCCTTCCCCGGAAAGTTGACCCGTAGAAATTCGATAAATGTATGGGGAGCGCTCGATCTGTAACTACTGTTATTATAGGTAAGTGTAGATAATAAAACACAAGATTCAATCTATTGCTATTTGAATGGAACCAGTAAGTTGCTGTCAGAAGTGTAATTAATTTGGGAACACAGTAAAGCCGCTTCTATTCTAATTGGTCCCGACTCGTCTCCACCTGCGGTTGTTCACGGAAATTAAACGCCAGTCTATTCTTGGTGTTCTTAGCCGTAGGGAGACGACAGTGTAACTAATATTCGCAAACAACTGTTTCTTTGTTTTACTATTCGTATTTTATATATATTTATAGTGCTGCCGACTCGTGTCGGGCACGTCGGCGTCGTTTGTAAAATAATATTATATTCAGTGTAGGGCGAAGCTACTAACCACACTTAACTATTAAAATAAATCACTAGTAATAAGTAACTATGTATTAATTGTAATGTTCACACTTTGAGTTGCAGCCCAGTTCTACTGACTGAATTTTAAAATATATTATATGTATTGACTTTTTTAAATAAATAAATAATACAAATAAGTACAACTTAAAGGAAAAAAGATATGCGTCGTGATTTATTAATTATTATTATTAATATCTTTATGATTATCAATTATCTTCTTTTTGTTTACGTTGTTTGCTCCTAAGTTTTTATATAGGTTTTTACTAATTCATTGACATTCTGATTCTCTGCCATATCGCTAAATGTCAGTAAAATTATTTATTTATTTATGTATTTGCATGTCACACTAACTCGTTGTTGGTTCCCCAAAAATCAATAAATAAATAAGTTACGTTACCTTTGACCTCGATTGCAAATTAGAGCTTTATTAATATTAATCATAGTGTAAAAACCTTCTAAAGTCTAAATCCCACCATACCTTCAATCGCTAGGCCAGTAGCTACATATGAGATAAAGCGTGCTTTTTATTTTGCCAAAATTAATAACAATGTTTTTATTTTTCAGGTAAGATTCGAAACATGTCTTTTGATCTCCTACTGTTTATTAATGTAAGTTTGAAATTTAACTTTTATATATGACAACTCTGTGAACGACAATAATTGCTACCACAGATAAATGTTTGCAGTTGTATCCGCTATGCCGGATTGAGGAGACGAATGTGCACCATCCCAGTGCACACTTCTCTCGTTAGGCACGGTTATTTACAAGCGAGATTAGGTCACTTCACGGATGCTACACTTGATAACCATCATCAGTCTTTAGAGTTACAGTATATCACTATTACAAAATTATTTAAAATTACTTAAGTGCGTTTTTTAGTTCTGACATTTAATAATTCATTAGTTAAATTCAGGTAAATATGCATAAAACACTTTATAAAACTTGAAACGTGAAATGCTATTTCCAAGCTTTTAAAGTTTCATACGCGAATAGTACTCGTAGTAGACGTGTTGACAGTGTAAATTGGTGACGCCAGCATTATTAAATTTATTTCAATCTAGAAATTTCAACGTGAAATATTTCACATTATAATTGACTATATCATTTATACAATAAATTCAGTTTTTTTATCTTATTTTGAATATTCCGGTGATGGAAACTAGAGTCTGGCAAACGAAAGCGTGACCTGAGAAAACGCGGCAAATTCAAAAAAATTTCATGGGGTATTACTGACTTAGTAGGAGAAAAATGTTTTGATACTTGAGTATTTTTTGTATTTACGACAATCAATTTACTTACTAATCATAATATGTAGCAGCTTTCGCGCGTTACTTTTTATTGTTTTACCTATATTATAGAAAAGAAAATAGCAATTATTGTTGAAAAGTTAATTTCTCTACAAAATACTGACAATTACAATCACCGACTTTGACGTGCCTTTGGACAGCATAATAATATTGCCATATTAAAATTTTAAGAAAACTCCAGGTCACGCTTTCGTTTGCCAGACTTTAGTCTTGTTTTTCTTCTTAACGCACGCCGTTAAATAACCATATTATAGATATTAATTGTATCCTGATGTGAGCAATACACACGGTACAAATCAATTTTACACACACCGATATCAATAAACCATTGTTGATTAATCAAATAATTTGTAACCGTGACCGATTGTATAGTACAAAGAGTTATAGCATTTTTAATTACATTAAATGCTGTTGAAATTAACGGAAAGCGTACGCGAGATTAAGTTGTTTTAATTGAATAAAGGAGTCCATTCGTATTTGTTCAGATGTCAAGTTTAGACTCGAGTTGGCTTGCGGCGTAATAATTTCACCACAACTTAATTTACTACGCCACGAAATTTCGTTATTATATTTTTATTTGCCCCTTAAAATGTTGCTATATTTTCTTACTTACTTATGACTGCTTATGAAATAGACAAGTCTTTTGGATCATATCACTATTATAGATAAAGCAAGCTGATGATGAGGATGATGGGCCCAGTCGCTGTAGTAGGGATAGTTCCACCAGTAATGAGTGTAATGCTCGTGAAGTGACCTAGTCGCGTTTCGAAACCAAGTTGGCACTTCCAAGTCCAGTGTCACAGGAATAGTGTATCCTGTTACAATGAATGATGCACATTCGTCTCCTGAAACCGGTATAGTTGAGGCGAGTGCTGCCTGCGAACATTTGTCTGTGTTGTAGGTAAAATTATAAAATATTGAATATGCTAAATTTATACAAGAACATATTTAATTAATATACATCAAAAACTAATTAAATTTGAGAATAAACAAAAAAGTACAGTACAAAAACAGCACATGCTATTAAATTTAGTGAGGCAGAATGTAATTTTTCTTAAATTAACGAAGCGATCTTCACAAAACGTGATTACCTACCAAACGGTTTATGCACACAGTAACACATCGGCCACTTTTACGACAGAACCGACGAAATGGACATTGCGCAATTCAGCATCGTAAAAATTGCGGCGAAGCTGAAAGTACCGGAGCATGAGCTGAAAACGTAAACTAGGTAAATAGGCATGAGACTGCAGTACGTAAAATAGAAAATTAGAACTATTTTTGAGCAAAGTTATTTTTTTAATCAATTTCTATAATTTATTCAATGTTATTAAATAAATAAACAAAAATAATCGTGTCTAGTATGTGTCTACTCTATGTTTTTATGTTATTCTGATATAATTTTGACAAAACAGTACTCAGATAGTTATTTCTCTGAATTTACAAATCACTTATAACTTCTTAACCAAAAGGCAGATTTAGTTAAAAACTTATGTAAACCAGCCGGTTAAAGTTTGTAATATTAATTTTCAATGTATGAAAATCTGCTCTTAAAGATATAAAAATAAAATGTAAATAACATATAAAGCGGAAGTGCAGAAAGCGTGTGTGGGAGTGATCAATACAAATTAATTTAATTTATTGTAGGTATATGTTATGTAAGTTATCGCCGCCCCCACTAATCCATTTAGATCGCTGAATATTCATACATAATAGTTAATGAGCCGTGTGGGTTACTTCTTAACTAGATGACATGTTTATTAGTTTTAACGGTACCAACCTATGTAACTGCAATTCCAAATGATTCAGCTTTTAGATGTTTAGGTGTAAGTTCGTAGGCAAAAATTGTAATTATTATTTTTTAGTTATCAACGACACATCAAATTTTTACATAAGTAATTTTTCAATTGATTATTATAATATATTAATTTTATTTATTCTGTTAATATTAATTAACATTGATTTGTAGATGGGTACCTTTTTTGTTTATTATCCTTCTATATTTTTTTGCTAAAAGAATAGTTAGATTGCAAATTTTGGTAATCAAAGAGTTATCTGAGAATCTGATTACCTAAAGGTTAGTCGCCTAATTTTTATTTATTTTCTTTTTTTTTTTTTAATCGCTATACTAAACTAGTGCTTGTATCATAAGCACTGAGCGATCGAAATACATATAACACGGGTCTAATCGATCGTGAGTTCACACTTATCGCTATTCCACGGCCGTTTAAATTCAAAGGGCCTGTGTTTTGTATTTGAATTTTTATGTATTAATATATCCTGATGAAATATAGGCTGATGCCTGGCCTCGTGTTATTTGCAGATATTATGTCCCTTGATAAAAAGAATGACAGGCGTAATGAATTCGATTTTCGGTTGCGTTTTATCGGCACATGTTTCGTTTAACTCTACCAGTAAATACCAGTAAAAATTATGTCGTATAACCTAGTTGTATATATTTTTAGTAACCCTTTTATCAAAAAATAGTTAAGATTGTTGCTCCTGGCTCGTAGGTACTACATTATAGGATCAAAGGAAGGTGCCCTACCTTTATAGTGGATTGATTTGGGCTACAAAGAAAATACGATCTTCTGCGGATTTCCACTTTCATTATTTATAAAGTTTCACAATTCCACAGGATCCGTTTATCGTAAATCCTTTATGACGTAATAAAAAATTTTCCTTTTGTCATTTTACTTAATGTCAAATACAATTAATTGTAAAAACAATAAAATATTATTAAAAACATCTCTATTAAATGTAGATATTCGTGGGTTCGAATCCCATCCTCGTCGCCAATTATTATGTTTGTTGTAATTGTGGAATGAAACACCGTTTTGCGTATAGTCTTTTATCGAGCTAAATAACGACTGCGGGCCTATACCCGTATAAAGAATGACAAACACAAATGACTTATTAAACTACCCTCAATACAACACTAAAATATATAACAAGATGCCACTCTGTAAAATTAATGTAACATGGGTCTCTTCAAGTCTAGGGTAAATGAGTTACTCCTAGGCAAGCGTGTACCATCATAGACCGCACCACTGCTCAACATCAGGCAAGCCTATCACGAGATAACAAAAAATAATAAAAAAAGGCCAATGTTTACTGAACAAAATATTAAACGTATACAGTTTTGCAATAGTTTAATACAAAAGGCAGAGATAATAGATAGGAACTGCTATAACTGGATAGAGTTAACAAAACGGAAGAATAAGAAACTGAATTAATCTTGACAGGGCAGGAAGTAGAAGTTTTAAATAACACGATAACAGGTCTGCTTACTGTAGATTGCACTGTCGGGAGTTGCGGACTAGAGAAGTTAATTTGTAGTAAACATTTCTGATTTAACCCACTTGTTACTGAAACTATTTTTTGTCTCGGATTATGATGATTTTTTGAAATAATACTCTAATATAGTGCCTTATTCCAGGAAAAATACTGAAAAAAAATTTGGGTTATCGGAAAAGCCGGAAAATGGGTGGCGTTATAACGCCCGGTAGTAAGATAGGCTACCAAACCATAAGTTTGCTTGCAGACATTTTAGTATCGAATAATACATCAAAGTACATTTTAACAATGATATAATACAAATAATAATAATAATAATGTTAATAAAATATATTTATAATCTAAACAGACATATTGTGATATTTAATAAAACATAATTTGGGATGCAGATGTATGTATAAGAGACTTACGACACTATTGTCGTTCCATTTGCAGACCAAGATGTACTCAGGTCGGCTAGACTTATAGACGAATGTGCCCCTTTCCGGTTTTTTTGAAAGGTTTGTTAATCGGAAGTGGACATTTAGATGTACAACTATCACAAATGGTCGCTGTGGCTTTCAATGTCCTGTTACATAATTCATGAAAAGGAGTAACAAACGAAAATGAGTACTTGGGTAACATGATTGCAGTGCGTCAGCAAACCTCAAAACTATACTGACTCTTTATCCAAATTGTTGGTAGCACGCTGAGATATTTGAGGAGTAGCCCTGGTATAGACTATGGTATAAACAACAACGAAGTTAGTAGTAGATGACTTCTCCCAATACCTGCGTGGTACCACAACATACCCGCTGTATAAAAGTAAACACTTCATTTCTGCTGTTGTCACATTACCCATGCTATTCTTCTGGCTTGCATATAAATTAGTGTAGTGCACCAATAACACTATGACTTCATCAGTCACTCATTCAACACACAATCAACTCATTGATGACTGTGTGTTTTTCGGGCCTTAATAATTTTGCGACGATGGAAACTTGGTAGGATTATGCCCATTTTGCTAAGTATACTGTTGAGTGTTTCTTACGGTTAGGGTGTGGTTACGGGTGGTGAAATCCACCCCATAGGAATTGAAGTAGAGTTAGAAGGTAACGGGTGCTGGTCAGAGGTGCCCTTTCTTTTAACTAATTCGGACAAGGGCGAATTATCTTCAGAATCTGTTGATTGAATGAATCTCTGAATAAGTATCCACATAATATATAACCTCTGCTGGTGCTCTTAGAGTGGGAATCTGAACAATTATGTAATAATATAAGGACTTCGTCGCCGGAATCCGTATCTGTGCCTTGGGCATTTTGCTTAACTGTTGGAAAAATTGTAATTTCACTGGGTAGATCATCATCAGAATCGGCGCGGTGTTAGTCTTTAACAGTTTTGTTCGAGATTCAAAGGCTTTTATGTCAAAAATCTAAAACCATATAAACGGATAGGTAGACGTCGATTTTACTACCGGGCGTTATAACGCCACTAATTTTCAAATACAATTATCTTTATGAAAAACCATGATATTTAAATATGTTATATATCTTATTATTAGTATGATGTTAATACTTTAAGATATTATACACAAAAATATAAATTTCATTATCAATGTACTGAAAAAACATACATTTTTGAAGTCATATCTCAAAATAAAAAAAGGGTAACTTTAAAACACGTCTAACTTTTAAAACATTTGACACACTTAAACAAACATAATATTTAATTGTTAAGTGATCCTTCCTCATGATAAAAATGTAAAAATATCTTTGTTTATAAAACATTATAATAATGAAAATCGCGGTTACATCGAACCCTTAAAAAGTGGCGTTATAAAGGACGGTAGTAACAAGTGGGTTAAACTGGGACGAAGTAGTCTCACAACAGATACACGTATATTACCACAAATTCTAAAACTCTCTCGTCTAACGCTGAATTTCTCGTTAAATATCAGTAGACGAAATTAGCTAAAGTTTTGAAACTTTGCAGCATATTCGCAGGTATCCATCCGCCGCTGGGTAACCTACTTTTAGGCGTTTATTTATCCAGCTCTTCGCTTATTCAAGATTATTTTAAGATTCTTTAAACACAGTCTCGGCCTAAATACATACATCAAGTGACGCTCTTAGCCCCTTTTACGTGTAGTTAATTTAAATAGGACAGAAGGCAGTACTAGTTATAACGACACGCTGAGAAATTTCTAAAATGAGTTTCATAACAAAAGTTGAGAGTACCACGACAACTCTGCGTTTAATTAACAAGCAAAGTTTAATATGTCATAGGAAAGTGTCAACATAACTGCTATGCGGTCGAGCGTCTCTCTTGTGTTTACTCTAGCTTTATTGAGACATGTTTCACTGGAGTTACACGGCCACTAGCATGACTTTGCAGTGCGATATGGTAAATTTGTTGCGTGTATCGTGAATTAATGTTTACTCAATGACAGTATGTATAATGTATATGTCACCACAGAGAAAAACACAGAATTGAATAGATACGACGTACTATGGTCCCATTTACGAAAATAATATTGCAACTTATTCATCTATAGATTTGTCGAATGTATCACCCGCGAAGTGACCTTGTCGCGTTTCGGGAATGGTTTCAAAGTAGCAAGGAGTATGCACTATCAATCTAGATGCTATATGCTCGTCTCCTCAAGCCGGCATAGTGGAGGCGACTGCTGCCCGTAGAAATTTCTCTGTAGTAGCAGTTGTTTCCATTCATGGACCGCACCCTAGCTTTATATTGGGCGGAATGTTCTCACATGCCGAGCTACAATAAAAAAAATGATTTTTATAATTGAGATCAAGAAAATAGTGGCCGTGGGTTATGAGACCCATGTTTAAATTTCGCTAAACTCTGATACCAATGATGCAATTCTAAGCTAAGGTATTATAAAAAAAAAAGTTTGATCGATACTATATGAATTCTTATAAAACGTTACGAGTACAGGTAGATTGGTTGGATCCCTTTATACGACCCCTTTGATCGGATTAGCAGTACAATTGAGTTCTATTGGGTGGTTACTCCAATATTGGAAAAAGATTAAGAATATTAAATGTATTGAGAAATGGGTGTCGTCTTTTTCTGATGTACAATTTACAAATGGACAACGACCACGCACCGAATTAAATGGCAAAGATAAGAAATACTATAACATAAAATTTTGTATTATTTATGTTGGAATTTGTCGATGATTCCAACGAGTCTCGGAAGGCACTTTGTATATGCTAATCGGATAACGGTTGACAATGACAAGCCGTTGACCACCAAGAGGTACTAGCGGAAAGATGTCTTCGATTTTACCATATAGGACTATATTTTTTTATTGTAGTTTTACTTTATGTGTTTTAATTAATTTATGCCGAACCAACCTAATTGAAATGAACAAGTTGATAAATAATTTTATTTATTAATGTAAACAAATGACACAGTATAAAGAAAGAGGCAGATACTAAAGTTAAAACACGTCATGCGCACATTGTAATAACCTAAGTTAAAAACTTATTCGATTATATTATACAAATTCTTTCTTTTTTTTTAAATCACACGAATATAGGACCGTGGTCGTGTTTTTTTTTTCTTGCAGATATTCCGCACAGACTTTTGTCGCAAAACTTTGATACATGGCTCAACTATAAAACGCAGCTCGTGTTACCGCATCTAGGGTTTTTATCGGAGATACTGCGCGTCGGCGACGTTATTGTGAGTTCAACAAACGTGATGAAAACTTCAGAGTCGAGGAAGGGCTTAGAAAATTGACAATTGATTAAATTATGACATACTTTTAAAAAAATGTAAGAGGATATAAAGTAAGATTATTTTTAGTTCATGATTCAAAGTGCGTAATAGAAAGACGTGAGAGTGATTGTTGAGCAGTGTTAATAGACAATCCAATTGTCCCGTGTTCGAACCTCGCTAAAGACCGGTACCAATTTAACTTTGTTATATGTACTTTGGTCGCTCAGTGCCTATAGGCACTATTAAAGAGTGGTAGGCAGACTGATGATGGTTATTTGTCCAGTCTGTCGTCCTGGGGCAGTACCACCACTTTCGAATGTAACACCCGTGAAGTGACCTTGTCGCGTTTCGGGAATAGTTTGAAAGTAGCCAGGTATAAGAGAGGAGTGTGCATTGTCAATCTAGATGGTACATGCTCGTCTCCTCAAGCCGGCATAGTGGAGGCGACTGCAGCCCGTAGAGATATCTCTGTGGTAGCAGTTGTTTCCATTCATGGACCGCACTCTAGCTTTACATCAGGCGGAGTGTTGTCACATGTCGAGCTACAATAAAAAATAAAAAATAAAAAAAAAAATTTGAAGTAGTTTAAAGAATTTTATAAAGACTTGAATAACAATAAGTTAGGTATTACTTGGAACGTTGAACAAAACAACAAGACATAGTTTGACGTTGAAGTTTGAGATCTTCAAGTCTGTGTCTGCCGTGGTTAATTTTTTATAAATTTTAAGAATCTGCAATAGCTGCAATGTCGAGGCACGTAAATTGCTAGTAACGCCGCAACTTGAGCAATATTTTCAACAGTCTCCTTCTGTAATGGGATTTTTAAGAAACTTGTCCTTCTTAGACAACGCTGTTGAGCTCAGGGAGTTATTAAATGCTGTAATATTACACTTTCTTTCACCAAGATAACACTATGTTTATTCATGATATTCTTTATATATAATACTTCTATTTAATAATTAATTAAATTTATTAATTCACTTCCGTTTTTACCAATATTTTTAAAGTTCTCTGTTTTCGTATTGTACGGTGTTTGTAACAGATGGGTCATAAAGTTCCCGATGTAAAACATATTGCGGCTAGCGAAGCTTTTCGGCACTTATGTTCCGCGATTGTAAATTCTAGACACTCTTCCCTATGGATTTTATTTATTAGTTTAAGACTATTTATTACTTTAAATATATCATGATGTTGAAATTGTTTATTTATCGCTGTATTATGTTTTGATTTTTATTTAAACTTTTTTTTATTTTTTTATTGTAGCTCGGCATGTGACAACAGTCCGCCTGATGTTAAGCTAGAGTTCTGTCCATGAATGGAAACAACTACTACTACAGAGAAACCTGTGCGGGCAGCAGTCGCCTCCACTATGCCGGCTTGAGGGGACGAGCATAGCACGGGTGTTACATTCGAAAGTGGTGCTACTACCCCAGGACGGCAGGCAGGACAAATAACCATCGTCAGACTGACTACCACTCTTTAATAGTGCCTATAGGCACTGAGCGACCAAAGTACATATTGATAAAGTTACATTGGTACCGGTCAGAATTAGCGAGGTTCGAACACGGGTCTCATCGATCGTGAGTTCACGCGTCAAAGCGCTAGACCGCGGCCGCTCTTTTTTTGATCTATCTATGTATGTATCAAAAGATAAAAGTAAATGTTATATAAATAATTATAATAATATCAATTTATTCAACACAATTTTGTTTTTCATTCACTTACTGTGTTTGTGATAAGTAAACGTAGATGAAGCCTAAATATGTTTAACTTTAAAACTATTTAGTGTTTCATTTGTAATATTGCGGTCTGCGGTTTTGGGGTCAAAGTTGCAAAACATCTCCTTCACGTTCATTTCAATTAAATTTAACATCACTCCTTCAAACAATTACTCTTTGCGCATTTTGTAAATATAAAGTGGTTTTAAAGATAATCATTGCTTCTTGGGAGCTACTTTGTAGATTATATCTGCTAGTACCGCATAATAACCCTGTAATAATTGCCATAGACTTTGTCATCACTTTGCCATGATGACTATCTTTTTGCTTGTTTTAATAGTTTATTACTTTTTTCTTCGTTATATACTTGAATACATCTTACTCCATCTAAACTCGTATATGGTAAGTTAGACTTTTATTTAGTAAATAGTCAAATGAAACGTTTGAATAGATTGTGGCTAAACAGTATAAGAAAAACGGCATCTTAACGAGTTTGTTCGAGCAGCGAGTTAAGTGTTGGCCTTTGCCAATAAGACGTTACCGCATCGCCCGCGGGGATATTGCTAGCTGTAACGGGCTCGTCTCACCACTTTCATTAAACCCTGTTGCGTCATCTCTGAATATTCTTTATTCGTTCTTATCGAAATTTACTCGATAGTGTTGAACATTCTTAAATGTTTAGCGCTTGTTAACCTGTTTTGTACATGCATTTTACATCGTTTGGGCAATTCTCCTAGTTAAAATTGTGAAATATTTATTGTTAATTTTTACACATGGTTGTCATATTATCTATATTGTCTACCTAAAACACTCGTAAGTATTTGTAAATAACATGTTTGCAAGCATTACTACATTCGCAGTGACACTGACAATTGGAAATCTATTAAATGTAAGCTTGACTATAGCAGTTTTATCGAGCGAGATGCCAACGTATGAATTTCAGAGGAACCTCTCGCCAACACTTTCATGTAAGTTAATCTCTTCCGCCCAATCACCCTTTTCGTGGTTAATGGTGTGAAAATAGTCGTCCCCCGCTCTCGTCTATTGGTGAGTTGGACTTTTCTATTTATTATCTTGATGTTCGTTCCACAGTTACCGTTTTAATTTCAATTATTAAAGTGAAATCTATTCGATGTTTATTAGTTTTTGTTTGTACGTTTTCTTCTGTGCATCTAATCATTTTATCTTGAATTTTTTTTGGTAAAGCAATATTTATTGTAAATTAACTCAGTTTTACTTTTTAACATGAACGTTATTCATAAAACTGCTATTCTCACTGCAGTATCTGCAGGAGCTGCACTTCAATTCATAAGCAAGTCTTTTGTTGTTAATAGCTTGAGCTGTTAATGTTTTAAGAACACCTGTTTTCTTAAATAAGGTCGCGAAAGGCTC
Source organism: Tinea pellionella (assembly GCA_948150575.1). Taxonomy (NCBI): domain Eukaryota; kingdom Metazoa; phylum Arthropoda; class Insecta; order Lepidoptera; family Tineidae; genus Tinea; species Tinea pellionella. Next base: position 2,214,732 of record OX411258.1, read on the forward strand.
CGGCGGTATTTGATGATATCGAATTTTGTAAACACAATTTAAATTTCTGAATGAACTCCATTAAATAAAAATATTATTTAAAAGAAACATCTTACTGATGTAATTTATATTTCTTTTATTACAACCAAGCAAAAGGAAACGAAGTTAACTTTTTCGCTTGAAGCTGTTATAGTTGTTGAATTTGTTGCAGGTCACGAAGAAAATTGAGTCCGACACCGTTCTAAAGGAACACGGCTAGAATACAAACCGACATTCCATATGTTAGAGTTCGCATCGATACTGGCTTTATATCTTGTAGGTAAACCACGAACGAATAACACTGTTGAAGCTTGACTCTTAAGTGTTGAAGCTACTTGCATACATAAACTTATTTCCTTTTACAACGAGAAAATCAGCTTATGTACAACCATCAGTATTGAGCAGTGCCGAGATAACTATGTAGACAGATAAATGATGCGTGATCAATTTATCTAACAAAACCATGCCATAATATTTCATGCACGAGACAGATTAACTCTTCTTATATTTCACGTTACAGAAGCACATAATGCTAGAGACAGTTTCAAAAGTTTCTGTATAATTTAGTGGCAACGAATCATCTCGAGTGCCTCTCCCCGCTTCCAGCGTTCATGAGTTATGCTGTTTTGTACCATTTTATTTTCGTCCTGTGAGACTAACCGTGCGAATGCAATACGGAAAGCTAAGATGAGATTAATAAAGCATAAATCTGTATTTTAAAACAGTATTTTCATATAGATCCTTAAGTAATTATACTGCTTCCATCTAATTTATTGTGATCCAACGTGTGCTAAATCGTTTGACTCGTGGGACGAAAAGTTTCGTTGGTCGAAAAAGTAAATTCAACGTTCGTACACTTGGATATTTCTGCAAGTTTAACTGTTTCATTTTATTTATTGCAGATCTTTGTGCGGTTAGAGTATTTACCTCTGCCTTCTTTGTTTGATATTTAGTATTAACCCCCATTTAAATTTTCAGTTCAAAAATACTGTTGTCATGAGGAAAATGTTTAAATTTAATGTTGTATTTGACATTATAATAATGAAGATTAACAATATATACTCGTATAACATAACATAATAACAAAAGTAAGAAATTTTAATTTGACTTAATTAATATCATAAATATACATGTTCACTAAGTAATAATATTATTAGACTGCTGATATTGAAATAGTGTAAAAGCATTTTTATATTGAAATGTTCGCTCAAAGAAATTTTGTTTATTTAAAATTTGTTTGTGTTAACGCTGAAGGACACCACGAGGCGGGACTTTGGGTAGAGATCACACGCTTTGACGCGAAAGTTCTTTGAAAACGCTATAAAAGACTCGCGTCGTATCAAAAGAAAAACATGCATTATGTTTGGCATGGATTTTTTTCTCGATGTCTTTTGAACTGTACCAGGTATTAAAAAATTGTTTTCAGTCAGTACATATGCGGCTTTAATTTTAGTCATTTATAAAGCATTCTATGAAGAAATATCTTCATTGAAGTTCATTATATTTTTTATTGTAATATTTTCTTAGATTTTGTGCAAACAGTGTTGGTGTTTTTATGTGTATTTTGATTAATTTGATGAAAGCTTTGCAGGCATCGTGATCGCGGTGGAACTCTTCATATTTTTTTATTATTGTTTTTACCATTGTCCCACGATTTTTATCTGTTGTCATCGAGTTCATTTGGCCACTTTGTTTAGCCTGTCACGATGTATTTTGCTGTACGAAGTGCATTTTTAGGTGCCATTTTCCAATAAAGCATTCGATGTTTGTGCTTTGTTTTTATAAAATTGGTACATTAGTGCGTACAATTATAATTTATAAATTTTCTTTTGATACAATATTTAATTTTGACTTAAAATTTTAATGAATACAGGTGTGTAAAAAAAATCCGGGTTTCTGTATTACTTAAAAAAATAAGCAACAACGACCCAGTGACCCAGTAACTTTGTGTTGGGAGTTTTGTTTTAATTCGAAGTAGTAGCGACGATTTTTCTCAAATTAAAAGTAGGAGTGCAAACAGCTCGTTAATTTTAAAGCCAAGGATTAAGGATTGTATTATAATTAAACGAATTATAACGAGAGGATCTGCACACGGCTAAACTCCGCTCTTAGATCGTATTTTAGCTTTTAACATCATGGGGACTGCGATCATATCTCTGTTTTTTATATTTATAGAGAAAATGAACTTTTTTGTAAGAAAATTATAGATTTTTACCATTGAGATATATACCTAGAGGCGCAAACCCCATACATTTGACATGAAAAAGCCGTAGGCCGTTTCAAACGATTTGACAATGTCAATCTTAGTGTTGCCGGTATAGGTAAAAATTTTCCACACACTAATTTTTTTTTCTTTAGATATTTTTATTCAGTGTCGATTATAATATATCTAGAGGCATGCATTTTTAGCTTAATAAAATAAAGTTCAGTGTTTTAATTGTTTAATATAAGTTGAAATTCTTCTTTCTTAAAAATAAAATATATCTTTTTTTTATATTATAATACGGATTATGGGAAACGATGTTTTACTAGCAACACTAAATGTAAAAAATATCCCTAATTTTATTTGTTTTTTTGTTGTTTAAGGACAATATAGATGTTGAAAGGATATATTTACGTGTGAAACGTAATCCCGCTTTTTTTGTTGTGCATTTGGGATCGAGAATTGCACGTTTTCACCACATATTTGCCCATTGTGAGTTTATATACGTCCTGTCAAATACCAACTGACAGAAAGCTTAATTATGGCTGTGGGCAGATCTTCACTCGCCTCACGTTAGGAGCGTTATTGCGCCTCTAGTATATATCTCATTGATTTTTACCAACATGTTACGCAATGTAGACGTGGAGCATAAATAAATTATATATAGGATTTTTTGAATGGAACTTTTCGTGACTCGTAATCTTATTACCCGTTTATTCGTACATAATTTATGAATAACAGTATTCTATACACCTATGTTTATATGTATTATTATATTAACATTTTTATTATAGATATTTTTACGTGTTGCGAGAATATTTTTCGCGGCAAAAACTTTGCTCTCTAGGGTGTTGCGTATCTCTCGTCTCCTTCGTATACTAACTTATACTGAAGGAAAAAGTTATCAAACATTAGTTCTAATTAATTAGGTTTATATTACGTATCTATATCGTATATAAGCTATAGACGAAATAAGATGAAATCCTAATTATTATTTTAATTCATTAATATTCAACTGTTGCATTGGATTTAGCTTAATGAAGTACGTCAACGGAGTACCTACATATAAACATGTATAAATGGAATTGTACTTTATGAATAAGCTGTTAATTAAAATCAGTAAATGACAAACATTAATAGTCACTGATGCGAATAACAACATTGATACAATTTATATCAATTTGTTTTAACTGCGTACGTTGTGCTGGATGGACCATCCCTATGTATTTTTAACGTTACATTTTATTCTTGATGATTATGTTCAAAGTTTTTAGTGATTTGGTTTCCACTATCCTGACTGTCGATTTTTTTTAGTTTCATTAAGGATATTATAGGAATGAAAGGGATTCGTTGTCAGGATAAATCTCTCTTGGAAATTGTGAAAGTAGTTACGTTAATGTGTTTTTTTTTTTATTGCAGCACCTAATGGTTTTTCGATATTAATCTTTATCGATTTGCTAGTTTTCTATTGCTACAGTTTTGTAGAGAAAATTGTCTGTGTTACTTTTATTCTGATTGTTTTTTTTTTTTTTTGCTTGAATGACTTAGAACACAATCAAAGCGTAAAGTGTTAAATCCTAAATCGTGGAACATAGAATTTATATGGAACGACCGTGGCCGAGTCCTTCAAAAATGTCCGGTACGGTTCAAATGTAGCTTTGTTGTTTGTAATTTGGTTTCTCAGTTCCTTCGATGCAAGTAATAGCCTAGCATAGGCATTTCAATTCAATGAAAAAAGAGAATGATTGATAGAGCGACTCCGGTCATCTTGATATTGGAGGAAAGACAGCGACAGGCAGAAGTAGAAACAAAGAAGAATTATAACATAAAATAAATATATATATACCCGCTACCTAATGAATTTCCCACCATGCTCCGCATGAACCGCACTCTAGCTTTACATCAGGCGGAATGTTGTCACATACTGAGCTACATTAATAAAAGACAACTGACTTGAGGAGACAAATGTACACCATCCAAGACAAGGTCTCTCAGGGGTGTTACACTTGATGCAATGACATCTTTGAATGTAGGTCACAATATCCTCAAAAGTTAATGATAGTCTCTTAAGAACATTTTTCCGTTGCTATAACGCTTAAGGTAACATCTAAAATATCCATCCTGTATATCCCTATGGTCTAAGTTAAGCTATTTTAAAGCTAGATTAAAGAATGTCTCGTCCATCTTGTGAACTTTGCCGACCGCACGGTCTCACGCTCCCGATCAGGGTCGTGCCAATACAGATCTAGTATATTAACGACCAATATCCATCTAAGTTATTCAGGCTTTGTAATAAGATGAACTAATGGGTGCCTCATTGCGTTCGCTGTTCGCCCTGCATTATTTGCAACAATTGATTGAGTGGCAATAATATTCATCTGGAACGGAAGATAGATCCGAAAACATATTACATTGTAGGTATTTTTTATAGACTAAAAGTATTTTTTTTTTATTCTTAAATTCTACCAGAGCATATGCTGAGCTGATTACTCTTTTGTCAGCTCACCCTGTACAAATCTAAAAACATTTGTATTGTGAATTATTATAAAAGATATTCTATTCTATTCTAAATTTCTCAAATATAGAGCGGTGGCAGACTGACGAACTATTCTGCTGTCCTCGCACGTACCACTCTGTCAAGTGGATCTGGCTACTTGGAAGTATCCAGGTATAACGAGAGGTGTGTGCACTCTTAACCTGTACGGTGCATATTCATCTCGAGCCGGCAAAGGAGAGGAGCCTGCAGACATTTATCTAATAATGTAAAACCTAATAAAAATTAATATTGTGAAATAACAAGAATTTGGTCATCAGCATATACCTACGGTTATTTAAAATTTAAAATAATCCCACATTTAGTGGTTAATAATTTTAGTAATTTGTCTCTACTCAAAGTCATTTCAACTTACACCATTAACCCATTATGCCACAGCGAGACACCCGAGGTTAATTTACCAAATGGCACATTCAAAGTTGATTCTTCTTTGGGTTTCAAATCGCTGTTATCACAACACTAAATATTCATTTTCCTGTTGATAAACCCAGCACGGGTGCTCCGTGAAAAGTAGAATTTATGCGAGTTCCTCGGATAACTGGCTTTTCCTTGAGTTATGTTTTGGTCGCGGGTTATGTTCGGTTTCTTGTGACGTCCTTACTTTTTACGATATTGTGTTTTCTAATTCGTATTTGTTGCGACGGCTTTTATGGGCTGACATAAGTGAGACTTTGTTGTTGTAGAGGATACTGTTTCGTCGTTTATCTTTTCTTTTGTTCGTATAAGCGGAAGAGGAATTATTTCTGTTTCACTTGTCACTTGTTTCCATTTATCACATATTCAGTTTATATACAGTGCATTGTGCTTCCTGATAGATAACTCGTGTATTTGTCAACATTTACTATTTACATTATTTGTTTTCGTATTATGAATCTATATAAGATCTCAGGATTATGAGACCTTTATTTTTAGCCAATTCTGGAGGAAAACAGTAAACCGATTTCTAATAGTCGACGTCTAAGCGGCTAAGAATGAGCTTTTTGTACAAGCATAAATAGTCCTTAAAGTCATCCAGCTAATCAGTTACAAATGCGTGTGCACTAGCAGATGATCCATGAAGTTTCTATTTAAACTAGCTCCCACTATCCTGGCGCATTTTTTAGAACTTTGTCTCTTATAGCATCATCCGGTACTTCATATTCAGATCTAACTGTTAGTGAATATGTTTAGGTCACTTGTTTTAGAAATGTGCAATAATATAAAACAATCAGTTCTAGGAACCAGTTTACACGTGTTGAAATAACAAAACTAGGGTTCAAGGGTGATAGACAAGCGGAGCTCGTCAACCTGTTATTTGGGGCGAGAGAGGCAAACTTGTCAAACGGGTGTGACATGTCAAATAATAATAAATGTCGTGCCGTTCTCGCTCGTGATAAAATGGCATCTTTATCTGCTTCATAAAACCTTTTTTTCTGGCGTCTCTAAATTTTATAACAGCTTTCACAGTTTAGAGTACGACGGCGGTTTTCTTGCGATAATAATTGTGTACCTAATAATAATCTTTATTGTGCAATAATAATTGTTTTAAAAGTACCTATATAATTAGAAATTGGTTCACAACAGGCGGCTGTATCATTGGACAGCAATCCAGGCATCCAAACAAAGGAGTTGGAGTAGAAATAAGGTGACAGTGCACAAAGAAATATATGTTTATTTATTTTAGTATGCGGTCTATGAACGGGGACAACTGACAAATGTTTACAGGCAGCAATCGTCTCCACTATGCCGTCTTGATGAGACTAGTGTGCACCAATAAGTTGTAGTAGTATCTAATATGTTTTTATTTATAATTATATAAACGGCGTTATTATTTTTTATGATGAATAGAAAGGAACAAAAGAATAGGTAAATTTCAACGTGTCCACGCAGTCCTGTGTGTAACTTAGTGGTCAGAGCATCTATTCTACGAGTATACCATATATGTTAACGGAAGAGCCGAGTTTTATCCCCGCCTCGGGTTGTGTGTGCGCTGTGATTTTTTCTATTCAATTTTCATCATAATTTAATAATAACAAACCCAGCATCCGAATATGCCAAAAATTACAAAAATCTTCTACGAGATGTTTTCGTATAATTTATATTCGTAGAGGTGGTGATACTTCCATCAGTTCATCGACGTGTGAGCCTTGAGTAAAATTGAAAATTTAACGTATTACTATAGAGCTGAGCCATATATCACCAGCAAATCCCCGCCAAATTAGATAGGGCGGCGTGTTGAACCAAACGTCTACCATCGATTCGAGCTTCTGATCTAGGAATCTTTATTTATGTAGAAATTTTGACCTTCGATTTTTTTAATTGATATCATTGAGATATATACTAGAGGCGCAATAACGCTCCCAACGTGAGGCGAGTGAAGATCTGCCCACAGCCATAATTAAGCTTTCTGTCAGTTGGTATTTGACAGGACGTATATAAACTCATAATGGGCAAATATGTGGTGAAAACGTGCAATTCTCGATCCCAAATGCAGCGGGATTACGTTTCACACGTAAATATATCCTTTCAACATCTATATTGTCCTTAAACAACAAAAAAACAAATAAAATTAGGGATATTTTTTACATTTAGTGTTGCTAGTAAAACATCGTTTCCCATAACCCGTATAAAAAAAAGAAATGTTTTATTTTTAAGAAAGAAGATTTTCAACTTATATTAAACAATTAAAACATTGAACTTTATTTTATTTAGCTAAAAATGCATGCCTCTAGATATATTATAATCGACACTGAATAAAAATATCTAAAGAAAAAAAAAATAGTGTGGGGAAAATTTTTAACTATACCGGCAACACTAAGATTGACATTGTCAAATCGTTTGAAACGACCTACGGTTTTTTCATGTCAAATGTATGGGGTTTGCGCCTCTAGTTATACAGGGTGTATCAGGCATCGTGTAAAAAAATTAAGGTAAATATTAAGTGAGGGGTGATCACCCCTCAAAAAATAAATTTACTAAATGAAAATTCTCGTGTATGGTATTATGACAAAAACAAAATGTCTATAAATGGACCGGCCGACGTGGACATCGAGCGCTACGAAACTACGAAAGTACAGCGGTCATAAAAAATAATTTATTGAGAAAGTAGTAGAACAAAAGTGTTTTAGTATAATTGACTTATTAACACAATGATTAGGTAGTTTACTTACAAAAAACAAAAATATCTTCGGAAAGTGTCTATGGTACTCATAACAGGTGGTTAAAATTCGCGCTAAACACAGTGATACTTTCAATCCGCCTACGAAGTTCACCGCGGTCGTTGACCTGACCGTCTCTGTCAGAATACACGCGCCGCTTTATGTCTCCCCATAATTAAATATCACAGAACGTTAAGTCTGGGGAGCGAGATGGCCACTCGCAAAATGTAATGCGAGCTTATACGGATGTAGGTCTTGCGCGCACGTAATAACCTCCACACAAGATTTTGAACAATTCTTAATACGTGTCGTACGGAATCTTGTAGGATACCGTTCTCTCCACAAACGTAAGGTAGCACTTAAATTTCCACCACTTTCTCCACACAAGAGAACGATCACAAAGTTCAATGTTCGAAAGTGACATTGTCGCGTTTAGTGTTATTTCTTACGAATACGCGCACGTGTACATAGTTACGCGGCCATTCGGCAACTAACAGAATAGCCGTTGCAGGTGGGTCGGCACACGACTTGTCGGCGCGAGTACAAAGGCGAGGCGGCATAGGTTGTCGGCGTCGATCAAAGGCAAGGTCATTCGTTTGATGCACCGCCTGCCGACACAACGATTACACGTGTTTGTAGCAAATTACTCGTATGTATGTTTCTACAAGGAAAAGGTGGACATTTGGATAAAAAAAAAGTATTTATTTTGTAAATTAATTTCTGCTCAGAATCAATTACTGAGTCATCTCTTGAAATTTTTTACACGTTGCCCGATACACCCTGTATATCTCAATGATTGATATTGTATATTTGTCACAAGATCATAGGCATTGTAAACTCACTCGATTTGAACCCGGGTCCCATCGATCGTGAGTTCACACCTGTCGCTAGACCACTGTACCTTACCTATAGAGAAGTTAAATTGCCAAGGAGGAATAATCTTAGCGGTTTAATAGGCACATATCTGGGAGGCCTGCGATCGATTCTCGTGTCAGGCTAACATCTTACGTGATTTACTGCAGTACTATCTGCCTAGCAAACGTCAGAGAGAAGTAGAGAAGGAGTAGTAAATAAATTATTGCAAATTGAAATTAATGTTTACTTTTCAATCTTCCTGATTAGTGATGTATCCGTTTCGTTATCGTGAACGATGTTGTGATATATACACGGCGAATTCTTCAAGTGGGCTTGCATGGTCAAATGCGAAACTATAAGATATAGCGAAAAATACTGAAAGGAGTCTCGAGGCCGATTTTGATGAAAACTTAAACTGCAATATTAGATTTTTGATCATAATATTGTAAGATTGAATGCACTGAATGAATTGAGGTACGGGTAATGTATGAATACATGAAAATAAGAATCAATTTGTTAAAAATCAACACTTTCCTTTGGTTCGCCGTATGTCATTACTTTCCTTATTTGCGACACTAATGTATGTTTTATTTTTCAAAATCAATCGGTTTGATTCCTGGTTCATGGACCGCACTCTACCGCACTCTAGTTTGACATCAGTAGTCTACTAACCCGGGACGACAGACTGGGCTAATAATAACCATCATCAGTCCGCCCAACACGCTTTAGCATTAGTTTACCCGAGCTTATATAGCTGACCTGTTGTTATTGAGAACATTTTCATATGATACTCATTATGGATGATTTTCTCTGTTGGTTATTATAACCGCATGTATGAACTGTGGTTGTGTAAAAAATTGATATGTTATAATGTCCCGAACTGGTTACAAATCATATTTATAGCTTACCGGATATCCGTTGGAACAATACAATAGATATTGGTGTTGTTAAAATATTATATAAAATATTTAAAGTATATTTGCATTATGTAAAAAGTAATGTTTGGTTGGGTCGTATGATTCGTATAAATATAGCCAATAAATATTAGTTTAATTAACTATTAGGATTTTTTTTTACTTTTTTGGTTCCTTAGATAAAAAGTCCCGTTGGGATGGAACGGGAATTTTAAGCGCCCAGTTTACCATCCTGGGGTTCGTAACACCGCTTTAAAGTGAAGTAGCCACCTAGTCGCGTTTCGGGATTAGCACAGAAGTAAAAACGAGAGCAGTGCGCTCTACCAATGGAAGGTGCATGCATATTCGTCGGTCAATCCGGTGTAGCAGAGGCGACTATTGCTTAGACTCTATCAATTGTTTGTCATGGATCGTATTCTCGCTTAATATCAGGCGGAGTGCGGTTTTGCGAGCTACTTACTAGCGTAAAAAAGCATCGTACATCATTAATTATAGTACGCTTTCAAATATTAATTTAAAATAGCGTATCTATTTAGTAAGTTTTAAGTATAAATATTAAATATGAATAAGTATGATAATATGCATTCAGAAGTAGTTTTCACTTAAACTTCGTATCCGATATTTCTTGCATGTTGTGTGGAGTCTTGGATATTCAATGTAACAAGTCGCTGCTACGTTCAGTTAGATATATCTTGAGCGAACGGCAAGAAAAGGTTCTCGCTTCGTCCTGAGAAATTTTCGACTCGTGTAGGTCCAATTTGACCCTGTAGAGTTGAACCATCAATTAGCATTAACCGAATAAAAAAAATTATGCGGCATACTGTCGCTTTTTTATGATTAGTTTTGATTCGACCGACGATTTTTAGAAAGTTTTACAGCCATCGTAATCGCGGAGAAACTTGAATCTCCTCAAATATGTTATTTAGTTAAAACATGCATAAAACCAAAGAAATCGCTATTTTTTCTGTATATATTATGTATTATTAAAATCAATGTCCCTGTGGCAGAGTTGTTAGTGCTCAGACTGTTACTACAGGGCCGAGAACGTTAAGAGGCGAAATAATAACATCGGTATGGCAACAGACTGCAAAAAGCCAAGCTACGTGGCGTCGTCGTGTGATTTATACTGAGATCGTGTAAATTTATAGTTGCTTATACATTTCGGGGAGATAAACCCCTAACTCAGCTTTTGTTTAAGTGCTGTCTTAAATTTAAGAAAAGTATTTTGTTCAAAATTAAACTAAGAACCAACGCGATGCTGTTTTATTTTTCAATACTTTTTAGCTACTATACTTTCGTCCCTTCAAGCCGGCATAGTGAAGGCGACTGCTGTCTCTCCATGGTAGTAAGTTCTGTTCTTGGACCGCACTCTAGCTTAACATCAGGCGGAGTGTTGTCGTCCGAGCTACAATAAAGAAAAAATGTTGGTAGCTTTGTATTTTCAACTTTAATCTGACCGCACTCCGTCTAATATTAAGTTAGAGTGCGGTCCATGTGCGGAAACAACTGGTAACTCAGATGGAAAGGCGACTGTGATTATATTTTTTTTAAATTTGATTTTAATTTAAAATCTGATGAAGATTTGATTGAGTCATGATTTAAAATGTTAATACTTTATTTCTGTATTATGAATATAGCCTAGTCCTTTATAAAAATTAAATAGTATACTTAACTAAATGTAATCCTTGCATCTAGAGCGCTGTAACTATAAATATATTTCTAATGCACTATATGAAATTGAAATAAGCAAACTTGTGCGTGATTCACCGATCGGGAACATACGCTGTCTATAATGGAACGAAAATTGTACCTGCAGGAATATGCTGAGGATACATAAAGCTGGAGACGTATTCTTGATGATTTTTTTATTTGATTTTGAATCGTATAAAATTTTAGTATTTAAAAAATACACATGATGACTATCACGGTTATCCAATATATGCAATGGCGTTAATTAGAATTATCGAATTATATTATTTCGATTTTTTTTTCCAAGAATAGGTAGGTCTGTCTAATGAATCCGACCTAGTCGTAGTCACGACTATCGACATGGGCAAAGTTGTAACAAATCTATCGGTAGTCGTCTATTTCTACAGAATATTTACAGATTTTTCTTACATAATATACCTAGGTACTTATTTTTTTGTGTTAGAGGACATTCCAGTGTTTGATCAGCTTCTAGTTTTAAGCACGATAGAGTTTATAATTAGCTATTAGGAGCTAAGTCTTGTATGTTAAGCTAGAGTTGCAAAGCAAGGAGCGACGACGATGAAGATCTATTTTTTTTAATTCACTGCTAATAAGATTAATAAAATATATGTAAGCACGATAAATCAATTTATTTATTTTTTTTAATACGAAGAACATAATTTCACTTTTATTAAAATTATTTTCTTAAACGAGAGTATTTTTAACATTTTAACATTTCTAGGTATTTAGAAAATGTTTTCTTTCTTGAGCCTTACACAAAATTCAGCGGATTAACGGACGTTGAAAAATATTTGTATTCTTTAATTTGCATAATCTTGAGACAACAAAAAATGCTTTAAAAGTTACTAAGGACAAATTCCTGTTGTCCAAAATGAAAACGGAAAGTTTTAATTGATATGTCTTTCGTTTACAGAAGAAGAAAATAAATTTTAGCATGTTTTTTATTCTAAATTTCGAGTCACTTACTTTGAGTTCCAGGTGTTGAAATTGAATTAAAAGTTGTTAGAACAATGTAATTTAGTGTTGGTAATTTGGTGTTAATTTAATTGTGTGTAATATGTTTTTGGTTTTCTGAATTCTACAAATACAAAACCTCTACAAATGTTCAGTTCTTGTTAATATTGTAGAATAGTAGTTTTTACTCGCAAACAAATCTCATCACAAATAATACTTTGATGAATTTTCATTTTAGTTGCAAAATAACGTTTAAAACTTCACGTTGCAAAGTTATATTTTAGTAGAAATTTATTTCTATTTATTTTAAACTTTTACAGAAAAACCATTTATTTAAAAAGTTAAAAGTTGGTGAGGTGCAAAGTTTACGAGGTGCTCCAACGTGAGATAACATTTTCTCGCTTTAATTGAATAAAAGAAGTTTTCACTTACAATTTATTTTCAAATGTGTAAATGTAAAATTAGATATTTACGAGTACACTGTATTAATTAGACGAATCGAAAGCCGTATACGAAACATAAACCGGTGCAACCATAAATCTTCCAAACAATAACAACACACATAAACCGCGTCTGGGATTCTCCGTTAAACATATTTCAATCTAAATCCGACGTTATTAATCCAATGTAAAGTCAATTAGGCACCGGGGCCCTTATTAAGAGCGGATATAAACGCTTCGAGAGCGTCGGGTCGGAAACTAAAATCGTGCCCCCAACCGCGATCTAATGGGCCCCGGCTAACGAGGTCCCGGGTACGCTGAAGGGCTCTTCGTGAAATTCACGGTCTCTTCTCGAATCGGTAGACGACGTGTGCTTTAAAACGAGTTGTCAAGAGGTTTTATTAAAAAGGGTTATGTGAGTAGAAGTAATAATAATCGAAGAATTGTATTGTCCAGAAATTATTAATGGATGTTTGCATGTTACTTACGGAACACAAAATCCCTGACCTTTATTATTTAATAAAGTATTCTGTATTATAAAATAATTAATCATCTTTTCTTTTTTCTTTTCAGATATTGGCCTTTTATCAAATATTAGATTTAGGTAAGTTTTTTTGCTATTGACCGGCGATGTTTTATTATAAGAAAAATGAAAGTCCTATTTTACGACATTCATCACGGCGGCCATTTTTTATCGAGTCTTGAAGTCATTTATTGTAACCATTAATTCTACTATTGAAAGTGACATTTTGGCGGATCGGTCCCGGGATTCAATTGACCCGATTGAGCAGCGTAGAGGTTGATTTGAAAAGTAAGGGTTAGAAATTGGTCCCTGAAATCATTACTAGATACATTATTGCGGATAGTATTGTATCTAGTGGTGACCTTTCTTAAGATATTGTAGATAAATTTAATAGTTTCATCTAATAGCTTGGGCTTTTAGATTGAGTTCCTATGACCCTGTTGTTATTATGAATAGTTTAAATGGAAGCCTAATTGCTTTACTATATTCAACTATGCTGATGAAACCATAAAAGAATAATGACGTAAATACTATTAAGTGGTTGAAAATTATGATTGCGATGATATTATGGTAAATTGATCACTAACAATATTAGGCAATAACGTCCAAAATGGATCGTGTAATATGAGGACCGACCGAATTATATTTATCTAAAGAATTATTTGAATTACACGTATATTTATTGACTATTGCAATTAGGTAACGAAGGTCATTGTGCTGCACAGGATGTAAACAATTGCTGTGTAATTTTTTGCTCGTCGTACATTTTTATCAGAATTATTATGCGGGAGGGAATAGGAAGTAATTTGAGTAGGTTTTATAAATAATAATACATTTTATATTCTTACATTACTATTGTAACGTCATGTCTATAGTTCGTGGTCAGTACTGCGATCTAATTCCAAATAGTAAATTATTGTTATGTAAATTTCAATGTTGTAGAAATCAGATCGCATATCGGTGAAGATTCAGTGGCTTAGTCAGAAGTTAGTAGTTTATCTAACAATTTGTGGCCACCTACTTCCCGACTATTTACGCTCACTCGACCGGCCTGTCAGCAGCTGACACGGGATGCAAGCAGTTATCTCACCGAGAATGATTGTAAATTGGGACACTGTGTGATTTGGCTCCAACTAGGATGCGGCCGGCTGCCTCATTGCCGCTGCTTCATCCATTTGATTTATGTCCGTTACAAAGTGGTTATGGTCATTAAGTGTAATGCCCTCAATTAAGTTTAATGGATTGGTCTATCGGTGTTACAAAACTATGAATACTTACTGGATTATCGTTGTTTTTATTCGTATAGATTTCAATATAATTATTATTTTATAAAGTGATAGTCTGCTGTTATAGGATAGTGTCACCACTTTCAATTGTAATTATTAACAACTTTTTAAATGACCTAGTCGCATTTCAGTATCAGGCACCCACCACTTCCAAGACATTTGGGTTAAAAGTCCACTCTAAATTAGCATCAGGCGGATTACATTCAATTGCCAGACCACAATACAAAAATGATATAATTCCTATGTATTAGCAGTTTTTATTTGCGAAAATAAAGCATCAGATAAGCATAATTGCGTTTTCTTATGGCATGCATATCGAAAACGGTAAAAGCTGTACCGATAATTTGATAGCAGCAAATGGACGATGCTTCGTGTATCGGGACAGATGGCTCGGTAATGT